>JAJJWX010000650.1:0-2400000 GCA_023529315.1 Papaver bracteatum
AAAATTCTCCCCCGGTGACGGAATATTCCGTCAGTCCACCGTTAGGACTAACGGTCAAAGGTAAAACTTAACGGTCACATGTTAGTCAAGGGTCAAGGTCAAGGGACTGAGTTAGAACGAGTCAGAACCGAGTCAGCTGGCTAACTCGGCTGACTAGTTCTGACCAAGCCATTTGCACAGAACCAACTTGTTCACGGCCAAGATGTCCATGCTTCACTCTGCACACCCAGCCATGATGGTTGTACACCCTGTAATTTCTCCAGCTATGCATCTGCTACTGTAGATGTTTGTAAATGCAGCTGCTCCTTGGTTCAATTCCTGCACTTTTTAATAACAATCATCACCATATCTTTCCTTGAGTCCCCTTTGCTGCCATTATCTTATTCACTGTAACACCAAGTTCTACAGTTGCAACTCCATTCCTCCATTCTCCAGCAACTTCAATTTTTTCACTAGAGCAGCAACTAGTACCTCCACTTCATAGATCAACCTAAACCCCTTCACTCCAATGGAACTAACAACCACAGCAACAAATTGCAGTTGCACTTCAGCACCAAATTCCATTACATGATCACCAGCTTGTAAATCACCACCCATATCACTGCACTGCATCTCTTGCACACCAACCTCAATTTCTGAATTCATCCCAGGCCAGCTGCAATCTTATCATCACCTCAAACAGCTTCATTCTATACCCATCTCAGCTCCATTCAAATCAACAACAACCATCAATCATTCACACAATAGCACCATCTGAATCTCTCATAATCACAAGACAGAACCCATCTGAGCTCAAATTACAACTGCAGCTCTATCTCCTCAGAAGCCCATCTCCAATTCACTAGATCAAACCTCAAATGGCTAACAATATCAAATTCTTCCCACTGCTACCTGCATCTTCCCATTAAATCTGAAGCATCAACACCTCCTTTCTCTTCTTGCAAACAACAGAAGATCAACTCCTCGGATAATTCATTGCATCTTAACCTCACCATTCAACTCCAATTTCTCCCTGAAACAGTAACAACAGCGGCAAGTGTGTCATCTTTCTCAATCACTCAAACCCCGAATCGAGTTCAACCCAAATTCAGTTAATCCATTTTCGATCTCTAATTCCTTAATCAACGACTCCCAACATCACCATCTCATCAATTCTTCTGCGATTGAACAACAAGAATTCTTTATCTTCACTTTCGGGAAATCCAGATTCGAATAAACCCATTTTGACAGCATCATGTCTTCAGTTTCAATTTCCTCCATCTTCTTCTCTCTCTCGTCTTCGAATTTATACAGCATAGTACCCATTTCCTCAGATCCCCTTTATGTTCTTCATGAATACCACTACACAGATAACCCGTATTTTCAATTTCAATTCTCACAACAACATCTCTACTTCTCCCAATTTCTTAAATCAACAACAGTAGTCGCTGCTTATTCTTCCATAAATAGCTTCGAGAATCAACCCTCTCTCGATTCAACAGCAGGTTCACTTCTTCGATTCAGGAACCCTCAACACAAAACTCATCACCTTCTTTCTCTGGTTTATCTAATAGCTACCACTGCTGCTTTCTTGTATTTCTCGATCCAGATTTTTCTTGGTTCACAGCGATTTCTCGATCATTTTAACAGCAGCCTCTGCTGCTTTCTAAATTTTAGGTTTAGAAATGAAAGAAGTGAATGATTGAAAATGTCTCGATTTTAGGTTTAGAAATGATTGGGGTGGTTATTGACACCCCAATGCAAAGGATAAGGGATACCCCAGTGGATACCCTATAACATGTAGTCACCCCTTAACATCAGCCAGCTGTTTCTAATACTCCTTGAGAGATTTTCCCCTTAACCTTGACTCGTCTCCCAATAGTATACGTCAATGAAATGACCTTTTAGCCCTTTTTGCTCAATTTTGGTGATTTCTCCTTCTTTTCGTCCGTGTGACTCCAGAGTACCTAATAACTCAAAAATACGCGTAAAATACATAATTTACAAGAAAAATAGCAAAGAAAGCATAAACTACTAGATAGTAAATTAGGTGTATTCTACACCTATCAAGGGTATAAACAAGTAAGTTATTTTTCCTTGCGTATTCACAAGAAAGTTCTTGATTTGGAATTGTAGCTATTTATGTCGATGGTACAGACATGATGGGTACTCTTGATGTAATAAGAGACCTTAAAAACTATTTAAAAATACGAATTTGAGATGAAAAATCTAGGGAAAGCTTGACCGAGTATTGAGCTTGTGGGATATTATTCCACCAGTTTGCATATGTCTAAAGTTTTTAGGAAATTTAACAAAGACATGCATCCTGATAGCACTCCCATGATTAGTCGAGGTTCAAATGTAATTAAGTGACCATTTCGTCTAAAAGAAGATGAAGAATATGTGTTGGGAGATGAAATTCCCATATATAAGTACAATAGACGCATTGTTGTACTTAGTATAATAATGTACTCGATTAAATTTTACATCCTCAGTAACTTGTTAGCTAGATATATCCCAGCGCCAACGCAACATCATTGGAATGGTATAGTGAATGTAATCATGTACTTAAAGGTAACCATTGACATAAATTTGTTTTATCCCTACAAAGACATTAAAAGGAATGCTAATGAAAGTGCAATCCAAAAGTTGTTGATTATGAAGGAACAATAATCTCTTCTCCAACGAAAGTAATCAGAGGGAGATATGGTAGATTATTTTCTAAGTCATTACCAATATTTAGTTTCGAAAAATACATGACTAAAGGAACTATATGGAATAACTCTGAAAGTAATCAGGGGGGGATCTAAAGATATGATGTCGGCATATTTTACTTCGAAATTGAAGTTGTGTTGTACTCTTTTTTCCTTCGATCGAGAATAGTTTTCCCCAAAGGATTTAGTCTCTCGACAAAGTTTTTAGCGAGACAATACTAAAAACATCAAGTATGTTGAACGTTGAAGACATAAAGATCGCCTTTGATATAACTGAAAATATCTGGAAGAAATGAAATGCGATATTATGTTAAGCAACGTAACTTCCAAAATCAACAACATTGTCTTATCATTCAAGTCACCAAAGTAAAGTGTGATAAGCCCCTTCTGACTGCATTAGACTAACGAAAATTTTCTAACATCAGGGGGAGCATCGTGTTGAACTCTTTTCCTTCATTTAGGTTTCTTTTTCCCACATGGTTTTGTTACCCGTCAAGGTTTTTAATGAGACAACAAAAAACACCGGGAATGTAATTTCCCAGCTAAGGCTATTATCTTTCCCACGAGGATTTTCTGTCTTAAGAGTTGTGAAGCAACTAGTCAACTTCAAAAAAAAAAATGATCATCTGCAACGGATCACCTTTACCTGCATCTGTCATGTTGTACTCTTTTCCCTTCGTCAAGGTTTTATCCCACTGGATTTTCCTTGTCAAGGTTTTAATGAGGCAACATATTCGAGTCCAACTATGTTTTAAGTTTGCTTAATATTGTACTCTTTTTCTTTAGTTCAGGTTTTGTCCCTCTGGGTTTCCCTGGTGAAGTTTTAACGAGGAAATTAACTTAGACTCGTCAATATTTGAGGATCGTATTGCATGTGATGAACTACATGTAAAATACAAGATAACATATGAAGTACTACATGTGAAGAGTTGTACCAAGGTTTTATCCCACTGGGTTTTTCCTCGTAAAAGTTTTAATGAGGCAATTGATTTCGGCGCAAGTCATCAAGGAGAGGATGACATTTGAAGAACTACATTCGAAGCACTATATGTGAAGCACTGCATATGAAGTTCTATTGGACCGCACAAGGGAGAGTGTTGTAGGGCTTACGGCCCATATATGTGCGGCCCATCTATATAGTTAGGGTTTTACCTTTTCATGTATAGAAAGGATACTATAGCTATGTTATAAGGTTGTTGCTAATCAATAGAAACTCCTTGCCTCTTTATCTTCCCTACATTTCCACCACAATAATTGTAAAATTATTCATATGTATTATCCAAAAATGAACACAAAATCATTTAAATAATTGTGTGTATGCATATCTCACTTATGAGTTATGAATAAAAATAAATAAATAAATAAATCTCATTTCCCATTAGATTCATCATGCCACCACTAAATCCAATTAATGCATATATGATATATTATGATTTCATTTAATGTTTCTTTGAATATCTTGAATTAAGAGGTGATGCAGTAATTAAAGATTAATAAATTTGGATTCATAATGAGAAGGGTTACAGAAACGACAATCGTCGGATGTCTTTCGCTGGGATGAGACTGGGATGGTCGGATGCAACGTTTTTCTCTCAAAATATTATCCGACCATCCAAGCTCAAAAACCCATTATGTTTTATATTATAAATATTTTTTTTTATGCGAATAAGAAATTTTTATTAACTGACTGGAGAAAATTCTGACAAGAGATAGCCTTCAATGAAGCTAGGTGGACTGTCTAGCCAAACACTAGTTACTCTAAATTTGTTGCTGAATTTGGCAAGCTTATCAGCAACTTTATTACATTTTCTTGGGACGAAATGACATTCCCAATTCCTAATAGTTTTTAAACTCTCAAGTGCGTCAAGCAAAATGGTTTCATTCTCCCATGCTATGGTAGATGCATTGTGGTTGATGTATTTATCGATTCCTTGAAGGTCTGTCTCCAAGATGACTGATGTCAATTGCAACTCCAAGAATCATCGCATGGCATCTATGAATGCAATACATTCTGCTTGCTCCGAGGTTGCTATTCCTGCATAGCACTTTGCGAGCCCTCCTCTCCACTTACCTGCATGATCACGTAACACAAGATAAATACCAGTTAGACCAGTATTTGAGTCATAAGAAGCATCACAATTCAATTTTAATAAATTTAATGCAGGTGGTTTCCACTGGGTAGTATATATCACAGTACAGGCCTGTGTAGAGCTGTGCACTTGGTTTTTGACAGTTAGATTGTCCATGTAGTTAATAAAGCTTATTGCTTTTCTAGCAACTTCGGGGGAAGAAAATATCCGAGATTATTTTTCTTTCCTGAAAATGGGAAGATTTTTGGGAGTAATGAGCGAAGATTCTTGGTCCAAAGGTGTATAAATAGGCTACTGGGGTCGATTAGAGGGTTATGGAGGGAGTTTGGGGTCGAGAGAAGGTCCAGAGAAGCAGAAATCAAGAGTTGATGAAACTCTGTTTCTGCTGCTGCTGAACTTGGATCCGCACTTATTTTCTAAAATTCCACTTCACATCTCGTATTCCACAATGTCCACGAGATTATCATTGTCATTTTTAACCACCTTGATTGTCTTATTTGTTGTCTATGACCTTCCACCAGATCTCAAACATTTCCGCAATGATACCATAGTTTCTAGTGAGAACTGCAGATCCACCAGGCACTATCAACCAAACAACTTTCGAGAAAGGGCATGTGAATAAAACATGCATTAGATCTTCATCAAACTGGTTGCACAGAGGACAATTTTTGTTCATAAAACCACACACTCTTGATGATCTTTCTTTGGTGGGTATGATATCCAAAAAACATTTCCAAAAGAAATGTTTAACTCTTGGCCAGACTTGAATGCTCCAAAAATCCTTCCAAGAGATGTTTGTACCAGGAATGAGTGTAGAGGCCTAGAGATTTCCTCTACTAATCTCAAAAAGGCGGTTGTATGCTGATTTCAGTATGAAGTTACCATTCTTCGTTAGGGTCCAAATGAATTTTTCTTCTGCTGAAGAAGGGATACGCATTTTTAGGATTAACTCAGCTGTGTCAGTATCAAATGGACGCTGAACAGTATTAACGTCCCATTGCTTACTGCTTTGAATGATGAGATCTTTGACCCAAATGTAATTCTCTGAGTCTGTCACATCATTTCTTGGTACTGGTGGAGTATCTAAACCCATAATCCAAACATCAATACAGATTTTTATGTGATTTCCTTGACCAACTCTCCAACGACTGTGCTACTTTATGAAGGGAATTTGTTTTTGTATTCCATTCCACGCCCAAGAGCAGTTATTCTTATGTGAAGCATGAATTAAGCTAGTTCCAGAGTAGTATTTTTTCCTGCATAGCCTTTACCCACTCTGCTTCTCTATTAACACATAATCTCCAATCAGCTCTGACTAAGAGGGCTTTGTTTAAGATTCTCAAATCACGAAAACCTCCTCCACCTTCAGCTTTGTGTAAGTTCATGTATTTCCAAGAAATGTAATAAGTACCTTTATGCTCTTCATACCCCCACCAAAAATCCCTTTGCGTTGTATTTATCTTCTTTATAATTTCTGCTGGTATTTGAAGATAACTCATCGAGTAAGCAAGAATTGTATTGGTAGCAGTTTTGATCATCAAAGATTTACCACATTGTGACATTGTTTTCCAATTCCAAGCAGATAGCATGTTCTTGACTCTATCATACAGATAAGTAAAGCACTGTACTTTGTTTTTTCCAACTAGAAAAGGTATTCCTAGATATCTTTCCGATGTTCCCATTCTTGGTACTTTCAGACGCCTAGTTAATTTCCTGCAAAAACGCTGAGGAACATTTGTACTATAATACACACTTGACTTGTTGAAGTTTACTATCTTCCCTGAGGCATTTCCAAAATCTTTAATTACTTTGAGAGCATTATTAACATTATGCAAATCTGCATTGAAGAATAGTAAACAATCGTTGGCAAAGAACAAGTGTGATATAGAAGGTGCACCATACGCAATTTTAATGCCCTCAAGATGTTTCATCTGTTATGAATGGTATAACTGTCGTGAAAAATCCTCCATAACAATAATAAAAAGATAGGTTAAAAGAGGATCACCCTGTCGCACTCCCCTTGTAGGCTGATAAGCTGCACATGGAGCACCATTTAGGATTATTGAAATTTTGGTGGTGCTTATGCATTGTAGAATCAGATTTCGAAAAGATGCACAGAAACCCATTTTCTCCATCACGTCCAGAAGAAATGACCACTCAGGGCGATCAAAGGCCTTTGACATATCCAACTTGAGTGCTAAGTATTTAGAATCTTCTTTTTTACATTTCATGGTATACACAATTTCCTGCGCCAACTGGATATTATAGGAAATTTGTCGACCGGGCACGTACACTGCTTGCAATGGTGATATAATTTTCCCCATTATCTTTTTCATCCTTAATGATAAGATTTTTGAGATGATCTTGTAACTTGTATTGCAAAGAGCAATAGGACGCAGATCAGAAGGAATCTATTTGTTCTTCGATTTTGGAACAAGAGTAATATTAGTGATGTTCAAGCACTTTAGCATGTAACCAGAATGGAAAAATTGTTGGATCATATACACCACATCCGAACCCACTATCTCCCAATGAGACTTGAAGAACCCTGGTGGAAACCCGTCAGGTCCCGGCGCTTTCCATGACTTCATACTCTTCAAAGCTCTGAAAATCTCAGCTTCATCCGGTATTTTCATGAGTTCTTCATTTTCCATATCAGTTATAACACTCGGAGTACATTGAAGTATATGGAAATCTCTTATCGGAGAGCTAGTAGTATGCAGTGTTTTATAATGATTGGTGAGTAAATTTTCTAAATCATTCCTTGTTGTACACCAATTCCCATTTTCATCTTTGAGTGCTACATTATTATTTTTTGATCTTCTCTTATTTGCATTTGCATGGTGGTATTTGGTGTTGCGATCCATTTCTAAGTAATACTCATCTCGTGCCTTCTGACCCCAGTATTTTTTTTGGATTTGGTGCCAGTGCTCGATCTGAGTTTCTATTTGATGAACTTGTAGGGTTGCATCAACCGGTTCTGTACTGCCTTGTAGCACTTCAATATGTTGGTGAAAAAGAAAAATATTAATCCGTATATCGCCAAATTTATCCCTTTTCCACTTTGACACGAGCTTTCTTGCCACAATGAGTCTCCTAGAGAACTCGTAGGCTTGTGAACCATTGAATTGATGATTCCATGATGAAATAATTTCATTCTTTAATGTTGCATCTTTTTCATAACATTGGAAATATTTCCAATTGCGCCTTCTATCTCCAGATGACTCAGTATTGTCCAACATAATTGGACAATGATCCGACCCCAGTTGTGGCAGGTGTAGTAGCTTTGCGTCCGGAAAATGAATGGTAAAATCATCCTTGGTGATGGCTCTGTCGAGTATCGACCTTCGAATACCAGTACCATGAATATTTGAAGACCAAGTAAAAGATCGACCAGTGTAGCCCATATCTTCCAAACTAGTTTCATGTATTAAATTGACGAAGTGAGAGTCTCTTGAAGAATAAGAAGTACAAGAAATATCTGACGATGTACTTCCTGTTGAATTCCTCCCCTCATTTGCAAAGACCAAATTCAAATCTCCAATGATAATCCATGGCTGTTAAATACTTTGGCTAATATCTTTGATATAATTCCATTGTGTCTCCTTGGAGTTAGGATAGGGGATCCATACATGCAAGTTAGAACCCATTCAGGTTTGCTAGGATCATCCTGCACTAGGAAATTAATTATCCAAGATTAAGTATTGACTATATTAAAATGAAACCCATCTTTCCACATAAGAATTAATCCACCTGCTAAGCCTATGGAAGGTACCAATTTATGATTTGGAAATTTATATGGTCGAATCAATTTTCTCATTTTATCCTCTCATATTTTGGCCTCTAAAATGAATATTATGTTTGGGTCATATTTATGCATAATATATCTAAGGTGATCCCTAGCCTTTTTCTTAGCAAAACCTTGAAAGTTTTACGCCAATACCCTCATAATTCTATAATAGCAGTTATAATCTCTCTTAGTGAAATAACTATTCCTAACAATTAAATGATGCAAACAATTGAAGTGCAAATAAAAATCAATGTAATTAAAATAATAAAGATAAGGAGAGTTTATTACCACGGAAGCATTCTCCCCCTGTTCTTGCATGGCCATTATCTTTGTGTTTGTATTTTTGGCCTTGAGAGCATCACTATCCATTGTATCCATAAGATCAACATGAGTATTTGATGAAGCAGGCATATTATATGTAGCTCCATGAGTAACCAGTATAGGTCCTATAATTGAAGGATTTTGACCATTGTCTTCCACAGGTTGGTTTTTGGCTCTTTTGTTGTTCCTAGAGGTCTCATCTTCCATTTCCTGCTCATTCTCAACATGAACATAGTCCTTATCCTGATAATATTCTACACCATTAGTTACTTAATGAGTAACTGCACTTTTCTTAGCACAATGTTCTTCATATTCCTGCCGATTCATAGCCCTTTCTTTTAAATACTCAGCAATTGCTTCACATGAATCATCGTCGTGGTCAATGACATAGCACTGATCACATATGTTATGGGGTTGTTTAACCCAATGATATCTAATCCATGTAGGCTCACCAGAATTGGTGTTCCACCATTCTCCACTCTTCAAAGGTTTCTTAAGGTCTATTTCAATACGTGTATTAATCATATTAGACCCTCTAGGCCTACAATTTTTCGGATCTGTTGAAACTTTCTCCCACAAATCTGCAATTGCCTCATCAACTACAGGAACATGATGATGCTCCAAGAATAGTCCTTTGAACAGAACGTTCCTTGCTTGAGTGTTAAACTGATAATCTTTATACGCGATAGCAGTAGTGTAAACTTGCAGGGCTAACAAACTTTTTTGGACATTGCAAGGAGACTTTTTAATTAGCTCCTTCATATCTTTCTCAGTATTGAACTTGAAGACATACAGGTACTTCCCCACCACCTTTATTTCTCTTTTCTTATACTTTTTCCATAAGACATTGTGGATACCTTCAAAATCGGTTAGGATCTCTCAAATATCTAAATGGGAATCACACTTGGAAATTATTATTAATAAGGGAAATTATTATTATCGAAGTCGCCACCCAACTTAGGGAGTTGGGACCCAAATAACCACTGGTATAAAAATACAGAGATAAGGTCCGGAAATCAAGATACAGGCTAGGAAGGTGTGAGGCACCTAGCCCGTCCGATCCGAAAATCGGCCTCTACTTTATAATTGGGATTTTAGGGATTTTGACTGGTAAACAAGATTTAAAATAATAAACTCATAAAAATATAACATAATAAAATATTAAATATGCCCGCTAACGATTTATCCTTCCAAGCGAAAACCTGCTCTCAAAGGAAACTATTATTATTACTATTGAAAAAGAAGCAAAGAAATTCTAAAATAACAAATAAATATTATTATTATAATTATGAAAAGATGCCACAACGGCTTTTATTGTTATTATTATTATTATAAATCAATATCAAAATCGACATTACAAGGGATGGTGGGCAACCTAGCTACAAGCTGGGCGCCAACACCTTTTTGAATTACGATCCCTAACCTATGAAAAAGAGAATTGCCCATCTTGAAATTGGTGTCGTGTCGTGCCATGCAATTCCTTATTCGCTTCAAAAAAACTAAAAAATCCGTACCAAGTTCACCAAAGGTGGAAAAGGCCAGAACCTCAAAACCGTAACCGAGGGAAATACAAACATCCAGATATTTATTGTTCTTACGGGTGACCGCTGCAGAAATGGCATGCCCTGGGATGAAGCTGCGAGTACGAGCACTAGTGAAAGGGGAAACTCCAGTGACATCAAGACAAACATCTCTACCATCTTCCCAATTATAAGCCATGATGTCAGCAGGTCGAAATTCTTTGCCATTGATGATGCCCAAAGAGATCTCTTTTCTAGCTACCTCACTGGCCCTGTAACTCATATCTGCCAAAATATCTTTCACCAGATCGTGTCTGAATTTAAGCCCAACTTCACTAGCACAGTGGATTGCATGATCACCGAAAATATCCATGGGTTTGCAACAACAGGAACACTTGCTGCCATCATCAAAAAGGGGGATAGCCAAGTGATACTGCAGCACCGAGCTAAACTGCCTAGGCCCAACCGCCTGACTGAGGCCGGGAATTGGAATTTCCTTAAGGAAATCCATAGCATGGACATACCTATTGCATTTCCAAACATCAAACTCACGTGGAGATAAAGCAAAGGTGGAGGGTACCTAGTCTCGAACTGCTCCAAAATAGATAGTCGCCAAAGACAAGGGGGGCGGTATCGTTAATGTTGAGATCCGAGGAGGAAATCCCACAACCTTGCTTGAAACACAGTAAGGCGTTGTGGAAATCAGGACTGAGATCTGCAGTCGCTGGACTCTTCAAAATAGAATGCTTCAAGTGCCGAGTTTGTATTTGAGAAGCCAGGTAGCAATACTTCATTGTGTCCGTCATGGTGAGTATACCAGGGCCCCCGTCTTTGATGGGGAGTATAGTCAATCGATGTTGGATTAACCCAAAACCAGACCCATCTCCGACCACTAGACGGCGAAGATATTGCATGAGGTAGCTATCAAATCGTTCAACAGATGGTGAAAGTGCCTTCGGGCTGGTGGTACGCAGAGCAAAATACAACCTAGATATCCCAGTACAACTACGTAAGAGCAATAATTCACATCGGGGATCATGTAGCTCTTGGATTTTGTCCATAAGCTGGATGGTCTTATTAATTATTATTATTATTGCGAATTATTGTTTTTATTATTAATTCAAGCACCGTTGCATATCACCGAGACAAATATCTGCTAGTTTGCAATCCGTAATACCAAAACAGTAAACACTAATATGACATGTGAAGTTCTATATGCTAGCAAGACAAAGATGATCCAACTAATGATCTACTGATGCGTGTATGCCAAATTGACTCAACCTATACTATACGGACAATAAATTAACTTTTGTAATTAAATCAAGACTAAAGAAATAGGAATCCAAGTTCTGAGTTCATCAAACTTGAAGGCATGCAATATTTTTATTCAAATCACCAAGTACAGTTTTAGGAAACTATATCAACAAGATGACAAAAACAAATTGTATGAACGACCTGTTTTTGCTTTATCAGTGATTAATGTATACTTAGATCACGTACCAACAATAAAATTATCGCCGCAAAATGTTTCCGAGACCGGCCAATACCTTTAGCACTCCCAATTATTTATCTCCCTCTCCACAATTTCTACGACCGATTTTTCTCTTC
Source organism: Papaver bracteatum (assembly GCA_023529315.1). Classification (NCBI taxonomy): domain Eukaryota; kingdom Viridiplantae; phylum Streptophyta; class Magnoliopsida; order Ranunculales; family Papaveraceae; genus Papaver; species Papaver bracteatum. The sequence continues at coordinate 12,023 of JAJJWX010000650.1, forward strand.
CTTTGTCTTCAGTTGCCTCATAATGTTCCAACCCTAAAATTTTCCTCTTGGATTTCTACCAAAATGTTTTCCCCTTGACACCAAAACTAGCTCCCTATTTATATTGTTTCTCCATTAACCAAGGCCCTAGGATTCAATGTCTAAGATCAAACGGTTGCACTCTAAAACCTAAATATTATTACTCATTTTCAAAAATATTATTCTCATTTTTATAAATTCATTGGATATTAATACCAAAAATGCAAAAGATTTCATTTAATCCTAGGATCTTAGTTGGAAGGAAAAACTTGGGAACAAAGGAACCTTATATCTAAAGCATGTCGACATTTTACTCTTGGGTGGACGGATTTTAGAGGGAAAGTGCTAGTTGACTTTTGGATTTTAAGGAGCTAAGTACTTGGACTACTAAGCCCAAAATGGTGCTTGCTAAACATGGGCAGTTAGGCGGTCCACTTGGTGCTCGTTTAACTAATGGGTTATAAGCCTAACTCACATTTTGGGGATAGTCATAATTCCAATTTGCACCCATTTAGACTTTGACATCTAGACCATTTCGGATACGATCTCGCGGCATACTTTCGTGACAATGAAAAATTGGGGTGTCTACAGTTGCCTCTCTTTGGCAGAGGTTTGCATGCAACTGAATGCCAAAGACATACACACCCATTTTGCACAATTACTTCGTTGGATTCCTCACTTATAATTATCCGGGATGACACTAGAAAGTTCACCCGAATTATTTCTAAGTATTTTAATTTTGCACCAATACACATCCTCATGATAGAGATCATGACGAAGCGGTACTCGTGCTATACCAACTATTGCGAAAACAGGTTACGCTTTATTACATTAATTCTTCTAACAACATGCTACTTCATCACATCGATTGCATCGTCTGAGTAGCGGCTCTTCAATCTTTAAGACTTTGCTCAAATATTTTCATCATCTCTTGTCCTTTTTACGATCCATATGGAGCTTTACATAAACAATTTTCCTTGAGCATTCTTGATTGCTTCAATCCTTATGTAGAAAATAAGCCTCACTTTTCCTTCGAGTTTTGCGTCCAAAGTCTGGAGAAACCCTGTAATTGATGACCTTGCAAAAGAGCTATTAATAGCACATGTTCCTAATAAATACTAAATTATTATTATTATTTATTTATTTTAACTAACGATGCTAGGTAATCCTTATTTATTTATTTTATCATTTATTTTATTATTATTATTTTTAAGAAACTAATTTTCAAAAACAAAAGGTGAAAAACAAAATACTCAATATATACAAAGGTTTAGGAATCCCGACCTGCCACGTGTCTGATAGATGCCACCAAAAATATTACCGTCCCCATCCAAATTTTCAAATTTGTCAATCCTCCCAGCTATAATTAACTTCATCAATTGGCTTCAAACTATAAAATGATTCAGGATTTTGCTGCTTTCCAGGGGTGACGTTCGATGCTTCAAATCTTCAATTACTCCTCGCGACTCTCCTTTCTCATCTATCTCTTTCTCTTTCTCTTTTAAGTGCTACTCAATTTTCCCAAGTGGCTGTTTAATAACCATTTTTTTTCCTTCATTTTTTTTTTCATTTTTCATTTTTTTTTTAAATCTATCCATTTGGACGTCCGTTGCCCATAGAACTTTAGGAGATGACTTACAGGACTAATGATGACATACAAGTGGACTAACATATCTCTCTCTAAGACTTTCAACACAATAAAGACTGAAATACTCTAATGACACGGGCCCAGTATGATGATGGCGGTGTCCCTGAAAATAATTTTTGATTTTTCTTTTTGACTGGCTAGTGGGGCCAAACACATGATGACCTTGCCCCTAGTATTATTTTTTCTTTTTTTTTGACGAGGGCTTAACTTAATGACGACTCTTCCCCAAATTGATTTTTTTTTATTGACTAACTAAAGGGGCCGAACATGATGACGACTCTGCCCCTAGACTATGACACTATGAGAGAGATATCGGACTTCTAAAAAAATCTCCTTAAATTTTATGAGCGTTCGCCGCCCTTAGATAGATTTGAGCACTTATCTAGGTATGGTATTTCTTGGGTCGAGTAACAATTACTGGGCCTGGATCATGTTGGCTGCCCCGATCAAATGGTTGAACAATTCTTTTATTATGTATGATTCTTGGATCCTCTCGAAATTCTGCTTGTTTTATCTTCTTGAACCCTATGTCTGAAAAATCATTCATTACCTTCTGATTAACTGCATTCTTGAACCTTATGCTGGGAAACTCATCCATTGCCTTCTGATTAATTTCTTTCTTGAACCTTTTGCTGGGAAAATCATTCATTGCCTTCTGATTAATTGCCTTCTTGAACCTTTTGCTGGGAAAATCATTTGTTGTCTTCTAATTGATATCTTTCTTGAACTTTGTGCTGGGAAAATTATTCATTACCTTCTGATTAATTGTTTCCTTGAACCTTATGCTCTGATTATTATTCATTGTCTTCTGATTATTTTCTTTCTTGAACCTTCTGCTGGGAAAGTCATTCGCTTCCTTATGATTAATTGCTTTCTTAAACTTTATGCAGAGAAAATCATTCTTTTCCTTTTGATCAGATGCTCCATCATTCTTCAAATTTAATAACACGTCCTTGTAAGATACCATTTTCTCAAGTAGTGGATTCGTCTTCTTGCTTTTATTTGGTGGAAAAATCTCATCTTCATGTATGTTGAATCTCTCTTGATTCTTATCATTGGTCTTCCACATCCATTCTGGTCTTAACTACAATGGTTTCTCTTCAATTAAATTCACTACTTTTGTCTTCTGTATTGGCACATTCTTGCATTGTATCCACATTTTGGTCACATTCATCTTCTTTCTCGGAGGTTCCCTTAAATGTTGATTTTCCTTATTTTTATTGACAAACTTTACTTCTTTAGCCGGTTCAGGTTTTTCTTTTTGGTGGTTCCATAGTCCCCACGGTTTGCCAGTATTCTCACTGCCTTTATTTATGCTGAGTATATTGTTCTTCAACACATTTTTCCTACAAACAAAATCTTTTTGGTTTTTTAGTTTTTCAAATTTTTTTTGGATTTTTTAGAGTATTTTTAAAATTGGAAATAAAAGAAGACTTATTTACAAATTCAGATGGTGTACCCCTAACCGGTCAAATTAATCCAACATAATGAGTTAGAGACTTACCTGACTCAACCTCTATTGTTCTTACCACTTTTTCTTCATCCTCTTGTCTTGTAGACTTCGACCTGGGTGATGGTTATGTAGGAGGCACTGTATTTTTATCCCTTAGATGAGGTGGCTTGTAAATTGTTCTGCTTCTTGTTTGATTTTGAACTTCATCACCAACCTCACTTTTGAATGGATCCACCCACCTAGACGAAAATTGATTCGTTAGATGTAACGGATCAGGCAAGATATTTGAGAGGTAGACTGGACTCTCCGGTGGTTGAACGGGATAAGACAAGATCTCTGAAGTATGAATAGGCCTAATGGGTGCCTCCCGCTTTAGTAGAAGGTCAGAGATATGCACAGGCTCAGCTGGGAATCAGTTGGAATTTGGCATGTTCGTCGGTTGCTCAACTCCATAATAATCTGCCATTAATTCAGACAAAATAACAGGAAGATTAGTTGTTGAATTAAATGAGTTCACATTTTGTACCTGATCCGTGAAGAGTTCACTGATGTGGATGGGACGATTCATCGCAGTTTCTTGCTTGTAGATTGAGTCGGTTAAATTGGTTTCATTTTCCGCCAAGACAAAATTTACCATGGGTTCCCTTTGATGATATTGCAATGGGATTGTATTCAGATGCTTTCTCTCCCCATAATTCCTTTGTGGACGTCCATATCTGCCCTGATTCCAGTTCTGGATCTGCCCCTGGTATGGTCCTGTAGGTGATGCAACTGACATATTATTCACTTGATTTTCATATGTAAATGTATCCCTTCCGCAATTATTCCCATTAGAATCCTCTGGGTTGGTCAACCTTGTCATTCTGCCCGTGTCAAATGCATTTTCAATCTGTGAACCCGCCTTCCATAAAGAGTGTAATGTTGGATGGTAAGATGATATCAACAGGTTCCAATATTCATATTTCGAGCAGTTCATTATCGTATCAACCATACCTTCTTCGGTTAATTTCTCATCGAGTTCTAATGCCTTGGTCCTCCAACGTGGAAAAAATTATGTAAATGCCTCATTGGGTTCTTATTTGACAGCCTCTAAGTGTTTCTGAGTAAATTGAATTTCAGGGACCAACATAAACCGTCTTACAAACATATCAACCATATCCTGCCAATTCGAAACTAGACTAGACTTGGGTCTGTCTTCATCAACCGCTTCAAGGTTATCCCGGTCAAACTTCTTTGGAACAATTGGACTAACAACCCATCTTTAATACCTAATGGTTTCAAGTACCCAACATACATGCGAATATGGATTTTCGGGCACCTAGTTCCATCATATTTATCCATATCCGAAAATTGGAAGCCAAGAGGTAAACGAATATCGGGATAAGGATATAGCCCATGTGTATCTATTGTATCCTCGCCAATTTTCTGCAAGGTCCTTCCAATCCTTTTGAGCGTCTGGGATAACTTTTTTTTCGCGTGCCATGGTTTCTCCCATTTCATCAAAAATGTCATCTTTAACATCTTCAAAACTATTCTCTTTAACATTTTCATCATTATGGTTATTTTTGTCATTTTTCCTCATTTGAGACCCTACATATTTTCCTGTGGACTTATCAATGGCCTCGAAAGTAAACTTCTTGGTCTCGGTTTCCACTTCTGTGAACTTGGTATCCAACATCTTTTGGAATTGTTCGCGCAACCATGACAATGTCCCAGTGTCGATATTCATTTCGGATTCTATAGTCATTTCATGTTTCAAAGGAAATAAAAAAAAAGATATATGGTAACACAAGGGTGCTTATGTCTCGGATTTTGTGCAACAATGAATGCAATTTATAATTAATGTACGTGCATGCATGTTTTACTAACGTTTGGGTAGGCTTGGGTTACCTTAGCAAAATATATCGCAGACGTAGCCAAAGGCTAGTCTTTAGTACTGGGCTAAGGCTTGTGGTGTTTGACTGATAACGCCCAAATGGTTCAGCTTTACTAACCACAGATTTTCCTAAGATTCAGACTCGGACGATGCAAAATGGAATGCAAATGTGCAAATGGGTGCGTGCAGTGTGTGTGTGCAACACCGAGTAGTGTAAAATCAAAACCCTAAAATCCCAATTATTTTTCGAGTTAGATTCTCAAAGTCCCCAGTGAAGTCGCCACTGTGGATTTCTTCGAAATCGGTTAGGATCTCTCAAGTATCTAAATGGGAATCACACTTGGAAATTATTATTAATAAGAGAAATTATTATTATCGAAGTCGCCACCCAACTTAGGGAGTTGGGACCCAAATAACCACTGGTCTAAAAATACAGAGATAAGGTCCGGATATCAAGATACATGCTAGGAAGGTGTGAGGCACCTAGCCCGTCCGATCCGAAAATCGGCCTCTACTTTATAATTGGGATTTTAGGGATTTTGACCGGTAAACAAGATACAAAATGATAAACTCATAAAAATATAACATAAGAAAATATTAAATATGTCCGCTAACGATTTATCCTTCCAAGCGAAACCTGCTCTCAAAGGAAACTATTATTATTACTACTGAAAAAGAAGCAAAGAAATTCTAAAATAACAAATAAATATTATTATTATAATTATTATTATTGCGAATTATCGTTTTTATTATTAATTCAAGCACCGTTGCATATCACCGAGACAAATCTCTGCTAGTTTGCAATCCGTAATACCAAAACAGTAAACACTAATATGACATGTGAAGTTCTATATGCTAGCAAGACAAAGATGATCCAACTAATGATCTATTGATGCGTGTATGCACAATTGACTCAACCTATATTATACGGACAATAAATCAACTTTTGTAATTAAATCAAGACTAAAGAAATAGGAATCCAAGTTCTGAGTTCATCAAACTTGAAGGCATGCAATATTTTTATTCAAATCACCAAGTACAGTTTTAGGAAACTATATCAACAAGATGACAAAAACAAATTGTAATGGGTTAAAGAACGACCTGTTTTTGCTTTATCAGTGATTAATGTATACTTAGATCACGTACCAACAATAAAGTTATCGCCGCAAAATGTTTCCGAGACCGACCAATACCTTTAGCACTCCCAATTATTTATCTCCCTCTCCACAATTTCTACGACCGATTTTTCTCTTCCTTTGTCTTCAGTTACCTCCTAATGTTCCAACCCTAAAATTTTCCTCTTGGATTTCTACCAAAAAAATTTCCCCTTGACACTAAAACTAGCTCCCTATTTATATTGTTTCTCCATTAACCAAGACCCTAGGATTCAATATCTAAGATCAAACGGTTGCACTCTAAAACCTAAATATTATTACTCATTTTCAAAAATATTATTCCCATTTTTATAAATTCATTGGATATTAATACCAAAAATGCAAAAGATTTCGATTAAGCCTAGGATCTTAGTTGGAAGGAAAGATTTGGGAACAAAGTAACCTTATATCTAAAGCATGTCGAAATTTTACTCTTGGGAGGACGGATTTTAGAGGGAAAGTGCTAGTTGACTTTTGGATTTTAAGGAGCTAAGTACTTGGACTACTAAGCCCAAAATGGTGCTTGCTAAACATGGGCAGTTAGGCGGTCCACTTGGTGCTCGTTTAACTAATGGATTATAAGCCTAACTCACATTTTGGGGCTAGTCATAATTCCAATTTGCACCCATTTAGACTTTGACATCTAGACCATTTCGGATATGATCTCGCGGCATACTTTCGTGACAATGCAAAATTAGGGTGTCTACAGACATCCAGTTCCTCTTTTACCTGGGAGGTTTCAATCTCATCCTCATCATCATCTTCTTTCTTTCTGACTAACAACTTTCCTATAAGACTATTCGACCATACATCTGTAGCTTCATTCAAAGTTTTCAGCGAACCAATAGCACCTCTAACTTTCCGGATGGAAGTAGTTTCCATTTTCTCAGTGATTAAAGCCAGATTGTTGTTGGTGTTGTTAGCCTCCATAAAAGAACTATTACTTAGTCTTGTATGAAGGATTAGGGTTTCAAGGTTATCAAAAAGAGTATCGACTTTAAGGTGTTTTACTCGTGTTTTTATTTTGTATGGTTTGATAGCCAGGATATTTTGTTTCCTAATAAAAAGCCGATTTTTTATTTTAATTTGACAAGAAGATTATTCTGCATAACTGAGCATGCATGAGGCTCGGAATAGATTGTTGACTACGCGAGACACGGGGTTTCCTAAGGGGGGAAATTGGGATTTGAATTTTTTGGCTTCGGATCGGGATAGAATCTTGTAGACTCACCTGGATACTCATGATAATCAAAACTTGATTGGGGATACAATTGTAGATATCATATTGAGAAGACTTCATTGTTGATATATTGTTAGTTCACAATACTGCAGGATTGGGATAGACTGTTGTTGGTAACAATACCACAGTTGATAAAACTATCAAAATGCCGATACAAGACCAAATCACAAAGTTCCAATATAGGAAAATATCCATGTCTGAATAGGAGGGTCATGCACAAAGATTAAAAATCCATTAGAACAAAAACACAAGAGAATAAATGATGAAAGCTTATGGCAGTGTAGAGACAATAACGAAAATACAGAAACTAAAGAAACATCAAAACCATACTAGAACAAAGATTGTGGTGCATAAGATCTAAGGAAAAGCAAAACTATTTTTTTTTTAAAACCACCGATTTGGACAAAAATTTTGGTGAAAAAATGCATGAAATCACAACAGAAATAAAAAAGAAATGAAGATCAAGATGAACTTTTGAAGCTGAGTTGACTCATCCTATAAATATTTATCTGCTTCTTTTATAAATTTAAAGGCTTAAAGGCACGAATAAAGTTCCCACGTTGAACGGTGAGGAAATCCTTGGTTTCTATCGGCTGAAATAGGCCTTTTCTGAATTTTGTGAAACGAGTGTTTTGGTGAGGACACTTGGCAACGTATTATTGGTTTAAAAGAATGGGAAAAAGATTTAAAAAAATCTGTACATATTCTCCACCTATTTAACCTGGATTGATTGGGGTATACCCAAATTAATTGGGGTATACCCAATGAGACAAAATATGGTCATTTTGAAGTAAAAGAGGTCACCCCTTAACCAAATATTTTCAAAATGGCAAAAATGCCCCACAATAAATAACACTAATTTAATTGAAATGATTAGATTAGTTTAATTAGTTAGACTAGTACAACCGTTGCCACGGTGGGAGGGCCGACCGAAAAAGAATATGAAGATGGGGTTTGTCTGCGACTACTTTTGCTCTGTTTCGGGAAAAGTGATACTTTCGCCCTGTTTCGGGAAAAAGTGATACTTTCGCCCGTCTCGGGAAAAGTGATGCTTTCGCCCCGTTTCAGAAAAAGTGATACTATCACTTTTTCTGAAACGGAGCGAAAGTATCACTTTTCCCTAAACAGAGCGAAAGTGTCATTTTTCCCCGAAACAGGACGAAAGTATCACTTTCCCCGAAACAGAGTGAAAGTATCACTTTTCCTGAAACGAAATGTGAAAGTATCACTTTTTTCTGAAACGAAAAATTAGTCGATCCACAAACCAAAATATGGTTGTATGATGTGTTATGCATCCTTTGTGGTGGTTTGCATAATGGCTATGCATTCAATTTTCGTGAATTGTGCCTAAAATGAAAGTATCACTTTTCTTGTAACGGAGGGAGTACATCATCTTATTAGTTGCAACAGAAAATTAGTTGACGCATAAATCAAAATATGGCTACATAAAGTATTGTGTATCCTTTGTGGTGGTTTGCATAATAAATGTACATTTAATTTTCTAAAATTGTGCCTAAAATGATAAATACCTCCGAATTTTTCGTAAAAAACTCTAAATTTGATATGGTTGTTTGTACTCATTGCGTACCTTTTTTTATTACCTTTCCAATGAGATAAAATTTGTAAAATTCCAAGGCAAGGATTTTTAGATATGTTATATTAAAGTTTGCTTTCTAATTATACCCCTAAAAAATAGGATACATAAGAAATTATAATACAATATAACACTTATATATACATCCCTTCCTTTTTAGTTTATTTACGAAAATGTCTAATACCTACTGCCCTTCCATTTTTGTTTATTTACGAAAATGTCTAATACCTACTGCCCTTCCTCTTTGGTTTATTTACGAAAATGTCTAAAGGAAAAAAAATAAAAATATGAATTAAAGGGGCATTATTGGTTTTTCAGCCCCAACCATTTCAAATCTTTTTGTTTCAATTTGATGACTTACATTTTACAAAAAAGTGGCCATATAAGGTCCTCCCTCGCTTCGCTCGGTCGGCCCAATTAGTTAGTTGATTTATAAGTTGAGTTTTAGAAATAATTTAGAGAGAGGAGTAGAATTAAGTAGCAGAGGAGGTTTTGGGGGGGAAAAGTTAGGGTTTTTGTGAAATTTGTGATATGAGTGATTCTAATCCTGATTTTGAAGTGGGGGAGTCTTCTAACTTTACTCCTACATATGAGTACTTGTATGATGATCTACCAGACCATGATCGAATGGATTATTTGCATGATCCTCACTTTTATTTTCCTCAAACTCAAGATGGGCATGGACGTGATGAATGTCTTGAGCCAAACGTAGAATCCAATGACCAAGAAGAAGATAATGGAGCTGCAAGTAATTAGGTAGACAACTTACGTGGTGAATATTGTGATTTTCCATGTAAATGATCGATTTTGCCTCATTTTTTTTCACTTTTGTTGTATAGGGTCGGCAAGGTCGACGAATGTCGATCATGCCGACCTTAATAGTCGGCGTGGTAAATATTACCCAATGCGCCGACTTTTCATGAGCAGTATTAAGTCGGCAAGGTAGAAAATATTAACCATGCCGACTACATTTTTTTGGCAACACAGGAGACGAGATTTGAAACATGTTCAAGCAGGCATTGTAGTGGTTCGTAGACCCTGCCGACTATAGTTTAGTTGGAACTCTTTTATTTTCCAACCAAACATGTTGTATATTTGCCGACGTGGTTATATATATAGACCATGCTGACTATAAGATTTTTTGCAGCACAAGAGACGATTTTGAAACATGGTTAAGTCGACATTGTTCTGGTTCGTATACCATGCCGACTGTGTTTTGGTCAGCGTTGTTTTTTTGTTAGATAAAGCCGGCAGTTGTTTAGCCAGCAATGTTTTATATATATACCTTGCCGACGTGTGTAGTACATATCAACTAAATTGTGTTGCATTATAGATTGCATTGGTACCGATGATGGATCAACCTGAAGCTCACAATGTTAGGGGTTCTGATACTTCCGCACACTAAGTGGTTATTTGCCAAATGACCACTTAGTGTAAAAAGACTACAAATATTTGGTTGTGTTGCACTTGAAACTTCCATTCTTTATGCAAGGTTGAAGATGAAGTTCAGAATGCTTTTATAATAGCAACACACCTAATATCTTTATTTTGAAATTTAAAGCCGTTGAGCATTCAATGGATTGTACTTTGTACTTTAAAAGTAATATTTTTATACTACTAGCATTTAGGTCGGTAGGGTTGAGAATTCAAACCATGTCGACTACCTATCCATGACAGCACAAAAAAGAATAACTTCTAAAGCAATTGAAACTGAAAATTAACATAAGTTTGACAAGTCTAAAACCTAAAACTAAGAGTTCAAACCACAATATAAATTTCTAAACCAAGTGAAACATAATAAAGTTTAAAAATTTCATGAATCCTTCTTGTTGTTGTTATCTTCCTCCACATAACTAGTTGTTTCACCATCACTAGCTTTTTCAGCAGCATTAGCTTTTGCTTTTCCCTTATCTGGACCTATGTAGTCACCGACTTCATTGTAATAGGAGTTCACTCCAGAAAAGTCACATGCCCTGAAAAAAGTCCTTGGATCAACCTCCTCTTGTTCCTCCTCTGATGATGTGCATTATTCATAGTTGAGGGGATTGTTAGGACTGTGCATAAACCTTAGGAAATCTTTAGGATCTTCCTTACCCATGAGAAGTAACTTTCTTACAGGGAAGTTCTTCTCAGTTTCATCTTTAGGATCTTCTACATTGGGATAAATTGCGTCAATAAATTCTAATAGCTCTTCTGCAGTAACCGGACAAGGTAGATCTTCTTTTTTTTCCTCTTGAAACTTAAACAATACACAAATAAGAGATATGAAAATTCTAAACATTGAAACATGATTCTGGTAATGAAGCCGGCAGGGTCTAGAACCTTAACACTGTCGACCAAACATTCATTGGAGGGGTTATAATCTCATACCTCGCCGACTGATACAAAGTTGGCATGCTATTATTCAATAAAAATGCCAACAATTAACTAATGGAAATCAAGTTTCTGTGACCTAAAGTCGGCATGTTACAAGCCTAAGACAATGCCAGCTATACTTAAGTCGGATGGGTTTGTTAATATACCATGCCAGCCCTGGTTATTGTCTAACAGTCGCCATGGATACTATGAAAAGTCGGCGGGTTATTCATCTTAATACCATGCTGGCCCTTACAAAACCAACTACCGTCGGCATTGTTTTAACTTATCGATCTTGCCGACCAAAAACCCTGAACATCATATTTTTGGATTTCTAACCTAACCTAACAATCATATAACACATCAAGATAATGGGTTGAGTTTAGATATCACTTACAGTCTTCTTTTTACCGGCAAAGGTTTTTTTTCAACATTCTCACGGATTGGATTTTCGGGTTTGCTACTTCCAACTTTCTCCTTACCTTTTCCTTCCGATTTGGATCTTCTCTTGTTACCTGTTGAATCTCTCTTGCTACCGGATCGTTTAGAATCTACCATTTTTTGTAGGAAATCAAAATTCAAAATTTTGGGTGATTTTTGGTTGATGGAATAAGATGAAGGAAGGAGAAGAGGAGAGGGATTAGAGAAGATGGATTATAGAAGATTAAACGATTTTTAGGTTTTAAGTTTAGGGTTTAATTTTAGGTTAATTAGTGGAGGGGTATTAAAGTAAATTCACTCATTTTTGACCTCCCCTTAGTAAGGGCACATGTCCATTTAAATTTGGGTATACCCCAATTAATCTGGGTATACCCCAATCAAGCCAGACTATTTAATGTATTTTCCCCACCACACCAAATAAAAAATACATCGCCCCGCGCACACCAAATCAAAAATGCATCACCACAGGGCGGGACACCAAATCAAAAATGCATCACCATGGGGAAGGGTGAAGCCCCTCCCACACCAAGTCAAAAGAGTAGCACGGGTACAAATCTAGTTTATTAATTATTATTGGATAAAGATTATTATAAGAAACTAGTTGGAAGCCTAACAAGCTAAGCTCAAACATCGTACTACTACATTATTTGAACAAGCTATCGTGCTAGCCTATCGGCGAGCCTCAGCCAGCCGACACTACAATAAAACTTGGCTTTAGTGACTATTTTCTTTCCAAATATAGTTGGAGGAACTCTTCAGTAACAATTTGTTGTAACTAAAAACAGCTCCGGTTGGCTTCTGTAAACACTAGTTTTCCAGCAACGACAATTGGTGGAACTCTTTAGCAACAATGACTTAACAACCGAAATATTATTTTAGTTGTTATTAGGCACTAACCACCATGTCTCGGCAACCAAATTGTACCTTAGAAGTTATATATTTTTTGTGACTTTTTTTGCTCACTAAAACAAAATGTTGGTGGTCACCTTAACTAACCATCAAATTGTTGGCGTTGTTAGTAGTTTTTAGCCACGAGAATTGTCAACTACAAAGTACAATAGAAGGTGAATATTTCAAGCCACTATGTGTATCCACCAAGTCAGTCTGTTGGTAGACATTTATACCAACCCATTAGTTCATTGGTGTGGTTAGTGGATTTAGGCCACCACGGTATTGGAACTACTAAGTTTGATGGTTTACTAAGCAAGAAAAGACATTAACATTCGAAAGATTGTTTGTGGCGAGTTTATAACCCCTACATAGCGGTGTTACATTGTCCACTACGCTATAAAAGGAACCACCACTTTTTAGAACAAGGAGAACTGTTCGATGGGTATTGTTTTTGACACGTGGTAAGATTTTAGTCACCAGATCTTTATGAACCAATTAGATTTGCGTTGTAGGAAATAATCGTCCAGCTCTGCTATATTGTAACTAAATAAATGATGGATGCGGAATTTTTTTATAAAATCTAAGAAGAGAGAGAAAACCTAACATGATCTTTTACTCGTATAAATATAAATGAATCTTTCCGGTTCCTAAGAGATTAACTCGATTATTATTTCCTTCAATTTCTATTTTAGTTAACATTTTTCGCTAAAGAATGTAAATTTGACTCGTTAAAAGTCAAGAATCATAAGATATTCGATTATCGGTTATGATCTGACTCGATTCGAGACTTTGCAACACGAATCGTATGAATCGTAACGCGACTCGTACGATTTTATAAAGCATGATGAATAGCCATCAAGGTTTTGAAATCGTGCAATTCTATTTCTTTCAATTTTTATTTTAGCTGATATTTTTTCACTAGAGAATGTAAACTTGTCTCATTTAGTCTCAAGAATCGTATAAATATAAGGAATCTTTTCGGTTTCTAAGAGATTAACTCGATTCTTGTTGCTTTCAATTTATATTTATTTGAAATTTTCTGCTAAAGAATGTAAATCTGACTCATTAAAAGTCAATAACCGAATAAGTATAAGGAATCTTGCCAATTCCTAAGAGATTCGATTATCTATTACGATCCGGCTCAATTCGAGACTTTGCAACACGAATCGTATCGTGAATCACACGATTCTATAAAGCATGATGAATATCTATTAAGGTTGTGATATACAAGAGTTAACACGTTCGAAGTAGAGTTCTTATATTTTATAAACTTAGCTTTGTATCTGACTTCAATTCCATTATGGTATATGATCTTCCTGGCTTTAAAGAAGAGAAAGACGAAAATTATTAATTAAAAATATAAGAGGTTTAGCTTGTTAGATCGAATGCTATTTCGTGAAATTGAATGAAATCGATTAACATGAAATCCAACTAAACCCTAAACATGCAGTTTACGACATTGTTAGAGAATGTATATTTGCTCATAACCAAAATTAATTCGATATATCAATTGTACAACATACACTATTTAACTTGATTTGATTGCAATAACACCTACAACAAAATACTATTGAATACTTCAACAAAAACAACATACACATCAGAGTAAATCCTATATATCGCATTACGGTAAAAGAAACTGAGCGACACAAAACCCAATATGATTCTAAAAAACATGATGAGTAACATTTAAGTTTATGAAACCGTGCATCATAACACGAGCTCATTTTCACCTTTTACGGATCGAATCGTGAATCATAGATTCATCATGCACAAAAAATATGGATTACGTAACTAAATTTGAAAACCTAATCCGGTTTCCACAATCGCGACGGTCTAGGGGGAAACACCCCTTAGTAGAGTGCGAAACAGTGTCTCGTATTTTTTTTATTATATTGAATTTGAAAACCTAATTCGGTTTCCAAAAAATTCTACAGACGCCTTTTTTTGCTGAAAGAGCATTATTTCGTTGACCAATTGTACTCGCCAATTATTTGGGAAGAATTGAAATATTTGATGAAAAAAATCGCAAGGCCTTGAAATCAGTGATACAACATTAGTTTCTATTAGTCCAGGTAACCATCCCTATAATCCATCTTAATTTCACAAATTTCTTCGAAAAGATATTTCAACCCAAATTCAAAACAACAAATATCAGAGCGAGGATTTTTCCACAGGATAGAATTATTTCCACCCAATTGGGATAGAATTATTTCCACCCAATTTCAAACTACTAAAGCTACTGGTTGGATATTTTTACCCAAACTAAAAGAGACGAATTTTATTACTATATACTAATTAATATAAAAAACAAATTGGTCGGAAATCTTATCTAGAACTTACTTTCTCTTCTCAAAATTCTTTTCCTTTCAGAAAATCCTCTCTCTTTCCTCTCTCATCCTTCTCCATCTCCTCACCATGAACTCTCCACCTGCTTCAAATTTTTTTTAAAAAAAAATCCCATTTCAGGAACTCCATCGAAGTGTTTTTCTTCCTGTCAAACCCTTTTTCTTGGTGAGATTGTGACGAAATCAGATCAATCCCTTGGTAAGTTTGATGAAACCCTTTATCTTGTTTGTTAATTTAACTTTTATAGTTTGATTTTAAGTTTTAGGGAGTATTTAATTTTTAGTTTTAGTTTTTATTTTTCGATTTTTTATGTAAAGAAACCCTTTCTCTTCAATTTCAGGTTTCTTTTTCATCTAGATAGTTTTGATTTTCGGGTTTGATTTTAGGCTAGGGTTTGATTCTTCCCTGTTCGTTTCTCTCTCGATCATTCTATCTATTGTTTGTTTGATTCAAATAGAGAGAAGTTAAAAACCTCACTTTAACGGCTTGTGCATTAGTCATTTCTTATCAACTTCTGATTTTTATTTCATCAAAGAGTAAAATAACACTTCATGATCTCTGTCTCCGTTGGATTCAGACACATGGTCATTTTTTTTTGATCTTCCGAAGAAAAAATTAGGGCTTTTGTTGGATCTGCAATTGCATGTGTATTTGAGATCATTTTCTGGTCCGATGTCAACTGTGATGGTCAATCCTGAGTTGAAAAATGAGGATATAAAAAGAAAATTGAATTTTCTGAATTTTTTTTAGGGCTTTTGCTAATGTGCAATTGCTTGTGTATTTGAGATCATTTTCTGGTCCGATTTCAACTATGATGGTCAATCCTGAGTTGAAAAATGAGGATTTCAATATTTTTTCCTTTGATTTTATAGTGTTGCCTATTTTAGGTTTGATTTTTAATATCATTATGAATATGTAGTTTGATTTTCAGTTTGAGTTTTTTTTTTCTTTTTTGATTTTTCGATAAAGAAACTCTTTATGTTTTCAATTTCAGGGTTTCTTTTTCATCTATCTAGTTTTGATTTTAGGGTTTGATTTGTGGATATGTTGATTTTTTGGTTTCGGTATCTGGTTAGATGATAAGAAGTTTGTTTCTGTTAAATGTAAAGCCAAACACGGAGGGCAATGATAAGCTTTTCTTCTCTGGTTCTATTCATTACCCATGTAGTCCTCCATAGGAGTGGTCAGAGATCTTAAATAAATCCAAACACAGAGGGCTAAATGTGATTCATACATACGTCTTCTGGAACATCCATGAACCTGTACAACCTGTACAAGGACAAGTAATATATATATGTGCTTTAATTTTGGCATTTATTGTTTGATGTTTTTCATCTTGTCCATATGCTCTGTGTCTTGGATTGATAACTAATATGGATTTATCTATGCAATGCAGTTTAATTTTGAGGGGAAGTATGATAGAGTCAAATTCATCAGTCTTATCCAAAAGACTGGTATGTATGTAATCCTCAGGAGCAGACCATTATGGAACTTTGGTATATTTTTCTTCATCTCTTGCTTCATTATGTTTTCCGACTTTTAATCGGAATGGTTCTTAAGTTCTCCTTCAATTTTCTTATAATTGAGGTGTATTGTTGCTCTGTGCAGAGGATTCCCATATTGGCTTTAAGAGATTTCGGGAATAACATTCCGTTCAGACGAACACAACTTCAAGTTTTGTACATAAGTAATGAATCAAATTATGTACACAGTACATTATAACATATTAGGCAAAATAGTTCTGCTCATATACGTTACTACTCCTTGTTTGTTTATATGCAGGACCCAAATTTATCATTTTTGGGGTGAGGAACCAGATCTGGTATTAGATGGTTCAATATGATGAACCTTAATCGCATTCAATCCCTGTAAATACTACCAGCATTACTGATCCATTACCAACTTTCCAAGATGAACAAAAAGGGACCGAATGTTGGTCTTTACATCCCTAGGTAAAACTCCATTGCTTGTTCTGTGTCTGTAGTTTTTTGAATGTTTAGCTTAAATTAAGTAAAGAGTTTGATAATGTCTGCTATTTTGAATTACTGGTCTGCTACAAATAGGATAATTACTGCAAAAGATCATGCTTTTGTTCATCTTAATATTGGACATATTGATGAGAACGATATTTACACTGACCAATTCTGCACCTTTTCTCTCTCTGATTTCCTCAAAGACCAGGTTACTATTCTTACTTATTTTTATGGATACAACATTTAAATTGACATACTCAAAAAAATTTATTTTATTTTGACAGTGTTTGTTTTCTCGATTGAGTCCAAATAGTTATTGGTTTTGTATGGGTGTAGTAGTGGTGTAACACAGACAATGATTGGTTTTGATTTAGTATTTTGATTGTAATTCGGGGTAATTCATCCTCTTACGGCTCTTAATTGGTTGGTTTGAATGTTGTGATTGGAAAACTGAGTTGCTTAGTCTCTCTAAACTCCTGGCAGTTAATTTGTTTTGAAAGAAATATTTTACTTATCTTATATAAATGGAACTTGATAGCCCACTGACTTGACATCTTTGTATTAATATGGAAGAAATTACAAGGTTCTCAACCTGTAGAGATAGTTATGATAGTGCAAACTGTAGCTCTCCCTGCCTAATTAGTTGATAGTCGATTTTTTTTATAGTAATCAGAACGAGTAGCGAGGATAAACAAGTTCTTAAAATAGTTAGTGATTGAGTTTTAAGAGTCATTGTCTCACATTTAGTAATTTCTTATTCTCTTATTTTTTAATTTTTTTAGGAGTTGTGTAACTGTTGATTGCTATTGCTTAAGTCGAAGAGTACTCCGTTATTCATTAAGAGTTATCTGGCCTTGTGGATGTTGAACCATGCCAAAATTTTCTATTTGGTTCTGTTGATGGATATACTATGGTAATCTTTCATGTTAACTGAGATTGAGTTAAAAGACTAGGGATCATGTGAATTTTAAAAATATGGTAGTCCATCAAATACAAAACAACAGTTTGATCATGTTTAATATGTTCAGATGAAAGACAAGTATGTGGAATTCTGCAGGTCTAAAGAAGGTCAACAAGGACAAGAATTTCATGCCTTTTTAGAGGATGAAGCCTAGTTCAATCTGAGAGTGTCAATTGGCAGCTGCAGATCAATTGCTTTATTATTCGAGTTCCCAGTTCTGATGCGGGAGATAGTGAATAGGTATGTTATGCTAACCCCCCCCAACAAAATTTCTTTGGGTAGTTGGTGATACTATATGGTGCTTCTTTCAGTAAATTCAGATTTTGAATCATTGCATGTGTTCACTTGGCTATTTGCTATTTTGCTTGTGAAATAATTTGTTAATCTTAATGTACCTTTGTTGTCTCTCACCTTATGATCTAATTTACCTAATCAAGTGTTTCTCTTGGTTGGGACTGAAGTTTCAGAAGAAGAATGTTGATTTATATGTAGTCAATTTGAGTTTCACTAGGTCATTGATGTACTAGTACATGTTAAAGTTACAAGTATGGCTACAACAAACTAGTCCAGGCTCATTGTTGCAGAATACAGTGGTCTTGACATTGAAGTAGTCTAGAATTTTATGTCAGACTATTGGCATTCAAACCTAGTATAGGCTCTCCACGCCCCAGAAGTTGTCCACTTGTCCTCAATAAGCTAGGGGAACACTGGGGTTGCGTTCAGTTTTCTTTAACAGAGGTGTCATTCCATTTATTGGTTTACAGTATTTACATGGTCGCTCCCTTAGACATTTGTAGGTATAAATTCTTGATACAAAAATTGATGTCTATATGAACTTTTTAAGGTCAAAATTAATGTGCTTAGTCACCTTGAAGTTAATTCATAACAAGAAATTCATATCTAGTTTCATAATGTGAATTAAATTTCTGTTTATGTAAGAATGTTTTATGGGGTTTGTCGACTCCCTTCATATCTTGTCTGGATTTTAATTCGAGTTGTATGCAAATAGATCCAATACATTTTGTTTGTGGTCTCCCTTCAATTTATTAATCATATACGTATCCGAGGAAGTCGTTAATGTGAGTGGGGAACACTTACAGGGTTTAAGCAGTGGCCTGAAGGGCTGTTTTGTGTAAAGGTGGTGTGGCTGACCCTCTCACGAGGGATCACAATGCACGACAAGAAGATGAGCGGAACAGAAAATGTAGCAAGGTAGTGCATAGTGTACTCAAACTCAATAATTACATTGAAGGTTAAAGGGATGGAAAGGCTTTTTTTTATGTTTTTAGTCGTGGTTATCTTTTCACGGATCAGTTAGGAAATTCAATGAATCCGAAAGAGTTAGGTATTGATGATTTTTCAGAACCTTAAAACTTTCGACACATGGAAAACCTATTACAACTCTTTTTTTCTCACCTTATTTTGATTTGCAGACATGGGAAGACAACTTTGCCAGCCTATGAGAAGCAGACCAACTTTTTCAGCATATGAGAACCAGTATTTAACTCAAGATAATTTACAAAGCTAGAGTTATAATACATACAGTTGCTACCCAAGGGGACAGAGGGACTGTCATTAGTGAAAATTAGCAGGTACAGATCCAGATCCTGACTCTCAATTGCTACCAATCCCTCAATGGCACTCTAGGTCTCGCATGTCCCGAGTCTCTTATAATATTAGTCGGTTTTTCTTTTTGATACTTTGTATGCGACCACATGCAGCACATAAATATGTTCCAAGTATTTTGATATCTTATTTGTGGAGGGATTATGTGGTTTGGTGTTTTGGATATTTTCAGTATTCATGATATTTAAATATTATTTTCAAAGTGAAATCCATATTTGTCTTTCCTCTCCATTATGATACTCTTAATTAATCACTCACCAATAGCTCAGACTCCTAGCTGACTGAGCGTCTTCACCATCACAACAGGCAACACCTTAACATGATTTTGGCGGATGAAATCCTCTACCAACTAAAATTTAGTGTATCAAACCCCTTAACCAACAATATTAAACTCCTTCACCATCTGAAATTATAATGGATTAAAAATAATGCCAACATGATCTTGTGTTGGTTGAATTCTTCACCAACGTCACAACTAATACCTTAAGCAGCCAAATATTTGGCGCCTAAAACCTTCTACCAACATGACGTTTGTGGATAAAACTCTGGATCATCCGCACAATAGGTGGTTAAAATCCTTAGCCGGCAACCTCAAACACCTATGACGACTAAAATTCAGAGAATTAAATCCTTTAGTAGCTGAAAAAGTTGTATAGTTGTCCAGCTCTACCAGCGAAGTGTTAGTTTTCAGCAACAAATATTTTTGCGAGTGAAATATTTCAGCAACAATACTTTATAGGTTATACCAACGACGACCACTAGTCAGTGGAAAATTTTGCTGACGAAAGATATCTACTCCAACAACATGGTTGGTCCAACTCTTTAGCAAATAAGACTTTAGCCACAGAGCATATTTGTTGCCATAGTGATTGTTGTAGAGCTCCAGCCGCTAAAAAGAACCCTCTACCAACCGAATCTGGATAGTTGCTAAAGTCCAATTTTCTTGTAGTGGCCAAGGGATCCGAAGCGGATAGGGGATGATTATGTCACAAGGGGGGAAAAGCGAACTCTACCTTCCATGTCAAATTTTGCAATACTACGTCGTCGGGGACTCGAACCTGGAACCTCCTCGAGCGCATCAAAATTTTGGGGAACATGGATGACCAGCTGAGCTAACTACCCGTTTTTTTTGTTATTATTATTTAGGATAAAGAGTATTATTACAAGAAACTAGTTGGAAGCCTAACAAGCTAAGATCCAACAACGTACTACTATATTAGTTGAACAGGTTGTCGTGCTAACCTACCAGTGATCCTCATGAGGAGCCATCCATAGAATCCGAAGCGGATAAGGGGACGATTATATCGCAAGAGGGACAAGCTAACTCTACCTTCCATGTCAAATTCTGCAATATTGCGTTATCGGGGACTCGAACGTGCGACCTCCCGGAACGCATCAAACCTTTGAAGAGCGGGGATGACCAGCTGAGTTAGCTACCCATTTTTATTTTTTTTGATCGACTAAAGTCGGAACCACGTCCCTACCAAAATCTAGTCATTTGGACTGGTCCCACTGTCAGACTCAACTCCTCCAAACCCCTCTATACAATTAATTTAAATAAAAACCTTTACGGTGGGGATTGAACCCCTGACTTCACTATTTTCAGATAAGAGACAAGCCTCAAATATATTGATTATATTTCTCTGATATCTGGGATGGATCCACAGACTTGTATGCTATGGGGTCGAAGAAATTTTGTTCCATTATTCACATTTTTTTTTTACAATATGGAAGTTGACGTGGTATTAAGGAAATCATTTGCGTGATAGTACCATAAATATTATTCGGAATGTATCAATAAGGTTATCATTTTCATGATAGCACCATACATCTCATTCTGAATGTATCAATCTCGATGAAGGAATTGTGCACAAAAAAAGTTTGGCTAGTAGAAAAAAAAGATTCAAGTGATTATTTTACACATTCACGATAGAAAAAAAAGATTCTGAATGTATCAATCTCGATGAAGGAATTATACTACTATAATTTGCACGCACAAGGCTTCAGAATTACATAAAACTCGGGCCTTTTCTTTTTAAAATTGAATAATTTAGTGGGTGAAAGTGACCAATTGCACCCCTCCCTCCCTCCATGTATGAAATCGGATTCAATTAAGATATTGAGGAAAAAAAAGATTGATGCTGCATGGGAAAGTTAGGATTGGTATTCTTCGGGGGATGGGATGGATAAGAAAAATCGGTCGGACTAAAGGTAGACTAAAGAAGAGAGCCTTTTTATTTTCTTTGGAAAAGAGGCATGCCTCGAAAATATTTCTTATAGTTATCTGATTTGAAATCTGGTTCAATTACAGGATTGATTCTAGAGTTTATAGCAATTACAAATTTTTCGAGTAGACAACAAAATATATTCAAAGTACTTAACGACTTCGTAATATGACCAGTACTTGGGGGGGGGGGGGGTGTTCTTATAATTCCTGACTAATTCCTATGTTACAAGATTAGTTTTAATGGTTTTGGTAAGATCAAAATTATCACAACAAATCCACCCATTTATGAAGGGTTTTAACATAATTATAGTGAAACACGTAACATAGGTAAAAAAGAATCCACAGTTCCAACCCTTTGTCAATGAGTTTTTTTTCGAAATAACAATAACAAAGGTAACTGACATAACCTTAATCGGTTTTCTTATGAAAAACTTATTCGGGATCGATTTGGGTCTTATTCTGCCTTGGTCTTCTGTAACTTTTTATCGCTGGTGTCCTCTGAGTAATTGTATTAGCTTGTATCTTTCTTTTAGAAACTTATTATTGTTGGAGTGTACACCGGAATCGAAGTCATAAATCTTTATATGTTGCTGATGGTTCAATGATTGTTACATGTTTTGAAGTTTCCTTCTTTCTTTCTTTTTTGTGAAGAGCAGGGCTACTGGATTTACGAAAATCAACAAGAACTTTTGAACAAAAGATTGAAGGTAAATCCAACCCACGTCAGGAAAGACCATTAAGATCAACAATCACATATAAGATTTGAAATACAATAGAAAAAGTAAGATACCAAACGGAAAAAAACGCAATATTAAAAAAAAAAAAACATAGCTTCAAACCTAGATCGATTAAAGAGAAAAGGGGAAACAAGAAGAAACAAGTGAAGATCAGTATTTTTAAATACTAATAGCTTAACTAAAAAAGAGCTAGTAAACCGAGCTCAAAGAAAGAAAAATAGCCCAGTTTGAGTTGAATCTAGAACAAACTTATATCCAAAACTAAAACAATGAGAAAATCGCTTGAAACAAATGATAAAGAGTAAACTTAGCATAGAGAGAAGATGGGTTAGGATTCAGATTTTTTTGGTGAGATATGGTTTCAGATATAATTTAAACCTGAGAAATATAAATAGCTAGTGGTGAGTCCTTTTCTAAATGGCGTGAACCACTAGATTTCTTGGTACGTTTGGGTTCCTTATTTTGGTCAACGATAAGATTTTTTGAGGAAAAATAGTCCATAGAAATAACTTCTCAATTTAAATAAGTCGAAAAACCAAACAACTTTAGAATTCAAAATTAAGGAATGTCTTCTAAAAGAAAAATAATATCTTTTCTGTCGAGCCTGTCTGGTTATCAAAAGCATAAGTATTTTCCATAAACTAGAAGTACAAATAATTTTCTTTGCAATTGTAAGTTATTCGGAAATTTTGGTTTCCAATTAAGTGGTATAACACCCTTGAAGTAAAGCTTTTGTCTTCCAAACTACTTTTGTTTATGTGTAAGCAGTTGTCAAACAAATCCTCGGCGTACATCCAAGAATAACAGAAACAACATCTTTACTACATTTCAAACCCATAGAAACATGACCAACCATGTCTGTAACAAGCTTTTAAACTTAGTACTTCGACCAGTTCTAGATTATTATATTCTATCATATTCATTATATCATCTTTCAATACTGGTCATAATATTATAGTTGTATGTTATTCTTTAACTGCTAACTAATGTGATGAAATTGTTTATAGATTCGAATGATTTTTTCATCCTTCACAAGATGACTTAGTTTGGTATGGTACCATTTCTCCCATACACGCTGATCTCTTCATTCCTTATGTCCACGGCTTAAATCTCCATGGATTCCAAATCCCTTAACGTTGGTTAAAGGAGATAATTTATGTTCTTTTTTAATTGTGCTAACAAATATATTATTTATACGTAAATTGTTTACCATCCACAAATATTTTTTTTTATCAATGTTATCTTATAGCTCGAACTAAGGGGAAAAAATTGTTCGGGCACTATAGGAACATCTATAAAACCGTCAGATTACTAGAAATAGCATCAAGAATAGGGATGGTCATGGGGCGGGGACCTTGAATCACATCCCTGATAGACGCATTTATGTGTATAATTTTTCCTCAATATTTCGTATTGTTAGTACTCGATTTTCTCCTTATTATGGTGTTTTGTGTGTTTGTAGGTATTTTTTGGAAATAAAGATTGTTGGAAATTTCAAACTGCTTGCTCGAAAAAGTTGCTCGAAACCCCTGGAGGACATTTGTTATTCGGACTCCCATATTGGATAAGGGGCACCCAGTTGATAAGGGGTAACCACTTGCTATTCGCACCCCATCAGAGGATAGGGGCTGTCTCATCCTCTTCGTTCGAATTTCATTTTGGCGGGAAAATAAGTTTCTCACCTGGCAGAATTTTCGATAAAAATTCGATTGGGATATACTATGATTCAATGGCTAAAAATCCATGGGGTTGTTCCTGAGACATATATAAAACTATTACAAGTGTTTTGGTCGGTCAAATTTGGCTGAAAAATCCGTGAGAAGAAGACAGGGAAGCTTGTGCACAAGATTTTGGCGGGGAGAATTTTTTTCGATTGGGAATGAATTTTTGTTGATCACAGCGTGTAATGCTTTGCATGGTACGTGTAAACTCAGTTAGGATGCTAGTATAGGCGTGCTAGAGTGTGCTGGAGAGATTTTGACGCATGAGAAGCCAAGAATGGGAAGAAAATATTCCCAAGAATATTTTCTTTTACAGCTGAATAATGAGAGAATTCGCTGGAGTTATGGAGGATTATTTTCGGTTATTAAAGGCTATATAAGGTGTAGATGATCTGTAGAGGTGATAGGGAGAGTTTTGGCGAGAACAGAAAGCAAGAACGTGATCGAATCACGAGTTGCAGAGAAAATTTTCTGCTTCTGCAGAGGGGAAGAACGCGAAGAACAGACTTGCAAAGACAGTCGTTCTTCGTAACAACACAACGACAGAAATTGGAGAGCACTTCAACAGCATTTTACAAGTATCGTTCTCTGTAGCTGTTTCTGCAACATTTATTTCCGTTGCAATTTTCTGTTTTATTATATTTCCACCTCTTATAAGCACTTTTTGAGCAATGAAAAAAAACGTTTGAGGGTGTTTCCAACATGAGGAGGTAAACCCCATCACTGGGGTGACGGAGGAAACCAAAATTCATCATGGGGTAAATTCATTTAATTCTTTATATGACTATTTGCATGAAATTAAAATTAGAAAAAGATTTTTCTTAATTAATTGTCATTTCATTTGATGGTTTATGCTTAGGATTAATCCTTTTGATATTACATGCTTAATATTTACAATTAATGTTTTAAGAATCTATCTTAGGCAAAGAAATAGAGTCAAAGTTCTTTTTGAATAAGCTAAAATGGTTTAGAATAAATAGGTGAATCGCATGTATTTGAATATTTGGTGGAATCCTAAGTCCTAGTACCTCTCAAAACATTATTATTATTTTGTTATTATTTTCTATTTCTATTATTAAAATCTAAAATCCCTTGTTTTCACAAGTCTTAAAAGAACCTTTTTACTACTACAACAACATCATTGATAAATACCATCAATTTTTGGCGCCGTCGACACAGACTTGTCTTTAGGCTAGAGTTTTTAGATTTTTTTTTCTTTCTTTTTTTAGGTTTTTATTTGTTTTTTATTTGGTCTTCTTTACGTTTTTGTCTTTTCCTTACAGATTTGGAATTTGGAGCATAATAAAAATTTGCCAAATATTTTGGTGAATACTTAAAGATTTGGAGTTAAAGACAAAGCGAAAGGAGCGAAAGAAGAAGATTTTTTTTTATTATTATAAAAAGAGAGAAAAAAAAAAGAGAGTTTATATTTTTATTTTAGATTGTATTAGGATTTCTTTATTCTTGTAATTTTTTTTCTTTTTCTTTTGCACTTTACTTTTTGGACTTTGGACTTGGACATTCTTTTATTTTTAAACCCTACAGAAGGGTAGTTTAAATATTAAACTGTTTGCAGAGAAGGACGGTGATTACGATATCACCTCGGCCCCTCGGGTTCGTACATGACATAGGAGTCGTGGCCCGAGTCGACTACAAAGGTTCATCCCCCGTCTGGTACGGGAGGTAAGTTTGTCGAAACACTCGCGAATCCCCTGTCAGCGAGTTACTGTATTCCTTCGTTTGCATATATGTTGAGGACTTGAATACGGTTGTTTTATTTTCCTAGTAAAGGGAAAGGACTGGCCATATAAGATAAGGGTTCGGATTTCATCACCGTTCTCTTCTTGTCCGCCTTAGGAAAACGAAACCTAACGCGAACCTAAGCTTTAAAATTTGGAATAGAACGAGACCTATAGGGTAACGAGCTTAGTAGGAAATTCGTTCGAAAGATATTGGTTACTCTTGAATCATACTTCGAAGTTCAAGATAGTTTCTGTGAGTTGAATGCGTGATTGCGCCTCCTTGTAATATGGTGAGGCCTTGGGTATCAAATCTCTACGTAGCTTCCCTCGCCTCTATTCAATTTACTTTGACTCAGATTGATTCCAGAAGGGTTTGCTTGAATTGTAACGAATTCCCTTTCGAAATATTAGAAGCTGGTCTAGAAAACAATCTAAGTGGAGCCATCATGCTTTTTGTTTGCTAGAAATCTCTAGGTTTGCTTTTGTGGAGTCAGCCTTGTTTGTGTTTGCATAGAACTTCCCTTCCTTTTAGGATTTTTCTTTTTAGTTTTGTTTTTCTAGTGTATGCCCGAGGTCATTAGAGAAAGGGCTTGGAAAAGAGACACTCTAGGTCGTTTGATTAGTGAAAAACCTAGTAGTTCTTCTTGTGAAGGCGGGGAGCTCGAAGACTCTTCTTTTGAGAGCCCCGTTTTTGGAAACTTTAGTTTTGAGAATCTGTCTCTTCGTGAGGATAGTACTTCAGTTGTGCCAGCAATGGCTACTTTGAGAGACTACATGTACCCAACTAGGACCAACCGAGCATCGTGCATTAAATTACCAGCCTCTACGGCTACTTATGAGTTGAATCATGGTATTCTTCAGATGATCCCTATATTCTTAGGAAAAGATGATGAAAACCCTTACTTTCACATTAGGGACTTTGAAGAAATTTGTGGAACAATTAAGATTAAGGACCTTACTGATGAAGTCTTGAAACTTAGGATGTTCCCCTTTTCCTTAAGAGATAAATCCAAGTCTTGGCTGAATAATCTACCATCTGGGTCTATAGAAACATGAGACCAACTTACTGCTTCTTTCTACTTAAAGTGGTTCCCTAAGCATAGAACCGCATCTTTTAGGCAGAAAATTAGTGCCAGTATGCAAAAAGAAGGAGAATCCCTTTACAGGTTTTTAGAGAGATTTAATGATCTTTTGTCACAATGTCCTCACCATGGGTTCGAAAAAATGAAACTAGTTGAAATTTTGTATGAAGGTTTGGACTATTTGACCAAATCCATGGTCGAGTCTATGTGCGCTGGTTTATTCACGAGTAAAAGTGCTGATGATGCACTTTCGTTCTTAGAAGATGTAGCTGAAAAATCCCAAAAGTGGGAATCTTGTGTTGAACCCCCTAAAAGACTCTTAGTCAATATAAGTAGAACCAATGTGGTAGATACAAGCTTTGGGTCAGATGCTAAGTTTGCTGCTTTGTCTAGAAGGTTAGAAGCTTTGGAAATGGGTCAGTCTAAAAATAGGTCCTTTGTTGAACCTAATGATAGAATTAGAGCCTCTCAAGTTTCTAGTTGTGGAGTAGAACCCAATAAATCATTTTGGGAAGGTCATGTTAGTGAAGAGCAAGCCCAAGCTGTCTATAACAATACTAGGTTTGAGAACCGTCAGAAGTTTGACCCATACTTAGAGACCTACAATTCTGGTTGGAGAAACCATCCTAATTTTTCTTGGTTTAAGGGCCAAAATCAAGATCAGCCTAGTAATTCTCAGCCAGGTTTTGATTATGCTATGAACTCTTCAGGTCAAGCCCAGTTCCAGAACCCTTCTGAGAATAAAATGACTAGCTTAGAGGAATCTCTTAGTATATTAAAAAAGAGCCAGGATATGCTATCACAAAGCCAGGAAATGTTAATAAAGAGCCAGGTTAATTTTCAAGAGGAAACCAAGCAGACTTTTAAGAATAATTCCCAGTCTCTTGCTAAATTAAAACTTCAAGTCGGCCAGATAGATAAGTATATAAGTGAAAGAGAAGATGGAAGGTTACTTAGTCATACTGATCCTAACCCCAAAGGAGAGAAATCATACAATCATGTGAATTCTATTACAACCCTTAGGAGTGGTAAAACGTTAGACAATAAGGTAACCATGCCTAGTGGACATACTGTAGTTCCACCTTCTACTTCCCAAGAGGAGGAGCCCATAGCTGAGGAAACTGAAACAATTTCTAAGGAGTCCCAGGAAATTCCTGATAGGACTATCTTTGTGCCTAGAGCCCCATATCCAAAGTTGTTAGCCCCAACAAAAAAAGGAGTCGACTTTCAACGAGATAATGGAGATATTTAAGCAGGT
This sequence comes from Papaver bracteatum, assembly GCA_023529315.1. Classification (NCBI taxonomy): domain Eukaryota; kingdom Viridiplantae; phylum Streptophyta; class Magnoliopsida; order Ranunculales; family Papaveraceae; genus Papaver; species Papaver bracteatum. The sequence goes on from JAJJWX010000650.1 coordinate 40,369, forward strand.
GAACATTAACATTCCATTGTTAGAAGCAATTAGACAGATGCCTGCTTATGCCAAGTTCCTTAAAGATCTTTGTACACGAAAGCGTAAGCTTAATGTCCAAAAGAAAGCCTTTTTAGCTGGTCAAGTAAGTTCCATTCTTCTGAACCAAACACCCCCTAAGTATAAGGACCCTGGATGCCCCACCATATCTTGTGCAATTGGTAAGCACATGGTCGATAAGGCATTACTTGGCTTAGGAGATAGTGTTAACTTACTTCCATATCATGTCTACACCCATCTAGGTCTTGGTAAGTTGAAACCGACTAAAATGACATTACAATTAGATGATAGGTCTATCAAAGTCCCTCGTGGTATCATAGAGGATGTTCTGATTGAGGTTGATAAGTTTATTTATCCAGTGGATTTTTTTGTTCTAGACACCCAACCTGTTCAGGACCCAAGTTCTCAAATCCCGGTGATTTTAGGTCGCCCATTCTTAGCCACAGCTAACGCTATCATCAATTGTAGGACCGGGATTATGAACATATCCTTTGGTAATATGACCACCGAACTAAATGTATTTAATGTTACTAGGAAACCTTCTGAGAATGATGATTTAGAAGAAGAGAATATGATTAGCACTTTAGTTCAGGATTTAGTTCAAGATGATTGGCATGACACTTTACTAGGAGACTCTTTAGATGAATTTGAGGAAACCGAAACCATTCTCTTAGACCAGACGTGTGATCAATCTGTAGAAGAATCCCTTGAGTATTTTAAAGACTCTACGGACCCAAAAATCCAAGAAATAGTGTTAGGTCTTTCTGAGAATAATGATGACCTTAAGTTTGGGGGTAGAGAACTAGAAGAATCTCTTGAATACTTTAGAGACTCTGAAGATCCAGAAATTCAAGCAATCGTTAGAGGTTTGTCTGTGAGTAGTGAAAACCCTAAGTTTGGGGGTAGTGATGGTTCTTGTGATCGTCACATGTCCCTAATTGAAGTCCCTAACTTAGGACTTGATCCTTGTGCGTATGAGATATTACTTGAGTCTATTCAGACTCCGCAACCCGATCCTCCTGATACTGTCCAGGAAGTGACCCAGGTTTTAGAGGCCAGTATTTTGGATGAATCTCTTTATCAAGGCACACATATGAAGCTTCGTTATTTTTCCCAGATAAACCCAGTTTTCTTGACAGAAACCTTAGATGAGGATGTGCTCCTTCTATTCATTTTTCTGAACCAGTGCAGTTGTCTCATATTGGTGTTAGCTCTATTTGGTCTTATGGACCCATAACTATTCCGGCTATTGGTGTATGACTTTGGAAGGTGAAGATCCTTTTTGAGGTATTTGATGTCTGGATGAAGACTTTAAACTTAGCACTCCTTGGGAGGTACCCCTTGCTCATGCAACACGGTAATATCTTTCCTTAACTCCTTTTCTTCAAGTGGTAACAATTTCTCCTTGTTCATGTTTTTAATTTCATCTTTAGAACATTGAGGACAATGTTAGATTTAAGTTTGGGGGTATGGGAGAAAATTTTTAGTTGCAGTATTAATAAATAAACTCCAGAGCCTATAAATTTATGCTTATTAAGGTCGGCACTAACCAATCTAAGTGGATGGAAGCATTTTGGTTGTAGGAGTTGAGGAACCAATCTGATTAAATGGAAACATCTAGAAGAGTCTATTCATAAAAGCACAGAGCTCAGGTGTTAGAAAAGAAAACATGGTAGTTTCGCCATATCCTCGTGATGGAAACATCGAAAGAATCCTGATCACTTCTTTTATTTTTCTTTTTACCATTGCTAGGGTGAAATAGAGTGACTAAGAGGAAAAAAAAAAAATTAAGAGCAGACCACTAGACCAACCGGAATAAATACAATAAAGTCGACTACTGGTACCCTTGTATATGCCAGCTGAGTTGACCTAGAGTTAGGATTATCGACCACTGGTCCCCTTGTATATGCCAGTGTGTTGATATTAGTCGAGACCAATATCTCAGTCCATTAGGATAGGTTCACCCTAGCCAACATCATCCACGTTTTTCTGTTCTTAATCTTTACATGTGATTGGTTGACTCCGGTTTATGATGTCTAGAAACTATCTGAGTAGAGCTCTGTCACTTTATATGAATTTTAGTATGCTTTCGTGTACAACAATTGGAATTTCGCATCAGGGTACTTCCTTCTGTAGTCAATAAGTATGCCAACCAAGGAGATTCTTTAGTGCCTTCCAAGGTTCTACGTAGATATCTAGGGTCTGGAGTAGAAGGTTTTGTGGGTACACCTCTGGTAAACCCTCCGGAGACAACACTCCGCCACTAGGGCCACCTAGCGGTTTAAAGGCTTGCTGCACGTGCTAAGTGTAGTCATTTTATTTTCTAGATTAGATTTGCTCGGGACTAGCAAATAATAAGTTTGGGGGTATTTGATAGACGCATTTATGTGTCTAATTTGTCCTCAATATTTCGTATTGTTAGTACTCGATTTTGTCCTTATTATGGTGTTTTGTGTGTTTGTAGGTATTTTTTGGAAATAAAGATTGTTGGAAATTTCGGCTCGAAAAGTTGCTCGGAACACCCCCCGGAGGAAAATTGTTATTCGGACTCCCATATTGGATAAGGGGCACCCAGTTGATAAGGGGTAACCACTTGCTATTCGCACCCCATCAGAGGATAGGGGCTGTCTCATCCTCTTCGTTCGAATTTCATTTTGGCGGGAAAATAAGTTTCTCACCTGGAAGAATTTTCGGTAAAACTTCGATTGGGATATACTGTGATTCAATGCCTAAATATCCATTGGGTTGTTCCTGATACATATATAAAACTATTACAAGTGTTTTGGTCGGTCAAATTTGGCTGAAAAATCCGTGAGAAGAAAACAGGGAAGCTTGTGCACAAGAGGAGTTTTCACGGAATTTTTGTTGATCACAGCGTGTAATGCTTTGCATGGTACGTGTAAACTCAGATATGATGCTAGTATAGGCGTGATAGAGTGTTCTGGATAAAATTTGACGTATGAGAAGGCAAGAATGGGAAGAAAATATTTCCAAGAATATTTTCTTTTACTGCTGAATAATGAGAGAATTCGCTGGAGTTATGGAGGATTATTTTCGGTTATTAAAGGATATATAAGGTGTAGATGAGATGTAGAGGTGATAGGGAGAGTTTGGGCGAGAACAGAAAGCAAGAACGTGATCGAAACACGAGTTGCAGAGAAAATTTTCTGCTGCTGCAGAGGGGAAGAACGCGAAGAACAGACTTGCAAAGACAGTCTTCTTCGCAACAACACAACGACAGAAATTGGAGAGCACTTCAACAGCATTTTACAAGTATCGTTCTCTGTAACTGTTTCTGCAACATTTATTTCCGTTGCAATTTTCTGTTTTATTACATTTCCACCTTTTGTAAGCACTTTTTGAGCAATGAAAAAAATTGTTTGAGGGTGTTTCCAGCATGAGGAGGTAAACCCCATCACTGGGGTGACGGAGGAAACCAAAATTCATCATGGGGTAAATTCATTTAATTCTTTATATGACTATTTGCATGAAATTAAAATTAGAAAAAGATTTTTCTTAATTAATTGTCATTTCATTTGATAGTTTATGCTTAGGATTAATCCTTTTGATATGCCATGCTTAAGATTTACAATTAATGTTTTAAGAATCTATCTTAGGCAAAGAAATAGAGTCAAAGTTCTTTTTGAATAAGCTAAAATGGTTTAGAATAAATAGGTGAATCGCATGTATTTGAATATTTGGTGGAATCCTAAGTCCTAGTGCCTCTCAAAACATTATTATTATTTTGTTATTATTTTCTATTTCTATTATTAAAATATAAAATCCCTTGTTTTCACAAGTCTTAAAAGAACCTTTTTACTACTACAACAACATCATTGATAAATACCATTAATCCCCTCCCCATTTAAAAAATAAAATACATCCCCTACCTGTTACCCATGAAAACTAGGGGGATGGGTATGGAAAAATACTCGTAGAAAATAGGTTTCCCATGGGTTACCCACAACATCATGATAGACATTTAGAATTTGTAAATAGAGAAAATTTAGATATATACATAATATCTCAAACAATGATAATTACCTAAGCAATGGATTCTAGAATTCCAAGTTCATAAAATACTTAAATATTTTTTTTAAGGGAAAAAGGGTTCCAAAGAACCCTTAGCTTTTATTTATTTAGACTACCTCATTATAATTGAGGTTTGAAGAGATACAAATAGGTGGAGAAGAAGAATTCCACCACCCTGAAACAACATCATGTTTTGCAAATTGACAAAGGTCATGTGCTAATACATTTGCACTTTTTGGAACAGAAATAAAACAAATATCATCAAAATCATTAGCTTCACTTTGAATACGTAAAACCAACGATTTAATGCTCCAAGGAATATCACTGGTATCCCCATAGATTGCTTGACAAACATTAGTAGCATCACCTTCTATAGTTACCTTTCTTAAGTGTAATCTTTTTTCCAGATGAATACCAAGAAGAACTTCCTTAGTTTTTGCATATAGAGGAGAGGTTGCATCAAAAGTTATTGTTTCACATCCTAGAAATTTTCTTTCATGGTCTTGAACAATCGCACCTGCTGCTCCTTTATTCGGAGTAAAATCTGCGTCCACATTGATTTTAAAGTAATCATATTCTGGAGGTTGCCAAGGAACAGATTATGTGGTTGTTTCTTCAAGAGAGAATCTCGGATTATCCTGAATACATATATTGTAATCAATGTTAGCTTTCTTGATCACCATACCTGCTGAGAAGAAGCATCAGAAAAGACCATCTCGTTCCTCATTTTCCATATGTTCCAAATTACACACAATCCTATAGTAAACTTGAATAAATTCGATTCTTCCAACCAACCCATGATAACATCTCTGGAGTTCCTAGTATCTTTCAGGCCTGAGAATTCCATAGAAATATTTTAAAAATAGTAGCAGACCATGGGAAATTAAAAAATAAATGCTCAATGGACTCCTCCTCTTGTTTAAAGAATGTGCACGATGAATCTATCTGAGAGACAAATCTTTTGATATTTTGATTGACTGGCAAACCATTATAAATCAACTTCCATGTAAAAACCATAATCTTTGGAGGAATGAAAGAGAAAGACCAAAACTTACGCCAAGGTAATTCATGCATAACCAATGAAGAGGGAATATTTTCTGAAAGGATCTTGTAAAAAATTTACCCGTAACTCTAGGAGACCTAATAAGGATATCTTGTGCGTTATTTCCATTTAATAAGATATTCTGTATTTCATCCACGATTTGTTGACTAAAAAACTGTTGCATAATATCAATATCCCAGCTAATATTTTCTTCAGTCATTAAATCTAAAACATTCATAATATTTTCTGGCACTATATCAGGTAATGGGAGTAAATGATTTACCTGATTTGGAACCCAAGGATCTTCCCAAATCTTAACAGAATTACCACTCGAAATTTGCCAGAATATTTTTTTCTCCAAAAAAGATATTACTTACATCAAACCATGCCAAATAGAAGATCCCTTATTTTTAGCGTCTGCATTCCAAAAAGAGTGATCTTGAAGATATTTTGCCAAGAATAATTGAACCCATTTAGCATTCTTGTTCTCCAAGAATCTCCATGCTAGTTTGCATACCAAAGATTTTACCAATTCAATGTTTCGTAATCCCAGGCCACCATCCTTCTTGTGAAGAGAAGTTTTCCCCCAATTAATAAAATGTAACTTTATTTGATCACCAGAATGTCCATTCCAAAAAGCTCTTTGGATTTTGTCAATGTGATTGATAACTCCCTTTGGTAAAATACAGATACCCATAAAGAAGATTGGGATTGAAGACAATACATAGTTGATTAGCACTGTCCTTCCTGCCGGATTTAGATAATGTTGTCTCCATCCTTCAAGTCTTAAATTGAATTTATCAATCAAAAACTCAAAACTTGATATCCGGAAATCTGACTTAGGGGATAGATGCCCAAATATTTGTCATCTTTCTTCATTTCTTCAACACTAAACTCTTGTTTACAGAATTTTATTATAAAATCCGAATTTCCTTTACTGAAGTGAATCGCAGACTTATTGAAGTTGATTAATTGCCCAGATAAATTAGAATAATGCCTAAGGATTTCTTTCAGGTGCATAATGTTTATTCAAGAATTTTCACCAAAAAAGAAAAGATCATCTGCAAACATTAAATGTGTTACCATTGGTGCATATCTGTTGATATGGTAACCCTGATAGAGCCCTTGTTGTTCATATGGATTCATCAAAATCGACAATCCCTGAGAGAAAATTATGAAAAAAGTAGAAGATAAGGAACAACCATGTCGAATACCTCTTTCACTTCTAAACAATCCTTGAGGGCCTCCATTTAAGTTAATAAAAAATGAAACAGATGTTACACACTTCATGATAAGAGAAAGAGAATGACCATGAATCCCCATCAATATTAGCATATCTGCCAAAAACATCCAATTTACCCGATCATAAGCTTTTTCCATGTCCACTTTTAGAGCAAAATGACCATCCGTGGCTGTATAATTATTCATGGAATGAAGAAGCTCTTTTGCAATAACTATATTGTCGAGAATTTGTCTTCCCGGAACAAAGGAAGTTTGAGACCAAGATATGAATTTATTAAGAAAAGGCTTGATTAGGTTGGAAAGTAACTTTGCCACCACTTTATACAACACATTACAGAGTGCAATTGGCCTTTTATCACCCGGACTTGTTGGATTTTTTATTTTTGGAATCAGAGAAATATGTGTATGATTGAATAACTCAGGAAACTCAACATACTGAAAGATGGATTTTATTAAATTGACAACATCATTAGATACAGTAGACCAACACTTTTTATAGAAAATTTGAGACTAACTATCTGGACCATGGGAAGTATACGATCCCATTTTAACAAGTATCGCCCATATTTCCTCCGCCGTAGGAATTTTTGCAATGTTTTCATTATCCTGTTGAGATATTTGTTGTGCATTATCATCCCTTAACATTGGTGCTGCTTCAACATATGGTTGCTTAAATAGATTCTCGAAGTGAAGAACCAATTCCTTAGCAATTTCATCTTGATTAGAAGTCCATGATGAATCTTATTTTTGGATATGACTTATTGTATTCATTTTTCGACGTTGTTGGACGAATAAGTAAAAATGGCGTGTATTTCTGTCTCCATATTTAGCCCACTTTTGCTTCATCCGTTGGTCCCAATACGTGGTTTCCATAACCAAATACTCATTCAAATCTGCAATAACCAATTTTTCATGTTGAAGCACTGAGTTTGATGGCCTTTTAGATTGTATTCTTAGTAATTTAGACTTAAGAAAACTAATATGATGTCGTACACAACCAATCTTTGTTCTACTCCAATGTTGTAATTAAAAAGGAACCTAACTTCTGAAGTTTATCTTGTAAGGTATTTTCATAATTTTGAGACCAACACTCCTCAACTCTCTCCAGAAAATCTGGGTGCGAGATCCAATATGCTTCAAATTTGTAATGTGGTGCATCTCTGGAAATATTTTTTTCAATGTTTAAAAGTATTGGTGCATGATCACTTGCTAATCTAGGAAGATGAAGAACACCTGAACTGTGATGAGAAAAACACCATTCTGGAGAAGCCATTACCCTGTCAAGACTTTGCTGAATTAAATCATCCAGATTACGACCATTGCTCCATGTATAAGCCGGACCACTAAAACATAAATCAATTAAATGATTTTGATGAATGAATGAATTGAAATAACAAATAGTTGATTCAATCACAGGCAGACCTCCATATTTATCCTGACTAGCCGAGATTGCATTGAAATCTCCTATGAAACACTTACTGTCATTAAATTCCTGAACCTGAGAAGATATATTCTCCCAAAAAGAAGCCCTATTAGAAAATCTCGGTGGACCGTATATGCAGAAAAGATGCCAGGAATGTTTTGGGCCATCGTTATGTATAACGGCATGAATGAGATTGGGGCAATAAGAAATCACTTCAAGATCGACATAATTCCTATAAAGTAACCATAAACCACCACTTTTGCCTATTGAACTCACCACACATGAATTTTCAAAGCCAAATTGATCAAATCTAGTTGTAGATGCTTCAGAAGATAAATTTGTTTCAGATAGAAAAACAACTGATGGATTTGTACCCCTTAGGAACGAATGTAGTGCACAAATTGTTGGGTTTTTCCCTAAACCCCAACAATTCCATGAAAAAAATTAACATTTATCATGCGGCCTTTTAGGGCTTTCCGCTACACCACTTTCATATGATGAACTAGAACCATTTTTCTTAGATAACTTCGACCTTGGAGAGTTACTGATAATGTACGATTCATCTTGCGATCTTTTTTGTGCTCTGTTATCATACTGGATTCCAGAAATAAAACGTTGAATATCTTCAGAATTTCTTGCCATATTCTTCCAACCATCACGACCCCTTATATCCATTGATGGAGGTTTTGAAATAACCTTTTTAGGAGGATGATAGACGCATTTATGTGTCTATTTTGATCTCAATTTTATATATTGTTAGTGCTTGATTTTATATTTATTATGGTTTTTTATGTCTTTGTAGGTGTTTTGGAGAAATCGGCTCGAAAAGTTGTTAAAGGCATCATGTGAGGATATTTGATATTCGGACTCTCATTTCGGATAAGGTTTAACCTAATTACTAAGGGGAACCCTATTTCCAGGCAGCTACTAAATACATACCCGTACAGAATAGGGGGAGGTCATCTTCCCAAATTTAAATTATGAAAAAGGCGAGAGAAAATGTGCAGCGGAGTTTCATATTTAGTTCGAGATTTGGGTAGGAATTAAGGAGACTAAATCGCTAAATCTTTTGAAGCTCGCTTGTAAGAACAAAACATGGATGGTATGGTCATTCGAATTGGTTAAGTTTGGCTGGATAACTCTATTGAAGCAAAACAGGGGTAGTGGTAGTTTACGAAAAAATAATTCCGTGACTGTGTGAATTTTTGGGAGAATTTTGGACGAGTTCTAATCAGATTCTTTCATGGATATAGATTGTTATAAGTTTGATACGACTAAACAAGATTAGCAGAGGTCATAGATTTGAAAAGAAACAGGGTTAAATCATCGATTTGGATAAAATAGGGAGTTGCATATTTTCTCGTAAAGTTGTTCGCGGATTTATCATTGGATTGGGCCTGTATTAACTCATTGCATCAAAAGCTAACTTGGAATCGAAGAAAACAAGATTGGTGAAGATTCACGAGAAAACAAGGCAGTTACCATATCTCGGGTTCGTGGGATTTGTTTAGAAAGGTATGTGATAAGACTGGAAGTTTATCTTCTTTGATATGTTAATATATTTACCTTAGGGAAATTTAGAGTAATTCAGCGCGTAAAGAAGAGAAGAAATAGCAAAAGACCGAGACTTTCCGTAAAAGAAAGAAAGAAGATATTTGCGTGATTTATTAATATTGTTGGCTATATAAGGTGTTGGGAACCATATATAAGAATTTTCGGGAGTTTGGGGTAGCTACAGAGCTGAAAACAAGGCTGCAAAGAAGAATGGCAGCAGCAGCAGCAGCAGAGAAGAACAAGGAGGAGTTGCAGACGATATTATATAAGTATCGTTCTCAAGAACACGAAGAACAGACTTACCAAAACTGTCGTTTATAAACAATGTATGCGATAGTTGCTTTGTAAGATTTTGGTTTGAATCTGCAACACCTAGATCAGGCCCGGCTCTGAGGTGGGGCTTCTTGGGCAGCCGCATAGGGAGGAAATTTTTGGAGGGCGGGAATTTTTGGTTTAGTGGTGGGATATATACTAATATTAGTAGCAGAAAAAAATATTATTCCATTCAATTCATAGGTAATCTCTTATCCTATAGTCTTATATAGTTTAATAACCACAATCACTTGGAGACTAGTTGCGTTTTTGGGTGGTTATAGGATTAGGGTTACTTCCTTACCGGGTTTAGTTGATTAACTTGATTTCTATTTGTTGATTTCACTTTGAATCTTGGATGATATCTTACTGGATGGTTGCTTTTGATATTTCAATTTGATTAACTGATCTTAGTGTATGCTTAATGCTTTTGGTATTTGAATTTGATTAACTGTTTTTTTTTAGTGTCTTACTGAAAGCTTTTGATTTCATATGATTCATATCTTGTAATCTTATCGTGGATTTTGTGTTAGCCCTAAAATTGCTTTTTTGATTATTATCCTATTAGTTTGCCTTTTCAAAATCTAAAATTTGTTTTTTTTTTCATTTTTGATGGAAAACTCCCGACTTATTAATGTTGTTATAAGTTGAGCGACATAAATTATTTTATTTTTAGTGTTATACAATCGATTTTATTTGGAAAATATATAACTATAATTGCAAAGAATATTTTTTTTTGCGTAAAAGGGCGTTCGGTACTCTTTGGCACAAGGTCGTCGAAATGTTAGAGACGGCCCTGACCCAGATTGTAACGGTGACGTCTGTAACACTAATACAGCGTTGCGAAACTCTGTTTTCATATATTTCTTCAATAAAAACACATTTTGAGCCGTGTTTCTATCTTTTGAGAGTGTTTTCACCATGAAGAGCTAAACCCCAACATTGGGATGAAGGAGGAAGCCTAATATCATACGTGGGTAATTATATTTAATTCTTATATGACTTTTGAACTGATTAAAATTGAATTATGGTTTTGATTAATTAGTTGTCATCTCGTTTAATGGGTCATGCTTGCTTAGATATTTTGATGTCCCATGCTTAGGACTTACAACTAATATTTTGATAATCTTCCTTGGCAAAAATAAGAGTCCATGTCTTTATTTATTGAGCTATAATTGTTAAAAGAATTAATATTTGAACCTTATGTTATGAGTTTGGTGGAATCCTAAATCCCAGTGTTTCTTGATCTTGTGACAATCTTTGTATATATATATATCTTTGTTTTTGTTTTTATTTTTATTTTTATTTTTAAGTCTTAAATCAAACCTCAACAAGTCCGAGTGAACGATAATCTTACTACCACTTTTCTACAATAATTAAAATTACATCAGAGGATACGGAGATATAGTCGCTAACTGTTTGCCTCTCTCAGAAATCATACGACTAGAAAGTTCGCGATAAAGACATAATTCAGAGTTATACATATTTCTTTCAACCGATATGTCAGCAACATGAATTTTTGATCTGAGAATTCGAGTCATTGAATAGTCTGCTCTAACATTATGGGGAGAGTCCCTGTGAGAGCTTGAAGAAGATTAACCTGCGGAAGTATCATTTTGAATGTTATTGATCTTATTCACACTTGAATACGACTTCTTATAATGCAGATCATATACTACAAAAATATCCTTGAAAACAGGTTTTTCTTGCTCGGAAAGTCTGCCAGAGACACATATTGTAGATTTGCATTTAGGCTTTATCAGTTCCAGTGCCTCTTCATATTGATGAGATGGGAAAGTGTTGAAGACATGATTTTTGAAGTAGTTTACTTTGGGGTACATCTTCATCCAATGGCCAATAAAACCACATAATAAACAAAATCTCGGGAGACGTTCATATCGTAGTTCAAGGGCGTAGTTAGGTTTGCCAGGAAGGGGAAAAGGAATAGATTTTGGAAGGGGATGCTTAAGGGAAATATGTGCATTGTCTCTTGAAACTTTTCCCCAGGAATTGCATTCATATGTTGCAATCGGCCGAGTTTCCCCAATCTTAGACATCAGATCGTAAACATACATGGAGCATAGATTTTCAACTGGTAATCCATGGATTTGAATACCCAATTCAACAGACTCGAATTTGTATTCTTCTGGTAGCTTGTTTGGAATGCATCTCTCCAAAGCATATAAATCATCCTTGACAATCCATGGTATCCCTTCAAGTATTAACGAAGCATCAACTTGTGATTCAAATTTGATGACATATGTATCATCAGTAAAAACTGATACATAGAAAACTTGATTGGTTTTACAGATTTTGGTTAGTGTATCACGAACCATATTGATCGAAAAGGTTTTGGGAGAGATGATTTTCAGTATAAGACAATTTTGATGTCTGAGTTTGGTTCCATGGAAATTGGTGTTCATATTGACAGTGGCGTTGGCATTGGAAGGTTCACGTGAAAGGAGATTAGAAAATTGGTTTAGAAGATCGTATGAAGATGGATTTGAAGGCATGTAACTCTCAGGAATGTCTGTGTCAGGCATGGTGGAAGTTATGAGAAACTAAGAGCAGAGAGACCTTAAAGGATATAAAAAAGGTTAACGTAGTAACCAATCTGGAGAAGTTATGAACGGTTGAGAACAGTTCCACTGACAAAGTTTGAAAATTAAAACCGAAAAGAAAGAGAAGTTGATGAATAAAGAGACGGTTGATGAATAAAACTGGCATTTGATTGTTAAAACAAAAACATGAAGATTTGTTTAAATATAAACAATCTTCATACAGACTGCCTAAAATGGATTCACATTCTAATTCAAAGATGAATCAGTAATGATTCTGGAATTAAAAGACCAAAACCTTTAAAACAGTAAAGATGGAAAACTTTTGATAAAATCCAAACCTTGGAAGTGATTGCAATGATTAAACAATTAATTACTTAAATAGAATGTGAAAGTGATTATATAATGATTAAACAAATATTTCAATGATTAGACTGTTAAGAATTGGACAAATTTAATGAAAATGATGAAGAATTTGTTGAAGAAAACAAAAAATTGTAGAGAGGAAAGAGTTCAGCACCAAGTTGGTTTTAACTGTTCATCATTGATGAAATGAAAATTTATTCTCTTTCCAAAATAATTAGGTACTGAGTAAGGTATGCACGGTAAATAAGCTACATTGTAAAATACTTAAATTGAAAGGAAAAAGAAAACACAATAAATCCACAAAATTTTATCATAATTTTTTCTACATCTTAGTTCCTCATTGGTATTCATTACATCATGATCATCCATAATATAACGTGCATGAGTGGGTTATATAAATACTTTATTTGAACCGTATACTTCGTAAGACCATATGAACATTATACAAAACAATAAATAAGACACGTGATAAAAGTCTGAACTCTAAATATGAAAGGTATGGGGAGAGGACCCATCCCTGCATCATTAGTTTCAGGGATTTTCGTACCCGGACTCGTATGTGCGAGTAAAACCCTACCAAATATGATCGGGTACCCACGGGGATGTGTTTGGGTGGGGCAAATTGCCATCCCTAAGTCAAGAAATTACCAGTAAAACCACAGTTTCTTTCACAGTTTTGTCAAGCTTGCATCAAATTTGGAGCAACTTTTAACATATGTATGTTATATCATGTCTTGATCATATTTATGTAGGAAAATTACAATTATTATATTCTAATATTACACGAGACCTATAATAATATTGATGATTGTATACCAGAATTACATATACGAGACCTATAACGCTAGTTGAACATGTAGCTATGTTGTGTTAGGTTAGGGTTTATGATTATGGATCGAGATAGGATTTGTAGCTACGTGGATGATACTATGATCTGCATATGAACCCATTATTCTTCTTCTTGTTAATTTCTTTATCTAATAACTTATTTATGTGAAAATCAACTCACCGATTTGATGTATAGAAGAAACAACAACAAAAGTATTTCGAGGAAGAGGAAAAGGATTGTTGTCGCAGGGGAGAGTTGGGGATTTATATTCTTCAGGAATGGGATGAATATTTTAACCCCACAAATGGGATGGATATAGTAAGAAAAGTCGATTCGAGTATATGGGGGACTAATATATTAATCATAGTTCTTTGGGGAAAGAGGCATACCTCAAATATATTGATCATAGTTCTCTGAGATGAAATCGAGTTCAACTAAACTATTTTAAGGAGAAAAAAATTAATGTTGCAGGGGAAAGTTTAGTATTTGTAATCTGCAGGGGATGGGATGGGATGGGATGCGATGCGATGATATTTCAACCATACTGATTTTTATTTGTTTAGGGGGCTGTCTGGTGACCATTATTTTAATGGATTATCAGCCCATAATGTATTACGTATGTATTTGGTAACTATTATAATTTAAAAAGCGGGGGTCTAACAACCACACCCAATATTTCTCTTAGCAATTTGTATGGACTAACTCCAATATACAATAGAATCAACTAGACAATCATACTCAATCTTAATAAAAGCATATCAAAGAGTTATATCTCAATTTCTCAATTCAATTTGCAATCAAACAAATAGGAATTTGTGAGCCCGATTGAATATAATATATCCAAGTGTCAATCAGTTTAATCCACAACTAAAGGTTGGATTCACAATTGATTGAACTTACGCACTACCTGTAATATTTCAATTATATAGAAAATATAATGTGGAAAAGAAATAACACAGACACCATAAGTTTTGTTAATGAGGAAACCGTAAATGCAGAAAAACCCCGGGACTTAGTCTAGATTTGAACACCACACTGTATTAAGATGCTACAGACACTAGCCTACTCGAAGTTAACTTTGGACTGGAATGTAGTTGAGCCCTAACCAATATCACACTAATCAAGGTACAATCGTGTTTCTTACGCCTCTAGAACCACGCCGGATTCTGCGTACTTTATTCCCTTAGTTGATCTCACCCACAACTAAGAGTTTCTATGACCCATCGAAGACTTGATAAACCAATTTGTCTCACACAGAAAAGTCTATTGAATAGATAGATAAATATGTCTCCCACAGATATACCTATGCGTTTTATTTCGTATTTTGATAAATCAAGGTGAACATAAACAAATTGATATACCAGACTTATATTCCCGAAGAAAAACCTAGAAATATCAATCACCTCACAATAATCTTAATCGTATGGTAGCGAAACAAGATATTGTGGAATCACAAACGATGAGACGAAGATGTTTGTGATTACTTTTTATCTTGCCTATCGGAGATTAAATATAGAGCAAATCTTAGAGAAGATGGTACTCAATCATGATAGAAAATAGCAAGATCAGAACATGCAATCACAAAAATAGTTGGGTACAACTTCACAATCCCAATGAATTCTTTAAGTCGTTAACCTACTGGGTTTTGGAAAAATCTAAGGTTAAAGGAGAATTGACTCTAGTCGCAACTAGTGTCATACAGGAGGTGTAGGGATTAGGTTTCCTAGTTGCTAGATTTCTCCCTTATATAGTCTTCAAATTAGTGTTTGCAATCAATGTTACCTTGTGAGATACTTGTGGATCCATCGGTACAAACAGATGCAGAAAACCTCCTTAAATAAGACCTAGATTAGTCAAATTTTTAATGATGAATTATTAGATTATGTTTCATCCTGATATTGTTCTTCCATTTTGGCTCAAATGATTCAATTAGAAATAATTTCCTCTCTTTTAAATTTTCTTTAAATATTACATTTCCAATCTTTCAAACAAATTTTTCTTTTCATCTGTTTTTTCTCCATTTTCATTATGTGTAACTAATTTTTCTTTTATTTCTCTATCATGTGTTTACAGATTGAGTTATCTCCAATGGCGTTTGCCTTCCTCTGTGTTTTGATCATGGTGTTTGCCGAGCTTGCTAAAAATCGTTTGGTTAAAGATGGAATCTGTGAAGAACATTATGGTACAAAGTGGAAGAAGAGGCAACTCAGTTACAAATCGGTGAGCTGTAATTTCAATCAAGCCCACGTTTCACTCCATTCAAAAATTTTAATTTTCAAATTTAGGAAAACCTCCCATATTTTACTTTGCCTGATTTTACTCTGGTCAAAAGCTAGCTACACAAACAAAATCAAGAGTATAAACCCAATTTCCGGCAGAATCAATGAGAATCACCTAAATATTTGGATTCTTAATAACTGAATAATTCTTATAATCTCCTCAACTACTATATCAACAACATCTCAAGAGACTTTTTTCAATAACAATTTCTCAATAATCAATACCTCGATTTACCTATTCAAAATGGAAGGGGAAAGCTCCAATCAAGTAGGTGATCTGGTTAAAAAGTTCAAGCATGCAGTCCTTGATCTTGGAGACACTTCTGAAATTGTCATTTTCTCTCAGGATGGAGACAAAGAAGGAGATGAAGAAACAAAATGGGAATCTAGTGTTATTGGAAAGATTATCACAGAAGGAAGAATGAAAGTTGAAACAGTTGCAAAGCATCTTGGTTTTACTTGGCCTTTCATGAAGGCGGAAGATGTAAGAATCATTGAAACTGATCCTAATATCATGATTTTCAAATTCAGTAATTGGACTTTACTGAACACTGTAATTGATGAGCGTCCATGGAGTATCAACAAGAAGCTTTTGGTGGTTCACGAATACATACCAGGAATGATATATACAGAGAAGCATTGGGGTTTTCAGCAATTTTGGATTCATCTAATGTACTTACTGCCTGAGCATATGAATGTAGCTGTTGTGACAAAAATTGGTGAACTTTTGGGTCAAGTAATTGCAATTGAACCCAAAGATGCATTACCAATTGGTAATTCATCTGTTAAAGTTTGTGTCAACATAGATTTGACTAACCCACTGAGAAGGGGAGTAAAAGCTGTTACTAATGATGGCATCTCGCGCTGGATAATATTTTTCTATGAAAGACAACCAAGTGGTATCTGCAAGGAATATTATGTAATCAAGCACTGTCAAGCAGCCTGCAAAGAAGCAAAAATTTACCTTTAAAAGGCCCATGAAAAACCATATTTTTTTGGTAATATGAATTCTGTCAGAAAGAATGTTGCAATCACTACTTCAATCAAAGCACCAATCTCAAAGAATAACACCAAAATTGCAGTGAAGTCTGCAGTTTTTGTCCCTCCCAAAACTGGTGAAGCAGTCAATTTGGATTTCCTACTTGCTAAAGTTACAAAAAGTAATACTGAGGAAGAGATGAGACTTGGTAAGAGGCAAAGAGCTGATGTTAGTGGAAAAGCTGGTCAGAAACCTGAATCCACTGGTGCCATAATGTCTTCTAATACAGATTCCATAGCAGCTCACAGGGTCAACACTGGAGATAACCAGGCAATAAATACTGATAAGGTAAATCAGGTATACACATTTCCACTTTATACTATTTTACTATTTTCTATTTTCAAAAACTCTTACACATACTGTGCTCTTCTCTTTTGGATTGGTTTCTTATTTACCTTGCATAATAAACATCTTAATACATCCCTTACACTGTTTAGTATTGGCATTTTTTTCCTTCCTGCAACTATGAAAATCCTTTCTTGGAATGTTCAAGGCTTTAAAAATGTGGCTAGTAGAAATCATCTAAGTGATCTTATCAGAGCACAAAACCCTGACATCATCTTTCTGTGTGAAACTAAAATAAGTAGCAATAAGTGCCAACCTCTTCTAAAATAGTATCAATACCCCAATTGGAAGTACATTGAGCCTGAAGGTTTATCTGGAGGTCTAGTTTTGTTATGAAAGAATGGATTTCTATGTGACATTGTTGATACTCATTACAACATGTTTAATGTTATAGTTCAATGTGATCCTAGTAATCCAGAATTTCTTTTAACTTGTATGTATGGTTTTTCCAATTATACAAAGAAGAAAGAACAATGGGGATATATTAAACAAATTAGTGAGAATAACATTAATCCTTGGGTAGTCCTAGGTGATCTAAACTTCCACTTAACTGATAGTGACACTGGTACTATCTCTTCTACTGATGGTTAGGTGAACAACATAGTTTCAGCCAGTGGCTTAGAGGACATAGGCTTTATAGGTAAGAATCACACTTGGAGTAATAATAACATGGGAACTGGGTCCATTAAATCTAGAATAGATATGGCTTTAGTTAATGGTGACTGGAACTTACATTTCCCAAATACTAGGTTACTTCATCTTACTCAATTAGGTAGTGATCATAGCCCAATCATGCTTGACACAGATATTACTATACCTAAGTGTTGGAATCCTTTTAAATTTTTTACCACTTGGCTTAATGATGCAACCTGTTCTGTTGTGATTACTAATGCTTGGAAAACTAGTGTTACTGGCTCTCCTGGCTATCAGTTAGTTACTAAATTGTCCACAACTAGAAGAAATCTCTCAATTTGGAATAAAGAGCACTTTGGGGATATCAACAACAAGGTGAATATTCTCCAGAAAGACCTCTACCAACTTCAAGAACTCCCTCAAAGTAGTAACACTGAAGCTGAAATCATCAACATCAACAATGAACTAAACAAATGGCACAGAATAAAATCTGAATTTTACCAACAAAAAGCAAGGGATCATTTTATTAAATATATGGACTCCAACAACAAGTTTTTTCACACTAGAGTCAATAAAAGAAGGTTCGGGAACAATATAGATGCAATACAAGATCACAACAACAATTGGCTTCAAACCAGAGAACAAATAGCACATCACTTAACTCAGCATTTCAAAAGTATCAGCACTACAAGCAATCCAGTAATTGATGACAACTTTTTCTCTATCATTCCTTCAATCATCTCTGCTGAACAAAATTTTAGTCTCATCAGCATTCCTAGCAATGAGGAAATCTTCTCTACTCTTAAAACAATGGAAAATTGGAGTTCACCCGATCCAGAAGGGTTTCAAGCTGGCTTTTACAAAAGTCAATGGAAAATAGTTGGTGATGATGTCTGCATCATGGTTAAAAAATTCTTTGAAACAATTTTTTTATTAAAGCAGATTAATAAAACTTATATCTCTTTAATACCAAAGAAGAAAAAGTGTGTAAGTGCAGCAGATTATAGGCCAATTGGCCTATGTAACACTTCCTACAAAATTATCTCTAAAGTTCTTGTCAACAGATTGAAAACAGTGATGGAGAAACTTATCTCCCCTTATCAGGCAGCTTATGTCTCAGGAAGGCTAATCAGTGAAAATACAGTTCTTGCTCAAGAGATTATTAACTCAATGAAGAAAAAAAAAAGGTGAGAATGGATGGATGGCACTCAAGCTAGATATGTCAAAGGATTTTGACAGGTTAGAGTGGCCTTTCTTAACTAAAGTTCTTTCTTCCTTTGGTTTCAATGATGAATTCTGTGATCTCGTACAACAATGCATCAGTACCACCCAACAATCTGTTTTACTCAATGGGTCTCCTTGTGAATCTTTTTCACCATCAAGGGGAATTAGGCAGGGTGATACCTTATCACCTTACCTTTTCATACTTTCCATGGAATTTCTTTTAAGACAATTCATAGTAGCTCAGGAATACAACAGAATCAAATGAATTAAAGTGGCTGCCTCAGCACCATCCATTAATCATCTTCTCTCTGCAGATGATTACTTGATCTTTACTCAAGCAAATGTTACCACAGTTAACAATCTTTTAGAGCCCTTAAACAATTTCAGTTCACAGTCTGGATAAATCATAAATTTTGAGTAAGAATACCAAGCCAGACATTGCAGATTCAATCAAGCAAATTCTTGGAGTTAAAACCATGAACTCTAAGGAAAATTATTTGGGCTCTCCACTAATTATTGGGCATTCAAAACAAGAAGCTTTCAAAAGTATCAAGGAAAATTTTGAGAACAGATTCAGCACTTGGTCTTTTATTCAGCTCTCTCAAGCAGGAAGAGGTACCATGATTATGCATGTCATTAATGCAGTGCCAATATATCATATGGGCATTTTCAAATTACCTTCCAACCTTCTCCAACAACTTACTTCCATTGAGAGGAAGTTTTTCTGGGGTCATCAGTCTAGCAGGGGATATAATCCTACAGCTTGGTTGAGTATTTGTAGACCACCTGAAATGGGTGGTCTTGCTTTTAGAGACCCGGAGAAGCTGAACTTGGCCCTGCTCACTAAATTAGCATGGAGGATTTGTAATAATCCTGATACTTTAATGGCTAGAACTCTATCAAGCAAATATTTCAAAAATGGAGACATCCTTCATCAAGTTATTACAACAAAAAATTGTTCTTATGTATGGAATGGGATTTCAAAAGGATTACAGGTTGTGCAGCAGAATTTTTTCATGGACATCAACAATGGGAGGAAAAAAAAAATCTGGAAAGATAGATGGATTCCTGGTATGCTTCAGCCTCCCTTACCTAAAAATGATCATTACAGATTTTATGACATTGTGGATGAGTTAATGGTTACTGGCACAGCTCAATGGAATATTAACCTAATTAATTTCTTATTTGATGCTGCTACTGCTCTTAAAATACAAGATTTTTTTATAGACATTGATAAAGATGACATCATGCTTTGGATGCCAGCAAAAGATGGAGTTTTCTCAGTCAAAAGCACTTACAAAATGATGACTTATAATGATGGAGATGTTCAGGTTGATGGAAGAATAGTAGATAAGAAGATTTGGAAAATACTCTGGAATTGTAAAGATGCACAAAGGATCAAACTCTTTGCCTAGAAAAGCATAAGAGGTCTTCATTCATCAAAGTACAAGAGAGCTCTGTACAACAACAGTCTTGAAGTTAACTGTGACATTTGTGGTCACAGTGAAGAAACAATTAAGCATATTCTGTTTGATTGCAGGCATGCCAGACAAGTATGGAGAGGCATAAATATTAACATAGATGTTGTCAAAGAAAACTATAGTACGATTTCTGAGTGGGTAATAAGTTGGTTTTCTCAGTACAACCAAACCAAAGATGACAAAGGGCTTTATACTTTGATGATAGGAGCCTGGATAATATGGAAAGATCGTTGTGATGTGGTTTTTCAGGGAGTGGCTCTCAACCCTTACACTTCAATTCGTAGAATACATTACCATCTTGCCTCTCATTTGCATAATTGTCATGATTCTATTTTGCTTCACCCCCATATATCCAGATGGAAACCTCCTTTAGAAAATGTCTTGAAATATAACACAGATGGCTCTTTTGATCCAAATACTAATCAATTTGGCACGGGGATTGTGCTGCGTGATTTTACAGGGCAATGTCTTGGCATAAAAGGCACCTATGGAGATGGAGCACTAAATGATGAAGCTGTGGAGTGTATGGTTATTCGTGAGGCTCTATTATGGGTAAAAAGTTTGAATTATACAAGTCTTCAGATAGAGGATGATGCAAAGCTTGTGATACTATCCATCAATAGTCACACTCTCCTTACCAACTGGGAGAATAGGAATATAATAAAGGAGATCAAACATTTAAGCTCCTCTTTCATTTTATGTTCTTTCGTTTATGTAAGTCGAGATGACAACCAAGTTGAAAATGTTGTTGCTAGGTCTACTAGTGAAACTAAACTCTCAACCAAAGTTTTCAGTAATTTTGACACTGCTATCTGTAATCTCCTATCTGGAGACAATAATGCGATGCATTAATAAAAAATTTCTTTATCAAAAAAAAATAAATCAATGTTACCTTGGTAACAAAGCATCCAATATTCACCATTAGATGAAAACCTAATTAGACTCAAGCTAATGTCTTTAAGCCGTTAGATCGAACTTAGCTTGTTACATACAAATGAAAAGTGACTTCATTTAGATATGAGTAACCGTACCTAAACGTGTACACCTTTGTTGGCTCAACAATAGTTAACCTAAATTATACATATGAACACTTTCATATCAACCATATTCATCTTAACCATAACTAGTTCAAATGACTCAAATGAAACTAGTTCTAGAGTTCTTCAATTGTTTATATTCTCATAGAAGTATACAAGACACAGTTGAAGAAAAATCGATTTTGATTCACTAGAATCAATTTATGAACATTATAGCCACGGTTTGCAAAAGATTTGCATTCTTTATTATATATAAATGTATTAGTTCATGAACAACCCGATTTTAGAACATAACCAACTCTAGTATGCAAATGGGTACGCATACCTAAGTCACCGGACCAAGTTTGGGCTTGCCATTATGCGAATTGGTATGCATACCTTCCAAACTCATTTGAAATTCCGTAACTTGAAGTTCACGCCAGTACGCATACTGTTATGCATACTAAGTTCCCAGACTTTCATTAACCAACAAGTACGCATACGGATATGCATACTATGTTTCCCGGACTTGGAATAACTTGCAACAGTTAACATACAAGTATGCATATTGTGTTATATCCAAGAATGGTTATTTGTTCTAAATTCTCATTTCAATCATTGAAATATTATTAGAAGACGACAATAGCTGTCTCACAAAAACTATATATTAGCTTTGAAGCAATTTCCAAGTGATCGAATGATCAATACAAAATATTCGGAGTCTACATCAAACGACTGTCTCACTCAAATCACGTAAGATGTTACAAGGCGATTTTCACATGATCATCTTTTGACTTTCGCCAAGAATATAAGATGAACTAGGTTAAAGCGAAAGCTTACCAACACATATTTTGAGAAATATGTAAGCGAGTGAAACTTAGCTCGAAATATCAAATGTGTATAATTGAAGTCTATATAGGTATACGACTTTTGTCTCATATAGGAGATAGAGTAGATATACTTTTGAGTGATAGATGAGTTCAATTCTCCACATACTTTTTGTTGATGAAGTTCCATTGGTTCCTTGAGTAGTCCTTCGTCTTGTATGATGATTTCCATGGAGTCTTGAGCTCAACTACACTTTATATCCTAGTCTGAGACCTTAACTATAGTAAACTAGAAATCAAGACTTTATAGTTTTGATCACTAAGATTGACAAACATGCTTGAGATAGCAACGCTTGCGAGTTCGACCGATTAGTTCTCTAACAATCTCCCCCTTTGTTAATTTTAGTGACAAAACTATCATTACATATGGATTACAAAATAAATAAACTTTGTAACTTCTCATCCAAATGCTTGATTTCCTTGGTTCTTCAACATTACTCGAAATCTTTGTCACTTCCAAGTACTCTTGTGATTCTGAACGTGTTCAACTCAACATCATAGTTGTTGAAAATCTGTAGCTATAACAATGAGAAAACAGTAGCTCTCAATCATTGTTATACAGTGTCATAGTATTATTACAGAGCATCAAAGTCCAATTGTATCACAACTTTGAAAATAACACTATGGTGATATGTATCACTCCCCCTTAGTCAATACTTCATATCACATGAAAACCACTCCCCCTTACATAATGATCCGTAAACCATATGTATTTTTAGTGTGAACTACACATTAATTCTCCCCCTTTTTGTCAATAAAAATTAGCAAAGGTACGAAAAATAGTGGGATCATAATGAAATTCTCATAGAGATACTTCATGACTAAAAGAAAACATATCAAATTTGTTTAGATGCAATCATACAGTCGAAACTAAATACATTCATCAAGGAGTTAATAGAGATACAAGAAAACTCCTAAAATATTCCATAACTGCACTCCCCAAAAAGATTTGGCAATTAAGCACAAGTTCAAATAAGAACTCTCCCCGATAAAATGACATTCCTGTAAGAACAACAAGAGCGACCTTACTTTTACAAGAAAATAAGGATTTCTTTGGACATTAACAAATTACATGAAACATGAATTTGTATCCAGAAATCTCAATTAAATTAACCACAAGAGAACCCATGATTAATTTAATCGGAAATGCTCAACATAAGAGAACTTACTTAGCCACACAGTACTTTCACATAAAACTGGATCAAGGAAAGACCAATACTGCGCAATATTCAAAGATTCATTCTAGTTTTCATCAATACTTGCATAAAGACATATAATAGACTTAATCTTTTCAATCAAAAGTTCATCTTATCTTCCATCAATATTTGCATAATGACGTAATGGGCTTAACTTTTGACAAATATGGGACAATCATAGTTCATGGACGCAAACACATATATCCCATAATAATTTTTGCAATATATAAAACCATAAAGATTAATACTGCAAAATCACCTTCCAAATAAACTTTAGAATTTAAATAAATAAATCTAAAACATTGCAAGATGAAAGTCGCTGGCAATAGCTATGTGTACTCATAATAATTGATATTCCAAACCCTAGTTATCCCTCTTAAAACACAAGAATAAATTCTCATAAGAAGTTTCCTAGACATTGTAGAGGTTTCTCAGGGCATCTACTGAGAATTCCTTCTCATTATTGAAAAATCCATTGATAATGGGGTCGTTCAATTCCTCTAAATCTTAAGAAATATCAGTTAACTCACTAAGTTCTCTTTTTAGTCCACTCAAGGTGTTCTTTGTTAGAGATAACATATGTTCATAGTGAGCTATCTTTTCTAAAGAGGAAATGATTTGAGATTTTAAATCATTTCTTTTGTTGATGAAATCCTTCACCATACCTCTAAAGTTATTAGAGCATCTCCAAGAGAATGTGTAAAAAATCCTACGTGGCTTTTGAGTTTAGTCCTTTTATTTATGGGGTTTATACATAGAGTAAATATAGGACCTCATATTTAAAAAACCATCACCAACAATAGAGAATTTTTTAAGAAAAATAGTGAAAAATATGACGTGGAGGTGGAGCCGGAGGTGTAAATAACACTTTCTTGAACACCTTTATATTTAGTAATTGGTCCCTCCTAGTTTGTAGGACCCTACTATTGGAGATGGATTTATGCCAAACGGGGGTCTAAAATCCTATGTGTCACTAAAAAAAAGAAAAATCACCCTTTTTTAGAGATGCTCTTATCAAAATGACAAACAGACAAGAGGCAGTTAGAGGAAGAACCTTCTTCATCATTTGTAGATATCTCCTTATTCTTCCTTGAGGATTTAATTCCTTCACAAAAGTACACATTAACTGCTTCAACTGCATCCCTTTTTGTAATACCTCTAGTTACAGGAGCCATGAAGCTGTATATTTCAAAGATAAAAGAAGTGAAGGGCATATTGATCACAAATGATCATAAATAGACCAATAGACAACCAAACCTTATAAGAACTTTGAAAAAGTCTTTTACGGTTCAAGATCCATTATCTATTTTAACTAAGAAGGTATTTTCTTAACACAAAATAAGAAATTAACAATTATACAAAACTTGAGCAACCTTGATGCAATCCTCATTTTCTCAAGTTAAAGATGAGGATGCAGACATCACTAGTATTAGATAGTGACGGAGTGAGCCGAATGCTCACATCTTTTATCAAATTGTGACTAATCAAGTTTTGTTGTATAAAAGACTTATTAACTCGTCTGAATCTGGTTCCTTTAGATTTCTTCCCGTCTTCGGGAGTACCCTATTGATTACCCAAGGCCAATTTCATTCTTTGCATGTCATTTTGAAGTTTGGCAATCCTTTTGTTGTTCCTCTTGAATTTCCAGCACTTACTTTGAACATGATTTGCATTTCCACAAAATGAACAAATCAAGGAAGATTTATTGTCTTGCTTATTTGCCTCATGTTTATCATAACATTCATCATCAATTATTCCAAAACCGGCTGGAACAAAAGAGTTGTTTGTGCTCATGGTTTTTCTTTTGAACCCTAAACCATTTGTGTTTCCAAAAGAATTCTGACCAAATAACATTGCTGAGATTTTGTCAGAACTTCCATACAACCTTTGCAGGTCACACTTAAGAGTATTAATCTTTTTTTTCCTTCAGAGATAGGGTCCTGGTGAATTTATCATTAAGACAATATATCTCAAGTTTTTTCACCTGAAGTGATGATTCAAGTTTTTCCAACGAAGTCTTTAGTTGGAGATTTTCTTGGTGAATTTCTTCACACTTATCCGAGAATTCAAAAATCTCAGTGTCAGTCTCAAACTCTGAATCAGAATTTGAGTAGGAAGAAGTTTCTGCTGTGAGAGACGAAAATTCATTGCACACATTGGGAGTATGTAAGATATTGACAACCTGTGATGATTTTTCTTGTATTGAATCATCTGAAGCATTAACCAGAGAGAAGTTTCTCACATCTTTTACTTCTTTTTACAATATCCTTGACCTTTTGTGTAATCAGTGATTTATCAAAATCAACATGATTGGAACAACATTCATCATTCCAAGACAAGTTAGAAGATTCGCTTGTATTGGTCACATCATTGAATGCAGATGTTCTGATTGTGTTCTGATCAAGATTATTTTTAACTTTCCATTAGGAATATTCTGGAAAGCATATCAAGGTTATTTCCTTCAACGATGGAATGTTTCTTAGTATGGTATCTAGATGGAAATGATCTGAGAATTTTCATCACAATGTCCTTTTCAGGAACATTCATACCCAATGCAAAAAATGCATTAACAAATTCAGACACTTTGTGATTAAACTCATCAAATGAATCTTCATCTGCCATACAAAGATTCTCCCAATCAGAATTTAGGTTTTGAAGCCTATCTTGTTTTTCACATGTATTCCATTCAAATACGGTTTCTAAGATATCCCATGCATCTTTAGACCGAGTGCACGTAGTCACATGGTGATGAAGATCCGGGGTAATGGCATGGATGATTGCATTCAAACCGTCAGAATTTTGCTTTACGACAAGAATCTCGGAAGTATCATAATCACTGATATCCTTTGGAACAGTTACATCGCCTTCTGTAACAACCAGAGGATTATAGGCATTAACATCATAAACCCATGATTGAAAATCACGCGCTTGAAGAAAGGCACGCATAGCAATTTTCCATCATAATTAATTTGAGCCATCGAAGACTGGCGGTACGTTTATAGAGATAACACTTTTGTCCATAGATTCAGATCACTAAATACATAGACTTATGAGGTCTTAAAGGTGTTTTCCTGCTCTGATAGCATTTGAAAATGCGGGGGTCTAACAACCACACCCAATATTTCGCTTAGCAATCTGTATGGACTAACTCCAACATACTTTCAAGAGAATCAACTAGACAGTTAGACTCAATCTTAAGAAAAGTATATCAAAGAGTTATATCTCAATTTCTCAATTCAATCTGCAATCAAACAAATAAGAATTTGAGAGCCCAATTAAATATAAGAAATAACCTGAACGGTATCAAAAACCAATATCCAAGTGTCAATCAATTTAATCAACAACCAAAGGTTGGATTCACAATTGATTGAACTTGCGCACTAACTGTGATATTACAATTATATAGAAAATATAACGTGGAAAAGAAATAACACAGACACCAGAAGTTTTGTTAACGAGGGAACCGCAAATGCAGAAAAACCCCGGGACCTAGTCCAGATTTGAACACCACACTGTATTAAGCCTCTACAGACACTAGCCTACTCCAAGTTAACTTCAGACTGGAATGTAGTTGAGCCCTACCCAATCTCACACTGATCAAGGTACAGTCACGTTCCTTACGCCTCTAGAACCACGCCGGATTCTGCGCACTTGATTCCCTTATCTGATCTCACCCACAACTTAGTTTTCTCTTATAACATGGGTTAAAAATCAAAATTTATTAAAATTTATGCTTGTATGGATGTTACAGGTGTCTCGCCTCACAGGTACAAGTGTTCGTGCTTTTGTCCCGGGCCTGGCTATTTCCAATGATGTATTGCGCAAATGTAACAAATACTTCGATCAATGTGTTTCACATGGTTACAATTTGGGTATCTTATCCTTTTTCACGTTATGGAACTTGGTGATGATACTTTGTGTTTTTTGAAGAGATTGAATAATTGTATGGTTTATAATGATGTTAGTAGTGGTGTAGGTAAATTTCTTATTTATAGATTATGAGTTGCTATTCAAAAGATTGTTGGTGCTCAACTTGTTGCTAGGCTACCAACCAAAATTTTGTACGACTCTATTGATTATTAAGTATTTATTATCACCTTAACACAAAAGATGAGTGTGGTAAAAAAAAAAACGTTAATTAAAAGGTGGGCTTAAAAATTTTGCAAAATGGTGTTGTCCCAAAAACAGGGACGGGCTATAGCATTTTTTTAGAATCCTATTATTGGGGCTCTAAAGTCCATGAGTTTTGGGGTCTTTTTGTGTTCTAACATCCTAATATGGATAGGGGGAAACCAAACCAAAAGTAAAAGTCAAACCCCTTCCAATAAACATAATCCAACTATTATAAAAAAATAAATAAAATAATAATCTTCTCTTCTTCTTCATTTCATCATGATTTCATCGTAATGAAAATGATGATCATAATTTTATCATGATGAAATCATTAAAAAACTTAAATCTATAATTTTTCTTTCTTTCTTTCTTCTTTTTCTTTTTCTTTTTCTTCTCCATCACATCGTGATTCTTCATCGCGATGATGAAAATGATTCTTTTTCTTTTATCATGATGAAGATGATGATCATCAAAAAAACCAAAATCTATTATTTTCTTCTTATCTTCTTTTTCATTTTTTCCATTGCTTAGAAATGATGAAAATAATCAAAACTAAGAAAACTCACCATTTATTTTTGCTTTTACATGGTTAAAAAATATGATTCTATGAATTTCGGGTTAAAAAAACAGAAGCTTCTGAAGATGTTTACGGCTGGGAGTTCTTAGATTCCCAGCCGAAAGTACATGTTTCGGATCTATTTTCCAACCGAAATTAGTTTTCTAATTTTTTTTGGTTTCCAGAACCAGTTACGGCTGGGAAAAGCCAGCCGAAACTGCTGTTACGGTTAGGAAAACCTATCCGAAACTTCTGTTACGTCTGGGAAAACCCAGCCTCAACTGGTTCTAAAAACAAAAATTATCAGAAAAATGATTTTGGCCAAGAATTCTTTATTTCCCCGTTGTAAATAAAAATATGTCTTGGAACACCATCATTTCCCAACCGTTTTTGCGGTTGGGTCGAAAAATTATCTCAGCCGAATAAGTGTCCGTTGCGGCTGGGATTTGATGTTTTCCCAGCCTTAATTGGTTCTGGAAACCAAAAAGAAAATATCGAAAAAACTTTCGGTTGGAAAACCAAGCCGAAACATGGACTCTCGGTTGGGTCGACAAACTATCCCAGCTGTAATCTTGATTCACGTTTGGGAATCTAAGAACTCCCAGCCGTAAATACTTTGGGAAACTGTTTTTTGTACCTGAAATTTGTCGAATTGGATTCAGGTTTTTTAACCATTTAAAACACAAATAAATGGTGATTTGTTTTAGTTTTTTCTTTCTATGATGATCGTCATCTTTATCATGATTTTTGAATGAGAAGGAGAAGAAAATAGTTTTGGGTTTTCTTGATGATTATCATTTTCATCATGATGAAATTATGCTCATCATCTTTTCACAATTTATGAATGAGAAGAGAAGGATGGGGAGAAGATAATAGATTTAGTTTTTAAGTTTTTTATGATCTTCATCATGATTGTAAATAAGAAGGAGAAGGGGAAGATTAAAGATTTGAGTTTTTTTTTTTTTAATAAATAGTAAAATTCGGATAAAGGTATAATAGACATTGAGAATATGATGTGATAAGGGGTAATTACTATTTCATGACCCTAAATAGCCTCAAAAGATCATTGACTTGCATGACCCCGAAAATAGGAGATGTGCTAAAAGATTAACATTTATACTTAAAATCTTAAATCGTCCGCAAAAAGTTCCTCGATGCTATCTTCGCTCGAACTAAAGGATTTTTTTTTTGTTCCGGCACTATAGAAGCATCCATAAAACCGTCAGATTTACTAGAAATAACATCAGCAAACGATGGGTATGCTTCAAAAAAGAAAAAAAAAAATTGTTAAGCTTGCGTCAAATTTGGAGCAACTTGTTTACACGAGACCAATAATAATAATGTACAGATGATTTGGTCAATACACCAAAGAATTAGTCAATACATGACTTATCTACTTATCTTGTCCGCCCTTTCCTCCGTTTTCATTCAAATTTTCTTTGCCTCCATGACTTACTCGACTTTCCTTATACAAAGCCTAAAATCTAGTTTTCAGTTTAGCATGAAAATATATTCAATGTAGACTTATTATTCTCCGATTATATTTTCTCTAAAGATTATATTATAAACCCTCTTCTCTAAAACCAAATCACATTCTCTCTGTTACTCATCTCAAGGAAGAATAATGACAGTCCAAAGTTTCTTGCTGAAAGAAATCATAGAGGAGAACATACTCACAAGGTTACCGGTGAAGTCAATCACCAGATTCATGGGCGTATCAAAAAACTGGAAACGTCTCTTTCGAAACCCTAGGTTTATTAAAAATCATCTTGCTCATGCCATTGTAACCAACAAATTCAACGTGTTGGTTACCAACAACAGAGACATGGAGTATATAGAAAGAGACGACGAACCTTATCTCTTTTCTATAGATTATAATGTTATCTCATCATCATCACCAACATCATCACCATTTTTAAGTAATGATATTAATATTGATTACCCATATATGTCCCGGGAATGTATGCCTTCAATTCTAGGTTCTTCTCATGGTTTAGTTTGCATCCATTCATATCCGAGTGATATCTACATTTGGAACCCGAATACCCGAGAATACAAACCAATACCAGTACTGTCATCCTACTAAAAACCTTACCATCGTCATGCACAAGGGTTTGGTTTTGATTGCAAGAACGTTGATTATAAGGTATTGTTGAAAATGCCTTGAATAATTAATGTAACTTTCGGTTGTGGACAGTAGGTGCTGTCGGTGGGAGATTTCGGCTACTTTCACAAGGTGATGTCGGTGGGAGCTTACTTTTGCTTTGGGCTAGTGGAATGAAACTTTCGGATAAACTTTCTCTATTGTTTAGTTGTCACTCAAGTGCACTCAAGTGGAGTGGAACCAGTGAATATATGTCGACATATATCCCTTCTTGAAACCTATATAAGGAGTGTAGTTTCATTGTAAATAAACATCCCAAAATCAGTGAGCAATTAAGAGAGAGTAGTGTTCTTAAGAGAGAGTAAGGTCTTGTTCTTGAAAGGAGAGTATACTCTTGTAACCTTGTTTCTAATCATAGTGCAACGTTATCGTCGTCTTCCAAAGTGGATGTAGATCATCTTGATCGAACCACTATAAATCCTTGTGTTGTGTGTGTGTCTTTTGATTTCATTTCTATTTCAATTCTTGATTGATTGTTCTTAGAAGAGCCATTGGTCATAACAAATTGGTATCAGAGCTCCGGGTAAAAGCGATCAACGATGGCGGCAAAGTATGAGATTGAGAAATTTGATGGAAGAAATGATTTCAATTTATGGAGGCTAAAGATGAGGGCTATTTTGGTGCAACAAGGTTTGGTGAAAACTTTGAAGGGGAAAACGGCTCTAGCAGAAACATTGAAGGAAGAAGAAAAAGAAGAACTCATGGAGAAAGCACATGGATTAATTCTATTGTGTTTGAGCAACGAGGTCTTGAGAGAAGTGGCGGCGGAAACAACACCGGACGGGCTATGGAACAAGTTGGAGAAAAGGTATATGACTAAATCCGTAACTAATCGTTTATATCTTAAGAATAAATTACATACTCTTAAAATGCATGAAGGAACGTCTATTATAAATCATATTGATGATTATAATAAAATTCTCTTGGATTTGGCAAATATTGAGGTCAAAATTGAAGATGAAGACCAAGCTTTGGGTTTGCTTTGTTCCTTACCACCATCTTATTAAAATTTTGTTGATACCGTAATGTATGGAAAAAATACAATTTCCATGGAAGACGTTAAAGCGGCCTTGAACTCTAAGGAGTTAAAGAAGACGGGTATCGACGGTAAAGATAATTCAGGAGATGGGTTGTTTGTTAGAGGAAGAGGAAACCAAAAAGGCGGATTTGATAGGAGTAGATCAAAGTCAAGGTCTAAATCAAAATCCGGTAAATTCTATTGCTTTCATTGTAAGGAAAAGGGGCATTTCAAGAAGGATTGTCCAAAATTGAAGACTGTCGAGAATAATACCAACCAAGGCACCGCATCAAATGTTGAAGAAGAAAGTGATGATGGAGCGGTTCTCACGGTTCATACTGAAAGCTCGGAGAACGGGTGGATTCTTGATTCGGGGTGTACTTTTCACATGTGTCCTCATAAAGAGTGGTTTACTACTTATCAAGCTAGAGAAGGTGGTAAAGTTCTTATGGGAAACAATGTCACTTTTAAAGTGGTGGGTGTAGATACAATTCAAATTAAGATGTATGACGGTATGTTGAGGACTTTAACTAAAGTTAGGCATGTTCCGGACCTGAGAAGAAATCTTATTTCTTTGGGTACGCTTGATTCAAATGGCTGCAAGTATCAAGGTGAAGGTGGAGTTATTCGTGTCTCAAGAGGAAGTCTTACAATTATGAAGGGCGAGAGAATTAATGGTCTGTATACGCTGCAAGGTACTACTGTGACGGGTGATGCAGCTGTATGTTTTTCAAGTTCTGATGATGATACTACCAAGTTGTGGCATATGCGACTAGGGCATATGAGCGAGAGGGGGTTGGCTGTTTTGAGCAAGCAGGGATTGCTTTGTGGTCATAAAACAGGCAAGCTTGATTTCTGTGAACATTGTGTCTTTGGAAAGCAGTGTAGAGTCAAGTTTAGTACAACTATTCATAACACCAAAGGTATTCTGGATTATATTCATTATGATCTTTGGGGTCCTTCTCGGGTCGATTCACATGGTGGTGGTAGATATATGCTGACGTTCATTGATGATTTCTTAAGGAAAGTATGGGTATTCATACTTAAACACAAAGATGAAACTTTTGTCAAGTTCAAGCAATGGAAGACTATGGTTGAGAAGCAAACCGGAAGACAAATCAAGTGCTTGAGGACAGACGATGGTTTGGAATTTTGTGGGGGTGAGTTCAACGAGTTCTGCAAGGAGCAAGGGATTGTGAGACACCGCACAATCAGAAAAACACCACAGCAAAATGGTGTTGCAGAAAGGATGAACAGAACCATAATGGAGAAGGCACGGTGCATGCTCTCCAATGCCGAGTTACCAAAACAGTTTTGGGAAGAATCAGCAAACACATCAGCTTATTTAGTGAACAGATCTCCATCGACAGCCATTGAGTGCAAGACTCCAAATGAAGTTTGGACAGGTTCGCATGCTAACTATGAAGACTTGAAGATATTCGGATGTCCAGCCTATGCTCATGTGAATGAGGGGAAGCTAGATCCTAGAGCAAAGAAGTGTATATTTCTTGGGTATGCAAAGGGCGTGAAAGGCTACAGGTTATGGTGTCCAGCAGAAAGATCAAACAAGTTTCTTATCAGCAGAGATGAGAAATTTGATGAGCAATCGATGTTGAATCCAAAGAATGAAGAACTAGATGGAGAAGCTGAAGAGGGTGTTAGTGATAAGTTGGAGCTTGGTGACAAGGTGGAACTTGAGGTGCAAGTTCAAGGAAGCAATAATACTGTTGTTTCTGATGATGATGATGATCAAGATATTGTGCAAGAACCTGCCCAGGAAGAAGAAGCACAAGGACATCAGTACAATCTTGCAAGAGACAGAGAGAGGAGGGAAGTTAGAGCACCTCAAAGATACGGCCATGCTGATTTGGTTGCATATGCATTTGCAGTAGGTGAGAGCATAGATAGGGATGATCCAACAACCTATGAAGAAGCAATCAGTGGTGAAGAATCAACAGAATGGGGAGCATCTGCAATTGAAGAAATTGAGTCTCTTGACAAGAATGGCACTTGGGAGATAGTTGCAAGACCCAAAGGGCAGAATATTGTTGGAATCAAATGGGTCTTCAAGAAGAAACAAGGTACTTCAGATGGTGAAGGAACAAGGTACAAGGCAAGTCTTGTAGCAAAGGGGTTTACGCAAAGATAAGGCATTGACTACAATGAGGTATTCTCTCCGGTTGTTAAACATAGTTCTATTAGAACATTACTTGTTATAGTTGCTTTGAAAGATCTAGAATTGGAACAACTAGATGTCAAGACAGCTTTCCTTCATGGTGATTTGGAAGAGCGTATTTATATGCAACAACCAAAGGGGTTTGAAGTTCCTGGCAAAGAAGATCATGTATGTTTGTTGAATAAATCTTTGTATGGTTTGAAGCAATCTCCAAGGCAGTGGTATAAACATTTTGACACGTTTATGGTGGAAAATGGCTATGACAGGAGTAAGTATGATAGTTGTGTATATCACAGGAAACTCCAAGATGGTTCATTTGTGTATTTACTCTTGTATGTTGATGATATGTTGATTGCTTGCAAAGACATGTCAGAGATACATAAGCTGAAGGAGCAGTTGAGTAGCGAGTTTTAGATGAAGGAT
The DNA here is from genome assembly GCA_023529315.1 of Papaver bracteatum. NCBI lineage: Eukaryota > Viridiplantae > Streptophyta > Magnoliopsida > Ranunculales > Papaveraceae > Papaver > Papaver bracteatum. The sequence goes on from JAJJWX010000650.1 coordinate 74,316, forward strand.
TTGGGTGCAGCAAAGAAGATATTGGGCATGGAGATTCATAGAAACCGAGATGAAGGCAAGTTGCATTTGTCCCAGAAGGCTTACATCGAGAAGGTGTTGGAGTGGTTTGGTATGAAAGATGTAAAACCAGTAAGTACTCCTTTGGCAGCTCATTTTAAACTTTCTAGAAATCAATCACCTCAAACTGCAGATGAGGCAGAGTATATGTATCGAGTTCCATATGCAAGCGCAGTTGGTAGCATCATGTATGCTATGGTTTGTACAAGGCCGGATATCGCACATGCTTTGAGTGTGGTAAGAAGATACATGGGAAGTCACGGGAAGGCTCATTGGCAAGCTGTAAAGTGGATTTTGAAGTATCTAAGGGGAAGTACAGATGTTGGTTTAGTGTTTGATAAACACTATGGTGATTCGACAAATGTTGTGGGTTATGTTGATTCTGATTATGCAGGTGATCTTGATAGAAGAAGGTCATTGACAGGTTATACTTTTACATTGTGTGGTAGTACTATCAGTTGGAAGTCGGTTTTGAAAAGAATAGTTGCATTGTCTACAACTGAGGCAGAGTACATGGCAGCCGCGGAAGCAGTGAAGGAAGGTATATGGTTGATGGGTTTGGTTGGTGATTTGGGTTTCAAGCAAGAGAATTCAACTTTGTTCTGTGATTGTCAAAGTGCCATTCACTTGACCAAGAACCAGATGTATCATGAGAGAACGAAGCACATCGATGTCAGGTATCATTTTATCAAGGATGCAGTCGAGGAAGGTAGGATAGCGATGCTAAAGGTTCCTACAGCGGATAACCCTGTAGACATGTTGACGAAGCCAGTTCCAAGTATCAAGTTCAAGCATTACTTGGACTTGGTTGGTGTCAACAGGTGTTGAGATCCCTTGTGGGGCTGAGCGAAGACGATGATGATGAGTGATGATGGTATTCAAGTCAAGGTGGAGATTTGTTGAAAATTCCTTGAATAATTAATGTAACTTTCGGCTGTGGACAGTAGGTGTTGTCGGTGGGAGCTTTCGGCTACTTTCACAAGGTGCTGTCGGTGGGAGCTTACTTTTGCTTTGGGCTAGTGGAATGAAACTTTCGGCTAAACTTTCTCTATTGTTTAGTTGTCACTCAAGTGCACTCAAGTGGAGTGGAACCAGTGAATATATGTCGACATATATCCCTTCTTGAAACCTATATAAGGAGTGTAGTTTCATTGTAAATAAACATCCCAAAATCAGTGAGCAATTAAGAGAGAGTAGTGTTCTTAAGAGAGAGTAAGGTCTTGTTCTTGAAAGGAGAGTATACTCTTGTAACCTTGTTTCCAATCATAGTGCAACGTTATCGTCGTCTTCCAAAGTGGATGTAGATCATCTTGATCGAACCACTATAAATCCTTGTGTTGTGTGTGTGTCTTTTGATTTCATTTCTATTTCAATTCTTGATTGATTGTTCTTAGAAGAGCCATTGGTCATAACAAATTGGTATCAGAGCTCCGGGTAAAAGCGATCAACGATGGCGGCAAAGTATGAGATTGAGAAATTTGATGGAAGAAATGATTTCAATTTATGGAGGCTAAAGATGAGGGCTATTTTGGTGCAACAAGGTTTGGTGAAAACTTTGAAGGGTAAAATGGCTCTAGCAGAAACATTGAAGGAAGAAGAAAAAGAAGAACTCATGGAGAAATCACATGGATTAATTCTATTGTGTTTGAGAAACGAGGTCTTGAGAGAAGTGGCGGCGGAAATAACAACGGACGGGCTATGGAACAAGTTGGAGAAAAGGTATATGACTAAATCCGTAACTAATCGTTTATATCTTAAGAAGAAATTACATACTCTTAAAATGCATGAAGGAACGTCTATTATAAATCATATTGATGATTATAATAAAATTCTCTTGGATTTGGCAAATATTGAGGTCAAAATTGAAGATGAAGACCAAGCTTTGGGTTTGCTTTGTTCCTTACCACCATCTTATTAAAATTTTGTTGATACCGTAATGTATGGAAAAAATACAATTTCCATGGAAGACGTTAAAGCGGCCTTGAACTCTAAGGAGTTAAAGAAGACGGGTATCGACGGTAAAGATAATTCAGGAGATGGGTTGTTTGTTAGAGGAAAAGGAAACCAAAAAGGCGGATTTGATAGGAGTAGATCAAAGTCAAGGTCTAAATCAAAATCCGGTAAATTCTATTGCTTTCATTGTAAGGAAAAGGGGCATTTCAAGAAGGATTGTCCAAAATTGAAGACTGTCGAGAATAATACCAACCAAGGCACCGCATCAAATGTTGAAGCAGAAAGTGATGATGGAGCGGTTCTCACGGTTCATACTGAAAGCTCGGAGAACGGGTGGATTCTTGATTCGGGGTGTACTTTTCACATGTGTCCTCATAAAGAGTGGTTTACTACTTATCAAGCTAGAGAAGGTGGTAAAGTTCTTATGGGAAACAATGTCACTTATAAAGTGGTGGGTGTAGGTACAATTCAAATTAAGATGTATGACGGTATGGTGAGGACTTTAACTAAAGTTAGGCATGTTCCGTACCTGAGAAGAAATCTTATTTCTTTGGGTACGCTTGATTCAAATGGCTGCAAGTATCAAGGTGAAGGTGGAGTTATTCGTGTCTCAAGAGGAAGTCTTACAATTATGAAGGGCGAGAGAATTAATGGTCTGTATACGCTGCAAGGTACTACTGTGACGGGTGATGCAGCTATATGTTTTTAAAGTTCTGATGATGATACTACCAAGTTGTGGCATATGCGACTAGGGCATATGAGCGAGAGGGGGTTGGCTGTTTTGAGCAAGCAGGGATTGCTTTGTGGTCATAAAACAGGCAAGATTGATTTCTGTGAACATTGTGTCTTTGGAAAGCAGTGTAGAGTCAAGTTTAGTACAACTATTCATAACACCAAAGGTATTCTGGATTATATTCATTCTGATCTTTGGGGTCCTTCTCGGGTCGATTCACATGGTGGTGGTAGATATATGCTGACGTTCATTGATGATTTCTTAAGGAAAGTATGGGTATTCATACTTAAACACAAAGATGAAACTTTTGTCAAGTTCAAGCAATGGAAGACTATGGTTGAGAAGCAAACCGGAAGACAAATCAAGTGCTTGAGGACAGACAATGGTTTGGAATTTTGTGGGGGTGAGTTCAACGAGTTCTGCAAGGAGCAAGGGATTGTGAGACACCGCACAGTCAGAAAAACACCACAGCAAAATGGTGTTGCAGAAAGGATGAACAGAACCATAATGGAGAAGGCACGGTGCATGCTCTCCAATGCCGGGTTACCAAAACAGTTTTGGGCAGAAGCAGCAAACACATCAGCTTATTTAGTGAACAGATCTCCATCGACTGCCATTGAGTGCAAGACTCCAAATGAAGTTTGGACAGGTTCGCATGCTAACTATGAAGACTTGAAGATATTCGGATGTCCAGCCTATGCTCATGTGAATGAGGGGAAGCTAGATCCTAGAGCAAAGAAGTGTATATTTCTTGGGTATGCAAAGGGCGTGAAAGGCTACAGGTTATGGTGTCCAGCAGAAAGATCAAACAAGTTTCTTATCAGCAGAGATGTGAAATTTGATGAGCAATCGATGTTGAAGCCAAAGAATGAAGAACTATATGGAGAAGCTGAAGAGGGTGTTAGTGATAAGGTGGAGCTTGGTGACAAGGTGGAACTTGAGGTGCAAGTTCAAGGAAGCAATAAGACTGTTGTTTCTGATGATGATGATGATCAAGATATTGTGCAAGAAACTGCCCAGGAAGAAGAAGCACAAGGTCATCAGTACAATCTTGCAAGAGACATAGAGAGGAGGGAAGTTAGAGCACCTCAAAGATACGGCCATGCTGATTTGGTTGCATATGCATTTGCAGTAGGTGAGAGCATAGATAGGGATGATCCAACAACCTATGAAGAAGCAATCGGTGGTGAAGAATCAGCAGAATGGGGAGCATCTGCAATTGAAGAAATTGAGTCTCTTGACAAGAATGGCACTTGGGAGATAGTTGAAAGACCAAAAGGGCAGAAGATTGTTGGAAGCAAATGGGTCTTCAAGAAGAAACAAGGTACTTCAGATGGTGAAGGAACAATGTACAAGGCAAGGCTTGTAGAAAAGGGGTTTACGCAAAGATAAGGCATTGACTACAATGAGGTATTCTCTCTTGTTGTTAAACATAGTTCTATTAGAACATTACTTGCTATAGTTGCTTTGAAAGATCTAGAATTGGAAAAACTAGATGTCAAGACAGCTTTCCTTCATGGTGATTTGGAAGAGCGTATTTATATGCAACAACCAAAGGGGTTTGAAGTTCCTGGCAAAGAAGATCATGTATGTTTGTTGAAGAAATCTTTGTATGGTTTGAAGCAATCTCCAAGGCAGTGGTATAAACGTTTTGACACGTTTATGGTGGAAAATGGCTATGACAGGAGTAAGTATGATAGTTGTGTATATCACAGGAAACTCCAAGATGGTTCATTTGTGTATTTACTCTTGTATGTTGATGATATGTTGATTGCTTGCAAATACATGTCAGAGATACAGAAGCTGAAGGAGCCGTTGAGTAGCGAGTTTGAGATGAAGGATTTGGGTGCAGCAAAGAAGATATTGGGCATGGAGATTCATAGAAACCGAGCTGAAGGCAAGTTGCATTTATCCCAGAAGGCTTACATCGAGAAGGTGTTGGAGCGGTTTGGTATGAAAGATGTAAAACCAGTAAGTACTCCTTTGGCAGCTCATTTTAAACTTTCTAGAAATCAATCACCTCAAACTGCAGATAAGGCAGAGTATATGTCTCGAGTTCCATATGCAAGCGCAGTTGGTAGCATCATGTATGCTATGGTTTGTACAAGGCCGGATATCGCACAGGCTTTGAGTGTGGTAAGCAGATACATGGGAAGTCCCGGGAAGGCTCATTGGCAAGCTGTAAAGTGGATTTTGAAGTATCTAAGGGGAAGTACAGATGTTGGTTTAGTGTTTGATAAACACTATGGTGATTCGACAAATGTTGTGGGTTATGTTGATTCTGATTATGCAGGTGATCTTGATAGAAGAAGGTCATTGACAGGTTATACTTTTACATTGTGTGGTAGTACTATCAGTTGGAGGTCGGTTTTGCAAAGAATAGTTGCATTGTCTACAACTGAGGCAGAGTACATGGCAGCCGCGGAAGCAGTGAAGGAAGGTATATGGTTGATGGGTTTGGTTGGTGATTTGGGTTTCAAGCAAGAGAATGCAACTTTGTTTTGTGATTGTCAAAGTGCCATTCACTTGACCAAGAACCAGATGTATCATGAGAGAACGAAGCACATCGATGTCAGGTATCATTTTATCAAGGATGCAGTCGAGGAAGGTAGGATAGCGATGCTAAAGGTTCCTACAGCGGATAACCCTGCAGACATGTTGACGAAGCCAGTTCCAAGTATCAAGTTCAAGCATTACTTGGACTTGGTTGGTGTCAACAGGTGTTGAGAGCCCTTGCGGGGCTGAGCGAAGACGATGATGATGAGTGATGATGGTATTCAAGTCAAGGTGGAGATTTGTTGAAAATGTCTTGAATAATTAATGTAACTTTCGGCTGTGGATGAGTGAGGTCTTTGTCGGTGGGAGCTTTCGGCTACTTTCACAAGGTGCTGTCGGTGGGAGCTTACTTTTGCTTTAGGCTAGTGGAATGAAACTTTCGGCTAAACTTTCTCTATTGTTTAGTTGTCACTCAAGTGCACTCAAGTGGAGTGGAACCAGTGAATATATGTCGACATATATCCCTTCTTGAAACCTATATAAGGAGTGTAGTTTCATTGTAAATAAACATCCCAAAATTAGTGAGCAATTAAGAGAGAGTAGTGTTCTTAAGAGAGAGTAAGGTCTTGTTCTTGAGAGGAGAGTATACTCTTGTAACCTTGTTTCCAATCATAGTGCAACGTTATCGTCGTCTTCCAAAGTGGATGTAGATCATCTTGATCGAACCACTATAAATCCTTGTGTTGTGTGTGTGTCTTTTGATTTCATTTCTATTTCAATTCTTGATTGATTGTGCTTAGAAGAGCCATTGGTCATAACAGGTATTAACAATGGGTTTTCCAGAAACTGAAGTATTTGAGGCAAGACTTTACTCATTAGCTTCAAACTCATGGAAGATACTTGGTGACGTCGGTCCTTTTGATATTTTAAAAATTCATAATTATAGAGGGGTTTTTTGTAATGGTGCCCTTCATTGGCGTACTAATGAATATATTATTTGTTTCGATATTTCTGATGAGACATTCCATAATGTTCCAATACCTTACAAAAATTCAAATGAGAGTGGGAACCGTTTCCCGTTATATATGGGCGTTTGGGAAGGGAAACTGTGCCTACTTCGTAAGAATTTCATGCAAATGGAGGATCATGATGTATGCACACACATTGATGTGTGGACAATGACGGATAACAAATGGAGCAAGCATCTGGAGATTACTGCACATGTGACAGATATGTATTATGGAACTCCAGTTCAAACTTTACAGAATGGTGACATCCTATTTGAAGGTGGACCAGAGGCGGAGGAAAGAGGCCTTGGTTTGATTTCATATGATCCCTATCTTGAAAGAGTTAGAGCGCATATAGAGGGTTTCCCATACGGGTGTGATGTGGAGACTTATATTGAGACGTTAGTAGCGCTCAAGTCTGGTACTTATGTTGGGCAAGAACAGAAGAAGAAACAAAGACGAAAAAGAAGAAGAAACAGAAAATATTGACCGATGCGGATCTGGAATTATGAACCCAAGAAAGGCAAGGGAGTAGATACATTACAGAGGGATGGTGTCAATCTTTTCTAGTAAATTTTTTCGATAAAGAAATGGAGCACAAATGGTCCATTGCAGGAGATGATTTGTTACATGTAGCAGTGGATTATCCAAGAATCAATTTGAGTTTAAGCGCATGGTGGTGATAAAACGGCATTTTTGGTAAACTCAAAACAAAGTTACTTTTATGCACTTTGCTTTTTTAGTGTTTATTTTTTTCTTTTTGCATGCGCATGAATGCAGAAACCAAGTATCATGTATTTTTATTTTTTATTTCAGCTTGAATTTATTTTTTATATCAACTTGAATGGAATTAGGTCTGCTTTATTTGAGTATCTCTCCTATTTCTGTTTGGAACTTGTCTATGCGAGTGAAAATGTACTATATGAAGCATCACATATATTTTCTTTTATCAGCTCGAGTAAGGTCCTCTCTCCTTAAGAAATTAAACACATTTACATTCGTCTGTCATCTGCTGTTTGACTAAAATCAAAGAGGATGTTGATAGTAAACGATTAAAAGAAAACGCTTACCAAAATTAAGACAAAGGTATTTTCACGGTGGAGTGTCATCTTCTTCGTGACTCTAAGGGAAGCAGTCAAATTAGAGCTTTTTCTATTGTGCCTCAAATCTTTACTTGAGCAGCTTACACTTTCGTGAGGTCGGCTGATTATTTCAGGCTAGGCGTGTTCGTTCAACCTTAGTTGATAGTAGACTTGCAGTCATACCTAGACTTAAATTATTTGCTCGGATAGATACGAGTGGATGTTTGTTTAGCCATGAAGGCCAGAGTCGGGGCGAATTGTCCCATTTGACTCTTTGTAGTTTCCTATGTCATAACTATCAAACTGAAACTGGTGATATTTTTTCGTCAATGTGGTTATTTGGCTCATATGGAAGTACCAAACTCTGTGAACCTCATTGTCGTGAATATCAAGATAGATAGTGGCACTGTTGCATGGAGAAATAAACGCATCCCTGGTTTGGAAAAACATCTTATGTGCAACAGTACTTCCTGACAATTCTATTATCTGATTAGCATCTAAACTTTTCAGATCCTTTGAGTTTTGGTGCATCTTTCTGTAAAAACGATGAGTTCTTACACAATGAAATAGTGGAATTGTGGATTTTATAGGGACAAAGTGTAGAGTGCTACAGCTAGCTGAAGCAGAGACTTTCGCCGGAAAGGACATGGGTTGCTGAGAAATTCGAGACTGGTTAATAAAAAAAAGGAAGCATAATGGGAGGTAGGCAGCTTAGGTATTTAGAACCAAACCAATATCAATAGGACCCCGGGTATATATATGCAGTAAGCGTACGAACTTGTCAGTTTGTTGTGCCAGAGGTGTGTCAATTTTGTTATAGTCATGGATAATTCTGGTTGCTCAGTAGTCAGTAAGAAATCCTTTAATTGCCCCATCACCACCATTAGGCCATTAGCGTGCAAACGAGATACTGCACATGCATCAACATATAAGAATTTTCTGGCAGGACCTGCATCTGAAGAGAGGCCAGTGATCGTCCTCCTTGTGTTAGGTTACTTGTTATAGTCTTTATATAGCTGCTGCTGTAATTTTACGGTCCATTCTAGTGGTGGGCACTTATGCTAAATCAGGCAATAAAACTAATTCCTAATATAACGAATTTAGGTTTAATATTATTTAGTTTATGTTTCCTTATTCGTTCAGGACTGAATTATTTCGATCAATATTTATAAGCTTTGCTTAGTTTGGTGGCTTAACCCAAATTCAAAGGATTAAGGTGGTTGACGACGCCAATTAAACAATCACTTTATCTATCAAAATACCTGCCGCTTCTTTCAGATATATTCTTAATTGTGGGAATGTTATTTATGCCCCTACTATCCATGGGTCTTGCACAAATACCCTTATCCATTATGTATATACCCCTCATATTTTTTAAGGAAACCAATTTTATTAGTATTCCCATATATGCCCTCTATGTATTAGATTTATCAACATTCTCTTTTCAGATCCGAAGAAAATAATATTTCGATTCTCTTTCCTCCTCCTTCAAAATCACCACCACCTCGTCCTTCAAAATCACCACCACCTCTGCCACTACCACCATCCCTCCATATCCACCACCTCCGTCGCAACTTTAAACCAGGGAGAAGAGAAATCGTGTGAGAGATAGATTTATTCGCTGCAAATTCTACCATGGAAATCTCTCATCTCAGAGAACGACAGCAAAGACATCTTCGTCGAATCTTCATCAGATGCAGAAATTGAATGTTCTTCTTCTTAATTTAAACTTGTTTATCACTTAGTTTTTCAATATTAGTTGAAGATTTAGTAGATGGATCTGATTTAGTCTCGATGTTGATTAAGAGGATCTGAGATTTCGGTCGTGAATCGATGAAGAGAAGAAATAACGAATCTGTGATGGAAATGGAAACTAGGGTTTGAGTTGTTGTTTGAGATCATGGAAGAGATGGTTGCGGTTGCTGCTAAAAATGAAATTCGAATTTAGAATATCTAGGGTTGAATTCTGATGCCGATAATTGAATTGAATTGAACAGTGGAAATTGGAATTGAGGTGCTGTTTAGTGGATGTAATGGTGAAGCTGAAGGCTTGGAGCAGATGATAGTGGAGTTTGACAGTCAGTGTTGGTGAAACTGGGAAGCTTCAGGTTGATTGATTGAAGAGGGAATTGGTGTTTTGATGTTATAGATGGCTAGGTCAAGAATGCAACAACGGAGGATCTGGTGGTACTAATGGAATTGAAATAATTTTATGCAGTGGTTGTATGTGAGATTGCAGGTGGTTGTTGGTGGTGCCGTAATTGGAATCTGGTTGTTGTGTCACAGATGAGAATGGGTGTTGCAGGAACAGAAGATGGTTGTAGATTGTTGGAGATGTAATGGGTTGTATAAAGGGCAGTGAAAATGGCTTAACGTTATGTTGGTGTTGCAGTTATATTGTTGGTGGTGTATCTGGTGTTGTTGGTGGTGGCAGAGGAGTTGGAGGGGATGCTGGTGGAAGTGGACAACATGAGGCTCTTCTGTGGTGGTGGTGGAATTGGTATAGGTGGTGGATGAAAGGTGAAGGGAGGGCTGGTGGTGAAATCTGCAGAGGATTGGGTGGTGCACCAGAGAGTGGAATTATGGATTATGGCAGTGGATAGAGGACATGGTGATGTGGTGAATTTGTTGGAGGAGGTGGTTAAGGTTTTGGGCAGGCGGAGGTAATGGAGGTGGAGCTAGTATGGTTCCAAGTTGGTGGAAGTGCAGGTTTTGGGGGGAAATTGAACTAACTAATTTGCTGTTTTTTTCCTTTTAAATGAGAAATCATAATTGGTTGATCATGTTTTTGCATTTTGAAAAGTGTGTTGTTTGCTGTAATCTTTGCAGAGGAAGAAAATGGGTTCTTTTTTGGATTGGCAACAACACCGGCACATGTTGAAGACAAGCTTAATGAAGCTGCTTTACTGCAATTGAGTTGTTGTTGCAGGTAGAGTTTGCGTGAAGAGAGAGATGAAGGATATGTTGTTTTGTCTGGTGGTGGTTTGAATTGTTGGTTGGTGTTTGAGTACATTATGGAAGCGAGAGATGAAGCTATTGTTCAGGTGGAATAGGTACTGAGATTACAGGGAAGCTTGAATGCATTGGTGGTGCCAAGCTTGGAGGTTGCAGGGAGGCTACTTTACTGCAACTTAGTTGGCTAAATTTCAGGTATACTCTCTCTTGATGCCATTATCGATTCAGTTAATTTTATTTTGCTTGAATAGTGTGATATTGAACTGTAGAAACATCGAAAATAGCTCCATTTCGATGGTGTGATATTCAACTTGACCAAGTTGCTTCTACTATTTGGAGACAACTTATGCTAGTTGCTTCCAACTTTGAAGACAACTTGACCAAGTTGCTTTCACTTTTTAGAGGAAACTTGTGCTAGTTGCTTCTAGATTGGAGGCAACTTGACCAAGTTTCTTTCACCTTTTGCAGGAAACTTGAGCTAGTTGCCTTCACTTTTGGAGGCAACTTGTGCTAGTTGCTTCCAGATTGGAGGCAACTTGAGCTAGTTGATTCCATTTCGGAGGCAACTTGGTTATGCTTTTGAGATCGTTGACGAATTTGTGGTGCAATGGTAACACAAGGTTGTGTTGATTTGCTGATGATGGTTGTGTTGTTGATGCTCATGATTTAAAGTCAAGAGGATAGATGAATGCTTAAGAACTTGAGCATGAACTCAATATATATCCAGTCAGTGAAATCAGAACAAGAAGTTGTTACTGCTTGTGTGTTGTTGATGGTCTTTGAGTAGGGGCATGGAAGTGACTGCAGTTATTGGCTCATGTTGCAAGTGTGCATAAACGGTTGTGGTCATGAAGTCTATTATTGGGTAGAGTTGCGATAGACAGAGATGGATGGTGTGGTGTTGTATGGTGGCTGTTTTAATTGTTGGTTGAACATTGATGGGGTGGCGAACCTGTGGTGCAATGGTAGCACAACTGACTATATGTCAGAAGATGTGTGTTCGATTCACACTAGGTTCACTTATTTTTGTATAATTTTTATTTTTTTTAGAGACAACTTGTGCAAGTTGCCTCCATATATGGAGACAACTTAGGCTAGTTGCTTTCACTTGTTGAAGACAACTTGAGCTAGTTGCTTTCACTTGTTGAAGACAACTTGAACTAGTTGCCTCCGATGTGGACACAACTTCAGAAAGTTGACTCCACATGGTGGTGGTGGTTGGCGGCGGCAATGGTGGTTGACGGTGGTGATGGTTGTTGGCGGCGGTGGTGGAAGTGGACAGTGGTGTTGGTTAGCGGCGACGGTGGTGGACAATGGTGGTGGTTGGCGGCGGTGGTGGTGGACAATGGTGGTGGTGGTCGGTGGTGGTGGTCGGTGGTGGTGGTGGTGGTCGGTCGGTGGTGGTCGGTGGTGGTGGTCGGTGGTGGTGGTCGGTGGTGGGAAGCGGTGGACGGTGGTGTTGGTTGGCGGTGGACAGTGGTGTGGGCATTAGAGATTTTTTTTTTTTTTTTTGAATAGTGGTAATGGTGGTGGTTTTGTATATACACTATATAAAAGAGGGTATTTTAGTAATGTATTAGGCTTAGGGGTATTTGTATAAGTTGATAAGGGTATTTTAGAAGGGGCTCTATAATAAGGGTATTTAAATAATGTTCCCTTCTTAATTTTGCGTAACGATGCAAACAAGGTATTCATTCTTCTCGTGATCTGTTTATCGCTTATATGACTTATTTTTCTCGTCTGCTTTTATTTTTCGTTATGCTGTATTTTGTTTTACTTATATAAGCATCTAGTTAATTAATTGCTAATAGTGTCTTATCTTTTCTCTTAAATCTTCAGCAACCCTGTTCAGAAATTGCACGATGGAGAAGAAAGGTTTGTAAAGGATTTGCAATTTGGTAGTATCGATTGGAGTAAGCTCCGTCCTCCTGCATCTTCTCATGAAACAGAAGAAGATTCCCTCTCTACGACGAGTACTGTAGAATATGACTACACAGAAGATAAATATCCAAATGAAGATGAAGACGATAAAGGTGGAGATGGTGAATATCTAACTGTGAGTAATAATATCTACTCACTTGAATTTTCTCAAATTTATTTTGATGCAATTATAAACAAATAGTTGAGGAGCTCGTATAAGAAACCTTTGCAGCCCCAAACTTTATCTTTCCTTCCAGTATATATATATTTCTAGATGATGTAATGACAATAAAGATGTTTGCATGAGGAGGAGCTGGCCGCACTTGTTGATGACTTGGAGAGACGATGCGGCTTCACTTATCCGGTGTCTCCTAATTTATGCCCAGAGGATGAATGGATTGCTTCATGGAAAGAGTTACACCAGCTGTTAGAAGTCTGTGGGCATCCAACTCAAAACCAATTGGCAATGAGTGGAGAGGCCCTAAGGGATTATAAACCGCAGGATCTTAGATGCCCAGACAATGTGGGACTAATAATCTCAACACGCCCCCTCACGTGTAGCATCTTTGGGTCTAACACGTGGACAATTAAATCGGGTGACGTGGAGTAAAGGCGCGGTCAAATGACTCGTCGCAAATAGCCTGCTCTGATACCATGTTAGAAGTATGTGGCCATCCAACTCAAAACCAATTGGCAATGAGTGGAGAGGCCCTAAGGGATTATAAACCGCAGGATCTTAGATTCCCAGACAATGTGGGACTAATAATCTCAACACCAGCCACTGAGTTGGACTTGGATTAGTGTGTATGTTTATTTTAATAAGAAACAAGGCTATGGAGGATATGGAGTTATATTACGCAATGATCTCGCAAAGCCAATAATTGCTTCATCCAAGTTCTCAAAAGATGGAAAATCTTTTTTTTTATCAAGTATTCACGGGGATAAAGGCTGGTGTCCAACTTGCTGAGAAACATAAACCTTCTTATCTCAATGTCGAGTGTAATTCGGCTATGGTTCCAGCTCTCTTTCATGATGCACGTCGCTGCTATAGTAAACAATGCAGAGGCAACTATATTTGCGAGAGCTGTGAAGCTTGTATTTCTATATACATGGGTCGCGATGGGAGGTTGGTGGCGTCTCTTCTCGTGGAAATTAGTGGAAAAAAAATAGTGCAATTGACAACTTCATGCGGTACGGATGCAGCTGGGCATTATCTGGCAAAATGGGGAAAAAAGAATAAGAGGCCTCAAGTTGAGAAAAGGGAAGAAAGGATTGCCCCTGATGACGATAAGCCAGATGAGATGAAACCAGATGATTTTCCACAAGCGCTGAAACATATTCTTTGGAAAGAGGCTTTTCGTAAGTACCAATTCAGGAACGTCAGGCCATTGGTAGAAAAGGAACTTATATGGTAGTACGTACGGGTACTCTTATTCTGAATAGTAGTTGTGTTTTATGTTTGAACGTCTATGTATTTATGTGGGTATTGTTTGCATGTTAACGAGATGTTGATAGTAAACGATTAAAAGAAAACGCTTAGGAAAATTAACACAAAGGTATTTTCACGGAGGAGTGTCGCTGATCATAAGTAGAATTATGAAACTTAAGTTTGCTACTAACAAAAGAAAAGATTATGATAATGTCTCCATGCTATTTTTTCCTGTGATGTCGTCGAGGTGCCTCAGTGTGCCCACTTTTTTTCCTGGGGATCGACAAAAACATTTTTTTTTTATTTAAAAGGTTAAAATTTTATTAAAAAGAAAAAAGAGAAACAACAAAGGATCGACAAAAACATTGCCTCCTTGATATATTTTGGTATTCGTTTGTTAGTACTAGCTTAGTTACATTATGTATGTGTTTACGTGAATTTGTTACCATGAATATCTGTTACTTAGACTACTGAAGTAAATTTTACTCAACTGCATTGAAGAAAATATGCTTTTTTCTTGTTTTTGCTTTTTGCACTGCACCTAACAACCTGACAGTCTCATGTAGTTATGGTTATTTGGTTCATATGGAAGTGTAGACGCTGCGTTTTCTTTGCACAAAATACCAAACCCTGTAAACCTCATTCTCATGAATTTCAGCAAGATAGATAGTTAGTGGCACTCATCCTGGTTTGGAGAAACACCCTATGGGAAACAGTACTGCCTGACAATTCTAGTATCTGATACGGATCTAAACTTTTCAGATTCTTCAACTTTTGGTTCATCTTTCTGTAAAAACGTTGAATTCTGATATACGGAAATTGTGGATTTATGGGTATGCATGTATATGCAGTAAGTGTACGAACTTGTCAGTTTTCTTTTGCCAGAGGTGTGCCAATTTTGTTATAATCATGGATAATTCTGGTTGCTCAGTAGTCAGTAAGAAATCCCTTAATTGCCCCATCACCATTAGGCCATTAGCGTGCAAACGAGATACTGCACATGCATCAACATATAAGAATTTCATACTTACTGAAAGCTATAAAAAAAAAAAACCCGAGTGAGGCCAAGCAACAAATTTGCTCTTATTTTCAGGATTAGTACCTTTATAGATAGGTGCATGCAATTGCAGTCTCTTACTCCTTTACGTCGAAACTCGATAACTTGAATACATTCCTGACTCCCTCTTCCTAGGTGTATGTCTCTAATCATCAACTTAATTATATATACTTCTCCATCAACCACCACCCAACAAGTGCAGTGATCATAGTGTCTCATCTCAGCTCACATGCACTTTATCTGATTCATCTGAAGAGAGTACTGGAGAAGAAAAAACATTCTGGCAGCACATGTATCTGAAGAGATGCCAGTTTATAAGTATAGCTGCTGCTGTAATATTACGGTCCATTGTAGTGGGGCACTTATGCTTTTTTTTTAAAAAAAAAAAAATCAGACAGCTGGGGTTAAGAGGACCCCACCCCAAGAAACAGAAAACAAGAGAGTCAAAACAAAACAAAAAATAAATCAAAACAAAACTAACTACGGGGATACAACTTTCCCTCTCTATCCTCCCTAATAATCTTACATAACTCAGGGGTAAAATCTTCAATCGCAACATCAACCCATCTAGAAGAAGGATGAGAACTAGCCAAATGATCAGCTGCCCTGTTTGTTTCACTTATGCTAAAGCAGGCATGCCTAATTCTTTTTTTATTTTTATATAAACCTAATTCTTAATATGGAATCTACTTTTAATATTATTTAGTTTCCTTATTTGTTCTAGACTGAAATTATGTCCTCTATATATTCATAGTTTGTTCTAGAGTTGATGCATTCAATTATTTTGGTGGCTTAACCCCAATTCAAAGGTGGTTGATACCTGCCGCTTCTTTCAGATATATTCTTAATTTTGCCCTTAACGATGCAAACAAGGTATTAATTCTTCTCGTGATCTGTTTATCGCTTATATGACTTATTTTTATCGTGTATTTTTATTTTTCTTTATGTTGTTTTTCGACTTATATAAGCATGTAGTTGATTGCTCATAGTCGCGTCTTATCTTTTCTATTAAATCTTCAGCAAGCCTGTTCAGAAATTGCACCACGGATAAGAAAGGTTTCTGACGGATTTGTAATTTGGCAGTATTGATTGGAGTAAGCTCCGTCCTCCTGCATCTTCTCATGAAACAAAAGAAGATTCCTTCTCTACTACGAGTACTATAGAATATGATTACACAGAAGATCAATATCCTAATGAATATGAAGACCGTAAGGGTGCAGATGCAAAATATCCAACTGTGAGTAATAATAAATTGATTTTTTTCAAATTTCTTTTGATGCAATTATAAGGAGCTCGTATATGAAACCTTGGCATCCCCAAACGTTATCTTTATTTCCAGTATATTTCAAGATGATGTAATGACAATAAATATGTTTGCAAAATAAGGAGCTGGCCGCAATTGTTGCTGACTTTGAAAGTCGATGCGGCTTCAGTTATCCGGTGTCTCCTAATTTATGCCCAAAGGATGAATGGATTGCTTCATGGAAAGAGTTAATTCATCCACGAAGTTGGACTTGGATTAGTGTGTGTTAACACATCAATAGGAACGTGTGTTACATAACACACGGTCCCTTGTTTACCAAGTTATAGTCGGTTAGTTGTATTTTAAGAAACCTAGTTTGTTTAGGAAGTTTTATATCTTTGTGTTCAAGTAATCTTATGTATAAATAACATGTATTCAACACACGGTCTTATGATAGTTATCAATTCAATAAAAGTTAAAATCTATATCTTTGTCTTCTGTTAACCCTAGTTTATAGTTCTGTTTTGGTATCAGAGCAGGCTATTTGCGACGAGTCATTAGACCGCGCCGTTACTCCGCGTCACCCGATTTAGTTTTCCACGTGTTAGACCCAACGAGGCTACACGTGAGGGGGCGTGTTGAGACTATTAGTCCCACATTGTATGGGTTTCTAAGATCCTGCGGTTTATAATCTTATGGGCCTCTCCACTCATTGCCAATTGGTTTTGAGTTGGATGCGTATAGTCGTTTTACTTGGATGTTTCCTATGTCTCAAAAATATGAAGTTTTCTCTATTTTCTTCGTATTCCAAAAACATGTTGAAAATCTTTTTAACCGAAAGATTAAAAATTTTCAATCTGATAATGCTGCTGAGTATCGTAAATTAACTTCATATCTTCGAGATCTTGGAATTTTTCATCGTTTTTCTTGTCCTCATACTTCTGAACAAAATGGTTTGGTTGAACGTCGACATAGACATATTCATGAAACTGGTCTTACTATTCTTTATATGGCGTCTGTGCCGTCTTCATATTGGTATGATTCATTTTATACTGCTTGTTATTTGATGAATCGTGTTCCTTCGACTTCGGTTAATAATTCTTCTCCATATGAAGCTCTTTTTGGTCAACCTCCTGATTATACTTCTCTTCGTGTTTTTTGGTTGTCTATGCTATCCTTACTTGCGTCCATATCGATCTCATAAAATGGATGCTTTGTCTTCACCTTGTGTTTTTATTGGCTATAGTCCATCTCATAAAGGTTATAAGTGCCTTCATATACCTTCGGGTCGAGTTTACATTAGTCGTCATGTGGTTTTTGATGAGACTACCTTTCCATTTGCACCCGCATCACCTTCTCCAGTCTCGACTCCTTCACAGGTAACTTCTTCCACTTCTTCAAGTATGGATATTTCTTCTCGGGATTCTATCTCTTCTGTGTTACAACAGCCGTCACAAATCTCCAGTTCTGGTCCTGTTTCTTCTCAGCCGTCATCTGCAGCCGTCGACAACATCCGTCAATTACAGTCGCCACCTACAGCCGCCAACAATCATCACCATCCACATCAATCATTACCTCTGTTGCCTAAAGCTCCTGTTCTTTTTCATACTCTCCCACAATTTCAGCCGTCATCTGATTCTAATTATCAGCCAACAACTTTTGTCCCTAATCATCAGCCGTCATCTGCCCCTAATCATCCGCCGCCAGTTTTTGTCTCTAATCATCACCCGACAGTGTCTGCCCCTAATCATCAGCCGCCAACTTTAATTTCTCATGATGAGCCGTATAATATTTCGTCGCCACATGTTTCAGAAACTTCCTCATCAGCCGTCATCTGATTCTAATTATCAGACGACAACTTTTGTCCCTAATCATCAGCTGTCATCTTCCCCTAATCATCCACCGCCAGTTTTTGTCTCTAATCATCACCCGACAGTGTCTGCCCCTAATCATCAGCCGCCAACTTTAATTTCTCATGATGAGCCGTCTAATATTTCGTCGCCACATGTTTCAGAAACTTCCTCAGCACCTCCTCTTCCAGTGCATCCAATGGTAACGCGAGCTAAACATGGGATTTTTAAGCCAAATTCACGGTATGCTCTAGTCTGTGATTCATTTTAACCCACTTGTATTTCTCAAGCTCTTAAAGATCCAGAATGGTGTGTGTCCACTGATGATGAAACTAATGTTTTTCTTCGAAATGTCACATGGTCTTATGTTCCATCTGATCCTTCGATGAATGTTATTGGTTGTAAATGTGTCTTTCGCATCAAACGTAATCATGATGGTACAATTGCGCGTCGTAAATCTCGTCTAGTTGCACAAGGACACAAACAACAAGAAGGAATTGATTATTCTGAGACGTTTAGTCCAGTTGTTAAACCATGCACCATACGTATTATTCTTACCTTGGCCTTGTCTTCCAATTGGTCTATTCATCAACTTGATGTGCAGAATGCTTTCTTACATGGAGAACTTCAAGAAGAGGTGTATATGAAACAACCTCCAGGTTATGTTGATCCTCGTTTTCCTACTCATGTTTGCAAATTACATCGTTCTCTATATGGACTTAAACAGGATCCTCGTGCATGGTACCATCGACTTAGCAATTTCTTGTTGCAAATTGGATTTGTTACCTCCAAGTGTGATTCCTCCTTGTTTATTTACAATGTAACTCATGGTGTTATTTATTTTTTGGTGTATGTGGACGATATTATTGTCACTGGCTCTAGTACTCCATGTATTACTTCTATTCTCACTCGTTTACAACAAGAGTTTGCAATAAAATATCTTGGTCAGTTATCTTATTTTCTTGGGATTGAGGCAATTCGTACTTCTTCGGGGTTATTTCTCTCTCAACAACGTTATTCTCATGATCTTCTTATTCGAGCTAAAATGGATGGAGTCAAACCAGTTACTACTCCACTCTGTACTTCTGGAGATATTTCTTCTGATCGTAGTACGTTATTAACTGATGCTACTGCATATCGTAGCATTGTTGGAGCTTTGCAATATTTGACATTTACTCGTCCAGACCTTGCATTTGCTGTTAACAAAGTTTGTCAATTTATGCATGCTCCTACAGAATTTCATTGGGGATTAGTTAAGCGTATTCTTCGTTATCTCAAGCACACTAGTACGTTTGGTATACTTCTTCGGCCATCTCCTGCTCTAAGATTATCTTTCAGTGCATATACTGACTCAGATTGGGCTGGTTCTCTTGATGATCGTCGTTCTACTAGTGGTTATTGTGTTTATTTGGGTGGTAATATTATCTCTTGGAGTGCTCGTAAGCAGAAAACCGTGTCTCGTTCTAGTACTGAAGCTGAATATAGAGGTCTTGCGATTTCCACAGCTGAAACTATGTGGATTCAATCACTCCTTTTAGAACTTCGTGTTTCTACTCAGTCTCCTCCTATTCTATGGTGTGACAATATTGGTGCTACTTATCTCACAGTCAATCATATATTTCATGCACGGACGAAGCATATTGAGATTGACTATCATTTTGTTCATGATCAAGTTGCTTATAAACTTCTTGATGTCCGATTTATATCATCTAAGGATCAGATTGCGGATATTTTCACAAAACCACTATCCAAGGATCGTTTTTTATTTTTACGGTTCAAGATAACGGTTCAAGATAACCCGTTACGCTTGCGGGGGGGTGTTAACACATCAATAGGAACGTGTGTTACATAACACACGGTCCCTTGTTTACCAAGTTATAGTCGGTTAGTTGTATTTTAAGAAACCTAGTTTGTTTAGGAAGTTTTATATCTTTGTGTTCAAGTAATCTTATGTATAAATAACATGTATTCAACACACGGTCTTATGATAGTTATCAATTCAATAAAAGTTAAAATATATATCTTTGTCTTCTGTTAACCCTAGTTTATAGTTCTGTTTGTGTGTATGCTTATTTTAATAAGAAACAAGGCTATGGAGGATACGGAGTTATTTTACGCAGTGAGCTTGGAAATCCAATAATTGCTTCAGCCAAGTTCTCAAGAGATGGAAAATCCTTTTTGTATCAAGTATTCATGGGAATAAATACTGGTGTCCAACTTGCTGACAAACACGAACGTTATTTTCTCAATGTTGAGTGTAATTCGGCTATGGTTCCAGATCTCTTTCTTGATACACGATTCTGCTCTAGAAATAAATGCAGAGACAACTTTATTTGTGAGAGCTGTGAAAGTTGTATTTATATATGCATGGGTCGCGATAGGAGGTTGGTGGCGCCTCTTGTCGTGGAACTTAGAGGCAAAAAAAATAGCACAAATGACAACTTCATGGGGTACGGATGCAGCTGGGCATTATCTGGCAAAAATGGAAAAAATGATTAAGAAAAAGGAAGAAAGGATTACCCTTGATGATGATTAGCCAGCTGAGATGAAACCAGATGATTTTCCACAGGCGCTGAAACATATTCTTTGGCAAGAGGCTTTTCGTAAGTTCCACTTAAGGAATGCCTGGAAATTGGTAGAAGAGGAAATTATATGGTAGTACGGGTACTCTTATTCTGAATAGTACTGGTTTCTTTATTTTCTCTTCACGGATTAGCAATTGTATAGAATTTTTTTATGCAACTTTTTGATACATTCGTAATTATCATGTATACCTCTTTTATGTGGATTGAAAGTAAAAGTATCACCAAAAATCTGATCAACTTCTTCTTCCAAATCCAATTCATAGCAGAAAGCTCACATGATATAGATAGAGGAAGAACAAGTGCCTCCATACTAGGTACTTTACAGTTAAAGAAGAGGTTAAGAAAACACAGACTTTGTACCATACAAATCTTTCTTGCTAAGCTACAAGCTAAATTGATAAATACCTAAGCCTAGCTCATATTTCAGAGTCATTAAACAACACCGAGTTGGAGTGTTGAAAATCTTGTGAAAGGGAGGAAAATGGGGTTTGAGCTAAAATCGAATTGGATAACTTTGAAATTGCAAGCCCAATTCTGACAGTGAAATAAGACGAACTTAAACTCATGGTCACACGGGGTACATAATGAGTTTCTCTAGAGGCTAGTTCCAAGTGAGCAAGTTGCATGCAGCAAGCCGCCGCGCTTGCAAACTTGCAAACATAACTCATAAATCAACTATTCCCAACAATACCATGGCAACAGCTGCTAAAGCAAAGTGAGACATCCTCAGGCTCAGGATTTATAGGAATTACGAAAACAGTAGTATGTGCTTGGCCATTGTCATATTGGAATCTCTCAACCCATTTCACCACTCTCTGATTGGAACATATAGTCTTACAAGTAAGTTTCATAACAATGTCTATAATTCAGTCATTTCACACCACATTTCACTAATTTTCACATAAAACTCTCTTAGAATGGTTCTATCCATGGGTCTAATATTCGTAATTATTCACATTTGCAAAACCATGCATATCTACCAAATATTATAATTCAATCGACAAACTATCTTAGAATGGTCATGTTGAACCCGTTTAACCCGTATAGGTTTGGTCATATTTAGGAGCAGAAACCTAAGAAAATCTTTGATTTTTTAATGGTGTGGCTGAAGTATAATAATAATAATAATAATAATAATAATAATAATAATAATAATAATAATAATAATAATAATAATAATAATAATAATAATAATAAGCATTCAGCGAATTGAAAACCAAGAAAATTTTTGATTTTTTATTGGTGACTGAAGTAATAATAATATATAATAAAAATCATTCGGCGAATTGAAACCCAAAAATCCTTATTAACAAATTTTACACATCAATCGAAAAACTTATCATCTCATTTCATATCTTTAGAAACAATCCTTCGTACAAAAAAGAAGTTAATAACATCTAGCTAAGTTTATTCATCCATTTTTCCCTCGGCAAGTCTTGCTTAGAAGAATAAATGGCAAGTGCCGCTTTCTCCAAGACTAGCTATTGCATGTTTCAATAGAGGATCAAGAAACTTTAGTTCATTAATACATTCAAGAAGAATTGTGACTATGCAATTTCATATCATACTCAATCCTTTGGTGACACTGCATCCTCTGTTTTTTTTCGTAGCGACAGTTGATTACCCCTGCTAATAAGATATATTGATTCAAATGGGCTCTTTACCATCTTTAGACAAAAGAGCAATGAATGAATTGTAACAGTGTAATTTGGTATCACCATATTCATTTCTCAATTTACCATCAATTCTTTTTGTTTAGTAGTCAATTGCAAATTTAATACTTGTTTTTTTTTTTTCCAAATCTAGCACATCCATGCCACTTTCATGTACTGTTAATAATAAGATATGTTGATAAAAATGGATTTTTACCATCATTAGCCGACAT
Organism: Papaver bracteatum; assembly: GCA_023529315.1. NCBI lineage: Eukaryota > Viridiplantae > Streptophyta > Magnoliopsida > Ranunculales > Papaveraceae > Papaver > Papaver bracteatum. The sequence continues at coordinate 96,568 of JAJJWX010000650.1, forward strand.
GTAATTGTTGAATGAGCAATGTCAACAAAAATGTATTTATCTCGTCAACCCAATTCATTTAGCTTACCCTTAATCGACATTTCAATAAATACATGACCTTTATAGCTGAAAGTTAGAAGATGGGTAAACTAAATGATGCGGAAGAAAGCATAAAGATTAATTTTAGTTAGATGGACAATTTATACTTCTAACTAAAAGTATGGACAATTACTTTTGGTTGTATGGACAATTTATACTTATGGCAGCCGCGAAAAGAACGAGAAATGAAGATAAAATAGGGTTGATCCACCTAGGGTTAATTGGCCCGTAATTCTAAACGGTCCGGGTTAGGGTTGGTCATGTTGAACCCGTTTAACCCGTATAGCTAGGTTTGGTCATATTTAGGAGAAAAAACCTAAAAAATCTCTGATTTTTTAATGGTGGCTGAAGTATAATAATAATAATAATAATATGTAAATTGTGTACTTACCATATACTTTCCATATTGAAAATGTTACTGCAAAAAAAAAAAAAATAATAATAATAATAATAATAAGCATGGTGCGGTCATTGTATGTGTGTGCAGTCTTGGAAGAGGCCTTGTCGCCCACACACTGGCGATGTCCTTCCTGCACCCTTTAATGGTCGTGGTGCTGCTTTCCTCATACATGGGATTGACAAGCCTGGTGCCAATAGGGACCCTGTAAGTAATGTTGAAGTCGATACGGAAAATGGTGATACAGAGATCTCCCTAGATACATTAAACTCGGTATATAGGTACCAAGTAACTACCATTAACAGTATTCCTCCCCCATGTCGACTTCAGTTTTCTAGAGCACTCAAAGTCGCGCTTGATCAGGTACTGCTGAGACCCTCTGACTTAATCCCTTGGTTGCAGTTGTTATTACTACCAATCTGTACTTTAAACCTGTACACACCCAAGAACTCATCTGAGGAGAGGTCAAGCACCAGGAAAAAACTTCAGATAGCTGCTATCAATGCGGCCCTGATTGAATGGGGGAAACCCAACGGGTGCAGCAGAATAGTTGACAGATTGTTAGGAATATGTAACCAAGTTTGGAAATAGCAGCAACACCAGCCGAAGAAACATAAAACTAATGCTCAAGCCTGTAAGAAGAAATTGAACAATGGACATTACACAGCCGCTATTCGCATTCTTTATTCCGGTGGAGTTGCACAATCCAATGAAGACACGCTTTATGAGTTGCAACAGAAGCACCCTCAAGCACCACTTCCTAGTATACCTACTGAGGACCCTAGATGTGGTGCAGTTGCTGTTGATACTCAGGAAGTGGTGAATGTGTTGAGGAGTTTACCCAAAGGAACTTCCTGTGGCAGAGATGGTCTCAGATCCCAACACTTGCTTGACGCGTTAAGTGGGTCCGCTGCAGCTTTATCAGATGATCTTCTTATCTCTATCAAAGGTGTTGTAAATTTGTGGTTATCTGGAAACTGCCCTTCAGAGTTGGGTGAGTATATTTCAAGTGCGCCACTGACACCTCTTATCAAACCCGGCGGTGGTCTCCGTACAATCGCAGTTGGTACCATTTGGCGACGTTTATGCTCCAAACTAGTTGCGTCTTCGGTCATCAAAGAGATGTCTATGTACCTAGGCGACCACCAATTTGGGGTAGGTATACCATGCGGAGGGTAAGGGATTCTACACTCGGATAATAGGCTGCTGGAGGTTAAAGGTAACCTTAATACCATGACTATGATGCTTATCGACTTCACCAATGCCTTTAATATTGTGGATAGATCTGCCTTGATAAGGGAAGTAAGAGATAAGTGTCCGATCATCTCTAGGTGGGTTTAATTCTGCTACTCCAAACCTGCTAAGCTATATTACAATGAACACGTCTTGTCTTCCTCTCAAGGTGTCCAACATGGTGACCCCATTGGCCCTTTTCTCTTTGCATTAACTTTACACCCTTTGGTCCGTAAAATCTCTACACAATGCAATCTTGATCTACATGCATGGTATGTAGATGATGGCACCATCATTGGAGACACTTTGGAGGTTTCCAAAGAATTACATATTATCCGGACTGATGGTGTTAAAAGTGGCATGCGGTTGAACATTAGCAAAAAATAAATTTACTGGCCAAATATGGATCCAAGGTGCGATGATGTTGGGGTTTTTCCAGTGGGTATTGGCAGGCCAACAGGTGGAGTGAAACTCCTTGGTGGACCCGTAAGCAGGGATGATCGATATTGTTCTAATATCATTATGGATCGTGTAGACAAGACCATCCATCTTATGGAGTGTGTTAAACAACTTAAGGACCCACAATGTGAACTCCTCTTGTTGCAAAACTGTACCGGCGTGTCCAAGCTCTACTTCATCATGCGAACTACCAGGCCGTCAACACTTCATAATGTTGTTTCCAGGTTCGACAATCATCTGCTACAGTACCTGCGTTACTTGATTACAGGTGATGGCGCCGGTTTCGGCCCCCTGAAACAGAGAATCGCAACTCTCCCCATCAAAGACGGTGGGCTTGGAGTGTATACGATGGCTGACACATCTCAGTATTGCTTCATTGCATCCTGTTTTCAAATCAAGTCCCTGCAGCTTACTATGTTGGAGAGTGATGCAATCTCTGACTTGGGTCCCTCTTTCCAACTCGCCCTCGACAGCTACATGCATACTTTCAGGTTGTCCCCCTCCACTTTCAACATCACGGACATTTCCCCACAGCCCATGCACCTTTTGGAAATTCGTTTTTTTGATGTTATTAAGCAGGAGATGCACTCTGCCTTTACCATGTCGGAGTGAGACTCTATATTATGGCAAATTAACAGAATGGACCATGCGCAGGACTATCTCAAGGCTATCCCTATTGCTGGCCTTAATCAAGCGGTCGGTCCACGTCAATTCAGAGCCATCTTGCATTACCGTTTGGGTATTCCGCTTTTTCCGGAAGAATATGACTGCCCTTGTTGTAAACGAGCCATGGACATCTTTGGAGATCATGCTATCCATTGTGCGAGCGAAGTGGGGCAGAAATTTAGGCATAACATGGTGCGTGATTTTTTCGCAGATGTATGCTACAAGGCTGGCGTCACTGCCCGTAAAGAGGTCTCTTTGGGTCCCTCTTCTGCCATAGACATCTCACTAAGGCCGGCTGATATTATGGTGTACAACTGGGAGAATGGCCGAAATGTCTGCTTTGATGTCACCGGTGTCTCGCCCTTCTCCAAAGGCGGAAACCGTAGCTTCACCCCCGGTTATGCAATTTCAGCTGCCATCACACGCAAGAGGAACAAATATGCTGAAAAGTGTTCATCTCTTGGATACGGATTCAGTGTTTTAGCATTTTCCACTTTAGGAGAACTTGGGGAAGACACTATTCTCTTTGTGAAGAGGCTAAAAAACTGCATGTCTTGTTATGATGTTAATAGCAAACTAGGTAGTTTTCTTTTTCATCGTTTGGGTATTATTATTAAAAAAAGGTGTGGGAGCGCAAATTGTTGCTAGACTCCCCGCCAATCCTGTGTAATAACTATCTCTTTTGTTCAATTTAGGCCCTCTGAGGTGAAGTTTCATAAAAATAATAATAATAATAATAACATGGAATTAACATGCAAGGTAGTGTTAGTTTTCCCCCCTTGTGACACAATCTCGCCCCCCCTCCCGCTTCGGCTCCCTTTGGCAAGGTTACCCATGAGGCTCGCTGGTAGGCTAGCACAGCAACCTGTTCAATTAATGTAGTATGTCGTTGGAGCCTAGCTTGTTAGGCTTCCAACTAGTTTCATGTAATAATATTAAATAATAAAAATAATTATAAAAATAAAAATAATAATAATAAAAAAAAAAAGCATTCAGCGAATTGAAAACCAAGAATTTTTTTTATTTTTTATTGGTGACTGAAGTAATAATAATATATAATAAAAAGCATTCGGCGAATTGAAACCCAAAAATCCTTATTAACAAATTTTACACATCAATCGAAAAACTTATCATCTTATTTCATATCTTTAGAAACAATCTTTCTTAAAAAAAGAAGTTAATAGCATCTAGCTAAGTTTATTCATCCATTTTCCCTCGGCAAGTCTTGCTTAGAAGAATAAATGGCAAGTGTCGCTTTCTCCAAGACTAGATATTGCATGTTTCAATAGAGGATCAAGAAACTTTAGTTCATTAATACATTCAAGAAGAATTGTGACTATGCAATTTCATATCATACTCAATCCTTTGGTGACACCGCATCCTCTGTTTTTTTTAAATGTGCGTGATTGATTACCCCTGCTAATAAGATATATTGATTCAAATGGGCTCTTTACCATCTTTGGACAAAAGAGCAATGAATGAATTGTAACAGTGTAATTTGGTATCACCATATTCAGTTCTCAATTTACCATCAATTCTTTTTGTTTAGTAGTCAATTACAAATTTAATACTTGTTGTTGTTTTTTTTTGCAAATCTTGCACATCCATGCCACTTTCATGTACTGTAATAATAAGATATGTTGATAAAAATGGCTTTTTACCATCATTAGCCGACATGTAATTGTTGAATGAGCAATGTCAACAAAAATGTATTTATCTCGTCAACCCAATTCATTCAGCTTACCCTTAATCGACATTTCAATAAATACATGACCTTTATAGCTGAAAGTTAGAAGATGGGTAAACTAAATGATGCGGAAGAAAGCATAAAGATTACTTTTAGTTAGATGGACAATTTATACTTCTAACTAAAAGTATGGACAATTACTTTTGGTTGTATGGACAATTTATACTTATGGAAGCCGCGAAAAGAACGAGAAATGAAGATAAAATAGGGTTGATCCGCCTAGGGTTAATTGGCCCGTAATTCTAAACGGTCCGGGTTAGGGTTGGTCATGTTGAACCCGTTTAACCCGTATAGGTTTGGTCATATTTAGGAGAAAAAACCTAAAAAATCTCTGATTTTTTAATGGTGGCTGAAGTATAATAATAATAATAATAAGCATTCAGCGAATTGAAAACCAAGAATTTTTTTTATTTTTTATTGGTGATTGAAGTAATAATAATATATAATAAAAATCATTCGGCGAATTGAAACCCAAAAATCCTTATTAACAAATTTTACACATCAATCGAAAAACTTATCATCTCATTTCATATCTTTAGAAACAATCCTTCTTAAAAAAGAATTTAATAGCATCTAGCTAAGTTTATTCATCCATTTTTCCCCCGGCAAGTCTTGCTTAGAAGAATAAATGGCAAGTGCCGCTTTCTCCAAGACTAGCTATTGCATGTTTCAATAGAGGGTCAAGAAACTTTAGTTCATTAATACATTCAAGAAGAATTGTGACTATGCAATTTCATATCATACTCAATCCTTTGGTGACACCGCATCCTCTATTTTTTTTCGTAGCGATAGTTGATTGCCCATGCTAATAAGATATATTGATTCAAATGGGCTCTTTACCATCTTTGGACAAAAGAGCAATGAATGAATTGTAACAGTGTAATTTGGTATCACCATATTCAGTTCTCAATTTACCATCAATTATTTTTGTTTAGTAGTCAATTGCAAATTTAATACTTGTTTTTTTTTTTTTTTTTTTTTTTGCAAATCTAGCACATCCATGCCACTTTCATGTACTGTAATAATAAGATATGTTGATAAAAATGGCTCTTTACCATCATTAGCCGACATGTAATTGCTAAATGAGCAATGTCAACAAAAATGTATTTATCTCGTCAACCCAATTCATTCATCTTACCCTTAATCGACATTACAATATATACATGACCTTTATAGCTGAAAGTTAGAAGATGGGTAAACTAAATGATGCGGAAGAAAGCATAAAGATTACTTTTAGTTAGATGGACAATTTATACTTCTAACTAAAAGTATGGACAATTACTTTTGGTTGTATGGACAATTTATACTAATGGTAGCCGCGAAAAGAACGAGAAATGAAGATAAAATAGGGTTGATCCGCCTAGGGTTAATTGGCCCGTAATTCTAAATGGTCCGGGTTAGGGTTGGTCATGTTGAACCCGTTTAACCCGTATAGCTAGGTTTGGTCATATTTAGGAGAAAAAGCCTAAAAAATCTCTGATTTTTTAATGGTGGATGAAGTATAATAAGAAGAAGAAGAACGGGCCCTATCTCAGCTGGTCATCCTCGTTCCCCGAAGTTTCATGCGTTCCAGGAGGTCCCAGGTTCAAGTCTCCAATGGCGTAATATTGCAGGAATTAACATGGAAGGTAGTGTTAGTTTTCCCCCCTTGTGACACAATCTCTCCCCCCCTCCCGCTTTGGCTCCCCTTGGCAAGGTTACCCATGAGGCTCGCTGGTAGTCTAGCACAGCAACCTGTTCAATTAATGTAGTAGTATGTCGTTGGAGCCTAGCTTGTTAGGCTTCCAACTAGTTTCATGTACTAATATTAAATAATTATATTAAGTATAAATAGATTAAATATATTATAATTTAAAATTAATAATAATAATAAGCATTCAGCGAATTGAAAACCAAGAATTTTTTTTTATTTTTTATTGGTGACTGAAGTAATAATAATATATAATAAAAAGCATTCGGCGAATTGAAACCCAAAAAATCCTTATTAACAAATTTTACACATCAATTGAAAAACTTATCATCTCATTTCATATCTTTAGAAACAATCCTTCTTAAAAAAAGAAGTTAATAGCATCTAGCTATGTTTATTCATCCATTTTTCCCTCGGCAAGTCTTGCTTAGAAGAATAAATGGCAAGTGCCGCTTTCTCCAAGACTAGCTATTGCATGTTTCAATAGAGGATCAAGAAACTTTAGTTCATTAATACATTCAAGAAATATTGTGACTATGCAATTTCATATCATACTCAATCCTTTGGTGACACTGCATCCTCTGTTTTTTTTCGTAGCGACAGTTGATTACCCCTGCTAATAAGATATATTGATTCAAATGGGCTCTTTACCATCTTTGGACAAAAGAGCAATGAATGAATTGTAACAGTATAATTTGGTATCACCATATTCAGTTCTCAATTTACCATCAATTCTTTTTGTTTAGTAGTCAAATGCAAATTTAATACTTGTTATTTATTTTTTTTTGCAAATCTATCACATCCATGCCACTTTCATGTACTGTAATAATAAGATATGTTGATAAAAATGGCTCTTTACCATCATTAGCCGACATGTAATTGTTAAATGAGCAATGTCAACAAAAATGTATTTATCTCGTCAACCCAATTCATTCAGCTTACCCTTAATCGACATTACAATAAATACATGAACTTTATAGCTGAAAGTTAAAAGATGGGTAAACTAAATGATGCGGAAGAAAGCATAAAGATTACTTTTAGTTAGATGGACAATTTATACTTCTAACTAAAAGTATGGACAATTACTTTTGGTTGTATGGACAATTTATACTTATGGCAGCCGCGAAAAGAACTAGAAATGAAGATAAAATAGGGTTGATCCGCCTAAGGTTAATTGGCCCGTAATTCTAAACGGTCCGGGTTAGGGTTGGTCATGTTGAACCCGTTTAACCCGTATAGGTTTGGTCATATTTAGGAGAAAAAACCTAAAAAATCTCTGATTTTTTAATGGTGGCTGAATAATAATAATAATAATAATAAAAAGCATTCAGCGAATTGAAAACCAAGAAAATTTTTGATTTTTTATTTGTGACTGAAGTAATAATAATATATAATAAAAAGCATTCGGCGAATTGAAACCCAAAAATCCTTATTAACAAATTTTACACATCAATCGAAAAACTTATCATCTCATTTCATATCTTTAGAAACAATCCTTCTTAAAAAAAGAAGTTAATAGCATCTAGCTAAGTTTATTCATCCATTTTTCCCTCGGAAAGTCTTGCTTAGTAGAATAAATGGCAAGTGCCGCTTTCTCCAAGACTAGCTATTGCATGTTTCAATAGAGGATCAAGAAACTTTAGTTCATTAATACATTCAAGAAGAATTGTGACTATGCAATTTCATATCATACTCAATCCTTTGGCGACACCGCATCCTCCGTTTTTTTTCGTAGCGACAGTTGATTACCCCTGCTAATAAGATATATTGATTCAAATGGGCTCTTTACCATCTTTGGACAAAAGAGCAATGAATGAATTGTAACAGTGTAATTTGGTATCACCATATTCAGTTCTCAATTTACCATCAATTCTTTTTGTTTAGTAGTCAATTGCAAATTTAATACTTGTTGTTGTTTTTTTTGCAAATCTTGCACATCCATGCCACTTTCCTGTACTGTAATAATAAGATATGTTGATAAAAATGGATTTTTACTATCATTAGCCGACATGTAATTGTTGAATGAGCAATGTCAACAAAAATGTATTTATCTCGTCAACCCAATTCATTCAGCTTACCATTAATCGATATTACAATAAATACATGACCTTTATAACTGAAAGTTAGAAGATGGGTAAACTAAATGATGCGGAAAAAAGCATAAAGATTACTTTTAGTTAGAGATGTGCTTGCAAGCCGCAACAAAAAGAATATTAAAGTAGAATAAATATTAAATTTAGAGAACTGTTTAAGCATATTAGAAATAGGAGACAAACATAATGGAAACAAAAGTAGATGAGAAGGAGAATCAGTGTATTCCACTCATTGAATATTCTCATGTAAATACAAGAGGGAAATAACTCTAGCTATTACATGTGTTAGCTTCCATGTGAGGTGGTATTACATGTGTCTAGAAGAAGGAAGGTTCATGACATGTGTCCAAGGAGAATGGAGGTGCTTGACATGTAGTCATCCACACATATTCCTACAACACTCCCCCTTGGATGACCACCATTATAAACTCATTGCTTTGTCAAAACCTTGCCAGAAAATGTTCGTTGATGAAAAACTGGTCGAAGGAGAAAGACACTTGAGCATATGACATGGCATTGCTTGTCAAGAATTTTTCTCCTTTGTAGATTAGTGTCAGGAAAAATATTTTGTACAAAAACCTGAACACTCGTAAGGAGAAAAACAACCTCAAACAGAGTTGTATTACTAGTGTTTTTTCTGTCTCATTAGAAACCTTTCCGAGTAACAAAACCCAGTGGGAAAAAGTAACCCCGGTGAAGGAAAATAGTACAACACAATTTGGAATCATCATTGCATCGTCGGATACTCCCCTGATGATGACATATCCTCATGATTTCATTTCTTGTCTCAGAGTTGTCTCATTATAAACCTTTACAAGTAACAAAACCCTATGGGAAAAAGTAACCTCGGTGAAGGAAAAGAGTTCAACATTCCATTAGATGCTTTCCCTGACATAAGACAATTTCTTTAGTCCAATATAGTTATGGGATCTTGGACAATTCCATTAGTCATATATGGTCGGAAACTTCCTTTAGTCCAATGCACTCAGATACTTCATTTAGTCTTCTGTATTCATGTAATCATGGGAGTCAGACAATTACTTTAGTCTGGTGCATTTGGGAAATTCCTTTATCCCTCTTTATGTCAACATTCCATCGTTGGATGCTCCCACTGATGTCGACATCTCCTCATGATTTGCACTTATGGTATTATTGTTGTCTCGTTAAAAACCTTGTCGAGTAACAAAACCCTGTGGGGAAAAAAATCTCGAAGAAAGGAAAAAAGAGTTCAACAGACTATTAGAAGCTCCCCCTGTTGTAGGATAATTTCTTTAGTCTATAACGGTCATGGGAGTTTTAGAAAATTCCTTATGCATGCAATCACGGGTTTCAGGCAATTCCTTTAGTCATGTACTTTTCACATGTAGTCATAGAAGTTCAGACAGTTTCTTTAGCCCTATACTACTCACATGTTTTTCAAATATGGACTTAGGTAATGACTTAGTAAATAAATCTGCCATATTTTCGTCAGACTTTACTTTACTGACTTGAATGTTTAGAAGACATTGTTTTTGCTGATTGTAAAACAACTTCGGTAATATATGTTTCGTATTATCACCCTTAATGTACCATTGCTTCATCTGTTCGATGTAAGCTGCATTATCTTCATAAATGCAAGTTGGATCTTTTATGGTATAACTCAAACCACGCGTCCCTTGAATATGTGTGATGATAGACCTTAACCATATACACTCACGAACCGCCTCATGTAGGGAAATGATCTCAGAGTGGTTCGTGGAGGTATCCATAAGGATATCGTTGTATTCCCTATGGTGAACACGTATCCAGTTTGGTATCGACCTCTATGTGGGTCTGAGAGGTACCTAGCATCAGCAAAAGCAACCAAAACATTATTTGAGGTTTGGTGTAAGGAGTCGCAATTACATTAGCAGTTCTCCTTTTATATTCATATGGATAAAACAAACCCAAGTCAATGGTTCCCTTTAGGTATCTAAAGATATTCTTTATACCGTTCCAATGACGCTGCCTTGGCACTGAGCTATATCTAGATAAAAAGTTCATTGAGAACAAGATATTTGGCCGAATACATTGCTAACTACAATAATGCGCATATTTGATGAGTGCTAAATATTGCATATTCATACACCTTTTCATTGGCACTTAACTCATCTTTCGCGCTTCAAAGTCATATATTATCCCAAATTCTGCATTCTTACCATCTTCAAGAATAAATATTTGTATTAATTAATTTTGTGTTTTTAAGTACTAAATAAAGCTTGGAAGAATTGAGAAGACAAAAGAGAAGAAAGTTGGAAGCGTTGCAATCCGCTCGCGCATCAGTGGCAACCTGTTTACAAATTCATGGGATTAAACAACCCATGATCCAAAACCCAAGACCCAAATCCATTTCCACCTCACACCCATTGGATTCTTTCCAAAACATCCACCTCACCCCCATTGTATTCCATTCTATCCATCAATTAAGAAAACATGTTTTGTTTAATTGTTGAGTGGTTGCTACAGTGAAATTCGGATCCCAAGTGTGAGAGAATTTTTGTGTATAAATAGAGAGGGTTGTTGTGTTGAAAACTCATCCAAGAATAGCTTGTTCATGTTAGTTTATCAAATTTCAATTTTGTTGTAATGTTCTTCATGTTCTAATTTCATTTACTAGGGTTTAGATGAAGCCCTAATCTCATTGGTATGTATTCATATCTTGTATCTTGTATCTTGTTCTTGAAAGTTTAGAATTGTTTAAAGATATAATTTAATCCAAGTTTGTCAAGATCTTGCTCTCACAATGTATGCCATGTATCCATTGTATTTAGAATATCTCTATGTTGATTATGCTACAACTCATGCTTAACAAAATATTGATCTTTAGATTAGTTGTGCTTAATTAGACAATTAATGCTTTGGAGAAATACCTTAGTTGTGATTAAATTATCCATTGGAGAAACACCTTAGTTATACGGTAGACTTGAATCTACTATAAGGACAAGAATAATATTACAAGTTGAATGCATATCATAGGTTATTGGTGGATTTGAATACCCTAGTATCCATATTATAATTGTTTACATATCTTGCTATTTGCATCTTTTACTTTTATTATTTCAGTCACTTGAAAATCATATCGTCGTATCGACAAAAACAAACCCCTTTTGGTTACTCTCTGAATCAGGATTTAGAATCAACTTCTACACTCTCCAAGTCTCTGTGGTTCGACCTGTGCTTGCCCTGTGTTGCTTGTCGACACTGTGCACTTGCAGTTTACACAATAGTAGGTATCTTTCCAAGCCTACCAATATTGCACTTAGATAGGGACATCCTTCTCCCAATGCCTTTTCGTCACGTTCCTTTAGATGAAATGGATATTTATGTACATATAAATTTCGACCATTCATGGGAGTGCTAGCCGGCAACACTTTGTCTATATTAAATAATCTGAATATCTTACAGACATATGAAGACTGGTGAATTAGTATTCAACAAGCTCGATGTTCTAGTTTAAGTCCTAGACATATCCTATTTTTCCCAAGATCTTTCATCTCAAATTCAGATTTCAAATAGCTTGCGATTTATCTTAATTCGTCAAGAGTACCTACTATATCGTCGACATAGGCAGCTATACTTGCAACTCCAGAACTCTTTTTCTTTACAAACATGTAGGGGTACCATTTTTTATTTTATATTCCTTCCCAATCAAATAGTCACTTAGACGGGTATACCACATCCGACTGGATTGTTATAATCTATAAAGTGAGCATTTCAACTGAATTGCAAACGCACTCTGTGGCTTAGAGTTACTTGATTTGGGAAATGAAAGTCCATCTAACACTTTCATGAATATCCCTGTATCTAGATCCCCATATAGATATGATGTAACCACATTGATAAGCTGCATTTCAAGCCCTTTTGAAAACTTCCAAGCTCATACAATTAAAAGAACATTATGATGTTCACTACAAAAAAAAATAAGCGATCCAGGGGTTTGTGAGAAACCGCGCGCCACAAGGTGAATATTTTTACTTTAAGACTTCATTCCTCTCACTACGCTTTGTGTCAAATAATCATATATGTCCCACAGGCTTTTCACTTGGTGGGTTAGCACTACCATACCAAATACTTGTATATTTGTCAAAGAACTAAGTTCTTCCTGGATTGCGAATGACAAATATGCTCTTTTTGAGATTAATCAATATACAGCATGGTTTGATCTCATTGTGCTCTAATTTTGGAGAAACTATGCATGAATTATATCATCAACATCCATGCATGATCCTTTCATTGACTCATGCACATTCTCATAATCCAATAGGATTTAATTGTTCCTTTAGAACCATCTAAAACTTCGGAGCGTCCTCCAGTATGATTCATGGACATATTTAGAGATAATATCATGAGATGATTGTGAAAGATATAAACATTATATTGTGCCTTACTCACCCACTTCCTTTCTAGGTGAGCATTAGTCGAATCTGGTGGTCTCTCCAACTTCCTTTTTGGAGCCACGGCCTTAACCACACTTCCAAAAAATATAGTTGCAACACCTTAGTTTATGGTACATATCCTATATTAAGGATTTCTAACCTTGCAGGCATGCTTGCAGTTGGTATGTGTGATCTCATCACTTTAGCGATATCAATAAATGTATCAGGCAATAGAATATGCAACATTCAAAATATTGATAATTCTTTTCACTTCACTTTCACATTGTGGAGTGTGGGGATCAAGATGAGACAACGTGGGAACATACCACGACAATTCTTGTCGTTCCCTTTGGAAGTCCTTTTCAATACCTTTCCCTAATGACGGGAAGGATGTCTCATCAAAGTGACAATCCACAAATCTAGTGGTAAAGAAATCGCCTGTCAAAGGTTCTAAGTAGTGGATAATTGTTGAGAATTCATATGCAACATAAATACCTAATCGTCTTTGTGGACCCATCTTAGTACGTTGTGGGGGCGTAATAGGCACGTATACGACATAACCAAATATGTGTAAATGTGAAATATCAGGCTCATATCCAGTTACCAACTGGTACGCAAAAAATGGTTGGCTAGCAATGGGTCTAAAACGAATAAGTAATGTTGCATGCAATACGGCGTACCCCCAGGCAGTAATAGGCATGTTGGAACGCATAACCAATGCCCTAGCTATCATTTGTAACCTTTTGATGGTAGCTTCTGCGAGACCATTTTGAGTGTGTACATGGTACGGGATGCTCTACGTCAATTAATCCATTATACATACAAAAATCATCAAATCCCTTAGATGTAAATTCTCCAGCATTATCAAGTTTGATATGCTTGATTGGATAATGAGGGTGGTGAGACCTTAATCGTATAATCTGTGTTGGAAGCTTTGCGAATGCAATATTTATTGTGGACAACAATGCAACGTGTGACCAACGGGGTCGAAGCATCATCCAGAACCATAAACTAAATGGCCTCATTCTGGATGTATAGGTCCACCAATATCACCTTGTATTTTGTAAAAATGGAATACTTTGTTTGCTATCTTTATCATAGGATGGTCTCGATCCTATCTTTGCTAAAGAACAATCTTTGTAGAATGAATGACGTGCCTTTAATAAGGACATCGAAGAAGAATGGGACAGGGGGTGCGCTTCAATTACTTTGGAAGAAGAAGGTTGCGTTTCTCATAATTTAGAAGGCATAAAATGTGCATCATTTACTTTAGAATGCACATTGTTACTCTGCATTGTAACAATCTTTTGTCCCATTTTCTTTTTCTTTCGAATAAAAGGATGTCCGTATGAGTTCTTCAAAACACGGATCATCATATCACGACCAAGGTGCCCTAGTCGATCGTGCCAAAGCTTATACAAGTCACTAGCCAATAGTTCATCATTGGAAACCATATGGGATTCGATAATCCTCATAATGGTGATATAAAATCCACTAGAGTGACTCATTAGTTTCTTTAATATGTGTTTCCTTCCGCATTCACTAGAGGTCACATAGATGTACTCAATTCCATTTTCACAGTGAGTTTCCAAGTGATAACCATTTGCACGGATATCCTTGAAACTAAACAGGGTGATGTTAGCTCTTGGTGCATATAGAGCTTCTATGACTTTAACCATTGTGTTGTTTGGCAATAAAAATTGAGCCATACGTCGCACAATTATTACTTATGATGATAAAATCATCGTAGTCACAGAGGTATTACAAGGAGTAAGATACAAATAATTGTCTATTTCTTAGGATAGTATGGGTGTTTCCACTATCACCTAGACATTATATTTATCCTTAAGACATTCCTACAAGTATATTAGGAAAGAATGTTATTAAATGGAACGATATATCTCACTTTCTTTAGAGATTTCTGTCCCATTAGAATGATGTCTTTTTCATTCTAATATACATGCTAAATAATAAAATATCATAAACAAAGTAAAATTCTATATAATAGAAAATAAGTACTTATAGATAAACTATACATGCAACATTAAAAAAATCGTAGTCTAAGACAACATAAAGTACAAGAGACTAAATGTATTTAGGCCCAAGAAAATTCAGATACTTCAATTGCTAGGGAAAAGTTCGAGTTTTCCAGAAAGTCTGAAATTATGAGGTTGACTTCAAGGTTAAGATTATTTTCGTTCATGTAGTGAACTTCTTGCTTGAGAGTTTCCCGGTACATTTTTTAGCTCACATCTATGTTGACACTAGCCTTACATTGCTTTTATCCATGTCCGGTAAATCCTTACTTGTAACAAGGAGCATTTCCATCTGCGGTTTTTTAGTAGAGGGATTCTTAGGTGTTTTCTCGAACTTAGGGTCACTAACACTATGGCCAGAATTTACTTCTCTATGCCTATTAATATGGTGCTCAAGTCCTTCTGAGTCCACAAAAACGACAAAGTCCGGTACCATTTTCCCGTAGCCAACTTTCTTTATGGACGAGATGGATTATCAGAACCAAATTTCCTTATGGTTATGTAGGTAACACGGATATGTCATAGTTCAATTTATAATCATAACCTGGTCAACAAAATTAAATAACCAAATTTCTTTATGGTTATCAAAGGTGTAAAGAATAAACCAAATTTCGTTATGGCTATTAGAAGTGCAAACCATAAACCAAATTTCGGTATGTTATCGAAGGAGCAAACCCGTAAACCAAATTTTTTTATGGTTATTAAAGGTGTAAACCTCTTGTAAAACAAGTGCTCCATTTGTGAACCAATTTTCTTTATGGTTATAACAAGGACCAATCGTTTGCTAATTAAATTTCTTTATGGTTTAAAAATTGCAAACAATTTGATAATAAGGCTGACAAAATAGTCAACTGAAAATAAGCCCATTAAAAAAAGTAAACTACGGGCTCATTTATCATTTACGTGCACATAATTATTAGGATTTAATTTGCAATCCGTTTGCATGTTTTTGGAGCAAACCATTTGCGGGGGAAATACTTAAAGAAAAATTGGTAAATGATTTTAGTTTAAGATTTGGAACATCCATTCATTGACTATTCTCATATAAATACAAGAGGGAAATAACTCTAGTTATTACATGTGTTAGCTTGCATGTGAGGTGGTATTACATGTGTCTAGAAGAAGGGAGGTGCATGACATGTGTCCAAGGAGAAGGGAGGTTCTTGACATGTAGTCATCCACACATATTCCTACAACAAGAACTGCATTATACAAAATCCTAAAATTATATCTAATAATAATGGTGTTGATTTTTTGATACATGGTGTTGCGAAGCCTCAACCTCAAATTCCTCGAGATGTTGTAGATGCAAATGCAGGGGAAGAGATGGATGTTGAAACTCTTACCTTAGAGTTGATTGACTTACTTTTTCAACGATAAATTCCTACAACTGTAAGTATTCCTCCACCATGTAGGCTGCAGTTCTCTAGAACCCTGAAAGATTCTTTGGATAATGTGATTGCAAAGCCTTTGGACTTGTTTTCCTGGTTTCATCTAATATTACTTCTTGTATGTACTTTGAACTTATATATGCCAAAGAGTTCCATTGATGAAAGATCGGGTACAAGGAAAAATCTACAGATAGCAGCAATAAACCAAGCACTAGTGACATGGAAGGAGCCCAATGGTTGTTACGATATGGTGCAGAAAATTTTGGCTTTGTTCACTGCCAATTACCAGCAAAAACCGTCATCCAAGAGTAATAAGAAAGATGCCAATATGGAAGCTTGTAGAAGGAAGCTGAGTTACGGACACTATACGGTTGCAATTTGTGTTCTATATTCCACTGTTGTTGCCCCATCTACGCCCGATACCTTATATGAGCTACAACAAAAGCACCCTTTTGCGCTCCCTCCAGTTATCCCTGTAGGTAACCCCTCCACAACTGCCTTATTTGTGGACTCCAAATCTGTTTTCGTCATTAAAGAGTTTCCCCAAAGGGACTGCATGTGGAGAGATGGACTTAGAGCTCAACATTTGTTGGATGCACTTAGTGGTGCTACAACAGCTTTTGCTGATGACCTCCTACAATCTATTACAGGTGTTGTTAATTTATGGTTAGATGGGAGATGTCCTGCAATCCTTGGGGAGTATGTAGATAGTGCACCATTAACACCTTTTCTCAAGCATGGCCGTGGTTTGAGACCCATTATAGTGGGTACAATTTGGAGAATATTATGTTCCAAGTTAGCAGCTACATTTGTGTGCAAGGACATGACCTCATATCTTGGAAATTACCAGTTTGGTGTTGGAATACCATGTGGGGGAGAGGGTATATTACACTCAACAAACAAGATTCTAGAGATGAAAGGTAGCCATGATAACATGACTATGATGTTTATAGATTTCTCTAATGCTTTCAATTTGGTGAACAGAACTGTCTTAATCAATGAGGTTAGATCCAAATATCCCAGCATATCCAGGTGGATAGAATTTTGTTTCTCAAAACCGGTTAGGCTTTACTACAATGATGCAGTTCTATCCTCAGCACAGGGCGTACAACAAGGTGATCCATTGGGTCCATTACTTTTTTCTCTTATTTTGCATCCACTTATAAAAAAAATTGCAGTTGATTGCACTCTTGACCTTCATGCATGGTACCTTGATGATGGTACCATAGCTGGCGACACAATGGAAGTAGCTAAGGCTCTCTAGATAATTCAAGCTGATGGGCCTGCCAGGGGTCTGCATTTGAATGTCAATAAAACCAAGATTTTCTGGCCTACGGTAGATCACAGGAGAGATTTCACAGGTATTTTTCTATCCAACTTTAGCAGACCTAGTAATGGTATCAAATTGCTTGGAGGGGCAGTGAGCCTTTATTTGCAATACTGCACTAACATTGTTACAGATAGAGTGGAGAAATCTGTGAGGTTAATAAATTATTTTAAAAATCTACAAGACCCACAAGTGAATTGCTTCTCTTATGTAATTGCACTGGGGTATCCAAGCTACATTTTACATTGCGCACAACTTCTCCTTTAGCTTTGCAATCAGCTACGACTTTATTTGATAATCAGCTGGGTCAATACTTGAGACATTTAGTGGTTTGTGATGGTGATGGGTTTGGACAAATTCAACATCGAATAACTACATTGCCCATTAAAGATGGCGGATTAGGAGTCTATACTATGTCAGATACTTCCAAGTATTGATATCTTGCATCGTATGCTCAAACATAGGACCAGCAACACACCCTGTTACAGGGTACATCCATATTCGATTCTGGCCAGAGCTACCAACAAGTATTATAGGTATACACTTAGTTATGTGGCCTTAATCCTTCTTATTTCAACATTAGTACTGTTGCCCCCCATTTCATGAAGTCATTGGAAGCTTGTTATTTTGATGTGGTTAAGAAGGATTTGCCCACCAATTACCCATTATCTGTAAGGTATGCTGCACTTTGGCAATGCAATAAAGTTGACCACGCCATGGATTTTCTCAAAGCCATACCTGTTCGAGGTTTGAATCAAGCAGTTGGGCCTCGTCAATTCCGTGTTGTCCTTAGCTACAGATTGGGTGTACCCCTGTTCATGGATGGTAGTTTGTGTTCGTGTTGTAACCGTACAATGGATTTATATGGTGATCATGCTCTCCATTGTGCCAGTGAGATCGGTGTCAAATTTCGACATGATATGGTGGGTGATATTTTTATGGATATATGTTATAAATCTAATGTGGCGGCTCGTAAAGAAATTCCTATGGGTTTTATGTCTAATACAACTCATGCCATTAGGCATGCAGACTTGCTTGTTTATAACTGGGATAACGGTCGAGATGTTTGTTTTGATGTTACCGGTGCTTCTCCGTTCACTAGTGCTCGAACCACTTCTTTCACACCAGGCCAAGTTGTTTCTGATACAGTCACTCGTAAACGTAGTAAGTACTTGGATAAATGTTTAGAGCATGGGTATGAGTTTGGTGTTCTAGCATTTTCAACTTTTGGTGAGTTAAGTGAAGATACTTGTGTATTTTTGAGACGACTGAAAAATTGTCTTGCTAGTCAAGACACTAATTATAAAGTAAAAGGGTCTCTTTTTCATAGAATAAGTATTACTATTCAGAATGGGGTTGGTGCCCAGATTTTTGCTAGGTTACCTTGTATTTGATATATATATATTTATTTACTATTAGTTTTATATATATTTACTATTAGTTTTCTTTGTAAATTACTTTTAGTTTTCTTTCTTAATAAAAGCCTCCGTGGCATCTTTGCATAATATAATAATAACTAATATAAAGAAAATGTTATAAACGAAAGTTTATTTGGTAGATGCCCGCTTTAATGGGACCCCATTACTTGGGAACCAAGTATGTAAACTCTATAAATAGAGTTCCAAATCTTTGTAAACACACACACATCAATAAAACTCTCTCTCTCTCTTCTTCCCTTTACGTTGTGTCTTCTTCTCCTCTTTCTTTATTTTACAATACATTATCACGCACGTTGCTCTACTATCTAACAACACGCTCGAGCTGTAAACGAATTATTGGAGAATACAAAAAGATTCAGACCCAAACAAAATACGGAGATACAGAGAGATTTCTTAACCTTTCGTATTAATTTTATTTTTATTTCTTTTACAGGTTTTTATCACGTAAACAAAGACTGTAGCATTAGTTAATGTTGGTTTACATTTGATATCGATACTAAGATTATTTTAACCTTTAATTGGATCAAAGATCCATGTTATCTCAAACAGTATGCCTCGAGTACAAGGACATCAAAACGCCAACAAACACTGATGTGTATGTTTATTTTTCTTGGCATGTACTGTTTTATTTATGTGATTAATATTTTTCTTTGTCCTTTTAGTTAATGATAGACATTAATGGTCAATGCTACTTTTCCTTTTCTACACGCAACACGTTCTTTGACAAGATTTGTATATATTCCCAAGTCTATTTATGGGGATGTGGGTGATTAACTTGCCAAATAAGTTCGATCTTCCCTCATTTTCTAATTTCCTTTATAGAGAAAGAAAAAATAAACCATTGAAGGATGGTTTAAAGTTTGAGCAATCCTCGTGGAAATCCAATGAATTGGGTCAAACCTGATGGAAGGATAATGTTTGAGTCAAACACAATTGACAGACAAAATCGGTTGTCCGTTCTTATTTCTTAAGTTTCATTTTTTTTTGTTTCAATTTTACCCCTCAACTATAGTTAAGAAGTTAACCATAGTTATCTCTAGATCCACATTTTTCCCGGCAGAAGCCTGCTTAGTGATTACCTAGGTATTTTTCCTAAAGAGCAGCAAATCACCGGTCTTCAAAGAAGTCCAATGAATTGGGTATGGATACCACTGCTAACTCATTTTTCACAACAAGAACCATCTTGTTCGCTGAAATTCCACAATGAAGAGAAGAAGGATTAATAAATGACATACTAAAAGGCAACTTAATCAATTATTGTTTTCATTTTGGTTAATTCTCGTGGATCTTCCAGTGGTATTGGTTAGTGATTTTAATAATTTTGTTTTTGGTTAATTTGTGTTGTCTTTAACATGGAAATGAATCTAAAACTGATTTTGAGCTAATTTAGAACTAATTATGTATATACCTTACTGCAAGTTTTGAGCTGATTTGATAGTGACCTGTATAAATGTATACAATGTTTGGTATACTAAATATGTCGATGCTGCTATAGGAAAATGAATGAAGTACATAAGAGGGATTTTGGTCTAAACTCAAATGCATTTCGTATGTATTTCGTGCCCTGTGTTAAAATGAATTTAGTGGATACTTTTTGGTTGATGATACAAAACATAATATTTCACTAGTTGACTAGTTGTACAGACTAGATAACGAGTATTAAGAATAAGTTTTGGATGTTTGGTGCATACTTATTATCTTTTGTTTAAATAATGCTTATTATTGTTATGCGTGTTATAGTATCTTATTTCGTATTCCATTCACTGGAGTAAAGTCAGTATGCATAGCCATTAATGTAAATTTGGTTTCAATGTCATTTGGTGAAAACATTGTGATTTGTTGTGCTGGGACTTAGAGCATGACTTAAAGAAATAAGTAGAGATAATCAAGGACAGTGTGCACTTATTATATTTTCTACCCCTTTTCTGAAATTTATGTTTATGAAATGTTAAGTTGTTTCGTTCTCTCAGTTTGGGGATAAACTAAATTTTGTTGACTACTTCTTAAAGGTGCTAATTGCTTTGAGTTTGGCTTCATTAATAATTTGTGTTATGTGTATACAGAGAGCGTATGTTGCATGTGATTTGGTTAATTATTATCATTTAATCACTAATGTTGAGATGGTAGTGGACATAGTAATAATGCAATAATGGTGGATCAAGAATACTACAATAATATATGGTGGAACAAACATCTAGGCTTGTCATTCAGGATTTGGAGCATGACAATGTAGAATAGGTGCATTAATAGGCCATACTCACAAGTTCAACTTCTTTATTGTTATACCCGTAATTGTTGCGGAACAACAATCAGTGGTTTGTGTTTTTGTTTTAGGGTCTGTTGAGTTTCTATGGTCTTCATATTCCACATGATATGACTGAAGCCTTTCGTCCTCCTTGGCCTAAAGGAATGATTTTCGAATTACGAACGTTACTAGTAAGATTATGTTTCTTAAACAGACTACGACTGTAGAACTAGTCCTTTTCCTGAGAATTGTTTCTTGATTGTTCAACATTTATAACCAGCCCTAGCAGAAATAGAAGGAATTGCAGGTGCTAAAAATGAGGTTCAAGATTAAGATATATCATTGTTTTAGGTTTTGTTTATACTATTTTTTGTTTTTCAATACTAATCTTGCTTGTGGTTCTTATAGTTATTTTTTTTTTTACTGTATTGCAGTTGGAAACAACACCACTATTTATAACGGTGCACTAACATTATTGTCTTCATCTCAAACAGTTTAGCTGCAGTAGATGTCCGCTGCTATTATGCTATCATCACGATTAATGGCTCTCATATGCCACTGTCTGGAATGGCAGCAATATTTAAGGTTACCAGCGAATTACCTTTTGAAATTTGTAAGTTTTTATATTTTCATCTCTGGTCTCATCAAAATGCCCTATCTCTTTTAGGTTTGTTGCCACTTGGAACTTTGTTTTGTTTTGTTTTGTTTTGTTTTGTTTTGTTTTGTTTGTTTTGTTTTGAGTAATTGGAGACATGAAACATGAAGAAAACAATATTTTTCCAACAACTCTTGGCATCCTGTCAAGTTGAGCATAGACATCGAGTATATTAATTGCAACGTCTGTATGTCATGTAACTATGATCTTGGTATGTCAAGTAACTATGATCTTGCTTTGAGATATATTAATTAGTAGACTTCATATATACATGTATCTATTCAGGTCTGAGTACACAAATATTTTTTCCATATTCATTCATTTACGTTTCTATCTTATTGGTGACCGTAAGTTAGCACCGCTTTTTACTTTCTCCAGCCTTATGTATTTCGCCTGCGCTGTTATTTATTTACAGAGACACAAGAGTATGTACTTAATGATCTAATGGGTAAAAAGTTCTAGTTTAAAACTAATCTTCATGTACTCATCTAGTAACTGACTATGTGTTTTACCATAAAGCTTCTTTCTTTTTCTTCCTTTACTCATACATGCTTTCTTTTTATTAACTTAACAAAGCCCCCACATCGTGAAACTAATTGATCTAGAATACAGATGCCCAAGTCGTATAAAATATATTGGGTACCTCACTAACACTGTCATATAAATTAAAATGGGTACCATACTTTTCAGGGTACTATAAATTATAATGGGTGACTAACTTTGTATGTCGTATAAATTAACGCAGATAATTGAGGCATACAATAAGGTTATAAAAATGGATACATTTTTTAAGCTCCAATGGAAGAGTGATTTAAGATTTTTCAAAGTTTTCGTAGTAGTAATTAAGATTCGTTCTCTCAGACTTGCGAAGATTAAATTTAAAGATTTAATGAAAATAAAAAACAAAGGCGAGAGTTACTGGGCCTAGGATTCCACCGAGTTCATATCAATAGGTTCAATTTATTTATTCTCAACAATTAAAACTCAATAAACAAAATAACACCGACTCTTATTTTTGCCAAGGTAGACTCTCAAAAGATTAATTGTATCCCCTAAGCATAGATTATCTAAACAAATCATAACCTATCTAATTGAATGACAACCAATTTAATCAAATCATAATTCTATTTTAATTAGTGCAAAACTCATATAAAGAATTAATTAAAATTACCCACGTATGAAATTCGGATTCCTCCGTCGACCCAGTGTAGGGGTTTAGCTACTCATATTATAGACACTCTCAAAATATTTTTATAGCTCAAATGGTGTTTACAAATGAAGAAAAGAAGAGAAAATAACATATACCGGGAATTTGCAACAGATAAAAGTCGTTACAACTCAAATGCTAAAAAACTATTGCAAAAGCAAAGTGACAGAAAACAAGTGTTATTATCTGTCGCAGAAAAACTATCATTTTTTGGCTGAAACAGTGACAGTTCTAAAACGACAGACTACAAGTGTGGTATGTTGTTCTTCTTTCTCTTCTCTGCAGCAGCAGAAAAATCTGCTCTGCAACTCCCTATTCTTCTCCCCAATCACTCGATGATCTTATTCTCGAACCCCAACAACTATTTATAACCTCGGGACCCAAAACTCTTTGTAATTACACCACAGAAATCTCGCAATAACTTCCATCATTCTTCACGGGAATAATTCCCTTTTTATCGCATTATTGCGCCTGTTAACAGCTCACACACTCCAACCACGATGCCGTACATTTGTTGGTTGAGTATAACTCATTTCAGCACACGAAATCCTCTTATTTTCATTCTCTGCAGTTCCTTATGTAACCAAAACTTCTATTCTTACCAAGATTGTGTACAACAGAGAATATCTTCCCTGTTTAACGAGATATGAAGAAATCTTCCATTTTTGTCAAACCCAAATCGATTACCTTCATTGTTTATCTGTAACAGGGAGATACCAACTCATATCCAGCAAAAACTCACAAGAAATCTCGTCAACAATCAATCCAGAAAATCTCGAACAAAATATTTTCCCGTCAATGCATCTCTGTTTCCTTCTCTCCAAATATCCATCCCAATTCCTTCGAATCCAAACCATATACCATCCCTGTTACGCCTTAACAGACTCACCTAAGAAGTTTTAGCGATTGAATCTCATTAAAACACGATCAAAAATTCAACCCTAATTCTGCCTGTGTATACCCCAAATTCCCGCCAAAATTCCTATACTGTTTCCTTGAATTCCCGATTATCTAGCCAAATTTGAACGAAATGATGACCCATACCATACCTGTTTAAGTCCTAGAAACAAACCCATTTAATCTCAGCCATTGAATCTCGTTATAATTCACCCAAATTGCAAACCCTAATTTTGTTCTATTTTTCCCGCCAAAATTCAAATTTCAAAAGGAAGAAGATGACCTCCCCCTTATCCTGTTCGGGTGTCCCTTTAGCACTTGCCTTTTGGGGGTGTAAATAGTAAGGAGGAGCCCCTTATCCGTTGAGGTACCCCTTAATAATTGAGGTTCCCCTTATCCAAAACTGAGAGTCCCAATAACATGTATCTTCCGGGGTACAAAAACCACTTTTCGAGCAACTTTCTCCATAAGAGCTTATTTCACAAAAACACCTACAAACAAGTTTATTAGTGATAAAATGAGTCTCAGCTAATGTATTTATGGGTGAAAATGTGTCGCACTTTCGTGCTCATCAAATTCCCCCACACTTACATTTTGCTAGTCCTCGAGCAAAACATAAAATTGACCCGCTACACAGTTGGTCATAAAGTAAGAGAGAGAGTTAGACCCGCTACACAGCTGGTCATCACATGCAGGAAAAAAGAAAAGACCCGCTACACAACTGGTCATAAGCCTAACAATTATTTTTTTAGAGACCCGCTACACAGCTGGTCATAATAAGGAAATACATAAAAATAGACCCGCTACACAGCTGGTCATAAGCTTAACAACTATAATTTTTATTTTATTTTATTTTTAGACCCTCTACACAGCTGGTCATAACATGTAAGAAAAAAAAAGAAAAGACCCGCTGCACAGCTGGTCACAACCCTAACAATCATAACATATTTTTTTTTAGACCCGCTACACAGCTGGTCATAATATTTATATTTTTATTATCTTTTTAGACCCGCTCAAGAGTTGGTCACAATACGCAAGAAAATTCCTGAAAAAATTAAAAGAAAAAGTTAATACCCACTCCCCCACACTTAAATATTACATTGTCCTTAATGTAATTGAATCATCCAATGTAAAAATTAAGATGGGAAATTCAAAAAATAAACAAAAATAAATAAATAAATACTTACACCTACTGGAATGTAAAAAAACGGATCCCCATAAACTAATAACCTGAAAACTTGGGGATCGACCCAAAATACAATATTTACAAATGACAGCTTCACAATTATTTTATGAAAAAATGGGGATACTGAAACTGTCAGAAAACAAGATTTACCCCTAAACCAAGTTTTTACTGCACATGGAAGTGCGTAAAGAACAAAGTACGGGGATTCTATTGAGACTGGAAAAATTTCAACTGGCTCATGCACGGTATTAGAAATAGGCAAATCCTTTGGGTACTTAGATGCAAAGTAATCCAACAACACTTTAGAAGCACACAATTCTAACCCTAAATTAGGCAACTTTTGGAAGTCTAGGGGTCTAGAAACAACCTCTAAGTCGGGTGAATGATCTTGTGATGTAGATTCATCTATGGAATTAGGCGAATCATCCACAAAATCATCCACAGGGTCATCTATATGTTATCTTTGGAACAGAGAGTAACTACAAGACTGATCATCATCATCATCATCATTAAATAATCATTGGCATTCCAAAATTCTCAATCTTTGTTCCAAACTAGGTGGTGTGTGTTTGTAATACTTCTCATATATAGTTTGATGTGATTATTCACTTACCTCATGTGGAGCAAAAACTCCATACCATTGCCTACGCATATATTCAACAAGCGTCGTCTCAGATGAGGTTTCCTGATAATTTGACTTTTTACGCATATATTCCGCCATCATCATCGTAGGTGACGTCTCCTCAGAAGAAGTCATCATCCTCAAAAATTCCCTGAAAAGAAATACAAAAATAAACGTATAAAAAGGAAAAATAAAAAATAAAATGAAAAGAAAATATTGTACAAAATAAACCTAAAAGTTAATCTAAAAACAAATCCGCGTGCAACGGCGCCAAAATGATTTAAGATTTTTCAAAGTTTTCGTAGTAGTAATTAAGATTCGTTCTCTCAGACTTGCGAAGATTAAATTTAAAGGTTTAATGAAAATAAAAAACAAAGGCGAGAGTTACTGGGCCTAGGATTCCACCGAGTTCATATCAATAGGTTCAATTTATTTATTCTCAACAATTAAAACTCAATAAACAAAATAACACCGACTCTTATTTTTTCCAAGGTAGACTCTCAAAAGATTAATTGTATCCCCTAAGCATAGATTATCTAAACAAAGCATAACCTATCTAATTGAATGACAACCAATTTAATCAAATCATAATTCTATTTTAATTAGTGCAAAACTCATATAAAGAATTAATTAAAATTATCCACGTATGAAATTCGGATTCCTCCATCGACCCAGTGTAGGGGTTTAGCTACTCATATTATAGACACTCTCAAAATATTTTTATAGCTCAAATGGTGTTTACAAATGAAGAAAAGAAGAGAAAATAACATATACCGGGAATTTGCAACAGATAACAGTCGTTACAAACTCACCGTTACAACTCAAATGCTAAAAAAACTATTGCAAAAGCAAAGTGACAGAAAACAAGTGTTATTATCTGTCGCAGAAAAACTATCGTTTTTTGGCTGAAACAGTGACAGTTCTAAAACGACAGACTACAAGTGTGGTATGTTGTTCTTCTTTCTCTTCTCTGCAGCAGCAGAAAAATCTGCTCTGCAACTCCCTATTCTTCTCCCCAATCACTCGATGATCTTATTCTCGAACCCCAACAACTATTTATAACCTCAGGACCCAAAACTCTTTGTAATTACACCACAGAAATCTCGCAATAACTTCCATCATTCTTCACGGGAATAATTTCCTTTTTATCGCATTATTGCGCCTGTTAACAGCTCACACACTCCAACCACGATGCCGTACATTTGTTGGTTGAGTATAACTCATTGCAACACACGAAATCCTCTTATTTTCATTCTCTGCAGTTCCTTATGTAACCAAAACTTATATTCTTACCATGATTGTGTACAACAGAGAATATCTTCCCTGTTTAACGAGATATGAAGAAATCTTCCATTTTTGTCAAACCCAAATCGATTACCTTCCTTGTTTATCTATAACAGGGAGATACCAACTCATATCAAGCAAAAACTCACAAGAAATCTCGTCAACAATCAATCCAGAAAATCTCGAACAAAATATTTTCCCATCAATGCATCTATGTTTCCTTCTCTCCAAATATCCATCCCAATTCCTTCGAATCCAAACCATATACCATCCCTGTTACGCCTTAACAGACTCACCTAAGAAGTTTTAGCGATTGAATCTCATTAAAACACGATCAAAACTTCAACCCTAATTCTGCCTATGTATACTCCAAATTCCCGCCAAAATTCCTATACTGTTTCCTTGAATTCCCGATTATCTAGACAAATTTGAACGAAATGATGACCCATACCATACTGGGCCTAGGATTCCACCGAATTCATATCAATATGTTCAATTTATTTATTCTCAACAATTAAAGCTCAATAAAAAAAATAACACCGACTCTTATTTTTGCCAAGGTAGAAAGATTAATTGTATCCCCTAAGTATAGATTATCTAAACAAAGCATAACCTATCTAATTGAATGACAACCAATTTAATCAAATCATAATTCTATTTTAATTAGTGCAAAAGTCATATAAAGAATTAATTAAAATTACCCACGTATGAAATTCGGATTCCTCCATCGACCCAGTGTAGGGGTTTAGCTACTCATATTGTAGACACTCTCAAAATATTTTTATAGCTCAAATGGTGTTTCCAAATGAAGAAAAGAAGAGAAAATAACATATACCAGGAATTTGCAACAGATAACAGCCGTTACAAACTCACCGTTACAACTCGAATGCTAAATACTATTGCAAAAGCAAAGTTACAGAGAACAAGTGTTATTATCTGTCGCAGAAAAACTGTCGTTTCTGGCTGAAATAGTGACAGTTCTAAAACGACAGACTACAAGTGTAGTCTGTTGTTCTTCTTTCTCTTCTCTGCAACAGCAGAAAAATCTTCTCTGCAACTCCCTATTCTTCTCCCAAATCACTCGATGATCTTCTTCTCGAACCCCAACAACTATTTATAACCTAAGGACCCAAAAATATTTGTAATTACACCACAGAAATCTCGCAATAACTTCCATAATTCTTCACGGGAATAATTTCCTTTTTATCTCATTATCGCGCCTGTTAACAGCTCACGCACTCCAACCACGATGTCGTACGTTATTTGATTGAGTATAACTCATTGCAGCACACGAAATCCTCTTATTTTCATTCTCTGCAGTTCCTTATGTAACCAAAACTTCTATTCTTACCAAGATTGCGTACAACAGAGAATATCTTCCCTGTTTAACGAGATATGAAGAAATCTTCCATTTTTGTCGAACCCAAATCGATTACCTTCCCTGTTTATCTGTAACAGGGAGATACCAACTCATATCCAGCAAAAATTCACAAGAAATCTCGTCAACAATCAATCCATAAAATCTCGAACAAAATATTTTCCCGTTAATGCCTCTGTTTCCTTCTCTCCAAATATCCAGCCTAATTCCTTCGAATCCAAACCATATACTTCCCATGTTATGCCTTAACAGACTCACCTAAGAATTTTTAGCAATTGAATCTCATTAAAACACGATCAGAACTTCAACCCTAATTCTGCCTGTGTATACTCCAAATTCCCGCCAAAATTCCTATATTGTTTCCTTGAATTCCCGATTATCTAGCCAAATTTGAACGAAATGATAACCCATACCAGACCTGTTTAAGTCCTAGAAACAAACCCATTTAATCTCAGCCATTGAATCTCGTTATAATTCACCCAAATAGCAAACCCTAATTCTGTTCCATTTTTCCCGCCAAAATTCAAATTTCAAAAGGAAGAAGATGACCTCCCCTTATCATGTTCGGGTGTCCCTTTAGCACTTGCATTTTGGGGATGTAAATAGTAAGGAAGGTGCCCCTTATCCGTTGAGGTACCCCTTAATAATTGAGGTGCCCCTTATCCAAAACTGAGAGTCCGAATAACATGTGTCCTCCGAGGTACAAAAACCACTTTTCGAGCAACTTTCTCCATAAGAGCTTATTTCACAAAAACACCTACAAACAAGTTTATTAGTGATAAAATGAGTCCCAGCTAATGTATTTATGGGTGAAAATGTGTCGCACTTTCGTGCTCATCAAAGAGGTATATACATACTCCAACTTAATAGATTTAGGAGGCGTTTGGAAACTATAATTGTGCTTACAGTAGCAGTTCCTAAATCAATGGTGTCCATGATAATTTAAACTGCAATAACTAGCATCCATTCAAAACGACCAGTTATTAGGTCCAACATGAACCAGGTAGATCGATGATAGTGGAACACTGTCAAACTATTATTCTTTATAACGGACATCTCTCCTTCATTGGCATATTCAACGGAACAGATAGTAATTGGATATGTATTGCTTATTGTAACCTATACTGGAGACATCTTTATGAGCAATTGATGTCAATGACACTTGCAGATTATAGCAGTTGGATTTTCATGGAGCATATCCACATACAAGAATATTTTGTGTCTTTGGAGATGTATGTTCTCCTGCTGAAAGGATCACAATTGGGGTATTCCGTTGTACATCCTTTCCTTGGTACCCTGGATTTGTGAATTTTTATTTGATCCTTGATGGTTATACTAAGTTTTGAGTATCGCTTTCCTCCAATAGAACGGATGGATTTACTAAGTGGGCATCCTAAGATGGAGGAGTTTTAACTTTATCTAAGGCTTGTTCACTTTCTCTTCTCTTCAAGTAACACATCCTCGGTGTTCTATCAAGAAAATCAACATCAGCTTATTCAGACATTAAGTTGCTCCCATCCATAAGTTCTAGTATTGACAAATACGGGGAATCCCTGATCGAGTCAATTCAGGAAAAAAAAATCTCCATGTCACAAAGTAAAAGTATGTTAATGGAATTCACTTTGAAGGTCTAAGAATAATCCATCTTTGCATTATCTTAGATTACAGGTGGGATGTACGTCTCTGTTGGGTTTTTTAGCGGAGGAAGAAAATAAAATTTGGGAATCGAAGAATAAGAAAGGAATATCCATGCCGGGTTTGGTTAAGTTAACCACCTAAGGGACTACAAAGTCATTTCAAACCGATTTTATGTGACACAAGAGGACCCATTTAACTCAGTCCATCAAATATGGTTGATTGAAACGTTGTCCTTCTGTGAGCCTTGACCCAATCCTTTGGATTTCTACGAGGATTGAAGTTTTTATTCCTTTAATGAAAGTCTAATTACAAAAAATAAAAATTGTGTCATCGATTACTTTACCTATGGCCAATTAAATTTGGTATCTTTGTCTAATAGACAAGGATCATGTGATTTATCCATATGGATTCAATTTTTTTTTACAAGAAACCATTTATCAACCACGCAATGACTAAGTCGACATTTTATTTTATTTTTTGTCGATACAATTTTGGTGTATCTTATATACTAACCGATATTGGTTTTCTCCATCAATTCAACAAAGGAGATGTTAAACTTGGCATTCTAAGAAATTTTAGCCAGTTTGACGAAAATCGTCTAAACAAACCTTTATCAATCATGGTTTTATTTTTCTACTAATAAACCATTGATTTCCATTTCTTATGGGAATACCATGGATTCCTTGATAACGAAAATGATCTATTTATTTTCTTAAAAAGAATCATATAAGCCAACTAATTTGGTTTTTCCCTATCGATCCTAAAGGGATATATAAAGTATCATTATTATGATATTCACAATTGCAAACACCTAGAGGAATTGTTGTATTCTTAAGGGATATTGAGCATTTTTTTTTCTCATGGTAAATCTCCAAATTTTTAAAATAGTTCCACTTGTAGTTGGAATTGAATACTAAAGGTCAAAGGGTGCGCACCCGACTTGTTGGCCTATCTCATTAATCTTTGTAATGACTATATTGATCTTAAAATTAATTTATTTTGATGAAATAAAGTGTCCATAGTTTCATTCTTATGTGAATGGATATCTCGTCGGCCTTATAGGTCATTTGAGATTTGGTTGCATATTTTATATGTTTTTTGTTATATCCAATAAAATTTATGGTTCAGTTAAATTTGTATATCAAAAAGACTACAATTTTATTTTTATTTTTAGGACAATTTTCTATGGCTGTTGAAGTCAGTATCTACTGTCCGACTTGGTTTTTCTTAAAATCCAGATGTTATTACGAGTATATGTCCTCGATTTAATCGGGTAATACTCTGCGAACTTGTTTTCGTATATGAGATGATTATATTTCCGCCATAATCAGAGGGAGACTATACATTACTAGACATTTCTCTCCCATTTTGATCAAATCGAAAAAGGATGTCTACTAGGCGTGAAAATATCTCATATAGCTTTTATATAAGCTTATGCCGTTTGAAAAATAAAATTCAATCACATATAGCAAGCAAAGTCGTATTTATATATAGGCTACAGATAGCTCCAACAGAGTCTATCATAATACAATTCACATTCTCAAAATTCGTATCTCCTCATTTGAATAGTAAGAGATTATCATGCCCATGGGCGATGGTACCAGTAAATTTTTTATTTTTCAAAGTATGCATACACTGGAATTTGTGTGAGATCGTGATAAGCTAATATGATTGTCAAATATTCATTTATGGTAGCCACTAAAATAATAAAGACGGTGGTTATTAACCCCTCTGTAGAGGAATATCGACATATGTGATTGGTTGGCATACAATCCAACTAGGTTGGATTAATTTCTCGAATGATGCAATTTTGGATCCAAACTTAACAACTTAAACATGCCAATCCTATTAATTACAGGTTGGTATAATGATATTGCGTCTTCATATGGGAAATATTTTCGTTGTAAAAAAGATTTGAGAGTTTTATTTTTCTCTCAAACCCCAAGAATGGTTTAATAATTGTTCTTTTTATATGATGCATTTTGCGTGGTAGTCTTTGAATGACTCGTATGTATCCAGAGATCATATTCGTATTTGTAATCCTTGTAGGATTCA
Source organism: Papaver bracteatum (assembly GCA_023529315.1). Taxonomy (NCBI): domain Eukaryota; kingdom Viridiplantae; phylum Streptophyta; class Magnoliopsida; order Ranunculales; family Papaveraceae; genus Papaver; species Papaver bracteatum. The sequence goes on from JAJJWX010000650.1 coordinate 128,685, forward strand.
AATTATACTCTGGCATCCACCTGACTTAATTATCATGTTTAACAATCCTTTAAGTTTTTTTAGAAATTTGGTACAAAACCAAAAATCCGGATTAATCAACTGTGGATATCAACTTTATAGGTCTCATGAAGAGTCCTTAAAAACACAAAAATCCACATTTTAGCAGCATAAATTCTATTTTATTTCCTTTCTTAAATCTGCAGTTAGAATTATGCTAGCATAAACTCTTCTTTAAGATAGACTAGAGTTATTATTTTGATGCTTATTTTTTGAAAAACTCATATAGTTGAGTTAGCATCCATATTTACGTCAAAAGTTGTACTATTTTCCCTTTGTTTCAGTTTTTGTCCCATGTGGTTTTCCTGACAAGGTTTTAATGAGGCAACATCTCATTGACGTTTAATTTTCTTTCAAAATGTTGATATTTATGCTCTTTTTCCTTCGCCCAATTTTTTTTCCATAGGGTTTTTACTGGAAAGGTTTTAGTAAAGAAATATAATTCAACATGATGGTCATCCAAGGGGGAGTTGTATCAATTTTGGTTGTTTAGTGGATGCCCACATTTGATTAAACCAATCAACTTAATCATCTTCTAAGAATTTGGATTTCCTTCTCACAAATACGATTCTTGTTCACGTATGATAAGGTATTCATATCTTGGCACTTTGTTGAAGAAACTACATCAACTATTTATGCAAATCATCTCCAAGAAATTAGCAATCCAAGACACAAGTACTTAATTTATTGAAAGAAACATGAAGACTTGAGAATACTACTATTAGAAGACTAACGCAAAAGAAGACTTTATCAACTGGAAGATTTCTCACGAAAGCATTGCTGTCTCCAGTATTCAAGAAATTCGTTTATCGAAATTGGGAAGTGTCAACTCGAAGATTTACAAGCCAAGACTTAAATGAAGTACTTATCAGTGGCAACATCATAGTAAAAGGTATTTTATTGGATTATCACGTTGTACTCTTTTTCCTTCGTCAAGGTTTTGTCCCACTGGGTTTTCCTTGTCAAGGTTTTAACGCGGCAACATATGCATGTCCAACTCTATTATAAGTTTTCTCATAATTGTACTCTTTTCCCTTCAGTCAGGTTTTGTCCCTTCATATTTTCCTGATAAGGTTTTAATGAGGCAATTAGCTTAGATACAGTGGTCATCTAGGGGGAGTGTTATAAATGAAAGTTTATTTGGTAGATACCCGCTTTAGTGGGACCCCATTACTTGGGCACCAAGTATGTAAACTCTATAAATAAAGTCCCAAACCTTTGTAAACACACACACATCAATAGAAATCTCTCTCTTCTTCCCTTTACGTTGTGTCTTCTTCTCCTCTTTTTTCTATTTTACAATAGGAAAGAGGTATTTTGTCTGGTAATAGTTGGTGTAACTCTAATATTATTAATATGACATTCAATATTAAATATCATTGTATATATGTACTAGTGGATTGACCGTGCCATAATGGCACGGGGGCGGAAGGGGTGCTTGTGTTATGGCTAACGCCTTCATCGGTGTATCGGGTCAATATTCACCAAATTAATTTTTTTAATAGGAAATGAATGTATTCATCAATTTGTAATGAATATATTCACCAAGGAAAGTGAATAAGATAGAACTAATATTGAAGCAATTGGTATTTGTAAATCTATATGTTACTTATTCGGTGTGTGTTTTTTTATTATCTATAATTATGGAACAATATAATTTATCCACCGACGAAGATGAAAAAACAATCCCGCCAGTTCCAAGTGATATAGTTAACACTGCAAGAACACAAAATGATTGTCAAATTGACAACCAAATGAACGATGGATAGATAATACGTTGAGATTTTGAAATCAAACCTACAACATGAAGACTTCTGGATACACCACATTAGCCACTTCATGCCTGGTACTGTTCTGTGGGAGTCACGCATGGATCCTCTCAGGGTTTCACAACGTAGAGCTGTCCATGGAACGACATTTTTACCGGTGGTGCGGGGCTTGTAGCGGTGGCACAACATTGTCATGTATAGAAACACTCTTGATGCTTGAAACAAAAACAAAAAAACACTCTTGGTGAGGCTGTTATGATGGACACTGCGGAGTGGACGATCAAGAATGGGTCCCTAACACTCGACCAAATAGGTTGTGGTCAAGGGATGTGAAATTACTAAGAAAATCCTGGCCCAACATAGTTATATGGCCCTATACGGCTATACACCTAATTTTGTGGTATGTGGAGGTAGTGTAGTGGTGTTATGATCCACGTCACCGATTCAAGAAGAGTTGTTGAAGTCTGAAGTTTGTAATCGCAAACGTCCAAGTAGTACAGTGCATGAAGGCCAAGTGTAAGGCTCACGGTTATTATTGGCATTTTAGTCACATAATTTTCATCGGATAAACCTAAGTTCAGTTTCTTCTTTGCACTTGTATTTTATGTCTCTTTTAAGCTTTTGTTTCCCTCAAACTCTGTCTCTGTTTACATCGTATCTCACAATACTTGATTTTTATTTGTTCCGGTTTGTAAGCATCTTATTTCTATTTTCTTCCTTTCCAATTGCCATGGTTTAATTTTTCTCGGTGATGGTGGTAAAGATGCAGACGGAAGATGCTGGGATTTGAAGAGATCGGCTCAAGATAAAGATGATGATGCTTTATCAGTTGGGTTTTTTTTGTTTTTGGTAATTTAGCTAAGTCTGGATAATATCGGTTTTTGGCATCAACACTAAGATATTTTAATCAGTTGAAATAATTGGAGTTGTTGTTGTTGATTCTAATGTCGTTACTCAAGGGAATGACTCGGTTCACTCACTGAGTCGATAACTGAGCTTAGGGAAATTGGTTGACACGATGGGGGACGGAAGGTTGGGACGGAAATAGCTTCTTCATCTTTGTTGGTCTTCTCTGTATTTTCATTCATTCCATCTCTGTTATTAAAAAAATTAAACTTTAAATAATCACAAAATTACCAAATCACAAAATTTTAGCAGAAATTTATGATTTGTGTTGATTGGGATTGAAATTATGAAATTGGGTTTAAATAATGAAAATGAGGTGTTAATCAATGGATGAAGATGATAAAATTGCACGGAGGTGTTAGTTAAAGATCCAGAAGGAAGAAGAGGGTGGTATATCAATTTTAGAATTCGAAACTGAAGGAGGTGCTGGTGTTGAGTATGAATTGAATCGAAACTGATATATCAATTGTAATGGTGGTTATGATGGTGATAGTCATAGTCATAGGGTGAAATTGAATGGTGGAGGATGGTGGTTATGCTGGTGACGGTGGAGGTGTTGTTATTTGTGGTGGTGGTGATATTGCTGCTGGTGGTGATCATGGCGTCGGCTGTAAAATCGAAGAGGTGGGATTTTGATTGAGAAGAAACGAATCGAAGAGAAGGAGGGGGTGTTTGATTCTTTTTAGGGAATAGGTAATTTGCCCCTTGGTTGAAAGAAAATAACGAAACAAAGATATCGGTAGTGTTAAAAACGCGGAGGGGTATTTGAGACTTTTCATGTACAACGGTGGAACCTGAGAATTTCCGTTTTCGCTTATATTATAGATTTAAGGATAAAAACGTACATTAAATCAATAGTCACGTATTCAAAGAATTGCCATTGTTTTAAAAATAGATCCACCTATTTAGAAAGTTAATATCTTTCGGAATATACGCCGGATATTGTAAAATTAATATATTTGGAAAGCTCTTTGAACAATCTACGTAATATGTAAATACAAGAATATTATATTTATATTGTATGAAAAATGTTCCATTCACTACACCAAATTTAGTGTTTCGCAACGGTAAATGGCGGTTGCAAAACGGGGTCGCAACAGTTTAGCTCTGTTACGAAAGTCGATGTTGTAATATTTCGCAACGGCTCATAAGTCGTTGTGAATTCTCTGTCGCAACAGTTTGAAACTGTTGCGACGATGAAATATCGCAACTGTTTCAAACAGTTGCGTAATTGAAGGATGCAACAGCTTTAAACAGTTGCAAACTGGAATTTCGCAACAGGTTTCTGCAGTTGCGAATTTTTTGTAACATCATAAAAATAGTGGTCTTGACCGGTCAAAACCAGGTCAATATTAGAGTTCCCAGTAGCAAAATCAAGTTTCCCCTGTTCATTTGAAAATCCAATTAATCCAACTAAAGTATCAAGAAAGAGTTCTTAGAGTTACTTTACCATGATGAACTCATACACGAAGCAAGCACATCACAAAAATCATATGAAGGATTGTCATGTGGATAAATCATAAATCTATAAATTAAGTATCACATCAAGGTTAACGATTCAAAGAAAAAAGAACTCTCACATTCTTTGAAACTACGGAAACCAGCTACCTAGGTGAATATTTCGGCTGCATGAGGCATGCCCAAAGGTTGAAGTTTAAGTTGTCACCATGGGATGTGAGGCATTTCTACTGGAACCAGCAAGAGCAATGTCCTAGATGTCGCATGCCACCTTCAGTGAAGAAGCTCAAAATCTACAACAAACAATGAACCAATTTACTATTAGTATTCAACATCCGAAATGAGAATGCTACCATTTTACTCGCTAGACATGTGAACGCATAATCCTAAACACTAAGCACCGTGTCATTAAAAAGAACACAGAGATGATAACAAAGTTATATGAAGGTGTGGAGCATGCAGAACTAGTTGAACGGCCATCTATGTTACATTGCAGTTCCAGAATTAAGTGCTTTAACTATCGCACAGGCAGATATTTCTTAAGTCACCAAAAAGAGAGTGTAATGATACTGACATATATATGTGCGAATAAGAAAGGGTGGCATCAATTTAGTGCAACGACATAGAAAGATACTCCGAGAAAGAGAGAGAGAGGTAGGAGTAGCATCTACTTACGTTGCTTTTTGGATATCCTTCATTGCAGCAGCTCCACTTCTTAACGCATCAACAGTCTCTATTGTAGCTTTTTCTCCTTCCAACATAACCATCTAAATTTAGGATAAGGGTAAAGCTATATTAGAATCTATAGAGGAAATGGGTTCACTAAAACCAGTATTTGATATTTGCTAATAACAAACCATATGCACCTGATCATGAATTCACAATTTGAAGCCAAATTAGCAAACCAAAGCAACAACAAGTGGTATTGGAATGAAGGACTGGTGCTACAGTGGTGGCGTATGGACTGGAGTTATTCATAGCAAACCTGTACACAGCCAAAAGTGGAAGCCTTAGTACTTAATTAACTAAATTTCCTGAACTCAGACCAAAGAGATCAGTAAAATACTCACATGAAAGTGCTTATTTCTTGTTGTTGAGCCAAATGGGCAACACAAATATGAGTTTCTTCACTAACACTTGCCCTGTACCTTGAAATCAAGGGCCAACATTTATAACCAATAACCTTGAAAATCCAGCAGTCTTGGTGAGCTGTCCGTGGACTTTGAGACCCCAATAATGCCTCAAACCACGATGGTTCCTGTAAAAAAAATACATTATAATTCGCTACATCAACTGCTTTCAAGTCAATTGTTCCCTGACTTTAAATAACTAGCAGATCCAAGATTGCAGCAGATAAAAGAGGTCCAAACTCAAATGCAGTTGTTGAAAGAGACTAAAACATAATAAAAGGTTCAAGTAAGAGACTTGACAAGGTCTGCTACCTCTTTCATTTCCTCAGATGTTGAATACTGCTTTCCAGTATGAACAAATGCTCTTGTTTATGGCACGTGCTCAATGCAAGAGAGTTCACATAGTGTCTTTGTTTCTACAGTACAATCAAAATAACTTAGGTTAGAGTTCACACAATGCCCGTGTTTCTGCAATACAACCAAAAGAACTTAAGTTAGAAAAATATATTTATACCATGAAAGCTCAATCATGTGAGACATAGATCACTAAAAGAGCTCTATGGTGCGTAAGATATCTGAATACTTAGTATCCGAAAGCAAAATATAAGTTGCTTTACTACAATAATGACTATACAAAGTGATATAACACGTAATCATTGTCTGCTACCTTGCAAGTGTTTTAAAGCTGTGAAATTATGGGATCTGAGTTCTGATATCCCATAAATATACCGAACCATCACCTTTGTGTGCCATCAGGGTTGAAAGCAATGATAATAACAATGCCACTATGATCTGCAGGTCAAGAGTACATGAAAAACAAACATAATCAATCTCCACAAAATTACTTCTTCATCGAGAATCAAAATCACAACAGGAATAAATAATGTAAGATGACACCTCAATGGTTGACTGGAAACACGAATTGCATAGAGACCCAATCATGTTGTTTCCCTCAATCCAGAGACGGGAACAAGGCAATTTTGTCTGGGTTGTACCCAACCTTCTTCAAGTAAGATGACACCTCCTTCACAATTTCATCGTATCTAGCCTTCAAGTACTTAGGGGTGGTGGCATCCAGAAAGTTATTACAAAATAAAAATACTATTAGTTGGTATCATACAAAAATGCAGATAAAGATATTCGCAAACTAGCTTATATAAACAAGATGTTATTTGAAACTAGTTATACCTTGTTACAGTAGTATATCATCTGCTTAACACCAAGTGTGAAAGTAAGAAGGGCGTGCTTAGGAGTCTGGCCATCCTTCGAGATACCAGCCTCAAAACCTCCAGTGGTAGAGTCAATAAGGACGACATAGTCGGCCTGAGAGGTACTAGTGATCATGTTCTTAATAAAGTGATCACGATGTCCAGGAGCAGTAGTACTTGGTGGTCTCAAACTTCCATAAGGAAATATCAACTGTAATACCTCGCTCATGTTCATCATTAAGCTTTTCAAGAACCCATGCGTACTTGAATGACCTCTTGTTCATCTCAACAACCTTTTTCTAGAACCTCTCGATCACACGATTGTCAATACCTCCAAGCTTGTAGATCAAGTGACCAGTGGTGGTCAATTTTCCAGAGTCGACACGTCCAGTGACAATAATGTTGATGTGAACCTTCCCCTTGACCATATTGAGTTATTCAATAAACTGCAAGCATCCCATCAGAAGAACCATATAATAAGTAACATCTCTAAGAATCAAAAACAACATAAAATTTCTAAGAAAAAAAACTGAAACAACAAGCAATTATAACTCAGTTTGAGATCAACAGATGAGAAATGGAGAAAGCAACAAAACAATTACAAATTATTTAAATTATAATTGACAACCAGATATTTAACTGTTGCAGAAGCCCAATTTCATACCAGGGGAACAAAATAACAACTCTAAAACAGTTCAAATAACTTAGTGATAAATTAAGTAAGAGTTGCAAATAAATTATCAAAGCAATGTTGGTTCTTTAGGCTAAAATAAATGCTTGCATGCTCAAACTTAGTCCAAAGAAATAGCATTTAGACATTAACCTTAAAATCAAAGACTATAAACAATCATGCTATAGACACAAGTCATAACTAAACAGCTGCTTTAATGTATAACAAACCAGCTGCTCCAATGTAAAACATGAAGGTTCACTACAATCTCAAAAGATGTCTAAATAAAATATTTAAACTACTGAAAGTTACATGAGACATGCCACATCTAATATCTAATATACCTGTAAAACATCATGATCATCGTAACACAAATCAAAGCAAAATGAAACATTTGTTGAATTGAATACTCACTAATATCCATCGCTAAGCCCACAAAATTTCTCATGTCCAGCAGTAAAACCTAATAGGTCCACAGTTAGTGTGGAAATCCAAAGGATGAACTTCAACACCAATAGTGGCTACAACCAAAAACAAAACAAAAACTCAGCAATCAAAACCTACTTCCACATGGAAAGTTGGAAGTAAATAAAGAAAACTGAACAGACAAAACAAATTAGTACCAACAATATGCAGAACAGTTATAGTGTGTGACATTTTTACAAAAACCGCATGAGCTCGGTGGCATGCTGATGAATTTCAGTAAGTATGATTACTATCCACATAGAACCAACTGAACCAAGCATGAATTAATAATATTATGAAACCAAACCTGCACTGACGATCAAATTAGGCATAATCCATAGATGCAAATATATATAAAAAGCATACAAATCTATGAGAACTGATTAACAAAATGGAATAAATCAGCCACCAATATGATATCACTGATTTATAGGATATGTTCTTCATCTTTTCTCTTCTAGTCTGATCCAATTTCTTGAAATTCCCATCTCTTTACAGCAGACCTAGAACCCCATCTCTTCCTGTAATAAAATCAAATTCAATTTGAATTTCAAAACCCTAATCTTATCCTGGCATATTTATTGAAATTTCAATTACTCAATCAACATATATCAAGTAAACAAACAAACCCCTTTCTACTAACCCTAGTTTCGATGACGACCATTAGGTTTTGGGATTGGGGTCTCTTCAGACATATTTTTTTTTTCTAGTTTCGAAAATAAAAAGGGAAAACGATTAGGGGATTTATGACGTTGATGATAACGATGGTGCTGGTAGTAGAATGGGGGGAAGAGAACGAGAGATGAGTAGAGAATTAGAAACGAGAACGTGAGAGGAGGGGAGAAGAGAAGAGAATGAAAGGTAGAGAAGAGACGAAGATAAGAAAAAAAAGAGGTGTTCTCGATACAGATAAAGCACGAGTCAGTTTTAAAGCTGACTCCGAGCATCTGAATAAACAGAAACAGAGTCAGCTTGAAAGTGTGGGCAACACACACGTGAGTCGCACGCGTAAAACTGAATTCTGTTGAGAATCATAACAGAAGAAAACAATTGCGAGTTTCGTAACTGCTCCTCGCTGTTGCTAATTTTTCGCAACTAAAATTAGCAACAGAAAATTCGCAACAACTACTAAGCTATTGCGAAACTGAGTTGCTAAACCCCATATTTGGTGTAGTGATTGTTATCAAATTTGGTGTTGTTAAAAAAGCCAAATTCAATCATGTGCATCGACATATGTGTTGACTAGTAAACACATAAAGAAAAAATAGACACTGACTTAAGATGCAACAGAATCTCAATGCCTTTTAATTAAATAGTTTTGAATAATGACACGGGAAAGTTTTAATTTTTATGATTGATACAACTTAAGTATAGATGTTTTCCTTATTTCCGAGTTTGGCTGTTTGCGCTATTTCTTTTTAGACTTGGAATGTCTTAGCTAAAAATTTTTGTAATGATTTTGTTTTAATATTCAATATAAATTATAATTAAGAATAAAAAAAAGTTATAAACATTGTGCTCTAAATAATATTATATATAAAGTTATGTTACATTTTTCAAAATTGTACCTTAAAAGAGTATACATCTGAGACATCCTAAAAATCTCTCGTGATCTTCCTGACTACCTTGAAGAAAGAACCCTAGAAAAACAAGAACCACGTCTCTCCTAACAAGGGGAAAGTATAAATTGCATAGAGAAATATGCGACTTGCATAAACACGCAATAAGAAGTACCACTCATGAACTGTTTACCAATCAAAATTTGTGTATTGATAGTAGCAGCAGTTCATCACCAAATTAAGTGAACAACATAATTAAACAGGTCAAACACTAGTCCTTTTCTGCAGAAACATTAATCAATTAAAAGCACATTCATCGGAATTTTAGAAATAATTGGCACTTCCTTCCCCTACAATATTGAACACTTTTGAACAGTTTAAATGACGAAAAGTAAAACTCGAGACAAAACTATGCCTAGCTTCGTTTTCAATTCAGTATGAAGTTTTATTCTCGTTAGTGAATTATCTTCAAGAAATTCAATTAACCCGGACTCTATAATAAATTTTTGAAACAACTTTGCAAACTTTAGATGCGATGCCCCTAGGATTGGGAACTCTCCATATGATCTCTCTTTAACATTCAAAACAACATTGAAGTCTCCCTTCATAAAAATATTATCCATTGTTTCATCCACTTTTACAATATTTAGATGCTTTATAATCCTTACTGTTTAAAACTTTATTTAATACTTACTGTTTTGATTATCGAAGCATAAACATTGATGACATGAATTTTACTCTACAGGATCGAGCTTTCAAATATAGCAGAAAGAAAATTGACACCTTCAAACCTTTTAACGAACTCTAACCGGCATTTGTCATAAATTATGATGCTGCCTTCTTTATAATAAGTTCTTCGAACTTGTTTACTTTTGAACCTTTTCTTTGTTGACTCTATAGGTGCCCGACTCTTAGTCGTTCTTAATTTTCTTAGTATTCCATGCATTATCGGCTACTTTAGTTTCTTGGATAACAAAAATATCTATGTTACGCTCAATAATAACTTGGCTTAAGATTCGTATCTTTGTCTTGGTAGCGTAGTGTATATTCCATGTTACAATGTTGAAACTCCTAGAAATAAGTCTTAAATATTTCTGTAGCAATGGTAGCGTCATTGGATGATGTACTGGAGAATAAAATTAAATATGGTCAGTTTACATAACTGTAACAGTTGATCATATACTTTTACTAAAGAAACTACAAAGTATGTGTTTAAGGTAAACATCCTCTGATCCATACAAAAATAAAAAGCAACAATTTTCTTAGTAAAGTATTAATAGACTAAATAAATGCACCCTCTGCCACTCGTTTGTCCTCTTTGGAAACAACATAACTTTTCTTTAGCAGTTTCTTATAGTCTGCAAGAAGCCAAAATATGAGTATGATGATTAATTGTGTAACACTAGAAGATCGATAAGTTAAAAAGTAAACTCTCAAACACCAATAACCCATCAATTTTCAGCTTAATATGCATATTTAAGGCCAGGAATCTCAATATCATTCCTAAATTATGACTAGAGGGCAAAGACAACAACATTCGAATCATGTGAAGGGGAACATATCACAATAATAAGTTTATTATCATGCTTAATCTCAAATATCCCTCATATTTCACTTTACGACTCATGAGACCGAAGCGTTGCGAGAGCAAGTATGCGCCTTTAGAAGCTTGTATGGAAATGCAACAAGGGATTCAATGAGTTAAGAATTAAATAACATAAAGCGGTAAATCACTCGTTTTTTATGCATGCTCATGGAATAAATCCCTTATTAGTTTTATAATCGGTAGTTCTAAATTAGTTATGCTTTTGTGTAAACCTTTCGTTTTTGTTTATGCTCATGTTATATACTTTTCTATTGATTAGTTTCCCTTAGATTCTAGTTTTTTTATCTTAATTTTTAAGCTTGTAGGGAATGGTTTATCATCTAATGTTCACCTAATTTTCTTGCGGGGCCTCATTCTTTCACCATGAAAGGAATTCAGTTTTGGACTTATATTTTTATTATACTCTTCATGCAAACAATGTTGTTGTAATTAGGAGCAGTATGCGCTTCATCTTCTTTAGAAGTTTTGCAAGCCATCATTATCAGGATGGATTTTAACAGTATGTTCCAATATTTATCCTTGTATCATGTATATGATTTCTATGATCCTTGTAAGTTCTCAAATCAAAAATCAGTTCTACTGAGTTGAGTTTCAAATCGGAGAAGCTAAAAACCAGGAATTTTTCAAAAATTTCAACCACGCAATTGGGGGCAGCACAGTTATACAACGTTAATTCCGCAACCACCGTTACTTCTTGACATTCATTTCCAACAGCACATCTTCAACGCTGGCCCACAAATTCATTCGCTATCTTCGGACCTAATTAATGCAAATTATTCTTAGTCCTTAATTTTGATGATTATCTTCCAAAAACCTAAAAATTCTAGTTATTCCTCTATAACTATTTATGGTTACACATTTATTGTCAACAACCTTTATATCAAAGAAAAGTCGAAACTTTTTCATTGTCCTGTAACCCTAATACCTTCTATCTCTTTGCAAGTAAAAGTTATGGCCTCCTCCTCCAGCAACCATGTTTCTGCAATCACTAATCAACTCCAAAATGTGAATATTCGAGATATAAGCTCCAGGCAGTTAAGAAGGACTGTGGGATTTGTTAAAGCTTTATCTGCAGCAACTGAAGAAAGAGGTCATACCCTAATTGGAATTTTTTTTGCTGAAGATCCAATGGAAACTGATGTGGTTAGGAAAGAGCTGAAGACCTTGTGGAAGCAGTAAAAAATCAGAGAGGTTCGTAAACTAGATATGAATATTTTCCTCATCAAGTTCTTTTCAAAATAAGTTATGGAAGATGTTAAAAAGAAGTGCCCATGGAATGTTTGTAAGGAACACCTCAATCTCCTAATATATGATGACTCCATTCCCCTAAAGGACTGGTAATTTACCCAGCAAGCTTGGACGGTGCAATTTAAAAATCTGTTGCTGGAATATCATTCAGTTCAAGTCATAGATGAGGCATTAATGGAATTAGGCCCAAAAATTTGGACTGAGCCACCAAACTACAGGCCAACTTTTGGCAGTATGATCACACCTAGAGTCAAAATCGATCTAAGGAAACCCCTTTTCATAGGTGGATGGTGGAACACAAAAGCATGTGGTGTTACTTGGGTAAGATATCACTGGGAGAGACAACCCCACAACTTGTTTCCAAAATGTTGGATTGTTTACCATGACAAGGAAGAATGCTCTAATACTGAGATGGATCTTAAGATTATAAAATATATTAATGATAAATATATCAATTACTGTCATGAGTTAGCTAAAGCTTATGGAGTCGAAATTTTTGAAGACCTTGATATCTTGCTTTAAAAAAATTATGAAGCCAGTAGAAGGAAACTAGCAGAAGAAAATGGTGATCAAGATGATATCAAAAGACTCCAAGAGACTAAGAAATTCAGAGGATGAGTCTGTTGAGCTATCTGGTGTTAATCTGAATCTGGAGCTGCAAGGCCAAGAAATTCCAGAGATAGTCATCGATCAAAGTACTGGAAGAAATCCATCCAATATTGAGTTTGATAGTATGGAGCATGATATGATTGATGGATGGGAAGTTAAAGAGAAGAAGTACTTTCATGATATGGATTAGGTTGCTTCCAGCACTACTCTGTATTTCCTAAAGTCAAAAACTATTCTTTTTATTTTCATTTCTCGAAAGTTTTAAATTCAGTCTTTCCTTCCAAATTTTTAAGTACTTTCTTTCAAATTGATTCTTGTCTAATTATGAAAATATTAAGTTGGAACTGTCAGGGAATCTTAGGTAAAGATACCAGAGGCCATATTCTCTATCTTAATAACCTTCATAACCCTGACATTATTTTCATTTGTGAAAAAAAATTTAACAACAGCAGAATCATTAGGCTTTCTAACTTCTTAGGCATGCCTAATAAAGCATTTGTTCCATCCATCTGAACTACTGGTGGTCTATTACTTTTGTGGAAAGATGGTTTCAGTTTGAACATTGTTAAACAAGATGATAAAATTATGCATGCCTCTATCACTAATGACCCAAGTAGAGAAGATTGGAATCTTACTTGCATCTATGGTACTCTCTATATTCATGAAAAAGTTGCACAATGGTCATTCATTAAAGATCTTAGTAACACTATTAATAAACCCTGGGCTCTTATTGGTGATTTAAATATCACTTTTTCTTCTAATGATATAAATTATGATCTTAATAGCACAACCTCCAGTGAGGTCTTAGACTTGATCAAAGACTCTGACTTATCTGATTTAGGTTTTAGGGGAAATCCTTTTACGTGGTCTAGTAATAGACATGGAACAGGTCAGATAAAATCTAGATATTGACAGGGCTCTAGTTAATAGTGAATGGTTCCTAAGATATCCAGACTTCATTCTCAACCATATGCACCAAAATGGTTCTGATCATGCACCCATTTTATTATATCTTTCTAAAAAAAATACAGTGTTAGGCAGGAACTAGAAATTTTTTGAGCATTGGCTCAAACAAGATAACTGCTCTGATCAAATTAAAACTTCTTGGTCTTCTAGTTAGGTAGGTTCTAATGCTTTCATTCTTTCTAATAAGTTTTCTAACACGCGGCACATCTTGTCTTTATGGAGTGAAAATACTTTTGGAAATATTACTAAACGTATTAATCAGTTGCAGTCGGATATAACTTTTCTTCAAGCTGCAAATTTGAATGGTTCTAATACTGAAGCTGTTGTTATACTAGAAGATGAAATAAGAATGCTTAATGAAATACAAGCTAGCTCCAACAGACAAAAATCCAAAAATCACTTTTATAATGACATGAATATGAATTCTAAATACTTTCATATTAGAATGAATCGAAGAAAGTCGATAAATAGAATTGATTCTCTTCTAGCCCCAGATATAACTTGGTGCAATGACATAGAGTCCCTTACATCTCTTCTCAAGAATCAATTTCAAGTTATCATGACATCCTCAAGTCCTGCCAATAGTCAACACTTTCTCAAGCACATTCCTCAATATATTTTATCAGAAGATAATTAAGAAATGGAACTTATCCCCACAGAATAAGAAATACATCAAGCACTTATGACAATGGAGCCATGGACCTCACCAGGACCAGATGGTTTTCCACCTGGTTTCTATCAGACACAATGGCAACTTGTGAAGTAAAATGTTTATATATAAGATGATCAAATCCTTCTTCCATACTAGTTTTCTTCTTAAGAAGCTGAAAAATACAAGAGTTTCTTTGATCCCCAAAGTCCAAGTAGCTAACAAGCCATAAAATTTTCGTACAATAGCTTTATGCAACACAGTGTACAAGATTATCTCAAAAATTATAGCTTTAAGATTGAAGAAACATATTGCTAACATTATTTCTCCAATGCAATCTGCCTATGTTCCAGGTAGAGTAATCTCAGAGAACATATGTTTGGTCCAAGAAATTGTTCAAGCTATGAAGAGAAAGGAAAAAATGACTGGTCATCTTGCTCTTAAGATGGACATGTCAAAAACGTTCGATAGATTAGAATAGAGTTTCTTGTTGGACATTCTCAAACAGTTTGGATTCTCAGAGAAGTATCGTCAGTTAATCTCTCAATGTATTTCAACAACACATATTAAAATCATGTTAAATGGATCTCCTACTTCAGCCTTTAAACCCACTCGTGGATTAAGGCAAGGTGACCCGTTGTCACCTTACCTTTTTATATTATCTATGGAATCTTTCTCAAGATATATAGCTCATTGTGAAAGATCAAGTCAATTGACAGGTATGAAGATCTCTCGCTCAGCACCAAAGATTAATCATCTTCTTTTCGCTGATGATTGCCTTTTGTTTTGCAAAGCTAATGATTCACAAGTTCAAAAACTTCTCCAAGTGATCCATCAGTTATCCTTATGTTCAAGACAACTGATTAAATTCAATAAGTCAACTGTTTATTTCAGCTTTATCCAGATAATTGTCAAACAATAAGTGGCACTCTCCAAGTAAGGTATCTAAATATTTCAGAAGAGAATATCTTAGCCTTCCATTTTTTGTATGCGAAAAAATGGACCATAAGTTCTCAAACTGGAGTTGCAGCAATATGTCTGAAGAAGCTAGATCTGTGATGATTAAAAATGTGTCCAATTTAATTCATATTCATCACATGACGAGTTTTAAACTGCCTGATGTCACCGTAAAACAGATGAGCTCTAAACGACAACAATTCTGGAGAAACAAGAAGTCTTGTAGAGGAAATCATATCATCACTTGGAAAGGAACTCAAAAACCTAAGGAGGAAAGTGGACTAGGTTTTCTTAATATTCACATCTTCAACAACTAGCTAAATTGGCGTGGAAACTATGTTCTGACACTGATTTCACGATGATAAGATCTTTCCATGCTAAGTACTTCCAAGATAGAGACCTATTTAATTTGAAGAAGAAATCAAACTCAATATGCTCATGGAGAAGTATTAGTTCTGAGCTTGAGTTTGTTCTAAAAAACAGTTTTTGGTGTTTGGGTAATGGAAGTAATATTCAAACATGGAAGCACAGATGGATCAAGGATTTACCAAGACCTTCAGTTCCTAAGCAGGGCTGCTCTCTACAATATCAGCTAAAATATGTACACCAACTCTTTTTACAAGGTGCTGATTAATGGGATCTTAATATTCTTCAAGAGTTATTTGATACAAAACATTCAATCTCATCTCTGGTATTGAGATTCATAATAACCTGGAGGATAGACTAGTCTGGTTACTCGAAAGAGATGGTAATTTTTCAATAAAATCTTCTTACAAGAAGATGTATGAAGAGCAGAATGACTCCGCATCTGTGGGACCTAGAATGACCAAATCTATAAAACTCTCTGGAAATTTCCATTGCTTCCCAAGATAAGGCATTTTATATGGAAAGCAGTCTCTAACCTTCTCCCAACAAGAGACGTTTTTAGTTCAAAGATTCCATAAATTCCTTCAGACTGCCATTTCTGTGAGAAGGCCCAAGAAACTCCATCACATGTTCTAATGGAGTGTAATCTATCTAGGATGTTTTGGTTTTAAATATCTGGATGGTCTTCAAATGGTTCGATATCATTCTCGGACTGGATCGAAAATTGGTTCGATGATCTTCATGCAAGGAAAAAACCAGAAGACAAATTATGCAAACGTTCAATAACTACTTGGTGTATTTGGTCTGATAGATGTGATAAAGTGTTTCATCTTATCAACCCTTGTGCTGATAAAACCATCATGAAATCTCGTTTATTTATTGCAGAACATTGTACTCAGAAAACCATCAAGACTCATACCATTAATAACAGAGTCTGTCGCAGTAATATTCGTTGGGTTCCTCCACCAATGGATGTTATTACCATTAATGTAGATGGCTCTTATTTACATTCTAATAAAACTGGTGGCATTGGTCTAATAATCTGAAATTTTACAGGTGCCCAGCAAGCTGCAAGGTGCATCTACCTGAGGGAAGCTAAAAGCGCTGAGTATGCAGAATGTATGGGATTAAAGGAAGCTGTGTTGTGGGCTCAAAGACTAAAGCTGGAGAAAGTACATTTTGAATTCGATGTGAAGACAGTGGTAGAAGCTATTAATAGTAATACTGCAATAGATTGGCAGTTACTCAACATGATTAAAGACTTTCAGTTGCTTTTTTGTAAGTTTACTTCCTGGAAATGTCATTACATTCCAAAGGAAAGAAATAAGGTGGCGTCCATCCTCTCAAGATTAGCTAGAGAAGATACGTTTTCTTTTACTTGGTCAAACTATTCTCCTGTTGAGATTAGAGCACAACTCTTGATTGATAGCATTCACTCATGTTCTGAACTAGTTTATCTTTCAATACAATTTCTTTTGTTTCAAAAAAAAAAAAAGACATTCTAGTATATGTCATACTCCCTCCGTTCTTTTTTAATAGGCTGGTTTCTATAAATAGATGTTTCAAAAAAATAGGTTGGTTTCCTAATTGGGAAAGTCAAATGTTACTTTAATTTTCTGGGACCACTTTTCTCTTAACTTCTTTTGATGACAATTGTCATGTGGACCATTACACTTTATTTCTTTTGGTGACAAGTGTCATGGGGACCATTTCACTTCACTTCTTTTATTGACAAGTGTCATGAGGACCACTTTCAATGATTAGTTCTCTTAATTTCCTTAATTTTCTCTAAAAACAAAACCATCCTATTAAAAAGGAATGGAGGGAGTAAAAAATACTAGCTCTCATCAAAATATCACTATATAGCATTACATGTTATAGGGCCTATGGTCCATGGATGTGCGGTCCATCTAGTTACCTAGAGTTTACCTTTACATATATATAAAGGATATTGTATCCATGTAACCCTATTATCCTGATCAATAGAAACCTCTCTTTGTCTCTTTACTTTCTCCATATTTTTCATTGCAACACGTTATCATGCACGACTCTACCAACTGGTGCAATTTTTTTTTCTTCGTTCAAGATTGGTTATGGATTATTATTTGAAGATTAGCGTGGTTCTGATCCTATTTTTTTATCATCATGGATGTGTTACCAGGTATTTCTTTTGAACAAAGAAATTTTGTTTTCGAAGTATATATTAGGGTTCCACAAAAGTATGATTATAAAACCTAGATATTTCACCGTTAGATTTTCATTAAATTTTAATATGTTTAACCCTATAGGTCATTACTATGTGTGTTAAAATTTCAATCAAATCGGAATAAGATGAAATCTCCAAAACTGGATTTTAATGAATCTGTGTACGTTCAGGAAAACCCTAATTTATAACAGCGTATAAAAACGTATGTTTTAGGAATTAGAACCGTTAGATGATTCTGTATTTTTTGTATGTGTTACATATTGTTCTCCTTAAAGCACTGTAAAATTTTATTAAAGATCCAACCATAGAAAGTACTCCAAAGTACGTGATATTTTATGTTGTATCCATAGAAACGTGAATCGGAATAGTCATACGACGTCATAAATATATTTTTATCGAGCCGTTGGATGTCTTTGAAATTTTAATATGTTTGTCAAAACATTGTGATAAATTTAATGTAAAAAATATATCATGATCGGATGATGATTCATTTGTCTGTCGATCAGAACAGTTGAAAGAAGAATTTTGTCAACTTTTAGGGTTAACGATATGTTTTGGGCTCGTATACTAATAGTTTCAAACTTACTATCAATGGGCCTGAATATTTCATATATAATGAACCATATATGTTTATATTCATTAGCCATGACCTTGTCAACCTAATGGACCCTAATTTGACCTTTTGAACTCAGAAGTACTTGAGCACCATTAAAGAGTCTATGATGTGGAAGTATGTGTGCACAAGTACAATACTTTCATCATAAAAATCTTCAACTTGTAAAGATACACCTTTCAAAGAGGAAGTCATTCCTTCAACATTTCCAAGGCGACATATTAACTTCAGACGATGTAATGCTTTGAAGGAAGTTTGTCGAAACATTTATTTTCCCCCAAACTTGAATATTCAATGGGATGTAATCCACTTGTTAGACTATAATGAGTCAATAACTTCGACAATGATATGTTGTAATTAAAAGAAAACCTCACTTTTTGTGAAAAGAAACTCACATAAGTTTTCATGAGTCAGAGATGTAATTCTGGATCCAGTAATAATGATACAAAGTAAATGTATCTACCTATTATGGGGACAAAGATGTAATTCTGACTCATATGAATGAGAGTTGAAAATATTGGTATAAGCATTTTACTGAGAATTGTACAAGTGTTGTAATGCAAGTATCATATATTAGTAGTCAACTATAAGAGTTATAGGGAGTTTAAAGGAAAACGAACTCACTGTATTCTTGGAGAAGGTCATATCATAGTTAGACGTCAACATTAATAGCAACAAGAACTTTGCCAATTTTTCTTATTTGTTTATCTTTATTCAATCGAATTCGTATGGTTAGATTCTATATTTTGCATGATTTGATCCTAAACTATTGTCTACATGATAGTTTGACCGATATTATATTAGCTAAAATAAAGAAATTTTTTTTGCGAATAATTATATCCATTGTATGCTCTTACGGAATGAATAGTATATCATTTCCATGAGACTGAAATTCTCTAAAGCACTTGAGATATACTCAAAAGTACTTGAGTTAAAAGGATCATTCGTACATTATGATGAAAAGTATATCATCTTCATGAACTGTAACACTCTAAAGTAAATGAGATAATTTTTCTTTTGTTACGTAATAAGGCCACACCACTTATTACACGAAGCTCTTACGGAAATATATTAAACTGCTTGTTGAATTGTTTCCTTATATAATACCATGTGATGATTGGATCATTACATGTAATAGCCGAGCGAAGGAATGCTCAATCTTTGTTGCCTAATTGGTATAACGATTAAAAGTTACATAAGCTCTATAAGAACTAAGAGATAATCACACCTTGTTAAATTCCACATAAACCCATGCAAGTGGATATCATATGGTAACTCACAGTGATGAGAATGTAATTTGATTGCATCTTTTTAGTCTCTAATATATTTGGAAGGACATTAGAGAAACTAATGAGTCAATCTAGTGAAGTGTAAATCACTATAGTATTTGGATTATTGAATCCATATTGACACCGACGATGAAATGTTGGGAATTGACTCATAAAGGCTTTGACATAACCATAAATCCACTTTGGTTGTGACATGATGATTTTTATGAAAGGACTCATACGAACATCAATTTATTTGAGTGAACAAAAATGGAAGAAAGATTGACAGAATGCGAAGTCACGACATATCTCTCAATAAGTGTTTTCTAAATTACCAGATGCACAACCTCCTTCTCCCTCCCATTATTCTTTTAAGTAAGAGAGCATATCACCTATTTTACAAAGTCTTCAGTAAAACAGGATCGAGACCATCCTAAGATGCAAATGGTAAACAATCCATATTACAAAGATAACAAGGTGAAATTTAGAAAAATATTCATGCAGAATGCGGACCATTGATGTGAATGATGGATCTGGTGAATGTTTTGACATTTTGGACTAATTATAGCTCCAAAGAAATTTGCGTTTGGAAAACTACTAGCACATATTTTACATGCAAGGACTCACCACCCCTTGTAAATTCTAGCGAGTGTACATCAAAAGGACTTGATGGTTATTGCATGTTTAATAGGATCAAATACAAAGTATCCTATACCCCAAGGTCTCGCAAAGGCTATCATTAAAGGTTACAGATGGTGCCTAAGGCATGGTTATGCGTACAAACCTACCTTTAACTGCTTGGGGAATATGCAATATTGATGCATCTTTACTTAATTCATTTTATAACCCAATATTAGTCAACCTTTTATGCGTACCAGTTGGTAACTGGATTTAAGCCTGACATTCGTGTTCTTACGCATTTTTGGTTGCACTATATATGTGCAATTACGACTCCACATCGTACTATGATGGGTCTTCAAAACTGTTAAATAGTTATGTTGGAAATGAGTTCCCAATAATTATCCGCATTTTAAAACCTTTGGCAGGCGATCTCTTACCACTAGATTTGCGAGTTGTGATTTTCATGAGACAGTCTTCCCGTCGTTTGGAGGAGATAAGAAAAAATATTTTCTAAGGAAACGACATGAATTGTCGTGGTGTGTTCCAATTGTGTCTCATATTTATTCTTGTACTCCACAAATGAATGTGAAGTGACAAAGAATAATCAATTTTCAGAATGTACACTGATGTCACTAAAGTGACAAGATCACACATACCAGCTACAAATATTCCTGCAAGGTTAGAAATCCTCAGTATGGGGTACACCATAGACTAAGGTGTTCCAATTACACTTGGTGGAAGTGTAGTTGAGGCCGTGGCTCCATAAAGGAAGATGGAGAAACCACCAGGTTCGATCAATGCTCACCTAGAAAGGAAGTAGTTGAGTAAGGCACAACCTAATTTGTATCATTAATGAAATCATCTCATTTGATTGTCTCTGACTATGTCCATGAATCAATACTGGAGGACGCTCCGAAGTTTTAAATGATTCTAGAGAACAATGAAATCTTGACAGATTATGAGAATGCACATGAGTCAATGGGAGGATCATGCGTGCACAGTGATGATATAATCTATAAATAGTTGCTCCAGAAGTAGAGCACAATGAGATTGAACCATGCTTTATTTTGATTAATTTCAAATAAACAACATATTTGGCCTACACAATCCAGGTATAACTTAGTTCTTTGGCAAATATATGGGTATTTGGTGTGGTAGTGCTAACCAACCAAGTGTAAAGCCTATTGGACATACATAATTAATTTGTCATAAAACATAATGAGAAGAAAGTAGTCTTAAAGTACAATGACTCTCCTTGTGGCGCGGGGTTTCTCACAAAGCCCTGGAATTGTTCTCTTGTAATGAACGTTATAGAGTTCCGCTACTTAGTTAGATTGGTAATTTCAAAAGGACTTGAAATGCAGCATATGTATGTGGTTGTTACGTATCTCTGAAAGAATCAAGAGATAGAAGATATTTACAAAAGTAATTGATATACTTTTGTTGCCCAAATCAAATGACTCTAAACCACAGAGTGCGTTTACAGTTATATAAAACGTTCACTTATAGATTCAAGCAATCAGGCGGATGTGGTATACCCGTCTAAGTGACTATTTGATTTGGAGGGGATAGATAAGTAAGTTATTTATCCTTGCGTATTCACAAGAAAGTTCCTGATTTGGAATTATAGCTATCTATGTCGTTGGTACATACATGATAGGTACTCTTGATGTAATAAGAGATCTTAAAAGCTATTTGAAATCCGAATTTGAGATGAAAAATCTGGGGAAAGCTCGACCGAATACTGAGCTTGTGGTATATTATCCAACCAGTTTGCATTTGTCTAAAGTTGTCAGGCAATTTAACAAAGACATGCATCTTGATAGCACTCCCATGATTAATCGAGGTTCAAATGTAAGTAAGTGACCATTTCGTCTAAAGGAAGATGACGAAGATGTGTTGGGAGATGAAATTCCCATATCTAAGTACAATAGATGCATTGTTGTACTTAGTATAATAATGTACTCGATAAAATTTTGCATCCTCAAGGAACTTGTTAGCTAGATATAGCTCAGCGCCAACGCAAGGTCATTGGAATGGTATAGTGAATATAATCATGTACTTAAAAGTAACCATTGACATAAATTTGTTTTATCCCTACAAAGACATTAAAAGGAATGCTAATGAAAGTGCAATCCAAAATTTGTTGATTAAGAAGGAACAATAATCTCTTCTCCAACGAAAGTAATCAGAGGGAGATATGGTAGATTATTTTCTAAGTCATTACCAATATTCAGTTTCGAAAAATACATGACTAAAGGAACAGTCTGGAACAACTCTGAAAGTAATCAGAGGGAGATGCCGACATCAGGGGGAGGATCCAAGGATATGATGTCGACATATTTTACTTCGAAATCGAAGCTGTGTTGTACTCTTTTTCCCTTCGATCGAGAATAGTTTTTCCCAAAGGGTTTTGTTACTCGACAAGGTTTTTAGCGAGACAACACTAAAAACATCAAGTATGTTGAACGTTGAAGACATAAATATCATGTTGATATTACTGAAAATATCTGATTCAAATAAATGAAATACGATAGTCTGTTAAGCAACGTAACTTCTAGAATCAACAATAGGGTGGTTTTATAAACGTTCAAGTCCCAAAAGTAAAGTGTGATAGACTCCTTTTGACTGCATTAGACTAATGAAAATTGTCTGATATCAGGGGGAGCATCTAATGGTGTGTTGAACTCTTTTCCTTCATCGAGGTTTCTTTTTCCCACATGGTTTTGTTACTCGGAAAGGTTTTTAATGAGACAACAACAAACACCGGGAATGTAACTTTCTAGCTAAGGCTAATGTCTTTCCCACGAGGATTTTCAGCCTTAAGAGTTGTAAGCAACCGGTAAACTTCTACGGAGCAAAGTGATCATCTGCAACGGATCACTTTTACTTGCATCTGTCATGTTGTACTCTTTTCCCTTCGTCAAGGTTTTATCCCACTGGGTTTTCCTTGTCAAGGTTTTAATGAGGAAACATATTTGAGTCCATATATGTTCTAAGTTTGCTTGATATTGTACTCCTTTTCTTTAGTTCAGGTTTTGTCCCTATGGGTTTTTTCGGACAAAGTTTTTACGAGGCAATTAACTTAGACTCGTCGATCTTTTAAGATCGTATTGCATGTGATGAACTACATGTAAAGTACGAGACAACATGTGAAGAGTTATACCAAGGTTTTGTCCCACTGGATTTTTTCCTTATCAAAGTTTTAATGAGGCAATTGATTTCGGCACAAGTCATCAAGGAGGGAACGACATTTGAAGAACAACATTCAAAGAACTATATGTGAAGCACTATGTATAAAGTTTGGTTATTCAACCGCAGAAGGGGGAGTGTTATAGGGCCTATGGCCCATGGATGTGCGGTCCATCTAGTTACCTAGAGTTTACATTTACATATATATAAAGGATATTGTATCCATGTAACCCTATTATCCTGATCAATAGAAACCTCTCTTTGTCTCTTTACTTTCTCCATATTTTCCACTGCAACATTACAATAATAAACAAAGATATATACCAAGTTAAAGATTTGGAGCATATCACTGGGCCCAGACACATTTTCCATCATTTGGTTCTCAAGCATCTTAGACTTCTCATCTCGTTCTTTCATTCATCTCTCTCATTCCACATCTCGATCCATCATTTATCTCCCAATCTCCTCCTCTCGCTCTTTCATTCACCTCTCAGAAATAGATCATGTCGAATGGTATCTTTCAGCTCTTACACATTTTTGTATTCATGTAGGTACTAACCATCCTCATCCAACCCAACTTGTTCCCTCATTTGTGCCTATGCCCACATGCATCAGAATTTTATTTGGTTAAAAATGACATGATATTTTATGAGTAAGAATTTCAAAAACTTTACTGGTGATGCTATCAAACCATGATAACACATACTTACTATGTAGCCTTCTGAAATTGGGTCGACCGCTTTTACTTTGGGTTCCTGGACACTCTGGCATGTTGCTGGTATAGATGGTACTCTACCACGTTGCTAGTACTATCCATTCATTCGCCCAGGTGAAATCTTTGGACACTTCTAGGTTAATATTTGTTTATCATAATTTCATTTACATATTTATCTTTTCCAAGTTAAACTCTATATAACAAAAAATTGTTTTTTGTAGTCTCACTAGTATTTTTATATAAAGGTTCTACTGTAATTATTGATAGATTATGTTAAGGAGGAATTTAAGGGATTCAACTTTAACGAGAGAATTCCACAAAAAAAATTAAAAAAAAAAGCGAGTTTAAATTAGGTTCAAGAGAGAAAATGAGAGATAACTATATGTGGACTGTTGTCAGTTATTCTTAATTTTTGAAATTTATGTTCCATAATTACGTTGACTTTGCTAGGAATGATCGCAGAGTTGATTTGACTCTTTTGGACGAGGTCACCGAAGGTCATGACAATTACACTCCGTGGTACTCCAAGTTTGCTCATCTCATCTAATTCGGGAATAAATTGTTCAACCGGCTCGGAAGAATAAGAACACCGTGAAATATCCAACAACGAGTCTTAAGAATTTTGTAAGTATTATGTATCTATTATTGTTTTCAGATTAAATTATTATATATAAGTTTACTAATATTTTGTTGTTTAACTAAAAATATAAGGATAACTTAAAGACCCTTGTGAAGATGATGTGTTGCGTGAGAGATAAAAATGAGCCTTAGTCGGTAGAATAGCAAGCTAAGCACATTGAATTTTCTAGGAATGTTGATAATAAAAATGCGACCGGGATGTTCCGCCAAGCAACTCATGAACTAAAGAAGCCTCGTAGTGGAAGTCAACGAGGTGATGGTGCTAAACGAGGGACGGGTGGTGGTCGTGAATGGTTTCTAGTTTGTTTCTTTATGTGTTAGACAAGTATCTTGAGGTTAATGGTAGGACAAATGTTTCTTAATGGTTGGTTGGAAAATGTTTCGATTTTCTTGGATAAAGGTTGGATTTCTAGTTTCTCAATGAAAGGTTTTCTTAGATATGTTATGTTTCAATAATTTAATCGACATGGTTTTAATACTTGTAAAGTGATGACAAACCAGGGTCGTTACCTTTGTTTTTGTTACAAATTGACGACCCTGGCAGCAAAAATTATGTAGTTACCAAAGTCATTATGTTAAGAACATTACGACCTAGACGACCATGTTCTAATCGTCATTTTCTTAAGCCACTATAGTGACGACTAAAGTAAGATTAATATGACCATTCCCTATGGAAAAATGCTAACACTCGTCATTTTAAGAGCGTCGGGCCTAGACAATCATGTTTTAGTCATTATATTTTTAAACCATTATTGTGCAAAAAAAAAAAGTATTAGGATATGACCATTTCCTATGTGAAAAAATGTTAATAGTCGTCGGGTTAAGAATGATACGACCTAGACGACCATGTATTAATCGTCATCTTTTTAAACCACTATCTGCCGAATAAAGGTGGATGGATATGACCATTTCCTATGTGAAAAATGCTAGTAGTCGTCAGGTTAGAATGTTACAACCTAGACGACCATCAGTTTATCGTCAGCTTTTAAACCACTATACTGCCGACTAAAGGTAGATGGATATGCCCATTTCCTGTGTTACCACAAGATATTAGTTGTCAAGTAATAAAATTACTATCATTACGACCATAACTAGTCGGCATTGTAAGGAAAAGAATATCATGACGACGAGTTTAAAATTCAAAATTTTTGCAAGCACAACTATATTGATTTCCTATCCCAATGGCTAGATTTGGATGCTATCTTATAAATAAACTAGTTTTCTCTACAAAACAACACACACCTAGTTTCATATACTCTACAAAGCTCAATTCAACATCCGCTCTTTCTAACTCTCTTTATACCTCTATATACAAGCGTGGCATCATTTAATTCAAGTGAATATTTGGCCATAATCAACTGCCTGTGTATTGTGATAGTCTTAGTGCAATTTACTTGGCTAAAAATCAAATGCATCATGTTAGGACCAATCATATAGACGTGTGATTTCATTTTTCAGATAAATTGTTGAAGAAGACATTGTACTTGTGAAGATCAATACCAAAGACAATCCAGCTGCTATGTTAACTAAAGGTTCAAGTAACGACATTGCTCGAAATGGATCCACGTCTTTCTTGTTTGGTAAGAGACCCTCCTGGGGTAAGGATTCTTAAGAACCTGATGGAGGCCTTCTATCAATGTCATTTCAGTGAACTACGATCGAGTTTGATTCCTACTGAAGATATGTAGGTAGCCAGTGATGGTGCAGTCGACATTGAAAGATGAAGGTGATTTTATCTATTAATCGTCTCATGCATGAATGCATGATAAGAGGTGGATAATTGTTGATAGGTTGGTGAAAGATTAGATTAGGAAATCTAGTTTGTTTAGGAAACCAATACTTGTGTCCTAAGTATATCAACTTAAGAGGTTTGTCTCTTATAGTTAAATTAGGAAATCCTATACTTATAGGAAAAGTAATCATTGTTAAGGAATGTGTCTAAACCTATTGATATGTGTAAATAGCCATAGAGAGAACCTAGTAGAAATACACCAGAAGTCTCTTCTTATCTTTTAAAGGCTTTGCATATTGCTCCATCCTCTATAGTGATTAATAAACTTGCTTATTCCTTCCCGAGGATTCAACCTCGTTAAATATTTGTTCTTGTTATGTGTGTGTGATTGTGTTCTTGGCAATATTGGAGTATCATTGTAGTTGTACATACCTAACGCTTCCACAGGTTTTGGCGCAATAATTCCTTCATGTGTGTTGTATACTGCTCAGTATACAAAGGGTTGCTGATCGTCCTCCTGGTGTTACAAATTCGCAGTAGCTGGTGCTGGAATTTTAGAGTTCACTCTAATGAGCACCCAAGTTGTTATTGCTAATCAAGGCATCACCTATACCATTGTGTTGCAGTTTTAAATTTCCTTGGCCTTTTTCGCCACACACATTTACACAATTGGGAACCTCATAAACAAGAATCTCTCAGACCGAAGATCAGTCCATATGTTATAAATTGTTATCCATCATGTGATGCTTTCTACACGGTTTGACAAGCTAATGGCGCATTTGGATGCACGCTCAGAAGTTACCTTTTGACTTCTAGAAGTCAAAAAATAAGAAGTCAGATAGGGTATAGACTTTTAAAACGACTTCTAGAAGCTAAATAATTAACTTTTTATGAATCAAAACAGTTCTGCTTCTGGCTTCTACTTCAAAAGAAGCAGAGGTACTTCTATTTCCGGTATCCAAACTTATAAGCAGAACCTTGCAAAATATAAAAAATCACAACATAAACCAATGAATTTGGAATTGCTATTCAAAAAGGTGTTGGTGCCCAGGTGGTTGCTACTTGCTAGGCTTCCCAACTCGGATGCGTAAAAGACTCCTTATTTGGCCTAAGGAAAACAAACAAAAAAAAAAAAAACAAAAAAAAAAAACTGAGATGAACTCAGGTCACTAGAAAGCAAGGGTATAATAGTAAGCTTTTC
Organism: Papaver bracteatum; assembly: GCA_023529315.1. Taxonomy (NCBI): domain Eukaryota; kingdom Viridiplantae; phylum Streptophyta; class Magnoliopsida; order Ranunculales; family Papaveraceae; genus Papaver; species Papaver bracteatum. The sequence goes on from JAJJWX010000650.1 coordinate 156,495, forward strand.
TTTCAATATCTTTCCCGGACATCCCCAACCCAAAAATCAAGTCGCTCTGTTTCTCCTCTCAAGTTATCCAGTATTATTCCTTTCCCAGATTAAAATCAACCAAGGATCGAATTCATCCAAACTTTTGTGCCGAAAGTACAAATCGTTTCGCCCCAACTTTTTGTAATTCTGGAGAAATTTTGTCGCCCCATTTTTTATTTTTTATTTTGTGATTCTGAAGAAATTTTGTCGCCCCAATTTTTTGTGATTCTGAAGCTGATTCGAGACTAGAGAAGAAGAAGATGATCGGAGTAGGGAAGATGAAGCAGTATACAAACGTTCTCGACAAACCACTCAGCAAAGGCAAACAAGAGGTTTTTGTTTCAGATTTCTTAAACCCAAAATGAATCTTATTTGGGGATCTAGTTACATTTAATTCTGAAAATTAGATCGGTAAACTAATGATGAATTATCTGTTTGTTTGGTGATTCAGGTTAGTTTGAGTGCATTTGCATTCTTGTTTTCGGAGCTAGTACAGTATAATCAGACTCAAGTCGATAACATTGCCGAGTTAGAACGAAGGTTAGAATCATCTAATAGTCACTTGATATCTAAATTTTGCACTGTACAGACAGATTTTTTATTCTAACAGAGGTAATTACATTGTTTTTGGGTAACACTGCAGGCTAGAGGATGCGGGGTATGCCGTTGGAGCAAGAGTTCTTGAACTTCTTTGCCACAGAGATAAGGTACTTTTATCATTTTTATATAGCAGTGTGTAATTGATGCTGCTTCAACTTATTAAAATTATCACTAGTGATGGAAACATTATGGTACTAAGAAAAGAAAATATTACTCATTCAACTATATAATTTAGAAAATTCTTGGAGTGCCTATTCACTTTCACTGAAAAAATAAATAGTTCAGCTCTACCTTATATAGCTCTAGATTTGAACTATTATTGATCAATGTAAATAGAAATATCTCCGAGTGTGTTATCCAGTCTTGGTACGTGCATATTTTATTGGGTACACACATCGCCCCCTCTTAACCTCCAATTTGTTGTGGGGTTAAGAGATTAATATGAGAGATTTAATTGCCCCTCTGTGTAAGTACAAAACCTGCCGCCCACGTTTGAAACAACTATAGTTATCTTGGAGTATGTTGTACATTGAGTGGCTGTGGGAGATGGCATCGGCTGCCAGTGTAGATCGTGGTGCCGCGCCTGATATATATGGATACACGGGATTATTACCTTATCACATGTACATCTCGTCCATATATGCTTCTTGGATAGACGGAAAATAGTGAGTCTCGACGCCAGTGTTGTGCGCTCTTAGTCTTGATCCTCTTTGTTTATGAGCTTTTATGTATTAGACAAGCTTGATATCTTTCTGCCGTATCTGCCACAAACTAGCTGATGCGCGAGTGATCCAGCATTTGTGGAGACATTGCGTTTCCAGTATTGTTGATGTTTGCTAGCTCGTTTATGTACCCGTACTAAAGATGCTAACAATTTGAACAGTGGAAAAGTTGGAGATATATATTCTTTGAGCTTCTGGTTAAGCTTCATGATGAATATTGTTTAAGCTCAACACGAAGCAGGCGTGGATACTGTGTCAGACTTCTTATTAAACTTCATGCTTTTTAGGAGAGTGGGGATGCTGAGATGAGCTGCTTCGTTAAGCCTTTCTTCTGTTTCCTTTTGCAAGTCTTTTGTTCTAGAAACTTTCTTTTCACATATACAACTAGTCTTGACTGGAAATACGTACCCTCAAACTTTTGGAGAATTATAAATCACCTTGAATAATGTTGCTTGAGCTCAATCGTATTATGATAATTATTCTGTCTTCTTTTATCTTCCACTTGAGCTATCCAGGCTTCACATATCTGTTCGCACATACATCAATGCATGGGACTGATATTCATCAATACGAAGCTTTTGATGTTTGCTAAGTCCTCCTAGACTCATAGTGCCTGATCTTGTGGAACTCCTCTGTATATAGACGCCAATTCTAGCAAATACTGGGTAGATTTCATTACTTATCATTCCTGGGAATATGATCAAGTCCAACGATTCACTTTCTCAGCCTTTATTTCCATTTGATGATCTCGCTTCCATGACAACGTACATTTGAATGTAGTTCAAAATGGCTCACATGAAGTAGGATGTAAGGAAAATCTTTTATAATGTGGACTGGTTTTTCCAAATCCTTTGTGTATGTGGCTAGCTCTCTGCATACTGTACATGATTTACACGTATAGCTATGGCTATTATAAATCAAACACGCAGACCTTGATGCCCTATTGCTTACCTCGTACGAGTGAAAGCACATATGGGATTTGATCGTAAGTTTATAAGCTCCCGCTATTTCAGAACTCTGACTGTGATAGGTTCCAATTGTGTGGTAGTTCATGAAGGGCTCGGGTGCCAAGAAGTTTGAATCCACTACTAGAGCTTGAGCAGGACTTGGGTCCTTACTGTTCTTTTTAGAGAGTGGACGATTGTCTAGATAACTGTGTTTCCGCAACTCTAGAACAGGCATTGCATTTGACACTAAAATGCAACCTGTGAAAGATTGAAAAACCCAATTGTTCTGTAGTTCTAGCATGTTGGGGCCTTTTTTTTGGGGGGGGGAGGGGGGTCGTTCCCTACTATTAGAACTCGCATAGGATTAGGGTAGCTACTGTTGTTAAGTACGTGTAGGGATGTGAATCTTACTGCTGGAACTCGTATAAGACTAGAGTCACTTCTGTCTGTTTGCATATATAGAGATGTGAATCCTACTGCTTGAACTCTCATAAGACTAGAATCACCACTATTCACGCACATATAGGAGTATGAATGAATAAATACTGCCAGAACTCGCATAGGACAAGGTGGCCACTGCTCTTGGGCACTCATAAATCTTAACCCTACTGCTAGAACTCGCATATAAGTCTTAACCCTACTGCTAGAACTCGCATAGGACTAGAGTCACTACTGTTCTTGAGCACGCATAGGGATCCACTGCTTCTTGCACGCGCAAGGTCTTAAATCCTTGCTGCTGTACTGAATCTTATCAATAATTTATTTAATAGGATTTGCCCGAGGTTTCCGCTGACATCAAATATGCACTTATGGGTTTCAACATCAATAATGTAGTCACCCCCAAGTGGGAGTGGTATTGGAAGTACTAGTGTAAATAACTTCCATGGCGAGGATGATCACCCACGGATTTGTTCGTCTCTGGAATGACTATTTCAAGGCGCTTTCCCTGGCCATTGCATGCCTTGCTACCACTGTCAAGTCTTCTTGTGCGCTGCGGTCTCAGGTTTGTTTCTCTCGTGCACAACCAAAAAAATCAAAACCAAGTTCCAATATACACCTAATTTTTGCCCCCAGTAGCATTTACCGTATGAAGTATATCGATGTAGTATATGGAGATTTTTTTTTGCGAATTGTTGTGATTGAACTAGAACCAGTGTGACAGTCGTGTTTCTTCTCGATGTTGTTGACCATCATTTGTATGGAAGATGACATGGGTTTGCACTCCATCGCCCATTCTTGCAGGACAAAGAGAAGCTTAGCTTGAAATCTTATGAAAATAATTCAGTTAGGCGATTCCGTGATAGTCCAGTGCCCTTTGATTTCATTGACGTGCATATACGTTTTGGAGAACTTAAAAGTGGAAGTGGTCAAACTGCCATGGTGGTTTGTTTTAGGAGAAACAGTTCTTGGAATTTTGACTGATCCAGATGTTGAAAATTCCTCAAATCGGTGCTTGTCAGAGATGCTCTCTGGATCCTTTCAGGCTTCATTGATCAATTAAACTGATGCATTATGATACTTTTTTTTGCCATCGAAATTCATGTGCAACTTTGTGGTATGGATACGCCCACGATAGTAAATACAAATATGAGGTCCAAGTCTCCAATCCATGAGTCTGTAAAAGTTTTGCACAGTAGCTCATATACGTCCTATACACATGCAGCAAGGAGAAGTTCCTTGAGTGAAACTTTGTGCTTCCATATTACCGGCAAAATTGTGTTGGTACGACTACTGTAGATCATGCAGGTAGCCTTTGACACCCCATTGCTCACCACTTCGTGTGAGGATACTTGCGTCACTAGTTTGATCTTGCACATGATCCAATAATCCAATCTCGTGAGACATGGCTTGTGCAAGGATTTAATCTCACCTTGATTTGGCAAGTTAAATAAATCCCAAGTGTTCAGTAAAATTCCCATGCTACTCCAAAACTTGCAATATTAGCAGAAATCCCGATTATTTTTTGCAACTGGTGCAGGTTAGAGCCTCATTAAGGCTTGAACATTACTAGCTATGTACCAGACGTATGGCCCACTGTTCATGAGCACGCATAGGTCTTACGAAAATTTCAAATTTGTATTGCTAGAACTCGCAAAGGACTAGGGTCACTACTGTTCTTTAGCATGAGTAGAAAGGTTGGCTTAGATTTGAGTCACTACTGTTCTTACTTCTTAGGCACACCGCACAGGTAGGGCTTTGAAAGTCCCAAATCATATTGCTAGAACTTGCTTAGGACTAGGGTCACTACGGTCACTATCACCAGTAGAAAGGTTGGTGCCCCACTTGCATATATGAGGAGCATCCTCGTTTGTGCTGGTGAGCTTGTTTCCTGAAATTACTTTGCAACAACACGATACATAAGGTCAGAGATACTCCGGAATCCGGATATAGAAATATACACATTGATCATTTGACTTGGTACGTGAAAGTAAATAGAAAGCTGAACTATTACAGAACAGAAATATCTTCTATAATGCTACATCCCCTTATTTTCATTTTTGCATGTTTATTCATTCAATAAATCGTATTTGAACTATTTGTGTCTTCAATACGATATAGAAAAGGTAATCTCTGTTGGTGGCGCTGGTGGTGACATGGTAGGGTTTGTAGTGCCATTAGGACTACTTATTATCGGCAATCCACTAAGAAGTGTTTTGGGGTGATGCTGGGTTTGTGACTACTTGTATTCACATGGATTTAATGCTCTAATTTATGAATAATATAAGAATATGATGAAAAGTCATTAAAAAGTTTTTCAGTAGGTAAGTACATACAATTGTGTAGAATAGATGCACTAATTAGATCTTAAAAATATATGAAAAGATTCAATAATTCTTATCACATGATGGGTTGATGGTGTTGCAATGGTGGGTTGGCGAGTGCATTTTTTTATATTAAACTGATGCACTAAAAATGTACTAATGCTGATGGAGTGACAGTGTTGGGACGGTGAGTGCACGTATTTGCATCGTGTATGTTATACAAATCTGATGGACAGAGAGACCCCTTTATTTAATAGATGTTTACAGATCCATCAGTTTACTGCTGTTGCATATTCAGCATGTTGAAAATGGATTTGCTGTCAAATAACTTTATATCGTGGCTTCTGTTGGTAAAATCTGAAGTGCTAGTAGTTTTTGTCTGACAGGGAAATAGAAGGGAGACAAGATTACTGGGGATTCTGTCTTTCGTACATAGTACAGTATGGAAGGTCTTATTTGGGAAGGTAAGCACACTGTTTCATTAAAGTGTTCTACTATATGAAGTGATTTTTGCTATTTAAACATGACTGTTCGAGTTTCTTGCACTTCTGGATTCATGGTAATATTGAACTCTATAAGAATTCTCAGAATGGTTTAGGTTTGAGTTTTTTTGGGAATAGTGATATCTTCTTATGATGGTCGTCTGAGTAACTTTGTCAATAAGAAACTTCTTATTAGAGAATGTATTCCTGATAAACTGGCAAATCAGCCTCTATATGCTGAACATTTTTGAGACCAAACTGAGTGATACAGATGTTTGTTGGATTTTCACCATAGTTGTCTAGGAATTGAGCCGGTAAATGTTATGCTGAACTCGTCCAGGAAATATATTCTGCATTCTTTGTCTTGGTTTAGATTCCTAGACAACTATATGATGACAAGGTTACGTTTAACTTGCTTGTAGGCAGAACTGTTTGTTAGACGTTAAACCTACAGTCCAGTTAGAGTTTGGATTATGTAAAATGAGCATCGGTCTATTGATTGGTCATCTGTTTAGATAGTGCAAAATGTGGCACATTACCTGGGAAGGAACTTGCTTTAGCTCCAATGCGAACTGAGTTACATCTCCAGAAGAAACATAATGTTTGTTCTTGCGTCACAACTAACTTGCTCAAAACCTTGCTCTATTGGTTGATCAACTCTTTATACAGTGCAAAATGTGGCACGTTAACATGGAAGGAACTTGCTTTAACTCCAGTGCGAACTGTCTCAGATCTCCAGAAGAAATATAATGTTTGCTCTTGCATCAAACACATTTAAGTGCTCACAACCTCACTGACAAGGTTAAAAATTTTGCTGGGCCAAATGTTTGAGACAAGCCAAAGTAGAACCGTTTTATTTTTCTGGGTACTATTTAAACTTTAAAGCTGTGTTACAACGATACACCTAAATTAATTTTTCAGACGTATGGATACGTATTTACACGGATACGCGTACTAATACTTCCAATACTTCAAGATACAACTCAGTTAGAAAACTTTGACTAAATATTAGAAAATTTAGATAGTTTAAATATTAGTTCCAAATCTATGAGAAGTTTTAACTAATACTGACAAAATATTAGTTCCAAATTTGTCCACTGATCTTGCTCTAGACTTTCTTCCTTCTTATCGTGACTTTTTGTCTCTCCAGTGAGGTTAATCATACATATTATATTTTAATCATGCAAACACATGTATGTATTTTGTTAAGTTTCTATCTTATATATAATATATTTATGTTAAACTACTCATCAATAATGAGTATGCCGTATTGCCGTATTTTAGTTTTTCAAGTTGGTGTTTCATAGTAGCATATTGGTATCTTGTATCCGATACCGTATCCGTATCGTTGCAACACAGCTTTAAAGCAAGAAATATTCTAAGATTTGAAATTTTGAACCACATCCACAGCTTTAAAGCAAGAAATATTCTAAGATTTGAAATTTTGAACCACATCCACGAGTCTAACAATAACTGTTTTGTGATTGCTGTTTCCTTTTAGGTAGCTGACTCACTTGAGAAAGGCACTGAACATGAAGACGAGTACATGATCAGTGAGAAAGAGCTTCTTGTGAATCGGTAATTATATGATCCTTCAGCCCCTCTAGAATGCGACTCTTGAATTAAGTGGAAAACTAGAAATCATATATTAGCGTCCGTTAATACATCAGATATCTTTCTTGAAGGTTTATATCTGTTCCCAAAGATATGGGAACATTTAATTGTGGTGCATTTGTTGCGGGCATTGTAAGGGTGAGTTTGTTGAGCAACACCAGATTCCTTTGTTTGATCTCAACAATAAATTGCTATTGTGATACATAAAGGAACATTTTGTTTTTGAAGGGTGTCTTGGACAGCGCAGGCTTTCCAGCTGTAGTAACTGCTCATTTTGTACCAATGGAAGGCCAACAACGACCTAGGACCACTATTTTGATAAAGTTCGCCGAAGAGGTAACATACACAGTTTTCTCCCTATGTTGGTGTTTATCTTCGTCCTTGGTTTTGCTAGGTGAAACAAATCTCCAGATTTTGTTGGGCGAGTCCTACCTGCCCCTATAAAATGTAAAGGGTGAAGACATCTGATCTTATATTGGATACAATAGTGTATGGAAGTGAGCTTATTCTGCTTTCTCATATTTCAGGTTCTCAGAAGAGAAGCTAGGTTGGGCTGAGTTTCAGCGGTTTGCAAGGGTGATCATATCAGGCAATATATCCTCCTGCGACATCATGTGAAATAGCTCGAAAGCTGTCCACATTTGAACATGGGTAGCAATCAATGCATTGATTCCAAGAACCAATATATCTATTTATGTATGTAGACTAGAAATTACTCGTGCTGTAATGGCACTGGTTTGATCGTGTTTTCTTCATGTTAAAGAAACTATTTGTCATGCAGCCACCTTTTTTTTTTCTAAGGAAAATAAGAGCCAAAGTAACCAAACTTGTGGACAGACCACACCGTTTGACTTGCCCATTGGGCAAGTTCATTAGCCATATGGTAACATAAACAAAAGATAGAGATTGAAATTTTGGAGTTAGGGCTTTAATATCTTGAAAGAGGTGGTGAGTTCTTTGATCTCCAATGAAGTTCTTCCCGTTGATCTTCCTAATGATTACAGCAGCATCACTCTCAATCACAATCTCTTGGATAAGCTAAAAATCTAAAGTCGTGCAGCCACCTAATTATGAGACAATTACATTTTTTATATATCGTGAAAATCCGATGTCCACATAGGGATATTTTGACTTTGGTGCCCATAAAATTGTATACCTTTACGTTTGGTGCCCAGTCAATTGATTGACTTTGTTTGACCATTTGACCGTTTGATATTAGAGTTTAAAATGTGAAATGACTAATTAAAAACTAACTTTTAATATATTTAACCCTTCCATAAAAAGTTAGTTTTTAATTAGTCATTTCACATTTTAACTCTAAATTTGGATGGTCAAACGGTCAAACAAAGTCAATCAATTGGTTGGGCACCAAACTCAAATTTGGATAAAGTTAGGCACCATACGCAAATGTATACCATTTTATAGGCATCAAAGTCAAAATATCATGTCCATACATACACACTAAATCATCCCCTCTACATAAGATTGTATGAAGTATACAAATTACAACTGACCAAAGAGACTTGGGTGGAAAATTCTCGATAACAACTATCTAGATTATTCATGATCGGATTACTAAATATTTTGCATGATCCTACTCCCAAATCAACCAGGAACTAATTTCAAACACCAATAGCCGTAAAGTATAATTCAAACGTAATATCCTCGTAGCCATTATAATTAGCCCAATATATGCCATAAACAATAACTTCAAATCAATTCAATTTTATAATTAAACATGTAAACCCGTGACTCAGTCAATAATGTTTGTCACTCCATTTTATTCATTATCAAAACCCAACGAAAAATCTTACTGGATATCAATGGATTGGAATCTTTATTGAGATAAGAGGATTGAGATTTCTATAGATTTTTAAAGATAACTGTCTTGTGATCATAACAGACAATCACTAAGAACAAAAAAAATTACATATAGATACACTATCAAATGAATCAATAATATGAACCCCTCAAGTACAAAGTGACCCACCTTTAGAAAACTATTGACTTCTATAAAACTTCAAATTTTAAAGGCTACCTGATTTGATGCATATGAATGTGAGATGTTCTCATAATATTTCGATGAAAGAGATGTGTCTTGGATCTCGGTGTTCATTATTAGAGCATCTCCAATGGGACATCCGTTTCCTTCATATACGTATGAGTAAATTTGCACCTTTTTATTGAAACTTTCCTTTATTTTAGGAAGTTCAAGATAATCATCTCTAACCGTGTATAATTGTGAAGAAACAAAATTACAGTTGTCATATGCTTATAGGTAGAGAGATTTCTTTTTGCTAAATATTAGGGAATTTGATTGTCTAAATCCTCTTAGAGATCCTCTGAAACCAGAGGATGGGCTAGAGGATGTAAACTCAACCGCCTGCCATGTATGATTCACATCTTCCTTTCAAGTTCCCGTTGGAGATGATTTTTTGGAAAAAGTAGCCTAATCCGTTAAAAGAGGAACACCACATCCTCCGACTGGAGATGCTCTTAGGCAGGAGTTGTTGGTAATGAAGAAAGTGAAGTCATATCAGTTGATTTTTTTATAATTATATATTCGAAGACTCTTCATGTCTTGCACCAAAAAAAAAATGTTTTCGTGAAGAAAGAAAGCAAAAACAATATCTAATATGAGAGTAATAATCATGTCATGAGCCCATTTATTTGGAGGTTTCACCATGCATGAGTTTTGGATGATTTTTCTTCACCCGTTTTTTTTGAAAGAGACTCTTGATTCCAAAATTAAAATGGTGAGCGATATTTCAGCACACAATTTGTGCGGGTCGTTATTTTTCTTCTCCTAACATCACCGAGTTTCCCAAAACTAAGAACTTTCCTAATTTTCATGTCCAACGTGCCTTTATTTCTTTCTGCTAGTCAAACCGTTCAAATTCTAAAGGGATACATTTCTTTTTGAAAAATAAAGAGATGCATTCAGGTGAATAGGTTTTGAATTCATATTCTGATTTCCAATCTTCTCACTAAATTAATTCAATCCCTTTTTCTGAATCATCCATATGAAATCATATTTTTTTATAGTGTTTGTATTAGTGCTGCTATTGTTTCAAAGCCATGAAGGGGGCCTTGACGCGCACCAAATGTCTCCATATGACTAAGGTAATTTTAGTAAACATTTTTATTTTTTGTTGTTTATAGATAATATTTTGGAGAATGTTATTTGTTGTTGCTAGGTTACCAACCAAAAGCTTTGTTTAAATATTCTTAAAAAGAGTAACTTTTCATAAAATATTGTTTATTATTGTGTTGTCTATAGATAACATTTTGGAGAAATTTTTGATTTTTTAGGGTGCAGTTGGTTTTTGTGATGGTTAAAAAAAATCAAAACTATAAGCTTGTCATCGTTTGTTTTTTTTTTTTTTTTTGGTTCAGATTTAAGTTAAAGTAAGCGATTGTTGTTTTTTGGGGTTTACTTTTTTTGTCGATGAAGCTTTTAAAAAGGTAATTGTTAGTTATGCACAATTCTTTAATATGTCAGAGTTTGATATTATTACAATTATTATTTTTACATCATTGTTGAAGTTTTATAAGTAAAGTTTCTGAGATTGATTTTTTTTGCAGGATTTCAAAGTTTTTTTTCCAGTTGATTGTAAAGAAAAATCTTACAGATATATACATCAAGCTTGTCACTGGGAATTCCAAAGAACAGGGAATAGTCTTAAATCTTTTGATTACGTGTACCATTAATTTGTATTAATTGGGCTTACACTCATAACTTTTTTTAGAATTTAATTAGTTATGAACAGAAATTCAATTAATGTGAATTCATAATGATTAGAGGTTACAAAACATATGACTGTTTGATGTCTATTGCTAATATGAGACTGGGATGGTTAGATCATCCGTTTATCTCTCAAAATATTATCCTACCGTCGGTTGCTCAAATACCCCTTTTGTTTTGTATTATAGATTTTTTGGCTCTTAGCCGAAATCATAGCATACTGGGTTAGTAATGTTCAGTTGAGTTCCTGAAGAGAAGTCTGGGTCTCTTGTTGTTGCTTTTTTATAGGAAGCATCCACTCGGAACCTTATAGCATCTTGCTGGTAAATAACTTGGGTCATGATTGATGCTTATCTTTCTATCTCCAAGTTGCTGAGTACTAACACTTGTAGAGTAGCTAACATTCCATTGTTTAGTTTTCTGCCTAAATTGGTTTAGTTTTAGTTATCAAACATAACCATGGTCATGTGTTTTCATATTAACCAAGTAAGAATGCTAAATACTTGAGTCTAATCCTTCCATGTATGTTCAAAGAAAATCCGCATTGAAGGAAGTCTGCATAACTGGGAAAGGAATAAATAGATGACGGCTAGTCTTAGGCAATCCAGAATTATAGAGCAAAAAATGCTAGATTTTTTTCTTTTCTTTTTTTGTGAAGCAAGTAATTTTGGCATTCAAGAAACATTTTCCACAAAATAACTCGCGGAATAGTTTGTATTTTCCAAATAAATAAATATCCAGAACCTTCTGTGAGCATCAATATAACATGTATTCATCATATTTCTTGATGTTAACAGATCTAATTTTATTTCTACTTTCTGGTTATCCCAGCTACCATCCTCGCACTGCATTGATTAACTCTGTTACAAGAGATGGTGTATCTTGATGGTCACTACGGACAAAAGAGCCATCAGATAAACCACTTATCCTCCGATATTCTTACATTGGTATATCGATGCCGATAGACCAAATAAAAAATGTTTTTAAGTTTTAACAACTTTAATGCCTCAAGTAATGCTAGACCAGGCCCAAGAGAAATTCCTAGTAGTTCTATAAGCATGTAAAAGTAGAATATGAGACTTTGGGAAGTACGTTTAATGAAACTGAACAAGTATGCTCTTGTCGTGTGACAACGTCAACTCAGTCTCCTTCGCTTTTTTTTTTTTTTTGTGTGTGTGTGTGTGTGTGTGTGTGTTTAATCCTACACAATTTCCTTCCGAAGTTGAATTGACTCAAAATAGACCCCAAAACTATACCCTGAAAATGTAAGAAATGCCCCTTAGGTTATTTGTGAAGAATCCAGATGGGGGTATTTATTCAATTTTGATAAATCTCCAAGCCTGAAAAAGCGGGGGTCTAACAACCACACCTAATATTTCGTTTAGGCAATATGTATGGACAAAGTCCAATATAATTTTGAGAGCACCAACTAATAAAACGAGCTAAATCAAGAAATATATACAAGAGTTATATCTTTGTTTCTTAATGTAATCATCAAATCAAACAAATAAAAATCCGTGATCTTGATTATTATAAGAAATAACTTGAGTGGTACCAAAGACCAATGTTCAAGTGTCAATCAATTTATATCAACAACCAAAGGTTGGTTTATCTAATTGATGGAACTTACGCACAACCTGTGATATTTCAATTATATAGAAAATATAATGCGAAAAAGAAATAACACAGGCACCAGAAATTTTGTTAACGAGGAAATCGCAAATGCAGAAAAACCCCGGACATGTTCCATATTTGAACACCACACGGTATTAAGCCGCTACAAAGCCTACTCCAAGTTAACTTCGGACTAAAATGTAGTTGAGCCCTATGCAATCTCATACTGATCAAGGTACAGTCGCGTTCCTTACACCCAGGGTAGGAAGCACAGGTTGACTAAACCTGGCTGTAGCCCCCCCCCCCCCCCTAAATTCTTGGAAAACCTTACTAGCAAGGTAAATTTCCTACTACGGGAAGTGTTTTACTAAATTTAGTCCACCTTGACAGCAACTTAGTCCACTATGTTCTTAGATTTAGCCCACTAGTCCAAGTCCAACTCATAAGACAAGTTAAACCACTGGCCAACTGTTGCTTAAAAAATTTAAATCTTTTGAATCAAAGGATACCTTTCACAATTCATAATTGCAGAAAAGGAAGAAGAAGAATAAGAATAAGAGAAGTAAAATGATACTTTCACAAGTTAAACGATGACTTAAGGAAGCAGATAAGTAAGAAGACGGAGAAGAAGAGATGTATAATCGTAGTATTTGGTAATCAATGGTAATGCTTGTTTACCATTAATTATGTATTCATTTAGGTTTTAATTCTTGTTAGCATAGGGAGTACCAAAAATAGCATAGAATGGGAGGGAGAGTTACGTCATCAAGCGCTTAAACGAGAAATAAAAATAGTCGGCTAGACACTAGAACGTTAAAAAAAATCCAAGCATGCGGCCGTATTTAAAAATTCAGACCTTAACGAGTATGATTTTCTTAACTTCGGGAAAACATTCATGGGATACGAAAAAATAGCAAAGGATTATTTTGGATGCTAACCAAGTGAATAAATTCTTAGCTAGTTAGCTACGACAAAGGATCATTGGTGACTGCTTTTTTTTATCCCCCCTCATTCTGAATTTCTAGCTACGCCACTGCTTACGCCTCTGAATCCCAGTAGGACTCTGCGCACTTGATTCCCTTAGCATATCTCACCCACAACTAAGAGTTGCTACGACCCAAAGTCGAACACTTGATAAACCAATATGTCTCACACAGAAAAGTCTATTGAATAGATAAATATGTCTCCCACAGAAATACCTATGAGTTTTGTTCCGTCTTTTGATAAATCAAGGTGAAAAGGAACAATTGGTACACCAGATTTATATTCCCGAAGAACAACCTAGTAATATCAATCACCTCAAAATAATCTTAATCATATGGTAGAAAAACAAGATATTGTGGAATCACAAACGATGAGACGAAGATGTTTGTGACTACTTTTTATCTTGCCTATCGGAGATTCAATATCGAGCAAATCTTAGGAAGATAGTACTCAATCACGATAGAAAACAGTAAGATCATAACATGCAAATACAGAGAAAATAGTTGGGTTTGGCTTCACAATCCAAATGAAGTCTTCAAGCCGTTAATCTACATGGTTTTGAAAAAACCTAAGGTTAAAGGAGAATCGACTCTAGTCGCAACTAGTATCACACAAGAGGTGTGGGGATTAGGTTTCCCAATTGCTAGAGTTCTCCCTTATATAGTATTCAAATTAGGGTTTGCCATCAATGTTACCTTGGTAACAAAGCATTCAATATTCATCGTTAGATGAAAACCTGATTGGATTCAAAATAATATCTTTAAACCGTTAGATCGAACTTAGCTTGTTATACGCAAATGAAATGTGACATCATTTAGATATAGGTAACCGTACTTAAACGTGTATACTTAGTTGGATCAACAATAGTTAGCCGAAGTTATCCATATGAATACTTTCATATAAACCTTGTTCATCTTAATCACAACTAGTTCAAATGACTCTAATAAAACTAGTTATAGAGTTGTTCAATTGTTTATATTCTCGTAGAAGTATATGAGACACAATTGAAGCAAAATCGATTTTGATTCACTCGAATCAATTCATGAACATTATAGACACGGTTTTCAAAAGATTTCATTCCTTATTATATTAATGTATTAGTTCATGAACAAACCGATTTTAGAACATAACCTACTCAAGTATGCAAACAGGTACGCATACCTAAGTGGTCGGACTAAGTTTGGGTTCGCCAGTATGCGAACGGGTACGCATACCTTCCAAACTCAGTTGAATTTCCGGACATGAACTTTACGCCAGTACGCATACGGATATGCATACTAAGTTCTCGGACTTTCATTAAACCAACCAGTACGCATATGTGTATGCATACTATGGTTCCCGGACTTGGAATAACTTGTAAAAGCTAGCATACAAGTACGCATACTGTGTTATATCCAATCATGGTTAATAGTTATAAACTCCCATTTCAATCGTTGAAACATTCTTAGAAGACGACAATAGTTGTGTCACACAAACTATTAGCTTCAAAGAAATTTTCAAGTGATCGAATGTTCAATACGAAACATTCCGAGTCTATATCAAATGACCGTCTCACACAAATCATGTAAGATGTTACCAGACGATTTTCACATAATCATCTTTTGACTTTCGTCGAGAATATAAGATGAACTTGGTTAACCAACACATATTTCGATAAATATGTAAGCGAGTTAAACTCAGCTCGAAATATCAAATGTGTATAACCGAAGTCTATATAGTTATGCGACTTTTGTCTCAAATAGGTGATAAAGTAGATAGACTTTTGAGTGATAGATGAGTTCAAGTCTTCACATACCTTTTGTTGATGATGTTCCACAAGATCCCCTTAGTAGTTTTTCGTCTTCAATCGATATACACCGTGAAGTTTAATGCTCAACTTCACTTACTATCATAATCTGAAACTTAGCTATAAGTAGACCAGAAATCAAGACTTATAGTTTTGGCAACTAAACTTGACAACAAGCTTGAGATAGCAATGCTTGCGAGTTCGACCGAGTAGTGCTCTAACAAAGCCAGTCTAGTCAAAAGAGCGGTATTGAATTTATCAAGTTTTTTTCATACGTAACCCTCCACGAGTTTTAGGGGTACAAATTGAACTCCAAGATTTTATTTTGATTGACTTTATTTTGGGTCTTCTTTGTTAATAGCATATTTGGATAGTACTTGAGAAGTTGCTTTTTAACTTGTGGAAATCGAAAAGTCAGAAGTTAGTTTAGTGATAGAATTTCAAAATGAATTGAGAAGCAAAAAAAAAAGGTCAACATTTTGTTAAGCAAAACATTTTTGTTACTGATTTTTGGAATTGACTTCTGCTTCTTGAGAAACGGAAACACTTTTTCTTCTGGTATCCAAACACCAAGTACCTTTAGGGTATCTGTCTAATTCATCTACAATCGTTTTAGGCAAATCATGACATATCATTTGGTGGTTTAGGTAAGCTGAAAGTGTAAAATTTATATGAACAGTCCTACCTGCTCGAGTGTCTGAACTATCACCATAGATTTCCACCATCTCAGAGAATTATAAGGTTTTTCATGAATATGTTGGATGTTTATAGCTTTGGACTTATTGAAAAATAGCGGCATGCCTAAGTATGTTCTATTTTTTGAGTTTTTTTTTCTTTTTTTTCTTTTTTTTTTGACAGTTTTACTTTCATTTAATTTCCAAATTCAGACAAGAAACTAGTCGGAAGCCTAGCAACAAGCTGGGCTCCAACTCCTTTTTGAACTACCACACTTAACCTATGAAAAAGGAAATCACCTACACGCACGTTAGCATCATGACTAGCAATATAGTTGCGGAGCCATTGAACGAAGTCCGTTGTTCCGTCCCCAAATTCACCTAGAGTAGTGATAGCCAAAGCACCAAATCCATATTCTTGTGCGGTGCATTTTTCTAAATACTTGGTATTTTTATGATCGTGACATCCTTGATAGCCTGCCCCCTTCTTCCAAATACGACCATTACTCCCGGCAAAGGGCGACACAATCGTAACATCGAAGCAAACGTCCCGACCATTGTCCCAATTGAGCACAAGAACATCTGCGGTCTCAAAGAAGTACCGTTGTTCGCAAGCATACCCAAGTCCACCTCTTTCCGTGCAGCCACCCTAGCTCGATAATGAGATGTCCGCAATCGTGTCGCGTACTAAATCATGTCAAAATTTTAAACCAACTTCATTTGTACGAGTGCTTCGCATGGTCACCAAAAGCATCCATCTCTCTTGCAGAAGGGGCACAAACTACCTGGTTCAAACAAGGGAATACCAAGTCTATAACATAATACCGCACTAAACTGCCTCGAACCAATTTGCTGATTTAAACCAGGGATGAGGATATCCATTAAGAAATCCAGGGCATGCTTCATTTGGTTGCTCTGCCATAGGAATGAATCACGTTCAGACAACTTGAATTGGGAAGTCAAGTTCTTCTTTACTGCATCAAAATAAACAGTTGCCAGAGTTGACATAGAATGGTTGGCAGTGTTATCGACCCATATAGGATAAACATGACTACACAGAGAGTTGAAAGAAGCTGCAGCACGCTCAAGATGGGAGCTAAAACCATTGATGCCGGTGTGCCTCAATATGATAGATTGCAGTTCTAGTGTTTCCAAGCACGACGCCAAATAACAGTAATTCATAGTGTCTTGCATCGAGTAAACACCAAAACCACCTAATCGAGGGCAGCGTGGAAAATCGCATTTGCAAGGGGCCGAACCCTGGACCATCTCCTGTTATTATATGTTGTAGGAACTTGTAGAGACGAGAGTCAAACAAATCTTGAGCCGCAAAAGTGCAGTCTGGAAATGTAGTGCGTAAAGAAAAATATAAGCGAGAAACTCCAGCATAGTTTCTAAACAAAAGAAGCTCACACTGTGGATCTTCAAGTTTTTCCACTGCATCAATGAGCTCTATAGTTTTTTGCACTCTTTTAACAACCAGATCCGCATTAAATTGGGCATCAAGGCTAACAGGAGCACCTAGCAGCTTAACTCCCTTCTATGGCCTACAAATATCAGGTGGAAACATACCTGCAACGGCTGTCCTGGGGTCTATAGAGGGCCAAAACAATTCAGTCTTCTTGATGTTCAAAAACAGCCCCCTAGAAACACCTTCTTCTTGAATTATTCTCAGAGCTCTAGCAACCATCATAGTGTCCCCAATCACCGTACCATCATCAAGATACCAAGCCTGCAGTTCTAGATCACACCTTTCTGAAATACTCAAGACTAGCGGGTGGAGAGTAAGAGCGAACAAAAGTGGCCCTAAAGGATCACCTTGTTGCACTCCCTGAGCAGAAGAAAGCACATGGTCCATATAATATAGTCGTGCTGGTGAAGCGTAACAAAACTCAACCCAACGAGATATCGAAGGACATAACCTACGTACCTCTAAGATCATGGTTGTTCTATCTATGAGATTGAACGCATTAGAGAAATCTACCAGCAGCATGGAAAGCGTATTTTGGTCCCCTTTCTCTTCCAACACGCGATTCACAGCATGTAGAATTGCTTCTCCACCACACTTAGCCCCCACTCCAAACTGGAAATCACCCAAATATGAGTTCATTTCCTTGCCAACAAAAGATACAGCGCATTTAGAGACAAGTCTCCTCCATATTGTGCCAACCGCTATAGGCCGCAAGCCACCACCAGGTTTGATGAGTGGGGTGAGAGGAGCACTGGCCACATATTCTCCCAAAACCGATGGGAAAGAGCCTGATAGACATAAGTTAACCACTTCTGTGATGGAGGCAAGTAACTCATCTGAAATAACAGCTGCTGGCCCACTAAGAACATCGAGAAGATGTTGTGCCCGGAAACCGTATCTTTCACAAGCTGTCCCATTAGGGAAAATCTTTAGTCTACTTAGCACAAGATCCGTCGTAGCTACCATAGCCTCCTGTGAAGGTGAAGAAGAGGGGATGACCGGCAAGGCAGCAGTGGGATGTTTGGAACGAAGTTTAGCCCGTGAACCTTCATTATTGGACGCAACTCCAGTAGAAGTGAGAGTGCGAATCGCAGCAGCATATAAACCATGTCGGAGCTTACCCCTACACAACCTCAAGTTCACAGCTTCCTGATCATCCTGTTTAGGTTTCTTCTTGGCTTTCTCTTGTAATCTCGGCATGTTTCTCAAACACACATTGAACCAGCACCATACACCCATTCGGTTCATTCCATATGCGCAATGCATGATTAACTGACTTAATCTGCATCTTTCTCCGGGTGTCAGCTTTCAACTCTTGGTACTCAGCAACATGGAGAGTACACACAGGGAAGAGCATTAGATGTATCCATGAAGACAGATCATTAGGTGCAGCCACCACTTTCGCAACTGAGACTTGAAGGTTCGTGCAAAGTGCAACCTACATTTAGCTGGAATACTAGAGATTGTAGGGATCTGAGCTAGAAACACCATGTTCAATAGATCAAGACTTAAAGTAGGCGCAACAACCTCAACATCAGTAGGATCGGAAATATTAACAGCAGCAGGAGCAGCAATGCCGTGAATTGTAGCCGTAGAAGGAGCGAGCTCACCTTTTTCTTTTAATATCCTAGATATCAATGCTTGTTATGCACCATTTTACTAAAGTAGTAATCTGATTTCTCAATGTTAATTGACTATCTTGAAACGTGCCTGATTTTTTCTTATCTTAATAATGTTTCTAACTTCAAGAATAAAGGCCTTACAGAAAAGGAAGCAATCATCTAAACAGTTGGACATTTTATTAATTTTAACGATAAAAATGCTTATGTTCTGCTCAACCCAAAGCCACGGGCTAAATAGCCCTTCCAGAGTCCTTATAAACATATAAGGAGATAGTGGGTTTCCTTAACCTAGTGGCATCATACTCATGACCTGGATGTCCATTAAGAAGAACTTGACATGTGACATTAGATATACATATGAAGATCAATTCACACCATTCCTCGCTAAACCCAAGCTTTCTTAAACCAAATAAAATAAATTCCCATTTTAATCAATCTCTGGTCTTACCGAGGTATAATTTAAGAGATATAACTTGATTTTTTTTGTAATTATTATTGTTATATTTTATGTTATGAAGCATTTCATGGGAAATTATTGTTGAAAAGGAAGGGTACCAAGTACACCACCTACTTTTTCGTTTGTGAACCTGTATAGACAATTACTTGTTACAATCAATAAGTATAAATCAACAGAAAAGATCCTTGTACCTGATTATAAAACAAGTTCATATGACGATCTCAAAAATCAATATCCAAGAACAACCTAGTATATGTACTCGAACTACACACGAACCGAATTCTAACAAGAACGAGTCTTATAATCAATATTTAAAGACACGAATTCACAAGAACAAATCTTGTTAGGTTCTATACATTTTGAGTTTAAAAACTGTCTAGGTTGTTTAACATACTACTTGTGATATTTCTATTATAGAAATAAATAATATAATACCGAAAAGAAATGACAAATGCACCAAAAAGTTTGTTAACGATAAAACTACAATATTGTAGAAAAACCTCGGGACCTAGTCCAGTTTGAACACCGCACTGTATTAAGATTCTACAAACATTATTACACTATCGTACTTTGGACTGGAATATAACTGAGAGTGAATTAATCCCCCAAGAAATTCACCTTCATTTGTACTCCTTACATCTCTGGATCAAACATGATACTACGTACTTGAATCCCATAGATGAAGTCCTTTACATCCCTAGAAGTTGATTCAGCCGAAGTTGCTTCAGCCGAAGTGAAGACTTTGAACTATTTAGCCTCTATCAGATAACCTATTGATTTCCTTCCGAAAGATATCCAATCAAGATAATGAAAATTCGTCTGCTTATGAGGGATATTCAAGGATAAAGAAAATATCATGCAAATCTCAATAATTTTGATAACTCACTATCTTCAAAAGGTTATGAATATTCCAAATTGGTTCTACCTCACAAGATCAATCTAACATGTTTGATACTTGTGGAACTAAAAAGTTTAAGACAAAGAGAACTATGTAATTTCTATAAATCCTATTCCCTGATCGATATTTATTGAATGGACGTACAACAAAAGAGACGAACCTTAGAAACGACAAGAATTAAGATGACCGAGATAAGATTCTAGATATCGAAAACTATCAAGTAAAAGATAGTTTGGTTTGGATTCACGAATCCATTAGCGAAGACTTTAAAATTTGTAACATAATACAGTACCTCTAGGAAATATTAGTCTTTAGAAGATGAATCTAGCCGCAACTAGGCGACATAAAAGTGCCATGATTATTTTTTTGAGATTCTATTTTGCAGAAGTTCCTTTATTTATAATGATAAATTAACAAGGCTATGGAGCTTACAATCAAATCTAAGTTTGTGAACTAGTTTCCATGTTTACGAATTACTTTGACATTTGTAAGCTTAACTTCTCAATTTAGATTGATCATACAAGCATTTGAAAAAAAATCCTTGAATTACTAAGAAGAATGTACACCTGTGTACTTATCGATATAAGATCTTAGCATCAAATATTATCCCAAGAACAATGGTTAAGTTGTTCACGAACCATCAAGCAATCATGGAGTTCAATAACTCTCAAAGACTAAATCAATTTGTGAACTGCGCAAAACAATTTGTGAATAAATTGTTGTATCGTAGTTTATAAACTTTTCATATATATCCATAAGTTCGCGAACTATCCAAATCATTTCGTGTACTTAAGTTCCAAAAAGTGTCCAGGAACATCTTAAAATCAACTAAAATTATACTAACTAAATTAGTTCATATACTTGAGGATCCAAAAGTATCTCGGAACATCTCAAAATCAATCAGTCTGTGTACGTGAGTTAATAGGAGATTTAGTTCATCAAGTATTTATTAATGAGCTTCAAGTTCATGTACTAACCAAATCATTTCGTGCACTCGAAAAATTCCTTGATGTATCTTATGAGCTTCTTACGCAATTACGATATGTTGAACAATAAATTATTCTCAATATATTATGTAATAAGTTCTTATAAAAATTCTATTGCTTGAATTATAACTCGACTTAAAATAAAAATTTCTTCTTTGCAATATCCATCACATTACTAAAGCCACACGATATTGTCTCAGTAGATAGAATGGTAGAAAATATAAGTAAATGGGATAAACAATCTTTACATACCTTTTTGATGAAGTCCTCGTAGATGCCTCCGTTGTTCTCCAGTCTTCAATCTTCGACGTCAATTGGTGAATTCTATACTCAACTACCATGCTCTATTCTTATATATATTGTCTATTATTTTCTTTCAGGAATAATAACGGATTATTGAGGAGTTATGCATTTGTCAAGAACTACTTTAAGCCTAGCTAATAATTTAGAGATTATTTTACATAAAGTAGTTGAAATGTGGAGGGTACCAAGTTCACCAAAAAAAAAAATCATTTCGAAACTTGTAAACTTTTTCCTTGTGCGAAATTTAATCAAAGATCAAAACATACAAGAAAAATCCTTGGACATCAAAACAGATAAAAAAAATCCTTGGATAATTTCTAAAAGAGATTCTTAATCACAGGGTTGATTAACGTAAAACTTGATTGTACTATTAATTACAAAGATAAATCAACATAATGCGGAAACTAAAAATAAAGAAAAACACTAAAAAAATTGTCACGAAAAATTGCAAAGCAGAAAAATTTCGGAACCTTGTACTGTTTAAACACACAATTTATTAAGTTGATACACATACTAGCTTACTATAATAACTTTGGTCTGGTCAGTAGTTGAGATAGAATAAACCTCCAAGCTACTATGCTACAGTTGTTCCCCTAAGTCTCTTGATTCTGTAGTAACCTACTAGTCGATTCCTCTAATTGATGTCCTTTACATGCCTAGTTCGTGAAGAGTGGCACTAACCTGCCTCAAACATGATGCCTAAATGATATATTTTTTGATGATAAATCAAGGTGCCTTTGCTCTAGATGAATCTAAACAAAATATTAGGTTGTTTACTTCTTAAGTGAATAGAGAATATTAATCAATCTAAATTACTTGAAAATCAATCTAAAAACAAGTCATGATCATTTATGTGGTATCTTCATATATGTATTTCAAAAGATAAGTGTTATAAGTAATCATGATTGACTTTTATTGAATCTGGATTTAATCAATAATTCTTGAAAGCCTTATATTAAAAAAGAATGACCTTAGTATAGAAAAGAATTATAAACAGATCAAATTGAGATACATTATCTTAAAGAGAGATATGAACTCGTGCTTCATGAATCCCAAAGGTCTAATAAAAATAAGTCATTGGTTCATCCACTCTAAATAAATTTGATTTATTAACGGGTAGCCATAAATGTAAGTTTTTGATCAACACTAGATTTTGTTATTCGATATCAACTAACAAATCCACTCTTTTTCATTCTATTGGGAACATTTACGATAAGGAGAGGGTACCAAGTACACCACCAAATTTTTCATTCGGAAACCTGTAGTAGACCAACTTAATGATACTTGACAATATGTATACAGATTTTGTATGTTTATCTCTTCTCAATCGTAACTTATGGACTATGAATTTCGTGAATCTGATTGTTAAGAAAAGTACTTGGACGATCTCAAAAATTAATATCCAAGATCAATCTAGTCGTATCCAAATAATCCAATCAGAATTTTTCCAAGTAATAAACTTGTTATTTATCTTTCATGATACAAATCCTATAAAAAATAAGTCTGTATTCGATCACAATTGTATGGACATGTCTACTAAGATTGAAAACGTACAACTTGTGTAACTCATATTATAAAAACATAATGTAGAAAAGGAAAAACACAAGAAACCAGAAGTTTTGTTAATGAGGAAACCCCAATAGCATAAAAATCTCGGAGCCTCGTCCAGGATTACTATGAGACTTCGGACTGGAATGTAGTTGAGACCGAATCCACCCTCTAAGTGATTCATTTACAGTCACGCTACTTACATCTCTTGAACCTCGAAAGGCTCTACCCAACTGATTCTCTTATATAACCTCATTTACATCCTAAGAGTTTCTTCAACCTAAGTGAGGACTTTTTATACCAATATGTCTATAACAGATAAGCATATTTGATTTCCATTTAGATCAAATATCAAGGATTGGAAATCTGTTTGCAACTGACAAAGCTTGCAAACCTACACTCACTTAGATGAAAATCCTAGATTCTTTACCACCTCTCAAGAACAATATTCAACTTATAAGTTAAGAATAGTTTTCAGATATATATCTTGAGGAATCACAAAGTTTGGGACGAAGAAAACTTTGCGATTTCTATCTATCTTGCCTGAAAGAGATTACGAGAACCTCGATAACAGAAAATCAAGATCAGGATACATAAGCTATCAAGATCAAGAGAGTTGGATCTGGATTCACGAATCCCAAAGAGAAGTTTTTCAATAGTAAACCTAATTATATTTTTCAGATGAAACCTATGTCAATAGAGGACGACTCTAACAATCAACTAGGACACAAAGTGTCGGGGATTGAATTTCCCAGTTGAAAGAGTATTTTAATTTTTAATTTTTCAAGATTGGGGGTTGCGTAGAATTCAAGCTAACATAACTTGAGCTTCAACCATACTCTTTCTATGTTTAGATGAAACTCTAGTTAGGTTTCAAGTAAGCATGTGAGAAGTTTCTTGAAATCACATTAGAAGAGTATACACAGTGGTCCAGTTGCGAAACCGTGTATAATGATTGTTCTTTCGCAAGTATGTCTTAGGAACTAAAATCAATTTGATGTTCATTTAAACACTTACGAATATAATCATGATACATATACAAAAGTATTTTAGTGATCAATAATATATTAAAAGTGTTTAAGAAAGTCATAGCAATGTTAAACATATTTTAAAAAAAATAAGTCATTGAGCATATGTTAAATTCTAGTGGTGAAACGGTTCGTGAACTGCAAGGTAATATTTCACGAGTCACCGTGCTACAGTTCGTGAACCGGGTTCTCTAACTGCTAGCCTTTTACACCAACTTGGAAAAACTTAGATCACCATGGTTCGTGAACTGTCCCCAACTGAATTTATAATTTGCAAACTGGTTCGCCAACCTTCCTTGTATTTTTGAAACTCATATATCTCTAGTTTTCGAACTGGTTCATCAACATACCCTGATGCTGGACCGAAATATCAGAAGTTATGAATTTCTCTCTTTTGATGTTTGAAATATTCCCAAATGATAAAATTATTTGCATGAGGAATGTTCAATTGATCCATAATTTAATCCTTGAACAATAAATTATTTCGAACTAATATTGTTAAGGACCTTTGAACATCCATGCTTGAGTCATATTCCGAGATGTTTAACAAGACAAGATTGAACCAAACTTTTTTCTTTGCAATAAATCTACTATAAGTCATACGACATAGTCTTATACGATAGAATGGTAAGATAAGAAGTAAAATAGAATGATCTAGTATTCAGATACCTGAATAATGAAGTTCTCCAAATGTCATCGTCGATCTTCGGTCTTCGAGGGTGATATTTGATACTCAACTACCAAATTCAAACCTAGTCTGAGACTTGACTTAGTAGACTAGAAATCAAGACGTAGTTTTGATCAACTAACATTGACAACAAGCTTGAGATCAGTTCGACCGAGTATTGCTCTATAATTTAAATTGTGGTGCACTTGTTGCGGGCATTGTAAAGGTAAGTTTTTGATCAACAATAGATTTTAATGTTTAATATCAACTAATAAATCAGCTTTTATGACCCCCAAAGCAATGTTGTTGTTTTTTTTAGGGTGTTTGGACAGCGTAAGCTTTTAATCTGTGGCACCTCTCATTTTGTAGCAATGGAAGGCCAATAACGACCGAGAACAACTATTTTAATAAATTTTTCTGAGGAAGTAACAATGTACAAATTTATCTCCTTATCTTGGCGTTTATCTTCACCTTCAGTATTCTATTTAAAAAAAATCTATTAATTTTTTAATATGGATTCATACCTCCTAAACCCTATAAATATCAATGGTAAGTACAGTAAAACTTTTTTAAAATAATACTCGATAATATAATAATCTCGTTAAAATAATAAAATTTTCCAGTCCCGACTCAGGCTCTTAGTGCTAAAATAATAAATTCGATAAAATTATACTATAATATATTTCAAAAGTTCCTCTTAAACATTAATAGGTCCCAAATATTATATAAAATAATAATTCCATTAAAAAATAAAAAATAAAAAATAATTTTCATACACTTTAGAAACAAATGCATGTCGTTCTCAAAATATTTTCGTTAATGTTTTTTTATCTTTCTCTATATTTTTCCACTTTAAAAAATCTATTGCGGTATTTATCCTATAATGCTTTTTTTTGTTGTGATATAGAAGACAAAGAACAAGAGACACAAAATAGAGGGGAAGAAGAAGGGAGAAATTCTATTTATTAGTGTGTTAGACAAATATTAGAGCCTAGGCCTTTTTTCCAATTTGATCATGATGGGAGAATTCCATTAAAAAATAATTTTCATACACTTTAGAAACAAATGCATGTCGTTCTCAAAATATTTTCGTTAATGTTTTTTTATCTTTCTCTATATTTTTCCACTTTAAAAAATCTATTGCGGTATTTATCCTATAATGCTTTTTTTTGTTGTGATATAGAAGACAAAGAACAAGAGACACAAAATAGAGGGGAAGAAGAAGGGAGAAATTCTATTTATTTATAGGGCTAGACACAAGGGCATCCCAATAATAAACGAGATTCACCCTAGATATTCTTAACATAATTGCACGTTTATAACATTTTTCTATTTTTTAATATGGAAATTCTCGTTTTTTCCAAAGAATTTTTTAAATTAATAATTATTCTTTAAATTAATATATTACTAAAAGCTTTGTTTATTCTTAATCATGATAAATAAATTCTAATTCTTAATTATATATATAAAATAATAAATTATTATTTTATCGATAAATTCTAATTCTTAATTATATATATAAAATAATAAATTATTATTTTATCGATTAAGTAAAATATCTTTTTAAAATAATAGGATTTGGGTGGTCCCAAGCCTATTATTTTATAGATGTTTTATTGTACATTTTATCTTATAGGTACAATGTTGCGTGGAAGTGAGTGATTTCTATTTTTTTACAGTTCAGTTCTTAGAGGAGAATCTAGGTTGAGATGTGTTCCATCAAATCGTGAATACTTTTTCCGAGTTGGATATAACCTTACAGAACAGACATGTATCTCAGTGATGAAATTATAATGAAACACCCAATTTATATTTTGCTGGATTTTATGTTATATTAATGTACCCTGATGGGTTGTTTTCAATTCTCCAACCAGCTTATTCTTGTCAAGGGGTTCTTTTATACATTAGAAATGATTTATTTTCCTTTTTCAGTACAAAAATAAGCATCATTTTAAAAGAATGAGTGTTACATGATATAACAATCATATGCAATTCTCATGGTTTAAAATACGTTTAATGCTTGTAGTTGGTCACTTTAAGTTTACATTAGTCAAATTTATATTGGTGTCATTAAAAGTCCAGATTTATACTTGAATTATAAACTTGGGTATTACTTATTTGCCACCTCATGGTCTTAAATTACCCCTTATTTGAAAATTAAATACTAAGATAATAATAAATAAATAAAATTAATCATATTTGCTTCCCTATTTTGTCATTTTTCCGGTTAAATGATCCCCTAAGATCACGTGACAAGAGGTTTAAGACTGCAGTTGACCTTTGATTAAATTTCATTAATCAAATTTGTATTAGTTGTTAGTTACAATGATCTTTTACTTTTACAAGGCCATAAAATTCTAAAAAATATGATCACTAATTGGATTCTTCATATGAAATTATTTGAATTATATGCAGTTTGAAAGATATTAATTTCTATGTTCTTATTTTAATCGCTTGGCGTTGATTGTATCGAAACCTTTTTTTTATGCTCAACAAGTGTCATTATATTCTTGTAATGTGTAAAATCAATGACATAGTTTATATCACCAAAATTACGAGTTTTCAAAATAAATGTTACTTCTATAAATAGAATGTGAAGTCTCATTTTTTTAATATTATGTAATATTTTATTTTAAATTTTTCCTTATTTATCTCGCCTTCATAATTTTTATTTATATGTTCAACTCGTTTTCCTTTTCCTGAGTTGCTACCAGCATCCATGAATATACTCTTGTTTTTATACTATAAAAACATCAAGTTCAAGCAGAAATTAAGGGTTCAACGATATTTTGCAATAACCAAAGAGATCTTGAAACTAATCAAATCTGCTTGCAATAGTTCAGATTCAACCTTGAGATCACAGGTCTGATCCTAACTTATGCTCTCAAAAATCCCATTTTGTTCCATTTTTGAGTCTTTAGTCATTTTCTTAGAAAGTTCAAGTATCTACCTTTATCCAGTAATGGACATCTTGTTTCCTATACTGATTTAGTGAATTTCATTGGTTTGTTCCAAGTACGAAATTACATTTGTGGAAATAAAAAGGAAGAAGTTCATTTGTCCAGGTTGATGTGGAGGAGATCATGTGGATGTGAATGATGATTCAAATTGGCCTCCTCTGACTGAACGTTATATGTCATTAGAACAATTTCAGCTTTGAGACGACCACGATCTTCTTCTATATTACAAGACCAATTTTAGAAAAAATTATCCTTTGAAAACTAACGATTACAATTCCATTAAAAGAAATCTTCGAAGTGTTGTTAAGTCAAAGGGATATCATTTGTGCCATACGGGAGAATCAACGAAAGAAGGTCCACCAGTGGGCGATAACAATTTTGTGGTTGCAATTCGATTCGATACTTGGCCTTTTTGAACCATCTAATATTGTTCAACCATTCTTATATGGGAAATCCCGTGACCAACTTTAAATACGAAATAGCAAAGTCTTAAACCATATAAGTCCACGACAAATGTAAGATTTTATATTCACTTCTACTTTGTTCACGACGGAATTTATCTAATATATGCAAATAACATGGGTTAAATGCATATAATGATTATAATTTACGTCTTCAAAAATTCTCATGTTAATTGGTTTGAGTGAGTGATGCGATTTCAAATCTTCTATTTTTTTAATATAACAAATTAAAATTATAATGTTTAATATCATAATTTTTATCAGTGGTCTAATATTTTCTAGACCTGATACGACAAATAGTATGTCTACATATTACATTTATAGTATCTTAGGTTTCTAATGGAAACAAAATATGATATACCAAATAACAATCAAATTATGAAAAATACATTTTAAAATTTAAATCCACTTCATCTTGGAATTAGAAAATTGTATGCCTTGTTATTATACTTTCATCTTTTTAATGATGTTCCTGCATTTGGTCATGCAACTAATGTGATGATGTGGACTCTATTCAAATCTGTTATATTGTACAAAAAGAACTACCTTTAATCGAATACAAATATTTTTTACCATTAGCTTCATTTTTTTCCTAAAAGAAGGGACAATACCTTGTTAGGGGACGGTAATATTGCGATTGACAAAATAAAGGGCGGAAATATTTAAATTCCTAACTAAGGGACTTAGGTCTTTTCGGTCCTGGAAAAAATTGGAAATGCCAAGCATGTCCTATATTTACTTCGTGTTTTGTCGTTGTCCTGGTTGTCCCGAATTTAATTGGACAATAGGACAGTTCGGTGTATGACAATGCTTACAATACATATTGTCCTAGACAACACGTTTTACACCATATTTAGGACGTATGTTCAATAAGGAAAACAGTGTTACAACCAATTATATAACGGTTTAGTCTAAATTGAGGAATTGTAAGTTCTGAATGGCACGACCTATCCTTATGGGCTTAGGTCCATGTGTTCTCTATTACACTAGGACAACAATGTATACACTAAACAAATATTATTATTTTAATAGGTTTACACCATGGACAACTCATATTGTGATTCCTTTACACCACTACCCTTACATATAAGAAAAAATTCCATTACATCTTTGTTTCTTCACTCGATGTTTTTTAAAGCTGAGCGACGAACTCCTTAACTAATTGATCACTTCCAGACTTATATTTTGTATTGAAATCGATACCGATTAACACCAAAAACCCAGTGGTAGATCATACTTGATAATGTCCGTCGACAAATGTCATAAGTTAATTATTTTCGGCCCCCGAACTAAATATAGATCAATCCCAAACCATATCTATACCTGTAAACTCAACATGTAAATCGATTATTGGTATGATAACTCAGACGATTAGCTAGACAACCTTTTTTTTTTTATCGAGTACTGGTTCTATACCAAAACTAGTGTGTCTTATAATTGCTTATTAAATTGTACCGAACTTATCCTTGAGATTAGCAGACTGTAAGTATAAACTAATTAATAGTATTCCTTTGAGAATTGTCAGTGCTTTTACGATTTTTTATGCATGAGCAATTGTAGCTTCTTCTAGGCTACAATTTACATTTTAAAAAAAAGGATTTAGAAAAGCGATAGCCCAAATGAAGACAATGTACTTCATATATTATATGTTAGATCCCATATGGTCACACCTCAAATTAATATTAAGAACCCAGTGGTAGATATATTTGATCCCCTGAAGCATGCATTCCCTAATCGTGTGGTGCGTATTTTGGACAAATGGTTAGAGTTTCTTTGTTGTCTTATGCGGGAGTGCATTACGATATATACAAGGAACTCAAACCAAAAGAGGAAATTCCTTGGTCAGCGATATATTAGGAGGCATCATCATACCTTAGTGAACACCAAAAACTTTGAAGTACAAAATTTTACGAATCTCACACATACTGCATTGCTACAATGCAATAGACCACTCTGTCCCTTCTTCTATATCAATTTCCATTAGGATTTTCACACCATAATAATAATTCAATTGGAAAAAGACAACTTTATGTATAGACAAAATCTTGGTAGCAGATATCTCAATTGAATATGCATGTAATAAGCCCAGCAGGTTACATCAATCATATAATATTTTTTGAATCCCACACTATAATAGGCTTGTTTGGGGGAAATCAGAGTTGAACAAGATTCCCTATAACATGAACGCCAATCTCTTTACGAAAATTGTATTCACCTGGTGATGAAATGATTCTCCAAGAGAGAACCTATTGATCTGAGGCTAACCCCAAATTAACATTGTATTGGGTATCAATTAGGTCAATGAAAATAGTCTCACCTCAAATTCTTTTTAAACACCCAGTGGTTGATATATGGTGAGGCGTGTACTTTGACAGATGGTGAGGTGTGTACTTCGTTTTCCATCAGGAGAGTGGATTGCGCAAGGAATTAGAAGACATCTCTTACTCTTATATTTTGAGGACCCTTGACTTAACCTTGAACTACATAAGAATACCATCTGTTAGACGTGTAGTGTGTAAGTTGGACAGATGTTAAGACATGTACCTAGATCTCCTTGGGGGGGGGGGGGGTGATTACTCAGGGATTTTAAACCTAAAGAGGAAATTCCTTTGACATGATATATCAGGAGGCATTATCACACCTTAGTGAACAACAATAACTAAAAATTATAGACCTTTATGGATATTACTATTAATGCATCGCTGAAATGCATCCGACCACCTTGAAACTTGCTCCAATTGGGGAAAATAACTGATGGAGTTCTTCTTCCACTACAAATGTTAGAGAGATCAATAAAATAAGACATCTCTTGTTCTTATATAGGTTAGGGTTACATAAGATTTATCGGAATTCTGGATGGCGTCAACCAAGCGTGTATTCCGATTCTTCTTCGAACCCCATGATGATACGAGAGGTTTGTGATATCAGTTATTCGCTCATATAAGCAATAATACTTTTGTTGTCCTGGGCACCCAAAGGACTTACATGTAATTATAATATATATTTTTAACCCCTATAGAGTTCCTTAGTTGAGAAATAGGAAATGACACGTCCATACGGGGAATTATCAAATTGGACCATCCTCATCTCAACAATTCATACAAAAAATAATAATTTAACTCTTAATAATTATTGAACATGGGCATCTTTATAATGTCATCTATGAAACTATGTAAATAACCAATTTTAAAATCCAACGATCACTGATATCGAGAATCGACCACAATCAACATAAAAGATAAAGAAAATTATTAATTTTACTAAAAAAACATTTGATTACTTAAGCAATCTGAGATATAAATTAATAATATGATTTCTCCATTATTCGACTAAGCAATCACATGAGAACAGGTGACACAAAATTCTAGAGTTTTGTTGACCCTATACTACCCCATCGTTGAAATGCATCCGACCACCTTGAAACTTGCTCCAATTGGGGAAAAATAACTGATGGTGTTATTCTTCCACTACAAACGTTAGAGAGATCAATAAAAGAAGACATATCTTGTTCTTATAGAGGTTAGGGTCACATAAGATTTATCGGAATTCTGGATGGCGTCAACCAGGCGTGTATTCCGATTCTTCTTCGAACCCCCTGATGATACGAGAGGTTTGTGATATCAGTTATTCGCTCATATAAGCAATAATACTTTTGTTGTCCTGGGCACCAAAAGGACTTACATGTAACTATAATATATATTTTTAACCCCTATAGAGTTCCTTAGTTGAGAAATAGGAAATGACACGTCCATACGGGAGAATTATCAAATTGGACCGTCCTCATCTCAACAATTCATACAAAAAATAATAATTTAACTTTTAATAATTATTGAACATGGGCATATTTATAATGTCATATATGAAATTATGTAAATAACCAATTTTAAAATCCAACGATCACTGATATCGAGAATCGACCACACTCAACAAAAAAGATAAAGAAAATTATTAATTTTACTAAAAAAACATTTGATTACTTAAGCAATATTAGATATAAATTAATAATATGATTTCTCCATTATCCGACTAAGCAATCACATGAGAATAGGTGACACAAAATTCTAGAGTTTTGTTGACCCTATACTACCCCATCGGTTAAATATATATCATTTTTGTAGATTACAATGATTTTATACTTTTAGCGGATAATTAATACAACATCCTATAAAGAGGATCAATAATTGTATTTATTAAATATTTTTATCGAAAAATTAAGCACCAAAGACATTAATCTATGTGTTCTCATTTACGATACTTCCAATAAATTTTGTTTTTAACATCAATGAAATAAATTGTTTGAATTTGAATATGTCAAAGCATTTGTTAATGCTCGCATATGGCATGGTATTCTTGAAATACATAAGACAAATAATATAGTCTTGAAACATAAAAATTTGGTTTTCTCTGATTTTAAAAGAAAAAATTTCTTACAAATAGAGCATGAACTCTCATGTTTTAACATTGTGTAATCTTTAATTTTACAACTTTTTGATGGTAATGTTCCTTATTTCATAACATCTAAATTAAAATAAAAATAAATAAATTGGAATATCACCACTTACATCGTTAGTGAATATGCACAAAATCAAAGCCATACTGTATATGTTTTTTAACCCGTTTCAGCACCAAGATGCTCGTGCCTCTTAAAAAATGAATGGTCGATGGATCCCTTGGTTTTGTGATACAATAAAATACATGGACACGTCCACACAAAATAAAACAAAACAACAAAAGAAAAGAAAAGAAAAGAAAAGAAAGAAAAAGTGTTGCTATTAAAGTACTAAAATAAGCCAACATCTTTAGTAGTACTGAAATGACGAGGGTATCAAGTTGTTTGTGGGTGAAAAAATTTTCTGCTGATTTTGGTAATTTTGGGTGTGTGGATGAGAAATGAATCTAAATCCTAAACAATGCACTGCACAAGAGTACTTTTGATTCGAGAGATCAATTTGTATAATCTTTCCTAAACCAAGAAATGGCCGTTTCAGGCTTGCTTTGGTCACAAAGTAAAGGAAAAGGGTTGGTCTTAGGGAGGGAAGCGAAAGTGTTGAGACCAGAAACGTTGATTCTAAAGGTGTGGTTGTTTACGACTTGTATCAGAAAATAGAACTGGCTAGCATAATGGAAAGCTATCACGTTATTTCTGGATATTGTGTTGTTCTCTGACCAAAAAATTGTTTTGGTGGAAATAGTTGAAGCCTATTTATACAAGTCATATTGAAACGTACCTTGGTATCGTAGGAAGTGGAAATGATTGAGCGGTGGAAGAATAAAGTAACATATAACCATCAGAAACCCATGCTTTCATGATGAAGGAAGTGGATCCATTTACACCCGTTACTTCTTGCCACCACTAATTATCCCGCTTTATGACACTTTATTATAACGGGCATATTGTACGCCACACGTTGAAAACCGACAGACCAATACCCTGATGAGTATCCCCTAGTTTGTGACATGTTTGATGTCTCGAGTATTTTTGTGGGAAACATGTAGCAGGTTGCTATGTGTGGCAATTCAAAGTCAAGAGTCTTATTGCAGGAAAATAACATGTGATGCTATTAGGCACGTCTTGGATGGTCGCCTAAACCTTTCCACAAGTTCATCTGTTCGGTGGCGAACTTGGATGGTTCATATTGCATCTCATGAGGAATGGTATCCGTTGATTATGGCTACCTTATGTTGGAGCCTGGTAATGGCATAGTGGCATTTTTGGTGAATGCCAATGGCACTGTGGCATAACTGGTATAGCTCATGCATGTCAGTGGCACGGTGGTATAAGTGGCATCTGGCGTAGCCATGGCCACTAGATTTAAGTGGCTGGTCGCCTAAAACTTGCCACAAGTCCGTCAGTTCGGTGGCAAACTTGGATGCCTGAGATTACATCTCATGAGGAAGGATGGCCATTGATTATGTCCATATCTTGTTGTATAGCAAAAGTGGCACTATTGGAATAGCGACGTCTGGCGTAGCCATGGCAGCAGTTTTTGTATATTGGTGTTAGACCCAAATATGGCTCCGGCAACATTGGCTATGTTGTTACATCAGACTTTATGACCTTAGGAGAATTACCCGACTTAGTTGGCGTGGAAACTTTAGCTAAATTAGGGTTTGGCATATCGAAACCCTAATTAGCGTGTGTGGCATGGCCGCAGCACAGTGGTGTCTTATGCAATTGGCGCCATGGCCACATTAAAGGAATCATGTCAAGCCATAATATGAGAACAACCATAGGCACAAGGATGGCCACGGGTGGTTATATAAGGGAACCATTTTTTAAGGTTCGACGAGTTTAGAGCGACCTGATTGGTCTATTGAAAATGGGGCCGGCAGGCATCATGAGGCCGGCCTCATTCTAAATGCGTGTGGTGCATTCAGAGCGACCTGATTGGTCGATGGAAAGAGGGCCTACAAGCAAGGGCGTGGCTACACATCCAGTGCGCCGTGACGGATTTAAAGAGACCTGATTGGTCGATAGAAAGGGGGCCGGCAAGAAACATGGGTCTGTCCTCATTCTAAATGCGTGTGGCACATTTAGAGTGACTTGATTTGTTGATGGAAAGGGGTCCAGCAAGCAAGGGCGTGGCCACACTTCCAGTGCGCCGTGGAGGATTTAAAGCGACCTGATTGGTCGAGGGAAATATGAACGGTTACGCATGGGGAGTGGCCAATGAAAAGTGGCGCTGGTTTGGCCTAAGGCATGGCCACGCCTCATTTTTTGCTATTCCTATTCTGCGGCTCCTTTATTTCTCGTTTTCTGATTCTAGGCAAGATTTTGCACCTACATAATCCATGGAGATTTAGTTACCTAGTTTGCTTAGGCTTAATTTTCGACAGGCAAGGTCTGATATACTGCGCAAGGCGCAAAACCATAATCTTTGCAAATTATTCAGGGTAATCGATTGAATTCTATGTGTTGACATAGAGTTTTTTTAAATTCATTGTCAAATAATAACATGCTTTCTGTCTGAGCGTTTTGTGTAGTGGACTTAACTTTGGTACTTGGAAATCCATGCTACTCTGCTGTGAGTGAACACAAATCAGTCATGCCATACCGATATTAAGGGTTCTTCCGGGGAACATTGCACATGAAAAGTACTCAGTGAATCTTATATTAAAAAGTAATATAGGCAAGGCGCCGAAATTTACATAACATCTGGGATGGTTAAATTCATTGCTACATGCGCCAGTCTGGATAAATTTCATGTAAATATATTGAACGGATCAATAAATATGCCATTAGAGAGGTTAACACTGATGGATTCGTTTCCTTACAGGGTGACGTCACATCAGATGCAAGGTTTTACAATTTTAACCCTAAGCTAAAAACCACCATCAGCACAAGTATACCGCAATCTTTTCGATATCAACCTATAAGTTCTATACCTTGTGTGATCTTATATAGACAAAGGATGTCAAGAAGAAGGCGACAACAAAGGTATACGCTTGGTATATAGAAAAGGTATCGAAACTGAACCTAACTATAGGGATCAACCCAAGTGTTTGGATTAATGTACAATGGATTTACTTTTAATAATAACTCAAAAAATAATTAAGATTGCGGAAAGTAAAAATAAAGTCACAAAAAGATTTTGTTAACAAGGAAACCGCAAATGTAGAAAATCATGGGACCTAGTCCAGTTTTGAATACTCTTAGAATTAAGTCGTTATACAAAGACTACTACCAACTTCGTATAGTTGAGACCAAGAAAACTACCCCTAGTTACCTAGTTTCCTCGGTATCCCTGCGCCTATAACCAATCTGAAAAATGCACGTAAATCCTAAGATAGAGTCACTATCTTAAGTTGCTTTTGCCGTCTTGAAGACTTCAAGCACTCAACTCCTTTTAATCATCTTCTGAAACAGTAAAGGACTAAGCTGTTCGGTAAATAGTAGAAGTGAATCAGAGATTATATTTGAGTTCAACAAAGGCTCTTCCGTTTAATCTAATAAACTCCTTTGTTGGTAAGATCTATGAAGATGACCAGATCTAGGTATACAAACTATAAAATTTGGATACTGACGAATACTACCAAATGATAGTTTTTTTATCTACTACGATTAGAAAAGAAGATGTATATCAAAATATAAACAACGCTTAGTCGGATCCCAGCCTATCAAGTGTGTGCATAAAGTTAAATCACAAAGATACGAAACCAATAAGAAATATTTTTTTCTTCAAATCTTCTATGTCTTCTTTTATACCTGCACAAACAAACTTGATTCCCTTGTGATCGATCACGCATAGAACGGAGTATGTTAACAATGGATGATCACAAGCCTATCGTTAAATCTAAAAACATATCTGATCTACGTCGATCATTGATCTAGTTTGAGTGACCTTATGTTAGAAGACAAGGATCTCAAGAATAATCAAACTAGGTGCAATCAAGGATTAACCACTGTTAGTCAATCAAATCAATAATCAAAAACTAAAATAACAATACAAATTCTAGTTTCCTACTAAGGGTACTATCTAGACTCTTTTTGATCTCATAAAAGTCTTTAAACTAACATACGTAAGATATTTCGCCTAATTAGGCTACTCTCCTATCCATTATAGCATTATAAGTAATACTATTAGTCGGCTACAGCAGTGACTATAAAATGAAGTGCATGTCTCGGCATAAGTTTGTAAGAAGAAAAAACTTTATTATTTGTAGATTAAGGTAGTTTGGAAACCAAGGAATTTCCATAACCGAACATATTATCAAGATATGCCATAAACACCAATTTTCGGTTTTGTCTAATTATAACCAATATCCAATTGTAATACTGAAATCCCTCTTAGATGACAACTCAGTATTAGTTGGTGTACAAGTATACTTTACTAATATAGCTTTCGGACATATGTTTTACTTGCTGAAAAATAAAACATATACATTTGAGAATCTTAATAAAAGATTCTCAAACATTTCAGTTTGGGATCTCACCTTGAGAATCAAGGAATATCTTTAAACAATAAAATATAAGATCTATACACATGTTCAAATTACTCACAATGTCGACATCTTGAACTTTCCTATTTTGAAAGCCCAACTTCCAAAATCACACGACAAACCCTTGAAATCATAAATTGGTTTTTTCCATGAGGATCAATCATACTGTAGATCCCCAATAGGTAGGGACCATCCCTGCTAGAGATTCCTAATAGGAAACGGACCACCAATCCATTGATTTCTTTCAATTACGAAACAAGTTTCGTAAGTCTACTTCCTTAAAATCATTTAATCAAACATAATTTTCTAGGCATTAAATCAATCCTAAGTTCACTACAAAATCTAGTAATAAGTTTCAAAGAGTATGTCTATGTCGCAATTACGAAGTTCAAAAGATAGGCGTTATACTTCGTAATGCAGTATACCAAAATTGTAAAATAACTTGTATATTCTTCCTTGAAACTTTGATCATAATAAGATGATCAAATCTCTAATACTAGAGTTTCATATATATATACATAATTGTGTATGTTATGTTTTCAATCTAAACGACTTGAAAGTAACGTATATAGAAATGAAAATAAGTCAAGTGTTGTAGTACCAACCTCAATTAGAATGATTATGTGTTTGTTGACGTCGATACGTCTTCAGAATCTTCAGGTCTTCATAGTAATACTTGTATGTCTCAACATTTCTTACTTCCTATTGATAATATTTTCAATTGTTGTTGTAATAATTAAGATTCGAACTCTAAGACTTGTGAAGATTAACTTTAAAGATTTAACGAAAATAATAAACAAAAGAGAGAGTCACTGGGTCTAGGATTCCACCGAATTCATATCATAAGGCTCAATTATTTATTCTCAACAATTATCGCTCAATAAATAAAATAAGACCGACTATTATTTTTTCCAAGGTAGATTCTCAAAATATTAGTTATAAATCGTAAGCATGGGACATCAAACATTTATGCAAGCATGACCCATCAAATAAAATAATAATTAATTAATTCAAATCATATATCAATTTAAAATAAGTGCAAAAGTCATAAAAAGAATAAAATAAATTCACCCATATATGAAATTCGGATTCATCCGTCGACCCAGTGTAGGGGTTTAACTCCTCATATTGTAGGCACGCTCAAAATTCATTTTTATTACTCAAAAGTGCTTACAAGAGGTGAAAAGATAAGAAAACTGAGTTTCGAAACGCTGTAAAGCCGTTACAAAGCTGTTACAATGACTGTTATAGAAAACAATTGTTTTGTTCTGTCGCAGAAAACTGTCATTCTTGGAAGAAACAGTGACAGTTCTAAACGACAGACTACAAGTGTAGTCTGTTCTTCTTCTTCTTCTCTTCTACAGCAGCAAAAAAATCTGCTCTGCAATCCTCTACTCTTCTCCCCAACTCTCGATCAACCTTCTATGACCCCAAAAAACTCTTTATATATGCGAAAAATCCTCTCTTCACTCCTCTGCAACATCCCGGGATATTATTTCCCTTTCTATTTCTTGGTTTGATTTTCACGCATCTGTCAGTGATCAACATGCTCCTTTCTTTCCATAAAATGAATCATACATACTCCAGCCTCATGCCAACCATAGACGAACTTGAGAAAAAGAGCAACATCCCGTGGAAAAACTCACAAACCCCTGCTTCATCCAATCCACGTACACTTCCTATTTTCTTGATTCTAAGGGACTTACCAGTCCTGTTTGATCCTAACAGGCTTCTCCTAATGAATCACTATTCTTGAATCTCACCCAATCTCTTCACAGGTCCAAACATAATTTCCCGGAGAATAATAAACCCGAGACTAAAATTTTCTTCAAATTCTTCATTCAAGCCAAACTTCAAAAATTCTGACACATATATCAATCATGTAAGGCACATTAGAACATACCCATTTATTTTCTGCAATTGAATCTCAGTGGAACACATCCAATTCTTCAACCTTAATTCCGGCAGGTGACTGCAATAATTTTTCCCGATTAACCAGCCAGTTGTAGGCGAATCAAAAACCCATGTCATCCCTGTTTAGCCTATATTAATAACTCCAATCAATTTCAGGGCTTTAATTGCATTAAAACTGGTCCAAATCATGAAACCTAATTCTTCCGGAGTAAACCTTGATTTTTCACGCCAAAAACAGAATTCAAATGGGGAAGATGATGGTCGCCCCTTAACAAAGATGGGGTGCAAATAGCGGTGGGGGTGTAAATAGCGAACAAGGTGCCTCTTAGCAACTGGGAACCCCTTAGTAAATGAGGTACCACTTAACCGACATTAAGAGTCTGAATAACACGTGTCCTCCGAGGGTGCCTTTAGCAGTTTTTCGAGCCGATTTTTCCAAAAACGTTTATTTCCTAAAAATACCTACAAACAAGCTTATTAGTGATAAAATGAGTCCCAACTAATGTATTTCTGGGTGAAAATGCGTCGCACTTTCGTGCTCATCACCTATTCTTACCTAACGAAGTTGACTCTAGCAATCTAATTAAGTGACTTTAAATTTTGATACTAAAATATGACACCCAACCTTGACATACCAACACTTGGAGGGATCAACCCAGCAATGCTTTAATAAGTACTAGTAATTGAAGCATGGCTTGGGGAATGGGTAAATAAGACCAGTCCATTACTCAGTTCTGTCAGCATTAGTGGTGATACTCCAACCATAAAACCAATCTTTGGTGATTTTTGTTAGTTGTTGTAGTTATAGTTGTACATGTTCAAAAACCACGAGATACCTTGCTTTCTAAACTATAATAGTTTCTTCATTTCCGGCTTCTCAATAGTGGAATTTCCTAGCAGTATCTAGACCATGTCACAATCCTTTCTGAACCCAGGAACCATTTTTACTCGCTGCATCACTAAGAGGATGAACAATATGAAAATTCTCACCTCTAAGGATCAAACGCTTGGATCCTACAATAACCTCCAGACTAATTCAGTAACAAAGGCCTGATTGAGAGTAAAAGTTTGTTTAATTTTTAAACCACCTAGACATCTAGGTTGAGCAATTTATTTCCACTCTTTAAGAAAGCTTCCTTTATTATTTCTTTTTGTCCCACCAAAATCTCATTGAAATGGAGTTCATATTCTCACTGAGTTTTTTGGGTGAGGGGGATATTAACAAATGGTGGGTAGCTAGAGATCCTGATATATATTGAGTGATCAGTGTCCTTCATGGTTGGTTTAGGAATTTATATTTCCAATGAGCTAACTTTTCCTAAAATTTCTCAATGACTGATTTTACTCTTTTAAAGTAACAAAGGGACACCTAAGTACTTACTATTTACAAAAAAAAAAAGTAAAAAAATAATATTTAGAATACTAGCAATATCATTCTTAACAGAATTAATAACATGGGGACAGAAATCCATAACATATTTGTCAACATTGACAGACTGGTCAGAAAACATGCCAAATTGTTATATGATCCTAGCACAATGTCTAGCTTCAATGCCATTATCCTTACAAAAAATCAGGCAATTATATGCAAAAAATAGGTTAAATATGGAAGAACAGTAAGCCTTAATTTTCATGTCATGAATGTACATATCTTCCCAACCTTAAGCAATGCTTTAAAGAATGATTTGCTGAGAATAAAATCGTAAGGTGTTGAACCTCTTTGAGAAGAATAAATGGTACCTGGAAATAATGAAAGCACACAAATATTGTCCAATCATGGCACACCATTCATTACAAAATCCTAGCTTCTTAATGTTCCAATTACCAATTTCCACAAGTTCCTATCAAATGATTTAGACATGCTTTAAACCAAATAAGTGATACATATCCCATAAATGCACCTTTTCGCATAGCAAAAAGAAAATGCATACAAAAATCAAAAGTTCACTAGCTTCTATGCCAGTCTACTTCATGTCCATGATGCATATCCCTGCACCTGTAGAGAAAATTTTCAATCAATTGATGAGAGATTTTCGATGGGGATTTGAGGATAAAATGGAAAAATTTATTGGGTGGCTTGGTATAAAATTCATAGGCCAGGGAGATTGGCGATCAGGATTTTAGATATTGAGACTCACAGATTACATAATGTTAGTAAATGTTCATCTAGTTACAAAATTAAAACAAATACTCATTGGAAAAAGGTGGTTCAAGAAACGATTAAAGGAAAAAAAAAATCTGGGTTTTAGACTTAAACCAACCTGATGGGAGCATTAATAATGTGGTACGTAGTGGAAGTTGGAGATTTGAATTCAAAAGATCAGTATCATTTATCAGTTGACTAGTTTAAAGACAACTATTAATCCTCCTCCAAATCTCATTTAGCAAGAAGATAAAAGCTACTTGTGGATTTGCTAATTAGATCCAGAAATTCATAGGAAAAGACTGTTACTCATAGATGTGCATGCAATATATTTTTCCTTAACGGGTCATCTCCCTTATAAGAGTATTTGGGCCAAACATAAACCTAGTAAAGTTCAATAGTTCATGTGGCTTGTCATGCAAAATGCACTCCTAACAGTTGATAACTTAAAGAATAACCATTGATAGCTAAAACAGGATGGCAGTTGAAATATATAACAACCAAAATCTCTTTATGTTACTATTTTTAAATAAAAATATTATCCTAACAATGATTTTCTACACATAAGCACCACCCTGATAAAAAGGATGGATGGATTTGGAAAGGATTGTTAGCCTGTATTCAACAAATAAAAACACACTGTTTTCTGGAGTTAGGGAATAACACAAATATAGATATATGGGAGGATTATTGGATTCCAGATACCAAACACCCATATCAAAAACCCAACTTAGTAATTGAAATTCTGGTAAAAGTGAATGATCTTCTCACTCTTTCTAAAAAGTGGGATGTTGATAAGTTAAAAAAGTGCTTTCATAATTGTTTAGTTGAAAAGATTAAGGAAATAAGAATTCCAATTGTGGAGAGAGATGGCACCCCACATTGGAACCTTAATAGCATAGGCATCTTCAAAATAAAATCCCTTTACAACCATATCAACTCAACAAGTAACCCAAACCAAAATTGGAACGAAATTTGGATAATAAACATTACACCTTCAGAAGAACATCATTTGGAAAGCAGCGCACTCGATACTGTCCAACAGTATGAGAGTCGATCCCAAACATAAACACAATCTGCAACTTGTGTAACAACGGTCAAGAAACTTTAACTCACTTATTTCTAGAATGTAATTTTGTTGTTCATGTGTGGATGTAATTTAACTTTGATATATGCAGTTTATATGTAATGGCACAACTACCTTTCATGAATACCTTAATAATTGTTTTGAAAATACGAATAAAGGAATTTATGGTATAGACTGGCGGGTGATTTTTAGTGTCATTATTTGGCATATTTGGAAGGCGAGGCGTAAAATAGCTTTTAAAAAGAAATCCAAAAAAAGTGTAAACATATAGCTAACATCATTGTAAAAAATCTGAATAGCTACATGATAGTGAGCAACCCCGGGTATAATGATGAAACTATGAAAGTGACTCCCCAATGATAGGTGTGATAAACACCTAATTTTATATCTAGTATTTATTCTTTCTTTGCGAGTTTTCGTGTGAATTATGTAGCTTATGTGTGAGTTTGAGTGTATTAGGTGCTTTGGAGTCATATGGAGCAAAAGAAGGAGAAAACATCCATTTTGAGCATAAAGAGGGGCAAAGTTGTCATTTCATAGGCGAATACTATCTGGAGCCCGATAATGGTTAAGGGGCAACTCTATTTGGAGAAGTACTAAACACATGATAGTTGAGGTTAAGGGGATGTCAACTTGGGTGACCCTTATCTGAGACTATGGGTTGTCTCAATCCATTATATTATATATGCCCTAAAATCGAGCGGCTCACTTATTCCTCTCATTCATTAGTTTCTCCTGAAACCAAGAGGGAAAACTGCTGCTGTGGTTCCAAGAAATTAATAGAGAAATTTCAGATTGAGATGAAGAGTGAGTCATGGAGATAATGGTGGTGAACTGAAGGATTAATTGCAGAGATTGAGCAGAATT
The DNA here is from genome assembly GCA_023529315.1 of Papaver bracteatum. Lineage (NCBI taxonomy): Eukaryota > Viridiplantae > Streptophyta > Magnoliopsida > Ranunculales > Papaveraceae > Papaver > Papaver bracteatum. Next base: position 199,798 of record JAJJWX010000650.1, read on the forward strand.
GATGAAAAGGGATCGGTTGTGATGATTAAAGGGTTATGAAGAACAGAGACGAGAAGTTCATGATGTTCGTTGTGAATCGATGTAGGGTTTGCAGTTTGAATTGAGAACTTGGTTGAACAAGAGATGCAAACAGAAATGGAAGAAATGATTATGTTGTGGTGATGCAGAGTTAGGGTTTCCGTTGACTTTGTTGTTGCGTTCGATTGAAGACGATGGTGGAGGAATTGAAGATCTATAATGAACCAATTAACAGCTTTGTTGATGAATAGAGTGGGGTTGAGATCGGTTGTGGGTTTGATTGTGAACTGAGACTTGAACATGAAGAAGAACGGAGAAGAACTAGATGTTTATTTTCATGGGTTTGACTGAAATTGAGAGGAGAGATCGAATTGATGGGTGGAAAGAAGAGCAGATGAGTTTCATGGGTTTGAGGTTGTATCTGATGAGAACTGGGTCAGTTGCAGAAAAGGGATTGTGAAGAGCTTGAGCTGGTGATTCTGAGAAGCAGATGGAGGTCAAGACAAGCAGCTGGTGCTGGTAGATGCAGTTCTGCTGCTATGTTGTTGATTTAGAAGACATGGGTTTGTGTCAATGATGAATCCAAATGGATCTGAAAACGAATGAGGTTGTGTGTGTGCTGGCTTGTGATTCAGATGAGAAGTTGATTTGCTTCTACGGTGGTGGTAATTGCAGGTGATGGTACTGTGTTTGTTAAGGAAGGAATTGTGAATGGTTAATGGTGGTGATAAAGGTTGGGAATTACAGCGAAGTTCAGTGTGCTGTTGTTGAATGGATTTGTGGTTTGAACTGCAACTAAGATTGCAGGGAATGGAGAAGATTGCAGTAGGATGTGGCATTATGCAGTGGAGGAGCTGTATTACAAATGGTGTGTGTGTATTGAATGGAACTGCAATAAGATTATGAAGTACTGATGGTCTAGTTGGTTGTCTTGTGTGTGTGTTGGAATGCATTTCTGCAGGTGATGAAAATTTGGATGTTGGAACAGATGAGAAGTGAAGATATGGCAGGAGTAGAATGTGCACAGCCATCATGGATGGATAGGCATTGATGAAGCACAATCACGGTGCAGCATTAGTTTTGGCTATGTGCAAGTGGCCTGGCTAGAGCTAGTCAGACGAGTCAGACAGTGATTCGGTCTGAACTCAGCTAACTCAGTAGCTGACTCATTCCTTGACCCAGTTGACTAACAACTTAACCCGTTTGACCGTTAACTTGGACGGCGCCTTGACAGAATATTCTATCGACGGAGAAGAATCTCCAGTGCCGACGATTAGACTTCAGGTCACCTGAGCTCCGTTCCGGTGACGGATCCCGGCCAAAACCCAAGTTTTCCGGCGACCACTTTTGGGACAGATTTTCTACACTGGTTTCCTCACTCATGGGCTTGGGGACATCTATATATTGGACCTTTGAAGGATAGACCTAATTTTGGAACAAGAAGAGCTATAAAAGAGAAGACTTTAACCTAATCAAAGATCTTATCTTATCTTATCTTCTACTTTTGTTTCTAGGGTTTACAACATGATAGGGTTTCTCTTTCTTCTTGTTATGAACTCCTTAAGCATAAGTACTTAATTTTATTATTGGTTATGGAATAGTTGGATTTCATAAAGCATGATTCTTTGATTCAATTCATTAGTTTTGTCTCATATTTATCGTTTACGATTCTCTGAAAATATAGTTGTATGATTGAATGTAAGTTTTGTCAAGTTGCAAATTGGTAGAAATCGTAATCATATCTATTGCTAGTTTAGGGTTTATTATACATAAACGTGATACACATTGAATACAAGTAGCATAATTGCGAATATTGCTTGTAGTGATACATCTAGTAATCACAAGTGAATCGTGACCTTTGTTAAATCGGATTAGTGCGTTTTCCACGTTCGATTGCTTTGATTGGCCTGATTTCATAGAACTTAATACATCTAGGGAATTAAACTTGATTAGTGCTTTTACACGTTAGGTTGTTCTCTTAGATATAACTCATACTCACATCTTTTAATGTGTTTGTTGATGGCAAAAGGAGATTTGCGGGATATTCTTGCGATCAAGGTATCCTAGGGCTTATGATAAAAGTTGAGATTAAATATCAATTCTACTTATTGTTTTGAAAGCATGTTTGTGAATGAAGATGAATCCTTAACCAATATATTTTCTATTGATTTGTTTGCTTATTTTTTTCTTTGCTTTTATTTTAGTTTGCTTTATTAAAAATCAGAAAAAACCCCGTGTTATTTATAGGAAACCGGAAATATATTGACAACCTAGACCTCTCTGTGGGATCGATCCTTTCTCGCCCTTGCTATATTTATATTTTGAGTAGTGAGAAAGTGTAACTTATTTTTGACGCCTACGACAACGATCAAATTTTGGCGCCGTTGCCGGGGAGGCAACGGTTGTTACTTGTTTTTGGTTTCTTAATTTTTTTGTTTTTATTTTTGTTTCTTATTTTTGTTTTTCTTATTTTCTGGTTTTTAACCTTGGTTTGAGAATCTTATTTCAGGTACTTATTTCTCATGGACGGAGCATATTGGATCAATCAATACGGCTTTCGACCTCAACAACAATATGACAACTATAACCCTTATGGGGAGTACAATCAAAACCAATCCTTTGGTTATGATCAATACTCCACGTACCCTTTTAGTTACTCTCATACAGTCCAACCTTCTTATGGTGGTTATATAAGTGAGCAACCACAAGGAGGGGAGAATAGTTGTGCTTCTCTTAATATTTCTTCGAGTTTGGTAGATGAGATGCAACGATTTATGGTCAGCATGGAGTCCGTTTGTAGACAACCAAGCATGGAACCAATTTCATCGACCGAATCTTCTCATAGTATGTTTGGCCCAATTTCTGATCGTAGTTATGATCATTCACCCATTCAAAGGGAAGATAATTGGCCTAGAAATACTGAAGTAAGTAATTCTACTTTTTCTTTGTCGAATAAGCTTTATCAACAAATAGAATGCTATTTTCAAAATTTTAATGGATCACTCCAAGAGCTTCAAAAAGGTGTTTCTTATTTAAGACAAGGCATTGAAGATTACAAAGAGGACATGCAAAATTCTGCGAAAAACCAATCTTTGGGAAGTGGTAGCCAATCTTATGTTAATGAAGATAGTGATGATGACTATGAAAGTACATCGCTTGGACAAATTCATGGTGACATCCCCGAGGAGTGTACAATGGAGTCTTTTTTCAATCAAGGTGAAGTTGAAAAGGAATATGATGACACTAGTGTAGCTTACTCAAGCATTGATCTTTCTAACGATCAAGAACCTATTCAAAAGGTAGAGCTTGAGGATGATGCAATGAGTGTTCTAAAAAAGTTCCTTATGGTGAGACTTGAATCCGCAGTGGAGTATGTGCCTATTAACAAAGAGGAGTATGTTGAGAATGTGACCGTTATGACCAATATTGTGGAAGACCCAATTGAGCTTGAAAATGATTGTAATGATGATGTTTATGTCGAGACTTTGGTTAAGGCAGAAACAGATGAAGAATGGTTGCAAGGTTTGATAGAGGACCATGATTTACAAGAGGTGAATAATTCACTTGAGTGTTTCAAGGATGAAGAGGATTCCGTGATACAAGAGATTGTGATAGGTTTGTCTAACCCTTTGCATATTGATTCTTCTCCTTTACCTCTTATTGATTTGAATGTATATGCTTTGAGAATATTGTTGAATGACTTTGTTTCTCGATATCCGCCATTAGAGATACTTGATTCTCATACTATGCAGGTTTTGGAACAAGAAACCGTGGAAGTACCCGACTCCTATATTCTTTACCCACTTCCAAGTGTAGACAATAATAAGTGTGGTTGAAACTTCTATCGGTTAATAGCTTTAATTCTGTTTTCTTGTACTAATATTTGTGTGAAGCTAGTGTTTGCAAAACATGTGCTATGGGTGGATCCCCAACTTTTCCGATTATTGGTGTATGGGGAATTCAACTTGCATGTCAGGCTGACGACTTTAAACCAAGCGCTAAATGGGAGGAAACCCACTGGTTTTGTGTATCTATCCCTATCTTTTTATTTATTTTTTTCAAGTCTTTTATCTTTATTTTCTTATTTTGGATATTTGCATATCAAAACTCCAACTTTTAGAGATTTTTGAACAATTCAGAATAAGCATTAGCCTTTCTAAGTAGATGGAAAAAAATTTCTTAACGATGAGGTGTATATATTGGCTAAGTTGGGATTAGATACCAACTAAATAGCTTGTTTAATGTTTATCCTATATTGTTCAGAAATATCTATGAGTTGGAGTATCCATTTTTTTTTCATGCATTTTATTTTCTTATTGTGTATATATATCATGTTTTGAATTTCCCACCTTGACTTTCTTTGGATGATTCAATTTACATTGAGAACAATGTAAAGTTTAAGTGTGGGGGAGTGTTCTCATATAGAGTTTTTAGCCTTGTTAGTTTTTCCCCTGTGTTCTTAAAAAAAAAAATAGAAAAAGAAAAAGAAAAAAAATTTGCTTTATAAACTCCAAAATATAGAAACATGTGCCTTTAGGATGACACTATCAATCTAAATGGATGGAACCATCTTGGCTGGGGGAGTTGAGGAACCCATTAACTAAAAGGACATAATTATTCAAATGTTAGAAATAATATGATAGTTGTTACCATATCTCGGAATATCACCATATCACGTTCTATTTTTATTTTTCCATATTTATCTATTGTTCTCTAAGTGATTTGGTGGGTCACTAAAAATCGAATTGTTATTACTGCTAGGATGAAATAAAGTGATTGAGTTGCTATAAAAAAATAGTGACCGACCAATTAGACCAAACGGAATAAAAAAAAAAGACACTTGGATAGCAATATGTGTGTGTTCTCCCTGTCTCCGTCACCTAAACAAGCGTGGAATGCAGGATCCAAGGGAACTATCATGTAATCTGATGACAAGAAGCATGCGCTTTGATCCAAAAGATCTAATCATGATGTCTCAAAAGAAGAAAAAAAGTGAAAAAAAAAGGTAAAAAAAGAAGAAAAAAATATATTATTGTGTTGAATAAAGTCACTCCTGGTTCCCTTGTATATGCCAGTTGAGTTGATGTAGAATTAAGATTGTCGACCACTGGTTCCCTTGTATATGCCAGTGTGTTGACACTAGAATTCAGACCAGTAGCTCAATCCAATAGGATGCATAGGTTCATCTTGGCGGTGACCTTCAGACAGATATTGGGAAACACCGATCACTTGTTAACATTCGCAAACATCTACCTTTATATCCATCTTCTTAATCTATTCATGTGTGATTGTGGTTAGTCAGATTCCGAGTATTATGGTTTGTTCAAATTTATGATGAGAGCTTAATTTATATATATATAATAATTTGGATTCGCATCAGGGTACCTCCTCCAATAGCCATTTTGGATTCGTTCATAGATTTGTCACAGGTAGATGGAGTTGGAAATATAGGTTTTGTAGGTAGACCTCTTGTAAACCTTCACGAGACTAAAACTCGTCCACTAGGGACACCTAGGGGTTCAAAGGCTTGTTATTTATGCTAAAAGTGACCGTAGCCTCGACGACACGGAGTTGTATGTATGTTTTAGAATTGTTTTGTTTGATTTGCTCGAGGACTATCAAAGTCTAAGTGTGGGGGAATTTGATAGGTGTGATAAACACCTAATTTTATATCTAGTATTTATGCTTTCTTTGCGAGTTTTCGTGTGAATTATGTATCTTATGTGTGAGTTTGAGTGTATTAGGTGCTTTGGAGTCATATGGAGCAAAAGAAGGAGAAAACATCCATTTTGAGCATAAAGAGGGGAAAAGCTGTCATTTCCTAGGCGAATACTATCTGGAGCGCGGTAATGGTTAAGGGGAAACTCTATTTGGAGAAGTACTAAACACATGATAGTTGAGGTTAAGGGGATGTCAAATTGGGTGACCCTTATCTGAGACTATGGGTTGTCTCAATCCATACAATTACATATGCCCTAAAATCGAGCGGCTCACTCATTCCTCTCATTCATTAGTTCACCTGAAACCAAGAGGGAGAACTGTTGCTGTGGTTCCGAGAAATTCATAGAGAAATTTCAGATTGAGATGAAGAGTGAGTCATGGAGATAATGGTGGTGAACTGAAGGATTAATTGCAGAGATTGAGTAGAATTGATGAAAAGGGATCGGTGGTGATGATTAAAGGGTATGAAGAACAAAGACGAGAAGTTCATGATGTTCGTTGTGAATCGATGTAGGGTTTGCAGTTTGAATTGAGAACTTGGTTGAACAAGAGATGCAAACAGAAATGGAAGAAATGATTATGTTGTGGTGATGCAGAGTTAGGGTTTCCGTTGACTTTGTTGTTGCGTTCGATTGAAGACGATGGTGGAGGAATTGAAGATCTATAATGAAGCAATTAACAGCTGTGTTGATGAATAGAGTGGGGTTGAGATCGGTTGTGGGTTTGATTGTGAACTGAGACTTGAACATGAATAAGAACGGAGAAGAACTAGATGTTGATTTTCATGGGTTTGACTGAAATTGAGAGGAGAGATCGAATTGATGGGTGGAAAGAAGAGCAGATGAGTTTCATGGGTTTGAGGTTGTATCTGATGAGAACTGGGTCAGTTGCAGAAAAGGGATTGTGAAGAGCTTGAGATGGTAATTCTGAGAAGCAGATGGAAGTCAAGACAAGCAGCTGGTGCTGGTAGATGCAGTTCTGCTGCTATGTGGTTGATTTAAAAGACATGGGTTGGTGTCAATGATGAATCCAAATGGATCTGAGAACGATTGAGGTTGTGTGTGTGTTGGCTTGTGATTCAGATGAGAAGTTGATTTGCTTCTACAGTGGTGGTGATTGCAGGTGATGGTACTGTGTTTGTTAAGGAAGGAATTGTGAATGGTGAATGGTGGTGATAAAGGTTGGGAATTACAGGGAAATTCAGTGTGTTGTTGTTGAATAGGTTTGTGGTTTGAACTGCAACTAAGATTGCAGGGAATGGAGAAGATTGCAGTAGGCTGTGGCATTATGCAGTGGAGAGGCTGTATTACAAATGGTGTGTACGTATTGAATGGAACTGCAACAAGATTATGAAGTACTTATGGTCTAGTTGGTTGTCTTGTGTGTGTGTTGGAATGCATTTCTGCAGGTGATGAAAATTTGGATGCTGGAACAGATGAGAAGTGAAGATATGGCAGGAGTAGAATGTGCACAGCCATCATGGCTGGATAGGCATTGATGAAGCACAATCACGGTGCAGCATTAGTTTTGTCTATGTGCAGGTGGCCTGGCTAGAGCTAGTCAAACGAGTCAGACAGTGGTTCGGTCTGAACTCAGCTAACTCAGTGACTGACTCATTTCTTGACCCAGTTGACTAACAGCTTGACTCGTTTGACCGTTAATTTGGACGGCGCGTTGACGGAATATTTTATCGACGGAGAAGAATCTCCAGTGCCAGCGATTAGACTTCAGGTCACCTGAGCTCCATTCCGGTGACGAATTCCTGCCAAATTCCGTCCAAAACCCCAGTTTTCCGGCGACCACTTTTGGGACAGATTTTCTACACGGGTTTTCTCACTCATGGGCTTGGGGACTTCTATTTATTGGACCTTTTAAGGCTAGACCTAATTTTGGAACAAGAAGAGCTATAAAAGAGAAGACTTTAACCTAATCAAAGATCTTATCTTATCTTATACTTTTGTTTCTAGGGTTTACAACATGATAGGGTTTCTCTTTCTTCTTGTTATGAACTCCTTAAGCATGAGTACTTAATTTTATTATTGGTTATGGAATAGTTGGATTTCATAAAGCATGATTCTTTGATTCAATATATTAGTTTTGTCTCATATTTATCGTTTACGATTCTCTAAAAATATAGTTGTATGATTGATTGTTAGTTTTGTCAAGTTGCAAATTGGTAGAACTCGTAATCATATCTATTGCTAGTTTAGGGTTTATTATACGTAAACGTGATACACGTTGAATACAAGTAGCATAATTGTGAATATTGCTTGTAGTGATACATCTAGTAATCACAAGTGAATCGTGACCTTTGTTAAATCGGATTAGTGCGTTTTCCACGTTCAATTGCTTTGATTGGCCTGATTTCATAGAACTTAATGCATCTAGGGAATTAAACTTGATTAGTGCTTTTACACGTTAGGTTGTTCTCTTAGATAGAACTCATACTCGCATCTTTTAATGTGTTTGTTGATGAAAAAAAGAGATTTGCGGGATATTCTTGCGATCAAGGTATCCTAGGGCTTATGATAAAAGTTGAGATTAAATATCAATTTTGCTTATTGTTTTGAAAGCATGTTTGTGAATGAAGATGAATCCTTAACCAATATATTTTCTATTGATTTGTTTGCTTATTTCTTTCTTTGCTTTTATTTTAGTTTGCTCTATTAAAAATCATAAAAACCTCAGTGTTATTTATAGGAAACCGGAAATATATTGACAACCTAGACTTCTCTGTGGGATCGATCCTTTCTTGCCCTTGCTATATTTATATTTTGAGTAGTGAGAAAGTGAGAAAGTGTAATTTATTTTTGACGCCTACGACAACGATCACCCAACAGACGGGAGAGACACCAGGACAAATGGATATACAAATCAACATTGCTTTAACAATGATGAATTGCGTTGCTAAATCGGGTATTGGGATGACTTTGTGTGATTATACATGAATACCATAGAATCTAGGAGATTGTGTTTCACTGCAACAACCACGCAACTAGAGATTGAAGGTGCTGAGTAGCTTTCAAATGGGCCACAAAATATAGTGGACACACAATTACCTTTAGAAGTGATTCGGAACCTACTATTTTGTTGCCTATAGGAAAGTATGCAAAAGGCAAAACAACAAAGATACAAGATCAATGGTGAATTCTGCAACAACACTACATTTGACATCAACTTATTTAACACAAAATTGGTTGGATAACCCTTAATAAGAATTTTATGGGTTTAAAAGACAAGTAAAATTATATACCATTGTAATACCCGAGAATCTTTAAAATACTTTTTAAATATCCAAAATAGGGTAATTCACCCAAGGTTTATAAAACTGCTCACCAAAGTACCCTTCTCGATTTATTTTTGTTTCCCCATATGTTACACACCGGTGGGACCAAATAAAAGCTTAACGGTTACCACTTACCATTACTAACGATTGATTAATTGATGGCGTGTCTTACCACTAACTGAATGACGTTAATCGTTCCTTTATCACTAACGACTTATTGATTTGACGCGCCAATAATGATGTTCCATGAAATCACCAGATAGATCGACAAAGGAAAAAAAAATGTTAGGTCATCCAAAAAGAGAACAAGGTTTCAAATTTCTACTCGGCAAAAATAAATTGAATTATTAAAAGAGTTAAAGAAAAACAGGGATAATTTATAAATCGTAGACTATATTATTATTAGTTTAAATCTGGATAAAATTGTATACATTACATATTAAACCTAGATGAAATTAGTTTTATCTTAGTTTAAGCTTGGATGAAATTAATATCATCCTTCTTCATTTTGACAATTTTTTTCCAGGATGTATTCGGTTTCATCTTGTATATTCTGACAAATATATTTATTTTCATAAGGATATATCTGGTTTCATTATGCATGTTTAGACATTTATTTAATTTATGTTGGTGGGGGTAGTGTTTGTTATATTTTGTTATTATTGAAGGTGGTGGTGGCAATAATGTGGTATTTTTTGCGGTTGAAAATGTTAGTAGTGGTGGCGGCGGTGCTAGATTTTTTATATATATATATATATGTAATATAATATTTATATTTTATTTTAATACAATATGCAACCAGTTTCATCCTTGCTATTTTTTGAATAATTTTTTTTTCTTATTTTAGTCAAGGTGCATCCAGTTTCGTCCTGACTATTTTTTGAATAACTTTTTCTATCTTAGTTTAAGGCAGGATGAAACCAGTTTCATCCTAGCGAAAAAAATCGGAAAAAAAAAACTTTTGAATTTACCAGCAATAATGGATCTTGTTTTATAGATCATGTAAATCAATATCCAAGAATATAAATTTTATTAAAATCGGACATATATTTTAAAAGATATGATTTTTATTTATTTTTGTAAAAAAGAAAAGAAAAAGGAAATACATAAAAATGAGGAAAAACATAATTGTTTAGAAAGTTTGGTGTCAATTTCACTCATCCTAGTATTTACTTGTCCATAGGAAACATACTTAAAGAATATTCAGAATTCGAATCAAGATGTAATGTTCTGCAGAAACTGGCCATTCTCGGCAGAGAACCTCAAAAACATTCGTCACCCCTAACTGCTCAGATCTAAGCATATCTGAGCAGTAATTGTTTCAAATCTTCATATAAACAAACCTAGACCTCAGATTAATCTCTTTCTTCATCTTCAAACCACAAATCAACAACCATGGTTCTAGCCAATTTAATCGGCTAATCTCGACTCACCGGCCCTTTGTATTCCTAAGTTTAATATATGTTGTTGCAGGAATTCCCACAATACGTCCCTCACAAGAATTCATAATAATCAAAACATCTTTAAGATCAACAATCACACTTTTTATTAATTGAGTTTAGAAATTTTACAAGAAGGAAATGAAATCAAGAATACAGCCACTTTTCTAGACTTTCTCTCTCCTCAAAACTTTCTCTTCACTCTAAAAGGATCCCCCTTTCCCTAACCTTGTCCAGCTCTTTATATAGGATATTACATATTGGATGACAGCTAAGCTGTCCTTTATTTTCGGATCTAGCTTGCGATATTCTCGCAAGTATACAAATGTTAAATTTCGCAACATTCCTAAATCTCTCCAAGTCTTCACATCTTTCTCGTGTTTAAGTTGTCGTCATTTGTCATGTCATTTCTGTAATAATTCTGCGATATTCGCAAGAATATCGTTATTGACAATTTCGCAAGAGTGTTATCGTTGCGATATTCTGATCCTACAATATAGTTGAGTCTGTAATTCCTATTGTATCTTTAATTCAGTCTTAACATTTGTAATAGTAGTATTAGCACTTTTAGCACTAGGCCAGAGATTGGACTATACTACAAGACTCAATCAAAGCTAGAGCCTCAATTTCAAATGATGGATCAAGCCGAAAATCAAAGAAGTATTCGGATTTTAATCAGGCAGTTCATCGCAACATCAAGATACAAAGCCTTGGCTAGCATATTCATTCAATTGCATCGAACACCTCTACCGCAATTTAAGTTTTTATGGACACTATTGTGTCTATCAAACATACAACTTTTCTTGTGAAAAGCACTGAGCGGAGGCCTTTTGACCTTCGACTCCAACATTCACCCTCGATGCAACTACGATCCGAAGATAATTATCATACTCCAATATCATGTTGTTGTCGACTCTTGGTTTACCATTCAATTTGTATTTGATGAATCTTGTGTAACATTCTATTAGTAAATTAATGAATTTAATGCTTCAAAAAAAAAAAAAGAAAAAAAAGATTGGCCATTCTCATCTATAACCCGGGGGAGACCTCTTCTAGAAAAAATAATTGATAACTTAAATAGGCGACGGAAACTCAACTACAATTAAAGAAAACTGGATCCCCATGCATGCAAACATGTTATCACTGGGAAACTCAGGCAACAATCTGGTCAGTACATTAATTGAACCTCGTTATTTTAATTGGAATACCAATATGTAGGAACATATTTTTCCACCCAACATTAATAACTCAATCAGATCCATCCATATCCCCGATCCCAGACAAACCAATATGGCCACATGCCAAAAAAGGATAGTATAATGCCAAAAGTGGATATGAAGTGCTGATAAAGACCCAACCAAACACAAACAATTCCCACCTTCCAAACAGCACTATCCCCATTGAAATTTTTTACAAGAACACTTGGAAAGCCGACTGCCCTCAACAACTTAGACTTTTCCTATGGAAAGTCAGTCATGATGGACTACCTAACTTTGCAGTGCTACATTATAGGAATATCACTAGCACCTATATATGTCATATATGCAATCTACAATCGGAGACAGTCCAACATTGTTGCTAGAGCATTGCTCGGTCGAACTCGCATGCATTGCTATCTCAATCATGTTTGTCAATATTAGTGATCAAAACTATAAGTCTTGATTTTTAGTCTACTATAGCTAAGGTCTCGGACTAGGATAGAAAGTGTAGTTGAGCTCAAGAACTGCATAGAAATCATCATACAAGACGAAGGACTACTCAAGGAACTGGTGGATGTTCATCGACTAAAAGATATGTGAAGACTTGAACTTATCTATCACTCAAAAGTATATTTATCTCCTATCTTGAGACAAAAGTCGTTTTGCTTTATAGACTAAGATTATATACATTTGGTATTTCGATCCGAGTTTACCTCGCTTATCTATTTCTCGAAATATGTGTTGGTAAATCTTTCTCTTTAGCTAAGTTCATCTTTACCTAGTGACGAAAGTCATGTTAAGATTCAATCGCTTTGAAAATTGCACTGACGAAAAATGGTTTGTGAATAACAACTATATAACGTCCTCTGAGAATGTTTCAATGATTGAAATAAGAGTTTAGACAATATAACCAATGGAGGATATAAGTATTGTTGTGGAAACACATATATGTATAAGTCCTTATTCCTTGAACCAAAGTTTGCAAACTTTGTTGATCAAGAGAACCGGAGAAGTGCGTGAGCTTCAGTCCGCGAACTGGAAAATTTCTCAAACCCGATAATTTCTACTAGAGTTTGTGAACTCCATCCGGGAACTTAAGTCCGCGAACTTGAGTAGGTTATATTTAAAAACGATGTTTGTGAACTTATCTTTATAAACTAAGGAATGCTATTGCAAACCGTGGCTATATAGTTCATGAACCAATTCGAGTGAATCAAATCGTTTTTGCTTCAATTATGTCTTGTGTAGTACATGAGATTTCCTTGCAATTGAACAACTCTCTAACTAGTTCATTTGAGTCATTTGAACTAGTTATGGTGAAGAAGAATATGGTTGTTATGAAAGTTATCATATGGCTAAGCATTTGGTTAATTATTGTTGAACCAACTAATATACAAGTTTGGGTACGGTTTTCACAAGCCTACAAACGTGCATTACATGTGTGTATAACAAGCTATGTTTTCGATCTAACGGTTGATAAATATTATCTTGAATCTAATCAGGTTTTTATCTAACGGTAAAATTGAATACTTTGTTACTAAGATAACATTGATTGCAAACCCTGATTTGAAAGACTATATAAGGGAGAACTCTAGCAACTGGGAAACCTAATCCCCACACATTATGTGTGATACTAGTTGTGCTAAGCTAAAGTCGATTCTCCTTTAACCTTTGGTTTCTTCTTCTAAACCAGGTTAACGACTTAAAGACTTTATTGGGATTGTAAAGCCAGACCGATACTACTTTTATTGTAGTTGTGTGATCTGATCATGTTGTTTCTATCGTATGAGTAAAATTGTAATAATTAGCTTGAGATTTCTATCTCCGATAGGCAAGATAAAAAGTAATCACAAACATCTTCATCTCATCGTTTGTGATTCCACAATATCTTTTTTCGATGTGTCGATTAAGACTATTGTGAGGTGATTGATAATGAGCTATTCGTCGGGAATATAAGTCTGATTTATCAATTGGTTCATGTTCACCATGATTTATTAAAAGATGGAACAAAACTCGTAGGTATATTCGTGGGAGACGGATTTATCTATCACTGTAGACTTTTCTGTGTGATAAAGATTTATTTATTAAAGTTTTCGACTTTGGGTTATAGCAACTGTAGTTGCAGGAATTCCTACACTACACCCCTCACAAGAATTCATAATAATCAACCCATACTTGAAGATTAAGAACAACACTTTTATTGCTTAATTCTCAGAAATATTACAAGAAATGAAAGAAATCAAGAATACAACCGCTCTCTTGAACTTTCTCTCTCCTCAAAACTTTCTTAATACTCTCCAATTGATCTCCTCCTTTCCGAGTCTATTAGTTCTCTTTATATAGGGTAGTTACATAGCGGATGACAGCTAAGCTATCCTTTAATTTCGGATCTGACTCGCGATACTCTCGTAGTAGTTGTAATGTTAATTTTTGCAGATGATATAATCTTCGCAGGCTCATCATGCTCTTCTCGTGTTTCAGTTACCATCATCCTTTATGTCATTCTTCGAGTCATTTTGCGACACTCGCAGTGTGTTGTTGAAGAACTCGCAGAAATGTTGTTTACAAATTTCGTAAAAGTATTATTGTGACGATATTTTGATCCTACAACTCTTAGTTGTGGGTTACATCATCTAATGGAATCAAGTACGTAGTATCCTACTTGGATCAGAGGCGTAGGAGCATAACTATACCATGGATCGGTGTGAGATTGATTGGGGTTCAACTACAGTACAGACCGAAGTTAGCTTGGTGTAGGATAGTGTCTGTAGCGTCTTAATACAGTGTATGTTTAATCTAGACTAGGTCTCAGGGCTTTTCTTCATTTGCAGTTTCCTCGTTAACAAAATTCTGGTGTCTGTATTATTTCTTTTCCATATTATATTTGTTATATAATTAAAATAATATAGGTTGTGCGTTGTTCAATCAATTAGAATGTCCGACCTTTTGGTTGTTGATTTAAATTGATTGACACTTGGATATTGGTCTTTGGTACCATCCAAGTTATCTTCTTTTATTTGATAAAGACTCACAGATTTCTATTTGCTTGAGTAAAGATCAAATCAAGTGAGAGAGATATAAACTCTTTGATATACTTTTATCTAGATTGAGTCTGACTATCTAGTTGATTCTCTAGAAATTATATTGGAGTTTGTCCATACAAATTGCTAATTCGAAATATTGGGTGTGGTTGTTAGACCCCCGCTTTTTCAATTGGTATCAGAGCACGAAAACACGTCCAAGACCTAAAAAGTATGTATATGTGGCGATCTGACTCTATGGACGATAAACACTCTTATAACGATTCACAAGGTTTAAAAACCAATCGTTGAAGAAGTTCTGATAAACTGGTTATTCTCCAAAAATGGTTGGATGAACAAATCCAGATCAATTTTGATCTTATTGCAGAAATTGCAGTACTTAAGGATTTGAAACCCATTATAAATCCTTTTATGGATGTTAGTAACTCCAGTCGTTCCTCCTTGAAGAACGATCATACATCAGGAAATAAACAACGATTAAATGTTGAGAAAACTGATATGACTCAGAACTTCTCTTACAAACTAAAAGGTGTTGGCCCATGTTTATTTTGTGATTCTTCTCATCACTTTCAACATGATTGTGTGTCTTTTCAAAAGAGACTAAAAGTTGCAAGTAATCTTCACAAGAAAACTAAACAACTCATTGCTTATCCAAAAAGACATACAAAACTATCAGGAAATCCTAAATAAAATAGTACTGATAGTATGAGAGCTTTTGCTATAAAATCAACATCACCCTTTCAATGGTTTCTTGACAGTGGATGTAGCAGACATATGAGGGGATGTCACTTGGTTTATTTCTTCAGATGACTATGAAGGTGGACCAGTAACTTTCGGAGATGGGCGTTGTTGCTACACAAGCAAGAAGGGAACGATCAAATTACCTGGCGTACCTGAAATTCATGATGTAGTCTACGTAAAAGGTATGACTGCAAATCTTATCTATGTTAGTCAAATTTGTGACAAAGGCCATCGAGTTGTCTTCAATGCATATGGATGTGACATTGTAGACAAAACTGGGAAAGTAATTTTTCAGGGAATTCGTGGTAAAAATAACTGTTAACTTTTGGATACTCAGTTCAACAATTATTGCAATTTGACTAAGGTGGAATATACGCAAATTTTGGCATGAACGTTTTGGTCACATCAACTATCGTCTTCTAACTAAGATCATTAACAAAGAACTTGTTAGAGGCGTTCCAAAAAATTAATGCAAAGATTGAAGGTGTATGTGGTGCCTATCAAAATGTTAAACAAACGAAAGTTCACCATAAATCATCTCGATACATTCTCACTAAAGCTCCACTTGATTTAATTCATATGGATATCTTCGGACCAATTCAACAACCCATAGTTGTTGGTAATAAGTATGCTTTGGTTATGGTAGATGATTACACCAGGTTCACTTGGGTTACGTTCCTATCTCATAAGAATGAAACCCTTGATGAATTCAAAATTATTGTTAATAGAATCCAGAATGAACAAGGTCGCAAACTAAAGAAAATTAGAAGCGACCGTGGAACTGAATTTAAGGATACTAAGGTGTTTGAATTCTGTGACGAACTGAGAATCATTCAACAATATTATCCACCTATTAATCCTCAAGCTAATGGAGTTGCAGAAAGAAAGAACAGAAACATTCAGGAGATGTCCAGGGTAATGCTCGATAACAAAAACTTACCTTTAAGATTTTGGGGAAAAGCTGTCTTCACATCATGCTATTTGATCAACCGTGTCTACTTACGGTCTAAAACCCTCAGCACTATTTATGAGTTGTGGTACTGTTGAAAAACCAACTTGCACTATCTTCGAGTATTTGGTAGTAAGTGCTACATTCTAAAAGATCGAGAACAGAGAGGGAAATTTGATTCCAAAAGTGATGAAGGTATTTTCCTTGGCTATGCTTCTGATAGTCGTGGTTTCCGAGTATTTAATCTCAGAACCCAGGTCATGATGGAATCTGCTAATGTTATTATCGATGATATCAGTAATTTTCATCATGATAATCCTCCTTTTGAATTGCCTCTAACTGAGATAATTAAGAAAGTCAAAGAAATAACAGAATCAGTTGAAGTCATCCCAACTATTACTGATCCTGATATTTCTAGTGACGAGGAGAAGAACACTGATCAGGCTACTCCTGACGAACAAGAAAGTGTCCCTCCACGACATCTCTGGGTTCAAAGGAATCATGATCTAAACAGTAATATTGAAGGAAGAGATTCTACAGCTAAAACAAGAGGACAACTTCAAAATATTTGCAATTTTGGTTGTTATCTGTCACAAGTAGAACCAAGAAATATTGATGAAGCTCTTAGCAATCCCATTTGGGTGAATGCAATGCATGAAGAGTTAAATCAATTTCAAATACAAGACGTATGGGAACTTGTACCTTGTCCCTCTAATGTTAATATTGTTGGTACGAAATGGATATTTAAGAATAAGTCTGAAGAATTTGGCACAATTGTCAGAAATAAAGCCAGACTTGTCGCTCAAGGATATTCACAAATTGAAAGCATCGACTTTGACGAAACCTTTGCACCTGTAGAACTCCTTGAGTCCATTAGACTTTTATTAACTCATGCTTGTTTTCTCAAGGTTAAGTTTTTCTAAATGGATATTAAATCTGCATTCCTAAACGGAATTTTAAAGGAAGAAGTCTATGTTTCTCAACCTAAAGGTTTTGAAAACCGTGATTTCCCAGATCATGTTCTTAAACTAAAAAAGGCATTATATGGGTTAAAACAAGCACCTAGAGCCTGGTTTGAAAAACTTACAACTTCTCTTATTAGAAAAGGTTTCTCAATAGGAGGATCTGATAAAACTCTATTTTCCAAATGGAATGGGAAAGATGTTGTCATTTCTCAAGTCTATGTAGATGATATCATCTATGGTTCAACTACTGAGAAGCTTGCAAAGGATTTCCAAGTTGCGCTTGCTAAAGAATTTGAAATGAGCAATGTTGGTGAATTGAAGTTCTTCTTAGGATTACAAATTTAATAACATAAGGATGGAATTTACTTATCCCAAGAGAAATATACAAGGGATCTTGTGACAAGATTCAGCCTGGATAAGTCTTCTCCAAAATTGACACTTATGGCCACTGCTGGTAAACTGTATAGGGATGATAAAGGAGTAAAAGTAGATCAAAAATTGTATCGATCTATTATTGGCAGCCTTTTATATCTTACAGCTACTAGACCTGATATTTCTTTTATTGTTGGTTGTTGTGCTAGATTTCAGGCTGATCCTAAGGAATCTCATCTTGCAGCTACAAAAAGGATCATACGATACGTCAATCACACTGTCAGGTATGTCATATCCTACACTTTTGAAACTAACACTGACCTTTCCGCTTATTCTGATGTGGATTGGGCAAGATGTGTAGAAGACATAAAAATTACATCAGGGGGTTTCTACTATGTAGGACTGAATCTTTTAGCTTGGCACAATAAAAAACAAAATTCACAATCCATGTCTATATGCGAAGCAGAGTATATTATTGCTGCATCATGTTGTACTCAACTTCTATGGATGAAACAAATGCTGGATAAATATGGAGTTGATACTGGAATAATGAAGATCTTTTGTGATAACTCTAGTGCGATTCGAATCACTGAGAATCCCGTTGAGAACTCAAGAACAAAGAACATTGATATAAGGTACCATTTTATTCGAGAACTTTATGAGAATAGTATCATAAATATGGAATTTGTGCCTTCAGAACAATAATTTGCTGACATTCTCACCAAACCATTAGACACTGCTATGTTTCAGCACTTACGGCAGTCTATTGGTGTTGTTTTGGTACATTAGTTGTTTCCATGACTCTTGCCCTTGTGTTTATCTCTATCTTTTGGGCAATTGAGTTGGAACTCCAGTATGTGTTTACTTCAAGTTTGTATTTGTTTACATAGGTTTATTTTATGTCAAGTTGTTCAATGTGTTATGTCCAAAGAAATCCTTATTTTCTTTTGAAATTAAGGTTGCTCTTGTTGTTCTTTCGGGAATGACATATTATGGGGGAGTGTTCTTAATTGAACTTGTGTTCAATTTCCAAATCTTTATGGGGAGTACGGCTGTGGAATATTATAGGGGTTATCTTGTATCTTTATAGACTCCTTGATGAATGCATTTAGCTTCGGATTTATGATTGCATCTAAATAAGATGATATATACTTACTTTTGGTCGTGAAACGTCTCTTACGAAAATTTCATTAGGATCTCGTTCTTGTACCTTTGCCAATTTTATTGACAAAAAGGGGGGAGATATGTATTTCACACTACAAATACATATGGTTTTCGGATCATTATGTAAGAGGGAGTGGTTTCCATGTGATATGGAGTATTGACTAAGGGGGAGTGACATATCGCCATAGTATTATTGTTGAAGTTGTGATGCAATTGGACTTTGACGTTGTGTAATGATATTATGACACTGTATAACAATGATTGAGAACTATTGTTTTCTCATTGTTATAGCTATGGATTTTCAACAACGATGATGCTAAACTTACAACCTTTGGGATCATTGGAGTACTTGGAAGTGACAAAGATTTCGAGTAATGTTGAAGATTAGACATGTGGAATAGGAGCTACAAAGTTTATTTATATATTTTTTTTATTCCATATGTATTGATAGTTTTGTCACTAAAATTGACAAAGGGGGAGATTGTTATAGCATTGCTCGGTCGAACTCGCATGCGTTTCTATCTCAAGCATGTTTGTCAATATTAGTGATCAAAAATATAAGTCTTGATTTCTAGTATACTATAGCTAAGGTCTCGGACTAGGATAGAAAGTGTATTTGAGCTCAAAAACTCCATTGCAGTCATCATACAAGACGAAGGACTACTTAAGGAACTGGCGGATCTTTATCGACTAAAAGGTATGTGGAGACTTGAAATTATCTATCACTCAAAAGTCTATTTATCTCCTATCTTGAGACAAAAGTCATTTTGCTGTATAGACTAAGATTAAACACATTTGGTATTTCGATCCGAGTTTACCTCGCCTATCTATTTCTTGAAATATGTGTTGGTAAAACTTTCACTTTAGCCAAGTTCATCTTTACCTAGTGACGAAAGTCATGCTAAGTTTCAATCACTTTGAAAATTGCTCTGACGAAAAATGGTTTGTGAATAACAACTATATAACATCTTGTGAGAACGTTTCAATGATTGAAATAAGAATTTAGACAATATAACTAATGGAGGATATAAGCATTGTTGTGGAAACACATATATGTATAAGTCCTTATTCCTTGAACCAAAGTTTGCAAACTTTGTTGATCAAGAGAATCATAGAAGTTCGTGAGCTTTATTTCGCGAACTGGCGAAGTTCTCAAACCCAAGAATTTATACCGGAGTTTGTGAACTCCATCCGGGAACTTAAGTCCGCGAACTTGAGTAGGTTATGTCTAAAAACGATGTTTGTGAACTTATCTTTATAAACTAAGGAATGTTATTGCAAACCATGGATATATAGTTCGTTAACCGATTCGAGTGAATCATATCGTTTTTGCTTCAATTGTGTCTTGTGTAGTACATGAGATTTCCTTGCAATTGAACAACTCTCTAACTAGTTCATTTGAGTCATTTGAACTAGTTATGGTGGAGAAGAATATGGTTGATATGAAAGTTATCATATGGATAACCATTTGGTTAACTATTGTTGAACCAACTAATGTACAAGTTTGGGTATATTTTTCACAAGCCTACAAATGTGCATTACATGTGTGTATAACAAGTTATGTTTTCGATCTAACAGTTGATAAATATTATCTTGAACTTAATTAGGTTTTCATCTAACGGTGAATATTGAATGCTTTGTTACTAAGCTAACATTGATTGCAAACCCTGATTTGAAAGACTATATAAGGGAGAAATCTAGCAACTGGGAAACCTAATCCCCACACATTCTATGTGATACTAGTTATGCTAAGATAGAGTCGATTCACCTTTAACCTTTGGTTTCATCTTTAAAACCAGGTTAACAACTTAAAAACTTCATTGGGATTGTGAAGCCAGACCGATACTATTTTTATTGTAGTTGTGTGATCTAATCTTGTTGTTTATATCGTACGAGTACAATTGTAATAATTGTATTGAGATTTTTATCTCTGATAGGCAAGATAAAAAGTAATCACAAACATCTTCGTCTCATCATTTGTGATTACACAATATATTTTTCCGCTGCATCGATTAAGACTGTTGTGAGGTGATTGATAATATTAAGTTGTTCTTCGGGAATATAAGTCTGGTTTATTAATTGGTTCATGTTCACCTTGATTTATCAAAATACGGAACAAAAGTCGTAGGTATATTCGTGGGAGACGGATTTATGGACGTTCAAGAGCAGGAAAACACGTTCAAGACCTTAAAAGTCTTTGTTTGTGGCGATCTGACTCTATGAACGATAAAGCCTCTTATAATGCTTCACCAGGTTTAAAAACCAATCGTAGAAGAAGTTCTGAAAAATTGTTTATTCTCCAAAAAAGGTTGGATGAACAAATCCGGATCAATTCTGATCTTATTGCAGAAATTACAATACTTAAGGATTTGAAACCCATTATAAATCCTTTTATGGATGTTAGTAACTCCAGTCGTTTCTCCTTGAAGAACGGTCATACATCAGGTGATAAACAACGATTAAATGTTGAGAAAACTGATATGACTCAGAACTGCTCTGCCAAACTAAAAGGTGTTGGCCCATGTTTGTTTTGTGATTCATCTCATCACTTTCAACATGATTGTGTGTCTTTTCAAAAAAGACTAAAAGTTGCAAGTAATCTTCACAAGAAAACTAAACAACTCATTTCTTATCTAAAAAGACATACAAAACAATCAGGAAATCCTAAACAGAATAATACTGATAGTATGAGAGCTTTTGCTTTAAAATCAACATCACCCTTTCAATGGTTTCTTGACAGTGGATGTAGCAGACATATGAGGGGATCTCACTTGGTTTATTTCTTCAGATGACTATGAAGGTGGACCAGTAACTTTTGGAGATGGGTGTTTTTGCTACATAAGAAAGAAGGGAACGATCAAATTACCTGACGTACCTGGAATACATGATGTAGTCTACGTAAAATTTATGACTACAAATATTCTCTCTGTTAGTCAAATTTGTGACAAAGGCCATCGAGTTGTCTTCAATGCATATGGATGTGACATTATAGACAAAACTGGGAAAGTAATTTTTTAGGGAATTCGTGGTAAAAATAACGGTTATCTTTTGGATACTCATTTCAGCAATTGTTGCAATTTGACTAAGGTGAAATCTACGAATCTTTGGCATGAACGTTTTGGTCACATCAACTATCGTCTTCTAACTAAGATCATTAACAAAGAAATTGTTAGAGGCGTTCCTAAAATTAATGCAAAGATTGAAGGTGTATGTGGTGCCTGTCAAAAGGGTAAACAAACGAAAGTTCATCATAAATCATCTCGAGACATTCTCACTAAAGCTCCACTTGATTTAATTCATATGGATCTCTTCGGACCAATTCAATAACCCATAGTTGCTGGTAAGAAGTATGATTTGGTTATGGTATATGATTACACCAGGTTCACTTGGGTTGCGTTCCTATCTCATAAGAATGAAACCCTTGATGAATTCAAAATTATTGTTAATAGAATCCAGAACGAACAAGGTCGGAAATTAAAGAAAATTATAAGCGACCGTGGAACTGAATTCAAGGACACTAAGGTGTCTGAATTATGTGACGAAATGGGAATCATTTAACAATATTATCTACCTATTACTCCTCAAGCTAATGGAGTTTCAGAAAGAAAGAACATAAACTTTCAGGAGATGGCAGGGTAATGCTCCATAACAAAAACTTACCTTTAAGATTTTGGGGAGAAGCTGTCTTCACATCATGATATTTGATCAACCGTTTATACTTACGTAATAAACCCTAAACACTCCTTATAAGTTGTGGTACGGTAGAAAACCCAACTTGCATTATCTTCGAGTGTTTGGTAGCAAGTGCTACATTCTAAAAGATCGAGAACAAAGAGGGAAATTTCTAACCAAAAGTGATGAAGGTATTTTCCTTGGCTATGCTTCTGATAGTCGTGGTTTCCGAGTATTTAATCTCAGAACCCAGGTCATGATGGAATTTGCTAATGTTATTATCGATGATATCAGTAATTTTCATCATGATAATCCTCCTGTTGAATTGCCTCTAACTGAGATAATTAAGAAAGTCAAAGAAATACCAGAATCAGTTGAAGTCATCCCAACTATTACTGATCCTGATATTTCTAGTGACGAGGAGAAGAGCAATGATCAAGATACTCCTGATGAACAAGAACTTTTCCCTCCACGACATCTTTGGGTTCAAAGGAATCATGATCCCAACAGTATTATTGGAGGCAGAGATTCTACAGCTAAAACAAGAGGACAACTTCAAAATATTTGCAATTTTGGTTGTTATCTGTCACAAGTAGAACCAAGAATTATTGATGAAGCTCTTATTTATCCCATTTGGGTGAATGCAATGCATGAAGAGTTAAATCAATTTCAAAGACAAGACGTATGTGAACTTGTACCTTGTCCCTCCAATGTTAATATTGTTGGTACTAAATGGATATTTAATAACAAGTCTGATGAATTTGGCACAATTGTCAGAAATAAAGCCAGACTTGTCTCTCAAGGATATTCACAAATTAAAGGCATCGAGTTTGACGAAACCCTTAGAACCTGTGGCACACCTTGAGTCCATTAGACTTTTATTAGCTCATGTTTTTTTTTTCCTCAAGGTTAAGCTTTTCCAAATGGATATTAAATCTGCATTCCTAAACGAAATTTTAAAGGAAGAAGTCTATGTTGCTCAACCTAAAGGTTTTGAAAACCATGATT
Source organism: Papaver bracteatum (assembly GCA_023529315.1). NCBI lineage: Eukaryota > Viridiplantae > Streptophyta > Magnoliopsida > Ranunculales > Papaveraceae > Papaver > Papaver bracteatum. The sequence goes on from JAJJWX010000650.1 coordinate 223,373, forward strand.
TCCCAGATCATGTTCTTAAACTCAAAAAGGCATTATATGGGTTAAAACAAGCACCTAGAGCCTGGTTTGAAAAACTTATAACTTATCTTATTAGAAAAGGTTTTTTAAGAGGCGGAGCTGATAAAACTCTGTTTACCAAATGTAGTGGGAAAGATTTTGTAATTACTCAAGTCTATGTAGATGATATCGTCTATGGTTCAACTTCTGAGAATCTTGCAAAGGATTTCCAAGTTGCGCTTGCTAAAGAATTTGAAATGAGCAATGTTGGTGAATTGAAGTTCTTCTTAGGATTACAAATTCGACAACATATGGATGGAATTTACTTATCCTAAGAGAAATATGCAAGGGATCTTGTGACAAGATTCGGCCTGGATAAGTCTTCTCCAAAATTGACACCTATGTCCACTACTGGTAAACTGCATAGGGATGAGAAAGGAGTAAAAGTAGATCAAAAATTGTATCAATCTATTATTGGAAGACTTTTATATCTTACAACTACTAGACATTATATTTCTTTTAGTGTTGGTTGTTGTGCTAGATTTCATGCTGATCCCAAGGAATATCATCTTGCAGCTGCAAAAAGGATCAAACGATACATCAATCACACTGTCGGGTATGGTCTAATCTACACTTTTGATACTAACACTGACCTTTTCTCCTATTATGATGCGAATATGGCAGGATATGTAGAAGATAGAAAACGTACATCAGGGGGTTTCTACTATGTAGGACTGAATCTTGTGGCTTGGCACAACAAAATTCACAATCCCTGTCTACATGCGAATCAGAGTATATTATTGCTGGAACATGTTGTACTCAACTTATATGGATGAAATAAATGCTGGATGACTATGAAGTTGATACTGGAATAATGAAGATCTTTTGTGATAACTCTAGTGCGATTCGAATCACTGAGAATCCCGTTGAGCACTCAAGAACAAAGCACGTTGATATAAGATACCATTTTATTCGAGAACTTTATGAGAATGGTATCATAAATATGGAATTTGTGCCTTCAGAACAACAATTGGTTGACATTCTCACCAAACCATTAGACACTGCTATGTTTCAGCACTTACGACAGTCTATTAGTTGTTTTGGTTCATTATTTGTTTCCATGACTCTTGCCCATGTGCTTATCTCGATATTTTGGGCAATTGAGTTGGAACTCCAGTATGTGTTTACTTCAAGTTTGCGTTTGTTTACATAGGTTAATTTTCTGTCAAGTTGTTCAGTGTGTTATGTCCAAAGAAATCCTTATTTTCTTTTGAAATTAAGGTCGCTCTTGTTCTTCTTTCGGGAATAACATATTATGGGAGGGGGGGGGGGGAGTTCTTAATTGAACTTGTGCTTAATTTACAAATCTTTGTGGGGAGTGCGGATGTGGAATAATATAGGGGTTATCTTGTATCTGTATAGACTCCTTGATGAATGCATTTAGCTTTGGCTTTATGTTTGCACCTAAATAAGATGATATATACTTACTTTTGGTCATGAAACGTCTCTTACGAAAATTTCATTAGGATCCCGTTCTTGTACCTTTGCCAATTTTATTGACAAAAAAGGGGAGAATTAATATGTAGTTCACACTAAAAATACGTATGGTTTTCGGATCATTCTGTAAGGGAGAGTGGTTTCCATGTGAGATGGAGTATTGACTAAGGGGGAGTAACATATCACCATAGTATTATTGTTGAAGTTGTGATGCAATTGGACTTTGACGCTATGTAATGATACTATGACGCTGTGTAATGATACTATGACACTATATAACAATGATTGAGAACTCTTGTTTTCTCGTTGTTATAGCTATGGATTTTCAACAACAATGATGCTAAAATTTACAACCTTTCAGATCATTGGAGTATTTGGAAGTGACGAAGATTTTGAGTAATGTTGAAGATTAGGCATGTGGAATAGGAGCTATAAAGTTTATTTATGTATTTTTTTTTCCCATATGTATTGATAGTTTTGTCACTAAAATTGACAAAGGGGGAGATTGTTAGAGATTGCTATCTCAAGCATGTTTTTCAATATTAGTGATCAAAACTATAAGTCTTGATTTCTAGTATACTATAGCTAAGGTTTCGGGCTAGGATAGAAAGTGTAGTTGAGCTCAAGAACTCCATGGCAATCATCATACAAGACGAAGGACTACTCAAGGAACTGGTGGATCTTCATCGACTAAAAGGTATGTGGAGACTTGAAATTATCTATCACTCAAAAGTCTATTTATTTCCTATCTTGAGACAAAAGTCGTTTTGCTGTATAGACTAAGATTATACACATTTGGTATTTCGAGCCGAGTTTACTTCACCTATCTATTTCTCGAAATATGTGTTGGCAAAGCTTTCGCTTTATCCAAGTTCATCTTTACCTAGTGACGAAAGTCATGTTAAGTTTCAATCACTTTGAAAATTGTTGTGACGAAAAATGGTGTGAATAACAACTATATAACGTCCTCTGAGAATGTTTCAATGATTAAAATGAGAGTTTAGACAATATAACCAATAGAGGATATAAGCATTGTTGTGGAAACACATATATGTATAAGTCCTTATTCCTTGAACCAAAGTTTGCGAACTTTATTGATCAAGATAACCGGAGAAGTGCGTGAGCTTCTGTCCGCGAACTCACTCTGCGAAATGGCGAAGTTCTCAAACCCGAGAATTTCTGCAGGAGTTTGTGAATTACATCCGGGTACTTAAGTCCGCGAACCCAGTCAACGAGATTGAGTAGGTTATGTCTAAAAATGATGTTTGTGAACTTATCTTTATAAACTAATGAATGCTATTGCAATCCGTGGCTATATAGTTCATGAACCGATTCGAGTGAATCAAATATTTTTTGCTTCAATTGTGTCTTGTGTATTACATGAGATTTCCTTGCAATTGAACAACTCTCTAACTAGTTCATTTGAACTAGTTATGGTGAAGAAGAATATGGTTGATATGAAAGTTATCATATGGCTAACCATTTGGTTAACTATTGTTAAACCAACTAATGTACAAGTTTGGGTACGGTTTTCACATGTCTACAAACGTGCATTACATGTGTGTATAACAAGCTATGTTTTCGATCTTACAGTTGATAAATATTAGCTTGAACCTAATCAGGTTTTCATCTAACGGTGAATATTGAATGCTTTGTTACTAAGCTAACATTGATTGCAAACCCTGATTTGAAAGGCCATATAAAGTAGAACTCTAGCCACTGGGAAACCTAATCTCCACACATTCTGTGTGATACTAGTTGTGCTAAGCTAGAGTCGATTCTCCGTTAACCTTTGGTTTCTTCTTCTAAACCATGTTAACGACTTAAAAACTTCATTGGGATTGTGAAGCCAGACCGATACTACTTTTATTGTAGTTGTGTGATATGATTTTGTTGTTTCTATCGTACATGTACAATTATAATAATTGGCTTGAGATTTTTATCTCCGATAGGCAAGATAAAAAGTAATCACAAACATCTTCGTCTTATCGTTTGTGATTCCACAATATTTTTTTCGCTGCGTCGATTAAGACTATTGTGAGGTAATTGATAATACTGAGCTGTTCTTCGGGAATATAAGTCTGGTTTGTCAATTGGTTCATGTTCACTTTGATTATCAAAAGAGGGAACAAAACTCGTAGGTATATTCATGGGAAACGGATTTATCTATTACTGGAGACTTTTCTGTGTGATACAAATTTGTTTATTAAAGTCTTCGACTTTGGTTCGTAGAAACTCTTATTTGTGGGTGAGATCAGCTAAGAGAATTAAGTATGTATTATCCTGCTGGGATCAAAGGCGTAGGAGCATAATTATACCTTGGATCAGTGTAAGATTGATTGGGGTTCAACTACAGTCCAGGCCGAAGTTAGCTTGGAGTAGCTTAGTGTATGTAGCGGCTTAATACAGTGTATGTTTAATCTGGACTAGGTCCCCGGGGTTTTTCTGCATTTGCAGTTTCCTCGTTAACAAAATTCTGGTATCTGTGTTAAATTGATTGACACTTGGATATTGGTCTTTGGTACCATCCAAGTTATCTTCTTGCATTTGATAAAGACTCTCATATTTCTATTTGCTTGAGTAAAGATCAAATCAAGTGGGAGAGATATAAACTTTTTGATATACTTTTATTTAGATTGAGTCTGACTATCTAGTTGATTTTCTAAAAAGTATATTGGAGTTTGCCCAAACAGATTGCTAATTCAAAATATTGGGTGTGGTTGTTAGACCCCCTCTTTTTAAATTCCCTCTTTGAATGCTCAAAGGCCAAAGAAACTTGGGAACTACTGTGTACACATTCCAAGAATAATGCATCACAATACGATCCATATTATGGTCTCACTAGTCCACCACATCTGATACCATATGTCATCTGTCAAAAAAAACAGCAGAATTCGAATCAAACATACGCTCAACAATAGAAAAGAAGAGGCACAACACCACCACCTATGCAAGTATCAGCAAACTTCGAGGACTTCTTAAAGTTGCATGCACGAAAATATGAATTTACGATATGTTGTTTCATGATATAGAATATCTGGCTAGCGATAAATGCAAAAGTTTACAATAACATCATCTAGACACCAAAGCAAACATTTCATATATCACTGCTTCTCAGTCAAGAATACAAATGGGATACACAAAACAACATCAACAACAACCAAACATAAGACAGACAACAAAATGCTCCACAACACTCAGGGGGAACACCACAACTATTTGGGTTAAATAGAACACACCACCCACAAACTGGATAAAAATTAATACGGATGGAGCAAGTAAGGGACAGCATGGAGGCATGCCAGAAGCGGAAGGAGTAGGATGGATATGCATGGACCCACAAGGATTGGTTATCATGGCAATGGCAGCACCAATTGGGAAAAAATAGCTCTGGCAGCGGAAACATGGGCTTTCCTCATAGCTACTAGAATAACAATTACAAAGGAATTGCACAACATCTATTTCGAAACAGACTCAACCACCTTGTTGACTATAATTGTGCAGGAATCTTCAAAAGCTTCGTGGATCATTCAACCTATCCTGCAAGAGATACGCAACCATCTTCTCCAAATAGGATAGTATGTGATCACACACACATATAGGAAGGCGAACCAGGCGGCAGATGGATTGGCAAACCATGCAACGAAGAAACAACTACAAGCAGGAAATAACAACAACAACATCTCTGCAAATATATGGGAACATACGTGCCTAGAATTCTTCTATATAATTGTGACGAATGATAAAATGGGGACCACTTACCCCATGTTTAAGAATATCATGGATCTTGTCTTTTGGGAAAAAAAATACTACCTTTGTTTCAAAAAAAAAAAACTACCTCTATATTTAATAATCAAGCTTGGTAGAGGGGCGGCAAGTGTGATAGCAATGTCCCTCTTACTGGTTAGGGGGTGTCCTATAGGGGATGTAGTTTGACTAAATTACCCTTTTCACCTCAAATGGTCTAATTTACCCTTGTTTTTTTGATTGAAAATACTAAATTGTCCTCCATCCTATAAACCTAATTATGAGAAGAATCAAAATCAGTTTTTATTTTTGTTTCATCTTCCCCACTTCCATTGTAACCGTAAGCACCACCTCCATTAAAGTTCGAAAATTCATCGTCTTCGATTAATCGGCGATTCGCAAAATTGATAATCGTTGATTGAAGTCTACATTATAGATGACGAATAAGAAGAAAGTTGACGTAGCGATTCCAATCAAGCAAATGTTCTATTAGGTGAAGAACAAAAATCTCAACTCCAAACCCCTCCCCCGGATAAATTAGGTGTCATGACGTACATGAGGTATGTTTTGCGGAACCCATTTAGGCTTTAGTTTAATTTCTTCGTTTTAATTTCAATTTCTATCAAAAATTAGGGTTTTAGGTGAAAAATCAAGTTTCCATATCCTGGGTTTTGGTTAGTTACGGTTGCAATTAGTGAAATTTTGAACCGTATATGAAGCTTTTGATGCTCGTACGATTTGTAACAATTGAAATTTTATGAAATACCAACCGTATGTTCTTGGGTTTCAGTTTTCTTTCTCCAGTTACGGTTGCTAATGTCACGGAGTTACGAACCGATTGTTTCTCTGTATGTTAAATTTTTTTCTTACGGTGCTTATAGTTACCCACCGTGTATTAGGTACGGTTCCTATTGTATGTTAGTTACCAACCGTATATTATCCTGTGTTTGAAAAAATTTGGTGAAGTTTAGTTACGGTTGATAACGATAATAAAGTTACCAATCGATTTTATATACGGCGTGTTTAAGTGTTAGGTTACGAACCGTATCCATGATACGGTTTAACACGATTGTAAAGTTACAAACCTATATTGTTTTGGTTTGTTTGTAACACATTGTTTGTTCAACCCTTAGGAATTCATTCAAATTATTACTTGTGTAGGATCCTGATAGGGTGAAGAAAAAGAGAGGGGACAACTTAACTCCGATTGATCATACACCCACCCCTCGCGGTGACAAGCATTTAAGGGTAGATCATAGAGTTGTCCCCAAGAATGCGAAGAAGAAGAAGAATCAATTTGAGAGTAGGCTTAGAGAACCATTTTTCGGTAACTATGATATTGAATTAGAAGGAGCTGAACCTAATGTTCAAGAAATTGAAGAGGTAGGAGTTGAAAAGAACCTTGAAGAGGAGGATGAAGAAGGAAATGGTGAAGATGAGGAAGAGGAAGGAGATAATGAAGATGAAGATGAGGAAGAGGAACAAAATGATGAAGATGAGGAAGAGGAAGCAAATGATGAAGAAGGAGTATAAAACAAGGGGAAAGAAATTGTTGTAGCTACAACTCCATCTCCAGCTAAACCAAGGAAAGAAAAGAAGACGAGAAAGGAACCTGAACCAAAAAGGTTGCATATTCCTATAGGAAAAGACATGTTGTTTCCAAGGAAGAAGAATAAAAGACCTTGGGGAGAGGCACCAGATAAGTCCTCAATCTTATTTGGTTATACCAATTCCTGGGCCGCAAAAGTCTGTGAGACTAGGGTATGTTTCTCTTAACACATTGTTTTGTTTTAAGTTATTCTATGTTTTTTATTTTTTTTTATTTATGTATATTTCATTAATCTCAGTTTAACAAAATATGTTTGTATTGTTTTTAAGGATCATGAAAGGGCAATCAAATTGGTCAAGCATCAAAGATCTAGTCATTGGCCTTTAGGTGAAGAATGTGGCGATGTTCATACTCTAGTGACAAGTTTGGGATTAGGGCCTGGAATTATGAATACCCAATCAGAGTATGATAGTATAATGGTATCAGCCTTCAGGGAACGATATTGGACAGAAACCGATACTTTTCACTTCCCATTTGGAGAGATGACAATAATACCAGACGATGTGAAGAAAATTCTTTATTTGGAAGTTGAAGGAAAATATGTGTATGAAGGTTTTGATAACATCATGTCTTGGACTGATCTTTATAGCCTTGTTGAAGAAACACTTTGGTGGGGTAAAGACGAGACCGAGATGAAGTTTATGTTGGCTGGTGGTTATGACCCTTCGGAACCAAACAAGATTAACAAGGTAAAGAAGTTGTTGTTGAAAAATTTGAGGAAAAAGTTTGGAGACACCCTCAAAAAGCAATTTGCATGTGAGGTGATAGATGACACAAGGCTAGGCATACAACCACAACATATTTGTTGTATTCTATTGGGACTGTATTCATGCCCGATAACTCGGGAAATAGGGTGAATGTCCATTACCTACAATTGTTGAAGGATTTGAAGAAGACCAGAGAGTATTCGTGGGGCACCGCCACGCTTGAATATCTACTTAAAAGTCTAAGAAAGTCCTCGAAGGCTGGAGCTACTGAAATTTCTGGGAATGTTGCGCTTCTAATGGTAAGTTTGGTTACATTTTCAAATATATGTATTTTATGATTGTTTGTTATATTTATCTTTTGTATTCATGTCCCAACTGCTTAAATTGTTTTATATTTTCCTAATCATGGGTGTATGACCACTTTCCGAGCTTGAGACCTCCTACTGAATGGGAAGAAGATGATGATAGACCTACAGGAAAGAAGTTTATGTTCACTGGTAGACAAAAAAGGAACAAAGAAAAGAGGCTCATTCAAGTGAGGCCGGAAATAGATGCTTTCAGTGTTGAAGATGTTATCTTTGAACCTTATTTGAGGATTCAAAATGGAGTTGATGTTCATTCGTTCACACATATCTCAGGCTACAACGGACCATTGTATCATGCCACAGGTTGTGTTATGACCAATCATCGTCGAACTCTACGCCAAATTGCTCATATTCAAGAAAAGGTCATTAAGGAAAACTTCAAATTATCCAAGGATGGATCCGAGACAAGAGGCCCCACCATTGTACTCAGCTACCGCCCAACTCCGAAGGTTGATGCTTAGAACAATAGCCATCAATCAAGATACCAACTCGCAGCGGGAGAGGCAACGACTTGTAACAACACGAAATAAGATGTTGATGGTTACATAGATTGGTATTATTATTTTGGTCATCCATATGTGATTAATAATGATCCGGAGGCCCAGCCACTTATTAGAAAGGAAATAGAAAAAAGGAAGGCTACCGAGGAGAGCAAAGTGACAAAGGGACTATTTGGTATGACTTGGAAGAAACTATATTTCATAAAGGTACGTAACTTTGTTATCCTCATGACTTGGAATTTAGTCCTAGTTTATATTTCTTGGGTTATGGAATAATCTCTTAAGACTCTTTTTAATGTGTTAATAGAAAGAGCGAGGCGAACAGTTGGCAAATAGTATGACTTCATGCATCCATGCTAATGGTGTGATTAACGCTCCTCAACAAAGGACCTTATAAGAGAAAATAAGGAACATGCATGATCCAACCAGGAAATAATTGTACGAGGGGTTGGTCCCCAAAGAAAGAGGCTTAAAGAGGGGCAGAAAGTCCATTAGAGGTGCAAGTACTATCCATAGTCAGCCGTCATCTAGCAGCAAAGAAACGCCTTTGGAAGAGGATGTGCATGGTGTGGGTACTAGCCAAATAGGTGGCGTGGTCGCGGTGGTCGCCATGATGGCCCTCGCACTCGTGGTGGTGGTACTACCAACAAAAGAGGTCGTGGTCCTCGTGGTTAATTATGGTTATGTGACATTTGATAGCAGGACAACTTCTTATTTATTAGCTTTGTGTGGTTGTTTTTAGTTTATGGATATTATCAAGAACTATTGGTTGTGTAGTTATCTTTTAGATTATGGATATTATCACGAACATGTTATGAATTGTGTGGTTATGGATTTTAGCTTATGAATTAGTTGGATTGAATTAGCATGTTATCAACTGTGTGGTTAGTTACTAGAAATGAATTAAAATTGAGATTTTTTTAAGTTATTCTATGTGTTACGGTTGGTAACAAAAGGTAAATTAAAAACCGTATGCTAGTTACGGTTGGTAACAACAAATACTTAAAAAACCGTATGCTAGTTACGGTTTGTATTGAAGCAAATTTACAAACCGTACATTACTCTGTAACTTCCAGAGTGATAGTTACGGTTGGTAATGATAACTCTAATGAACCGTATGATAGTTACGGTTTGTATAGAAGCAAATTTACAAACCGTACATTACTCTGTAACTTCCAGAGTTAGAGAGATGATAGTTAGGGTTGGTAACGATAAATATAATGAACCGTAACTCTGGTATAAATAAATTTTGCAGAGTTACGATGGGTAATTGTGCTTCGGTACAGAGTTACGGTTGGTAAATATATAATCATTACAAATCGTAACTCTGTTGAAAAATCAATTATCTAGGAAGGTTGTGAATAAAATACTTCATATATTATCTAATCAAATAGACGTGATATTGTCACTTGAAAACATTTAGTCAAAATACTAAATACAAATTATAAAATGGGCTTCACCAAGACTTGAAAACATTTAAGCATCCTCCTCATCATCGGTCATAACTACGAATTGCTTCGGCATAGACAACATTATGGCCTTCCATAATTCAATCCTTTTCTCAAATCGATTGCACCAAGTCTTGGGGAGTTCACCGTCACAACCAAATTCCCTCCACAATGGAGGTAATGGACTTCCCTCCAAAATGGAGGCACTCCTTTTATATGAATCGTCTCCTTCTCCTTTTCAACCATCAGACTCTTTCTATTGTTCCTTGCTAATTGTTTAACACCAACTTTACCAATAAGTCTTTTTATTGAACTACATCTTGGGAGGAAACCTCGAGTCCGATATAGGAACCTTGACCTTTAACTCCATCATCTTTTTTTCCACTTTCTTTACGACCATTTCCTTGAACAACAACTTTGCTTCTTTCTTGTTGTTTAGAGAGAAATACCGGACCTTTTCCTTTAACACCAATTTTGCTTGTTGCACTTTCTTGAGTAGGAAGCTCGATACATTTTTGTTGTACATTTAGACAGCTTGGTTCTCCTTTATCCGCTTGACCTATTTTTCGTTTGTTTCTACCTTGAACATCATCCTCTTCGATCTCATCCTCCGCTTCATATTCCTTTCTCAACCATTCATAACCACAAGGATATCTTTTCTTTGATTCTTCCGCCAATTCTCTTGCTTTTTTATTTCCTACGTACCTCTTTTTTTTGGTAGGAGGCCTCCCCTTACCTTTCCCCTTTGGTGGTTCCTTGATATCATACCTAAATTGTGGATATACGAAATCTCCCAAGTTACTCAACCATATTTGCCTTTGGCCTTGGCTTAGTGTAGCATATTTATCGGCTAGAGCTTTTCCAATCTCGGTATCGGCAAACGTTCCTCCAAATTGTGGACCAATTTTTTTTTCACGGAATGTTAATTATTGCCAAAAGGGATCAACATCTTGAATCGGGATCACTTTGTCTTGATATGTGGCTATAACATGCCGACATGGGAGTCCCAAACTTGTCATGTTTGGACAAACACACTCTTCTTCATAATCCCCCAATTCATAATGTTGTACTTCATACATTATCTTCTCAATTGTTGTGTGCGAAACTTGATGTGTAATTCCCCTTAGACACTCATTGTTTATCCATTTAGTGTGTTGTTTACTTCGGATTTTTAAAAAAGACTTTGTAACTCTATCATGATCACGGAGAAAATAAGAATGCATGGCTTCAAATAACGTAACTAACCCACTATTACAACTATGAAGTTTTTTCTTCAACCTGTTGTGAGATGACTCTGCCGTACTTGTATCTTGGTTGTCATAGTGCCTATATTGGTTAGTGAACGCCTATACGAACTTCTCTTTGTGAGGATCCAACCAATTATCAAACAAATACTTCACAACACTTGGATAACCTCTTTTCCAATGAGCCACTAACATACGAGCTCTATCCTCATATTCATCCACGGTGATGGAATAGGTCAAGGCTCTCAACTCCGTTTTGAAACTTTCCCATTTTAGTTCTTCCAACTTGTCATCGTTCTTAAATTTCTCTTTGGCCTCATCTTGTTTATGTAACGGTAGTTCCTTTATTCTATCTATTTCGCTTTTTCGGGTTGGACGGACAAGGCGCATGCACTTAGTTTCAATACTTTTCCACAAGTGGAACGTGCAAAGAAGGTTATGAGCTTCCGGGAAAACCCTCCTTATTGCATTCAACAAAGCTTGCTCCTTGTCGGTAATAATCACCTTTGGAGTATATCCCTCTACGTAGAATAACTTCACTTGTTCTAGTGCCCACACATAGCTTTCTTCGAGCTCATCTTTCAAGAAGCAAAAACCAACACTAAAAGGAGCATTGGTAGAAGTTTTCCCGACAATGTTCAACAACGGCATCTTAAACTTGTTGGTTTTGTATGTGCAATCCATTAGAAGCACTTGATGAGAGCACCGTGCCAACTTCACAAACTTAGGATTAGCCAATAAAAGATGTCTTATTCGTCCTTTCTCGTCATCATCGTGGAAAACCGAGTAATTATGCAACTCCCCCAAATTCCTTAATTGTTGCATTTCGTTTCTTTGTTCCCATTTCTTAGCCTTCAATTTTTTTCTTGCATTGTAGATGTTATCCAAAGTATAAGCATTTTGTTGGTTTATTTCCTTTAAGTGAGCGAGGATATCAACAGGTTTCATATGAATTTGTGAAAGTGATTCTACGATCTTCTCTTCTTCTTCGGTAAGGCGTCCAACATAAGCGTGTGATAGAAAACTCTCCGGTATAGGGTGGTTATGACGACCACATACAACTTTCTCCAAAAACCACATTTTTGCCGCGTTCTTTTTAAACTGAAGCTTGAAGGGGCACCGTGTCTTCTTACTGAAAGTAGTATTCTTCCTTTTTTTCTTTGCTACTTGCAATGTATCCTTTTTTGCGTGACTTCTATGTTGTCCACTACACTCGCAAACCATTTGAAAGGCACTGTCACTAGTGGTACCATTACAAACTATGATACACATAATCAACTTTCCTCGTTCTCTAGCCCACTTCTTTGCATCGTCTTTATCCTTCCATGTCTCCTCGGTTAAATAGTGAGAGCTAGAATCCGGTGAGAAGTTCTTTTGCTAAAGGTTGGTCATCCATTATAGGAGGTAAATAAACGATCTGGACAAAAAAAATAGTGAATCTTTGGTTAGTCTAAACGAGGCAATAAAACGAAAACATATATAAATATACGGTTGGTAAAGAAAGACAATAAACAAACCGTAAAACAGTTACGGTTAGTAACTGTCATCCTCCAACATAGCGTAAGTAAATAAAAAAGAATAGTGAAACACACAGTTAAATATATGGTTGGTAACTAAAAGTCACCAATACACCGTAATATGGTGTCGGTTGGTCATGATTTATAATTAGTAACCGTAACTAGTGCAATAAATACTCACATGCACAAGATAACTTACGGTTGGTAAATACTGCACGTACTAAGCAACCGTAACTGCAGTACGGTTGGTAATCCAACAATTTTTAACCAACCGTAACTGGTATAATTTCTGGGTTTTCCCCAAAATTCAACCAGTTACGGTTGGTAACTATATATTTATGTACCGTAACATGTAGTTACGGTTGGTATTATGCTAAATTCCAACCGTATGTTCATCTGAAAGTTTTAAAATTTTGATCTTTTTACGTAATTTTGAGAATTTTGAGCAACAAAAAGCTAATGAGAACTAGTTTAGAAGTATACTTGGTCATTTTCAGTGTTTGGTGCTTCACTTTGTTGGCTAATTTCTTCAATTGGTTGAGATTGACCTTCACTTTGGTCTAAAACATCTCTACCATCTAAAAAATACTCCATATCGGGATCTCCATCAAGAGGTATGTAGTACTTGTTTTCTTCATCATATAGAGATTCACCCACCTCAAATTTGCCACTGAAATCACTCATTTTGGTGGAGTGAATCAAAATCTAGGGTTTCACAAAAATCACATAAGTTTTCTTCTCCTTAATTTTTTTTTTTATAACTCTAAAAATCTTATTTTAGAGTTATAATAAGTGAAAATTAATTATCAACAATAATTTTGATTATCAACAATAATTTTGATTATCAACACTAATCTTGATTATCAATACTAATCTTGATTACCATTACTAAACTTGATTATTAACAATTAGGGCTAATTAGTCATTTCCATATTTTTCATTGATAAGGGGCACTTGAATTTACTTCTAATGACCTTTTTTGTCTTATTAGTTTGCCGCCCCTCTACCATTTCTTGTCGCCCCTTTACCAAGCTTGTTAATAATATCATGGATCCTGTAATTTACACACAAACCTGCCTATTAATGTTTTAGTTGGACCCATCTGTGGCACAAAGGAGAGCAACATCAACGATCTTTTCTAGTTTCAGGGATCCTCGCCTTCCAACGTCCCTTCTCCCCCCGGGCCAATATTATCAGCAATTTTCTCATCATATGCAGCCCCATCAACAAAAAAAATCAACCATACCAACAACAAATACCTTGTTTACAAGTCCCACCCTCAAATATGCCGCAGATGCAGCCACCACCGTCCCACTCTTATTTATCTCTCCTACCACATTTATCTCACCCTCCGGCAGGTTCTTTGCCCATGCCCTCGATGTCTGAATCATTGTACAAGCTCTTGCAAGACCCAAATATTCATCTGAGCCTATTTTCGATGTGAAGACAGGGGTTCATAACATTTTTCCGAAGGTTTCTGTTGCAATGCCAACTCCTACAACTCCTGCTATTTTATTAGAGTTAGCTTATTTCCTTATTGTTTGCTTTCATTACGTACTTGCACAAGTTTCCTAAGTTTATACGGTTTCCTTAGTTAGTTAGCTTGTTATCAAGTTTATGAAGCTATATATAGCTCGAGTCTAAGCTTGTAAGAGGACAGTTAATCAATATTAAGAGTTTATTCAATTAGTTCTCCAAAGGCAGAGACTGCTAACCCCAGGACAAAGGGTTTTATCCTTGTTTTCTTTATTTCATCGCATCTTAAATCCTGTGTAAAGGTTTAGAACCCTAACACCTGGATCAGAGCAGGTTGATTCCTATTCGATTTTCACCAAAAAATTTTTCCAATGGGTCATGATTATACAGAGAACTTTAAATTTGTAAACGAGAATATTGATAAGTTGTCTAAAACAGTCAATGATTTCATCCAAACCCTATCCCAACAAAAGCTTGAAGAACAAGAGCGCATCAAGACTCAGGAGGTTGCTCAGCGTTAGAATGTGGTCCTTAAGCGTCAGCAAAGGGAGGAAGAACGTGAGACTCGTAAGCAAGAACTTGCAACTACCAACACCATGCTAGCAAACACTCTCACCAAAGCAATTTCAGAAACTTTAACTACGTAGCTGGCTCAAACTACAACCGCTCTCACTACCCAATTTACTGCTTCTCTTCGTTCTATTCTTGCTGATCACATATCTCAGCTAAATCAAAATCAGGGTCATGGTACTCATCATCCTCCGCCACCGCCTACACCTCCGCCTGGTGGTAATGGTCATCATAATATTTCAGCTGCTAGATCCACTCTAATTAATCTTAAATTTCCTACTTTTGATGGGGATGACCCGGGTGGATGGATTTTTAATGTTGATAAGTACCTTACCATTCACCAAGCTGATGATGCCCTTAATATAACTATTGCTGCTTCTAGTTTGAAAGGTGATGCTAATGTATGGTATAGGTGGAAGCAAACTAAAACTACAATTGTTACTTGGTTGGAATTCTGTGCTCATCTTCGTGCTCGTTTTGCACCAGAAAAGTTTGTCGATGCTCGTTTGGATATTAGTACCATTAATCAGGTTGCTTCAGTTCGTGAACACATACTAGTTTTTGAAAGGTTATTAAATTTTGTGGATTTTACAGAGGACTATTTGATTAGTTGTTTCATCCGTTCTCTCAAACCACATATTGGTAGTGTTGTTAAGTTGCTTGCACCACAAACTTTAACTGAGGCTTTTACTAAGGATATTCATCAAGAAGAAGCGTATGCATCGGTTACTAGGTCTACTGCTCTCCAACCCTACCGTCCACCTTCTCTTCGTAATGATGCTTCAACTTCTTCTACTCCAATTAAGAAGCTTCAACTTCCTTCTGGTTATAAGAAGATGTCATGGGAAGAGATGAAGGACAGAAGAGAAAAAGGCCTTTGTTTTAATTGTGATGCGCCGTTTAAGTCTGGCCATATTTGTCCTAATAAGCCTGGATTCTTACTTTTAGAGATGGATCCTAACTCTTCTCCTGATGACAATGAACTGGTGTCTACCGATGAGGCTGTTCAGAATAGTGATGATCTTTTTGTTGAGGAAGCTACTCCAACTATAACTCTTAACTCACTTTTGGGATCTCCATTTCCTAATACTATGCGTATCACTAGATATGCTAAATCTCGGCCTCTTATGTTTCTCTTTGATTCAGGGTCTACACATAACTTTTTGCATCCCAGTGTAGCTAAACAATGTGGGGTTCCAGTTTCTTCTTTGGATGCTGTTTTACATGTTACTGTGGGTGATGGTGGTCAATTAAACACTAAAGGCTCCTGCACTATTCCTATTCAGCTGCAAGGTACAACTTTCTCTATTGATTTTTATTTGTTGGAGATTAGTGGTTGTGATGGGGTTTTAGGAATTCAATTGCTTCGCACGTTGGGAGAAATTGCTTGGGATTTTGAAAAATTAACTATGCAGTTCAGCATTAATGACAACGCCGTCAAATTGACTGGTAATCATTCTTCGTCTGTAATGATGATGGATGTATCTTCCATGCAACATTTAGTATCTACAGAAAGTTATGCAATTATGTTAGAACTAGTTGCATTAACTACTTCCGCCACCAGCCAATCATTGCCGCCTAAAATTCAGCAGCTGCTCTACGCATTCAGTGATATTTTTTCTACTCCAACCACACTGCCTCCTGAGAGGTTACAAGATCATAAAATTTCAATATTACCTGAAGCTGGTCCTGTAAATGTGCGTCCTTATAGATATCCACATTTTCAGAAGGACGAGATTGCGAATATTGTAAGTGAGCTGCAACAAGATGGGTTTATACGACCTAGTTCTAGCCCTTTTTCTTCCCCAATTCTTTTGGTTCGAAAGAAAGACGGCTCATGGCGTATGTGCGTCGACTATCGTTCTCTAAACAAGATAACCATAAAAGATCGTTACCCAATTCCGGTAGTGGATGAATTGTTGGATGAATTGCATGGTAAGAAAGTTTTTACCAAGTTGGATTTACGATACGGTTATCACCAAATTCGTGTGCATGAAGATGACATTCCAAAGATAGCGTTCCATACACATGATGGCCAATATGAGTTCTTGGTTATGCCCTTTGGATTATCTAATGCACCGGCAACGTTTCAGAGCTTAATGAATGATATATTCAGGCCTTACTTACGCAAGTTTGTGTTAGTTTTCTTCGATGATATTCTAATTTATAGTGAGGATTTTGATTCTCATCTTGAACATCTCAAGTTGGTGTTTGAACTGTTACGTACTCACAAATTATTTGTTAAGGAATCCAAGTGTACTTTTGCACAAACAACTGTTGGATACCTTGGTCATTTAATTTCTTCTGATGGAGTATCTGTGGAACCAGAAAAGATTCAATGCATTCTTTCTTGGAAGCTTCCTTCTTCCGTTAAAGAACTTAGAGGCTTTTTGGGCTTGGCTGGATATTATCGAAAATTTGTGAAGGATTTTGGGAAAATCAGTGCGCCTTTAACTCAGCTACTTAAAAAGGATGCATTTAAATGGACTGAGGCAGCAACTGCTGCTTTCAAATTACTCCAACATGCTTTAACTACTACGCATGTTTTGCTTCTACCAGATTTCTCAAAGGAACTCTATTTGGAGTGTGATGCTTCTGGTGGTGGCATTGGTGTTGTGTTGATGCAATCTGCACGACCTATAGCATTATATAGTAAACCTTTATCTGGTAAGAATCTTAACTTATCTATTTATGACAAAGAGATGCTAGCCATTGTGTCTGCAGTAAATAAATGGCGCCCCTATTTGCTTGGTCGACATTTCAAGATTTATACAGATCATAGAAGTTTGAAATACTTCTTGGAGCAGCGTCTTTCTTCAATCGAACAACAAAAGTGGGTTTCCAAGTTATTGGGTTATGATTATGAAATCATTTATCGCAGTGGCTCTACTAACAAAGCTGCAGATGCTTTGTCTCGACTTGTTAATCCACAATTGTTGGCACTTACTGCACCAATTTTCTCTGGTGTAGATGACATTATTGCAGAATGTCATAATGATCCAACTTTACGTGTCTTAATTGATCAGTTGCAATTAGACCCTACTAGTAAACGTCACTACTCTTACGTCAATGGGGTGTTGCGTTATAAGGGAAGACTAGTGGTTGTTTCTTCTTCAGAATGGTGTCAAAAACTTCTTCACGATTTTCACTCTACTCCGTTGGGGGGACATTCTGGTTATTTGCGAACCTTTAAAAGATTACAGCAAAATTTCCATTGGTCTGGGATGAATAATTGTATTAAAGAATTTATTCAACATTGTGAAGTTTGCCAACGCAATAAAACTGAAGTTGTGGGTCCTCCTGGTCTATTGAGTCCATTGCCAATTCCTTCCGATATTTGGATTGACATTTCTATGGATTTCATTGACGGATTTCCACTTTATCAAGGTAAGAGTTCAATCTTGGTAGTTGTTGATCGTTTAACAAAATATGCGCACTTTGTTGCTTTGTCTCATTCATATACTGCTAGTACGATAGCTGACTTATTCGTGAAAGAAGTCGTCCGTCTTCATGGAATGCCAAAGACCATTACTAGTGATAGAGACCCTATATTCATGAGCAATTTTTGGAATGCCTACTTTGCAATGCAAGAAACTCAACTATGCAAGAGCTCAGCTTATCACCCACAAAGTGATGGTCAAACAGAAGTCACAAATCCTTTGGAATGCTATCTTCGTTGCTTCGCAGGAATGAAACCAAAAGATTGGTTTAAATGGTTGGCATGGGCCGAGTGGTGGTATAACACTAGTTACCACTCTGCCATTAAAATGACCCCGTATGAAGCCCTTTACAGCCGTCCTCCTCCAACAATTTCAGCTTACTTACCTGGATCCACTCCTGTCAATGATGTGGATTTAAATTTACGGGCCAGAGATAATATATTGAAGTTGTTAAAATCTCATTTATCTGCTGCCCAGGATCGTATGAAGGCTTATGCTGATTCTCATAGAACTGAAAGACAATTTTCAGTGGGTGATTTTTTTTATCTTCGTCTTCAGCCTTACATACAAGTGACAGTTGCTAATCAATCATTTTCGAAGTTATCACCTCGTTTTTATGGGCCTTTTAAGGTTTTTGAGAAGATTGGATCTGTGGCATATAAACTAGACTTGCCTACCACTAGTCGAATACATCATGTTTTCCATGTCTCTCAGTTGAAACTGAAGATTAGTTCTACTACTACTGTTGAAGCTACAATACCTGCCATTATCGATTATGATAAATGGGAACCAGAAGAAATCTTAGACAGGCAAATGAACAAGAAAGGAAATCGTGCTGCTACAAAGTGGTTAATCAAATGGAAAGGCCACTCCAAAGATGATGCAACTTGGGAAGATGCTTATGATCTCATTGCTCGTTTTCCAGAGTTAGAGGCTTGAGGACAAGCCTTGTTTCAAGTGGGGAGGGATGTTGCAGTGCCAACTCCTACAACTCCTGCTGTTTTATTAAAGTTAGCTTATTTCCTTATTGTTTGCTTTCATTACGTACTTGCACAAACAGTTTCCTAAGTTTATACGGTTTCCTTAGTTAGTTAGCTTGTTATCAAGTTTATGCAGCTATATATAGCTCGAGTCTAAGCTTCTAAGAGGACAGTTAATCAATATTAAGAGTTTATTCAATTAGTTATCCAAAGGCAGAGACTGTTAACCCCAGGACAAAGGGTTTTATCCTTGTTTTCTTTATTTCATCGCATCTTAAATCCTGTGTAAAGTTTTAGAACCCTAACAGTTTCAGCTGGTCATCATCTTCACTGTCAGCATCAAAGCTCTGGTCGATTTTGTCTAACATCGCAAGTTTGATTTGGTGAGTAATTTATAAATAAATTAAATCGTCTTTGGTATTTTATATGAACCGAAAATTGGAGTGGTTTATGTTTAAAGTTGTATCTTCAGAACTTTGGATTCGAAATTAAGAATTTCCTGTGTTATTACGCAAGAAATGCGCATGATCAATGTTTGCTACTGATCCAGAAAATCCAGAAATGAGATGAATAACTGGAAATGCATGAGAGGGAATGTGGAGGCGTGAGGGTTGAGTGAAAGTACGATTAAGTAATTTTTAGTCGAATTTAGAGTTATTCTGATTTGTTAGTAGTCGTATCCGGGGAGTCGGATGTTTGGTGGAATGTCTAAAATTATGATAGTTTTGTTTGATTTCCATTTTTAAATTGACTAAATGTGATTGTTATTGTTGCTTTATACATAAATCAGTTTGGAATGTGCCTAAAATGGTTTGATACTGAACTAGAGTAGAGAAAATTGTAACACTAGTATGGGATGAATTGAATCATCCACTTACATGTGTGCTGACAATGGTATCATTGGTGCTTGGTAGTGTTAGATCTTTTCTAAATAGTCTATGCTATGAAATTGCTTTTGGGTTGGTTTATGAAGTAGATGTAGCCTTTGTTACTAGGTGGGAGTTTAAGAATCAAATCAAATTGCTGGGTTCTTAGATGAAATATGATATGCTTG
The DNA here is from genome assembly GCA_023529315.1 of Papaver bracteatum. NCBI lineage: Eukaryota > Viridiplantae > Streptophyta > Magnoliopsida > Ranunculales > Papaveraceae > Papaver > Papaver bracteatum. The sequence goes on from JAJJWX010000650.1 coordinate 243,524, forward strand.
ATCCTCAAAATGGGGTACGTTGGCAGCTCGCATTCGTGGTCCAGCATGTGCGATAAGTAACAGTAATCATTCTTTCTCTTTTCTTTGGTTTGGTGTTTTAACAGCATGATTAGTTGACATTATGATCCAACAGTACATATCCGCTGAACTGAAGAAAAAACCTGGTTTATGCTTGAATACCCATCACCATAACATGTAGTTGGTTATACCTCTTTTAGATATTTTATACAAATGTAGACCCTAGACTAAGTTATTTTTCTGGATGGATCCTACTATAACTGTCCTAGATAATAAATTTCCCATCCTCAATCCAAACGGGTTTAAGATCTGTCATTCAAGCCCAGTTTTTTTTTCCTTTTTGTTACTCACAGAGTCGCTAAAGAACACTAACGAATCACTGTCACTCTCTCCTTCTCAAGGACTGAGGAAGAAGAAAGATGGATCAAGGTTCATCATGTGGATCAAATAGTAATTGTAAGTCATGGATTATGTACGGACTAGTTACAGGTGCTGCAATTGCAGCAGCAGCAATTGGAGCTGCCTTTTCAATTCGAGGATCTGGGAAATTCAGGAGTCGTGTAATTGGTATTATACCTGCTCGTTATGCTTCCTCTAGATTCGAAGGGAAACCTTTAGTTCATATTCTTGGGAAACCCATGATTCAGGTATTATTACCCACACTATGTTTCTACCAATTACCGTCTTAGACTCTTAAACTTTAAATTCCTTTGATTGCGGCATTGTGATTTGATATTTTTTTCGTAAATGACTGGACCTGTGTTTATCAATTGGGTTTCTATTTTACTTATAATTAGAATTAAAGATTGGGTTGTCTAATGTGGGTTTGGATCCAAATGTAGTTATCTAGTTCAGATTAAGTTAGGGAGAAAGAATTCAATCTGTAACTTAATTAAGATATTTTGTTTTAGAAGTGTTGAATCATAGGTCAGTTCTTTGTATCCTCCTTCGTTAGAAAATGAACATAATATATAAAGTTATTAACATCATTTTTTGATAATGGGTAAGAAATTTTAAGATCCATTTGATATTCGGATTGCGGTGCGCATATTTGTATATACCGAAAAATCAAAAATGATATTTGCTCGAGTATTTGAAAAGCTGTGTCACTACAGCTTTACTTTGCTTTTCAAAATTTCCTGGAATCGACACTGGAACTCTACTCAGAAATGCAGGGACACTGCCACGGTTGTTCTAGCCAACTTTGATATCTGCAAGACTGCAATTTGATTGCCTTAAACTTAGAAGCCAAAGAAGAAGAAACATGGCTGTTTTTTTCTTTGATATAAGGCTGGATGTAGCTATTGTTTCTCCTAAGAAGAATGCACATAACATTAACCTAACTCTGAACTCCCATCCCATGTCCCTGTATGTAATTTTTCTGCTCGGCTTACTGAAGAGCTTGTATCCATACCCGATACCTAGACGTTTACCAGTATCATTGTTACACAGTCGAAAAGGAATCCAAGTTACATGACCCATAAGAATGGCAGTGTCTTGTAAGGTACAAAAGGATGTACAAATATAAGTAGTTTATGAGTTTCTGCTCACTCTATGATTTATAATATAATGGTTCTGTCATATATAGAGGATACCACATTTCTTATTTGGTTGCTGATGATTTTCTTCTTTTTGTTCAACAGAGAACATGGGAGAGAGCAAAACTAGCATCGACACTGGACCATGTTGGTACGTGTATCAATGTTCTTTCAAATTTCTATGAATTTTAATTCTAGTATTGATATACTGATATGATTTCTTCCCGATGTCTGTATGAGTATCTTTTAAAGAGGCGGAAAGTTTTTGTTAATAAATTTCTTGGTCTTGTGGCTAGAAAGAGAAATAGATGTGTGCTCGTTACTTGGTTGGATTGAAATTAACATCTTTTATGACTTGTACCTAACCCTATAAAGTTACTTAATGCACTAGTTGTGGCAACGGATGATGAGAAGATTGCAGAATGCTGTCGAGGATTTGGTGCTGATGTGATAATGACATCAGAATCTTGTAGAAATGGTAGAGAAGTCTTTTTGCTACGTGCCACAAGTGTTCTTCACTTGTTCTAATATCTTCAGTTGTCTTACCAACTTTTTTTTTCCTGATTCGTAGGTACCGAGCGATGCAATGAAGCATTGGAGAAGCTTGAGAAGAAATATGATATCATCGTCAATATTCTAGGGGGTGAACCTCTTATTGAACCAGAAATCATAGATGGAATTGTTAAAGCTCTGCAGGTAGTGATTGGAGATCTTTCTGAACTTATGCACAGTTTTCCATCTTCCTTTATTTGATTGATTGATTGCTATCTGTTCTTTTGGTCCATAGGGAGCTCCTGATGCTGTTTTCAGCACTGCCGTGACATCTTTGAGGCCTGAAGATTCAACCGATCCAATCCGGGTGAAATGTATTGTTGACAACCATGGCTATGCAATCTATTTTTCGAGGGGACTAATCCCATTTAATAAGTAAGCAGTTTGGATGGTTTCAGTTTCATGCTAATAGAGTTCCTTAATTTCTTAAGAAAAAATTAATGTACTTATCAACGAATTTATCCTGGTCAGGAAAAGTCGATCCAAACTTCCCTTATCTACTTCATCTTGGTATCCAGGTATTCATGAGTTTTGGAGCACATATTTTGTGCTGCTGAATTCGCCTGTTTAAAGATATACTGTATTCTGTGTCGCTGTGTGGACTATCTAAGTTCCTGATGGGTTGACTTTTTTTTTTTTTTTATTGATCAATGATGATCCTACATTTATCTGGCCAGAGCTATGACTCGAAGTTTTTGAAGATATATTCAGAGCTTGCACCTACTCCGCTGCAACTTGAAGAGGATTTGGAGCAACTTAAGGTCCTTGAAAATGGTTACAAAATGAAGGTATTATTAGACATCCTGTTTCCTCCGTCCTCTTTTAGTGTGTTAGCATATATTCGCAGTGTTTTTTTCTCACTTGGATTGTGCTGCTTAGTTTGGTTCATCAACGAAACTGAAAATAGTGGTTGCACGCAGAAGTTGAAATCAGGAAAATGACTCTCACCAATATCTCAAGTCTATAGGCTAACTTTGGGTTCTTTGCTCTATTGCAGGTGATTAAGGTCGACCACGATGCTCATGGGGTGGACACTCCTGAAGATGTAGGGAAACTAGAAGCTCTCATGCGCGAAAGAAACCTAGTGTAATCAACTGTTGAACACTAGATCATTCCCCATTGATTGAGCTCGTACTAGGTTCGCGTGTTAACTTGGGAAAAAGCTTTACAACCAAGTACTTGAATGGGTGGTCATTTTGTTCAAGGGCATGTAGATGGTCCCGGTGAAATTGTAACATTAGAATTTGAAGGTGATTCATTGTGTGGGTCAAAATGAAATCACCACCACAAGTATTGAAATTTATTGCATCTAAAGGGTTTATTGCTGTGGATGAAACTAGTGGGACTGTAAGGATTTCGAAGATGAAGAATGTTTTAATTTCATGTTGGTTGCTTATACTCAGCAAAAGGTTGTTATTCCTTTAAAGAAAGTTGGGCAAAAAGTTAATTTGGAGGTTGATATTCTTGGGAAGTATGTTGAGAGGCTTCTTCAAAGTGGCTTCACTAGCAACATTACACCCAAGTAATCCTTGGCCACATTCTGGTTTTGGTACTTGTTTTTACTCTCCTCGAGCTCTTGATCATGGTTGTCAATTTTCTTTGGTTTATAGTTTGTCCAAAACTGTAGAATCAAGAATCAGTGAAACCGTAGGTAACAGAAAATCGGAAACAACAGATCAGCTCGTGTGGTAATTCTTATGGACAATAACCAAATGCGGCAGTTAGTTACAGATATGCTTCATAGATCAATGAATGACAAGGCTGCTAATGGGGGGACCGGAATTCTGGGGGTGTACCAAATTTTAAATAAGAGCGGGCCCTAGCTCAGCTGGTCATCCCCGTTCCCCAAAGTTTCATGCGTTCCAGGAGGTCTTAGGTTCAAGCCCCCAATGGCGTAATATTGCAGGAATTAACATGGAAGGTAGTGTTAGTTTGTGACACAATCTCAGCCCCCCAGCTGCTTCGGCTCCCTTGGCTAGGTTACCCATGAGGCTCGCTGTTAGGTTAGCACAACAACTTGTTCAATTAATGTTGTAGTATGTTGTTGGAGCTTAGCTTGTTAGGTTTCCAACTAATTAATATAATATTCTTTATCCAATAATAATAAATATAAAACAAAAAAGTTTTTACCTTGAACTTGGGACACCCCCGGAATTTGGTCACCCCATTAGCAATCTTGATGAATGACCGGTTACTAGAGGAATGTAATGTTTTGAATATGCTCGTTGAACTATAGATTCATACTAAAACAGGTCCTCCTCTTTGGCAAGCGCTTGTTTCAACACGTCAATTGTGTACAAAATCCTTACTTGGCATGTAATCCACATACTTCAACAGTTTCAACTTGGTGACGAACTCCTCTCTAGTTTCAGCACGTCTGGAAGAAGCTTGTTGCCTGAGTTCATACAATCAGGAAATCTATTTCGTGGATCACTGACATCCGTTATTGGGCAACCGTCAGCCCAGCCCTCTGCCAGAGTCCCATTTTCCTGTAGTATCGGTAATCTTTGTTGTCTATAGGTAATTCCATCGAAATTGCTTCTGTAGCATAGTGGCAGTGCGTTCCCTTCGTAAGGGAAAGGTCGTGAGTTCAATCCTCACCAGGAGCTAGTTTTTTTTTTTTTTTTTTTTGCTTAATGCGCATTGTAGATTATTTAAAAAAAAAAAAGGTGGACCAACATTCGCAATATGCTGGAGGGAGAGATAATGGAATGGGATACTACTGATGGGCAACAGTTTTAATTAGTAACCTTTTGATCTTGAGTTATCGATACATTCGAAGGATGGTTCTGGTAGAGACAGTTTCTTTTAAATAATATTTTTTTGTTATCATTGATTTTTTATTTTGGCTACTAAGGTCGTGAGTTCAATCCTCACCAGGAGCTAGTTTTTTTTTTTTTGCTTGATGCGCATTGTAGATTATTTAAAAAAAAAAAAGTGAACCAACATTCGCGATAATGGAATGGGATACTACTGATGGGCAACAGTTTTAATTAATAACCTTTTGATCTTGAGTTATCGATACATTCGAAGGATGGTTCTGGTAGAGACAGTTTCTTTTAAATAATATTTTTTTGTTATCATTGAATTTTTATTTTGGCTGCTGCTGCATAATTTATTTATTTTTCAAAACACAGTCATTGCATTCATGACATAGTTTAATCGATGCTCTCCTGTATCTTGGGTAGATTGATTCAAGAGGATTGCATAGTAGTATCTTTTTCAATTTACTATGAGTATCTTTTCTAATCAGTTGCGGTCTTCTGATCTAATTCTCCATTCTCTTATTGCTCCTCCAGGTTGCTTAGTTTTACTGATTTTTCTTACCGGAATGCTTATTTTGTTCAATTATCATAGTGATTAGGAGTTAGATCTCTGGCTACTGAATGAATTATCATTTAGATTAGTATAGCAGCATATGATCTATGCTAGTGATAGGATAATGTTGGCTTTGGGCTTGAAGATAGTAATAAGACAGTTTAATTCTCTCTTGAATCTCCCTTTTTTCTTCTCATCTTTTTATCATGCTTTTAGCGGATAGTTAGTTTAGAAATTCACCTAGAGGGGATAAACTTTAAATCTCCTAATTAGATTAATACACATTTGTTCATAAAATACAACGTTAGTAGAGGATTCAATCATAAACTAAAGAAAGATTGTAGTTAAGAGTAATAGGAATTTATAGAGTTCTTTGGTGCGTACAAACTGAAAGAGGTTCTTTAAACAACATGCAAACTACACAATAACAAGATGTTTTTCAACAGAAAATGTCACGCCCCGAATACTAAACCTACTTAGCTAATTATAATATAGCGTAAACCTGAAGTAACAGAATATAGATCTTCGAACTTCAGGAAACATAATCGCATAAAGTAAAGCAAAACTAATTCCCAAACACTCTGATACTTAATAGATGAAAACTCTCATATGATATGATTATATTAGTTTGTTGTTTTACAAGTAAACAAAGAATACATATATATATATAAGATCCATAAACGTTCTTAATTTGCTAAAGTTCCAAACTAAGAAATGATTATCTTCATGCGCGCCATCTCTTCTGAAAACTGAAACTGAAGTGGGAACAAGTGAGCACATCATCCCAAAAGGGGGCTCAGTGGTTATCATTATAACATTCAAGTAATCACTAACATGCATCACCGTTCTACTAAAGAAAAACGATAAACATCTTTTACACGCAACATAGAGCGTAAGATTGCTTCAATTCAAATCCCCAGATATTACGTCCATAGTGGTAATATCCGTGAAAGATCCACCTACGAGAAGAGAATTAAACAACCTAAACATATGTTATCCCAACCTCGTCTTACTCAATGGAGGAGAAGATTCTAGGAATAACTCCAGTCTCAAATGATAGCATGAATCCAGGTACCGTAAGATATTATCGTGGAATGCGTATACCTCATAAAACCCAATGCCACCATCTAAGTCTAGAATATAACAAGATTTTGATTACTATGATCTGACCCCGCACAGCAGGTTCACAAAATCCCCAATCATTCGTAGACTGATGCCTCCAAATAATAACTATATCCAGTCATGAACCTAGAATTTCTTGCTAAGTCAAGGTCATAGTAACCCAATCATACTACTAAGACTGAACAATCAAGTATGATATGCACAGAGTGACTTTCCCAAATAAAATGTAGTATATATAATATCTAACTGGGGTAAAGCCGGACTACTAGGTAATATTCAACCGGGGTAAAGCCGGACTACTATCTTAAGACAATAAAATGTAATAATATTTATCTGGGGTAAATCCGGGCTACTAAGTAATATTCAAACAACGTAGCATTTCCCTACTAAACTTAGCCAAGAGCTATGGGGAAACACAGACACTCTTCTCGGGGAAATCACACAACGCATATCACACAACATACCCATTAAAATTACAAACAATATGCTTTTAGAAATTAAAGACTCATCATGCTCGCAGATAAAGTAAACTTAATGATTACAAGAAGGTTACAGAGTTACCACCTGAATTGATGACAAGCCATGCCTAGCTCGAGATCCACGATCCATGGTTCATCCTTTGAATCAATCGTTGTTAATAAAGACTAACTGTTAATCACACAATCACTCAAAGATATTAGCCAAAAGGCTCACACAAATCTCATAACATAATTTCATACAAGTCTCTAGTTATGAACGTTATTTTGGGAATCATGATAAATTTGGGGGGACCATTGTCTATTTTAGGGTAGGGTGCCCTTATCAAATTTTTTTCTTAATACCTAAACTACCCTTTTGATTATGTTTTGGTTATGATTAGTAAAATCATTAGTGAAATGATTAAGTAAAAAATAACATTAACCTACCACCGCCGATTACCGCCACCACCACCACCACCACCACCTCTGATTACCACCACCACCACCAACCATTGATTACCACCACCACCTCCGATTACCACCACTACCACCTCTATATATGTAGCTTCATTTAAATTATTAACAAAGATATTCTCACAAACTCATTGCTTGTCATTCGTTTTTGGTTGAAAAAAATGAGAAGTAATCATCAAAATGAGTTGAAAATGGAAGTTGCAGAGAGGTTTAATGGAGGTTTTTTTTCTCCAGAGACAGGTTCGGTTACATCGCAAAAAAAAAGTCTTAACAAGAACTAAGAGTTCGGTTATCAAAGATTAATTTTTTCTGAACCGAACTCAGAGTTCGGTTCATTCGCAAAAAATACATTTAACCGAACTATGTGCTAATTCCATTTATGCATTTGCAAGTGCAGTTCGGTTGGATCGCAAAAAATGTTAAGTTTTTACTTTAACCGAACGTTTTCCTAATTGCATATATGCATATACAAGCTCAGTTCGGTTGATTCGCAAAATATGTTGAAGTTTGCTAACCAACCGAACTTTTAACACTAAGTTACTTTTAACCTGCAATTTGGTTGGGAACTTTATTGCGTTGAAGTTTGCGAACCAACCGAACATACATCTGTAAATGAGTTCGGTTAACTCGCAAAAATAATTTCAAAACCGAACTCTTCTCTATAAAGCCAAATGTTGAGTTTGGTTTAATCGCAAAAAACAAAATTTTGCGAACTTACCGAACTCTGTTGTTTAAAGTTCGGTTACAACGTGGTCTAGTCGACTAAACCGAACAAAACTCTGTGAACTCAAGCATAGTAGTTCGGCTACATTTGATTTTTCATCAGCTAGCCGAACAAACAAAAACTCCATTAAAGCTCTGGTTCAGTTACCTGTGATTTTGGATTTATTAACCGAACTGCATTTGCAGAAAGTTCGGTTACATGTTCTTCATATAATAAAACCGAACTTTGTTGACATGGTTGAATTTTTTTTGTTACAATTTTGATTTTAAAGATATTTTAGGCCGTTTATAGCAACATTCACTAAGTTACAAGCATACTTTGGTACCCAGAAGATGTTTTTTCTCCATATTCACCCATCTCAAAATAAAAATTTTCTCCATCTTCTTCTTCTTCTATCACTTTAGTCACTCAAGAATCATAGGTGGTGGTGGTGGTGGTGGTGGTGGTGGGCAATAATGGTGGGTGGTGGTGATAATCGGAGGTGGTGGCTAGGTTAGATGCTTTTGTTTTTATATAAGATTAAGTTAATTGCAATTATTAGGTTAGGGTTAATTTCAATTAGGGCAAGGGGCAAATTAATAATCTTAGGATTTTTAGGACAGCCCTTAACAATTTAGCTTAGGATGCCTAAAAAACAATGGTCCCCCCAAATTTATCATGGTACCCAAAATAACGTTCCTAGTTATAGGCTAAGAGGATTATCTAATGGTTCTAAGCCCATTTATGGTTCTATACCTTTTCATTCTCTACCTTTAGCAGATCTAAGGTTTACTAATTTAATTAGATTGATTCTATAGTTCATTAGGTAAGTCTTATGAAGATCTACAACTTTGTAGAAGGAACCAAAAGCTAATTCGGACCATAAGAGGTCCAAACCTTCACAATAAGAAAACTAGTCATAAGCCCAAGCACACGACTCGCAGGCTTAATGCGGCCCATCCCACCAAGCCGGCATGTTAATAAAAAGTCTGGTCCATCTGAGTCACCTAACGGTCAATAACAGTCAAAGTTTCAATCGACGGTCATCATCCAGAGTCAAGTCAGAATCCATGGACCAAGGTCTTGGTCAAGTCCACTAAGTCGACTCAGGTCAAGATAGGGAACTCATTGAGTTAACACCAAAACAACTCAGTCAGTTTAACCGAGTCAATGAGACATCTAACTGAACAAAAAATATCTAAGTCAGAGCCTTTGCTCAGGCCAAACTTCTAATGCACAATCAAGATGCAATACAAATACAAACACCCAAACCCTGTAACTCTATTACAACCTAATCTACCACTATAGCATCCACCATTTCGACTTCACAAACATTCTGATCTGCAAGGCCTTTATCTCTTATGAGTGATCGTCAATAATTCCAGTTTAAACCCATTAAAACTCTAACAAGCCACCTCCACCTAATTCAGATTCAAACACCACCAGATTCCTTAACAACAACATTTCCTCAATCATGCAACACCAGTAAACATATAACCAATACAGCTTCATGTATATCACCAATTCAATATCTAGTCATTCTTCATATCTTTATATCAACAACAACAGAACCACCAACATATTTCCATATCTAATCCCTTCACCACCAGTTCACTCCGTGACTTCCCAAATACCACCACTTACAACTTCAGCCATCTTCCCATCAACTTCAATTCATCACAGTTCAATATTTCTACCTACATCAGTTCAGTTAACTTCAACAGCAATTCAACAATATACCACAACACCACATATTTTTGTTCTCATACACAACACGGACAACCACCTGCAATTTCAATTTATTACAGCTGCAATCTTCTTTATCAGCACCAACAACTACATCCACAGGTCATCCCAACACAATAACATCACCACAACCAATTCCAGTCTAACTCAGACTCTTACATACACATAAGGACACTTACTTAATTCCAATAACTTCAATTGTATAATCCTAATTCACTACCACTACTTATCTTTCTCATTCCACCTGCAGGTCATCAACATCTGTAAAACATCACCAGTTCTTCATTACATTTCCCCAGTGATCCCCTGAAATTCAAATCTAAAATAAACTATACCACAACTTCATTCTATTCATCTCAATATCAAATTCCATTAACTCAATAAACATTCCTAATTCTATTCTATGACAGATACTAACAATCCTAGCATCAGGTTCATCTAAACTCAACTCCACATCAGATTCATTCACAGATACAGAAATTCAACAATTGAAACAAAAATACTAAACTCAAACGAAATTGGAATATTACCCAAGCATGAGCATCCTCTGGATAGCTAATTTCCCAATTCAATTCCATTGAAACCCTAATTTCCATTTTGGGGAAGAACAAAAAACCCTAATCTTATTTAATCTTGAATTTTTCTTCTTCCTTGATCATAATTCATTCAATTGATCAATACCCATATCAATTCGCCTTTCCTAATTATCAATTCCATCTTCTAATCCTTCTTTGAATTATTTTTAAGAATCCTAACTCTTGATTCAAACATTAACCCTCTTAATCTTCATCTATCCGCAGCTTTATTGTTCATCTTTCGATATTAATCTCATCATCATCCTCACCTTCATCGATTCACAAAGAACCCCAACTCCGATTTACGGCAACAACTCTATATTCCTCTTCCCGTGTTCAATCAACCACGGTAGTAACACCTTCTCCTTCACTTCGTTAACACACCAAACTTCTTATGAATCTCTCAAACAAAATCATCCTCAATTCATCTCTCGAGCATCAACAGAGGAAGAACAGGGAAAGTGAGAAAGAAGAAGGAGAAATAAGAAGATAAGAGAATAATGAATTCTCTTCGATCTGGTTTTGGATAAAACTAGGGCTGCACAAAACCCACTCAACCCACCAACCCAACCCACACCCGCCTGGAATTACCCACACCCGACCCAAACCACCTAGGAGCGGGTCGACTATGGGTCACATAATCAAAACCCATCGTATGGTGGGTCGACTGTGGGTGACAGCTTCCCTCACCCGACCCAACCCACCCACCCACCTAAATATTTCTAAGTTAGTTCTAACCCTTAGATTACCTATCCTAGATGAACCACAGCCGTTGAAGTAATGATATATAATTCCCTAACCCTAATCATCGCTAACTTCTCTTCAGTTCCCTTGAATACCTTCAGCGGCATCCTCTTCTCTCCCTCCCAGACTCTGTTTTTTTCTTCACTTTCTCTTCGCTTTGTAAATCAAATCACAAGATCATCAGCAACAATCAATCAACATCGTCACCTATAAGAGTCTTAGTTATTTGTATACAGGTAAGTTTAACAATAAGACTATAAGTCTGTAACTGTAGTGTAATGTTCATTATATTTTATGGTGGGTAACCCACCACCCACCCGATCCAACCCACCGTATTGTGGGTTGGGTGAAAACCGACCCATTGTAATGTTGGGTTGGTTGCGGGTGACAACTTCTGTTACCCACCATCAGTGGGTTAGGTGGTGGGTGAGGCCAAACCCGACCCAAACCGACCCATGTGCAGCCCTAGATAAAACCAAATAAAATTATGAAGGAACCCACGAAATGGATAAGGGCGTCCGAGGAGGTTTATCTGCAAAAGACTAATTTCCCCTTCATACAAATTTGAAGTTTTTCTTCTTCGTCCAGTATTTGAATGACACGTTCGAGTAGTCCAATTTGCATAACTTTTCGAGATCCATCCGATGATACTAGTTTCGTATCGAGATCATTGTTATATTAATTTCTATTAATTAAGGTTCATCTCTAATTGATCGAGTCATTAGCGGCTAAAACTTTACTTGACTGGTCTAATAGCGTTGACGAGCTTGAGGGTCCTTACAGAAAAAAGAGAAAAAGACTAAGCACAAAACATAAGAAAAGGAGGACACTTTTAACAAGCAGTAGAGCTATTACCTTATAGACAAGACCCCGTAAACCACATGTCTAGATTCTAACTTCACCTTACAGGTTTCGATTCATATTTCTCCTTCTTCCTCCTCTCTTTCTGCCTGTTGGTAATTCTTTTTTTCTCTTTCTCGAAGGTATCGAGATTCTCTTCTCAAAACATATTCATAATCAAAGCCTGAAGGCATCTATTGGTAAACAACAACAACATCTAGGGGTTTCCTTTTTCCATATTAACCTGAATCCGAGATTTAGCACTAGCATCAAACTTGTGTTTCTCCTCCTTACTCAGATTACAATAGGTGAGCCACTTTGACTGATCAGAAGTAGAAAGGCTTCTGCATCACATATCAAGAAAATATTGTAGTGTATACGATGTAGATGATTATCTCTGCACCGCATGATCCTAGTAGATGAAATGAGAGCATATTTAGGCACCTTCTTGTATTCACAAGCTATTTTATCTGGAATTTATCTAAGAATTCTTGCTTTTAGTTTTGGGAGTATCATCCCTTTAAATACAATAGTTTTAAGCTCTTTAAATTCCTAGCATTTAAGGTTCATGAATGAATAATCCCATCCATCCCAGCTTTTTGATTTTTTGACGGAAATTCTTAGACTTTGTTGTCTCTTCATGTTCATTATCCTAGTGGCATTCTCAATACATGCTATTTAATTCTCTGTTACATGCTTATTTCTTCTCTAGTTTTTTTTTATGGCATTATCTTATGCAATAGACTAGCCTTTTGTCTCCTAGATAAGATCAAAACTTAGGTTAAGTAAGAACATTTTTTTACATTTTTTTTACTTTTATTTATCCTCTGGAGGACCTTGGATGTCATTACCTTAATCTCTCTTAAAATACTGAGAACTGCAAGTTGTTATCATAAGTTGACTACACATATTTTTCTCTTAAACTAAGACCCTTTTAACCATATATTCACTGAAGATTTATAGACTAGACTATGATACTAGGTTGATACATTCCCCAATACCTTGTATAGTCAAAAATACCTATGGCTAGTTACTTTCATCATACCATTTCATTAGTTTAAATTTGAAATTTTTAAAGGTTGTCACTGTAGGACTGGCTAATATATTGGAGAGTTGGTTTTTGATTTTAGCACCACTCAAGGGTTTTTTCAGTACATTATGAGATTATTATCTCATTTGTCTATTTAAACCTCCATTCATGATTCTTAGTAAACTTTCTCTAAGTTGTGCACTTATCTCTTCCCTTCTCTTCTTCTAATAAGGGAGAGGATCTTAAGCTTTATAAGTATTTTAGTGGTTTATCTTTAGCACAAAGATATGCCAATCATAGTAACTCTGGTTTACTTCCTACCCCCACCCACACCCCACACCCCATAATTCATTGGAGACTATGGTATCAAATATCATAGTATTTTGGCAACACTTTTTCAACAAATATCCTAAAAACTTGGGAAGTAAGATGTGCTCTAAGTAATTTCTGGGAAGCTAACATGGGATTTCATATAATAGAAGCTGATCAAAATATTTTTATCATATCCTTTCGTTGTGAAGAAGATCTTTCCTGGATTTCTTTCAACGGACCTTGGTACCCTTTTGGTAATATGCTAGCTGCAACAACATCATATCAAGGAATGAGTATATTTACTGACAGAGTGAAGGAAATTCCAATATGGGATTTTATTGAAAATAGAAAACATGAACATATAAGTCGTGAAATGCTAGGTTTAATAGATATTAAACTAGGTCAAGTGTCAAGAGTGTGTCCTGGAACTGAAGTTTCATCCTCCGACTGCCGACCAAGAGTCTTAGTATGGGTGAATATAGAGACCTCTTATTGATAAGTTGTTAGTTAAAGTAGGAAATTACCATGTCACTGAAATCTTCTTCAATTATCTCAACATTCCCTTTAAATTTTGTAACCATTTCCTGAGATTAGGGCACAAGGCAAATAGCCATGTTATAATTCAAGAGAGACCTTTAGAAGATATTTATGACATAAAAGTAGATTCTCCTTTTCCTAGTGATAATGTTTTCTGGCTGATGATATGAAAGTTCAAATTTGGAACCCTAAGGATGATTTCGATTATCATGGAGAGACAACTCCAGTAGAAACCTATCTTAACCAACTAGGGGTGCGTGAAACTTATAATGATATTTTTAAAACCAATGTTGAGGAGTAAAGTAAAGTTCAGGGTCATCACCATTCCTATGAATTTTTAGGAATCAGTTATCATCGATGAAGAAATGCCACGGGTATCCTCTTCTCTTCTAGGGAAAAGAACATTTCCCTTTGACTTGCCAGAAAATTTTATTCCATTGGATGAGTCCGACTCGGAATCTTTCCGATCTACCAACTCTGAAATCATAAAGTCATTGAATCGATACAGGCCTATGAATCGGGGCCGGCAAATAGTTCTAGTCTTCTACATGATATCCTTAACCCAGTTCAACCTTTATCGATTCAATCTTCCCCCTTATCTGGTAGAAGATAATCTTTTTCCTCATATGAAAATGCGAGGGATGATTTTGAATCCCCAATTTCCATTTCATCGTCTTCATCATCATTTCATGTTGCTTCTTCTTCTAAGCAATCTAATAATCATATATGCATTGCATCATCTTTTTGAACACCAAAAACACAGCCAAAATCTTCTTTCAAAATCTCTACTACTTCTGATTTCCTTTCATCCTCATCTTCGGATAATCTGTGTTCCATCAAATTGACTGATGGGAAGGATTTAGAATCTAGAACATATGCTCTTTAATTTTGTTTCTTTTTTGCTTTATAGATTTATAAGTTAACACCTTATTAAATTTAAGTTCCTAAATTCTAATTATTTGACTTAGTAATAGAAGTTAGACTTAAAAAGCTAATTACTCTTGCACAGTTATAAAATTTAGTCTAGACATGAAGATAATTGCTTGGAATGTCCAGGGATGTGGAAATCCTTTCACTCAAAATCACTTAAGAAAAATTATCCAAATGGATAAACCAGAAATAATTTTTCTCTCAGAAACAAAATCCAAAATAAATTAGTTAAATTATTGCTGAATGATTACCCTAATACCCACATTGTAGACCCAATAGGATTAGCATGGGATCTAGCAATAGCATGGGTGGATGGTTTTTACTTTGAAATAGTCCAATGGAATATTAATATGATAAATAATTAGTTCAAACAAACTTAGAATCCAAGAAATGGATGTTAACTTTCTTTTATGGTAGTCCATATCCTACAAATTGAAATATAGCTTGGGATTTCATCTAAGAAATAGCTGAACGGGTTGATAAGAATTCATTACCTGAGATACTTCTAGGAGATATGAATATGATTTTTGATCAAAATAGGAAATTAGGTGGACTTCCCTTCAAGAAATCTGATTGTGCATACTATCAGAACATATTACATAGTGTAGGCCTAATTGACTTGGGATTTAAGGGTTATGAATTCACATGGAATAATCATAAGGAAGATGGTACAAATATCCACGAAAGGTTAGATAGGGTTGTGGAAAATGCTGAGTAGAACTTGCAATTCCCAAAAGCTGAAATTACCCATCTAGTAGTAGTAAGATCTGACCATAGCCATGTTGTTTTAACTCTAGACAATAGTTTTGTAAAATTTGAGGTCACATTCAAATTTTATAAAACTTGGCAAAAGGAAGCATCTTGTGTTCAAACCATAAGAGACTCGTGGAATCATGTAATTCGAGATAATCTTGTAGTTTCCCTAGTATCTAACTTGCAAGCTTTAGGTAATAATTTATGAAAAGACGAGGGTACCCAAATATACCTCAATCTAAAACTTTTCCACCTTAAGTCCTTTCTCCGAAAGTGATTTTCTATGGACTGAGTCGAGACAATACAACTAATAGGTTCACACTTCGTGTGATCGTCTATAGATACGAGATCGAGACAATACGACAACAGGATAACTTGTATGATTGACTATGAATACAAGATCGAGACAACATAACAACAAAGTATGTTTACTTGATAACGGGTTCGGACTTAACCAAACACAATAGGATTGCTATCAAGTAAATAGGAATTAAAGTTTGTGTATTTTACTTCTAATTATAATAAGATAATTATAATTGCGGAAATAGAAAAGTAAAAGACACAACAAGATTTTGTTAACGAGGAAACCGCAAATGCAGAAAAAACCCCGGGACCTTGTCCAGAATTGAATACTCTCAGGATTAAGCCGCTATACAAAATCTAAACCAACTTCGTATAGTTAAGACCAACCAACTAAATCTATAGTTCACCTAGTTCCGTCTATATCCATGCGCATCCAACTTGTAATAAGTCACGCACTTGGAACAATTCCTTTGGTTCGTATTCAAAACAGTAAAGGAACAACAAATATGTTCGGTAACAACTCTTTTCAATCAAGTGATATGAGTTTGAAAAAAGGCTTCTGTTTATCCCAATAAACTCCTTTGTCAGGTTCTTAGATCTATCCAATAACAACTACCAAATTAATTGTCAAGATTTTGCAATCAATATATTTCAAATCACAAAGAAACATATTGATGCCGATCTACTCAACTAATCAATCTAGATTATCACAAAGATAAACTGATTATAGTTGGATCCCCAAACGATCAAGTTTTGTGCACACCAAAGATTATGAACCCAAATCAGAAATCTTCTTCGCCTTCAAATCTTCTTATATCTTCAATAAATACCTGCACACAATCAACTTGAATCTCTTATGATCAATCACACACAGAACAAAGTTTGTTAACAATGGATTATCACAAGACGTATTTAGATCTACAAACAATTCTAAAGATCCTCTTCGAAACTTCGATTCTAGTTTGAGTGAATCTTATATCAGAAGAGATGATTTTCAAGCATAAACAAACTAGGTGCAATCAAAGTTCAACAATAGTTAGTCAATCAAATCAATCGAAAACTAATAATAAACTGAAATTATCTAGTTTCCCACCAACGGTACTCGTAGAGCTTCCCAATCCCAAAGAAGTCTTTAAAATGAGCGGTCGTAAGAGATTTCGCCTAATTAGGGTACTTTCCTCTTTGAATAGACGGCTCCACCAGTAACAACACAACTAGGTAGTTTTTTTTATCTCCGAGGATTAGTTTGCTCGAAATGCAAACTTCAATATTTATAGACCAAGGAAGTTTGGACACCAAGGAATTTCCAAAACTGAATATTCTCAAAGATATGCAATAAGGGAAAAAACGGTTTTCATAGTTCCTGGAAATGCTATGTCCAAATATTGACCGAAATCTCAGTAGAAAATCTCCAATTAGTAAATGCACATTACTAATTTTTATTTTCTAAAGATATGCATTTAATTGCTGGAAATTAAAAGCATATAAAAATTAAAAACCTTAATTAAAAGATTCTCAATTTATTTCGATCCGGAATTCTCCTTTAGCTATTAAGGAATATCTTTGAACAATAAAAGATAAGAGTTACTGCACATGTTCAAAGTATGTCGACATCTTTACTTTGTAAATCCTTTTTCATATTTACAATCTTGGAACCGATTTGCCACACTTCCAAACAAGTTAAGAATTGGTTCATCTGACTTCTAAGAACTATGTGATTGATTGACCTATCAAATCACCAATCTTGGGTTTAAACGGTTCTAAAAAAACAAGTTTCGGTTCTACCTCCATGTTTACAATAGCATTCATACAATTATGTCGATGTCTTATATACGAAGTTCAAAAGATAGACATTATACTCCGTATTGTAATTCCTTAATACTATGTCTAACTAGAGTATAATCATTAACAGCTTCGCAGTTATGTTTTCAATATGCACGACGTTAGGAATGAAACAGTTCAAGTCAAATATTACTAACCTCGAGTGGAAGGATGATGTCGTCGTTGTAGCTCTTTACTTCTTCACATTCTTCAAGTATTCACGTAATACTAGTAACTTTCTAGCTAACCTATACGAAGTTGACTCTAGTAAATAGTCAAGCGACTCTTTAAATGAGTTTTTATTATCTAAAATATGACAACCAAACTTGACATACCAACGCTTGGTGGGTTCAACCGAGCTATGCTCTAACAATTTAGATTTCTAGAAAAAGAATATATTCAGACTACTAGCTAAACAAATAAAGAAGACACTGTCACAAATAGATAAACTAAATGTGTCCAATTATCTTACCTTATCTTATCTTATACTATAATAAAGAAAAAGGGGACTTTTCAACCGTCATCCATTTTGGTGAAGCCTTTAACGATATTACAAAAATACCCCACAATTTTTATATCGATCCTTTTTTATTTCCTAAAATATCTAAATTACCTTTCCATGTTTTCACCACTTCCGCCTCCAGCATCACCGTCATTATAACCGCGCCACATATCGCAACGCAATGACACTAGAAGCACCACGACAACCGCACCTCCAACGCAGTCGTAACCATACCTACACCACCACCACACCATCTTCACCACAAGAACCACCTCCACCTCCGTCACCAGCACTATGACTGATTAAGTTACCACCACCGTCGCCGCTCAACCTCTACAACCAATTAGAAACTTAACACAATTACTACAACCACCGTTCCACCGGCACAACCCTTACCACAGCCATTAGACCGCCACCGCCGCCATATTATTTGTCACAAATTAAAATTTTCAGAACAATACCCAAAATCCCAATTTTTATTCATCCCACTACCATAACTAGCTCCATCAATTTGATATTCTAACTGTCACCATCACCACTCTCCTTCCGTTTTGGGTACTTCACTTTCGGGAATTCTGACTCTCATTGACACCACCGAGTTAAAGTCTGAAGTTTTATTATGGATTTAAATAATTGTGTCACTTCTTGACAAACAGTTAGTGAGCTTTAAATGTTTGCGAAAATGTCAAACACCTTTTTAGTGGAATATTCAAGTTGCCTTTACAATTTCTTTAGGTTTCATTCATTTACCTTGGTGAGAACTGAGACGTGAGTGGTGGTATAAGATTGTGTGAGGGAAACATTGAAGAATACTCGAGAGGGTTAAAAGAAAGGACGGAGATAGTGACTATTGCAACAACTCTTTGCATAAGGAGTGGTGATTTTTCTCTAGAAACTACAATGATTTTTGATGAAATGGTCTTGATCAAATGGTGACAATACGGTGGATAAGACGAGATCAAGCTTTGATTATAAGGGTTAGTGCTATAAAGAAGTGTGGTTTCTTGCTGAGAATCAAAAGGAATTGGGAATTTTCGAGAGAGTAAAGGCCAGGCTGGTGATTCAGCTGATATGGGTAAGTAGTAAATATGTACTGAGAACTCTTGAAATCTTAATTAAGTGGCAACATAAAACCTAGGTCCTTATGTTGGATGTATTGGGTTGTATTTAAACTAAGTTATCAAGCAATTGAAATGAAGAATTGAGGGTTATGTCGTTGGTCAGTATATTTGTTTTCACAAGATTAAAGAGGTCTAGAGTTGTGTTGTTGGCGGTAGTTGAGTGATGAAATGAGTAAGGTTCTATGGTCGTTGGAATACAGATGTGTCGTACCAAAGATAGGGCAAGACAATTTAGAGATTGAACATGAAAGACAACAGATTCTTGAAAAACAAAAGTGAATTTTCAAGGAAGAGTAGGTGATGCAACTAATATGATATGTTGTGCGGATGGAACACAATGGCACTCGCATCGCGCGTGCGTATTTACTAGTATTTATAAAAAAAAGGGGAGAAAAATCATGAAAAATTAGTTCTTTTAGAGAAATTATATGATACTCAAGAAGCAACAGCTAAAAAAAAGTCAAGAGATAATATGGTTCAATTAGGCAAAAAAAACACAAAATATTTTCATAGTAAAACTTTAGAAATGAGGAAATGGAATTCAATAGAATGCCTGAAAAAGAACAATGATGAAATTACTTTTAACAAATCTGAAATGAAAAATGTCCTTTCAAATTATTTTAGTAGACTCTTTTCAGCAGATCATAATCCTCAACCTCCTGACCCAATCATCTTCCAAAATATTCAGCCTGATATCTCTCAAGAGAAGAATGTAGCTCTTAATCTAGTACCAACTTCCAAGGAAATCCTGAAAGTGCTAAAAAAATTGAAACCAAATAAATTTTCAGGACCAGATCATGGGTTTCTAGCTAGCTTTTTCAAACAGAACTAGGATACTGTAGGGGAACAAATAATCACTTCAATCCAGCACTTTTTTAGAACAAGAGAGCTACATCCTGAGCTGGACAAAACTTTCCTTTTTCTTATGCCCAAATCTAGACACCTAAAGAATCCCAGCCAATTCAGGCCTCTTGGGAAATGCAATATAGTCTACAAAATTATAGCAGATATTTTAGCTAATAGAATTAAACTACACTTAGATTCTATAATCTCACCTTTTCAAGCTGTTTTCCTATCTAAAAGACAAATCTCATATAACATAATGGTTGCTTAGGAAATTATTCATTCTTTTAAAAAGAAAAAGGTAAAACAAGTTGGGATGGGGATTAAGATTAATATGTCTAAAGCTTTTGACAGGGTCAATTGGGATTTTTAAATTTCTGCTCTAAAAGCTTTTGGTTTTGATCAATCTTTTTGCAACCTCATATATCAATGTATTTCCACAACCTCCATAGAAGTGTTACTTACTGGTAGTCCAGGTACATATTTTTAACCAACTAGGAGATCCATTATCTCCTTATCTCTTTATTATATGTATACGGATTTTCTTTAGACTGCTCATCTCTAAAGAGACTAAGAGAATAATTCATGGAGTCAAAATAATACATAAGAATAACCCAATTTCTCACTTATTTTTCGCTGATGATTGTTTGTTATTTATTAGAGCTGATTTTGAAGAATGCAGATCTATTCTGCAAATTATAAAAACCTTTAGTAAGGCCTCAAGTCAACTTATCAATTTTGATAATCTGGGGTGTTTTTTTAGGAAGAAAGTTCAACCCAAACATCAAAGAACGATGTCTAAAATCTTAACAATAAAAAAAAGAAGACTTAAAAGATAAAATTATTTGAGGGTATATAATAGAAAAATTGAAACACAAAATTCAAGGTTGGAAAGGGAAAATTCTAGCTCAGGCAAGTAAAATGGTTCTAAATAAAACAACATTAGCTAGCATTGCAATTTATCAAATGGGTGTTTCATCATTCCTAAAAAAATTACCAAAAACATAGATGCATTACAAAGGGACTTTTGGTGGGGAAAAGAATCCAACAGTAGGGAATATTATCCCAAATCTTACTATTGTCTGTGCAAACCCATTAGTAAAGGGGGATTAGGGTTCAGAAATGCGCATAAATTTAACCTAGCTCTAATAGCCAAATTAGCTTGGAGACTATTAACGGAACCTTATGCTCTTTGGGTTACTCAACTTAAACTCAAATATTTCAGGAAAACCTCTGCTTTTAATTAGAGCTGAAATTCCATTTAGGAGTTCCTGGATTTGGAAATGCATATACAAAGGAATAAAACTGGTTGAACAAAAGAGTATATGGGAAGTGGGGAATGGGCAGAGTATAAACTTATGGGAAGGTAACTGGATCCCGAACTTAGTTGGAAGTATGAGTCAATTCAGGAATGCAACTAACTCTCACAAAACATTTTTGGTAGATCTTATAGATCCAACTACTAAAAAGTGGAATGAATCTTTAATTTACGCTAGATTTCCAAGATCTATAGCAGAGCAAATATATGGGATCAGAATAGCTTTAAGAAGCAATTTAGAAGCCAAAACATATAAACTTAGATGGCTTCTGAGAGCATATGGAAACTTCACAGTTAAATCTGTGTACTCAAATTAAATGAAAGAACAATCAACAATTATAACTTAGGTCTGCCAAATTCTTTTTGGAGAAACCTATGGTCCTTAGATTTGTCTCAAAGAATAAAAAAATTCACATGGAAATGCCTTGAGAATGAAGTTTATACAAACCTAAACCTATCTAGATTTATGAATGATGTATCACCAAAATGTACTTTTGGTTATGAGGAAAACAAATCCATAGAACATTTATTCTTCCACTGTCATTATGCAAAAGCAATATGGGATATAAGTCCATATCCAGTTGAGCTAAATTTTAGTGATTCCACTTTTTTACATATTTGTAACTTGTAAAGATTGGATAGAAAAGGCCAATCCAGTACTGCCCATAGAAATTATAATGACAAAAATTTGGTTCATATGAAAATAAAGATGCAACGTAATATTTGAGAAGAAACTCCAATCTTGTTTGCAGCTAACATTAGAAATACAGAGACATCTGAACTTCTAGCATAAAGGTAAATACAATGCAACAAACAATTTAGCCAGCCTTACTGGAAAAAACCATCTACTTGGAAAGATCCCATGAAACTACATCATAAGATTAATCTATATGCAGCTTGGGTTTCAGAAATTGAACCAACAGGTTTTTCCTGAATTCTAAGATCTGATGCAGGTAGTTTCGAACAAGGAAGAGCAGACCCATCTCAGCATCATCACCAGAAGCAGCAAAAGCATTATGACTCCTACAAGCAGTTAAGTGGGCAAGATAATGCAGATTCTCAGATTTCAGCGTTGAAGGAGATTGCAAGATCCTTTTTGATTATTTGAATGGATTATTATCTCAGATAACTTGGCAAAATAAATCCATCATAGAGGAAGTAAAACAGGAAATTAGCTTTTGTTCAAACATTTTGGGTTTTTTCTTTGTCCCTAGATCAGCAAACAATGTGGTTGATGTTCTAGCTAAGGAAGCTAAATCTTTTAGAATTGTTCTTAATTGGATATCTGGACCACCTTCTTGTATCGTTCAAGATTTAGAAGTAGATAAATCTAATGTTAGGGAAGATCATGTAATCCCAACATTCGATGGCCCTACACGTTCTGATGTAAGGGTTTCTATCTCACTGATTTTGCCTTTTTGATTGACTATAAAAATTTTTTTTATCTCGTATAGATTTTTTTACTGGTATATTTAGGGGCCACTTTTTTATTCCCATCATTGAAGGGGTTTAAAGGGTGTCTTGAAAATAGAAATTGTCTATATTGTCCTTCACCTTTATACTAAATCTAAACATATATCCTTTATTTTCATAATCATATCATTTCTTTTCTACCCATTGGGAATTTTTTTCATCGTTTTAATCGTCGATCGAACAAATTTTATGATTGGTTGTTTAAAATTAAAACCCGAAATTCATTAACCTTAAAGTTGAAAAAAAAAAAAAGTTAAACAAACAACACGGATAGATGATAGTAGTTGTGATCCAAAATTAGGATTTGATTGCTTGAAATCAAAAATTTGATTCGAAATTTTTATGGAATTTACAGCAGCAGAAACATAATCGGTAGATAACAATCTATTTTACCTACCGATTATGGTTGATGTTCTTCAGCCGATTATGTTTCTGCTGTTGTAAATCCCATTAACTACCGATTGTGAAAGTAGAAATTTTCAAATTTTATTAAGTTTTGAAAGTTTGAATTCGGGGCCATGAACACAATTGGTAGATAATGAGCATCACTTATTAACACAATTTACTACCGATTATGGTAGTACCAAAGCTCGAAGTTTTAAAGGATTTTAGCAAAATCCAATTTTGGGGCCACTATACATTCGGAAGTTAAATTCACACAATTTACTACTGATTATAGTAGTACTAAAATTCAAAATTTGAATATATTCGGAGGTTATATTAAGTTATTAACCCAATTTACTACTGATTATGGAAGTACCAAAATTCGAAAATTGAAGGATTTTGGCAAAATTCGAAAATTGAAGGATTTTGGCAAAATCTCATTTTGGGGTCATTATATATTCGGAAGTTAAATTAACACAATTTACTGTCGATTATGATAGTACTAAAATTCGGAAATTGAAGGATTTTAGATATTCGGAGGTTAAAGTAACATAATTACTACCGATTACGGTAGTACCAAAATTCAAAAATTGAAGGATTTTGGCAAAATCTCATTTTAGGGCCATTATATATTCGGAAGTTAAATTAACACAATTTACTACCGAGTATGGTAGTACCAAAATCCGAAAATTGAAGGATTATATTTTTGGGGATGCTCTATATTCGGAAGTTGCTTTAACTTCATTTACTACCGATTCTGGTAGTACCAGAATTCGAAAAATAAAGAATTTTGGCAAAATCCATTTTTTGGGCAACTCTATATTTGGAAGTTACTTTAACTTAATTTATTACCGATTATAGTTAAACTACCGATTATGAGGGGCAAATTAGCCATCACGAATATTGAAAGATAAGGGGTGACTTCATTTTAGATTTGGATGACCGTATTTTGTTAGTGGTACCTAATTTCTTTCTAGTTGCCCCTAAAATCTTTCTAGTTGCCCCTAAAAAATGCTAGGATTTTTTGCTTGATGCGCATTGTAAATTATTTTGTAAAGAAAAGTGGGCCAACATTCGCAATATCCAAGAAGAACTCTTTGAAGATTTATCTCGTATCGTTCGTTTCGCCAAGTGATGATTGTTACTGATTTTTCCTTCCCTTAGAAGGGAGGCAAATCACTTTCTTTGTGAAACTGGAAAAACCAAATATACTCTTCCCAGATTTTTCCAAAGAACGCTGAAAAGGCTGATTTTCTGTTCTAACACCACAAACATCAATTTCTGCTCCAAAAAAATATAGAAGGATTCTCTTCCTATAAGCCAATTCGGATTCTATTCTATGATATGTTTGTAATTCTTTTCTGAAAATTCATCAACTTTATTTGGATCATTTACTGACGGTTTCTTGATCCTCTATCCTCGTTCTCTAAATATTGTTGTTTCACTTGTATAATCTCCAGGACTAGACAGATTTTCAGCTTCAGATGCAGGAACCTTCATATGAAAGATAGGACCAAGTCATCAGGAAGGGAAGATGACTAACTGAATCTATGGAAGCAGCAAGATGACACAGTTGGAAGTAACCATTATTGGTTTCACTGTGCTTTTTTATGTCTTTACACAACTAAAAATTACTTAGTGTCATTACCGCATGGTTATTCGGTTATTCCCTGTAAACACTACAGTAAACAATGAAGGAGGTTATTCCCTGTAAACACTTCAGTAAACAATGAATTATGAGCAGTGCAGAATATTTGTAAATTCGACCAACATTCAGCCTAGGAGGAGGGAAGGGTTTAATCCAAAATGAATGAGCTGTGCCTGGTGCTTAGCAATTGCACAAACCTAGTTATTAGACAGTAAACACTACAGTAAATAATGAACTATGAGCATTGCAGAATACTTGTAAATTCGACCAACATTCAATCTAGGAGGAGGGCAGGGTTTAATCCAAAATGAATGAGCTGCGCCTGGTGCTTAGCAATTGCACGAACCTAGTTATTATACAGTAAAACACCACAGTAAACAATGAACTATGCACAGTGCAGAATACTTGAAAATTCAACCAACATTCAACCTAGAAGCAGGAGGGCAGGGTTTAATCCAAAATGAATGAGCTGCGCCTGGTGCTTAGCAATTGCACGAACCTAGTTATATACAGTAAACAATGAATTATGAACAGCGCAGAATACTTGTAAATCAAGGCAATAAAAAGGGCATATGCCACCCTAAATTTCATCGAGAGCAATCATAACTAAACAGAAGAGAAAAAGAAAAACTAAAACACCAACCAATTCGCCAAAAACAAATATGCAGAATATAAGCCATCACAAACAACACCAAAAATCTAATCAACCAAACTGTTTTTTTCTTTTCTTTTATTTAATAATTCTCAACTTTTTTCTTTCAATTAGTATTTTGGCCATTTTCAACACCAAGACCATACAACACACCTGAGTATTTCTCAGTTGATCCACTAAAGTATTGCTGTTTCAGTTTCCTGAATGTACAAGCAGTGAGCAAACTATCAGAACCAGCTTGATGACAAACCCCAACTCTTTCCACACGAAGCAATTCCGCAAGCTTGTTCAACCCACCGTGAAGGCTGTTACAGTACTTCATCAAATGTTTGATATCATAAATCTCTGGGAAAAACACTTTGATAAGCTCGAAAAACTCAGTCTGTGAATCAGGCAATGTCCTACAAGTGAGCAGCTTCAACAAGTACCCGAAATCATAACCACTGTGAAATGTAACCCAATGAACATTATCATTCAACACAACCCCAGATGTCATCAACAACTCCCCGAAACGAAGAGCATCAATCCCCTTTTCACTATTCTTACCAAAATCAATCCCACATTGGCGCAACAATTCAATCGAATCTTGAGCAAACACATCATCATTCACATTAAACTCCTTAAAATTGAATTGCCAAACACAGTACTTATTATCATTCCCTGTTGGTAAATTCCCATCTTCATCAGAAAAAGTAAGCCCTAATTGAATCAATTTCAACATATCAACATTTGCTTTGAGTGTTTGATAATGATATTCAGAACTAGTTTTGAAATTACCAACTGGACGCAAAACAATCCCTGGAAACTCAGTATCCATAGCTATATATGGAAAATCATCAACTATTTTACGAATATATTCAAATTCAGATTCTAGATTATCACTCCATACATCTCTGATTTCAATCGAATCGTCTTTTAACACATCAGACATTTCTTAAAATACACAGATCTGCAAGTATCATAACAAAAATCCCGAAAAGAAAATCTAAAAAAATCCTGATAAAAAAAGGAGAGAAAGAACAAGATTAAGATCGGAACCTGGAGAATTAAGATCTGCGACCGAACCTGAGATATGATTCTGAATCAACAGATAGATCTGAGTTCTAGGGTTTTATTCATTTGGGGATTCTTTTTTTTTCTTCTTTTCTTTGAATTTTTTTTTTAGGGATTTTTTTTTCCTCCGAAAGGGGGATTATATGAAAAAGAATGAAAAGATTAGGGTTTTGTCGAGAACGAGGAAGCTCTCTGAGATGGCCCACAATTATTAGAGAGAGAGAGAAAGCCAAAGCCGACTTGGTTTTTTCTTTCCTTTCATTTTATTTTTTTCTTTCCTCAGTAGTGTACGCACATCGCCAATATGTCTTGGTTTATAACCTTGGGATAATCTAGTCCTGGTCCTGTTCCTGAGTTTTTTGTCATTTGTCCTTGTACATGAAACCATCATATTCTTTTGAAACAGAGGTAGTATCATTTTAGCGTATTCAGTCACTATGACATGAACATCTATCATGTTATAATTTGGGACAATTTGGTTTATGGTGTCGATCCAGGTTTAGCATAATGAACATTGTCCCCATAAAAATTAGCGTATTCAGTCATTTGTAACATCCACGTCTATCACTTTATAACTTTGGGATAATTTAGTTGGTCTGGTTAGTATGAGTTTAGTATAATGAACTTTTTAATACTTACCATCGCAAAAATCAACGTATTCAATCACTTGTAACATGAATATTATATCATGTTATAATCTTGGGATAATTTAGTTGATTTGGGTCTAGCATAATTAACTTTTTTGTACTGGCCCTTACAAAAATCAACGTATTCAATCACTTTTAACATGAACATCTATCATTTTATAACTTGAGATATATGGGAGGGATTGTCAGCCGTGAAGAGAATGTGGTCTTCACTTGCATGGGCTTTAAGGGGAGATTCTAATGTCGTAAAATGAATGTATTGAAGAAAATAAAAATTGTTAGTGAACATCCCAGAGTATGTTTAACTTTGGTGAACTAATGGATTTACCACTTAAGGGTGCTAGATTCACATGGACCAGTGGAGAAAATAACCCAGTTTTTTGTCGACTTGGTAGATTTTCTATTTCTTCGGTTTTTGAACAAAAATTTCACATGGTTACTGAAGTTGGTCACTCAAGATCTATTTCAGATCATATGCCATTGCTACTTAACACTGTTGACGCTACTTAGGACCTTCCTCCCATCATATTTAAAGTATTTGTGGTTTCTTGATACATAATTTATTGATAAAGTTCAGTAGTGATGGAACAACTACTCCTTCTCCGGTGTTCCTAGTTCAGCATTCTGGTTCGAATTAAAGGCTTTGAAAAAGGAATTGAATAGATAGAATAAAGAGGTATTGGGCAATCTAAGTTTAAAGAAACGAAAATTTCTTCATGATATTGATTTTGTGGGGAGATTGCAAAAAAGGCAAAGGTCTAATAACGAACATAAATCTTTGAGGTTAAATGCCAAGGTTGAGTTTGAGCAAGTAACATCGATGATTGAAAGGCATAATTCAAGGGTTTATCAAGGGGGGGGGGGCATTTTTTTTTTAATTTCATGGTTTTGCATTCAGTAGAAGAAGAATCGGCAGATCCAGACACATTATGGTGGACGAAATTCTAACTAATGACAACGAGAATATTAAGTCTAATATCGTTGATCATTTCTCATAATTGGTTCAAGGAGGATCTTAACTTCACCTGTATTTCTGAAGATGGAGCCACTGTAGTTGAAAATATATTTTTGAGGAATAAGTCTTCTAAGCTATAAATGACTTGAAAGCGGTAAAGGCACCTGGCCCAGATGGATTTCCCATTATTTTCTTTATGAACCAGTGTTGATCTTTCCTTGAATAAAATATCATGGGCACAATTTCGGAGTTCAATTTACAAGGTAAGATCAATATCATCCATAATTTCACTTTCATTTCTTTGATCCCCAAAAAGAGGCATGTAGAGAGTGTCTTAGATCTAAGCCCGTTACTTCTCACTAGCAAAAGTCCTTGCAAGGAAACTTAGTGCTTTAATTCGGATAAACTTTTGATGACGCGCAAATTTTGATAGGGGCATGAGGGACAAACTGGGAGGTGCCACTTGTCGTTCCCGTCAACTATATCTAACCATTTCAATTTGGTAGTTTTGGAATTCAACAAAATTTGCTTTTATCTCAAATTCAATTTTCTTTGTTATTATTTCCCCTTTCTGTTATCAAAGCAAACAAAACCTAATTTTTAATAACTCAATAAACATCTACCACATATGACATTCAATAAAAACAAATGAAATACTGCTCTATATAAATACAAATAAGATATTAAATAGACACTAAGCTGAAACAAAAAATATATATACTAGATGTATTTAGGGTTTACTGAAATTTACATCATTTTCAGTCAGAATAATTAGCCTTCCATTTTGGCCCCGATTTTGGGTGGCGGTGTTTATTTGGAGTCAAAATTATTGTTAGAGTTAAGGTTTAAAGGTGAAGACATGGATGCACTTGTGCCTAAGTACATCAATCTCTTTATTTACGTTCATCACTTTTATCTCTCGTATAACATTTTCTCTTTTGTTTCTATCTTCGTTTAATACGCATTTTATTTATTTTTCAGAAGCAAAAAATTAAAACGTATTTCTCCATAGTTTTACCATGTATAAGATATAAATGCAATTGCCTATAGTCGATTATTCTTCTGGAATAATGGTGCTAGAATATGAAGTCTGACCGAGAGAGGAGTAAATTTAGTTGAGTACTGAAACTACCCAAACCATCATTCATTTAAATGATTGAAAGTTGAATAGGTTAAAACGGTTGATGTGAGAGAC
The DNA here is from genome assembly GCA_023529315.1 of Papaver bracteatum. NCBI lineage: Eukaryota > Viridiplantae > Streptophyta > Magnoliopsida > Ranunculales > Papaveraceae > Papaver > Papaver bracteatum. The sequence continues at coordinate 273,089 of JAJJWX010000650.1, forward strand.
AAGTGGCATCTCCCCATTTTTCCCTCATGCCCTCAAGAAAAAATGCGCCTCATCAAAAATTTAACTCTTTAATTCCTAAGATTATTTCAGAAACACAATTTGCATACACTAGTGGAAAAGGGGATAATCTCAACCCACCATCGCGACCCTCATCGGCGGTCCATGGACCTTGGACCGCCCAAGACGGTCTAGGATATAATAATTTTTCGGAGCACAACCCATACGGCTAAAAACAGTCGATGTATAAATATCTTAATTACCCTCATGTCCCCGAATTATTAACCCACACTGAGACGGCTATACCTAGTTGAATCAGTGATTCTAGTTTAGGCGGGATCTCTAACCCGTTTCCCTCCCTTTCTAACCTCGTTAGTATCGATGGATATATATCTCCCCACATCCTCTCTCTCTCTCCGTTGGTTCACTCACAGAGAAAAAAATAAACTCAGAGAAGAAAAACTAGCCATCCTAAAATCTTCTTCTTCTCTCAAACTCCATCAATGAAACCTAATTAACCCCTTATATTAGAAAACCTCATTTAGATTGAACTTTTACATCTTGTGTAGCAATTAGGTTTGATTTTCAAAATCATCAGGTAAATCTACAATTTGGGTTTTTCGATTGAAGTTCTTTTTTTTCCTTCTCTTTTTCTGTTACTATCGATTTCCTTCATGGGTTTTAACAATTAGTGTTTTGTTTATTTGTTTCAGGTAAATCTCAACAATTTCAGTTGTAGTTCATATAATGTACAGTTAGGGTTTTTTGATTGAAGTTATCTTTTTCTTATATTTTTTCTTTTAATGAACGATTTCGTTCATGGGGTTTTAATTTTTAGTGTTTCGTTTGTTGATTTCAGGTAAATCTTAACAATTTCAGTGGTAGTTCAAACAAGGTATAGTTAGGGTTTCTGATTGAAGTTTTCTTTTTCCTCTCTTTTCTTTTAAATGATCGATTTCCTTCACGGGGTTTTAACAATTAGTGTTTTATTTTTTGATTTCAGGTAAATATCACCATTTTCAGTTGTAGTTCAAATCTTCATCAGGTACAGTTAGGGATTTGGATTTAGATTAAAGTTATCTTTTTCTTTTACTAGTCGATTTTGTTCAAGGGGTTTTAATAATTGTTGTTTTCTTGGTTGATTTCAGGTAGTTACAACTTAAGTTGCAGTTCTGTTTTTCATCAGGTATAGCTGATTTGATAGTTGGTTAATTTATGAGTTTAAATATAGTATGTGGATCATGTATTAGGGTTAGTTAAGTTATGTTGTTGATTTGGTTTGTGTATTATGTTTCGGGTTTTGTGTTGCTTGAACAGAATTATGTTTTAGGTTTGTAACCCTTTTAGTATAGTTACCCATGTGTTAATGCTTCTCTTATATTGTTTTAGATAGTACTCATGTGTTAATGCCTGCTATTCTATATAGCCTTTACTGATGTCATGTGAAATTTTATGCACTTCAAGGTGACTTTGTAGTAGTGTTTGTCTAGTGTTTGTAGACCTAAAACTACCTCATCACATTGTAGACTCAAGATTTAAGTTTAAGTTCTTTATTGAGATCAATATTTAGATGTCCTAATTATAATTTTGTTAAGCCCCATCGGTCCAGTCATTTGAATACCAGTTTCATTATAGTTTGGCATGTGTTAAATGTATTTTACATACCAGTTTTATATCTTATTGGCAACATGATTCCTCCGGATAGTTAAGTTTTAGATTGTAATGTTGTTGAATGACTTGAATGCTCTCAAGTATACTTTATGATTTAGAATGATGTTGTTTTTCATTCCAAGCTAGCTAGGTCTGTATTTTGGTGGTTAATTTTTGAAATTGATAATTTTTCAGGTAACTATGCCGAGACATCCTGCAAGTAGCCGTTCCCGGTCTGCAAGTACTACCCCTAACTCAAGTGCAGCTAACTGGCCGAGGGGTTTGCTCAATTCACAAGGGTCTCCATCAACTGATGGTGGTCATGCTGTTGCAAGTCCAAGTGAAGGGAGTCATCGCGTGTCTTCGTCAAATGGTGATCATTCTCCAATCCAGGGCAATGAGAATCAGGCTGAGGGAAATGGATGGCATGCGATTTTCATCAAAAAAATATTGAAGATGACAATACAGAGGAAAGCGGGATTAATGGTAACATATGACATTGTATTTAAGTTTCCTTTATATCATAAATATATATATAATGCTACCAATTGACCTTCCATTTGTTTTGTTTTTTGAAGATGATCACCGTTTGGTCATTCAATTCAATGCTCTGGGACAACCAATAGAGGATGGTTCTAAGAAATATGCTACCAGAGTTGGAACAATATCCAGGAATATTGTCCCACTATGTATTGAGGATTGGAGGTATGTACCATGTGGTCTCAAGGAAGAAATCTGGAGATCCATCAAGAATGAGTACAAGGTACCTAAAATTATCAAGTGTAAGGCGTTGAGGATGGCAAATAAGTCATGGAAGAACAGAAAGACAATTTTAAGGAAATGGTGTGACCAATTTGCTACTGTTGCTGAAAGAATGAACAATAGACCACATGGTGTGAAGAGTGAGGATTGGGTGAAATTTGTGAAACTTCATGATTTAGAAGAAGATCAAAAACTAAGGGAGATAGGTAAGGAATCAAGGAAGCTACTCAAGGTTTTGCATACTACTGGAAGAGATGGAATTGCACGTCGTTGTCATATTATGGAACAACAAAGTCCAACTGGAAGTGTGTCAAGAACTGTTGTATACTTGGCAACACATGTTTACCAAGAACTCCCTCAAGAAGCACTTGATGTAATGGACCCTGATTGTTACGAAGTAAAATGCAGACAATATCTCGTAAGTCCAGTATTCTTTGTTGGATTTATATTGACTAACATATATTTTCTTTGTTGGTTTTCCTTGTAGTTATGATTTCCACTTATACATATAATCTGATGTACATTGCAGGCACAAGTAAGAGAGTTGCATAAAACTGAGCATTATAGAGAGGAAACCCACTTGGATAGAGATTCAGTTGCCAAGGTGGATGCACATTAATTTGTATTGTTGTTTGCAAAAAAATGTTGTTAGTTATAGCTAACAAATTTTGTTTACTTCTTAATAGGTGTTTGGAGTTGATGATAGGGGATGTGTTCGAGGAATGAGAGGTGGGATATCAAAGACTGAAATGCTTTCTTCCACACTTCCTAGGGAGAAATTAAGACAACAAGTGTTGAAGACTAGAGCTGTAGAAGATCGTATCCGTACTCTCGAAGAAACTATTGAGACACTAATGGCTGGTTTAAGTTGCAATCCTAACCCCGGTAATTTTAATGCTCAGTAATAACATTATATAACTAGTTTTTTAGTTTGCAACTCATAAACATTGTTCTAAAAATTTTGTCTAGCAAAAGGAAATATTCATTTTTACTTAAAATCTCAGTAGGTAGTGGTCATTTTGCTTAATTCTTATTTGTATGTTAGGGAGCGATTAGATGAATAACTTGGTGGATATAGTTGTTTAAAAATAATTTGAAGTATGTTATACAGTTAGATGAGATTGGACAAGGATGCCACATATATACTTACATATTTGTATTCATCTACTTTTGATTAGTTGTATTAGCCATAATAGATGTGTTGATTGTTGATAATAGTTTGGATTCAAGAGTGTGTTATGTATACATGGTGTTGTTTCTATTTTCATAAACCATCTTTTTATGTACACCAGTAAAACCTTGTTGCTTATTTGGGTGTGCTTATATCTTCTGCAGGGTATGAATGGTAGTGGTTGTGAACCAGATGGATCTCAGCGAGTAATTCTGAAGAACATGAGAAAGAGAGCTGTTGCAGTAGGCTATATATTTACCAATAGGCATCCAATAGATGATGAATGTCATTTGGTCCTCATTGATGAAGTTTGTTTACCTTCTGATAATCTCTATGAAGGTGATGGAACTTTTAGAGATGTTTCCATAGGTGACAAGGTTATGTGGCCGCAACAGTTTGTTTTCCCAGTTGTCGCAGGTGGTGCTGGCGTTTAATGGATTTGGAGTTCTGGTTTTATGTGGAGGTTTGGGACTTTTTTTTGGGTATATATATACATGGTATACATGTAAGTTTTTTGGATATATATTACGTACCTTGAAGTATATGTAACTAGGTATGGGTTAGACTTGCAAGTTTGTATCGTTTTGAGTCTCTTCTCTCTCTTTTTTTGTGATGAAGAAGAAATTCAAAACATGTAAAGAAGCGTCTTGCAACGTACTCGGCAGTATATGTAACTAGGTATGGGTTAGAATTGCAAGTTTGTATGGTTTTGAGTCTCTTATTTTCTTTTTTTTTGTGATGAAGAAGAAATTCAAAACATTTAAAGAAGCGTCTTGCAACGTACTCGGCAGTATATGTAACTAGGTATGGGTTATAATTGCAAGTTTGTATGGTTTTGAGTCTCTTCTTTTTTTTTGTGATGATGAAGAAATTCAAAACATGTAAAGAAGTGTCTTGCAACTTCTATGGATATGTAGCTTCAGCAGGTTTAAGAGCCCTGCTTTTATCTAATGAATATATTAGTATCAATCTTGTTCAGTTTTATCAAAGCTTTCAATTTCATTTTTCAGTCTTCTACAAAAAATTCTTTGCATTGCTTGAATCACAAACATAATATTATTGGATGCACAAACTTCAGATGTGTACTTATAATCCAAATTCATAGAAATGGCAGATAATTGGAAAATACACAATCTCCTTGCCATGAAGCGGTGAAAAAGCGATTGACCAATTCAATTTGAGTCGAGTTATAGATCTGACTCGTTTTAGGCCACAAACTTCTTATCTAGAAAAAAAGCAAAGAAAATCTCGATCTCGATCTCTATTATTCTCTAACTTATCTCTTTTCTTTCTTTCCTTACTCTCTCTCTCTCTCTCATTATTTTCTCATTCTGCAAAACTTTCTCAGACAATATCAAATATCATAGGAAAATTGTATCATCGAATTGATATGCAGCATTGTAATTCACAAAAAATTATGAGGTAGTCAGGGTCTTTATTACACGACAAACTTGAGAGGATTTTATGAAGTGAAGACACATTGATTTGATTTCAGAACTCAACAGATCAACAATTTTGTAAGGTAAATTCTTAATTCTAAGTTAAAATTTGTCTGGGTTTTGCCCAATTTGAATTCCAGTTGGAAAGTTTTGGTTAGTATACCCTAGGATTTGAGTTTTGACTGATTTATGTTATGAATATGATGTTAAATTTGGGGTTTTGGAACTGTTGAGTTCTGTATTTGATTGTTATCAATAGAATTTGATATTGCTTTGGCTAGCTGCATGATTATCGAATTTGATCGAGGTTTTCAGATAAAAATCATAAGATTTAGGAAATTTGAGGACTAACAACAAACTGATTGATCTGTTGAGAGATAAATTTTCTATGGTTCCACATGTACCTAATGTTGTGGTATCAGATATTGGTATCTAGGAAGCTTGTTAACGTAATGATTTATAGATCAGATGAGGACTATTTCAGGTTTCACAACCTATCACAGATGAGGTTTCAGGTTAAGTCAGTGGTGACTACACAAAATGACCTAGGCAACTAGCTTCAAACAGTTCATGTTCACAATGGGTATCAATTAAGTTTGCATTATAATTACTAGTCAGGGTTTTAGTTCTGCGACAAATTTGTTAGAAGGATTTATGAAGTAAAGGAACGATGATTTGATTTTAGAACTCAAATATCCATCTCAACAAGCTATCACGGTAAACAATTCATTCTTAGTCAAAATTTGTTTGGGTCTGGCCTAATTGATTTGAACTTCAGTTGAAAAGTTAGGGTTCCAAGTTTCTAACTGCTTTAGGTCAAAATAAGCAAGTAAGTGATGAATTTGATGAGTAGTAACTTGTTGTAGGATTTGATTACTCTGTTATCATAGATTTGTATGTGAATTTTGGGGTTTTGTTGTTCATTGTTAATTACTCGGTTATTATACATTCTTTCTTAGTCCAATTTAGATGATTAGCGGTTGTAATTGAGTTATTTCACTTCTTCCATATGTTGCTTTGCTTTTTTAACATTGCATTACTTAAAGCTTTCCGGTAACTCTTTGAGTTTATTATATTTTTCGAATAAAAATGTTGATTGCAATTATTGATCTGCTGAAAATTTCTTGCGTGTTGGACCACCAGACAAGTCGTACATAATCGGTTGGATAGCATTTCTATGTAGAGCATATTGGCCGGTAATTTGCTAATAGTGTTTTAAACGGTCACTCCACTTTTGAAATACTTTATTCCTCTATAAATTCTAGCTTTTGCTCTCTATAGCCTGCTGTTATGGACACAACCACTCGATACTACAGCTATACATGTACAGACTACACAATAATTAAATTTTGGAGTGGTGTGAGTCATTTCGTATAGACTTCATTATTTTAAGCTTCATTGATGCAGACCCTTATGTTATAAGCTTTCTTGATGCAGACCCTTATGTTATTCATATTTTTTGCTATAAGTTCTCACTTGTAGTTTTCGGTGCAGGGTGTTGATCCAAGCATTAGGGCAGAGGTTTGGCCATTGCGTGAGGGGGTGTAAGCATTCTTAACCCTTGTTCTTCTTTGATGATATCTGCATCCATTTTGTAGTGTAGATCATTGTACTTTAATGTAGTTTCATCTCAATTCCGGGTTCTGATTTATATACGTATTTTCTTTGTTTTGCAGATGTCTCAGCATCATGTAACTACTCCAAATAAAGAATGGATGACCACACCCAAGGGTTCACCTAGATGGATTATAGGTGTCGAATCTTTCATTCAATTTACAAAAGAAAGTCTTGGCGAAGGTATCAACGAATTTAGATGTCCTTGCATGAAGTGTAAGAACTTTGGTAGTTTACCAAAATCTCTGGATTTTGTACATGGGCATATCCTAGATCATGGGTTCGATGTGTCATACCGGACGTGGATTCATCATGGAGAGCAACCTGGGGTGAATAATGTTAATGCTCGCACATTACCTGCAAATAATGTTGCGAATTATGATGCTGCATCTCATTCAAGAATATATGACTTGTTCAATGATTCACTAGGACATGTAGCTGGTCTTGATAACCCTGAAGAATGCCTTAATGATTCTGATGACCTGCCAAGTGTTGCCGTTGAAGATGGTTCTAGAGGTAATGTTCAAGATAGGGCTACTCTCAATTGCATGAAGAGGTTGGAGGATGCAGTGCTACCCTTATTTCCTGGATGTGACAAAGAACATACAAAACTGTCAACAACAGTTGAGTTGCTCAATATGCAAGCTAGGTATCAATGTTCTGATGTTTTCATGACTGAGTTATTGGGATATATGAAAACAATTATACCGGTTAGAAATACGTTACCATCTACTTGTAGTAAAGCTAAGAATATGATTAAACCATTTGAATTGCCTGTGCAAATTATTCATGCTTGTATTAACGATTGTATTCTCTATCGCAAGGATTATGCTAATGAAGATAAATGTCCTAAATGTGGTGAAAGTAGATGGAAAAAACCACCAGAAAGGAGTAGTCCAACTGCTAGAAAGATTCCAGTGAAGAAATTAAGGTATTTTCCGGTCACAGAAAGGTTACAACGTATGTATGGCACAGCATGGATTGCTGAGTTGATGACGTGGTATGCTAAAGTTGAAGAAAGTGCTACACACATGAGACATCCGGTGGATTCTGCACAATGGAAGTCTATTGATATGAAGTGGCCTGAGTTTGCTTCAGAAAAGAGAAACGTGCGTCTAGGACTAACGACGGATGGTTTTAATCCTTTTGGAATGATGAGCACACATAGTACTTGGCCTGTTATGCTTGTTTGTTATAACCTTCCACCATCTGAATGCACGGCAAAATATTTCACAATGTTAACATTGCTAATTCCTGGTCCACTTGGTCCCAACCATAACATTGATGTTTATTTGCATCCATTGATCGACGAGTTAAATGAGTTATGGTCACTCGGAAAGGTAACTTACGATGCTCATATGAAGACTTACTTTACAATGAAAGCGATGTTGTTGTGGTGTATACATGACTTCCCTGCGTATGCCCATGTTTCTGGTTTGCGAACTTCTGGAAGGTATGGTTGTACTGTGTGTGGAGAAAATACAGAGGCAAGGTGGCTTAAATGTGGTTCAAAGTTTGCTTATATGGGTCATAGAAGGTTTTTAAGAGATCGGTCTCACCCTTATAGACGGAAAACATCTCAATTCAATGGATCAAATGATCTCAGGGTTGCACCAAGACGTTTGAGTGGCGTCGAATTGTTCAACAAGACAGCAACTGCTGATAAAGCATTTGGAAAGTTGGTAAAGCGGCCGACAATTGACTCTCCTTGGTCGAAGAGGTCAATCTTATTTTGTCTCCCATATTGGAAGGTAAGTTTAGCTTGACCTATTATATCTTGAAGTTACTTTAGTTTAATAAGTTTTGTTCTTTGTCATTCTAACTTCATCAATCTTATTAGTTTCTACAAATCCGGCACAATGTGGATGTCATGCATGTGGAAAAGAATTTTGCAGAGAATTTGTTTGGAACATTTATGTGCCATAAAGATAAGTCCAAGGATGGGGCTCCAGCACACAGAGATTTGAAGCTGCTAAAGTTAAAGCCTAGCTTGTGGTTGAAGGAAAGGAATGGAAAAGAGATACTCCCTCCCGCACCTTATTGGATGTCCAGGAAATAAAGGGAAGTTGTCTGTAAAACTTTTAAAACACTTAAAGTTCCCATTGGTTATAACAGTAATTGGAAGAAAAGAGTATGCATGAAAGAGTTCCAATTGAAGGGTCTTAAGTCGCATGATTATCACATTCTTATGCAAGGTTTAATGCCTATTTTTATGATGCATTATTTCAAGAAGCATAAGCCATTGCGTGTGGCAGTTAGAAACTTATCGTTATTTTTCAAAGTCCTAACCTCTAAGGTTATTGATCGTGCTGATCTTCGTATAATGCACGATCGTGTTTTAGAGTCGATATGCGTGTTTGAAATGTACTTCCCACCGGAATTTTTTGTTAGTATGACTCATGTTGTTGTACGCTTGGCGGAAGAGGCACATCAATTGGGGCATGTTCAATTTAGGTGGATGTACCCTTTCGAGAGGTACAATCCTTTAGTCATTAGCATCCTTTTGGTTTATTATTTTATGAACTCAGTAAGCTTATAAATATTTGTTAACTAATTACGTTAACTGATTACATGTGCAGGATGATGAGGCACTACAAGGTTCTTGGTCGTAACAAAAATTATATAGAAGGGTCTATTACAAAACAATATTCTGACAATGAAGGAGCGCGCCATTGTGCAGAGATTCTTCCCGAGGCGAATCGAAAGTCTTTTAAGTGTCGTGGAAAGATAGCAATGCCTAGTGATGCTTACGAAGGTCCATACCCAGTTGATTCGCAAGGAAAACCATGTTCACTAACCAATTTACAGTATGAACAAATCCGTTTGTGGATATTGAGACATTCAGATGAAAATACTGAATGGGAAGCGTAAGTAAATCCTAAGTTGATTTCTATTTCAATGGCTACAGGACCAACTTGAGGAACTTGAAGGAAAAGTAACCTTCTCACTTGTCGCTTTCTTTATTTTCTTTGTTTTTGTTTGACAGGAAATACGATACATATGTTAATAATTTTAACCAAACTTGTGCGGGAAGGATGAAGCCTTTAGACTACGTTCCATGGCTACAAGACCAACTTGAAGAACTTGAAGGCACTACCATGACAGATTTTCGTAGGCTGGCAATTGGTCCTTCCTTCTCGGCAGTTTCGTAAAATGCATATTTTGTTAATGGCTATCTTTTTTATACAACCGAAGCTGAAAAACACTTAGTTACACAAAACAGTGGAGTTACCATGAATGCTTCTACCAGCTTCAGAGCAAGTTCTAGAGATACTAACCTGGTTGATGATGATACTACCTACTATGGCATTCTGCAAGACATATTTGAAGTGGACTGTGGAATGTTTACAGAAGTTGTTTTCAACTGTGATTGGGTGAGAATGGCAGACAAAGTAAATGGATCATACGTCGATGCAGATACAAAGTTAAGGTTTGTCAACTTTAGGAAGTTTATGAACAACTCAAGAGATGTCTACGAGCCAATCATCCATGCTTCTCAAGATAGGCAAGTCTTTTACTGCCGAGATGTGACAAGGAAGCATTGGAATTTGGTTTTGGATTCTCCAATAAGATCAGACCCTAACAAGAACGCTTTAGAAGATCCATTTGTCTTTACTGGAGCCGCAAGTGAAGCTCTGTCAATTTTGGCAACTTTTGGAGAAGATGAGTTTTGGAATGAAGATGCTCCGTTAGATGATGAGTATTTGGATGAAGATTTTCAGGTAAAAAATTGATATTCGGTACTTATATAGTTTGATTTTTTTATTTTTTTACATTGTTTATGTACATTGAGATTTGAGCATTTATTCAAATTCTTATGCTGTTAGGGAACTACCTGAATGTGGATCGTGAAATATATGGAATCATAATGTTTTGTCGAGGTATGTATATTCACAATTCTCTTCATTACTTTGCTGAAGTTTCTTCATTACTTTGCTAATTTTAGCTCAATCTTTTATATAATTTGTTAAATAAAAGTAGATGTAGTTTTTCTTTTAACTTCTATTATTTTGTTCACCTGCATTTTCATACCATCATCATTGTCTTAGAAAAATAAGATTAGTTATGTATTCTGTTTAGAAAAGTAAATGTTCTATTGTGCTTCTCAGTTTAGCAGTTCACTAACATCTGCAAATAACCATCTTTACACTGCTGAACTTTTTGATTGTGCTAGCCATTCCTGATTAATACATGTTATAGAACTGATTATAGTGGAAGGACCGATTCTACTAGTTGACTACAGCTCATAGTTTTCATCTGAAAAGAGAAGCTCAATCCAGCATCAGGAACCAGGATTCTGTTTATAAGTGTTGTGTGTTGTTTCTATGTTAATTACTTGTTGCTTTAACTCATCATTTGGGTTAGTTACAGTTCGTGGAATTCATTTACCAGCTCTTGAACATTAAACCTGCAAAAACTGACTTGTCGTCATCTCAGTTACATCTCCTTAGTGTTAACCGACTCCTGAGCTGTGTTAGGTGTTAAATAGCTGTTGTGTGGTGTTTTTTTCATGAAAATTGCATCTATAAGGTAGTAAGCATTGGATCTGTTCAGTACTTTGCATATCATACCTTATTATACTTTGCCATAATTGGTTTAATTTGGTGAACTGATATAAATTTGAATGTCTGCCATCATGTGTGTTATATTGTATGTTGCCTTTGCCATCATATTTTGACTTCTTGGTTGTTAAGGACCTTAAGTGTTTAGTGTCTCTAGACGTCGTCGGGTTATTTCTTATGTTAGTGCACTATTTGATCAAAACTGTTGGTGCAGAATGAAGGTTTTGACATTTGTTTGTGAACTGGAAAATGATCTATTGATTTTTTGTTTGTAGTTATTGGTCTCCTGCTTTAACAAGGCTGCTACACATGAAGATTATCTCACTATCAGGGTATGTGTTTCTTTGATGTTTCAGATTATTAGTTGATTAATGATAAGATAAAAGTTATCTGAATTTTTCAGTTGAGTATTATGACCTCTGATGGGGAACTTATTTTTCGATGCAAGGTACACCATTATTAATCTATCATTCTACAACTGAATCTTAGAACTTAGTTACTTTTATTGTTGTATTGCTCTTAACCTTTTATTTGTTGTAATTTGAATACTTTTTTTTTGTTTGTAATTTGAATCAATGAATGTAATTTGGTTTCCGATTGAGTTTAATCTGATTCTCATTTGAGTATAATTTGGTTCCAATTTGACTTTCATTTTGTTGTTATTTGGGTTAAATTTGGTTGTCATTTGGGTTTAATTTGGTTTTCAGTCAGGCCAGACAGTTTCAGTCAGGCCAGATAGATTCAGTCAGGCAATCTGAGCCTTTTTTTATATATTAAAATGTATATCAAGGACCGTCCAGGGTCAGTAATAACACCTTGACAGTTAATGTCGGTCGTTGAACCCCGACCCCCTCAACCACGTCACAGTTGAAAAAGACGCTCAAACAGCGACCCTTTCTTCGAACGCCAAAGCAAGTCATACAAACGAGTTAAATGACTTGCTTCAGCGGTCGCGAAACTGTTGGTTTCCACTAGTGATATGTGGAGGGAGGCAAATTAATGTAGTATTTTAATTGCTAATGAGCTGGTGAATTTAAAGATTAAATATAAGTCTGGTGGTATCATATGTAAGACTGATCTTAAAAAAGCATTCATTATTATTAGTTGGTCGTATATTCAATCAGTTCTGAGAAAAATTGGTTTTAATGATAAGTGGTGTAGTTGGATAAAATTATGCTAATCAACCGTCACTTTCTCCGTTCTAATTAATGTATCCCCTTTTGGTTCTTTTGGGTGTTCAAGGGGAGCACGACAAGGTGATCATCCCCCACCAGCCCTCCCTTTTGTTTAAAATAACCATGGATGGTTTTGCAAGATTCTTAGATAGTCTTTCTCACAATGGTCTTCTTAGTGTATTTGTTGTTAAGGAAGGTGGTTTGAAAATATATCATCTCCATTGTGACGATGATACAATTCTCTTCCTCGGGGATAATTGAAATCAGATTCACTTCATGTTTAGTGCGTTAAAATATTTCGAATTTATTTAAGGTCTTAAAGTAAAATAATTCAAACACAAGTCTAGTGGGAATTGGTGAAACTCAATGTCTTGCAGTTTGGGCAGAAAAATTAGGATGTATAACTGACACTCTACCTATTTTATACGTTGTTGTACCCCTTGGAGCAAAATCTAACTCCAAGTCTTTGTGTAATCATATTGTGGAGAGGTATGATTATAGCTGAGCCTATTGGAAAAGAACTAAACTCGCAAAAGGTGGCAAAGTTGAGCTCATCGAAAGTGTATTATCTAGTCTACCACTTTATTACTTCATCTTTTTCAAGTGACCAGCTTCTATAATCAAAAAATTAGTGAATAAAATGAGGGAATTTCTCTTGAAGGACAGTGAATAAATGATTAGACAACACGTTTATAATCGGGAACTGGTTTGTTCTCCAATCAAACAACACGATCTTGGCCTGAGAAGTATGCAATACTTCAATTAGTCAATGATTGCTAAATGGAGTTGGAGATTTGTTAGAAGTTCATACAGGATTAGATTTTTTTTTACTATGCCTCAATATTTTTCTCAAGTCATACAAATGTGGAATCTGTCGGAACATACTATAGTTATTACTTTAATTTGGAACTTGTAGTGATAATGTGGAGCATTTAACAAGAAATAAATGTGGTAGTTTCAAGGGAAAGATTTTCAATGTTACCGATGTATATCTGAAAGCAATTTATCTTCTCTTCACTTAGTCTTTCATTGTAAAAGAGTTCGAGAATATTAACTTGAATGCAGTCTTCCAGAATTGTCATAGTGTGTATTTTAAGCCTCCTTAAGTTAGGTAGTCCATTACATTTATTTTGGTTTTTTATTTTCTTTTTAGACTTGTATCCTTTTTTTATATCAATAAATTCATTTTATTTGGTGGTCAAATAAAAGAAAATCTTTTTTTATTGCACATTAATAGTCCCAAAATAATCACTATGCTCAATTTTTTGTTCTAAAAACATTATAGACGTGGAAGTCAAACTTTATGAGTGTTTTTTCAACGTACTTTTTCTAGATTTATGTAGTTTATATCTTGATATGTGAAAGTTTTAATGTTATATCAATACATTACTAAAAAACGAGAACATTATAACTATAAGAAATAGATAATGCATTTCAGTTTTATAATGATCAAACTTAAAGAGTTAAACATGTACTTTAAGCTGGTATTAAGATACTAAACTAGTTTATCGTCATATGCTATAATTATACCATATTTTGTCTTTTTAGGGCATGTTGATGATTAAATTTGGAAATTGAGAATGGAAACTATTAAGGACAACCTCGATCAGATTGAGAAATATGAATCTAATATGAAGAAGTTTCCACAATAACTATAAGAGATATTAAAATCACATCATCACTTTTCGTATTATTTTTTGGAGTCCCGATCAACTTGGTGATAACGCGTCGAAATGCAAAACAACGTAGGGATTAGAGGTGTTGATACCAGTCATGATTTACAGAACAAAATTTATTGGAATTTCATCTTTTCTAGGATTAATTAGGAGGGTAAGTATAGAGATGGAAGAACATATTGAGATCAAGATAACAAGTACAAATTAAGATACAAAACTACTATTAAGAGATGTAAAAGCATTAAGTATAAAGAATAAAATCGGGCAAGAGCTATTATTCTGGCTTATTTGAGAAATCAACAATCACCAAAAAATATATGAAGACAATATCCTTGATAACTTAGGTTTTTGGATCTTTTCTGCCTTATTCTCGATTACGATACCCATTTTATTATATATCAACATGAGTATGATCGGTAATATATTAAGATGTGTTAAATATAAATTTCGATTTAAATAGTTCAAATATATTGGACTTTTCCAACTAGTAAGACTAGTACATGCATCCAAAAATAATAGGTTGTTATGGTTTTTTGAACAAGAAGGTCTTAGGTGATCCTCTTAACACATATTTCCATATATAAGAGTTCATGGATATCTGGTGATCCTGTTACAATATCATTGGTATAAAACAAGGTTTGGATAAGTTTTCCTTTGTTAGTGGTGGTCAGGATTTGTCCGGACAAAGATAAATCAAGGGTTGTGATTCCTCTGACCACCCCTTACATCTCGCACGTGTGGTTTTCCAAACCAAACCACTAAACCGCACATGTGACGTATCTTCTAAGTCGAGGTTTACGCCCCATCGCAAATGTGAGTTCTATGATTCCCTGAAGAATCGTATTTTGGTTCGTTATTTGTATCAAATTTTAAATAATTTTCATTTAAAAACGGATTGTGCATCTGGATGTCTACATCGAAAAAAGGACTGTCAGTCTTGCTTACTTCTCTGATTCCCCTGAAGATCAGAATTTGGATTCATAATGTGTGTGAAATATTGATTAATTATAATTTTGATTCATTATGTGTGCCAAATTTAAAAAAAGGTCCATTTTCGAGCTAGGAATTGGTTTTGGAGTTTATCCCATGGTTCTTATAATTTTGACCTAATTTCTAGGGGTGATATTAATTTAAACCTGATAGCTTCCTCACGCATCATTGTTTCATCATGAGACGTATAAGGTTCTTTATATATAATTTCCTTTTCAAATCTGCAGTTAAAATCTTCTTAATTTTAACCAAAGGAATTGCACGGTTCTTTTAGCCTTCCATCTTCCTTTGTGTTATAAATTTATTGCTTTCAATCCTCTTTTAAGGTACTTACTTTTTTTCCCCATAAAACACTATCAATTATGGTTGTGTTTCATCTTTCAAGAGTCGAACAAACTTATCAAACGAGGAACAACCTCACTGAAACCTTGAAAATTTTACGACAAATCTTCCTCTCAATAATCTTCAACCCCTCCAAATATGATTTATTGTAGGTAATCAATCTCATCGATTTTTAATATCTCTAGAATTTCTAATTTTTTTATTTCACTTTTCGTACCACATCTATCTTTCTGACATGATTTGTTTTTCGTTTGATTTCTAGGTTGAAGAGAGCAAGAATGAGTTTCAATGATGATCCCCTCTATGGTTATTGGTAATTTGATAAAAACAAACTTACTTTGTATCTTCTATCTAATTATTTCTATCTCTATCCGGTTAATCCTATAAAAGTTGTGCTTTCATTTTGTCTATGACTGACTCATAGGAAAAATAGTGGCTTTAATAAGTTCTTCGAGTATAGCTTCAAACTCGGCCAACTTTTAAGGTTCTTTCATCTTCCTAAAATTTTAGAACTTATGTTAATTGTAAACTGTGGAGGTTAACTTCCTAAATATTTCGTGCTTGCTTAAAAACAGTTAGAACCAAATCTGTTATACATTCTCCATAGGATCAATAAAAGCAGTCGGTTTTGCTCCAGAGTGAGGGAATATTTGCTTCTTTCATTTCTTGAACTGGAGATCTAAAAGATTTATGAAAATTTTGGGTTTGTAAGAACTTTGTAAATTAGGTTACCATGTCTATTGATAAGTTATAGTTTGAGATAATAATACTTCGGAAGCTTCGCTCACTGTTTGATATTATTGGAAGATGAAGTTGCAAATCAGAAGACGAGCTAGCTGAATCGGAAAAATTATAGTTGGAGGAACAACTTATACTTGGGAAAATCGACAAAATATCTAGCGAGACATGTACTAAATATTTTTGTATTTGAGGTCTCCATCGTTTTGCATTTTGTGTTCTTGCTATTATTTTTCTTAAAGGGAAATCCATTATGAATTTAGAAATAGAGTCAACTAATATATACTCAATTTACTTTAGACAGTGAGGGGTCGTTTTAGAAATAGTTGAAAGAAATGCAAATTTAATTTTACACTATACCGACGTCAAGATACAACTTTCTTGATCATTGATAGAAAAACTAAGGCCTAATTACATAATTTGAAGGAATACAAATTTATTAGCATTGAATTATTATATATAACAGAATGTAAGGATTGTAATTGTATATAACAGAGTAAGTATTCTACTACTGTCAACTGCATTAGCTCTTCTCACCCTTGAAAAGATGGGATAAAGAGCTTACAATTGCATAAAGTATAACTTAAATATTACTTAACATATGGGTTCACTTTGACGTTAGCTCAGTTTGCAAGTGTGAACTGATAAAAGCAAGACTTTATTGAAACAGTAAATTTTTAATCTTGACATTATTAATTTGGTTTCTTCTTTTACATTTGACATTTGAACCACTAAAAGATGTTGAGTTTAGTCTTAAGTGTAATGCAGAGCTGAAAGCTTTGAAAGAAAATTCAACTGCGATTCCATGCCACATATTCCTTACCTGAAAGCGACGAATTGAATACTCGAAGTCCAAAATATTTATCAGCTGAATTTTTTTCGTACTGTTGTATCAGTTGAATTTTTTCCCTGGGCAATTAACTTCATTCATTGTTGTTATGTTGATTCAGATATCGTGGGGGTGTTTAGGTTCCTGAAAAATATGGAAGCTGTGAAGAGACATACTAGAACAAGTGACGTATGCGACACTTGAAAATCACGAGCCTTGGGTACAACTGACAACCTGTAATTCATTGACAAATATGTTTATTCCCAGATAATAATACATATTTTCTAAGAGATAGTCGGTCGAAGCGACGAATCAGATCAACTGTGACCTTTATGATTTTGGAGGTATAAAATAAGCAATGCTCATTTTGGTTATGTACACTTTTATGGAAAGGTGTAAAGGAGTTGTCTGATTTCGCTAATCAAGTTATGCTGAAAATAATTTTGTGCCTGCATTGCTGATAATCTAACATTATCTATCGACATGCAAATTCACGCGGTCCACTAAGGCCACCAAGATTTATTTATATTTTAATCAAAATTGACATGTCAGAGGTCACAGGAACGCAAATCAGGTAGTGGATTCAAAGACAAATATTGTAGCAGTTTTAATATCTTTAAATGGATACAACTGACACTACAAGTTCATGAAAGTTACACCGAAGATGTAATAATATTTCCTTTGAAGAAACAATAGGCACCTGTACATGTTATGTTGATTGAAAATTGAAAGACCTCATTTGAACTTATACTGGAAAAATATGAGCCTTTATAGTTGGACAAAAATATAGTTCTCCCAAAGTTTTGTATGCAAATATGGTTGAAATTTGATATTGTGTCTATGTATGCAAGAACTTAACTTCAATTGCAAAGAAAAAAAACTGAAATCATTACCGACGATGGGTAGTATTAAGCCGTGTGCAAGGAGTGCAATAAAAATATGGAGGGGAAAAAATGGATAGCTAGCTGGGAGATAATTGTGAGGTGAATATAAAGTCATTTACAAGACCTAAATCATGCTTACTTTTGTCTATGCCCACATGTACCAGCTTCTGAAATAATTATACCCTATGCTTAGGTACCGAGTACTGACTGCTCTTTGAAGTAGAGGACTCAAACACTCAGACTGTTCGTGGATCTTTCATAATGAGTTCCAGAAAATGATTAGGCATGCTACTTCATAAATATTGATTATAGAAGAGGTAAGCCAGCGCCCTGCACAGATGTTGATTCCAAATTTATAAGCAAATGCTTTTTGTACAATCTACCTATGCTAATCATGTAACTGCAATTGTATCATCAAGGAAAACCCGTGCTACAGAGTGACAATGCTTTCACACACATTTCATTTTCATAATTTTGCCCTGCCTATATTCTCAGCAGCAATCATTATGTTTGTTGTTCTTTGGTATGCTGAAAAGAGTTGCTAGATTTCATTATATACCATTTTTTTTCTTCTTTGTTTTTTTTTTTGGCAGAAAGTTTACATGTCACCGTATATGATTCTTTTACGTATGGTGGATACGTTATTTTTTTTTTGAATCTGCACATTAAAATTTACCTTACATGTTTGCTTGGTGTTAAAAATTGGTTTTATAGTTGATCAAATCACAATTTCTTGCTATGTGATTTAAGCATGGACAAATCATGCAGATTAAAAATTGGTAGTTATGTTTGTTACTACTAATGGAAGGATGAGATGAGATAGACTAAATAGTAAATACACTATTCAGACTACAACTGAAGGAACTGGAAACCAAGGAACACTCTGCTTCCTCTTCATTTATTTTATTTTGTCCATTGGAATTGTGTTTTGAATCTAGGCAACTATAAGGGTCATAACTTATAGGTCCTATTCATTGAAGAGTTATTTCACCTCAAGGTCACATTCATTGAAGAGTTATTCAACCACGGTAAACCAAAAGTCCATGCCCGTGCCGTTACGGCACGGGTTAAGCCCTAGTAACCTCTATAAAATACACTTATAAATTGGACAATATGAATGTTTAATCTCAAATAAATTTTATATGTACCTAGTGAAAGAACATACATGAATGTGTTTTGAAAATACAAAAATGGACCTAGACAATATTAATGTTCATTAAATTTTCATTAGCTTTACATATTCAAATACAAATTCATACGTATTTTTCTTCCTGTTAGACTTTAATGATAAAGCTTATATTGCTTCTTATTATAATGTCAGTTATTCTTCCATAACATGCATGCACCTAAGAAAAATTTGAATATAAAAAAATGTATTTAGTAAGCTCATTAATCTTTCATTAGTTTTAAATATAAAAATACAACTTCAAATAAGTATTTTATTCATTTTAAACTTTGATGTATAACAAAAAAAATATATTATTTTTTAATAAACTAATAATGTATCCCAGTTGAATGAATTTTTTAGTTGGATTTTCACTTTCTTTGCATCCATAAAGCATTTGACAATATCTAGTATTGGATAAAAACCAAAGGAAACCGTTGGTCGATTCCCTTAAAGACCATTTACAATCCTATAGCTTCCCGAGAGGTTATTACATGGTCTTTCTCCAATGATGAGGTCGAACCCACCATAACAGTTGACCAAGTTTTCTAGCTTGTCAACTGTGATCATGTTTACACATGTAATATTGCCAGTTAACATCCCCTTCTACCCAGTACTTTCCCACCAATTCCGATAGATATTTCTGTTAGATTAAGATATATCTATAACAAAAACAAGATGCAATGGAATGTTAAGTTTGTATAATGAAATCTTAACCCCGTGAATGACAAATTCTCAACCAACACATAATTTCAAATAAATGTGATTTTAATATATGCATGCATGACAAAACAAGAAAAAGGCAAAAAAGCATGTATCTTTGCGGTAAAGTATAACTTTTTTTTTGATCGGTCAATAAGAGATAGATTAATATGCACACAAGACGTGTGCATGCGAATACAACTACAAAAAGAGCAATAAATCCCTGAAAAAATCAAGAGAACAAAGAAAGAAAAAAAACTAAAAAAGTATAAATTCAAAGTACATAAGAAGAATAATCCTTTTAGAGTACCATAAAGTAGTAACTAAAACTTGCAAACCATGAAAGTTACATTAAAGTAGTACTCTCATCAACATCTTCTATGGTTAGATCCTTATAGTTTCTCCTAAGTTCGTGAAACATACAGTTTTAACCTTTCTTCGAAGAGGGAAAACTTAATCCCCAAACAAAACTTGCATTCATTAACTTAACAACTGATATATTATATAGGAGAAACAAAACTTGCATTCATTAACTTGACAATAGGAGAAACTATACGACCTTTAAAACTTGCTTCTTTCCAAATGGAACGTTAATTTCCAAGTCTTTCACGACTAACCCCGAAGTAGCAAACTCCTTTTCCTCCTCTTGAAACCCATATAATATATTATGAGTTTCGAAACTAGGTGAAATTGATGGATCATAGAAAGTGGACTTGCTCCCTCCAAAATCAAAGGCGCACAAATATGAAACTTAATACCTTCATAAATGTCATCAAATGATAGAGTTTCTTTTATATTATTTGACCTTCTTTTTTTGTTCTTAAGAGCCTTGATAGAACTAAAAATACATGTAACATCCATCATATTAGTCACAACTGAAAAGAAGAGGGTACCCAAATACACCACCATATTTTTGGTTCAACCTATAAGTCTGATACTTAGTGTGATCGTCTATGGAAAAATTCAAGACAATACAACAACTTGATATTCACTTGATAATAGTTAAGTACAAGACCGATTGACTATATGATCAAAGTTAAGTGATTAGGATTAACATACAAGTGTATTTACTTTTAATTATATTAAACAATTATAATTGCGGAAAATAAAAGTAAATAATACACACAAGATTTTGTTAACGAGAAAAACGCAAATGCAGAAAAACCCTGGGACCTAGTCCGGCTTTGAATACTCTCATAATTAAGACGCTACACAAAGTACAATGCCAACTTCGTATGGTTGAGACTAAGTAAACTACCCTTGTTACTTAGTTCCTTCATTATTCCTGTATCTACGACCTACCGGTCATGCACGTGAATCCCAAGACATAAAATCAATCTTGAGTTGCTTTACCAATATAAAATCTTAAGCACTCAACTCATTTTGATCGTCTTCCAAACATTAAAAGAACAAAGCTGTTTGGTATCTACTCTAATAATCTTTTAAGAAAAAAATATGTTGAGTTGTTGACAAAGGATGGCTCTTCCGTTTAATTTAATAAACTCCTTTGTCGGGTAAGATCAATATGAATCAGTAACTTAGATTAAGACTTGGATTAAGATTCACAACTATCAAATTCAAATATTGAAGAATAGCACCAAATGATAGTTGACGATCTAAACGACTTTATGATTAAAAAAATATAATTTAAGTCGGATCATAGCTGATCTAGATGTGTGTACAAACCATGAGATACAAAAACAAATAAGAATAAATCTTCTTGTCTTAAAATCTTCAATTGCTTTCTCAAATAACCTACACAATACAAAATTGAATCCTCTTGTGATCAATCACGCACAGAACGGAGTCTGTTAACAATGGATTATCACAAGATGTCTTTAGATCTAAAAATAGTTCTAAAGATCCCGTCGATACTTTGATCTAATTTAAGTGACCCTTATGTCAGAAGAGAAGGCTCTCAAGAATAATCAAAGTAGGTGCAATCAAAATTTTAACAACCGTTAGTCAATCAAATCAATAACCAAAAACTAAAAGAATAATGCAATTATCTAGTTTCCCACCAATGGTACTCGTAGAGCTTTTTGATCCCACAAAAGTATTTAAACGAGCGGTCGTAAGAGATTTTGCCTAATTAGGGTACTTTCCTCTCTGGATAGATGGCTCCACCAAAAACAACACAAGTGAAGTTTGCCTCGCTCTTTGGATAGATTGATAGAAATGCAAACTCGAGTATTTATAGACCAAGGTTGTTTGGACAACAAGAAAATTCCAAAACCAAAAATATTCTTAAGATATGCAATAAGTACCTAATTTCGATTTTCTTATTTCCAACCAATATCCAGCCTGTAATTCCGAGATATCTCATTATAAAATATCTAATATTGGTTTTTAACACTTGACTTATATAACTTTCCAAGAGTTATGCTTTGATTTGCTGGAAAATCAAAAGCATATAATCGAAAATTCTTAATTAAAATATTTCTCAATATTTCGGATTGGGATCACCTTGAGTATCAAGGAATATATTTGGATAAAAGATAATATTTGTATTCATGTACAAATTATGTCGACATCTGGAACTTTCCTACTTAGCAAACCCTAATTCCAAACTCACACAAAACCATAAAGTAATATGTGAATTTGAAGGATCAGTTTTGCTCTTGTGACCGGTTCTAACATGAATCCTAATATAACTTAAGATCGGTTCTACCAAATCTCTAAATATAGGTATGGATCGGTTATACCATGACTCCCAACAATAGCTAGGATTGGTTCTACCATGTTTCCCAAAATATGTAAGGATCGGTTATACCAAGGTTCTCAGCATGAGTCAAGATCGGTTATACCGCATATCCGAAACTAGGTAAAGATCGGTTCTACCATAGCTCTCAACATAAGTCCGGATCGGTTCTACCAAAGTTATTACCCAGGTTTCAAGATGGTCATCCAATAGATTCTTCAATGAAAACTGAACCGAAACTCTTATTAATTTCCTTTCGATTACAAAACAAGTTTTGTATATGCACTTCCTTTAAACATATGTAATCAAACATAGTTTTCTAGGATGAAATCGCACCTATATCCAATACAAAATCAAGTAACGAGTTACATAGATCATGTCGATATCACATTTACGAAGTTCAAAAGATAAACGTTATACTTCGTAATCAAATATTCACCATTGACACTTTGATCATACTAAAATGATTAAGTCGAGTATTAAATATAACCTCGCACATTATGTTTTCATTCTTAAAAGACTTGAAAGCAACGATAGGAATTGAAACAAGTCAAGTAAGTATGACAACACCTCAAGTGGAAGGATGATGTCTTCATTGTAGTCGATACATCTTCAGGTCTTCAGATTAATACTTGTATGTCTCAACATTCCTATACTATCTAGTCTAGCCTAAACGAAGTTGGTCTCTAGTACATTTAATCAAGCGACTCTAATTGAGTTTTGATACTCAAATATGACAACCAAACTTGACATGCCAACGTTTGGTGGGTTCAACTGAGCATGCTCTAATAACAACCATACCAGTAATATCCATCATATTAGTCACAACCTTACTTGTATTAGCACTTGCATCAACAACTGCAAATAAAATATTTTTTTCCTTAATATGGTTCACCAATTTCTCCTTTTCGGAAGAAAAATCATAAAGAATTACCTCTCCTTCTTCAAAACCATTAGCATTCATATCCTTAGAAAAACTAGAGTTTACTGAATATGAGAAGTCACATCAATAACAGGAACCAAGTCAAAAGATGAAACCTCCTTTTCAAAAAAATTCCCATTTCGTCTCCTCTTGGGAAATCTTTTCCATTACCTCTCTTGAAGCCCTGCATTCTGAGACTAGATGTCTCAATATCTTACGTCTGCTACAAAATTTAGGAACTTTAAGTATCTCAATTTTTTGATAAAATTCACCAAACTTTGTTTTGATCTAAATTTTCCATGGGATTGTTTTAGCAAAATCTACTTCAATAAAGAGACTAGCATAATAATCATACTTACATTTTAAAGTTGCGTCATCTACCTTAATTGGTGGACCAATGCCTTTCCCTATTGCTAACAGAATTTTCTCTTCCCATAATTCAAGACATAGTCCAGGAAATCTCACCCAAATAAAATAAGTAGACACTCTTTGATTATAAGGAAGAAAATTATATTCCCAATTCCTTAACCGAACAAATTGATCTTCTACTTCCCAAGATCCAGATTTTATAAAATTCCTATCAATATCACTATCAAGCTTAATAGTGAGAAAATCCTTACCAATTGGAATAAGCTGACATGAACCTTGAAGAGTCCAAAGATTCCTGAGAGTTTTCTCTGCATCTGTAATCTTCACTTTTTGAAAATCATGTCGATCAATCAGAGAAAATTTCCATTGATCCATACCTTCTTCGAATAAATCATCCGGAAGTGTAATAGGTAGTTCATCACCATTTTTTCCAACTTTAGACAAGGAAGTAAGGTCTACTGAAGTAGAAGATCTTTTATGCTCATAATTTTTGACATAATCAACAAAATTCACACCACAATCCATCTATACTCTTCAAAAATCAAATATAAATGATGAGAACGCCAATCATTTAACCTGATTGAAGAAAGGAAAGGTGGAAACGATTCCCATAAATCACCTAAAAATAAAAAAAATTGATCAAAAACCCTAGATCTAGACTGCGGTCAATCCTATTGAAAAATCACCCATGACCCTCTCACCCTCTCTCAGAAGTAGTTGTTGTTTAAGTATAAATTGATAGCCATATGTTAAGGTTAATGAATATGAGAAATTCAAATATATACGAATTTTGATTTGTGAATAATTTAAAATTAGTCGGCCATTATCTCAGATGGTGCTTCTTTACCTTTTGTCGTTATTCATCTTCATCTTCATCTTCAAAATCAAATATCTTGATTATTTTTGAATTTGTTGTTGTTTTTGTTTTTCATGAATTTTTTTTCCTTCTAAAATCAACGTAGAATTTTTTTCCGGAAGGTTATGATGATATATAGGTCATGCACCGCTCAAACTGATTTATTCAATCCAATTGCTGATAAACGCCTCCCTCTTGATTGCATGAGACCTAAAATCAAGTTTATTGACAAAAAAAAGAAAAGAATAACTTAGTCTACATCAAACAAGCGATAAAGTTATTTTAGTTGCGACATCATTAATAATTTGGACCGTTTCCAAATGTTTATTTTACAACTCGTACTAAAATTCCAAGTTTATCCAATCTACTTTAACATAAGTTTTATCACGTTTGAAACATACATACTATAACAAAGGTGTTTTACAAGCATTACTCTCATGTATACTTATCGCAACAGTTATGGACTCGTGAAATCATATATAAGCATTACACTCATTTTTGATGTAGACAAGTTTTGGACTTTAAAATATTAGCACTGTTTGTAAAGGCATATAGCTTAGTCGAACTCACAAGTTTTGCTGTCTCAAGCTTGTTATCAATGTCAGACATGCAAAACTATATATTGAATTCTAGTCTACTAAATTCAAGTCTCGGACTAGCATTAAAATATGGTAGTTGAGTATCAAACATCATTGAATAACCCTTAAAGATTGAAGACTGGAGAACAACCAAAGACATTTGCGAGAACTTCATCAACAAAGAGGTATATGAAGACCGACCTATCCTATTTATTCATGGGGTATACCATTCTATCTTATGAGACTGTGTCATATGATCTTAGTAGATTTAATATTGCAAAGAAAAAAAGTCGAGTTCAAGCTTGTCTTGGTGAACTCTCGAAATGGATGCTCATAGATCCTTAACAATCTTAGTTAGAATAATTTATTATTCACAAATTGTTTTTGTTTCAAGTTGATCATTTGGAAATTTCCCAAGCAACAGTGCGTACTTTCTATGGCTACTTGGTACTTTTCAAATTTAATTTTGAGAGATATAGAACTGTTTTGCGCAATGTACACATACTTGCATGTATTATATAGTCAATTTGAATTTCACGAACTATATAAGTATGCAAACTCTTTACATCTGAGTTCCGGAATGATGCAATATTTTCAAACCCTAGGGACTGACTTCGCGAACTTCCAAAGGTGTGCAAACCCATTTCACAAACCTATCAAATTCCGGTTTGGCAGAAGTCTCGAACTGTCGTACATGACTTTGTTAGCTTTTGATACAGCTCTTGTAGACACTTCTAAGACTATTTTATTCACAAAATAACTTTAAGCTTGTGGATTATTATTAAGTCCTGAGTGATATTGCACACCGCTAAGTGCTTGTAAGTTCAAAGGCATACTTGCCGTTATGGGCTATCATTGTGAATGGTTCCATAACCCTGGACCATAATGCATATTCTTTTGTGTAATTTCAAGATGGACTTTTCACATGCTTACATGAATTCCTAATAAGAACTTCATATAAACAGAGAAAGTGTTTGCTTGAATCTCAAGCTAACCTTAACTTAAATTCAAGGCTATCCGTGGCCTTGAAAATCTATAATAAAGAAACTCTTGTAACGAGATTTCTTAATCCCTTGCACTCATGTGTCCTAGTTGCAAAACTGGAATCATCCTCTATAACCTAAATTTCTTTATGATTTTTTTTATAGGTTACAATTTTAAAAGCTTCACTTAGGGATTCGTAAGGCTCGGTCAAACTAGCATTTACCTGATAATTTTAGTATTCAGATCTTGTTCTACTGGTAATCGAAGTTCATAAACTTTAGATGAGGTTCAAGATAAATATAAATCATAAAGTTATCTTCAGCTCAAACTTTGTGGTTCCTCAAGATAGGTATCTAAACTCTTATTTTGATTTGTTTAGATTGTTCTTGAGAGGTGGTTAGGCTTCCTTGCTAACAGAGCGTTAATGTTACAAATTCATGAGGTTTGCTTGACTTTGTCTACTGCAAACAAATTTCCAAACCTAGATCGAAACACATGAAAAGAGAAATAAATAGGCTTGTCTGTTAGAGGCGTGAGTTTGAAGAAACTCTAAGGCTGTAAAGGACGTCAACTAAGGGAATCAAGCCTATTGCAAGAAGATTTCCAAACCTAGATTAAAGCATATCAAAACGAAACTCTTAGGTGCAAAATCTTATGAGGTTCAAGAGACGTAAGAAACATGACTGTAACTGGATTACTTAAAGGGTTAAATAGGTCTCAACTACATTCCAGTATGAATACAGATAATAGGCCAGTGTTTTAGCGGTTTAATACAATGTGGTGTTCAAAGCTGGACGAGATCCCGAGAGTTTTCATTGGTAACATTTTTTTTGGTTTCTTGTGTTTTTTCCTTTTCGGCTTTATATTGTTTATTTTTATAATATAATAAGAATAACATAAGTAGTACGTAACCTATATAGACAGTTTAAGTCCATATTGCCTGAGATATAAAACAAGACATGTTCTTGTTGAATTCATATCTTAAAAGGTAGATTCTAAGTTTTGTACTTGGTTGAATTCGGATGTGTTAATTCGGGTGCAACTAGATTGATCTTAGCTATTGATTTTTGAGATCGTCTAAGTATTCCTCTACACAATCATGGTATATGGACCTTTGGTTTATATATATTGATTGATTGAGGAAGAGAAAGAGAAAGAGAAAAACCATATATGCAATCTTCTCCAAGGGTCTTTGTTTTGACCTACTTTTGATTGTATCAGGGTTTTTACATATATGTTTTCGAACGAAGAAGTTGACGGTGTACTTGGCACCCTTTCCTATTTGTAATTTCGCTCAATCTGATAAAGGTATACAAACAAATTGAACTATATTCTTCTTCTTAGGTAACTAACGATAATTGTGGAAGATTTAATACCGAGTTTTATTAGCTTTTTTTCGAATGTTTGTTTGTCAACCAACATGTGCAATTTTATAACTATAAACAATTCTTCCATCGCTGGTGGTTACTTGGAACCTAAGGCTTTCCCAATTTAAGTTCGAGTTACTGCCAATTATGTTCCCAATTCCTTATCATAGGTTGCCACCCCGAAATAGACTCTTTATTTGATATCAGGCGCACATCACTGACATCTCTAATGTTAGTGATCAACACCAAGTTGAACTAAAAGTGACAATTTATGGTAAACCTTATGCCTCCTCTCTTCACATAGGGCACCCTGTAGTCAGAGCACACAAAAATATCAAACTAAAATTACGATAAATCAGATGCCCAAATATTTCCATTTTCGATTTACTTATACAATACAATCATAAGTACCTTCAAAATGAGACCGAAACAATACCCGCCAGTATTGTATTGTGCGATTTATAAGAATGCATGCTCAATTAAATTAAAGTGTTGAAGAAAATGATTGCACTAACTTCCAATATCGTTCTATCGAGCAAGTTTGTAGGATAAAAGAATTTGCCGCTCCCACCAGAACAATCCTAGAATCACACATAAAAAATAACGTTTCGATTTAAAAAAGTCGAAAAATTAGTTTTGAACCTAATTTCAAAACGACTTATAAAAGCAACAGAAAAAAAAAACTTTGCTTCAAACTATTACCATAGTACGGAATATTTTCAGCAAAGTCAAAAAATTTTGCTCCAACTTTAGTTTCTAGAGAAGCACTTCTGTTTTTAGTTCCCAAACAGGCTTCAAACTAGTTACCATAGTACGGAATATTTTTGTTCTAGTTCCGAAGTTGGGAAAGTTTTCTTAAGTAAAACAAAACGCACACTCAAAATAGAGTTTAAGAGGAGATACTACGCATCGTGTAGACAGAAACCCTTAGGAGGTTCCTCTTTCAGAAAACCCCTTCTTCTTCAATTTCCCCCAAATCTTCATTATTATGTCTTTCATGGAAGACGAAGATGATGATTTCGGAGATCTCTACACAGATGTTCTTCTTCCTTTCACTACTTCCTCTTCTTCATCACAACCACCACCACCGCAACCCCTTTCTTCCGATCTCAACAATGACGATGATAAAAAATCATACGGTGGTTCATCCAATCCTAAATTGTCTATTCCTTCTGAAAGCCTAGTTTCGGATCGAAATCACGGGGGTGAGAATTTTGTTCCAGAAGAAGAGGTAGTAACTAGGGTTTCACCCAAAGCAGATGCAAGTAGGGTTCTTGATTTCGGTGTATCTGTAAAATCAGAACCTTTTGTGAGTTCTGAAATTGGCGATGATGTTCGAGTTGATGGAGATGATGATGAGACTGGTACCGTTGCTGGTTCTGGAGGAGAACTGAAAACGGAGAGGATGGATGTGGATGATGGACAACCTATGATTCCAGGTTTGTCCTCATCTTCATCTCAATTTAATCCTCCTGCTGCTGCTCCTACGGTTTTTCAGGATGAGGAAGAGGAGGGGGAACCAATGGAAGCTTCGAAAAGAGAGGAGGACGAATGGGATAGTGACAGTGATAGCGAAGATGATCTCAAGATAGTTCTTAATGAGGACGAGCATGACGGCATGAATGGGAAAGAACACGAGGGTGAAGAAGATGAAGATGGTCAAGATTTGGTAATTGTTGCTGGAGATGATCAGATTCATCAGCTTGGAGACGAACAAGCATTGGGCGAGGATGGGACTAAGCAGATGGGTGATGGCGGCGAAAGGAAGGAAATTGGCGAAGGAGGACCTAAAGCTTTGAATGGTGGAGTCATGATGCCTAATGCTGGCGGTGTGAGACCAATGTATCCAAATCAAGGGTTTCATCCACATCATTCTCAGTTTAAGGTCAGTTTTACATCACTTGTAAAAGAAAAAAATCAAAAGGATGAAAAGTTATATATAGTAGTTATAAGCTGTTATTTGTTTTCTTGCACATCAATGGGAATTAGTGATGTAAATTGTGCCATTGTTGTGTTATAGTATTGGACTTTCTAGCTCGGTAATTGTACAATGTAAATGTTCTTACTATATAGAAAAGGTTTTATAAATACAGTTAATTTGCTTAATCCTTGTTTGTTGTTCAATTACAAATGTTTGCAAAGCAATGTTCGTGGAACAAGTTGTTGTCCGTGCAAGGAGTTGAAAGCCTAAATCGTTTTGGTTGTTATGTTAAGAGTTGTCTCAATTCCACAGCGTGATTTAGGTCTCTGATCACTAACTGTTTCTTTCAAAGATCATCAAGCACAAGTGGAGTTTGTTTGCCTACCATCAAAGATTTTAGAGCTTAACCAAACAAAAATGTGATTTCTAATCTCAATGGACGACACGAGCTTATCCAAAACTATGTTCTCAGTTGCTTAGATCTAATCCTAGCCGACACCTCAGCTCATCAGCTCATGGTGCTCGCCGGAAAAATGCAGTTTAACCTGGATGTTTTTTGATAGCATGGGCAGTGTGCTATGCAAGTTGAGGTCATTTGATACACTATTTGTCATAGAAACCGTCGAAAGATGCTTGAATGCCAGTAGACAGTGCTCTCCCAAACTGCAAGAAATAGTGAACAACCATTCTGTTGGGCTGTCTCCTCTTTTTGTTGCGCACTAAAGATAACTTTGTTAAGAATCAAGATGGTCCTAGGTGATTAGGATTAGCATACACTATTGTCATGGATTTTTACACTTTTATTTATTAATGTATAGTTGTGAGATAAAGATAATTGGAGTACATCTCCAGGCAGTAAGTTTTGGTGCATGGAAATAGAGATTAGAAAGTTAATCGTGTAATCGTCACACCAGAGTGAGTTGAGTCTAGGATCTTTACATCTCACAGCTACTCTGCTTATTTAGAACCATGAATTTTATGTTACCAAACAGTATTTATGCATCTAGTTCATATATGCTTTCATATATATACACTGGTGTGCTTACTGTTTCTGCATTTGAATGTTTCCAAACTCTTGTGTCAGAAACCCTTTTATGGCATTTCTAAACTTTGATTGTTAATTATCAGTTAAACTAACCTTTTTTTTCTCTTTTTTTGTTTGGCATTAGTATGTAAGACCCGGTGCAGCAATGGTCCCTGGTGGAGCTAATGTTGGTCCTGGAGGTCTCCAAACCCAAGTTCGCCCCCTTGGCAACATGGGCACTGTTCCTGGAGCTGGTAGAGGTGATTGGAGACCTATGGGGGTGAAGGGTGGTCCTCCCATGCAGAAAGGGTTTCAGCCAGGTTTTGGATTCCCTGGACAATTTGGAAGAGGACCGGAGTTCACACTTCCATCTCACAAGTAAGTTATTCCCGATACATAGTACATAGGTCCATATGAATTGTGTCTATTGGCATACCTATTCATGAGAATGTGCAGTTGTTGTAACTATCAGATAAGCATTTTCTTTTTTCAATTGTTTTTCTCGGGTACGAGTCTGTCCTGTTCCGTTTGGATACATTAACATCTTCCTTTCTCAGTTATCTTGTGATTTTGTTGGAGATTATGAGAGTCCCCAAGTAAAGATATCTGCTACTGTAACTTGCCTCCACGTCAGGATTATATCTCTATCATACACAGTTTTGCACTTCCTGTTCAACTTTCAAATGGTTATCCCATTTGAAAGTTCTCCATTTTAAATGTAGAAATGTCTCTCTGGTCTTCATTCGTGAAGCTGGTAACATGTTTAGCTGCATTAGTATGTCTTCCTGTAATCAGTCGGAAGCTCTGTACTTAGTTGTTATTGCCGCTTTGTGATAAGTAGAATTATGTCATAGCTGAGAGAGTTGGTATTTCCATTTTTTTGGGTTGAACTCCAATGAATAATTCCACTGAAATAACCATTGAATTATAACAAAATCTAAAAAATGGAATTGCCTACCTGCAAATTCTGCAATCGAGTCAATGATGTGGATGTCATATGATAGGTTCAAGCTTAAGATTAGTCCTTAGCCATGCTAGTGTAGTTGTTTAATTATATAATAACATTCATTATTTTTGCATATATTTTTATATCTGTGATTTGTCCCCGCATGGTCTTTCCTAATTTTATGTTTTATGTTTCAGAACGGTATTTGATATTGACATTGATGGCATAGAGGAAAAGACATGGAAAAATCCTGGTGTTGATATATCTGATTTTTTCAATTTTGGATTGAACGAGGAGGCCTGGAAAGATTACTGCAAACAGCTGGCAAGTTTTTTGCTTTGTAGGTTACATGAATTGACCAATCTTCGTATCACTATGTGAGGCTAATGTCAAGATTGTGCAGGGGCAACTACGTCTGGAAGCTACCATGCAGTCCAAAATCCGGGTGTATGAAAGTGGGCGATCCGTGCAGGTAGTGAGAAGTGGTTGCTTTTTTATTTCTTTTAATTTTTTGAATTATGGCGATTACTTGTCAAAAGAGGGAGAGAGTGAGTACAAACATAAGTGTACTTTCTGTATTCTTTCAGGACTACGATCCGGATCTGCCTCCCGAACTTGCTCTTGCAGCTGGTGGTCAAGATACTGCTGAAAATTTGAATCATGGAAAGATAGATGGTGGGCAAGGTGATTCAACTGGCCAAGGAAGAGGAGCTGCACATGCACGGCCGATGATGGTAGGTTTAGCTGTTTTCTTCTTGTCTAGCCAATTGGATTTTTTTTAGACAACTAACATATCTTGGATATTTTGTGTCTTCATGGTGAACCTTAATTTATCTCTCTTCTCCTTCACTCTTTCCTATTACATTCCGTAATCACCACGTGCTCTTCTACATCTTCTTTGAGTTTGTATCTCCGTGATCCTTACACGTTAGTATGCTGCTTATTTTTTTTACCAGCCATCAGGGAGGGCAATTCAAGTGGAAGGTGGTTATGGTGAGCGTCTTCCATCCGCAGAAACCAGACCACAGCGAGCCCGTGATACCGATTCAGTCATAGAGGTACAAACACTCTTTTTGTTTTTGATACTGCAATATTCTATGGTTTCAGAGTCTTAATCTGCATGGACGATGCTCTGATTGAAGTTTATTGGGTGAACAGATTGTGTTGCAGGGCTCCGTGGATGATGATTTATCCACTGATAATGGTAATGATGAGCAACTCGGGGTGCAAGGAGAGGATCTTAAAGGGGACCACGAGATTGAAGAGGATATGGCTGAACAGCCTGATAATGAATCTTATGAAGGAGATGGTACTCTGCCTTTCCCATCAGAAGCAGCACCTATTCATTATCGTCCTGGTTCAAAGGGGCATAACCCTGTCTATCCTCCAGGGGCTTTTGGCTTGCATCATGAAGGAAGGTAATGTAATTGTCCTTGGCTTGGAAACCTGTAAAAGCTGTTCTGTCATCTGTGTAACCGTTGCATTTCCGTCCAGTTCCTCTCTTGATACGTTCAATCAAAAAAAAATCTGCTGCTTTCTAGTTGTATACTTGGCATAATTCAAATACTTAAGAAACTATAGCCTTTGAGCGGTAATAAAAGCTTTATGTACTTCTCCAATTTTCAGGCGGTCACAGGGGGACATACATGTCAACTCTAATCATGCTGCTGTAGGTAGCAAATCCTATGATACAAGTAAGGGAAAATCAAGTAGAAGCAGTGATGGAAATCAGACTCCAGAGTCATCATCTCATGTTCAAGTTGATGGTACGAGGGGTTCGGTTTCAGAACATAAAGATGATTTGCACAATGAACTTGCTACAGATGACAGCAGTGTTAGGATAGATGAGGATGAAATGAGTAGGGATGTGACACTTACAAATGATGCTAGTGGAGATGGACAAGTTATCTCTAAAGCTGATCAACCTGCAGTGATGGATATTGACGAGGGGTATGACCTAATGCCAACACGTAGCAGTGACAACAGCAGAGCAAGATCAGGGGGCAGCAGGGATTATCAAAAGAAGCGCGAAACTGGTGAGGAAGAAGTCGTTCAAGAGGCACGTTCTAGACGAATGGGTGAGATGAGAAGACGTCGCGATGAAGATGAAAATAGCTTCCGAAAGAGAGGTAGTACTGACAGAGATGGTAGGCTAGATGTTGGGAGAAACCTCATGCCTGTAAAAGTCAGAGAAGATTCTCATCACCCCAGTAGAGAATCTTACCCTAATCCTGCACATCAGTTGCATCCAAAGACCACAGACTTTGAAATGCGGAGGGATAGTAGTTCTGTTGGAGCTCGGCAAAGAAGAGATGATGAGACACATGTGAGAAGGGTAAGAGATGAAGAGACAAGAAAGCGGGAGCGTGTTGAGGAGATTGGGTCCAGGCACGGGAGTAAGGCTCGTGAAAGTGAAAGTAATGAAAGAGAGGAGCATCATCATCACTCAAGGAAACGGTTGGAAAATAGTGAATGGAGGGGACGCCCTGAAAAGATTGTGGGGCATAGCCAGAGGGATAGGGATGATTACATGATGAATAGGCTCGAAATCTTGAACGATCCTCCCACCAAAAGAAGAAAGGATGAGGAGTATCCAAGGAGGGAACATGCTGAGAAAGAAGAATACTTACATGGATTCAGGACTAGAGAAGGCATCAGTAGAAGAAACCGGGAGCCTGATGATTTTATGGAACATAGGAGAGATGATAGGCTGAGATTAAGGGAGAAGCTCGATGACCCACATTTCCTTAGGCACAGGGATGAGAGTTGGCGGCTGAGGGAGAGGGATGAATGGCAGAGGCTTAAACAGCCACATGAGGACATATTTCCAAATCGAGAAAGAGAAGAAATCAGGGGTTCAGTAAGGAGTTCGCGTGGAACAGAGGACAAACATATGATGGGTAATGCAAGGATTAAGGATGAGTCTAGAGTCGTAGGTTTTGAAAAAGACTACCCGTTTAAAGATAAAAAGCGGCTGAATGAACAATCTAAGCGAAGAGAGAGAGAAGAGGATGCCACTCTTTTACAGCACAGGGGACGTGAAGATGTCTTTGCGAGTGAAAATTATACCCACAATGAGGACAGGAACCCTAGGCATGAAAGGTCAAGCAAAAATGGTGATCATTCTGTCGATAATAGGCAATGGTCGAACAAGGAGAGACCGAAAGATATCTCAAGGAGTAAAGAATCTGAACCCGGCGATCAAAATACTGTAGCACGCAGCAAAAGGAAGCAAGAAGAATCTAGTGCTCACCGATATGTGAAGGTGTGATTCATTTCTCTGTACAAATATCATGCAATCTTTGAACCAAGAAAAAAGAATCCTTAACAAAGTAGAAAGTTGCTCTGACCACCCTTATATTCATGCTTTCCAATATCTGAACTCAATTTTTAAGGTTTGTCTCCCCTTTTGTATGCAATTTTATCTTCAATGATCAGAAGGTAAACAGGAATGAGATTCTCTTAGGATATTTTCTATAGATTTTGTTTTGATATGGTCTTGATGGATTGAGGTATCATCTACTTGCTTTGATTTCCCTAAATAGTTATTTGATCAAGTATGTATTTGTTTCTTAAGATCATTTCCTGTTAGATTGAAGAAGCATCTATTGTGGAGATCTTTTACGATGCAAATTGATATCATCTGACCTCTATACTTCATAGTTAATATTAGTACCGACTGCTTTGGATGGAATAATCACCAGAACCATTCAATACATGTCATTTGATTTATTTGGATATTTTTGAGTCAGTGCTTCAATTGCTTGTTTTTTTCGCCTTGTAGTTCTTCCCTTTGTGTGTCTCAACGCTCTTTTTTCCTGGCTGCATCCCTCTTGATTGCGAATTAGCCACCCAGTAAGCTCTGGATGTTGATTTGTATTCATGTTCCTTTGGAACTGAGTTTCTTACGATTGTGCAGGTTGGCAAAGGTGCTAGTGAGCAGGAAAGTGGTAGCATCCCCACTGAATCACGTGCTTCTGGGCAGTCAAGGACAGTTTCTTCCTCGCTCTCCAAGAAGAATCACAAGGAGCTTGAACCTCCTGTGCAACACAACTCTAGAAACCACCGGCAAGATGCTTCCTCAGATGATGAACGTCAGAGTTCGAGGAGACGAGTTTCCAAACAAGATAGTTCATTGAATGAGAAAGAGAGGACACGCAGTACCAACACAAAGACCAAGGAGGCAAACAAGAAGAACAACAAGAATGATACAGCTTCTTTAGCCACTGACCAACCAGATGAACTGGTTAAGAAAGTCGAGACAGGTGATAATCAACATCCCCCAAATGAGGAAAAAGCTGCGGGAGATTCTGAAAGAAATGGAGATGACCGCAGCCACCTTGATACAGTAGCAAAACTGAAGAAACGAAGTGAGCGGTTCAAGCTTCCACTGACAAGTGAAAAAGATGCTACTGGAAACCGAAAGACAGATGCTGAAGTGGTTACTACCCATAACGAGACTGTGGCTGATGAAGCTGGGATCAAACCAGAGAGGCCAGCTCGGAAGCGTAGGTGGACTGGTAGCTAAATGTGAGACTCAGTTGTTGAAGAGGATGTTAGCAATGTCTGTTTCTGTTGTGTGGATTTGGCTGGGCCTTCTGCTATGATCACCTTAGTGTCTGATCACATCATGTTATCTTCTGCATCCTGGCTGCTCTAATCTTTTGGTTTCAGCATCGTTTTATTTTCTGAATACTCAGGCTGCTATATATGTATCTTTATTAACACATGTACGATGAGAAACTGTAACATTGAACACGTAAATGGTTGTCTTAGTGACGTATTTTTGTACTGTGGAGAGAACGGGATTGTGTCTGATACCCGTTGAAAACATTATTGTTGTTGTGACTGTTCAGAAGAAATCTGTCATGTGGCAGAATGGTTTCTCTTGGAGCATGCAGAGGCAGAGCAGAATTTGTGCCCTTGCAGGCAGGTAGTGCAAGGTTTGTCAGAGGCAGAACTTAGGCACCTGGGTCCTGGTCTTGTGAAATCAAGGATTTTTCGGAAGCTTACATCAGAGCAACAGGGAACTCTGTTTAACCAATTCTATATCTAGTGTATTATTATGTTGAGTTTGTCTACTTTTATCTTGTTCTTGCCTCCATACATAGGTCAATTTTCTTTTTGTTGTCAACTATAAGTAGGTTACGGGGAAATCCCCTTGTATGTGTAATTTAAAATATAATTATGAAATAATAAAAGGAAAGATGGAAATTGTTGAAAGTTTACCTATAAACTAGTCTGTCAAGTGGTGGTGGATCTGACTGCAAAAACCTGTAGTGCAACAGACCTTTACAAGTAAATTCAACCCCAAGATTTGCATTTCGTCAGGTAAAGACCTGGTAAGGGGAACTGCTTACAGATTCATCTTACAAGATGCATGTTATTATTCACTTCCAGATCTCTGTAACATTATTTGACCAACCCACTTCATCCCTGTTTCATATCATAGCACTTAAGTTACACAACATCCTCTGATCACGTTTTGACATGATAACTGGTAAAAAAATTTGAAGTGTAAGAAGATTCCTAACAAAATTTGTCAATTTCATAAATACAACAAAAATCTCGTCACCACCCTAGTATCTCCAGAACACCGAAAAAGTCACTTCCACCACAACGGTGAAAGATGGGATGTTGCAGAATTTGCTGACTGCATCATATGTAGGGTTCTCGTACTGCCGTGGGTAACTCCAGTTCAGGTTCGAAGTCACCTAGTGGGTTGAAATAACTGTCCACCATGTCTTTGGATACGTCCTTCAAACTTGGAGGATCCCACTGCAAGCATCCATGTAGTATTTGTTGGTTGCATTAAAAAAACAAAGAATTTGGTGGTAAGAAAATGTAGTACATATTCTTTAGTAATAATCACTACTCCATAAGATATACGCATAAAACTAAAGAAAGAAACAACAATAAAAACACATATTAGAGACTGGAGATTTAATGAGTACCTTTGGCGTATAATCTTTATCCACTAAACGTGCACGAACACCCTAAAGAGAAGTTGATGAAAGTAATGATTATTTAACTACAACAAAAAGGTCCTCCATTAGAAACATCGGTCACACACAACAGGAAAATAATAAATATACCTCAGAGAAGTCGTTGGAGAACTGTCCGGAAATAACTTTAAGGGACGTCCTATACTCACGAGCTAGGCATTTGTCTAGAGTCTGGAACCTACCTTCTCGCACCTTTGAAGAGAAAAAAGGATCAAACGGAACTTAGTTTAATCGTTAAAGTTGTTTAAGGTTACAAAGTGAATACCGTGAATAAAAATATGAAAAGAAAAAAAAGAGAGATTATTGTATTACGTATTATACTCACAGATCTTAGAGAGACTTTTAAGCTTAGTGGCGAAGCTGCTTTCAATTTATTAAGTGTTCTTGTATACCATTCATCATGAGTGGTTAAAGACGCCTCGTTCTCCTGAGTAACACAGGTTATCAGCAAACACCCACATATAAGGGTCTCAACTGAACTTAGAAGTTTCCTGAGCTTATTAGAGCAAGATAGATTATAATGAGGGTGAAATGGTTACTTTGAACCCACTATGCAGTATTTGTTTAGTGGAAATCAAAATGGCCATAGAACTTGGGAAATCTTGCAAGTTAGGATCCAAAATGTTCCCCGTGTTAATTTGAACCCACTACGCAGTATCTGTCTCAGACTGACCAAAGCACAATTTCATTGTACAAAACCTTTTTCTTCATTGAAGTTGCTGAATATCTATTTTGTTCCTCCATAAAAGGAAATGAAAAAAAGGAACGAGAAGAGAACGTAAAAGTAGTAAATGAAAATAAAATTAACAGTGTGTACACATTACATCAAACCATACTTACCAAGGCTTCAATAATTTCCTCAACTGTATCCTGGCCAAAACATGTGTCAATTATCTCCATCCTGAATAATGATCAAGGAACATTATTAAATTTTATGAGATAGGACACTACAGGGCCCTCTATTTTCCTGGCTAACTTAGAAAAGAGAGGGGACAGTGTCAACAAATATTGGTTTAAGTAACTATATTATAAGGGTGCATACCCAATGTTCATACACATCTAACAGTTAAAGGAAGCAAGATTACATCAGATGTTGAGAAATTCTTTTTTTGCAATTCACTTGGCATTAGTGTAGTACTTAAAGGAACCACTATCTCTAGTTCATTAGAACCTTAATCCAAAGGCTTATAATGATTAATGAAGCGACAGAAACACACCCAAATGACATTAGAAGTAACCACAGTGTATCTGGGTATAACATAGTTGCACACTAAGAAAATACTGGCTTGAATAGGGTTTTCATTACACATACTCCATACCAAGATTTTCTCATTGTTGACCTTCGAGCAATAATATTAATATCCTATTCTGTTCAGATTTCCTCTATTCCAGAGCAAGTTACAGATCAAGCTGCAGGGATGCGTTCCATGTCTATGTGAATATTTGCATCTTACTGCCTGACAGAACAAAGTTGAGGAAAAGTTGCAGTGACAGAAAGAAAAAAATACCTACGAAGGACACTCTCTTTATTTGGATAGACAATATCACCATATTGCTCAAGAGATGAGTTAATGACAGAAGAATCATCTGTAATCAATTTAGCAAGTCGGTCTTCAATCCAGGCAAGTCTCTGCATGAGAAAGATAATCACTACATATTGTCTACAGCAAATAGGAGGAATCTCGCGAAAGAAAGATCCAAACGAAACAAACCTCATTAAGTATATAATGTGTAGCCAGGCCACAAGCAATCATATCTACTCCATTCAGTCTCTCCCCAGTTAAAGCCAAGTATTCCCCTGCATTTTGAACATAGATATATATAAACTTGATCATAATTTAGCAAACCAGCGGCTAAGAAAAAGAACTAAACAGTCAATAAATATCTTTATGGTTTTGGTCATGCATGCAACCCAAGAAATGCGCTCATCGACTTATCGGAGATAGAGCGGGTGAGAGGACACAACATTACACAAGTCGGTTTCCTAGAGGATATGCATAATAAACCAAACAATGAAAATACCTTCCATTAGAATGTTTACACACAGCTTTCAATAGCTACCTATACTGAAATTACTACTATGGCACTAACATCACCCATCAAAAATTCATGATTTAATTGCAGAGTGCTGCAAACATCAAGTCCGACACAGTGATACTGACGGTGACACTTCTCATCAGTCCTTCCTTCTGCCACTCCTATGGTCCAATTTGGTTTAATCCTCTAGATTCAGACCCAATTTCTGATCGATTGAAGGTTGAGACGAGTAACAATTACACTTGCATAGATCAGAGCTATTACCAATCTTAACAGTTGACAATGCAGAAGAAATTGAAGTCACACTTTATAAACTTAACTTACCTAAATGACCAGGCAGTCTAGAAAGATAATAGGAACCCCCAGCATCAGGATGGAAACCAAGTTGGCATTCCGGAGTAGCAAACACCTAGAATTGTCCCAAAAGTGAGGAAAAAATATATTAGCTAAAGCAGAGAGGCTGAACCCTAATTTATTCATTCATACAAATCGAAGAACTCAAAATATCAAAGAACTTCCTATGACCCTACATGAGGAACAAATCTAACTAGAATTCATATTAAAAAGAATGAACGAAACATGAAGGTAAAATTTGTCAATAAATGGTAACTACAACTGAAGTAAATTATATGTAACAGCATTCACGTACAGTTTTATCAGTGACCAGACGAAATGATCCGGGAAGTGAAACTCCAGCTCCAGCCCCCATGGTAATACCATCCATGATTGCAACCTGCACAGTTGCCAGGTTATATAGTGCATTTACCACACAAAATCTACGATAAATATATACCAAATAACTCAAGTATAATTGACTTCTCAAAGAAATAGTATCATTACGCGCAAGGGCACATGTGATAAGAAAATAGAAAGTAGTTATCGCATGGAGTTCACATTGTGGATAGTAAGAGAAGATAAAATGCAAATGCATCATATTGTAACAAGATAAACAGCTGAAGAATATATCTGACAACACTTTTTGTAGTTGAAATAGCGGATCGAAGGGAGGATGAACAAAAATATAACACATGCTTAATGATCAGGAAGAGAAGCATCAAACAAATGTGTAGCACCCAAATTTTACATCCCTTGTTTGGCTAGTGACCATGTGATGCCAGAAGCTCGGTGGGAGCATCTGGGGCTTGTGTGCTAGTAGGAATCCTAAAGTTCCTAGCTTCTTTTTCTTACTCTTACGTAGATGTGTTTCTTTTTTTTGTCCATATCCACAAACGAAGACTCTGGAACTTTCCAATCAGTTTTAAGCCCTGGAGTGTTTTGATCTGTGTTATGTAATCCGTTTGCTATGCAGCCAATGGAAGTTTGAGTTCTTTAACATGTACCGCCCTAGTCATATTTCACGGCAGGGACATGAAATTTTAACTTTTTACTCATTTAGTTCTACTGAGCCTGGACTTCGTTACTGTAACCATCTACTAAGTTCTTGACATTAACTGGTCTAGTGGAGGTAGTTGCAAATTTGAGCATCAAAATTCTCAACTTAGGCCTGCAACTCAGTTCAAGGAACACGTATCTTTACCCTCCCTTTTTTGTTGGGACAATAACACTATTTCTCGAGGAAAATTAATCATATTAGGAGTATAGAAGGAAAGCAAGAAAGATACGCCAAAAAAAAGGAGAAAAGATTACACTCCAAACTGCCAAATCTAGAGAACTTGAGAGTTTTTGATCACATACATGTGGCTTGACATACGTTCCCAAAAGATAAATAAATCTATACAACGTCCCGAAAAATTCCTTACAAGCTTGTACTTTCCCTGCACACAGTTTTGTATAGTTCAAAAGATCATATCAGAAACAGTTGTTTTTTAATTGTTGTTCGATAAACATAAAAGGTTTCTACATTGACAGGACAAACTTCTGTTTACATTTCATATCATGTGGCGTCACTTATCTCAAACTAAAAACCCCATTAGTCCTTATTACCATGATTCCCTTTGGTTTGCATTTCATGTGGTGCCACTTACCAAAAAATGCAAACCCCATCAGTCCTATTTAGTAATCACCATGATTCCTTTTGGTATATGTTTCGTATTAAATCAGGTTTAGTCTTATGCACAAAAAAAAAAAAAAAAAAAAAAGGAAAAACACAATGCTTTTGCCATGGTTTCTCCTTTCACAAGCCTTAACCCCTTCCTCCCATCACACTTTCTATACAGCACTAGACGGAAGAAAAATGTTTTGGGCATTGAAAACTAAGTTGCAGAACCTATAAATTTGAGCTAGTGATTCAGCATTCAGAACCAAAATAACTAAAAATGTACCTTGATTAAGTAGTCTAGAGAGAGTAACAACATCTGAACCAGCAGAAAATGCTCTTCCTTTGCCCTTCATGACAATGAAACCAATATCATAATTATCTTCCCAAGATTCATAAAGGTTTTTCAAACGAACAGCCATTGAAGTAGTGAGTGCATTAAGTGTTTCGGGTCTGTTAAGTATTGCAGCTCTTGATCTTGCTGATCCTTCCACCAATACCTACATCATCACACACATAAATGAATCACCATTTCCCCAAATAAAAACATTGAAATGCAATCAGAAAAAAAAAAAAAAAACAAACCTGGTTCTGGTAATCATCATCGTGAGTGTTTAAGATTGGTTGAGCTGAAAAACATCTACTGTGATGATTATATCTATGAATTGAATTCCTTGCTGTTCTCTGTAAACATTTTGAAAAATGATTCATCTTTGATTTAATAAAACCCTAACTCTCAGCCCGAACCCTGAATTTTTAAGTGCTCCTGAACTGATGCACCTCTTCAGCTCTTAAAATGTGGGACCCACTTGGTTTGGGGGTGTCAATGGAGTGTAAACGAAATAGTTAAGATTAGGGGTATTATAGTCATTATGGTTCTTTTAGGGTTTACTCTTATAAACCCATATATTTGCTGCTACGCAGCATTGTTGTTTTTTCTTCTCTTAGACGAACAAAGAAAAGTTCTCTTTTCTCCGCCTCAAACAACCAATCTAAGGTTAGGGTTCGTATCCATCTGTACATTCAAGCTTATAATCTTATGATGTGATGATAATATTAGATTACTTATTTGTATCTGATCATTTTTTATGTTTGATTCTTTTTCACAGCAACAAGGAGATTTTTGGATCTAAACACATTCAACTCAAAATATGTCAGGGTATGTGTACATATGTTCTCACTTGTGCTTGATTTTTCTTTGTTGATGTAATTTTTTAGGTTTTTGTAGCATGATATTAGTTCAAAGAGCGAAGTTATTTACTTAGTAGATTTGGAATTAGACGATGAAAGAATTCTGGAGTTCTAAGTTATATATGTTTGATATACTTTAGTTTCATAAAAGTCTTATCATGAGAACACATTTTTAGTTGATTGAGTTTCTTTTTTTCATTTTGGGTCACTATTTCTGCGTTGCCAGGTTGGATTATGTAACCTTAAGAATGTTGTAGATGAGATTTGTGCGTGTTTGATTTGTGTATGGTTGTTTTCTGGAGCATCTCACAATTATTTGGTTACAATTCTGGTATTTTATCTAGGAATTGAGTGTGTGGGTAATTTTCATTGCTGATTGAGGTGTTATGTGGGATATATGGCTCAAGTGGCATGATAGGAAGTAGGAAGTAAATTGGAACTCAATTAATTTGATGAATTTTGGATTTTCTAAGTAATTATGCCACTGGAATTGATGTTTATCTTGACGGGTTTGATTTTGTTTATTTGGGTTGATTTCTGGGCTGTTTGAGGTGACTATTCAAAAAGAGATGCAGTTTGATAGATTCACAGACTAGAATTGTGTTCTAGTTTCTTTACTTTTAGCTAGCAATATATACTTGGATGTAATTTTTGTCTAACTCACTTGCCTTTTTTACTATACACAGAGAAGAAGCTGTTGCTACACCAGTTCCAGTTGAGGCAGCAGCCCCAACTCTAGGCGAGCCCATGGACATAATGACCGCACTCCAGCTAGTATTGAAGAAGTCACTTGCTCATGATGGTCTCTCTAAAGGTCTCCATGAGGGTGCAAAGGTCATTGAAAAGCATGCTGCCCAGCTCTGTGTGCTTGCTGAGGACTGCAATCAGGTTGATTACGTCAAACTTGTCAAAGCTCTATGTGCCGACCACAACGTCTCTTTGATCACTGTTCCAAGTGCAAAAACTCTTGGAGAATGGGCTGGTGTAAGTGCAAACTGCCATTTTGCTTTTAAGTATTCAGTATTCAGGTTCTTTTGCCTGGCAATGTTTAATAGTCCTGTAGTTATTAATATCATCTTTCTTACCCTCTGAGGAAGTAGTCTGTAAAGATAACGTGCCAGTTAGCTTTTTTGTTTCACTTATAGTATTAACATGTAGGGAGTATCACCTCATACGCTATTTTGATTTTAACAAACTTGGGAATCAATAGCATTCTGATAGTATTTAATTATATTCTTGCTGTACAGTTGTGCAAAATTGACTCAGAAGGAAAAGCCAGGAAGGTTGTTGGTTGCTCCATGGTTGTCGTGAAGGTAACTATTGAAAACGACATTCCTTGTTATTTTTATGCTGATGGTCTAAATTTCAGTGTTTAACTCCATATAATGGCTTTGCAGGATTACGGTGAGGAGTCTGAAGGTCTTCACATTGTCCAGGAGTATGTTAAGTCCCATTAAGTAGATGTTTTCTTGAGCTTAAATTGAATTGAAGGGAGAAAAACTTGTTACATTTAGGAAGTTTTGGATATTTGTTGTTTTAATACTTCTATGTTAGAGTAGAACTATTGTTCCTCAAGTATTTGGGTTGGATTCAATGTTTCTCTATTTGGTATTAAGGGTTACTGTTAATCTACTCCCCCTTTTCTAATCTAATACTTATTGTGTGGATTATTCAAGTTTTCCGCTATAAGACTTGTCAATTATGCATGGTAAACTGAATTTTTAGACTGTTCAGCCTCATTTGATTGAAAGATTAGAAAAAACTTCTTAGCTTTGGAATCTGGTCTTGAGAGCTATCACCATAATTGCCAATGCCATTCTTTTTCAAGTTGTTGATTATGCTTCCTATCTTGTTGTACTATTATTTTAGCTGAAATCAATGTTCTTTTTCTCCTTTTTGTGTCAGCCTTCACGGTTTTTATTTCTGGCATATGCTAGTTTACTAGTACTTCTTCTACAAGTCTGCCCAACCATCAGATGATACCTCTAGCCTAGACAGTGAGAATGAAATCTAGCCTAGTGATAGCTTCCTATGGAAAAAGCTATGTTCTTACCTCAGGATGTACCTGCTATGTTCCTGCTATGTTCTTACCTCAGGATGGACCTGGACCAGTAGTACAGATTTTGAAATCTGCTGAACACCTTTCTCTATGCCGCTCTATTTGGCTGTCACTTTTCTCTATACCGTCCCATTGCTGCTGTTTCGCTTAGGCTTCACAGC
This sequence comes from Papaver bracteatum, assembly GCA_023529315.1. Lineage (NCBI taxonomy): Eukaryota > Viridiplantae > Streptophyta > Magnoliopsida > Ranunculales > Papaveraceae > Papaver > Papaver bracteatum. The sequence continues at coordinate 317,902 of JAJJWX010000650.1, forward strand.
TCATCCTGACAAAACTAGCAGCATTAGAGATGTACTATTTGGCTCTCACCTAGGCTTGCTCATCTTGACAGAACTAGCAGCATTACAGATGCCTCCTGGGTCAATGAAGGAGCTGGCTTCAAAGCTTTCAAATTGTGGGTCAATGAAGGAGCTAGACTTCAAAGCTTTCAAATTGTGCAGCCTGCAAAGTTAGAAATGAGAAAACCTTTCAAGGTAAGAATCCTAAAGGGGATGAGATCAAAAGGGAAGCTTACTTTTGGATCAACTACATCTCTCCAGAGTTTGATGTGGAGACGCATGAGTGCACAGTGATACCTCCAAGCGAAACTATCAAATGGTATCCTCCACCTTCCAGAATCAAGATTAATGTGGACGTTGTTTCCTCAACAATGCTGGAGATCGCATTGATATTGCTAGAGACTCTCAGATTTCAAATGAGGCACCACCACCAGTGAACATAAACTCTGTTGGGGTTTTGTTCCGCATACAAAACTATATGGCTGAAAAGAGACTTTAGGTAACAGTTTTGCAGAAACAAACAGTGATCTAATGATGTCAAAACCGTGGCTAAAGGTCAGTTTCGGGTTTGGAATGTCTACAAGGTTTACTAGGATTAGAAAACTTGTATGATGGTTTGTAGCAGTGTTTTCAAGTTTAGGGTTTCCTAATTAAGGTGTGAGGCTATTCTTAGAAGTTCTTTAAGGCTTGGGGAGCAAGGATTTGTCTACTATATAAGAAGGCTTATATTGTTAGTAGAATTCATTCTCTTGGTTCATTCTCTTGGAGAATCCTCTCTTTATGAGAGTGTTCAGGTCACAACCGTTGTATCCTACAATGGTTGGTGATGGGGCAAAATCAATGTAAGAATAGAGACTTTTAGTGAGAACGGGTATGGGAGAAATCTAGGGTTTCTAGGGTTCGTATGGGAGAAGCTAGAATGCATGATGTTCTTCATGTTCTTGTCTAAAGTCGAAGCAACCATGGCGGTGGAGGTTTATGGAAGAAGAAGAACAAAGGAAGAGGTAAATTCTTCGTAATGTCTTTTCGTTTCTAGCATTTAGAGCTAGTAGGTTACATAACTAGTTGATTATATAATGTGTGGCCATGTAATAACTTGATATGATAATGTTCTCGGGGTGGTTTTGGCCGTGGATGTAGCCTACATAGGTGAACCACGTAATCTTTGTGTCGTGTGTGATTTTCTATTATCGTATTGATTATATATTCGTGCTAGTATTATCCGATCATGCTAATCTAAAGATGTAAGAGATGGATTCGAGCTAAGTTATCTAAAGTAGGATGTTTCATTGAATTGACTTCTATGGAAACATGCCGGTTCGAGATAAACGTAACCTTGGTTTCCCGACAAGTGGTGCGGTGAGCGTGGACAAAGATGGCAGTGATTCGGTAATTTGAACAAGAAGTTTCAAAGAAGTGAAAGTCTTGGTTCGTAGTAGATAGATATATATCATGGAGATAATGTGTAAATCAAGATCGAACAAAGAATGGGACGACATCAAGAAAGATTCGACAACTTTGTTTGATGTGATTGTGATTCGTGTTGAATGTGTTTTCTTTAATAAGAGAATATCGTTCGTGGGTTCAACTGGCGTCTGCAAAATATTGTCAGGAGAACATTTTGAATCATGGTGGTGCTAAGTAACGATCGTTCATACACAACATATGAAGATTGTAGCATGTTTTGTATACATGGAGTATGACTCAAGATTGTTGGTTCTTGGAGTTGGTGAAGTCCGTCTGGAATTGTTTGATGGCTCAGATCAAATAATGTCAAGTGTTAGACATGTGTCGAAGAAGAAGTATTCTACGAAATTGGAATAATGAGTGGTCATGGCGACGAAGTAATTTGATACAAGTCATGCAGAAACTTGTATAAATTATATGAAGAAGTTGTTTGTGGTGATGCTAGAAGATCGACAAATAGCAATTCCAGTGGTGCAAGTGCAAAGGAGGAATTTGGCTTAGGTGTTGGTTCAAGCTCAAAGTACAAGACAATTTTGATTCGTGCTAGTGATGATGTCCGCGAGGATGGCTTTGTATAAGGTGGTAAACATTCATGATTTGTGAAGTGAAGATGAAGGTTTTGTTCAGTCACAAAAGGTGGTGATTGTTGGGGTTTTGTTCCGTATACAAAACTATATGGCTGAAAAGAGACTTTAGGTAACAGTTTTCCAGAAAAAAACAGTGATCTAATGATGTCAAAACCGTGGCTAAATGTCAATTTCGGGTTTGGAATGTCTACAAGGTTTACTAGGATTAGGAAACTTGTATGACGGTTTGTAGGAGTGTTTTACAAGTTTAGGGTTTCCTAATTAAGGTGTGAGGCTATTCTTAGAAGTTTTCTAAGGCTTGGGGAGCAAGGATTTGTCTACTATATAAGAAGGCTTATATTGTTAGTAGAATTCATTCTTTTGGTTCATTCTCTTGGAAAATCCTCTCCTTATGAGAGTGTTCAGGTCACAACCGTTGTGTCCTACAATGGTTAGTGATGGGGCAAAATCAATGTGAGAAGAGATACTTTTAGTGAGAACGGGTATGGGAGAAATCTAGGGTTTCTAGGGTTCGTATGGGAGAAGCTAGAATTCATGATGTTCTTCATGTTCTTGTCTAAGGTCGAAGAAACCATGGCGGTGGAGGTTTATGGAAGAAGAAGAACAAAGGAAGAGGTAAACTCTTCGTAATATGTCTTTTTGATTCTAGCGTTTAGAGCTAGTGGGTTACACAACTAGTTGATTATATAATGTGTGGCGATGTAATAACTTGATATGATAATGTTCTCGGGGTGGTTTTGGCCGTGGATGTAGCCTACATAGGTGAACCACGTAATCTTTGTGTCGTGTGTGATTGTCTATTATCGTATTGATTATATATTCGTGCTAGTATTATCCGATCATGCTAATCTAAAGATGTAAGAGATGGATTCGAGCTAAGTTATCTAAAGTAGGATGTTTCATGGAATTGACTTCTATGGAAACATGCCGGTTCGAGATAAACGTAACCTCGGTTTCCCGACAAACTCTACCAGAGGTGTTCTTCTTGCCTTTGAGCTCAATATCTCTAGCTTCATTATCGTAAATGATGCCGAAAGTCTGATAAAGATTCTAAACAATGAATCTCCTTCAATTCCTTGGACAATCATGAACAATGAAATCAAAGATGAGCAGTCAGGTGGAGTTTTCCTTTGTAAAAAACAAGACCAATGTTGTGGCGCACACTCCTGGTAGAATGCTAGCTACGCTTTTACTCAACCATGACAATGACTTGTGGTTACTCTCTATCCCCCACTTGTATTGCTAGTCTCTGCTGTAGAGACCGCACCAACACTTATTTCTGCGTTTTTTCTTCCCTTTTTTGTCTATTTTTCTTTCTATCAGAAAAAGAGCCTGTATTCTTCAATGTAAAATATTGTTATCTGACGGGGCTGTAGATCAATGGAATGTTAGCTTCAGAGCGGTCCTATAGACCAGGCCAGCTAGGCTATTGCCTAGAGCCTCATATTGTGAGGGCCCAAATTTTAATTTTTCTTACAACTTGATTTTTTAGTGCTCTTACATGGTGGTTAATAGTCCTACTTCTAGTTGTAATTAAATTAAATGTTGTTTGTTTTATAAGTACATTGTACTGCTTTCAATCGAAATTAGCCATCTACTTTTGTACATTTTATAACATTAGAATGTACCGCTTTCAATCGCATTTAGCCATCTACTTTTGTACACTTTATAACATTTAGAATGCACTGTGTTAAGCAGTTCTTTTCATAATAGTACACTTTGTCACTAGAAGATCTTTGTCGACTTCTTCCTAGCACCTGGTTGGCCTCTCTATAAATGTGGTAGTTTGTATGGAGCAGAATAGATTATAGTAGGGCTCTGATTTTGTACAATATGAGGCTCTATGCAATAGACTAGATGGCCTGGTCCATATGACCGCTCTGAAGCTAACATTCCATTGATTTACAACACCGTCAGATAGCAATATATTTACATTGCAGAATACATGCTCTTTTTCTGATAAAAAAAAACAGACAAAAAAGGAAACTGCTTAACACAACACTGTGTTAAGCAGTATTGTGTTAAGCGGTTCTTTTCAAAACAATTTAGATATCCTCTCTTTTAGTAAATTCATCAAAATTTGATGAATATCACTATGCCACTAGAAGATCTTTGTCGATTTCTTCATGCCGCCTGGTTGGCCTCTCTATAAATGTGGTAGCTTGTATGGATCAAAATAGATTATAGTAGGGCTATGATTTTTTTAATCATATATCGCAAGTACGATGGTGTCTCGATCCGGATTGTGGTGAAATGATAAGGTTTTGTGAGTTTGGCTCTAACTAAATTTTTTTCCACCGTCGTTTGTTGTTGTTATGATCGCTATAAGCATGGCCTATGTTTCCGTCACCAAAACCATGGTTATTCCTTGTGGCGGCGCCATTGATATGATCGTGGTAGTTAGAGCTGGCAAACAAGCCAAAAACCCGCGGGTTGACCCGCCCGGCCTGTTAAAAACCCGTGCCCATCCCGGCTGGGTCTTAAACAAGCCGGGTGCGGGTTGGAATAATGTTGGCTTGTTGGAGAACGGGTTTACCCGTCCCGCCCCGTAAATCCGCGGGTTAAACCCGTATACATGTGTGAGTCATATATATAGAATTTTACCCATTTCATAACCCTAAAAATATATAAAAAAATCATCCTTCTTCTTCATTCACAGCGGCAGCTATCAGAGCCACCAAAATCACCACCTCTTTCTCCTCCTCCTCCTCCTCCTTCTTCTTCTTCTCCATACAGAAGTTAGGGTTTTAATTTTATTACCCTTTTAAGTAAAATCAGTGGTCGCGGCAGCGACAGCCATAAGGACCACGCAATCAACACCTCTTTCTTCTTCTTCTCCATACAGAGAGTTACGTAACTTACGTTTTTAATTTAATTACACTGTTAAGTGAAATCAATTGGTTGAGTCTGATGAAATCGAGATGAACTGAAGAAGGTGGATAAACCATAGAAAATGAAGTTTTGTGATAAAATTGGAGATGGGTTTATATAATTTAAGGGGTTTGAACTGTTTTGAATCAAGAATTCAGGGTTTGATCGATTCATGAAGAGATTAGGGTTTCTGATAAGTTCTAACACCAAATTTTCTGTGATTTTTTTTTTTAAATTTTCGATTCTGATTGAAGTTTTAATTGAATATCCAGTGAAGATAGTTTTAATATGGTTGACAGAAATGCAATATGTTCAGAAAATCATAAACTAGGACGGTCTGAGGCTTTGTTTTATTATTACACCATTCTTGAATTTTGTTGTATAATGCTATTTTGTTAGATTTGATTTGATTCAATAATTTTGATTTGAGATCTTCCCTCTGTGATGAACTATTATGTTTCAGCCTTATTATTACATATATTAAGTTTCAGCCTTGACTGAATACAATTTATGTTTTGGGCAGAACTTGAAAGCTAGAGAACAGGGAAGAAACTTGGTTTGTTGCCGTTGATTTTATGGATGAATCATGAATGGGTAGAGATAATTTGTATGGTTTGTGTTATGTATGAATTCATCTTGCAGGGAAGGAGATTGAAAGAGCTTAGGAATCAACAGTAAGCTCAAATCTCCATAATCAGCAAAATGTAGACAAAGCGTTTGTGTAAATTCCTGAACAGTTTAGTCCAACCGTTTACCATGTATTTGTGAGTAAGCAAAGGGATTATAGAGACTGTTGAATCTGTTGAAATATCAAATTAATTAGATGAATGTTAGGTTGCAGGGAAAGAGCTTTGTATGGCCTGAATTTGACTGTAAATAGACCAGAAATCAAAGGAAACTCTGTCAAATTTAGACCTGGAAAACGGGCGGGCAAACCCGTGAACCCACAAGTTTAACCCGTTATGGGCACGGGTTTAAGAAATGACCACCCGTAAAGAATTTCTACCCGCGGGTTTTGACCCGTGTTAAGCTGAACCCGTGTAACCCGCAACGGGCCAGCCCTGGCCCGCCCGTTTGCCAGCTCTAGTGGTAGTTGAGGAATTCTACCAGAAAATCCCATTATAAGTTTGATGTTACAACTAATTGGAAAAGTATATTACCACTAAAATCATCGAACTGGAAAAAACCAAGACATCAAGTATCAACTTTTTGAAATCAAGATCCCTGTTAGACCATCGGTTGATTGGCTGCAAGTATTGGTATGTCAGGATTGTCTTAAATGATAGATGACTAAAACCGTATCTTTATTTATAGCCTATTAAAGTCAGTCTAAAACTAGGATTAAAGCATGGTAGTTGAGTAACAGAAATCACCAAATACCATCGAAGATTGAAGATCGAAGAACAACGAAGGAATCTGTTATAGGATATCTCGGTTGAACCCACCAAGTGTTGGTATGTCAAGTTTGGTTGTCATATTTTAGTGAATCCAAACTCATCTAAGAGTCACTTGTTTATGTACTAGATACAACTTCATATAGGTTAGACTAGAAAGTCTAGGACTATGAGACATACAAGTAATACTCAAAGACTTGAAGAATGTGAAGAAGTAACAAGCCCATCATCCTTCCTCTTGAGGTTAGTAATATTTAACGTATCTTTCAAGTCATGCTATATTGAAAACATAAATGCGAAGCTGTGAATGATTATACTCTAGTAGCAGGACATGATCACATGATCATAGTGTTAAGGAAATAGGATACAAAGTATAACACTTATCTTTTGAACTTTGTATATATATGACATCGACATAATCATATCAATGCTATTGTGATTATGTGTATGGGTAATGGTGAAGATTTCATCCTAGGAAACAATGTTTACATTTGTTTAAAGGAAGTACATTCATGAACTTGTTGATAAGATTTTTAATTTGTTGTTGTAGTAAATAGGTTGTCGTTCACTCGGACGTTCTTGAGATTAAATTAAAAGGTTCAACGAAAATAATAAACAAAAGCGAGAGTTACTGGGCCTAGGATTTCACCGAATTCATATCAATAGGTTCAATTATTTATTCTTCAGCAATTATCGCTCAATAAATAAAATAACAAGGACTATTATTTTTGCCAAGGTAGATTCTCCGAACATTAGTTATAAATCGTAAGCATGAGACATCAAACATCTAAGCAAGCATGACCCATCTAATAAAATGATAACTAACTTTTTCAAATCATAATTCTATTTTAATTAATGCAAAAGTCATATAGAAAAATAAAAAAAATTCACCCATGTATGAAGTTCGGCTTCCTCCATCGACCTAGTGTTGGGGCTTAGCTTCTCATAATGAAAACACACTCAAAAATATAATTCATAGCTCAAATGGTGTTTTTACTAAAGAAAGCTAATAATACAATTAATCTGCAACGCTGTATTGGCGTTACAGAAGTCACCGTTACAATATTAGTTGCAAATTCAAAACAAGCGTGCCAAACTGACTGTTACGAGTACTGTTTATAAAACGACAGTTCTCTGCGACAGTCAGTTGGCGTTGAATGTTCTTCTTCCTCTTTTTCTTCTTCTCTGCAGCAGCAGAGAAATCTGCTCTGCAACCTCTGTTCTTCTCCTTAACTCTCGATATCACAGATTGTGTCGATATCTATTTATACGCCCACTGCCTCTCCTTCCATAAGCCGAACATGGGAGATATATTTTAATTAAATGACTTGATATTCCTTCCGTGCATGTCACCACTGAAAAGGTAAGATATTTCTCCATTTAATTTTCCATACACAATCCATGCGCACTAATGGTCTAAATTTGGTAAATGTCTTGGGGACTTTCTCCACCACACAAAAGTACGTGTTTGACAGCAAAATCTTTTATGCTCCTACATTAAAAGAGGTAGCTAACATGTGTCCATCTAACTTCATTTGTTAAACAAGAAAAGAACTTTCTTGTTTTAGGTTCTAACATTTGAACCACGTCCAAGCTCGTGGGTCTCACAAACACTAAATTGTTCGCACGAAGTCCAAGTATCATTCTTCTTTCATTTCTCATTTGTTAGCTACCAGATGGAGTACGCGCATGCATCAATAATCATGTCCATTTAACTACCACCACCGACTGCACAACTAACGTTCCCCGACCGGCTAATTACCTTCACCAGTTACAACCAGTTTAACCAACTCCATGTCGTACTGTTGCCAAACCCCTGAATATGTACCATCCACCAGTTCACCGTTTCCAAAACTTCAGACTCTATCGACCACATCTCTGAACTGAGGTCCATACAGCCACCAAATCATGGCAGAACTTCAGTCCACCGTGCACAACTGCAAATCGATTAACCAGACAACCCATGAAAACCTTCTTCATGTTCAATCAAGTACCCATTTATTCCTTGTCTCCGGCTGACATCAGCTGCTTGAACTTCTTATTTTTGTTTTGATATAAGATGCCACGTCCCACTTATATGGCATACTTTTAAAGTCTCTGGCAAGTGCCGGGCACTACTTTGCCACGTTAACAAACATCTTAAGAGTAAATGCGCACCAGTGCCAGGCAGTATTTTGTCTAATGGCGCGGCCAACTCCAGCAAACCAACAAAGCATCCCATGTTGGTGCTATGAACCGCAACATTAACATTAGTGATACATGTCTCAAACACCATTATTCTTCCAAATTAATTATTTATTTTTCGGGTGATTGAATTCGTTCGTACTTTCTACAAAAGCACTAAAATAATTTCATTAGTCAAATATCGAGTCCTTGCTAATATAAATATGGGTATAAACTATAGCACTTACGTGCTTATCACCTGTTTTATGAATCGAAATGGAAATCGCTAGGCTTATTGGTATTCAGATTAGTATTGTTATTCATTGCATATCTTTGGATTACCAATATGTGTGAGTTAGTAGAACCGATCATAACTTGTTGTGTATCTTGGTATAACTAATCACAGTGCCCGATTTATGAATTGGTATGGCTTTCATTAGTGTAACCGATCCTAAGTAATCACCTAAGATGGTATGATCGATATTTGTAATTGGTGTGACCAATTACAAAAGAGTTGTGTAATCGATCCTTATAATTGGCGTAACCGGTCCTAGTAATTGGTGAAACCGATCCTAGTGACTTGTGCAACCGATCACAAGTAATACTATTAGTATATGGTAACCGATCCTAGTAATTGATGTAACCAATCATGGTAACTGATGTAACCGGTCCCAATAACCATATTGAGGTAAAACCGATCCTTGTGTTTGGTAAAACCGTAAACCCATGATTAGTGATTTGATATTTGATCAATCACATAGTTGTCTTGAAATACAGATGAACCAATTCTAAACTTGTTTGGAAGTGTAGTATAATCGATTCCAAGATTGTAAATATGAAAAATAATTTACAAAGAAAAGATGTCAACATATTTTTAACATGATCAGTAACTCTTATCTTTTATTGATCACAGATATTTATTAATAACTCAAGGAGATCCCGGACCGAAATAAATTAAGAATCTTTTGATTAAGGTTATTAGTTTTATATGCTTTTAATTACCAGAAATTAAATGCATATCTCTAAAAAATAAAAATTGGTAATGTGCATTTACTAATTGGAGATTTTCTAGTGAGATTTCGAAAATATTGGACAAAGAATTTCCAACCGATTTGGGCATTTATTGCATATCTAGAGAATATTCGGTTTTGGAAATTCCTTGGTGTCAAAACATCCTTGGTCTATAGATACCCAAGTTTTCATTTCTAGCAAACTATCCTAAGAGCCAGGAAAACTTCATCTTTTTTTTTCTTCTGGTGAAGTCGTCTATCCGGATAGGAAAGTACCCTAATTAGGCGAAATCTCTTACGACCGCTTGTTTAAAGACTTCTGTGGGATCAAGAAGCTCTACGAGTTCCGTTGGTGGAAAACTAGATAATTGCAATTTATTTTAGTTTTCGATTGATTTGATTGAGTAACAATTATTGAACTTTGATTGCACCTAGTTTGTTTATTCTTGAGAATCTTCTCTTCTGATATAAGATTCACTCAAACTAGATCGAATTATCGACATGATCTTTAGAACTATTTGTAGATCTAAAGACATCTTGTGATAATCCATTGTAGACAATTCCTTCTGTGCGTGATTGATCACACGAAATTCAAGTGGTGTTGTGCAGGTGTTTATTGGTGATTAAAGAATATTTGAAGACAAAGAAGATTTCTGATTTGGTTTCTATATCTTTGGGTGTGCACAAATCTTGATCGGCTGGGATCCAACTAGAATCGAATTTATTCGATTGGTTAGTTGTGTAAGATCGGCATCACCTTATAGTTTCTTGTTTGATTCTATATTGATTGATTGCAAATCTAAACTCTGCTACTTCGATAGTTGTTGGATAGATTGATCTGACCAGGCAAATGAGTTTATTTGTTAAATGGAAGAGCCTTTTCTTATGACTTGAGATATCTTCATATGAAAGAATCAAGAGAGTTGTTACCAAACAAATTTGTTGTTCCTTTACTGTTTGTAATACGATACAAAGGAATTGTTCCAGTGCGTGCACTTATTGAATGTCGGAAGCGCAGGGATACTGAAGAAACTAAGTAAACTAGGGTTAGTTGCTTGGTCTCAACTATACGAAGTTGGTTTAGATTTTGTATAGCGGCTTAATTCTGAGAGTATTCAATTCTGGACTAAGTCCCGAGGTTTTTCCGCATTTTCGGTTTCCTCGTTAACAAAATATTGATGTGTCATCATTTACTTTTCCTTTCCGTAATTATAATTGTTGTTATTATAATTTGAAGTAAATTACACAAACGTTAACTCCGTATTAGTTGATAGTGATCCTATAAAGTTTGGTTAAGTCCGAACCTTTTATCAAGTAATCAGGATTTGATTGTTGTATTGTCTCTATCTCTTATCCATATACGATCACACAAAGTGTGAATACCGATTTGTAGTATTGTCTTGACTTTGTCCATAGACAATCACTTTCGGTAAGAGGACTTATAGGCGTATAAATTAAATATTGTGGTGTATTTGGGTACCCTCATCTTTTCAGCATCTGTGAGAACTTCATCAACAAAGATATGAGAAGATTGACTATCTTATTTACTAATTATTTCTACCATTTTATCTTCAAAGACAGTTCCATATGGCTTTAATATATGATGAATCATAACAAAGAAGTTTTTAATTCTAGCTTGTACTTGACAAATCTTGAAATATGAACTCAAGCATTGTATGTTCATAGGTCCTATCACTTTTGATGTTGAGAATGGTTTTTATTGTTAAAAAAACTATGTATGTGAACTATAAGCCTAAAAACGTCAAATTGTACTTTTCTTCACAAACTGAATTTTTAGTTTGCGAACTATGCAATTTATTGATGCTGCTGGACTCCAAGGTGCACAAGTATTCACAAACTGATTTTTTGGTTTGTGAACTATGCAATTTTAAGGTGTTCCTCGATTCTTTTTGAAACTTAGCGTGTTCACAAACTATCCAATTTTGGGAATGTTCTTGGACACTTTAAACATATTAAATTCGTGAATCACTTTTCTTAGTTTGCGAATTGGTCTGTTTTTGGGTGTTACTAATCTCCAACATTGATCGATGGTTCACGACTCATACTTGGTTATTCGTGATCTAACTTTTATGCACGGTTCCTTAATCGACAAATACTCAAGTGCACATTCTTTTTGTATTGCAAGGAAAACTTCTCACATTCTTACGTGGTTTCCATTCTTCAGAATTAATCTAATTAGTTTGCTATGGATCAAAGTAATTCTTAAACATGGAAACTAGTTCACGAACTTTCTTTGAGTCTTTGACCACAAGAAAATTTCTCAAACCTAGAGCAATCTAGCATGTTTCATCATTATAAATAGATGATTGTATGCAACGTAGAATCTCAACCCCTACAATATGTATACTAGCTACGACTAGAGTCATCCTAGAAATACCTAGGTTTCTTCGTAAAACATAACTAGGTTACGACCAAAGTAGTCGAAATCGTTCCTCGGTCCTACTCGGTTGGGGAGCTTGGAGCGAGGAGCAGTAAGTTCGGACTTGGAAATCGCTAAAACTCGGCCTAATATTTGGAGCATATTTATTAGATACTTATAGATTTCTGCTCATGAGTCAAGATTTGTACCTAATTAAAATTAAAATTTTAACAATATCATATAAATAAGTGTAATATTGTTACATTGAACCTATTCATAATGTTTTTAGAGGTTTTTTCCATTCAATAACTCTCATCCGAGGAGTTACAATTTTTTTATTTTATGATTTCGGTACATGCAAGGCCAAATCGAAAAAATCGCCAACTCGTTTTGCCCAAAAATCGGTCCAAATCGCCAAAATCGGCCGACTTAATCGCTAAAAATCGGAGATGGCTTGGAATCGGAAATCACCTCGGTCATATAGATTGTAGAGATTACTCGGTGAGTAATCAGCCTTGGAGAGCGATTTTAACTACACTGGTTATGACTTTGAATACTTCACTTGGCCTTTGTGAAGACTGATCGGACTATCTTATACATGTAGACCTTTGATATCTGAAATCTTGCAAGGATTTGAGATATTAATATGATAAACTAGATGACTGATGCCTTGGGAAGGGTGAGGTGATGGGACAAACCTTAAAATGAGCATTCACACATTGATGTAACTATTCCACATATAAATATTCTATTACTGTAACAAGTTAAGATATTATGAACATGATATTTTAATTTTTGATAATTAAACATAAACAATCCATATGGATTATTTTAAATTCTCATCTATGTTCATTGCTAAATGGATCATGCTATGTGTTTGTAATTCTCATATATGCGTATTGTCGAATTTTGAATACCTTGATGAAATTTTGAGTCTAGACAGGTTCTCCCCTTTCTTTGATATATATAGTGCACGACAACCTTAACATATATTGTCCAAAGACTCCTAACTATAAATAGAGAAGAAAATTGAAAGTCAAACAACTATATTATGTCATCGAAGAAATTCAAGAACATTCATAAATGGATGGGTGTATCCTTGGTTTTATTATAACTACCAATGTTGTGCCAATACTTAAATTAATTGCTAGCATTACACATTGAAGAGGGGAAGGTACCAAGAAGACCATCAACTTTTTTGTTACAGAACTTATAGACAATTCCTTACTTGAACTTTAGTGTGGATTAAAGCAAATAATAAACTCCTTGGATAATCTAAATAAAATAATCTTGAATCACATGATTGATTATCATACAACTTGTTTGTACTTTTATCATAAATATTGAAATGACGAGGGTACCAAGTGCACCACAATCTTTTTGCTGTCAACCTATATGACACACACCCTATGTCATCAAATGTAGATTGAGATTGTCAACAAGATAAAAACCACAAGATGTACACTTGATATATATGCATAAGTTTGGAGGGAACCAACTATGGGATCAAATCAAGTGTTTGATTAACGTATAGTGCAATTACTTTATTATAACTAAAACAATGATTATAATACGGAAAGTAAAGTAAAAGAACACAACAAGATTTTGTCAATGAGGAAACCGCAAATACAGAAAAACCTTGGGACCTAGTCCAATTTTGAATACTCCAAGAATTAAGAAGCTATAAAAAATCTACTACCAACTTCGTATAGTTGAAACTAAGTAAACTAACTCCAAGTTACCTAGTTCCTTCAGTATCCCCACGCCTACTACCAGTCTAGTCAACGCACGTGAGTCCTAAGATAGAGTCCACTATCTTAAGTTGCTTCAACCTCTATGAATATTTCTTACACTCAACTCCTTTGGATGGTATTCCAAAATAGTAAAAGACTAATCTGGATTCGGTAATCACTCTAAATCTCAAGAACTAAATTAGAGATATTGTTGAGTCATACAAAGTCTCTTCTTCTTAAAAAATTAAAATACTTTATATCGGTTCATATCAACCAAGATATATTATCGAGATAATCAAATCTTAGTTCTCAGCATATCATATTCGGATCATGAAGAGAACTACCACGTGATACACCATCGATCTCTACAACAAGTTATAATATTTTTTGTACAATAAAATATTTTTACCTCAAACATGAATCTGATGATGATTAAGTTGTTGATCGAACTACAACCTTTCTCTCCACGCAAACAGTGTTTGGGGGGGGGGGGTACCTGCAAAAAACCCTCCAATGCTAAAGTTAGCTAGAGTTTTTCACAGGAGAATATGTAGAGATGATTGCGTACCTTTTAGGGTTGTGAACCCATGTATTTGTATATATCTAATTAGGGTTTAACCCCAATTTCGAGATAAGAATTATTGTGCAAGCTTTCCCTGTAAGTCACCCGGAATATACCAGAATATTATTCGTGTGACTTGGCCATCAAGCTCTCTAGATATTTCTAGAATGTTCCTCCTCTAGTCTTTAAGGAATTAGCTATGCAAAGAGTTACATGTAACTTAGGCCCAAAAAGAAGTGTCATTGGCTTAGCCCACGAAGGGGGCGGAAATAACCTCAAGCCAAATGAACTGGGGCTGATAAATCCATAGAATCAATGGCTAGGCTCGGCTCGGTTTGACTTGGGTTAGGCGTAATAATCCTCAAAAGCAATCCAGGTGGGCGGAAATAACCGGGACTATGGAATTAAGTTAAATCGCGAAGCACGCGAATAATTACACCTGTAGCTGGACGGATATTGGTTCGGCCGCCGAAAAAGTACGGTAAATGGTGATCATCGCCTGAGATCAAGATCGGTGCTGGAGAAGAAAACCATATCATGACATCATGCTTGCGTAATACTGCTGGTATCAGCGCTGACATTATCCGCTAGAAATGTTCTGTAATGTCATGCTGGCGTACTTGACGGCCAAACTAACGGCGTTATGATGGTGTTACTTTCTAACCGGCTGATTTGATGTTGCTTAACGGCGTCATAACGATGTTGACGGCATCATAACTGCTGATGTAAATGTTGACATCACTTCATGATGAATTTTGCCTGTGCGTTTTCAGCCGACATGGCGACAACTGATTGGACTCTATGCTAACGTGGTATCCAACATTGCTGACATGGCATCAAACCTTGCTGACATGGAACCCAACTTTGTTGTCGTGGTACCCCTCGAGCTATTTTAGGAGCCCGTCGTGTTTTTCCATCGTCTATGCGTTTATGTATCCGGATCGGCCGATACTTGGGACGGCATATGTAGTGCTTATAAGGCTCTAGTAAACCCATCTTTGGTACCAAATATTAGGGTAAAAACATCACCCCTTGTTATGGGTTAAGAAGTTCGGGTTCCCTAATTCTGTTGGCGACTGAATTTTGCATTATTTTGGAGTGTTGCATAACTCTACCCCAAGCGCGTTGTTTGGTATGTTATGCAACTCCCCCCATGTATTATTATGTTTGTGCTGAGGTGTTACATATCTCGCCCCTAAGTGACTGAGGTGATATGTAACTTCCCCCTCCCCCCCCCTCCCCCAGTATGTAATTGTGTCATGCTGCTTAATGCTCGTACAAGGGTGCACTTCCTTGCTGCATGTTGCTCGCGCATGAAATGAGAATGAGTTTTTCTGCTATCTTGAAGCAGGGGGCCAATCCTACTATTCAAGATGCGCACAGAGTTGAGATGTGTACATTTCCCATGTCTAGACAGGTGAAAATGTTCGCCACATTTGTTGACGACCCACATGTTGGGGATACACTCGGTATAGGGTAAAAATCCACGAACTATGCATTTACCATATCTGCTTGGAATTGGAGATTTTGCTGACAGCAGACTCGAACTGTACTACTTTGTCAGTATAGACTGACCACAGATTCGAACTCTTCGCAGTAGTCTAAGATTAAACATGAACAATTCTGACAGAGTGTGGAGTACCGAAATAATGTTGAATTAAATATATGAATAGGAATAACAAGATAAATACCTACTGCCCGACAACAACTGCCTCGTTAAAACCTTTGCGTGGAAAACCCAGTGGGATAAAACCATCTTAAAGGAAAAAGAGTACATCGCAGTAGGATTTAAACTAAGCTACTTCTATATGAATGTGACTAATGATAAAAGTTCTTCAGGTGGAACGAATTCCATGGCTTTCACAGCTTCAAGTCTTGAGTACCATCAAGGTTCTTTAGGTAGTAGGAGCCTCGTTGATGCGGGACTGTCCACGATGTATGGATCTTCCCAATTTGCTCCAAGATTTCCACAATTGGGTTCCATTATTGCTGCTCGAATTTTCTTCAAAACGTACTCCCCTGGTTTGAGTGCTCGTTCCCTGACCTTTCGATCGTATCTCAGCTTGATTGCTTGCTTGCTGATATCGAACCAACTTCCGCAAGGCTTTCTCTCTTTGTTCTTCCAGCAACTCTTTATCAAAATCCATTATGATTTAATTGTTTCCAGATTCGACAGTACGAGTCTTGGTAGTGTTAAGATGTACCTCGGTGGGTATGACTGCCTCTGTTCCCTAACCCAATTTAAATAAGGAGAATCCAGTGGATCTTTTTGGAGTTGTTCGGTAAGACCATAAAACTCGTGGGAACTCTTCTGTCCGCCTTCCCTTCGCCTTCTCTAGCCGTTTATTGAGGTTGTCTATAATAACACGATTGGTCGATTCTGCATGCCCGTTGCTTTGAGCATAATAAGGATTTGAGAAGTTGTGGCGAATGCTCAGATTCCCGCAGAATTCTTTGATCACTCCAGAATCAAACTGCTTGCCATTGTGTGACACCAATTCGTATGGGATTCCAAATCTACAACACACAATATTCTCCCATATGAATCTCTTTACGTAGTATCTATCAACATGTACCAGTTCCATTGTCTCGACCCATTTCGTAAAATAGTCAATAGCGGCCAGGGACTTAAAACTGGATATAACTCGTTGGTGGGTCTTTTAAGAATTGGAGCATGCTCTTGGAAAGCCACACACTTCTGGGCATACTCTTTAGTATATTTCTGCATGTATGGCCAGAAGTAACCCTGGGTAAGTATCCAGTACGCGAGACTGCGCCCCTAGAATAGTCACCACATATTCCTTCATGAGCCTCCGCCAATATCAGTTTGTTCATTTACTATCAAACTCGAAGATAACTTTGTAGTAGTCTCTAGCAATAGCCCATTCAACTGCAAGCTTCATGGCCAAACACTCTAACTACTTGATCAGCAATCATTCCTCCATTAATGAACTGCCCTTTAGCCAGACGGCATAGTCCTGCAAAATTTCGCAGATTCCCCTGGGACAAGGAAGAAGGAACAATGGTATTTTTTGAGGGCGTATAAAAAATATCTCGAAGATTAGAGGGACAAAATTAGAGTATATCTTAAGAACTACAAGCTTCTACATTCTTCTGTTCGTCTTCCTTAAACCTCAGTTCTTCCTCGAACAATCCTAAACTAAACCCCTTCCCCAATCTATTATTCTGTTTGCTGAAAAATCTAATCCAATCGCAGTTTGCAGAATTCTTTGATACACAGAATAGAATGATGGTTACTCGAGCAGCTAAACTTGCAAGATCAGCACTTGCTGCTAGAAAAACCCTTAATTCATCAGTATCATCATCATACTATAATTCTCTTTGTCGTCGCAGCAGCAGTCAAATTCTGAATTCCAGTATAATAGAAAATCCTAATACCCATGATATTATTTCTTCTTCACCAATCAAAGGAGCTAACAATGGAGCGATTTCATCGTCAATCAACTCTTTTAGCTATCTACAGCAACAACAAAGACGCCATTTTCATTCTTCAAATCCTTCTTATTCTCCTTCTGGTTCTTCTGGAGAGGTTTGTGATTTTGATTTTGATTTTTGATTATTTGTAGACTATACAGGAGCAATTTTTTTGTGATCATGTTGTATTAACTGCAATTGGTTTATATGTTCTATTTTAATTACAATTGTGTGTTCCTGCAAAAATGTTTATAATAGTACATTTTGTGTTCGAAAGGCAATGGATGCTTAAGCCTTTCAACCAAGGCCTCAAAAAGGTGTTTAATGTGCTATTAGGAAATGTAGAAATCCAGTAGATTGCCAGGAACTCAATCATACACATTTTCAGTATGCTGATTGTGCCTGTTGTAGGATATAATCATTGTCTAGTAGTCTAATAATACTCCAGTCTGAAGTTTTGTTTTGTTGCTCATGCCACTATATGCTTCTTACAGGTAACTCCGTCTGATTTTACTGAGATGGCTTGGGAGGGAGTTGTTGGTGCTGTAGAATCAGCGAAGCTTAGCAAGCAGCAAATTGTCGAGTCCGAACATTTGATGAAAGCGCTTCTGGAGCAAAAGGATGGATTGGCTCGAAGAATATTTACAAAGGCTGGTCTTGACAATTCATCGGTGTTAAAAGCTACAGATGAATTTATTAATCGACAGCCTCAGGTATTACCTACACATAAATGGAATCATGTAATTTTTTATGGTTAGTATCTGTTTAAAAAATCGACTCAATGTGGTTAGGTGGAAGGTGGCAGTAGTGGACCTATGATTGGGCCACATTTTCAGTCTCTGTTAGATAATGCTAGAAGGCATAAGAAAGAATTTGGGGATGCATTCTTGTCAGTGGAGCACTTCCTGCTCGCATTCAGGGATGATAAAAGGTTTGGCAAGCAGTTATTCAAGGATCTTCAACTTGGTGAGAATGAATTGAAGGAGGCAATCAAAGGAGTTCGAGGAAACCAGAGAATTACTGATCAGAGTATGAACCTTTTCTCCTCTTTTTTATGTTCATTTATTTGTCTCTGACAAGATGGGTTGCAGAGATACCACCATGGGTGCTGTTCTCAGTTATCGCCAGATTGCTTTTTTTGTCCCCTTGGCCTCATATGTGTTATCTTCTTTCTATAGATCCTGAAGGAAAGTTCGAGGCACTGGATAAATATGGGAATGACCTAACCGAACTTGCTAAGCGAGGTAAACTCGATCCTGTTATAGGCCGAGATGATGAGATAAGGCGTTGCATCCAGATATTATCCAGAAGAACAAAAAATAATCCTGTTATTATTGGCGAGCCTGGGGTAGGAAAAACTGCAATTGCTGAAGGGTATGTCTCTCGACTTTCTTGTGTTTGAACTTTCATATCATCTTTTAATGTCTCTCCTTAGGTTGAATACTGCACAGAACATTGATAAATTCTATGTTTTGGTGTTTTGAACATCATTTACCTATACCAAATGCTTTTTATAACCTTGAGTCTGATCAAGTTTGCTGCCTAGTATGGATCGATCCTATCGTTTATCTTCTATTAGTAAATCTCATTTCATTCTATTGAACCATCACAATTGATATGTTAACTATTTAAGCCAAAAAGTAGTTGGAACAAGTTAGGATCATTGGATAAGGAAGTGCGGTTTCTTTCCATGATTAGTCCAATAGGCATCATAATGATTATTTTTTTTGCTTTTGGCAGGCTAGCTCAAAGAATTGTGCGAGGAGATGTTCCTGAACCCTTACTCAATAGGAAGGTCACTATTTGTAACTTTTCTTCAGATCTTTTCAGTCACTTTTGCAGTCACATTCCTCAGTAGAATATAGTAGGATTAGTTCAGTTCTAAGTTGTGAATTATTGAAGCATATCAATCTGTATCTGCACCAGCAAGCGAGTGTATTATTCATTCAAACTCATTTAACGTTGGACCTTTTTATATCTTATTCTTTAGCTAATATCATTGGACATGGGCTCATTGATTGCTGGTGCGAAATTCCATGGAGAATTTGAGGACAGACTGAAAGCTGTCCTGAAGGAAGTCACTGCTTCCAATGGGCAGATAATCTTATTTATTGATGAGATCCACACTGTTGTTGGTGCAGGTTTGTGCTCTATTCACAGTTTTATATGACTTGATTATGTTCGTAGAAGTGTGATCTGATTAAAAAAAATGCTGCATCACCCATAGAAGCATATTGTACATGACATGTGTTCTGTTAATAACTGGTCCCATACGATTCCTTCCTAAAATAATATCCTATTGCGCAGTCAGTTCGCGTCTTTCTAACTGATATATCTGGATTAACAAGGTTGAGATCCAAAAAATTAATCTATCCTAGATTGATATCTGGGTAATCTCTCTTTATCGTCCTGTGAATATTTTACTATTTCTAATGAACTTCTGCTTACTTCTTATAAGAACTTACAATATTGTAGGGTCTGCGGGTGGAGCAATGGATGCTGGCAACTTGTTGAAACCCATGCTTGGTAGAGGTGAACTGCGTTGTATAGGAGCGACAACATTGAACGAATACAGGAAATATATCGAAAAAGATCCTGCTCTTGAGCGCAGGTTCCAGCAGGTATTCTGTGGTCAACCATCCGTGGAAGATACGATATCCATTCTTCGTGGACTACGTGAACGTTACGAGCTGCATCATGGTGTCAAAATATCAGATGGTGCCCTTGTTTCAGCTGCCATTCTTGCTGACCATTACATAACAGAACGGTTTTTGCCTGATAAAGGTACATAATTGCTAGGACCGATAATGGAAATCTCTCACAGTATTTGCTAAACACAAATGAAAAAGAGGATAACTAGAGCAGAAAACTTGAACAAAGAGAGATACTGAAAAATGCATGTGCAACGGTATTTTATTTTACATTGCAATTTTTTTTGTAACAACGCCAAAACGGTTTTATGCAGGGTTTCCTCCCGCCACTGGTACCAATACTCACTGGTTAATGAGTCTTATTTTTTGTTGTATTATTGTTTGCAGCAATCGATCTTGTTGATGAAGCAGCTGCAAAGTTAAAAATGGAGATTACCTCAAAGCCCACTGAATTGGATGAAATAGATAGAGCCGTACTGAAGTTGGAGATGGAGAAACTATCTCTGAAAAATGACACTGATAAAGCATCTAAAGAGCGGCTAAGCAAGCTGGAAAATGATCTTTCATTGCTGAAAGAGAAGCAGAAAGAACTGGCAAACCACTGGGAACATGAGAAGTCTCTAATGACCAGAATTCGATCAATTAAGGAAGAGGTAAGACTTCTTGCAGCATGGTGTAGATCACAATTTCTTTGTATTCAATCTTTTACTGATGCTCTCCTTATAGGTCGATAGGGTAAACCTAGAGATGGAGGCGGCTGAACGTGAGTACGACTTGAATCGTGCTGCGGAACTCAAGTATGGGACCCTAATATCTCTCCAGCAGCAGTTACAAGATGCTGAGAAAAAACTTGCTGAGTTCCAGAATTCTGGTAATTCTATGCTTCGAGAAGAAGTCTCAGACCTTGATATTGCGGAAATTGTTTGCAAATGGACTGGCATCCCGCTGTCAAACCTACAACAGTCTGAAAGGGACAAACTAGTGTTGCTAGAACAGGTTCTCCACAAAAGGGTAATTGGACAAGATATTGCGGTGAAGTCGGTGGCTGATGCTATCCGGCGTTCAAGGGCGGGACTTTCAGATCCAAATCGACCTATAGCAAGCTTCATGTTCATGGGCCCTACCGGTGTTGGTAAGACCGAGCTTGCTAAAGCTCTTGCAAGTTACCTTTTCAACACCGAGACTGCTCTTGTAAGAATCGACATGAGCGAGTACATGGAAAAACACTCCGTATCACGATTGGTTGGTGCCCCACCTGGCTACATTGGTTATGAAGAAGGTGGTCAGCTAACCGAAGTTGTTCGTCGAAGACCGTATTCTGTTGTCCTGTTTGATGAGCTTGAGAAGGCACATCATGATGTTTTCAACATTTTATTACAGCTGCTAGATGATGGAAGAATAACTGATTCGCAGGGTAGGACAGTAAGTTTTACCAACTGTGTGGTGATAATGACATCAAATATTGGGTCTCATTTTATCCTAGATACTCTCCGGAACACAAAGGACAGTAAGGATGCTGTGTACGATTTGATGAAGAGGCAGGTTGTAGAGGTGGCTAGACAAACTTTCCGCCCAGAGTTCATGAACCGTATTGACGAATACATTGTTTTCCAGCCACTTGACTCCAAAGAAATCAATCGTATTGTGGAGATACAGGTAATGGTTCCTTCTTCTCCAAGGGAGTATTAACTTCATAGAGTATAATATTTGGGTTCTCATTTCTAGTTTCTGGGGTGTAACTGCAGGTTAGTTAGGAACTGGACTGACTCATCCGTAGTAATAGAACCCTATAGTACTAAAATTGGTTATCGTGCCTATGAAACACCAACTGGAATCGTGATTGGAACGTAATTTAGGAAATGGGGAATGGTGTATAGATATTGTTTTTCTCTCAACTTTCTATAGGCTTGACATCTTCTTTGCCACACATAGTAACTATATTCTAATTTGCCTATTGCAGCTAAACCGGTTAAAGGACAGGCTTAATCAGAAAAAGATAGAACTCCATTACACGCAGCAAGCTGTTGATCTGCTAGGTGTTTTGGGTTTTGATCCCAACTATGGAGCACGCCCAGTAAAAAGGGTGATACAGCAGATGGTGGAGAATGAAGTGGCTCTGGGTGTTCTGAGGGGAGATTTCAAAGAAGACGACACGGTACTAGTTGATGCAAATGCCGACCCTAAAGATCCTTCTCAGAACAAGCTGGTCATAAAAAGACTTGAAACTTCTCCCGCAGATTTCATGGTAGCCCACCAGTAACGGACTCCTGATGTAGTGGGGGACTGTGAAAAGGCAGTGGCGAAGTTGTTTAATGAATTGACGAAGGATGTGTAATGGCTGACCCCGAGAGCATGCTAGAGAAAATAGTGCCCGCCATACCCATGAATCCAATTCTCCCTCTTGGTGGCAGTCCTACTTTTGTCTCACCGGTATCTCAGACTTTCCATTTTGAGCCTAGGTTGACCACCAGGTTAAACTGGTTGTTGGAACAGAAATCTCAGATTATCACTGACACTTATCGTTAGTTGAATGTTGTCTGTTTTCCTACTTCCAATGCCACGCACCACCTAATGAAAAAGTGGTCAATTGGAAATGTTGTCTGTTGAGAAATATCTTTCCCTCGTATGGTTTTGATCAATAGAATAGAATACAGATTAATCCAGCTAGAGAATCTATACAGTTTCCTTCATCTATATTGAACACACAGATCACGCGAATCATTTTTCAATGGAAAGACAAAATGTTACATCCCGCCCCGCCCCCCCCCCCACCCCCCCCACCCAAAATATTGATCCATGTGCTGCATGCACATAAATGCCAGATTCCACAAACTTGTACGACATTATGTTCATGTTTCTCTATCCACTCCGGCCGCCAAGAGTGTATGTTCGAGTAGGAACTCAGGTCCTCCCGTCTATGATCGAAAATTAAACATATTTCGTGGGATTCCTCTTATCGTCCTCGTCCAACTACCAAGCCCATGTACCTATGGCCCATTAGAATCGTTTAATTGCTTAATCGTGAGCTGAGCGGAATAATTCAGGTCCCCGATTAGCATAAAAGTAGAACATTATTTTAGGGACCATGGTTTTTTTTGGGGGGCCATAATTTTTTTGGCATAAGTTCGGTTAGTTGCAAAAAATATTTTTCCCAACCGAACATAAGTTCGGTTTAGTTGCAAAAAATATTTACCAACCGAACTGGTTAGTTCGGTTATTTGCTAAAAACTTTCTCCAACCGAACTGGTTAGTTCGGTTAGTTGCAAAAAATATTTCCCAACCGAACCTTAGTTCTGTTAGGTCGCAAAAAATATTTCCCAACCGAACATGTCGCTAGTAAAAAAAATTCATGATCCCCAAAAAAAACCATGGTCCCCAAAATAACGTTCTAAAAGTAAGCCATACCCCAAAATCTTATGGGGAAATTATTGTTTGGACCTTTTTTTTAGGTGGTCCCAAGATTGTTTGGTCTAGCGGGAAAAAGACGTTTCCTATTTGATCCATAATTATTTTAAAATATAAAATTCACAAAAATATCCTGGCTTGATTATGGTATACCCAATAAGACAAAACATGGTCATTTTGAAGTAAAAGAGGTCACCCCTTAACCATATATTTTCAAAATGGCTAATATACCCTTGTTTACACTAAAAATTCTGATTAGGTTAATTAATTGAGTTTCGATTAGTTAATTGAGTAGATTAAAACTTCTGAAATTATGAATGGAGTAGATTAAAACTTTTGTCTGATGAATTCAACCAAAACCAGTTTTAAATTTTGTGCAAAGTCGGCAAGGTATACATATGAATAACATGCTGACTACGTCTGGCCAACACGGTCTACGGATGAAGAACATCCCGACTACATATGGCCAGCAAGGTATACGGATGAAGAACATTCCAACTCTATGCATCACTTGTCGGCATTTTGTTGATTTCTCACCTTGCCGGCTATGTTATAGTCCGCACATACGTATTTCTTACCTATTGACTATAGGAAAGTCAATGCAGAAAAAATTGCCTAACATTGCCGGCGGTATAACAGTCAGCATTGTAACCTTGCCGACCTTTAAACATAAAACATAATATGGGAAAATGTAATTCACTTTATTCATGCAATTTTGGTTACTACATTGATTGAAACATAAAATCTAAATCCTTGTCGACGGAATAACGAATGCACTTAGCATGTGCATCAAGCCTTTGAACCCCTAGGAGACCCTAGTGGACGAGTTATAGTCTCGTGAGGGTTTACATAGAGATCTACCCACAAAACCTACACTAAAGCCATCAGTCTTCGTCGGAGGAATCCGAGTCCCATTCAACAAACATGAGGTCCAGAGCATACTCGGGAATTTTGGATACCATAAAATTAATAGCTTGCATCGAATGCGAATGCTTCCCCATTTTCCTCCAAGTAGCGCGCTTTGATGACTTCATGCTACAAAAACATAACACAAACTTACTTTGTTAGTGGTGTTTAGTTGGAAGATCAAACAACATGGATCACGTAATATAAACCATAAAAAATACTTACAAATTGTTCAATGGACAATCCAAAGTGGCTAGCGTTCAAAATCGGTTTTGGATAGCCAAAAAAACAAGTATCACTTTTTCGATGACTAGGTGCCCAGCGTGGATTTGTTGAGCACTTCTTCCATTTGTATTCCCAATCTCTTGCCTATATTTGTTATGTACCCTAGCCCAAAAGGTTACGGCATCCACCCTTATGGAGGACTGCCTTCTAACTCGATTTTCCGCGTACCAAGCTTTGGTGATTGCCAAATCTTTATTTGAATCAAATGATGTCATTGTTGTATGTAGAGAGCTATTGGGTGAGTTAGATGGAGTGTATGATGATATGAGCTTTAGAGATTATATGCAAATATTTGTGTGTTGTTTTGTAGAGAGAAGTAGTGTATTTATAGGATTGTGCCCAAATTTGGCCGTTATGGTAGTCAATCAATGCACTTACTTGCAAAAATTTGAATTTTGAAATCGCTGTCTAGGTTATTGTTTTCCAAACATGCCCGACCTTATTATGATTTTAGGCATCAGTTCATTTTCTTCCGTAAGAAAGTCGGGAAGGTATTTGGTCATTAGCGTGTCGGCTATTGTATGGTCGGAAAGATCGTGATTCTTAACCATGCCGACCTTAGTATGATTTTAGGCATCAGGGGAAGGTGTTTTCTGCAACACATAACCGTCAGGGTATATAATTTAATACCTTGTCGGATGTACAACATCCAGGAGGGTATTAAATTGCTTACCTTGCCGACCCTGTTAACTACACCATTGAAGCTGTCAGGGCCGGCAGTCTGGCAGTTCACAACCTTGACGGCCCTGGTTTAGTCGGCAATGTAACTTAAGAAAACCATTTCGGCCAAATGATTGAAACTTTACATAGCTAAACAGACCATTCATTCAACAACTAGAAATCCAACATTTTTTGTCCAAAATACGAAAACATGTCCCATAAACCTTAAAAAAACATATGTCCAACCATTAACCTTAATATTTGTCTACCACAACATAAACAAATGAATTAGAAATGCATTTATTCACCACCACCACAACCACGACCACGGCCCCGTTTAGCATTATCACGACCACGATCACTACCATCACCATGGGAACGAGCCCTCTTTTTGTCAGCATTCATCTTGGCTTGTGCTTCCCTCCTAGATTTTTCTTCCCTCTTTACTTCAGCAGCAGCTTGCTTGAATAATTCATAGGCATCCTCATTGTCAACATTGGTAGCATAGTGAATGTGATTGGTTTGCTCTTCAATCGACAAAGGCTCTCCTCTGTCTCTCGTGCAACACGACACCTTCTCAAAGGTCTTCAAATTCTCCTTCTATTTTCAATTAAACAACAAATAATTAATAAAATGATTCGATAATGTAATCTTAAAACAGTAACAACAACTCTAAAATACTTACAAAGAACTCAGGAGTTGTTGCTGGGTATTTCGCTGTCATCTTCCTCTTACGAGACAATTTTTCAGCAGTATGTTCCCTAATCACAGTAGGACGAGCCCATCCCAAGTACCACGTCATGTATTTCTCATGAGCTTCATGACCTTCGGTCACCTCGTCCAAAAACCTGGTGTCGACTTTACGCTCACGTCTTGAAAAAGCGGGGGTCTAACAACCATACCCAATATTTCGATTAGCAATCTGTATGGACTAACTCCAATATACTTTCAAGAGAATCAATTAGACTCAATCTTAATAAAGTATATCAAAGAGTTCTATTATCTCTATTTCAAAATGTAATCAGCAAATCGAACAGATAGAAATCCGTGATCCTGATTATTATGTGTAATAACATGAACGGTACAAAAGAACAATGTTCAAGTGTCAATCAATGTAAATCAACAACCAAAGGTAGGATATTCTAATTAATTGATCTTAACGCACAAACTGTGATATTTCAATTATATTACAAATTATAATGCAAAAAAGAAATAACACAGACACCAGAATTTTGTTAACGAGGAAACCGCAAATGCAGAAAACCCCGGAGACCTAGTCCAGATTGAACACACAATGTATTAATCCGCTACAGACACTAGCCTACTACAAACTAACTTCGGTCTGGACTGTAGTTGAATCCCAATCAATATCACACTGATCCAAAGTACAGTTGCGCTCCTTACGTCTCTGATCCCATCATGATACTACGCACTTGATTCCCTTAGCTGATCTCACCCACAACTAAGAGTTGCTACGACCCAAAGTCGAAGACTTTAATAAACAAATCTGTATCACACAGAAAAGTCTACGATAATAGTTAAATTTGTCTCCCATATAAATACTTACAAGTTTTGTTCCGTCTTTTGATAAATCAAGGTGAACAGGAACCAATTGATAAACCTGACTTATATTCCTGAAGAACAGCTCAGTATTATCAATCACCTCACAATAATCTTAATCAACGCGGCGAAAGAAGATATTGTGGAATCACAAACGATGAGACGAAGATGTTTTTGACTATTTTTATATCTTGCCTATCGGAGATATTAATCTCAAGCCAATCGTTAATATTGTACTCAACATGATAGAATCAGCAAGATCATATCACACAACTACGAGAAAGTAGTATCGGTCTAGCTTCACAATCCGAGTGAAGTCTTTAAGTCGTTAACCTACAGGGTCTCGAGAAGAAACCTAAGGTTAAAAGAGAATTGACTCTAGCTAATACAACTAGTATTACACAGGAGGTGTGGGGACTAGTTTTTCCAGTTGCTAGACGTCTCCTTTATATAGTTTTTAAATCAGGGTTTGCAATCTAAGTCACCTTGGTAACAAAGCATTCAATATTCACCGTTAGATGAAAAAACAGATTTATCTAAGCTAATATCTTTCAACTGTTAGATCGAAACTTAGCTTGTCACATCTCCCACACTTAAATTTTGCTAGTCCTCGAGCAAAACAGAAAATTAACCCGCTACACAGCTGGTCATAAAATAAGAGAGTTAGACCCGCTACACAGCTGGTCATGACAAATGCCATACACAAGACACAAAATTTTTTTAAGACCTGCTACACAGCTGGTCATAGCATGCAAGAAAAAAGAAAAGACCCGCTACAAAGCTCGTCATAACCCTAAAAATCATAATAATAATTTTTTTTAGACCCGCTACACAACTGGTCATAATATTTATATTTTTATTATCTTTTTAGACCCGCTCAAGAGATGGTCACAATACACAAGAAAATTCCTGAAAAAACAAAAAGAAAAAGTTAATATCCACTCCCCCACACTTAAATATTACATTGTCCTCAATGTAATTGAGTCATCCAACGTAAAAATTAAGATGGGAAATTCAAAAATAAACAAAAATAAATAAACAAATAATTATACCTACTAGAATGTACAAAAACGGATCCCCATAAACTAATAACCTGAAAACTTGGGGATCGACCCAAAATACAATATTTACAAACGACAGCTTCACACTTATGTCATGAAAATGCAGAGACGCTGAAACTATCAAAAACTAAGATTTACCCCTAAACCAAGTTTTTACTGCACATGGAAGTGCGTAAAGAACAAAATATGGGGATTCTATTGAGACTGGGGAAATATCAATTGATTCATGCACGATATCAGGAATAGGCAAGTCCTCTGGGTACTTAGATGCAAAGTAATCCAACAACACTTTAGAAGCACACAATTTTAACCCTAATTTAGGTAACTTTTGGAAGTCTAGGGGTCTAGAAACAACCTCTAAGTCGGGTGAATAATCTTGTGAGGTAGATTCATCTATGGAATTAGGCGAATCATCCACAGGGTCATCTATATGTTCTGTTTGGAACAAAGAGTCACTACCAGATTCATCATCATCAGCAAATAATCCTTGACATTCAAGAACTCTCAATCTTTGTTCCAAACTAGGTGGTATGTGTTTGTAATACTTCTCATATATAGTTTGATGTGATTCTTCACTTACCTCATGTGGAGCAGAAACTCCATACCTTGCCTATGCATATATTCAGCAAGCGTCATCTCAGATGAGGTTTCCTGATAATTTGACTTTCTACGCTTGTATTCCGACAGCGTCATCGTAGGTGACGTCTCCTCAGAAGAAGTCATCATCCTCAAAAAGTCCCTGAAAACAAATACAAAAATAAATGCATAAAAAGGGAAAAATAAAATCTAAAATGAAAAGAAAAAATTGTACATAATAAATAAAAATAAACCTGAAAATTAATCTAAAAACAAGTCCGCGTCGGCGACGCCAAAATTAATAGGATTTTTTAATTTGTTGTTGTAGTAAATAGGTTGTCGTTCACTCGGACGTTGTTGAGATTAAATTTAAAGGTTCAATGAAAATAATAAACAAAAGAGAGAGTTACTGGGCATAGGATTCCATCGCATTCAAATCAATAGGTTCAATTATTTATTCTTCAGCAATTATCGCTCAATAAATAAAACAACAGGGACTCTTATTTTTGCCAAGGTAGATTCTCCAAATATAAGTTATAATTATTAAGCATGGGACATCAAACATCTAAGCAAGCATGACCCATCTAATACAATGATAACTAATTTTTTCAAATCATAATTCTATTTTAATTAATGCAAAAGTCATATAGAAAAATAAAATAAATTCACCCATGTATGAAGTTCGGCTTCCTCCGCCGACCCAGTGTTGGGACTTAGCTTCTCATAATGAAAACACACTCAAAAATATAATTCATAGCTCAAATGGTGTTTTTATTAAAGAAAGCTAATAATACAATTAATCTGCAACGCTGTATTGGCGTTACAGAAGTCACCGTTACAATATTTTTTGCAAATTCAAAACAAGCGTGCCAAACTGACTGTTATGAGTACTGTTTATAAACGACAGTTCTCTGCGACAATCAGTTGGCGTCAAATGTTCTTCTTTTTCTTCTTTGCAGCAACAGAGAAATATGCTCTGCAACCTATGTTCTTCTCCCCAACTCTCGATACCCTATTGATCACCTCTACCATGCTTTATATACCTATCAGTGCGAAAATCTCATGATAATAACTCCAAATGTTTTTGGTTGAATACAAGAATATTTTCTATTTACTCCAAGGGGAATCACCGGGATTTCCATATCTTTTTAACTCTTCCACACGTCTGCTAACAACACAACTCCGTTCATCATGCTTCTTCCACATGCAGACCTAAGTTGAAAACACTCCGACTACATCCCACATGCGTTCAAAATATGTTAAACACTCTTTATTCCCAAATATATCTCAACAGCATACGTAAATCCCTGATTTATTTCAACTGCCGAATAATGAGATTTCGCTTCCAAATTCTCTTCCAAACATACGTCATACAACACCTGAATATGGTAAGAAGATTATACTGCACCACCAAATCCCTTGAAAATCTCCATGAAATACCAAAAATCTTCCTAAACACCCGTGAAACTTTCCTCCCTGGATTGTCGAGTAAATATGGGAATTGCTTCTTTTTATCGAAACCAAACACATTACCATACCTGTTTTGTTGAAACAGGATGATACCAATAAAAACACTCGAGAAAATCTCGTAAAATCACCACCAAATCACTTCCAGAAACATATGCCTTTAACAACCATTTTCCCGCCAATTTGCTTTTCTATCTGTTTGCTTCAAATCACCATTCTAACTAATTCTGATCAAAACAAACGACCATACCAGGCTTGTTTAGGCTTAATGAATATGCTTATTCAATTTCAGCTCTTTAATCTCAGTGAAACCACTTCAATTATCAAACCCTAGTTTCTGCCGGAACTGGTTTACATTAAATCCACGATTCTAGCCAATTGCAATCGGAACTGAACACATTACCAGTCATGTTAGACCGAAATCAAGACACCCAAATGATTATAGCCATTTAGTCTCACTGTAAGACCTCTAAAATCCAAACCCTAATTCTGTTTCCATTAAACCATTTTCCCGCCAATTTGCAGATTTGAATTTGGAAGAAGAAGAGTGCCCCTTATCCTGTACAGGTGTCCCTTTAGCACTTGCCTTATGGGGGTGTAAATAGTAAGGAAGATGCCTCTTATCCGTTGAGTTACCTCTTAATAATTGAGGTGCCCCTTGTCCTAAACTGAGAGTCCGAATAACATGTGTCCTCCGGGGTACAAAAACCACTTTTCGAGAAACTTTCTCCATAAGAGCTTATTTCACAATAACACCTACAAACATTATGAAACATTATGATCCTCACTTACGGTTCCAAAATCCGGCAACCAGAACTATGCGCAATGGCTCGCCATTTCCGCCCACTTTTCGCGCAATTTCTGCAGATTTGGTTGCACTGTTTCCATTTCACAGCTCAGGTTAAACTGCTCCACTTTGTAACTCACTCCATTCCATTGCAGCATTACTTGAGGCCACTGCAACCATTCAACTTCTCCATTTGTAACTGCATCCACCAATTCAACCAACTACTACCACCTGCAACATCATTTCACAGCTCCATGACCTTTCTTTACCATCACCAGTTACAAATTTCAACAGCAATACCTGGTGTGCTCAACTACCCCTGCGATCACGATCCTAGTTATTGCATAACCACCAGGAGCCCTCGATTATCAGCACCAGAACCCATTTTCTACCGCTGCAGTATCACACACTCTCCCATACAATAGCCACACAAGCCTGGACCAAAACAGATTCGACACCTCTAAAGCATTCCACCATTCACAGTCAAGCATTCATTCCATATTCAAACACTGCAGATTAACCTTAACCAGAACCATGTTTCATTGCCCATACAAGTTCATGATCCACTGCATCTGTAATACTAGTTCACTGACTTCCATACAAATCCACCATAGCTCAGCCATCTCATCTGCAGCAACAACCTCACCTGATAATATCCTCACTCCAGCTGTAACTTCTTCTTGCAAACCCTGCCATTACCTGCGAATCTGCACCAACACAAATCCAGCTACACTGCAAGTCAAAATCCAGTTCTTCTTTACTTCTTAGCTATCTGTTCCCAGTAGAACCACAACAACTGATACTCCTGCTTTATTCCAGCATTGCAGTTCATATCACACTGCAACCATTCAGCCCATGACCTGCAATTGCATCAATGCACCACCTGTTTTATCAGCTTAATCTCACAGCAGCAACCCACAGCTCAGCCATCTCATTCTCATTTCCACCAAAACTGCAATGCCTTGTATCCTTGAACCATTCACTGCATCTCAACACGCTACCACTGCACAGTTTCAGTTCATTTGCAGCTCATGACTGCAATCACTCAGCAGAATCACGGCCGCACCATTGAATACCCTCGACAGCAACCATTGCTTCTCCATTTATGCAGATTCAATTCATTCTTCATTCACTCCAATACTAGCCATTCTCATGTTAAACTGAAATCTCCATTTCTGTGTCATACAATTCAGGTACCTAATTGCAGCTACAACTCAGTACCCAGTCCACTGCCACGACAACTCCACCTGAAGCTTGTCTAAATTCATCAACTCACCTGCAACACACACATTGCACACAAGAACACATCTCAACAATTGAACCATGGCAGCAGCTAAACAATCAAATCTCCACAAACTTGAGCACCACCACTGTCTCCATTGGCATCTGAAACTGCTTCAAACCACCATTTTCATCTCGACTAACATCTAACCTAGCTCTTGCATTACTGCCCTTCAAGCACCACCATCTCCATGTGCATCACTTCTTCACAGCCAGCCATGATGGTTGTGCCTCTCCTGCAAAAGCTACATCCATCACTTATCGCCTGCGAAAGCTGTAGCTGCACTCCTTCTACAATTGTGACTCCACATACTCACCTTGTACCACCACCTGCTCTGGCATACGACCAACTGCAGCATCATTCTCCTGAAAAGTCTCTTGAAGATAACCCTCAGAACCGCGTTTAGCATCTGAACAGTTTGGTTCAAACTGTTCGATCGAGCATTTCTACAAACACCCTGTATGTGTGAAACTCCTAACTGAGAGAACTGATTTTGATGTTGTAACAGCTCTCTTGCAACCTGCAATATCAAAATGGGTAAGAACCCATCAATATGAAACCATTCAGGACTCTAAAGAACCTTTAATCACAAGCATTCAACAATGGCAACGAGTTCATATGGAATAGTATCTTCACGGCATGACAGCTATGCCCAAATTCTTCATTCATTCTAACCCATCTTTTCTGGTTCAATCCTCTCTAACAGCAACAAATCACTATCCACCTTCTCTTCAGAAACCCTATTTCCCCTTCAATCTCATCTTGCTTCTATGAATTAGTTCCAGGTCCCCTTTCACAAAACCAATTAAAGCACAGCAACATCATCTTCTCCTTCTTAGATTGATCTGGCATTCGATCTTCTCTTATCAGCCGCCTTTCTTCCTTCATCTTTGATTTATCTGAACTAACAGGAGCCACCATAGCTTCTCTCGTCTCTGAAATATAGGTGGAGAGAAATGATAGAGAAGAGAAACTCTTCTCTTGGTTTCAGGGATTGGTAATGATTAAAATTACTCAAAGGCACCCAGAACTCGGATAAGGGTTGTACGATTTCTATTTGGCCCGTCGGTCTCAGGTAACCGACAATATAGTTCTTCACATCCTCCTTGCGCAATCTCCGTCGGCTCCAAATATGACTCACCTATGAATTGATTCTCTATGTCATTTTTGCTTCAAATTGACGATTTCTTCTTCTTTTGCTCATAATGACTCCAAAGTACCTAAAACACTCGAAAGTAAACATAAGATACATAATTCACATGAAAACTCACAAAGAAAGCATAAATACTAGATATAAAATTAGGTGTTTTAGACACCTATCAAGGTGTTTGTTGAAGATTTAAGAAGATTTGAAGACAAAGAAGATTTCTTATTGGTTTCATAATCTTTGGTCTGCACAAAACTTGATCGGCTGGGATCCAACTATAATCAGTTTATCTTGATAGACTTGATTGATTAGTTTTATATATAGGCATCAGTATTTAGTGTCTTGGTATATCCTATTATTGATTATAGAATCTAAACTCTGCTACTTTGGTAGTTGTTGGATTAATAGATGTAAACTTGACAAATGAGTTTATTGGATTAAACATAAGAGACTTTTTCTAACTTATATCACTGAGATTGAATAGATTTGTTACCGAACAGATTTGTTGTTTCTTTACTGTTGGGAATACGAACCAAAGAAATTTTTCCAGTGCGTGCACTTATTGAATGTCGGAAGCGCAGGGATACTGAAGAAACTAGGTGAACTATAGGTTTAGTTGCTTGGTCTCAACTATACGAAGTTGGTTTGATTTTGTATAGCGAGTTAATTATGAGAGTATTCAATTTTGGACTAGGTCCCAGGGTTTTTCTGCATTTGTGGTTTCCTCGTTAACAAAATCTTGTTGTGTCATTTGCTTTTGTTTTTCGCAATTATAATTGTTGTTATATTAATTTAAAGTAAATTACACAAACATTAACTCTGTATTACTTGATAGTGATCCTATAGAATTTGGTTAAGTCCGAACCTATTATCAAGTAATCACACTTTGATTATTTTATCGTCTCGATCTCGTATCCATAGACGATCACACAAAGTGTGAATACCGATTCATTGTATTGTCTCGACTCAGTCCATAGACAATTACTTTCGGTAAGAGGACTTATAGGTGGAAAAGTTTAAGATTGTGGTATATTTGGGTACCCTCATCTTTTCAGTTCTACTTCAATTCCTTACTTTTCAATGTATTTTGGAATTCCAGGATCTGTAATATCTTCTGCTTAACATGTTATCAATGATACATTTACTAATTCTGGTGATTCTATTTTCATACTTGATAATGATACTTCTACAATAATGCATGATACTACTTCTCAAACTGAGTTACCAACTAATGTTCTAGGCTTTCCAACTGTCATTTTTGTGTAGTTCTGCGGAGTATTCTATGCTTGCCATAACAAAGAAAGTTACAAGACCTCAATCAGGTATCATATTCCTATCTCTACCTTATGATTTTGTATCATATCATAAAGCATCACATTCCTCTAGCCTTTACCTCTATTCTTTCTACACCTTTATAACCGAAATTTATACATTTGCAATTAAGGATCCAAGATGACTTACTGATGTGAATAAATAATATGCATGATTCCTTGGAAAAAACAATACACGGGATTTGGTTCCTTATAATCCCATAAATGAGGATTCTTGGTTCAAAGTTGGTCTATAACATGTAAAATGAAGGAAAATAGCTCAATGGGAAGAACCAAATCCATACTAGTAGCTAAAGGATACTACTAAGAAGAAGAAATTGATTACAATGAAATTTATAGCCCTGTAGTCAAGGCTACTATAATCAAAACTGTCATAATGCATGTTTTTACAAAGAATTGGTTAATTAAGCGACTTGATGTTTCCATAATTTTAATGTATGGTATTTTTTCTAAAAATGTTTACATAAGCCAACCCCGAGGTTCACTGATTCTTCTAAATGTGATTATGTTTGTCACCTAAAGAAGTCCTTATATTATCTCAAACAGGTATCAAGGGCCTAATTTGAGAGATTCAATAAATTTTTACTTCCGTATGGTTTCATCAAGTCTGTTTTTGACAATACTATGTTTGTTTTCAACTTTAAGACATAGTGCTTAATTCTACTCTTGCATGTATCTAAATAATATCATCCTTACAGGTTGTTCTTCTACTTTGATTGTGTCCCTTAAACCTTGTTTGGGAAGTCAATTTGCGATGAAGGATTTGGAGGGTTGTTATTTGCTTTTTGGGTATTTGATGCAAATAGAACCTGTTTATGGGTGAAAACTGTTTCTGCGATTTTTAGTAAATTTGGGTGTGTGTGGATGGGAAACAAATCTAAACCCTAAACAGATGCACTGCATGGGAGTGCTTTTGATTCGAGAGATCAATCTGTACAATTTTGGCTTAAACCAAGAAATGGTCGTTCCAGACTTGCTTCAGTCACAAAATGAAGGAGATGGGGTTGATCTTAGGGAGGGAAGCGAATAAGGTGATGAGATTATGAAGGTGTTGGATGTTTATGACTTGTATCATAATGTTAAACTGGCTTGCACAATGTAAGCTATCAGTTCTGGGTGTTTAATGAATACTGTAACAACACTTGGTTTTTTCTGTGTTCATTCGTGTTGTTTGGAAATAGGAAAAGGACCTATTTATACAAGTCATTGAGCGCAAACCCTCATCTCGTAGGAAGTGGAGGAAGTTGAGTGATGGAGTAGTTGGGTCGTGTGGGTGATTGCACGATCACGTCTTAGCCCACTTCCCTCATCATCTTAACCGTCCATACCTCCTGACACGTTCTTGTGATAGCGCGTTGCACGCTGTAAACCGCCAGACCAATACCCCAGTAAGTATCCCCCAGTTTATGACATGCTTGATGTCTCGAATGAGTGGATCGTGGAACCCACATGAAATAGCATACAGTGCTAGATTAAATAACTGAGTTATTTAGGAAATCGATATTCATGAAATATCGTGTATACTTTATGCATGTAATGCATCAAATACAATCAATATGTATTAAGCATCGCTGTTTTAGAGCTTAACGGAGTAAGTCGCGGATTAAGCGTCTTAAAATAAATGCATGCCCAACCATCTTCGAGTGATTGTTTGGAGGCCGCATGGGCGGACCATCCCTTGGACGATCACTCCTTGTGGTAGAGTGACAGGCGGTGATCACCAAGGTACCTCATTGGCCATTTAACTATTAGCCCAGGATGCCAGACCAAGTTGGCAAAGTTGGACGGACGAGTGATCTACGACACATATTTGCGACCGTTGATGATTTTTAGGATTTTAAAGAGGCGCGCAAGCATCACTCTTCAACTTAACCGAAATCAAGCATGGAGGATGTTTTTGGTGGAACCGTACAAACATGCGTGTAGATGGCTTGCCAGTGTACATTTCCATACCATTCTGTCTCGTGGATGTACGATTAGGCCACTCAATTTTTCCGGAAAAAGTAAGTGGTCGTGATCGATTTGCGACAGGAATCATATGCCGCAAAGGACTTTAGGGGGGCCACGACATGCCACCTTTGGGGCACACATTTCGAGGCATATGGTCCTACTCCACTTTGGTCAGTTACTCAGACACACAGGTGGGCCCGTAGTGATCACGTTGATGCTTCCTGGACCTCCTTAGTCTATATCTACACCTTCCAGCCAAGATGGTGAAGATGGATGTCCGTGATCAATCTGCGACACATATACCATGCCGCAAACCCTAATTAGGATTTTAGTACAGTCACGCGTGTGAAAATTTAGCCAAGCGGTTTGGCAGGCTATGCTCCTCCTTTGGGGAGACCGACCATGCGGGGCGCACGTTGGGCCAACGATGAACATATCCGTACATGTCTGATGTTCCTAGGCGTGATCTAAGCCATACAAACATGCTGGAGAAGTTGGATGGTTGTGATCGATTTAAGACACTAGTGGGATTTTCGTGACCCATTTAAGCATCACGTCAGCCACACTTCGAGCAAGCGTTCATTGCTCAAGGGGTAGGTCGTGAGAAAGCCGATCAAGTAGGTGAAGAGTGGGACCGCCAATGTGCATACCAGCACTTCACTAATAAATCGCGGGATGATCCAAGTCGTCCAACTTGGCTGGCGAAGTTGGACGGTCGAGACTTATTTTGAGACTGTCTTTGACAGTCTTGCTCGTACGAGCCACTATAAATAGCACGAGCCACTCCATACCAGCTCGACCATCCTACTTCAGGGATGGCATTCGGTGGTTGTTTAGGGGCATAAACGAGCCCGATGGTGGTCATTGCGGTGATCGCCTACTCCTATTAGGGTTCGTCTAGGCTGGTTAAATCATGCGGCCAACTTGCGTGGCCGTGATCGTTTCTGAGACTGACACAGACAGTCCTGATTTCCCTTAGGGAATTAAATATGCTCGATCGAGCTAGTATAAGCACGCAGATACGAGATTCTCTTTGTTAGAGAATGGTATAGCCTATACGGGTATTTTGTACATGCCTCACTATTGACACTTGGATATTCATGTTACTCTGCTGAGAGTAACAATCAGTCATCATGCCGCACCAATAATGAGAGTCCTACTGAGAACAACACATGAAATACAAGGCAATTCATGCATTAATTAATAATGTTATAAATTCACAGAATATTGGGATTGTTGCTACATGCACCATTCTGGGTGAATTTTGTATACTTATTGAATTGCTTCGAATAAATAAAATGAGAGGATTTCTGCGCTCATCGTTTGTCAAATGGCCTTACCCTTTGCAGGATGTCGGCACACTAAATCTGGTTTTACAATTTTAGACTTGAACTAAAATCCACCATCAACATTAAGTCCCCTGCCTAGCACATAATGGTTGGATTATTATGGGGTAGGCATGAGATGGTGACGTATATAACGTAAAAAGACAAGATAAATGAAGTTTACCTGGAAGGAATCTGGCCGGTCACGTTAGCAATCATCCGCGCGAGTATGCCAGGCATGATCATGGGCCTTGGTGAGACCGATTTCCTTCCTTGAGTGTTTGAGCCAAGAAGGGAATCCATCTTCTATTAGAATTCCTCAATTACTGGTGTATAAAAGGGATGCTAACCCTCATATTTTCCTTATTTACTCTTTTTTTTTGTTATTCGTTTAGCTCCTCCCATACGTGGATTTACTTCCACTGTTGCTGACGCTGCCACCACCGTCGACGCCGCTGGATCTTGTTGCCGTTACTGTCATCCGTCCGTCAACGAGGTAGGTGCTTCATAGTTATTTTTTGTTATTGCATGCAAAACCTATCCTTAGGCCGTGACTTGACCCGCCCATAAAAGAACTGTGCCACTTGCCTTTTGCGTAGCTCACATGCAACCCTGGACGAATCGTGGGTCCTACCGTGTGCATGCTTTGGTCAAACATGAGTACACTGTTTGTCTGCCACGATCAAACATCGGCCTTGTTATGCGTGCTTTGCTCATGGGACCCGCCACGTGCCTGCTTTTCTCAAATGTGAACGCGGGCCCACTGTGCTCATATTCTCCCACGCCCGAATATTAATATAATCAAGTCCCCAGGATAGAGTCTGGCCCTTTCTTGGACTAGATGCGTTTTCTTTCACCGCACGGTGGCTCCCTTCAAATATATTCGATAAGTATTACTGATCACTATCGCGCATTTGTAGCCTTTATATATGATAAGTAAAAACTCCTTCTCTTCCCAGGGTCCTGTTGGTTTGTGAAATATAAAGAATATTCCAAAACTCTTTTCCCATCGCAGAAACATCTCCTTCTCTCTTCCCGCATAATCTCATGGAGGCAGCTGGCAAGGACTACTCTGGTACTTCTCCAGAAAAGAACTCTGAAGTCAATAAACCTGAGGCCGATGGCGCGTTTGAGGAGGTGATGGCTAGAATTGATCTTCCGCTTTGCGAGGCTGATCATGCTATGGGGCATGTATGTTCTACACTTGCGCATCGCTCGAAAACGCATTCAAACTCTCTTATCTTCATTCGATATGGAGGAGAAATGACGGCATGATGAAGCGTCGCTACCACTACCGGAGAGCGCAAGAGCTGAGAGATTTGAAGCACAACTGAAAAGGCAAAGGGTTGAACATGAACGACCTCCAAAGGAAGATATGCGTGATTATTCAATCCGTGATGGTGTGATAATCCTCGATTCTGACACAGATGAACCCAAGCACCCAAAGGTTTTGAACACAATCTCTGCAGTGGCCCTTGGAGAAGGTATGGAAGTTGTCCGTACTGAGGATGTTTTCAAAGCGGAGAACATTATTGCAGAAATATCCGAAGTGGAAGTTGAGGTAGATCCGAAGGAAGAAGCAGTATCGACCCATGATGATGATGTTGAAGAAGACTTCAGCGGTGGGGAAGACACAGTCGATCTCCTTGATGACTAAATCTTTATGTTCCTTCTCTTTTCTTGTTTACTGAGTATTTTATTGTAATTTGTGAACATTTTCTACTTGTACTCAGTGGCGGATGAGTTCAAGGTTTTCTTATTTTCTGCTTGCTCGTTTGAAAAGGGTTTTTTATTTATGTTATTTTTGAGACAAATCTTTCATTAAGACTGCATCTGAGTCTTCTCAAGCACAGTGGTGTGCCTTCATATGATTGCATGTCATTCTTGTGATAAAAGAAGTAATGCCATAATAAAACACCACGAACCTGTCTGCGCTCTCCTGGCATAAGTCTGATTCTGTTGGAGTAGACTGCTCAAGGCACTTTCCACTTTTTCTTCGTACATATTCTATTCCTCCAACGTTTTCAGAAGATATGAAAGATTTCTTTTTAGGGTTTTATTTCTGGGTAATGATGATTTAGGATGACTCAGAATTTTGTGTCATGCCTAGGGGTGAAGAAATTCCTAAAGTAAATAATACTTTGATTAATTGAAAATTGAAACCCTAATAATTATGAAAGAAAACAGTGAAATCATTTGGAGAAATTACAAGCATCGCATTGAAAGGAAATTTTTGGAGGAACTTCTACGGAAAATACTGGAGGAAAAGGGTAGCACAGTGCTTTTAGGTTTGTATAGGGCTTGAGCCATCGTGAGTGAATAATCACGCCCTCGAGCTCGTCTATGTTGATGATCTTCCAATAGCCGCCAAGGATGACATCTGCTACCAAATATGGTTCATCTTTATTTGTTGCCGACAAATCAGATTGGTTAGTTATTTTCACCACCACGTTTCCAACTTGAAACGTGGTCCTCTTTTCTACCATATCTCTAATTTGAAACAGACTCGGACTTGGCACAACATCTTGTTTCTTGGACACGTTGTCTCCGACTGCTTCCAAGTTATTGGAAAAACGTTTAAAAGGACCGGCACTCCACTCACATCTCTTAGTGGCGGTCAGGTTGTTAGCTGAAACAAGTCCCCGGGCCCCAGCAGAAAGAGGATTTACTGTTTGTAAAAAAGGTTGTTCAATGAGACTTACTTGAGCTCGAAATCTTTTAAGGTATGGTGACGGGCTTTCTCCAGGAAGTTGTGTCACATTTGCAAGTCGTTGATACGGCAACAAATAGTCTTCAAAAATTTATGGTTCGTTGGAGATTATTTCAGGTACTGAAATCGGTAAAGGATACACTCCTAGCGCTGCTTTGTTGTCGTGTATCCACGGGCATCCCAGGACCATGTCGTAATTCGATATTCTTTGACTATGTAAAATTTGGCCTGTGTTGGAGTATCACCAATTTTGATGTCAAGATCAATGTATCCATAGGCATCTATGAGTTCTCCTTCTGAGCTCCTAATCA
This sequence comes from Papaver bracteatum, assembly GCA_023529315.1. Taxonomy (NCBI): domain Eukaryota; kingdom Viridiplantae; phylum Streptophyta; class Magnoliopsida; order Ranunculales; family Papaveraceae; genus Papaver; species Papaver bracteatum. The sequence goes on from JAJJWX010000650.1 coordinate 358,936, forward strand.
CGGTTGGGTTGCGAGTAGCTTCTTGTTTTGAAATTCTTGCGGCCCTCAGAGTCTTGACAGTGATGATGTTGGATTCGGAGGCTGTATCAATCAATGGGTTGTCGAACTCGACATCCTTTAAACAAGTGATGGTCAAGAGTCCACAGTTCACCTTGCCAATCGTATCTTCCAGGAAAGACCGAGGCTTCAAGACTGCTTCCTTTTCTGTATACAAACGCCTTCCTTACACGATATGGTTTAGGGATGCGAATATGTCTTTACGTTGTGTCTTGGAGAGATATAAGATTTCACACAAATGCTCCATCATAGAATGTATAGTCTTGCGAACAGAATCCTCGGAAATCATGCAGTTCCTAATAGGAAGAGGATCTCTATGAACACCTTTGTTTCCCAATTGGAGTTCTCATGCCTCTATATTTTCTTTGAAGATTTGCTTTAATTTTTTGCAATCCTTGGTCGGTTGATGGAAGAACCTATGGTAGCGGCAGTACTTGGGGTTTGACATCTCTTCCTCGGTCGGTGGGCGTCTGATAGAAGGTAGCTTGATCGCGTCATCTTGAATTCACGCTTCCAAGAGTTCTATGACTTCGTTCATAGGTAAGGGGAAGTTCGGAACTGTGTTTTCGGCTTCTTGCATAGGAGCCTTGCCCACTCACTTTCGAGATGAAGTCGTCATTTGCGCTAGTGCTGCACGCTTAGGCGGTTGTTCTGTTGTTGATGCTTTCCTATTTCCTCCTTCGCTCACCACACTCACAGAAGGATCGGTGTTATATTGCTTGTTGATGAGACGCTTGCTTCCTCGACTTTCATGCGCATCTTCGTTTCGGACGATCTTAGTTCTCTTCAACAATGTTGGCGCCGTTGTAGCTGAACGCTTAGCGGCTTCATAGAGCTCCAAAAATGTTTGAAAATCTAAATTCTCCAACAAAGCACGATATATGGGCACCATCCCATTAATGCACGATTCTACCAACTGATGTTCGGTGACATTCAGATCATGGAAATCTAGAGCTTGAACCCTGAACCTTTTAACGAAGCCATTCGAATGTTCATTATTTCATTGAAATATTCTTCCCAAGTCCGAAAAGGTGATCTGTTCAGACATGAAGAAATATTTCTTATATAAAGCAGAGACCATCTCTCCCCAACTGGATATTCTTTTAGGTGCGATGTTGTTGTACCAGGTGTAAACTCTTCCAGTAAGTGACTTCGAGAATTATTTCAGGCAAAGGACATGATTATATTCATGCTCCCCTAGGGATTCCAAAAACCGAGAGATATGTTCACAAGTGTTACCAGTACCATCATAAAGGGTGAATTGAGGTGAGGTGTATCCTCTGGGAAGGGGAATCCGTTGCACGTCCCGAGGGTACGGAGGTTGATGTTGGTGCATGTCCATCAGATTTCCTTTGCCCCATCTTTGAAGTAATCGCTCTAGGTCCTCACGTGTGATGAAATTGGATGGCTGGTCCCTTTCTCTTGGGCGTTCAGGAGAAACACAAGCTTCTTCGTCCATGTAAGCCCGCGCCGCTAAACTACCTGCTCCATGTATGTTGAATCGTTCCTTGTTGGATCCAGGGGCTGTCTTGGCTCTTGTGGCAACCGATCAGTTAATGCCTTGAGAAAAGTGAATACCTCTTTCTGAGTTGTAGCCATGTACGTCTGTGCCTTAGCAAGGACTTCTTATCTCTCTATCAAATCCACCATGGTAATGGGGGGTTGTCCTCCTCTGGATCCTAGTCCTAAAGGAGGAGTGGTAGTTTCCCTGGTGACAGACACATGTGTTATACTCGAAAAAATATCGGTTGCATCTACTCTAGATTTGGTGATAGGAGGCATCACACCAAATGGAATATCTCCTCCTGCTCCGCTGGTGATGGTGGTAGAGGACGTAATTCCACGAGATACATTGATCGTATTTACAGGGTTCATGGTAACACCACTAATCGGGATATCAACGCCGAGAGTGTTGTTGGTTCTGTCGGGATTGGTTGCTGATCTAGATCTAAGAACCACCATTTTAGAAATCAGTAAAATTGAATTGGGTATTGAAGAAATTGACTTCACAACCGAGAGATTAATCTTCCACTGTGGTCGCCAATTATTTATGGGTGAAAACTGTTTCTGCGGTTTTTGGTAAATTTGGGTGTGTGTGGATGAGAAACGAATCTAAACCCTAAACAAATTCATTGCACGAGAGTGCTTTTGATTCGAGAGATCAATCTGTACTGAAAAGGCGAGGGTACCCAAATATACCTCAATCTATTACTTTTCCTTCCTATAAGTCCTTTCTCCGAAAGTGATTGTTTATGGACTGAGTCGAGACAATACAACAAATCGTTTCACACTTTGTGCGATCATCTATGGATACGAGATCGAGACAATACAACAATAAAGTGTGTTTACTTGATACAAATATTCGAACTTAACCAAACACAATAGGATTCACGTATCAAGTAAATAGGAATTAACGTTTGTGCAATTTACTTTAATTATAATAAAAAAATTATAATGTGGAAATATAAAGTAAATGACACAGCAAGATTTTGTTAACGAGGAAACCGCAAATGCAGAAAAACCCTGGGACCTTGTCCAAAATTGAATACTCTCAGGATTAAGCCGCTATACAAAATAATACTAACTTCGTATAGTTGAGACCAAGCAACTAAACCTATAGTTCACCTGGTTCCGTCTGTATTCCCACGCCTCCAACCTGTAAACAAGTCACGTACTTGGACCAATTCCTTTGGTTCGTATTCCAAATAGTAAAGGAACAAAAAATCTGTTTGGTATCAACTCTCTTCAACCAAGTGATATGAGTTGCGCAAAGGTTCTCTTGTTTATCTTAACATGAACTCCTTTAAAAGGTTCCAAGATATATCTTATGTTCAATCACCCAAAGGTAATCGTTAAGATTAAGCCAACAACACTCTTAATCCAAAGAATTGTGTTGATGCCGATCTTTATCAATTAATCAATCAAATCTACCACAAGGATAAACCGATTATTAATTGGATCCTCTTTTTCCCAAACAAGTATTGTGCACACCAAAGATTATAAACACCAAGTCAGAAATCTTCTATATCTTCTTCGTCTTCAAATCTTCTTAGATCTTCAATAAACACCTGCACATAACTACTTGAATCTCTTGTGATCAATCACACACAGAATGGAGTCTGTTAACAATGGATTATCACAAGATCGTCTTTAGATCTAACAACAGTCTAAAGATCCATGTCGAAACCTTGAACTAGATTGAGTGAATCTCATATCAGAAAAGAAGATTGTCAAGCATAAATAAACTAGGTGAAATCAAAGTTCAACCACCGTTAGTCAATCAAATCAATACGAAAACTAAAGATAAACCGCAATATCTAGTTTCCCACCAAAGGGTCGCTCTAGAGCTTCTCAATCCCAAAGAAGACTTTAAATTGATAGGTCGTAAGAGATTTCACATAATTAGATTACTCTTCTCTCCGATAGGTTGCTTCACCAGTAACAAAGACAAAACAGGTAGCATATTGTTACGCATGATTAGTTTGCTAGAAATGCAAACTCAAAGTATTTATAGACAAGGAAGTTTGGACACTAAGGAAATTCCAAAACCGAAAATATTTTCAAGATATTTTTCATTACTACACCAAATTCAGTTTTCATAAATCCTGTGAATGCACTGTCCAAAAATACGATCGAAATCTCCTTGGAAAATCTTTAACTAGTAAATGCACATTACTAATTCTTATTTTCCATATATAATTAAAAACCCTTAATTAAAAAGATTCTTAACTTATTTAAATTCGATCTTGGGATTTACTTCCTTCTTAGCCTTTAAGAAATATCTTTGAACAATATAGAATAAGAATTAATGCACCGTGTTCAAAGTGTGTCGACATCTTACTCTTGCAAGTCCTTTTTCATACTTACTCACTTGAAACCGATTTACCACACTTCCAAACAAGTTTAGAATTGGTTCATTTGAATTTCAAGAACTATGCGATTGATCAAGTAACACTCAATCACAAACCATGGGTTTAATGGTTCTACCAAAACAAGTTTCGGTTCTACTTCCATGTGAGTACTATGCATATTCACACTAGCTTACCATAATTTGGCTGACTAGGTACTAGGATCGGTTCCCCACATTTATTTGGTATCTAACTTGTATGCACTGCACATGTCCATATGATCGGTTCCCCCTTCCAAAAAATGTGTTGCACATGTTCATAGGATCGGTTCCCCTTTCTTCCATAAACCTTGCTACACCTCATACAAGGATCAGTTCCCCTTGTGATGCACTGCACCTCTTACTAGGATCGGTTCCCCTTCTCCTAATAATTAGTCAGACACTCACAAACCCGATCATACCCCAGGTGATTACTTAAGATTGGTTTCACTAATAAAAGTCATACCAATATATAAGTCAGGCCTCATGTGAATAGTTTTACCAAGAACACAAACAAGTCATGAGCGGTTATACTAATCATACATATTGGTCGTTCATAAGATATACAATGAAGAACATCCCCCATAACGCCTGTAGATTTCCTTTTCGCTTCACAACATATATCATGAACTTACTTCCTTAGAACACATGTAAACATTGTTCCCTAGGATGAAATCCTCACCTCATACCCATACATAATCACAATAGGATTCATACGATTATGTCGATGTCTTATATACAAAGTTTAATGGTAAAAATAGAAACTTCATATTGTATTCCTTAATTCTATGTCTATCTAGAGTGTTCATGCGTCGTAGTTTTATGTTTTCAATATGCACGACTTTAAAGATACGTTAGGAAATGAAACAGTTCAAGTCAAATATCACTAACCTCAAGTGGAAGGATGATGTTGTAGTTATAGCTCCGTTCTTCTTCACTTCTTCAAGTCTTCGCAATACTTGTAATGTCTCACCCTAATACTTTCAAGCTAACCTATACGAAGTTGACTCTAGTACATTTAAATCAAGCGACTCTTAAATGAGTTTTGGTTCACTAAAATATGACAACCAAACTTGACATACCAACACTTGGTGGGTTCAACCGAGCAATGCTCTAACAATATCCCCCTTTGTCAATTTTAGTGACAAAAATCTTACAATCATATGGATAAACAAATTACAAGAATTCATTACACATACGCTTGATTCCCGAATCCAACAGCACAAAACCTGCATTCATTCAATCCTTAAAATGCAGCAGCTGCACTATAATAACAAAGCTACTCCCCCTAAAGGTGAGATAGGTAGATTTTCTTTTCGCACGTCTTTGTTATCCCAATCATATGATATGTTACTCCCCCTTAGTCTATGATTTTCCTCATTCGTTAGATAAACATTCAAGCACCATTGTCCTTTTCCCTAGTGACACCAATTAACATAAAATTGATACCAACATCACATGTTTACTCCATATATTTCTCCCCCTTTTGTCACAAAAATGACAAAGAAACGAAAAAATAATGGACAACACGAAAAGGATCTTACAAATCTCAAAATAGACTTGCAACCTGTTGAGTCAAGCACGAGGGTTCCACATACCATTTTTGATAACCAATTTCAAAACCAAAACTACAAGTAATTACGCTTTGATATGTTATCATGGAAATAATTTCCCAAAGAAATTTTCCCAACTAGTTTAGCAAACCAAAAATCAACTAAGAAAGTTAGTTCCTTTGCTAATCCGATTGTATAAATACAACCGCTTCATTATATAAGACCAAAACAAAGATAAACTCCATTTTTGTCATCAAGTTTTAATTATCCATATAACTTAGACCTTTAGTTTTTAAACAAGCCAAATACTAGGTTAGTTAACTAGCATTTCCTTGTTTAGGCATTCGGCTAGACTTGAATAACCGAAACCTCCACTTTGATAATTCTAACTAAGATCAGAATTAACTTAGCTTATCTTGTCTGGAATCGAATGGGACTAAACAACTCATCCCTTCAACATATTCATTCGTTAAGCCATAAATAATTTATACAAACCAATAAATCAACTTGCATAATTATTCACCTCAACCGGAAATCAATTGAAACAACAAATATATCAAAGTTTCACTATTGCTCCGAAATTTTGTAAGCCTAAACAATTGATACTATACAATAAAGCAAAGTAACAATTGTTTTACTTAACTGGAAGCAATTGAATTAACATAGACAATTGCACCAAATTTTGTAAGCCTAAACTATTGATATCACACAACAAAGCAAGATAACAAAAGTTTTACTTAACCGGAAATAATTGAATCACACAAACATCCACACATACATAATGGAATAAACACATCAATTGTACCGATAATATTTTTTTTAAGCAAAAGCAATATATATATATCAAATAAAAATAGACTTTTCTTAAAACAGGAAAACAATTAACTAACAAGATTGTTACCTCAATTTCGCATCCAACTTCTCCAAATATGATCACATCGTTTTCTTCTTCCGGAGAATTGATATCGAAATACCATTATGTTGTCATCCTTATGCAAAAACAAAAGAATAACAACAACCAACCTTTACCAGAGAAAGGTTGAAAATCGGTTTTAACCATTGCAAGCAAAAGTTGAAAACCGTCGAAACACATATGCTTTTATGCTAAACCAAAACCGATTCAACATATTGTGACTTTTTCACATATTGTTTCTACAGGAACCCCTCATGATCCTTTGATAAATCCTACCAACATGGGCTAGAACTTAATCCTGCTAAATCAAAAAGTCAACCAAACCATAAGGGTTCACAACATATTATGAGATCGAATATCAAGGCAATAAAACCGAAATCAAACATCCCATAAACATACATAGCAAATCAAATAAAGCATTAAAGTACCGGCTATGTAAATCAAAAACTATCACAAGAAAAATTATAAATCAAATAACTTTATTCATAATAGTTTTTATTCAATAGACTTATACAATCAATGAAAGAGATCAAAAATTGATGTCTATTTTTCTCATCTTATTTTTCAAAGATCATCTTCAATTTCCTCAAATTTTTCAGGATCTTCATCAACAACATCTTCTACACACAGTACCTTGATTATGTTCACAGGATAGAGCATTAACCTTTCGATTAATATTACGAGAGAACTCCCTGTTACCGATTCCAAGTTTGATCAGCTTTCTTTGGTTACAGATAACAGTTCTTAGAAGTGCTACCTGTCTATGATGAGTTTCTATGGTACTGAGGAGAACCTGACGAAGATTAATAATATCAATCTTGGCACCCAAACTGTTTTGGACAAGAAGATTAGTAACACCTTCCTTTTCATTTTTTGTATCTTCACAACCAGATTTCTTGAAGGTATTATCAAGATGAACTGTTTCCTTAGAAGTCATTCCACTCAAGGCTTTTAGAAGAATTGCTTGAGATCTGGTTTGAGAATACATCCTTTAGTATACTTTTTCAGACACGCTGAGTACATATACTTGAAATACATTTAACACATACCAAACATAGATATCATCCTTAAATAAATAATTCTGATAAGATTTGAAAATATTTTCGCATCTAATGTGTTATACACAACTTCCTCAAAGAGATTATCTTCGAAATTAGTATCACGGGATATTTTATACCACAATCCTTCTTACATGAGTTGTTGCAACACAACCTTTCTAATCATAAGATTATCAAACGTTCTTTAGGTATATCGTGTAATGTCTTTATGTTGAATAAGAGATGTTATTAGGATTCTAATTTCCCAGCTACATGTGCTTCCTTACATCCGAAGATTGGGCAAAGCAAGGATGCACATTCTAATGCGTTTTAAGCATTAGGATGAGGATTTACCTCATCAAGTCCCCTTTTTGAAGGTACTTTCTCCCGATCTTGGGTGCTGAACTCTTCCTCTTGATTAGGATTATTTCGAGATGCAATCTCTTCAAGTATATCCTGAGCCCAGGATGGAATGTTCTCTGAACTAGAACCTTTGTGATTAAGATTAGCCATTTGATTTATTGTTAATGTCTTTTGTTCTAGACATTCTATATGTTCCCTTAAGGTATTCATTCCTTGATGGAAATAATTTTCTAAACACTTGTTTAGATATACCTTTTGGCAGGGTCTAGTAAGAAGATCTTCAGTAAGGACCTTATTCCTTATTAATGAGTTTTCCAGCGAATGAGTAAGAGATTCACACTCTGTAGCCTACAGATGAACTTTATTACACAAGTTCATTATTTTTTCCTTGCAATCAATCAGATTGTTTTGGACACTGACTGTATATCGCTTTTCTTCAAAAATCCATACATTCAATTGAACTATAAGTTTTATGACATTGTCTAGACTATCAATGGTTTTTCCCTTTTCTGAAAGGTTCTTGATTTGATTGAAAAATCTCCTCATCATCTTCCCAGATTCACAACTTGGACATATTAGATAATCGAATCTCTTTCTAGATGATTTTTCATCACAAATTGGACTCGAATCCAAATCAAGTTTTTTGAGTTTTGAACCCAACCTTTTCTGATCAGTCTCTGATATGCCATTGAGTCTTTAGTCATAAACTTTTTCTTTGCCTTTCGAAAAGGCTTTTGAGACCGATTTTTATTGGCCTGCTCGGAGATGTTATTCTCATTATCTTGCCATAAGTTAACTGAGTTCTTTAAGCATCACGTCAACCACACTTCGAGCAAGCGTTCATTGCTCTAGGACTAGGTCGTGAGAAACCCGATCAAGTAGGTGAAGATTGGGACCACCAATGTGCATACCAGCACTTTACCAATCAATCGCGGGATGATCCAAGCTGTCCAAATTGGCTGGCGAAGTTGGACTATTGTGACTTCTTTTGAGACTGTCTTTGACAGCCTTGCTCGTACGAGCCACTACAAATAGCACGAGCCACTCCATAGTAGTTCGACCATCCTACTTTAGGGCTGGCGTTTGATGGCTGTTTGTGGGCATATCATGTGTTTGACCGGCCAGGGCATAAACGATCCCGCTGGTGGTCATTGCGATGATCGCATGTTCTTGTTAGGGTTCGTCTATGCTGCTTAAATCATGCGGCCAACTTGTGTGGCCGTGATCGTTTCTGAGAATGACACGGACAGTCTGGATTTCCCTTAGGGAATTAAATATGCTCGATTGGGCTAGTATAAGCACGCGGATACAAGATTCTTTTTGTTAGAGAATGGTATAGCCTGTACGGGTATTTCGTGCATGCCTCACTATTGACACTTGGATATTCATGTTACTCTGCTGAGAGTAACAATCAGTCATCATGCCGCACCAATAATGAGAGTCCTGCTGAGAACAACACAGGAAATACAAGGCAATTCATGCATTAATTAATAATGCTATAAATTCACAGAATATTGGGATTGTTGCTACATGCACCATTCTGGATGAATTTTGTATACTTATTGAATTGCTTCGAATAAATAAAATGAGAGGATTTCTGCGCTCATCGTTTGTAAAATGGCCTTATCCTTTGCAGGATGTCGGCATACTAAATCTGGTTTTACAATTTTAGCCCTGAACTAAAATCCACCATCAACAGAACAGAACCATAACTCTGACTCATCACAATGACACTAGGGACTTACTTTTTATAACCAAAATGTTTGAGGATAGACTTTCCAAAAATCCAGCTGCTAAAGTTCAGAGAGTTCAGTTCCTTGCAGTATTTACTATGATTAGACATGATATTTCTTTTGTAGTCAGCTATGTAAGTCAGTTTATACAAGCTTCTACTGATAATCATCTTCTTCTTGTCAAGAGAATATTTAGATTTCTGAAAGGCTCTTTAGGATGTTGGATTGTGTAACATGGTGACGATTATTCCCTGATGGGTTATTTAGATTCAGACTGGGTAAGTTTTCCTAACACTAAAAACTCTGCAGTTGGGTATTACATATTTCTAGGTGAGTCCCTTGTTTCATAGTCCTCCGTTTTCGACCATTTCCAAGTCATCTATTGAAGTTGAATACAAAGCTTTATTAGATTTAGATACTGAGGCTATGTGGATTTACATGTTGCTAGAAGAATTGGATAATGCTTTATCAAGACCATTCTTACTATTTTGTGAAAATTTAAGTGCAAAATGTCTAGCACTAAATCTTGTCTATCATTCGAGAGAAACCCATAGTGTTGGAGTAACACTTCATAAGAGATTTGGTTGGAGATGGATCTATTTTAGTTATATTTATTCCTTCAAATGAGCAGCTGGCTAACATCTTCACCAAAATCTTACCATCTCTCGCTTTTCTTTTCTGTCAGAAAACACCTTTTTACTGTCCACATGTATCATTGGTGGGAGAGTAAAAACTATGGGGTAAAATCCGTCTTGACGGTTGTCTACAACTATTTTTCTAAAGATTTTTTTGTTTCAGTTAAAGAATATTTATGATTTTGTTTTAACTACCTCTATCATGTTACTTATCTATTATAATCTGCAGAGCCAGTATAGTTTACCCATGTAATCCTCTCTTTTATCTTTTCAATCGAATATCAAACCACTAGCTAAGGGATAACTGAATTTACTACATAATATTTATTTTGATCTTGGTTAACAAATATCAAAAAAATACGGCTTCATAGATACCCAAATCTAAGAGCATCTCTAATAGAATTTGGGTCCCTAAAAAAACTGGTGCCACATAGTATTTCAATAGTAGTTGGATAATAAAAAATGGCATGAGTTGGAAGTTTGAGTTCAGATGAGAATATCTAAATTTAGATACTCCCATTCGTATTCACATCATCAATTTCTTATTTTAATTTTTTTTTTGAGCCACCTTTTAGATTAAGTAACATATAACTACACGACAATTATATTGAAATATATATGAATACAACTACCGGTGGGGATGCTTATCAAAACATGATTATATTTGTATATAATTTAAATTAAAACTTATTTTTTAGGTTTTCATATAGGATGTATACCCAACCACCATTGGAGATGCTCTAATCCATTTGCAACAACCATCTAACTAAAGAATGATGCATATCCAAATAAACCAACTTTCGAAAAACAAAAATAAATAAAAAATTGACACATTCAAATGCAAATGCAAATGCAAATACAGTAATTTCACACATACCGCAAAAAAAAAAACACAAAAACTACATAAAAATCACCACTCACATGATTATGGCCCTCACCCTGTTTGGGATTAGCGGAAGCCACTTTTGGACTCACCATTCGATGAGATATCAAAATTGCTAATAAGGGTACCAAATAACTTGAGGGGTGTACCAATCCCTTATCAATATATACTTTGTCCTAAGTATATACTTACCCGTATATATTTTGGTACAACCCTAAGTAATTTGGTACCTCCTATTAGTAGCCTTGAGAGATATGGGAGGCGGTTTTTTTCTTTTGTGGGGGATGTTTGTTAAGAATTTTTTATGGAATAATTGCACACCGAACTCTTCAACTTGACATGCCAATTTTCAAACCAAATCTTTACCTTCGGATTTTCTATCATAAATTTTCCATTTAGAGGTAACAACTCGAACAACCAGTCATTTTCACTTAGAACATATAAATGGTCTATTTTTAGTAGATTAGACGATAATGATTCATTGGAATAGTGCGAATAATGCCCTCAGTACAGTCATGTCTCTTCACCCATCCACGTTTTCTAGATGTTTATTCTCATAAGTCATAACTATTAAGACATCTGATTTCTCTTCGAACATTTGAATGGCCAACGCTAAGATAAGATTTATACCGAATCACCATATATATATTTGAAAGGTCTCTCTGCTTAGTGCTGTCATGAACAATAAATGAGTGAGCCATGGTAGGGTGCTTGCGTGTTCTTCACCACCTGCTGCAGGGACGGAGCTGTGTATGATCTAAGGGGACAGCAGTCCCCTAGAATTTCCTAATTCCATAATTAGGCTTTGCATAATTATCATTTTAAGCTTGAAAAATTTAAGTATTTATAGATTTTCCCCCCATATTTGGGGATGTTTGGTAACCATTATTTTAATGGATTATCAGTCCATAATCCATTATGCAGATTATAATGGATTTTATATGCGTTTGGTAACTATTATAATAATTGCTTATTTTAATCATAATTGAAAAAATCCATTATTTCCATAAACAGAAAAAAGTTGTTTTGAAAATTTATTATAATCAATTTTTTTTCCTAACAAACTCAAATTGAATTTTTTCTTCTTATTTTCTCTAAACTATCAAGAGAGAGACATCAAAACAACATAGGACGAAAAAAATATCGTAGATTATTGTTCTTTCTTCTCCTTTTCGAGATCATCATTCTATGATAATCAATTATTTGAAAAAAGTGTTTGGAAAAAATTATTTTAAAAATGATTACATCAAAATCATTTATCAATTTATGATTATCTATAATCATAAATAGATAATCATAAATTTTACCAAACAAGACCTTTGTGTATATTACATAGAGAGCCTTAAATATTTTACTATACATTTTAAAAACTATTGATATTAGGTACTTATCATACAAAACTTGGCTTAAATATCAAAATTACGTAGAAAAGAAGTGAAAGATATCAAAATATTAAATCAACCATAAATCTAAACATCTAACAACTTATTGGATATTTTGGTGACATCATTTGAAGGAAAATACCAAGGCCTAAAAAAAATTTGCGACCTTCGACCGCCTACTTTTACGGCAAAACTAATATACCTATATATATTTGTCCCCCCTAAACTAAATTCCTAGATCCGTCCCTGACCTGCTGACTTGGCTAGTAGGATTGCACATTCATCCCGATGAGGTGTTCGATTTCGATGTGTTCGATATATACACGGTCGCGATACAAGGTTCCGGTGTTCACCACATCAACAATAGTCGCGTGGAATGCCCAATTAGCATAAGCGATTAACATATTTTTTAACACCATCTTACGCAAGGAATTTTTTTTGATCTAGCGTTGCTAAAGCCGTTGGATTAACCAATCCAATGGTGGTGGTTGCCAATGAATTTTTTTACTCCAAGGGCAAAAATTGAATTTCCATCATAAACCACCACCACCATTGGATTGGTTAATCCAACGGCTCTAGCAACGCTAAATCAAAAATGCTCTAGCGCTGCTAGATTAAAATCGCTTCCCTACGCAATTAGCATGTTGTCAACTTGGCAATAGTGAGGCACCCTGGAATATTTCAACTTTTGGAAGACAGGTTACGGATAATAATTCCCAATAGTCTTTTCATTCGATTGTCGGCAACCTTGACCTCCTCTGCTATTTTCTTTTGGGAGATGCTTCACTAAGAAACGCTACATTGGTTGACCCTTTTTGAATGCGCGACATACATGGAATAATAGTTATCTGAGTAAGGGAAAGCAGAGGACCCAGTGAAATAGAAAGGGTCGCACTGTAAGGATATAACAAGCCGCATTAAATCCAGCCGTATCAAGGATGATCACGTTTGTAGTCTTGTACATAACAAACGCTATTGAGAATTGAGAACTGTGGGTGTGGATCACTCACGCTAAAGAAAAATTGCGTTACTTTTAAACGCTAGTTTGGTATTGTTGTGGCCATGTGGTTTCAGAAAAGTATTTTTGTGTTGTGCGTTGGTGTGATGTGAAAATAAGTCGGCATGTTGTTTGGTAAACTGTAAATTCTGTTTGGTAAACTAGTATTTTAAGATGCTTGTGATGTAGTTAATGACGAAAATAGATATATTTCAAAAATTAGTTTTAAATACAATTTTATTATAATAAATTATATTTCTAATTTTATTATATTTAATAAAATATAAGTCATATTTATTTTAGTTATTTTACATGTCATCAAAAATAGCATCGGCAGAAGGCAACCGAGCAACAAGCTGAGTGTCTACGCCTTTTTGAATTACAATGCCTAGTCTATGAAAGAGAGAACCACCTATGTTGGAGTTGGCATCGTGACTAATGAGGCAGTTCCTCAATCGTTTCAGAAACGCAATGGTATCTGCACCAAGATCACCTAGTGCAGAAAAGGCAAGCACACTGAAGCCATATCCATGTGCAATACATTTGTCAAGGTATTTACGGCGTTTACGTGTGATTGCGTCAGAGATGCCATGTCCTGGTATGAAGTTGTGTGGCCTAGCAGTTGTGAAAGGCGAAACTCCTGTTACATCCAAGCAGACATCCTTCCCATCCTCCCAGTTATACACAATTATGTTCGCCGACTTGTTTTCTTTGTTGGAGTTTGACAGAAACCCCAATGAGACCTCTTTCCTTGCGGGTACAACTTCCTTGTAGCACATATTGGCTAAGACATCTCTCGCGAGATCATGCCGAAATTTAAGCCCCACATCTTTAGCACAGTGTAAGGCATGGTCCCCGAAGACGTCCATGGTTCTATCACAGCTAGAGCATACAGAGTCAAGTTCAAACATCGGTATGCCAAGAAGAGAATTGGAGTACTACCCGAAAGTGTCTAGGGACAAAAGCCTGCTTTTGCCCGGTGATCGGAATGGCTTTGAGAAATTACAATGCATGTGTGCGGTACGGTTACTCTGCCACAGGTAGAAGTCGTGTTCAGAAAATCGATAAGTTGTGGGAATTTGTTCCATAACGACACCAAAGTATTTAGCCACCAGAAATTTCATATACTGAGGGGCAGCGTCATTGATGTTGAAGCTTGAAAGAGATATCCTGCATGCCTGGGTATATGTCTGCATATCATATTGATAGCTGTGGCAGGGTTCTACAGTTGCAGAGAATGGTAAAATAATATTTTTTAAGAATTGAGTCTGGGCGTAGGATGCCATAAAGCAATAGTGTGTTGTATCAGCCATCGTGAGTATGCCTAGACCTCCATTTTTTTATTGGAAGGGCTGCGATGCGCTGTTAGATCTATCCAAACCCATCACCATCCCCCACAACTATCTTACCCAAATACTCAATTAGATGCCTGTCAAATTCCTGCGTGGAAGATTGTAAAATACAGCTTTGAAACCCCACTACAACTACGTAAAAGTAGCATCTCACTCTGTGGGTCTTCCATCTTTTGTATGCAAGCCATAAGATGTATGGTTTTGTCAATTCTTGCTTGTATCAAATTGCTGCAAAACTGTGCATCGAGGCTGACAGGCCCGCCAAGTAATTTAACGCCAGTTGATTTCTTACCAATTTGTCCTGGGAAAACACCAGGAAGATCTAGTCTAGGGTGCCAGAAGAGCTCAGTCTTAGAGATGTTTAGGTGTAATCCTCTTCTAGGGCCTTTGGTTTGAAAGATATTCTAGGCTTTTACTATTTATAGAATGTCTCCTGCCATGGTACCATCGTCCAGGCACCAGGCATGAAATTTAAGCGTGCATTGGGAAGCAATCAATTTGGCAAGTGGCTGCATGACTAGAGCAAATAATAGGGGACTCAGAGGGTCACCCTGTTGAACACCTTTCACATAAGAGAGTATGTTGTCGTTGTAGTAAAGTCTGGCATGTGTTGAATAGAAAAATTCAACCCATCTTGCGATGTTGGGGCAGTAAGCTTTTACTTCCTTAATCAATGTATACATGTCAACTAGGTTAAAGGTGTTGGAAAAATCAATCAACAACATGGTCATGTTGGGCTCGCAACCCTTTAACTCTAATAGTCTATTTGCAGCGTGCATAACCCCGAACTGGTAAGTGCCCAAATATTCAGTCATGTCCTTGATTACATAAGTTTTGGTTAAATTGGAACATAACCTATGCCATATAGTTCATACATCAATAGGTCTCAACCATTCGCCAGGTTTGAGCAATGGGGTGAGAGGGGCACTAGACACGTATTCACCGAGTATGGGAGGCCACATACCTGAAAACCATAAGTTAACAACTCCAACTATGGATTGTAGTAAGTAGTCAGCAATGGCAGCAACAGGTCCACTCATTGCGTCCAACAAATATTGTGATATGAGACCCTCTCTACCGCATGAAGTCCCATTAGGAAACTTTTAATGGCAGATAAAACCGAAGCTGCATCCACTGATAAGGAAGCGAATGAGATGTTCTCTATGGGGATGGTAGGAGGAGGTACTGGTGGGTGTTTTTGCTGCAGTTCATAGAGCATGTCAAGTGAGGAAGGGTCAACTCCGATTGATAACAAAATGTATATAGCATCGGAGTAATTCCCGTAACTTATCTTCTTTATATATGCATGAACATTTGAGTCCTTCTTATTTTTATGAGTAGGCTTGTGCTTTGGTTTAGGTGTAGAGAAACCTAGTAATTTTTGGGTCAGGTTATAACACCCGTTTGGTTCATTCCAATGCATCAAGGCCTGATTAATAACAACCACATGCAACTTTCTCCTAGTGCCTGAACGTTCCTCCGATGAGCACTTCAGAACATAGGGATTCAAAGTGCAGGCAGTGAGTAAAAGAAGTTGCAACTAGGCATCCAAATGCGATGGGTTTGGCAATGACATTGTCTAATGCACTTCATGGTGCGTGAGAATTGTAGTCTACATTGTGAGGGAATGCTGGAAATAATAGTGATTTGCTTTCGCATAACCATGTCAAGCATCTCCACAGTGAGGAAAGCAGTATCTTGAGCACCCAAGGGGTATTGCTGTCAGGGTTAGTGGAAGAAGAGGAAGAACCTGCACTAAATGGGGGTTTTACTACACCATGAATGAGAAATTCAGCCACATTACCATTCAGGGGACCAGCAATTACGTTTGCAAGATGATAATTTGATATACATGCTTTCTTCCATGCGTGGATGCGCATGCACTTAATGCATAGCCACACTCACAAGTCAGATAAAACACTCTCCCATGCATCAAAGCAGCCGCCATTGGTCCTTATTCTTTCTCTGCAAATCTCTTTATCTTGATCAGAAGGAAAATTCTTGTAGAAAGCATTTCTGGCATAACCACTTCTACGAACACCATAAAGGCATCCATCGTAATGTTTGAAGGGGCAGTAAAACTTTTCCCCTTGTGACGATGAGATGGAGGGAGCACAAGATGGGTTGGAGATGATAGTTGTTGAATCTGGGGTAAGATGAACCCTAGGTATTGATGGAGCAGAAGATCGAGTCCTAGGCATGTTTTTCCAGATATAAAAAACTGTAACTGCTAGTAACTGTAACATGGATCTCGAGATGGAAAGAACAATGGCTAGTAAATGGCATCTATGAAAGTAGGCATCAATAACAATGAGAGGGGGAAATACAATGATGATTTGTTAGAAGAAATCAGGGCAAACAGTGAGATGACGAATATTATGATTATTTTTATTATTTAATAAAGAATTTTATGATTATGGTTTGCTTACAAAATATTATTATTTATTGTAGTGGAAATGTAGGGAAGACAAAGAGGCAAGGAGTTTCTATTGATTAACATCAACCTTATTACATAGCTATAGTATCCTTTTATATACATGAAAAGGTAAAACCCTAACTATATAGATGGGCCGCACATATATGGGCCGTAAGCCCTACAACACTCCCCCTTGTGCGGTCCAATAGAACTTCATATGCAGTGCTTCACATATAGTGCTTCGGATGTAGTTCTTCAAATGTCATCCTCTCCTTGATGACTTGCGCCGAAAATCAATTGCCTCATTAAAACTTTGACAAGGAAAAACCCAGTGGGACAAAACCTCGGAATAGCTCTTCACATGTAGTACTTCACATGTTGTCTCGTACTTTACATGTAGTTCATCACATGCAATACGATCTTCAAAGATCGATGAGTCTAAGTTAATTGCCTCGTTAAAGCTTTGCCAGGAAAACCCAAAGGGACAAAACCTTAACTAAAGAAAAAGAGTACAACAATAAGCAAACTCAGAACATAGTTGAACTCGAATGTGTTGCTTCATTAAAACCTTGAAAAGGAAAACCCAGTGGGATAAAACCTTGACGAAGGGAAAAGAGTACAACATGATAGATGCAGGTAAAGGTGATCCATTGCAGATGATTAGTTTACTCTACTGAAATTGACTAGTTGCTTCACAACTCTTAAGGCAGAAAATCCTTGTGTGAAAGACAATAGCCTTAACTGGGAAATTACATTCCCAGTGTTTGTTGTTGTCTCATTAAAAACCTTGCCGAGTAACAAAATCATGTGGGAAAAAGAAACCTCGATGAAGGAAAAGAGTTCAACACACCATTAGATGCTCCCCCTGATGTCAGATAATTTTCGTTAGTCTAATGCAGTCAGAAGGGGTTTATCACACTTTACTTTGGTTACTTGAATGTTTATAAGACAATGTTGTTGATTCTGGAAGTTACGTTGCTTAACAGAATATCGCATTTCATTTATTTGATCCAGATATTTTCAGTAATATCAACAACGATCTTTATGTCTTCAGCATTCAACATACTTTATTTTTTTAGTATTGTCTCGCTAAAAACCTTGTCGAGTAACAAAACCCTTTTGGAAAAACTATTCTCGATCGAAGGGAAAAAAAGTACAACACAACTTCAATTTCAAAGTAAAATATGTCGACATCATATCCTTGGATCCTCCCACTGATGTCGACATCTCCCCCTGATTACTTTCAGAGTTGTTCCAGACAGTTCCTTTAGTCATGTATTTTTCGAAACTGAATATCGGTAATAACCTAGAAAATAATCTACCATATCTCCTTCTGATTACATCCGTTGGAGAAGAGATTATTGTTCCTTCATAATCAACAACTTTTGGATTTCACTTTCATTAGCATTCCTTTTAATGTCTTTGTAGGGATAAAACAAATTTATGTCAATGGTTACTTTTAAGTACGTGATTACATTCACTATACCATTCCAATGACATTGCGTTGGCGCTGAGCTATATCTAGCTAACAAGCAAGTTCCTTGAGGATGCAAAATTTTAACCGAGTACATTATTATAATAAGTACAACAATGCGTCTATTGTACTTAGATATGGGAATTTCATCTCCCAACACATCTTCGTCATATTCCTTTGGACGAAATGGTTACTTACTTACATTTTAACCTCGACTAATCATGGGAGTGCTATCAGGATGCCTGTCTTTGTTAAATTTCCTGACAATTTTAGATATATGAAAACCGGTGGAATAATATACCACGAGCTCAGTATTCGATCGAGCTTTCCCTATATTTTTCATCTCAAATTCGGATTTTAAATAGCTTTTAAAGTCTCTTATTACATCAAGAGTACACATCATGTATGTAACATCAACATAAATAGCTACAATTCCAAATCAGGAACTTTCTTATGAATACGCAAGGAAAAATAACTTACTTATCTATCCCCTCCAAATCAAATAGCCACTTAGACGGGTATACCACATACGCCTGATTGCTTGAATCTATAAGTGAGCGTTCTATCTAAATGTAAACACACTCTGTGGTTTAAAGTCATTTGATTTAGGAAACAAAAGTCTATCAAGTACTTTTGTAAATATCTTCTATCTCTTGGTTCTTTCAGAGATACGTAACAACCACATACATATGCTGCATTTCAAGTCCTTTTGAAATACCAAGCTGACTAAGTAGCGGAACTATATAACGTACATTACAAGAGAACAATTCCAGGGATTTTTGTGAGAAACCTCGCGCCACAAGGAGAGTCTTTATACCATTACGACTTCATTATTCTCACTGTGCTTTGTGACAAATAATCATGTATGTCCACAGGCTTTACACTTGGTTGGTTAGCACTACCACACCAAATACCTATATATTTGTCAAAGAATCAAATTCTACCTGGATTGTGTAGGCCAAATATGCTCTTTATTGTTGATATTCAAACAATAAGAAGCATGGTTCGATCTCATCGTGCTCGATTTCCTTTAGCAACTATATATGAAAATAATAATCATTAATATGCTCATACAATCTTTCATTGACTTGTGTGTGTTCTCATAATCCACTTGGGATGTCAATGTTCTCTGGAATCGTTAAACTTCGGAGCGTCCTCCAGTATTGATTCATGGACATAGTCAGAGACAATCAAATGAGATAATTTCATTAATGATACAAATTAGGTTGTGCCTTAATCATCTACTTCCTTTCTAGGTGAGCATTGATCGAACCTAGTGGCATCTCCATCTTCCTTTATGGAGCCACGGCCTTAACTACACTTCCACCAAGTGTAGTTGCAACAACTTAGTCTATGGTGTACCCCATACCGAGGATT
Source organism: Papaver bracteatum (assembly GCA_023529315.1). Classification (NCBI taxonomy): domain Eukaryota; kingdom Viridiplantae; phylum Streptophyta; class Magnoliopsida; order Ranunculales; family Papaveraceae; genus Papaver; species Papaver bracteatum. The sequence continues at coordinate 378,994 of JAJJWX010000650.1, forward strand.
TCTAACCTTGCAGGAATATTTGCAGATGGTATGTGTGATCTTGTCACTTTAGCGACATCAATGTACATTCTGAAAATCGGTTATTCTTTGTCACTTCACATTTACATTTGTGGAGTACAAGAATCAACATGAGACATAGTGGGAACACACCACGACAATTCTTGTCGTTCCCTTAGAAAATACTTTTTCTTATCTCCCCCTAACGATGAGAAGAATGTCTCATTAAAATGACAACCCGCAAATCTAGCGGTAGGAGATATCCTACCAAAAGTTTTAAAATGCGGATAATTGTTGGGAACTCATTTCCAACATAACTACTTAACAGTTTTGAAGACCCATCATAGTACGATGTGGAGTCGTAATGGCACATATATAGTGTAACCAAAAATGCGTAAAAACACGAATGTCAGGCTTAAATCCAGTTACTAACTGGTACGCAGAAAAGGTTGACTAATATTAGGTTCTAAAAACAAATTAAGTAAGATGCGTGTAATATTGCATATCCCAAAGCAATAAAAGATAGGTTGGTACGCATAACCTATTCCTTAGACACCATCCGTAACCTTTGATGGTAGCCTCCGCGAGACCATTGGGAATAAGATTATCTATATTGATCCTATTAAACATGCAATATTCATCAAGTCCTTTTGATGTAAATTCTCTAGCATTAACAAGGGTGTTTAGCCTTTGCACTTTGCATTTTGTAATATGTGTTAGGAGTTTTCAAACGCAAATTTCTTGGGAACTATAACTAGTCCAAAATATCAAAACATTCACCAGATCCATCAGTCACTTTAATGGTCCGCATTCTGCATGAATATTTTTCTAAAGTTCACCTTGTTTTCTTTGTAATATGGAATTTTTACCATTTGCATCTTAGGATGGTCTCGATCCTGTTTTCTTTGTAATATGGAATTTTTACCATTTGCATCTTAGGATGGTCTCGATCCTGTTTTACTGAAGACTTTGTATAAATGAGTGATATGCTTTCTTACCTAAAAGCATCTAGTAATTTAGAAAACACTTATTGAGAGATATGTCGTCACTTTACATTCTGTCAATCTTTTTCCCATTTTCGTTCACTCAAATAAAGTGATATTTGTATGAGTTCTTTCAAAACAATCTTCATGTCACAATCAAAGTTTCTTTATGGTTATGCTCAAAGCCTGTATGAGTCAGTTTCCAACATTTCATCGTCGGATTCAATATGATTGAATAATCCAAATATTATAGTGAATTACATTGCACTAGATTGACTCATTAGTTTCTCTAAAATATATTTAATTTCCTTCCAAATATATTAGAGACTATAAAAGATGCAATCAATTACATTCTCATCATTTTTGATGTTCCACATGATATCCATTTGCACGGGTTACTTGGGAATTTAACAAGGTGTGATTATCTCTCGGTACATGTAGAGATTTTTTTTTTGACGTCTTTGTTCTATCTTGAAAAAAAAAAAGAGAAGTGCTGCGCTCGATAAGAGAGTCAATTGGCCAGGCAAAGTTCTTGTTGCCATTAAAGTTGATGTGAAAATTGGTTGTTACTATGATACACATACACATTATATTGTATATACCAACACCTATGACCAGGTGCATTTCCAACTCTTTTATTTATGATGGGAGATAGAATTACATTTTAGCTGATCCCATGTTCAATTGATACCTATACTTTGGTGTCATTACTGCTGGGGAAGAAAAAAAATATTTTTTTTGTCTCATGATATATATGTCCCTTTTCACATGTTTTACATGAGTCGGTACGTCTAACCCTCATTACTTTGGGGTTCTTTCCATTTTCAATTTTGCTATATTTAGCTTAATTTGAGAAATTTCTTTATCTCATTAGGCCAAGAGAATCTCACTACACATGTCAACCAATTACTTTAGGTTGAATATATTACTAAAAAATAATTAATTCTCTTGATGTCATACTTCAACATATACCGGTTCGTTAGTATTATGGATGAAGTAGAGAAATGAAAATTTTATGACTCATATCATCTTTTGTGAGTTCTTCCACAAAATTTGGAATGCATGTGATTTTATTTGCAACGTATCTTTTGAAAATACCGACTCTTAATAGACGAAACAGTGGATTGCATCCCACAGAACATTTCAAATTTGGGAAGAAAATATCAAGTACACAATATAATGGTGCTCAAGTACTTCTAAACCCCAAATAAATATATTGGAATCGAGTTGGTACAACCAATTAAACAAAACACACCATTCAACTATAGCCAATATCACATTTAAGAGGATAAAATAACACTAAAGCCAAAACTCTTAATGATCAACAATCATAATTAAATTGACTATTTATATGATATGGGCTTATCTTTAGACAAAAATAAATAAAGCTAGGCATGTTCTAATAACAAACAAATAACCCAGCAAGTATATTCAATGTAAAGGCCCACATTAGTGTTATAGTTACATACCTTTGGGTTTTGGTTCCCCCTGTATATATATAGACAAAAACGGAACGAATTTAGCCGTGCACGTCCCAAAAGCAGAAAACCAGGAACATGATAGGGTTGGACCGATTCGCCTGGACCAGGTTGGTTAGATGGACCGGGCCGGGCTGGTTGGATGAACCGGACCGGGTTGGTTGGATGGACCGGACCAGATTGGTTTGGTGAACCAGACCGCATTGACTGGGTGGACCGAACTGTTCGTCTGTTTCTTCTCTTTCACGATCAGACGTGGTTTCTTCCAATTTTTTTTTCATCTCGGGAAGATACACTTCCATCTCTTTCTCGGGAACAACAAATCCCAACCACCAAATTACAGACGGGATTAGTACATACACACTGGGAGAAATTAATAATCAAATCAAATAAAATAATCCCTAATCCTGATTAAATCAAATTTTTGATTACAAATGATTAACCAAAATAATCCCTAATCATGATTATAAATGATTAACCAAAATAATAATCGCTGCAGATTTAATATATCCAATGTATATGTCGTAGGCCCTACAACATTATTGTATTTATTATAATGTTAAGTGTATAATATTATAGGGTAAAACTTGTCTTTATAAGAAAATACCAAGGTTAAAATAGAAAATTAATTAGATCGAATTACGTGGGTTCACAGTTTCTGCTTTATCTTTTAAAAGCAGGTCTAAAATGAAAGTGTTTCTCTCCAAAAATATTTTGAAAAAAAATTATCAAACATAATTTTGGGTAAAAGTTTGTTACAAAGTGCTTTTGATGAAAAAAAAAAGCAATCCCAAACGGAACTTTACTGTCACTGCTTTGTTTGCGGTACAAATTTAACTATTCCTAGCAAACCGGGTTTAAAACTCTTCCAAAACTCCTAGAGCTTGTTTGGCAACTCGAAAATTGGAAATATTTTTTTTTTTAATTTGATATATATTCTTATGGTTGATAAGTTAATCTAATGTCCCATTGTCAAACTAACTTTTGATTATTTTCCTTTGTACCCTTTTTACGTGTATTCAAATACTTTGTTTTATTAAATATAAGGAGAAAATGGAACCTCTTTCAATCGAATGTTGAACCTGGCTCGTCAGAGACCTCTAAAAAATACTCTTTTTATAAAATCCTTCTGGAATGATTCAAATGTACTAGATATTGTTGATTTTTTTATTTAATCTGTTTTGTAGTTTTTCTTTGTTCGGTTGTTGTGTCTGAGTTTTCGGGTAAAATAAATAATAATAAAAAATGCAGTTATTTATATTTTTTTTGTAAAATTTATACATTAAACTCAACAAAATATGTATTGGATGTCATTTTTGAAAAAACAAATCTCATTATCACAAGAAATAGAGAATTATAACTCAAAATATCAAAGAACAAAGTGCAAACACTTTAAAACAATATATTTCGGGAACAATATTGGAAATTGGAATCACAATTATTTTGAATTGACACACTTCCTAAATATTATTTCCATATATCCAACAAAATAATGCCAACCCTAATATATTTAAGGTGCCGACCTCAAAGATTTTCCTCCCAAGGACGCAGAGCCAAAACACAAAAAAAGTACGCTTAACAAAGGGCGAATATTGAAGCGACCAACTTAAAATTTGATCGACTGAGGCGATAACGGCTAGAAATCACTGATCATCTACTCTTGTTTTCCGAGGATATTATTTAGCTCATAAAATCAATTCGTAGAAGCTTTTTCCGAAATCAATTATATGTGCATATTGCAGATTATTCTAACACACAACAAAGTTTTCTTTTTTTCACCTGATGCTAACTAGTTACAAATTCAGGTGGCTCATATCATCATCCAGCAACTTTACCATTATACTAAAGATAAATGTTATCCCACACGACTTTGCGGAATGGCTTCCCGCAAAAGCGGTTTCTTTTCCGTTAGATGATCAAATCAACGGTTAGATTCACATTCAGGAAATAACCCATCACTTTCAGGAAAGGACCCACCATTTTTCCTAAAAGGTTCAAGACTATTAAATCTGGATTTTAACATGATCTAACGGTAAAGGAGCTACCTTTGCGGGAAGCCATCCCGCAAAATCGTGTGGGATAATACTACTCCATACTAAATTGACACCTGGGAGCTACTTGCAAGTTAAACACACAACAAAGGGCAGAGAGGAAGAATTGTTGAAAGGCAATCAAAATGGTTTGAGTCGTTTGACTGTCGGCTTTCAGTGGGAAATTTTGACAAAAAATAAAATAAAGATAAAGCTATCTTTCTTTTCTTTGTCGGGTCATTTCACTTCCATTCTTTAACTTTAAAAGAAGAAAAAATTCCAGAACTCAACTTCCGGTTCCCAATATATTTCTTTCGCGTGGCGTCTACGTGTGGACCAATGGGTGGTGTATCAATAGCGGACCATGAAGTGTCCACTGTTCCACCACAGGATCTATAAGGGTGGGTTTTTTAAATCATCAGTGGGACCTTAATATCATAATCCAACGGTGCAGAAAATTGATCCGCCAAATTGGTACACCCATTTAGTCCACCCTTAGACTTTTTCTTTCGTAAATGAATTTATTTCGTCTTCCCTAGGGATGAATTTATTTCGTCTTCCCCATGATGAATTTATTTCGTCTTCTCCAGGGATTAATGGAATTTATTTCTGGACAGTGTATTATTGGTGGTAACAAAGTTTTGGGATGTTTCTAGTATATACATTAGAATCCTTTTATTGTTAGGGCTTTTGGGGGCTTAAAATACTAATTGCAACCTAAATGTGATAGGGGGAGACCTAATCTATGTAAAATATCAAAAATACCCTTATCCTTAAATAGATCAAAAATCTAACTTTTTAAATAAATTATCTTCTCTTCCCCCTTTTCTTAATCCTATATCATGATGATTATACCATTAAAATATATATATATATATATATATTATTTTTCTTCCTCTTTTTTTCTTCTTCATCATGGCATCACGATTTCATAAAAAGAAAAATCTAAGAAAACTCATTATTTATTTTTGATTTTGATTGCCAAAAAGCTTCGATTCGATTAAATTAAAGTTAAAATAAATAAATTTCTGAAACTGTTTACGCCTTTACGGTTGGGAGTTCTTAATTTCCCAACTGTAAATCATACTTTACGTCTTAGAAAATAGGATTTCCTAGCCGTAATTTGGTTTACGGTTTGGACAATCAAAACTCACGGCCGTAAAATGTTGTTTATGGTTAGGAAATCCTAACCGTAAGCGATTCTGATAATCACGATAAGAAAAAAAACACAGAGGTTGAGTTTCAGTCAGGAAATACTTAGGCTAGAAATTCATCTTTTCTGAGCTGTAAGCAGCTCATTTACAGCTAAGAGGCAGATATTTTCTTCATTTACGGCTGAGAAATGACGAATTCCTAGACGTAGTAATGTTTACGGCTAGAAGTTCATCATTTCCTAATCGTAAGTTGACAAAAAAATGCAGAATGAATATTTGAAGTAAGTTTTATACCCAATCTCAAAATGAATAACGAGTATATGTATCACTTTATACTGAAATTCAAATAGAGTATAAGTTCTTACTCGATTTCAGAATGGGTATGGTTTTATACCGATTCCAAAATCATACATATACTCTATTTCAAAATGAGTATAAAGTTATACGCGATTTCAAAATGAGTACAAAGCTATAAACGATTTCAAAATGAGTATAAGTTAATACTTGATTTTAAAATGAGTATCACTTTATACTCGATTTCAAAAAGAGTACAAGGTTATACTCGATTTAAGATCATGTATGAAGTGAAACTAATTATGAGGTCTACTCATTTTATGAGTATCAGTATGTACTCAACCTTAAAACGAGTTCAACAATATACAAATTTTTCATATAGAGTATAAGCTTGTTACGACTGAAATAATGCTGAGTTTTTAGCCGTAAAAAAGAGGTTACGGCTGGGAAATATTGAATATGTAGCCGTAAAACAGGTATACAGCTGAGAAATGTTACAATGCAAGTCGAAAATATATGTTTATGGTTAGGAATTTCTAGCCGCATGCATTTCTGATTATCATAAAAAATTGAAAAAAAAAAACAGAGATTGTGTTGCGGCAAGGTTTTCCCAGCCGTAACTTATCATACGGATGGGAAGTCTAGCCGTAATTTGTTCTGAAAATTCAAAAAAAATTACTTTCGGTTGGGAGTTCTTTATTCCCCACCGTAAAGTGTTGATTTCGGTTGGGTCGATAATATATCCCAACCGTAACCCCTAGAAAAACCCAGAATTTTTATGATTTTTAACGGATTTGAATCAATCAAAACTGTTACGGAGACATGTTTATAAGGTTCTCTTAACTATTTTTCAGGATATATTTCATCAATTTCTTCAAAAAATTCAAAATATTTCATCAAAATCCCCAACTCCTTCTTGCAAATCCAAAAAAACAAAAAAAAAAACAATAGTTTTGATTTTCAAAAATTTATTCTGATGATTCCTTTCACTAATCTTAATTAATTTAGTTAATCATCCTAACTAACACTAATTTATTTAAGGGTATATTAGGTATTATTGAAATATGTGGATAAGGGGCTCTATGAATTGTTATTTCATGACCCTAAACAGTACCAAAAAACCCATCCGTTTAAAGCCCCAATAATATTATTCATATATTATTTGTGGGTTTCCGAATATAAGCTGTCACACTTGTGAGCTTTTTAAAGGGTACATTTTCTTTCTGCCTTTCGGCTTAATTGGGAGATGAAAACGACCTTGAAAACGACTCCACAGTTGAACCACCTCAAGCGCTGTATGTACCCAAATCGTAACCACCTTTCATTTTACAATGAACCTGCATTATTGACTGGGGACCCTATCTTTCCACATAATACAACATTTTTCTTCGTTGCATGTTCATCCAATAAGTTCGATCACGTCTACAAATCGCTCGGAACAAAGGAAAAAGAAACAGCATTTTAACAGGAAATTGTAATTGCAGGAAGTACCAGATGGGCTCTTCATGCTGTGGTAACGGCAAAGTTCAAGAGTCCTTGGATTCTGTCCTCTATTTATGGGAGTACCAATAAGGCCAATAGGAAGAGAGTTTGGGAGGAGATCGGAGCTATTTCTGAGGTTGGTCAGACAAGCCACTTAGTGATGGGAGATCTAAACACAATTGGATCAAAGAATGAAAAAGCTGGTGGGAGAGAACCTTCTGCTAGTCAACTTCAAGAGCTCAAAGATGTCATGAACCAGTGTGGTTTGATTGATCTGGGGGCACACGGTCCAAGGTACACGTGGAATAACAAGAGAGTTGGATTTGCTAACATCAAGGAGAGGCTGGATCGTGTGTTAGCTAATGAGGAGTGGTGCAACAGCTTTAAAAATGCTCAGGTATTTCACCTCTCTTACTTTAATTCTGATCATAGAGCTGTGTTAATAGACCTTGAGCCGACAAAGTCTTACAAACAAAGACCTTTTAGGTTAGAGGCCATTTGGACATCAGATGCTAGGTTTATTGATGTTGTTAAGGACAATTGGCATAATTCCCCTAGGAACAACCACCAAAACTATTTCGAAAATGTTGACAAATTACAAAAAGAAGCAAAAAAATGGAACAAAGATGTTTTTGGTAATATGTTTTCTAGGATTGAAAGAGCCCGATTTGATCTTAATAATGCTCAAAATGCTTTTGATTTTTCTCCCACTGATGAAGCTAAGAAGCATATGATTACCTGTTTGTGTGATTATTTAAATCTTCTCAAGATGGAAGAAGTTTTTTGGAGACAGAAATCTAGGGTTGATTGGCTCAAAGAAGGAGATCTTAATACTAAATTCTTTCATACTTCTACGCTTGTTAGAAGAAGAAGGAATTCCATTTGTATGCTAAAGGATGATGTTGGTTAGTGGTTGACTTCTGATACTGAAATTGAAAAGGAAATTGTCAATCATTTCAGTTCTCTTTTTAATTCGACTGTCTCTAATTTGGACCATAGCGAAATTGAATCTTTATTTCCTAGCATTATCTCTGATAGTGAGAATAATAACATTACTAAAGAGGTCACTGTTAAGGAAATTAGAGTTGCTATGAGACAACTTGGCCCATTTAAATCCCCGGGACCAGACGGTCTTCAGGGGTTTTTCTTTCTTAAGTATTGGGACATTGTTGGACCTAGCATAATCAGACTGGTTAGGGATTTTTTCTCTCATGGTATTCTTGATTATAAACTTAACAAAACTTTTATAGCCTTGATTCCTAAGAAAACAATTTCTTCTTGTGTTAAAGACTATAGGCCTATAAGTCTTTGCAATTTTGCTATGAAAATTATAACAAAAGTCCTCACCAATAGGATTAGACCAGTTATGAACAAAATTGTGTCTAGGAATCAACATGCTTTCATTGAGGGAAGGTCCATTTTTGATTCAACTATTATCTGCAACGAAATTATCCATTCTTTCAAGGCTAAGAAAGGCACTAAGGGATGGATGGCTCTCAAACTTGACTTCGACAAAGCTTATGATAGGGTTAGTTGGCCTTTTGTTGCAAAAATTCTAAAGTGTGTGGGCTTTGATGACAAAGTGGTGGACTGGATAATGACTTGTATAACCTCTGTTTCTTTTCAAGTTCTAATCAATAGTGCCCCTAGTGAAGTTTTCACTCCTAAAAATGGTATTCGTCAAGGAGATCCTTTATCTCCTTACATCTTCATTTTATGTCTTGAAGCTTTGTCGAAACTTATTCAACATGGTATTGACTCCAAATTTTTGCAGGGTTTTACTATTGCTAGGGGAGCTCCTATGATCACTCATTCTATGTATGCTGACGACATCATCATTTTTGTCAAAGCCAACTACAAAAATGCTTGTAATCTAAGACAGATTCTTGAAAAATTTTGTCGCTGGTCGGGTCAGCTGGTTAGTGATGCTAAATCCACTTTACTGACTTCTAGTAATTTGGGCAGGAGTTTCACTAAGGGCATGGCCAAAGCTCTAAGAGTTCAGGTAGCCACAAATCCAGGTAAGTATTTAGGCATTCCTCTGCAGTGGGGAAGAATCTATGAGAAAACTTATTCAGATCTATTAGAAAAACTAAGTAATAGAATGTCTGGATGGAAATCTAAATCTTTGAATATGGCTGGTAGATCTGTTCTCATTAAGTCTTCTCTCGACCCTGTTTCGAATCATGTGATGTCAATGTTGAAATTACCTAAAGGCCTTGTCAACAAGATAGATAAGTTTAGGAGGAATTTCCTGTGGGGTGGCGATAAAGATTCTAGGAAAATGCATAATGTTAATTGGCTTACTGTTTGCAGTCCTGTGGTTAATGGTGGTTTAGGGATAAGAGATATGGAGCTAAATAACCTGTCCCTTCTTGCTAAAATGGCCTGGAGGATAAGTGAAGATCCACATTCTGAGGTTGCTAGTCTTTTGAAGGCTAAATACTTTAAGGATAGTGATTTCTGGTCTAGTAGTATCAAAGGTGGGTGCTCGTCTAGTTGGCGAAGCCTTGTTCAAGGGAAAAACGTTATCAAAAGTAGCCTTAGGTGGTGCATTGGTGATGGGAGCTCAGTGGATTTCTGGAATGATGCTTGGATCAATGATCTTCATCTTTCTGCTATCACCAATGGGAATAATATTAGAGTTCCTAATCTTACTGTTAAAGATGTTATTAACCCAAACACGAAACAATGGGATTTGGCTGCTGTAGACCAATTCATCTCAGATGAGGTGAAGAGGAAAATTTACTCTATTGCTATCTCTACGGGTGAGGGAAGAATTGATAAGAGGTTATGGGCTTATGGGAAAGATGGCAGAGTGAGCGTTAAAGAGGCCTACAAACATCTAATTTCCAGAAAGGTTGATACGGATAGTATCAACATGGACTGGAAATTTCTGTGGAACATCAAATGCCCTGAAAATCAAATTCTTCTTGTGGAAATTGTGCCACAATAAACTAAACCTAAATGAATCTCTTTATCGGAAAGGTATTTCTTTAACCCTGTGTTGTTCCTTTTGCAATAGTGACTTTGAAAACTGTTTATCATTTGTTCTTCAATTGCCCTTCAGTTTCTCCCATTTGGAATAAGTTACATACTATGACAGGTAAAAGAATAGATTTGGATGTGATGACACCTACTTATTTAAAACATTTACTGTCCATGAATAGTTCTGTTGGAGGTATTAGGTGGTGCTACATAATTCCTCATGTGTTATGGTGCATATGGAACAGTAGGAATAGATTCATCCATGAGAATGAAAAGTTTTCTGCTTTAAAAACTCTAGCGTTGGCTATTAGAAGAGCAAGGGAGTATTATTTCACTGTTGTTCAAAAAGATGAAAGCTTGACTTGTATGCGTGAAATTCTGGTTAGATGGAAATTCCCTAAGACGGGTTTTTATAAATTGAACACAGATGGCGCTTCTTCTAATTCTCATTCTGCAGGAATTGGAGGAGTGGTTATAGACGATGCAGGTTTCTTTGTGGTAGGTTTTGCAAAGCACATATATCAAAATGGGAGTAATGTGGCTGAAGTCTGGGCTGCAAGAGATGGCCTGTTACTTGCTCTACAACTGGGAATTAAAAAACTTGAAGTTGATTGTGATTCTGCCTACACTATTCAACTGTGTAATGGCGAAATCACTCCGCCCTGGCATCTCAAAGGGCTTATCCAGGATATTAATGACATGAGGGAGAAGTTTGAAGACCTTGTTTTTGTTCACCAATACAGGGAATCAAATTTTGTTGCAGACACTTTGTCGAATAAAGCTGCAGAGAGGACTTTAGAGGGTGTGTGGTTTACTGGGCCACCAGAAGAGATTTTCAATTGTCTTAATGATGACATTCAGGGTGTGTCTCACCCGAGAATGATCAAAGTTTGTTAGTTTTGGTGTTTTTTGTTTCGTTATAAAAAAAAAAAAAAAAAAAAAAACAAGAAATTGTAATTCTTAATATACCGTGGAAAAACTCCTGATAACATGGCATTCAGAGACTGAACGGTTATGGAAACTTCTGATCAAGTGAAATGTACATAACTATTACAACCAACTTATACAAAATTTTACGTTACTTCAATTTTTTTTACGGACGAAGACCCGGAGAGATATCTTTTGGGGGCGGAAGGAGTCAGATATTACAGGGAGCCAAAAGGATATCCATCAACAACTTTTGACAATTGAAAGGTATTTATTGCGGTGCCCACAGCAAGTCACTCAGACAGAAGGTGATAAGAAACGGCCAATGGGTGCGTGTGCGGTGGTGAATGGTTAGATGTTTATTCTTCCCTCCCACTACCACCACTTCACAAGAAAGCAAGTGTGTTCAGTATTTAATTTCAAAAAGTCTCTTATTTGTGTCACGTCAAAGTCAAGGACGTTTGCAACTTGCCCTCTTGGTCACTTCAGTTCTGTTTATAGGTTCCCTGCTACGGATTTGTGGTACAACCAATACAACTTTTCCTATATTCGTCTAGTCTAATCATCATTTTGCAATATCATTTTATTATTTCTAATAAAGTAAATTTATTGGACAACACTTTAAAAGTTATTTATCAATTTCCAAAAACAAAAATATTATAAATTTGTTTGGGAACATAAATTCCAGAATAATTTCTAAAAACCAAAAATTTACTAGTTTTCTGTTAAATAAGTTGTTTTTGTTTCTAATTTCTGAGACTAATTTTTACTTCTCTGTTTCTGATTTCCGAACAGGTTATTGGCTTGACGATATTTCTGATATCCAAACTGGTTATTCGGATCATTATTGAACTAAACAATCAAAGTCTAGACGAGATCACATGCTATGATATCCTATTTTGTTGTATTATTTTTACATTTATTTATCACTTCGTATACGTACAGCGAAGGCATTAAAATTGTTCAACAAATTTTGTTGTGAGATAACTACAAATATTAATAGCAATCTATCTATCATTATCAGTGTTTATCTCTTAACTTTCTCACCATCAAGGTTTGAAAGTGACTTGATTGAGTGCCATTGTTGGCCCCATTATTTCATATAAGTGGACACAACTGTACCACCTACATTTCCTTCTCCTCTGTCTCTCTCCAAAAAAAGACCACAAAATATGAACCAAATCAAACCAAAAAGATACAAGAACCCTAATCCTACACTTAAAGCAAATCCAAAAACCCTAGCTCTTAACAGTTTTGAAGATCTCTTAAATGTTTTCGATTAATCAGAAAATGACAAATTCGGAAGATATTTTGCATGTCACATTTTGAGTTGAGCTATGTGTTATATTTATTCAGTGAAATTTTTTAATCTGAGTCTCGGAAATGATAAAACTTCTTACAGAATTAGCAGTAAACTGCTTATATTTTCATTTTTAATTCCGCTGAAAAATAATAGAAAACAAATTATTTATATTCAATATAAACTTTAATTAGATAAATTTAAATTTTATGTTTAAAAATAATTATAGTGTCCACGTAACGACGTTCAGATATATCCGCCTTCTCCGGAGTCGAGAGAGCACTGTTTCTTGTTTACAGAGTGAGATGAGAATCTATGACCAAGTGTGGGTCCCAGACCAATCAAACACCAAATATAAATAAAAAACTCTCTCATTTAAAAACCTTTTTTAATTTAAGACATCTCTGCAAAGGAGCTCCGTTTTTCTCATTTTCATTTTTAAATACGTATATATATAAACAAAAAAATACGATTCTTTATTAATTTGTATGGTAGCCGGAGGCGATGCCTACGCCGGTGAGTGTAGTTCGGGAGTTTCTAACACCAGAAGCAACACTGGCAGTTGATGAAGCGGTGGTTATTGCAAGAAAAAGAAATCACGCGCAGACAACTTCTATCCACGCGCTGTCAGCTTTTCTTTCCTTACCTAATTTTCCACTCCTTCGTGATTCAATTTCCAGAGTAAGAAGCTCGATTTATTCATCTCGTCTGCAATTGAAGGCTCTTGAGCTCTGTTTTAATGTTTCTTTAGATCGAATTCCATCCTCAAAATCAAAAAATCAGAAAAATCATGATGATCATGGAGGTGGAGATGGTAGTAGTAGTGGTGGTCCTGATGATGATGATGAGCCACCAATTTCAAATTCATTCATGGCAGCAATAAAACGTTCACAAGCAACTCAGAAAAGATACCCAGAGAATTTTCATTTGAACCAACAAAATCAAAACACTGTAGTGAAAGTTGAGCTGCAACCATTGATTTTATCAATTCTTGATGATCCTGTAGTTAGTAGAGTTTTTAGTGAAGCTGGGTTCAGAAATTATGATATTAAAGTATCAATTCTTCGTCCTCCACCAGCAACAACATCATCTCGGGTCTTTAGTTCTGCACCATTGTTTCTCTGTAATTTCACTGATAATGATGAAATTACTAGAAAAGGTTTCAGCTTTCCGTTTTCTCCTGGGTTTTCTAATCCTGGGGGTTTATCAAACTCTGATGATGAAATGGAATTTAAGAGAATTGTGGAAGTTTTGTTGAATAAAGAACAAAGGAATCCGTTACTTGTTGGTGTTTCTGCAAATGATGTTCTTCATAGTTTTGAAGAAATTTGTGGGAGAAGAGCAGGAAATGTTGCTGCTTTGCCTGTTGAATTGACTGGATTGAGATTTATTAGTATCGAGAAAGAAGTGCTGGAATTCATGAATGGAAATGAAAATGAGGGTATGTTGATATCGAAATTTCAAGAGTTGGAGAGATTAGTAGTCCAGAGCTGTTCTGGTCCTGGAATTGTGATTTCTTTTGGAGATTTGAAGGGTTTGGTAGACGGAAATAGTGATGGGAGTTTTGTAGTTACTGAATTGATGAAGTTGTTAAATTGTAATTCGGCGGAAAAAATATGGTTAATGGGTTCAGCTTCTAGTTATGAAACTTACTTGAAGTTAATAAGAACATTTCCATCTGTAGAGAAAGACTGGGATTTGAAGCTTGTACCCATAACATCTATAAGAGCTACTAATGGAGGTGTTTGCGCAAGGCCACACAGGTGTGTGCCACTCAATTTCAACCTCGTTTTATTTTTTCCGATTATATATTGCGTAATTCGACTTTCATTGCAGCATATAAGTAGTTTTTGTTGATTGAATGAAGCAGAAGAAAATGAAAACATATATTTTTAGATTGTTAGATTCGCGCATGAGATATTTTTTATTGTTCCTTCATAAACAAATGTATTGGTTTGTACTTACTAGCTAGTAGATAAGGAGGTTGTTTTGTTTTCAAGCTCGCTATTTTGTATAGTTTATTAGTTCCATGGAGTGTAGTTGCTTCAGTGTTTCTTCTTGTCATATTGACTGTAAGTAACTATCCGTTCACCGTCATCTGAATACCATAGCCTGCCGATGTATAGTATTTGGCTCTAATTGTGAGGTTGTGTTAGCCCTTCATCAACCTTAAGTGGCCGACGTACGTAGATTGTCTATCTTCAGTTGATATTTATTACGCTGAGATATTTCTTGCTCCTACTTCTGCAGTAATTTTCCTCCCTGTGTTAATTTTCAAGTTTCGGTTGTTCAAAGTTACGTAGGAATAGCAAGTCTCTGTTGCTGATCATATATGCCCATTTATCTCATAGTTCTGTTCTTGTGTTGTTGCAGTCTTAAGGAATCATTTGTTCCGTTGGGTGGGTTTTTCTCCACGCCATCTGATCTGAGACCGCCGGTTAGCAACAATTCTTCCATGTCTTGTTGCAATCTTTGCAATGAGAAATACGAACAGGAACTTTCTTCTATTCTGGAAGGGGGATCCATCGTCTCAGTTTCAGATCACTATAAATCAAGCTTCTCATCCTGGATGCATCCGGACGAGCTAAGCCCAGATAAGGTATGTGTACCTTCACGAAGTTACACTCTGCTCTGTCCTAGTTTATCATGTAAAAAGAAGTTATTTTAGGTTGAAATTTCATTTGTTCCACCAACTGCCTAGTTCTACGACTAGTTTCCATGGGTGATAGTAGAGGTGTTGGTCTGTCTTATCCTCGTTCACTCAAGGCTCTAGAAACCGATTTGAACTGTTGACTGAAAAATATTTTACACCTATGCTCGGCTGTAGTGGTGTCTGGAATATTAGAACACGCATAGAGCATTGTGACAATTATTCATGTAAAAACGATGTTCCATCTTTCCAGTGCAGGTCAATGTCGATAGAACGGTATTAAATGCTAAAGTAGTTGGGTTGCAAAAGAAATGGAATGATATCTGCCAACGCCTTGGTCACACATCGCCAACTACCAAAGCCGAAATTTCTCGTGTGGGATCCCAACTTCTTCCACACATTGTGGGATTTCCAGTTGCTGAGAATAGGAAGGACTATGTGCATCCTTCTCCAAGCAAAAGTTTGTCCGAGAATGTTTCCCCTTCAACCGCATCACCAAAGCTTCCCGCACTAAACCACAATATTCCAGTACAGCTAGTTTCTGAAGGTAAGGATGATGACATTGGGCAAAAGCTACAGCATGTAAGACCCTTGAGGAGTGAATGTTTTCACATTGAGGGTCTTAGCTCTCCTGCAACTTCTGTGACAACGGATTTAGGTTTGGGAACACTCTATGCTTCTAATCCTATGAAGAAACCAAATAATCCCATAATTCAAGCCCATAAAGAGCGTCTTCAGGAGTTTTCTGGTTGCTCTCCTTTAAGAGTTGATGTAGTTTCTACAAATGCTTCAAGTACTCCAATCCGCCCTTCCTCGTACTCGAATACGCATTTGAGTGGGAACTTTGACCCAACAGATATCAAGACACTTTGGCAAAGCATCATCAAACGAGTTGGTCGACAAAATGAAGTCATATATGATGTTAGTGAAACGATATCTCATTGCAAAACAGAAAATGGAAGGCGCCGTGGTACAAGCCTGAGAAGAGATATATGGTTGAGTTTCCTTGGTCCTGATAGGGTTGCAAAGAAGAGAATTGCTGAAGCACTCGCAGAGATAATTTGCGGGAGCAAGGAAAATTTGACTGCTGTGGACCTATGCTCTGAAGATGGGATGACCTGTTCTGGCACGATTTTCGGCAGCCAAGAACTTAATGACTATGATCTGAAATTCAGAGGCAAGACGGTTGTTGATTACATTGCCGAGGAAATAAGGAAGAAACCCTTTTCAGTTGTGTTTCTTGAAAATGTAGACAAAGCAGATCCAATTGCTCAAGATAGCTTGATCCAAGCCATCAGGACTGGTAAATTACATCCATGGAACGGAAGAGAAGTAGCCGTCAATAATACAATATTCATTGCAACATCAGAAGTCACGAAGGACCGTAAAAAAAAATCTTCGCGAAACGAGCACATCAAATTCCCTGAGCAAAGAATTCTGAGAGCCAAAAGTTGGAAAATGCAGATTTTGATTGGACTTGTTGCTGAGGGCACTGCCATACTGAAATACTCCAGTGTATCACTCACTTCAGCAACATTTGTCAACAAAAGAAAGTTGATAGGCACAGGTGAAGCCATAAAGCAGCCTGAGATCTTTGAAAGGATAAAAAAAGCGTGCAAAACATCGTCAAGTAACTATCTAGATTTGAATTTACCTGCAGAAGAGGAGACTGAAGCAAATGATGCAAATTGTTCAAACAGTGAGAGTAACTCTGCATCGGAAGTTTCAGAATCATGGTTGGAAGATTTCTTCGATCGAGTAGACAAAAATGTAGTCTTCAATCCATTTGATTTTGATACTCTTGCAGATAAAATATTAAAAGAGATGGACAAGACCTTGCACGATACATTTGACGAGTCCAGTAAAATTTTACTGGAGATAGATTTGAAGGTCATGGAACAGATGCTTGCAGCTGCTTGGCTGAGTGACGATAAAACATCCATAGAAGCCTGGGTCAGTCAAGTTCTTGGGAGAAGCTTCACTGAAATTCGACAACAATACTTAAATGGCAGAATTACATCTGGGTCTGTTCTGAAGCTGGTTGCTTGTGAAGGTGTTCCTATGAAAGAAGAAGCAGATACTATTCGCCTTCCAGCGACAATTATTCTAAACCTACAATAGTTAGTTATACTATGGAAAATTATTGTTCTTGTAATTATCTACGTAGTAGTAGATGTATGACGTAGCTATTGTAAAAGTTTTGCATTCTAGGCTCTAGTTATTACTTGATGCGGTATTGTTGAATCCCATAGTTTTATTTGGGGTTCATCAGTTAGGCAGACTATCCCATAGTGCTGTCTGCATTTCTAATAGTGATTGCAGTTGGGAGATATGGTGGTGTCTGTGACTCTGTGTTATAGTAAGTGCTGACCATACCCTAAGTAGAACCAGACCAGCCATTTAAGCAGCAACTACTGGTAGATGCTTATTTTTGTTAGTACAAGAAATGAACCTGTGCATTTCGAGTGCACGAGAATAATGTGTATTCTTTTTGTAAAACTTTCTTTTAGAACCAATGTCGATGAGTACGCCTTACAATGGATTTAAAATGAATCAATATTCAACAATTTTTATTCGGTTTTGCTTGTTCTAATATGATGATATGCCTTTATTTCGAGTCCATAGTACTGATTCTTAGAGCAAGGACTATGCCGTTGAGAGTCTTTTTTCAAAATGAAAGACTTGATCAAATTTATTCCCACTTATTATTATGGATAAAGGGAAATCCTCTTTCACGTCAAACTCAATCAACCTCTCCTTTGATTGATTGGGTGAGCGAAAGTCTTCAGTATACAACTCTTAGTTTACCGTTTGAAATAAACAAATGTAAAACGGCTCTTTGCTTGCCGCATAAAATGAAAGTGAAAACAGACACCTATTTGTTCACCTTTTAATAATATTCTGCTTCAAACTTGTATTTTTTTTTATAAAAGAAATTTATTGATTAAGTAACTGAGAAGTTTTGGTCTCCTGCTAGGAGCCTACAGATTTCAGCGGAATAATTATTAAGACAAACAAGTGAAGATGACGACTCTCTCACATTCTTGGATACAATATCACCACTTGATTATCATCTCGACTTACATAAGTAAAACAACAAAAACTGAAATTTAAACTTAAACTTAAGTTTTAAATCTCTTTCAAAATGTTTTTATTCTCCCACTGAATAAGCAATTCATTACTTGTAATGGACTCAATAACTAGCTTGGCATCAGCTTCAATATGAATATTTGTCAGTTGCATATCTCTAGCCCATAACAAAGCTTCACGAATCGCAATGCATTCACCTGCTTCCGGATTTAGAATCCCGTCAAAGTAGTGTCCTTTGATCCTTTCGCAGTTAGCTGAGTGATCACGCAATACAGTATCAGTGCCAAGATAGTTAGTGACATGATCAAAGGAGGCATCAACATTAAATTTAAGAATGCCATGTGAAGGAGGTTTCAAATATGATGTTTTAGGGAGACATAAATCTGTATGCACTGACTCATGGTTACACAGATGAGAGTTTAGATGATAGTAAATTTTGAGAACAGAATTATAAGGGTTTAGAGTAACTCCCTGGAAGATGGCTTCACATCTATCTTTCCATAATATCGATGCCCCTATCATTAAAATGTGAAAAAGCGGGGGTCTAACAACCACACCCAATAATTCGTTTGGCAATCTGAGAGGACTTACTCCAATATACTTTCTAGAGAATCAACTAGACAGTCAGACTCAATCTAGAGAAAAGTATATACAAGAGTTTATATCTCTAACTCTTAATTCAATCTGCAATCAACAAATAGAAATTTGCGATCCCGATTGAATATAAGAGAAGTAACTTGAACAGTACCAAAGACCAATGTTCAAGGATCAATCAATTTCAATCAACAACCAAAGGTTGGATTTCCTAATTGTTCGATACAACGCACAACCTGTGATATTTCAATTATATAACAAAATATAACGCGGAAAAGAAATAATAAAGACACCCGAATTTGGTTAACGAGGAAAACCGCAACTGCAGAAAAACCTCGGGACCTAGTCCATCTTTGAACACCACACTGTATTAAGCATCTACAAACACTAGCCTACTACCAGTGAACTTCGGACTGGACTGTAGTTGAACCCTAATTAATCTCACATTAATTCAAGTTACATTTGCGTTCCTTACATTTCTGATCCCAGCAGGATACTACACACTTGATTCCCTTATCTGATCTCACCCACAACCAAGAGTTGCTACGACCCAAAGTCGAAGACTTGATAAACAAATCTGTCTCACATAGAAAAGTCTATTGGAATAGATAAATCTGTCTCCCACAGAAATACCTATGATTTTTGTTCCGTCTTTTGATAAATCAAGATGAACGGGAACCAATTGATAAACCTGTCTTATATTCCCGAAGAACAACCTGTTATTATCAATCACCTCACAATAATCTTAATCGATTAACGGAATATGATATTGTGGAATCACAAACGATGAGACGAAGGTGTTTGTGATTACTTTTCTATCTTGCCTATCGGAGATATAAATCTCAAGCCAATCTTACAGTTGCACTCAATCACGATATAAACAGCAAGATCAAATTACGCATCTACAGAGAAAATAATTGAGTCTGGCTTCTCAATCCCAATGAAGTCTTTAAGTCGTTAACTTACAGGGTCTCGTGAGAAACCTAAGGTTAAAGGAGAATCGACTCTAGCTATGCAACTAGTAACACAAAGAAGTGTGGGGATTAGGTTTCCCAGTTGCTCGAGTTGTCCTTTATATAGTTTTCAAATTAGGGTTTGCAATCTATGTTACTTTGGTAACAAGGCATTCAATATTCACCGTTAGATGAAAATCCTAATTCAACCAAGCTAATATCTTTCAATTGTTAGATCGAACTTAGCTTGTTACACACAAATGAAATGTACCCTTATTTAGGTTTATGTAACCGTACCTAAACGTGTACACCATGTTGTCTCAATAATAGTTAACCGAAGTTAGCCATATGATCACTCTCATATCAACCTTGTTCATCTTAACCATAACTAGTTCAAATGACTCAAATGAAACTAGTTAAAGAGTTATTCAATTGCTATATTCTCATAGAAGTATACAAGAACACAATTAAAGCAAAATCGGTATGATTCACTCGAATCAATTCATGAAAATTATAGCCAAGGTTTGCAAAGATTGTATTTATTATTATATAAATTTTAAGTTCATGTACACAACCGATTTTAGAACTTTAACCTTCAAGTATGCAAACGGGTACACATATTTGAAATACCCGGACCAAGATTGGGTTTCTCCGATACAAAATTGGGTACGCATACTTCCAATCCCAGTAGAAATATCCGGACATGAACCTTATGTCAGTACGCGAACGGGTGCGCACTTAGGTTCCCGGATTTATCAAGCCAATAGGTACGCGTACTGGTACGCATACTATAGTTCCCGTACATGGATTACATATGTGCCAGAGTACACAACATGTCATATCCAATAATGGTTAAGTGTTCTAAACTCTTATTTCAATCATTGAAACTTTCTTAGAGGATGACAATAGCCGTTTTCACATACTATTAGCATCAAAGCAATTTTCAAGTTATTGAAATAATCATAATGAAACATTCCAAGTCTACACCAAATGATTGTATCACACAAACCATGTAAGATATTACCCAAAAAATTTCACATGATCATCTTTTGACTTGCGTCAAGAATATAAGATGAACTTGGTCAAAGCGAAAGCTTGCTAACACATAATCCGAGAAATATGTAAGCAAGTTAAAACTCATCTCGAAATCTCAAATGTGTATAATAGAAAAATTTATATCGTAACACGACTTATGTCTCAATATAGGAGATAAAATAGAAATAGACTTTCCAAGTGATAGATGAGTTTCAGTCTCCACATACCTTTCGCTGATGAAGTTCCACAATCTCTCCTTAGTAGTTATTCGTCTTCAAATGATGAATGTCGTGAAGTCTAAGGCTCAACTACACAATCTATGTTCTAGTTTGAGACATCTATAAGTAGACTAGAAATAAAGACTTAAAGTTTTGATCACTAACATTGACAAACATGCTTGAGATAGCAACACATGCGATTTCGACCGAGCAGTGCTCTAACAATCCCCCCCTTTGTCAATTTTAGTGACAAAACTATCAATACATATGGATTACAAAATAAATAAAACTTTGTAGCTTCTCATCCAAATGTTTGATCTCCTTGGCATCTTCAACATGACTCGAAATCTTCATCACTTCCAAGTACTCCATGATTCTAAATGTGTTCAGCTCAGCATCATAGTTGTTGAAGATCCGTAGCGATAACAATGAGAAAACGAATGCTCTCAATCATTGTTATATAGTGTCATAGTATCATTACACATCATCAAAGTTCAATTGTATCACAACTTTGACAATAATACTATGATGATATGTATCACTCCCCCTTAGTCAATACTTCATATCGACATGAAAACCACTCCCCTTACATAATGATACGTAAACCATATGTATTTGTTGTATGAAACTACACATTAATTCTCCACTTTTTTGTCAATATAAATTGGAAAATGTACGAAAACTAGTGGGATCCTCATGAAATTTTCATAGAGATACTTCATGACCAAAAGAGAATAACATACTAACTTATTTAGATGCAATCATATAGCTGAAGCTAAATGCATTCATCAAGGAGTTTATAAAGATACAAGATAACTCTTACAATATTCCACAGCCGCACTTTCTACAAAGATTTGGCCATTAAGCGCAAGTTCAAAAAGAACTCTCCCCCATAAAATGTCATTCCCGAAAGAACAACAAGAGCGACCTTACTTTTACGAGAAAAGAAGGATTTCTTTGGACATAATCAAATCACGTGAGAATATGAATTTGTATCCAAAAATCAAAATTGAATTAGCCACAAAAATGATCAATTCAATTGGCCATGCTCAACATAAGGGACAACACAGTATATGCACAAAGATGTGGATCAGGGAAAGACCAATACTGTGGAATAAACAAAATTTCATTCTATTTTTCATCACTATTTGCACAATGACATATAATAGACTTAATCTTTGTAAACAAAAGTTCATAATTTATTTCATCAATATTTGCATAATGACATGAAAGGCTTAACTTTTGTTTTCAAAAGTTTATTTTATATTTTATCAATACTTCCATACCGACATAATAGAGATAACTTTTGAACAATTATGGGAAAGTCAAGGTTCACGGACATAAACAACATATCCCATAACAATTTGCAATATATGAAACCATAAAGATTAATACTGCAAAAATCATCTTCCAAAAAACTTAGAATGTAAATAAATAAATCTAAAAACATAGAAGATGAAAACGTTGGACATAGCTATGTGTACTCACAATAATGGATATTCCAAACCCTAGTTATCCTTCTTAAAAACACAAGAATAAAATTCTCATAAGAAGTTTCCTAGAAAAAATCAAGACAAACTCGTAATGCACATACAAGATGAATTGTCCTTACAGGGTAGAATCAATTTTTTTCGCACGAATTTACACCAATAATAGCTACTAAAGGCGTATAAAAAGATTTTCTTAACAAAGAAGAACATACAAAGTCATTAACGACCATGCACCATAGTTCACATAAGATGATTATGAACATTCAAGAATCTCATAGCAATGCGTACTATTGCCCATCCTTGAACTTCCTTCTTTGTGATTCACCAACAACATTCTTGTAAAATCTACAAATGAGATTAGAAGAGTAGTGCTTCAAGAATACAAGTGCCCAAGTCCAAGAGAAGTGGAACAAGTGCGACGAAACGAAGCAAAACACTCAAAAACAAGAGACGGGACAAAGATCAATCTTACCTCATTCGAATTCAATAATTATCATCTCCATTTTGAATATAATTCAAATATAAAGAGAATTCAAAAAGAATGAGGTAATTATGAATTCGATCGAAGAATTTACGGCCAACACAAGTTTACCGAATATCGACACCTACGGGAAAGTATGCATACCGGTTTGCAAACGAATTTTCATGACCTGGAGCAGTATGCAAATGGGTATGCGTACTAAAATCCCTGGATTTTGATTTTCAAAGATGGTATGCAGAATTGGTATGTGTACCATGAAGTCCAAACATCCCGAACTACTATTTTCATACCTAAACATTTAAGAACCTTAAACACATATCAAGTTAGGTAGAAATGAACGATAAGCACGGTACATGGATCATTATAAGTACTCTAAGCAAATAAAAACACAAATATTGTCAAGTTTATAGATATACCTTTTTAGAAGAATCCAATCGAATTCTACAACCTTACCGAACATAATTTGTGCACCCCAATTCTCGTACTTCCCTCACCGTATACATAGCAGCGCATTCCTTGGTGAGGATGCACTTACAACACACTCAAGTTGTGTTGAGGTGAACAATATCTTGCTCACCACAAGTTACTTTTTGATTATTATGAGAGAGATCGCTTTTAGAACCTTTCACATCCAAATCCATATTTCCAAAGTGAAAATGCGGGGTCTCACAACCTCACCTAATATTTCGATTAGCAATATGTATGGACAACTCCGAATTGTTTTCTAGAGAATCAACAAGACTCAATCAATAGAAAATACTCAAGGAGTTATTATCTCAATCCCTCGATTTGATTTACTCAAGCAAATAAGATCCGGGAGTCTAATCAAAGAGAGATAACTTGGATGGTACCAAAAACCAATATCCAAGTGTCAATTGATTTAAATCAACAACCAATAAGGTCAGATATTCTAATCGATCGAACAACGCACAACCTGTATTATTTCAATTATATAAAAATATAATGCGGAAAAGAAATAACACAGACACCTGAATTTTGTTAACGAGGAAACCGCAAATGCAGAAAAAACTCGGGACCTAGTCCAGATTAAACATACATTGTATTAAGTCGCTACAGACACTAGCCTACTCCAAATTAACTTCGGTCTGGATTGTAGTTGAACCCCAACCAATCTCACACCAATCCAAGGTACAGTTATGCTCATACGCCTATGATCCCAGCAGGATATTGCGCACTTGATTCCCTTAGCTGATCTCACCCACAACCAAGAGTTGCTATGACCCAAAGTCGAAGACTTTAGCAAACAAATTTGTCTCACACAGAAAAGTCTACAAGGTAATAGATAAATTCGTCTCCCACGAATAAACCTATGAATTTTGTTTCATCTTTTGATAAATCAAGGTGAACATGAACCAATCGATAAAACCAGACTTATATTCCCGAAGAACAGCTCAGTTTCATCAATCACCTCACAATAAACTTAAACGACGCAGCGAAGAAGATTATTGAGGAATCACAAACAATGAGACGAAGATGTTTGTGACTACTTTTATCTTGCCTATCGGAGATAGAAATCTCAAGCCAATTATTACAATTGTACTCGTATGATATAAAGAGCAAGATAAGATCACACAACTACAAGAAAAGTAGTATCGGTCTGGCTTCACAATCCCAATGAAGTCTTTAAGTCGTTAACCCGAATTTAGAGAGAAAACTCAAGGGTTAATGGAGATCGACTCTAGCTTAGAGAAAACTAGTATCACATAAGAAAGGTGTGTGGGGATTAGTTTTTCCAATAGCTAGAGTTCCCTTTATATAGTCTTTCAAATCAGGGTTTGCAATCAATGTTAGCTTGCTAACAAAGCATTCAATATTCACCGTTAGATGAAAGCCTGATTAGATACAAGCTAATATCTCTCAACCGTTAGATCGAAAACTTAGCTTGCCATACACACATGTACTTGGCGTTTTTGGGTTTGTGTAACGGTACCCAAACATGTGCAATGGTTGGTTCAATATTAGTCAACCAAATGGTTAGCCAAATGATAACTTTCATATCAATCATATTCTTCTTCACCATAACTAGTTGTTAAGTGCATATTTTGCATATATTTAGTGTCGAATCCATGCTAGTAATTGCCATATATTCTTGCAAATTATTGCATATTACTCTTATTTATGTTTTGTTAGGTGAATCATCCGAAAAGAAGTGAAAATGGCTACAAAAGTGAAGACTACAAGTGGAGAAAGGCCAAATACCAAGTGAAACCCGTTCGAACCTAGGAGTCATTTATATCATCTCGAAGAGAATGAAAAGACGAAGCCAATGGCGAAAGAATGGACTCAATCCGACATCATAAGAAGAATCTACAAGCAATTGAGGCGAGACAAAGTTGTCAAAAAGCAAAGCAGCACAGATATTATAAAGGCACCCATCTGCTTTACTCTAGGCAGCCACAGAAAGAACTGAATTGTCGGTCTGGGAAGACTGACAGTTTAACGAACGATAAACTCGGGGCCATCGTCTTCATACTTCCAGCCAAAACAGATGACAAGATATTCATGGGTTTTTATCAGTGTTGACAAACCTTCGATGGAGAAGTCTGTAACAGAGTTTAGCCAAGAAGAAGGAAGAACTTCTGCTGCCATTGTTTCGGAAGATGGATTAGGACTCGAGTTTGGTGAATGAGTCTGTTTCCATTGATGATTTTAGTGATGTTGATGATATGATCGAGCCTGTGGTAATGATCCAAACGTAGATGGAGATGGAGCAGAATGGTGTCACTGTTGTTGACGATTGAGATGGTGGTGCTGTGAATGACGTTGGAGAAAAAATGGAGTTTCGAACTCGGTAATGGAGCTGCAGATAATGGCAGCAGTTGAGAGAATGATGTATAATTGTGCTGCCATTGAAGAGATCTGGAGTTTGTTGCTGCCAGAAACTGATGGAAGTTGGCAGAGAAGAAATGAAGGTAGCAGCGATGGAGTTGTTGTCTGAGGTTTTCACCGGTGATTGATGGGTTGCTGCCATGGTAGTTGATGGAGTTCAGCTCGAGAAGTTCAAGGCAATGGTGACTGGCAGTAATGTTATACAGTGGTGATTGACAGTAGAGCTCGAGGGCTGGAGGTACGTTGCTGCCATTGGCAGTTGATGGAGATTGCTGCTGTGAAGCATAGAAGAAGTACGGACTGCATTTGTAGCTGCTCGAGTTAATAAGATAGTAAGGATGGTTACTCGGTGATGAGTTGATTCTCGATCTCTAATGGGTACATGGAAATAACGAGGAAGCTATAGGCGCTGGTGACTGTCGAGAAACAATAGATAATCTATGTGGATTGTATTGGGAAGAAGAGCTCGGTGATGGAATGAGTGTTGGCTATGGTTAACGGAATGGTTCTCTGCTGCTGGTGATTAATGCCAGAGATGGAGAAGAGTACACGAGCTGTTGTTGGATGATGAGAAGCAAGGAGCGCCGTGTTGGTTGGAGTTACGTATATAAAACCCGGCCGTGATTGAAAAGTAGAAATTGCAGGAAAAGATACAGGAGGATATATGGCCAGAATCTCCTAGCCGCAAAGTAAAAGAAGAATCGAAGAGAAAACTTACAGGGAAACTCACGGACAGGAAGTCCCAGCCGTAATAAGAGGAGAAGAATATAGGCTGTCAGTTTTGTGGAACTGACAAGCCAAAACCCAAGCGGGCTGAAGTTTACTGTTAATGGGCGAGGACCATTTGTCTGCCTTAGCTACTTCCTACACGCACAGCCTTGGGCACGAGTTATGCTAGGCTATTTTTGGCGAGTTTGCAACCTATTTCAACAGGGAATTGATGCACGGGCACTTTTACTCTTGCTCATCTATATAAGAGACCTCTTGACCTAATTTAAAAATATATCTCATATCACACATCTCATAATACACTTTTTTTCTTCATAAAATATATTAGGGTTTACCCCTTTAGGGGGAAACCGGGAAACGGTGTAAACATGAGAGGCTAATCTTTATTGGTTAAGGATGAATTCAATGTTCTAGTGTGAAGCTTTATTATTATACAAGTTTGTTATGAGTTTTAATCATCTCATCGTTTGTTTTCACTACATCTAATTTTATGAGTGATTCTTAGATTGATTTGGAATGCATACTAGATTAGTCTATTGCTAGTATTGGGTTAGGAGATAAGTAATCGTCGAATAATTCATACACAAGTAGAAATCGCGAGACCTTGCAGAGGGATTCTGTGGAGAAATTGCGAGTGAATATAACATCAGCAAGTGAACCTTGAGCTAAGAGTTTAACTACTGGGATCAACCTAATTCACAAAGCGTAAAGCGTTTGATTGGATTACACCTTGAGTGAGCTACTACTTGGTGGTTCGTTGAATAGAATCTGATATTGGAGAGCTTTCGTATCCGTGGTAAAAGGAGTTTTGGGGATAGCACTGAGCTAGCTGTTGTTATACGGTTGGTGATGAATGGTTCTAACGAAGATAGATAAGTATACTAATCCAGTTACCGCTTGCTAACGGCGAAAGATTCCTTGATCATCTCTTTCTTTTATTTGTTATTCTTTTTATTTTACTTTAATAAAAAAAAAACCTTGTCTTTTATTATTTTGCTGAACTAAATAACATATCAATTACAACTCTCTGTGGGAACGATCTCTTACTACCCTATATTACCAGTTAATTAGTGGGAAATATCATAATTAATTTGTTGTGGTTACGACACGCATCACTAGTCCAAATGACTCAAATGAATTAGTTAGAGAGTTTTTCAATTGCTATGAGATCTCAAGTACTACAAGAGACACAATTGAATCAAAAACGACGTGATTCACTCGAATCATTAATCATGAACTATAAAGCCACGGTTTGCAAAAGCATCCCTTAATAATTTAAGAATAAGTTCATGAACAACGTTTTTAGACATAACCTCTCGAGTTCGCGGACTGAGTTCGCGGACTCAAGCTAACCTGTTGAAGTTAATAAACTCCAGCAGAATTTCTCGGGATGAGAACTTCTGTCAGTTCGCGGACTACACCCGAGCTTCAACTTTAGCAGATATTCTCGGGTTCGAGAACTTATGCCAGTTCACGGACTGGGTTCGCGGACTGAGTTGCTGCTCACGCCCCGGTTCCACTTGATCAACAAAGTTCACAAACTTCGGTTCAAGTGCTATGGACTTATACATATATGTGTTGCCACAATAATGTTTATATCCCCCAATGGTTATATAGTCTAAACTCTCATTTCAATCATTGAAACATTCTCAGAGGACGTCATATAGTTGTTTTCACGAACTAGTTTTCGTCAGAGCGATTTTCAAAGTTATTGAAACATAACATGACTTTCGTCACTAGGCAAAGATGAACTTGGATAAAGCGAAAGCTTTACCAACACATATTTCGAGAAATAGATAAGCGAGATATACTCATCTCGAAATGTCACATGTGCATATTCTTAGTATATATAGTAAAACGAATTTTGTCTCAAGATAGGAGATAGAGTAGATAGACTTTTGAGTTATAGATAAGTTCAAGTCTCCACATACCTTTTAGTCGATGAAGATTCACTAGTTCCTTGAGTAGTCCTTCGTCTTGTATGATGATCGCCATGGAGTTCTTGAGCTCAACTACACTTTCTATCCTAGTCCGAGACCTTAGATATAGTAGACTAAAAATCAAGACTATATAGTTTTGATCACTAAGATTTACAAACATGCTTGAGATAGCAACGCATGCGAGTTTGACAGAGCAGTGCTCTAACACAAAGAACTTTTTAAGTTCCAAAATCATGGATACTGCCTTCTCCATAGTCATGAAATTTTCTAGGAGATCATTCCTTTTCTCACTCAAAGAATCATTAACTTTCTTTGGTATCTACTTCTGTATGTATTTATAAACAACCTGACCCTTCTTCCCATTACTCTCTTCTGTAATTCTCGGAAGAGAATTGGATTGACTATTCTTTTACAAGTTAGTCTTTCTCCAATTGGGAGCATCGGATCTTGTCTTCGTCTTTACAAAGTTATCCTTTTGATAATCATTACGATTATGAAAAGGCATCTTATGACGTTTATAGGCAAATCTAGGTTTATCACAGCACTGATTCCTTTTCCTAAAGGTTGGAAAGTTACAACCTGTAGCGTTAAGGGGATTATCCTTAACATATGATCTTTGTTTCACAACTTCTTGTGATGCCAAAACAAGAACATCATGAAGCATTCCTTATAAGAAAACGACATCTCCTTTCCAGGTAACCTTTATTTCCGCAATAGTGGCAAACATAAAGAATGTTCTTACCTCGATCCGTATATGCTGACTTTGGAGGTTGATATACATTGTTCTTTCGAAGTTTAACTGCCTGTGAAGGTATTTCACTTTTTCCATAAGTGGAAACCTTTTGTTGAAAAAAATCACTAGCCTTGACAAATTTTACCTCTTTGCTAATACTTGGACCATCTATTCCCTTATAGCCCAATCCTCGTGTTTCACGATGATTTTTACTTGCTCCTAGCATAGTGGTTAATTTGCTTGAACTAGTATTGAAATTTTTCAAGTCATCTTCCAACATCTTGATTTTATTAAGAGCAACAACTAAATCAGCCTCAATGAGTTTTTCTTGAGCGAGATAAGCGTTTTCTCTGTCATCAAAACTTGCTTGCTGGGAGTTAATCATTGCTTCAGTTTCTTCAAGTTTCTCTTCTAATAAGAAGTATTTTTGATAAAAATTATCACATTCAAGTGACTTTCTACTCAGGTTTTCCTTGGAATTTTTGAGGATCGATTCGCAAGAGCGATTCCAACCATAAAGACCTCCGTAAATCCTTTTTAGTTTCTTGTTTTCTCGACAGAGAGGAGTCAGAGGAGGTGTGACATGAAAAGTTGTAATCTTCTTCATTTTCAACGAATCCAAAAACTTAACATACTCTGAGACTTCCTCTTCAACATCTCTATCAATATCTGAATCACCTTCATCGGAAAGTTCATCCAACTGTTCTTCCAGGCATGTTTCCCAATAAACAATTTCTATATTCAGAGAATGTTTATATATTAACTTAGGTGTGACAGTTCTCTCAGGTGAATTCAATCTTTGAAAATCATCTGATAATTTTTTGCCTGATAAGTTATTAGAGATAGACTCGTCCATAATAATCAAATTGCTACAAACACATACTTATGAGGTCTTAAACGTGTTTTCCTACTCTGATACCAATTAAAAAATCGGGGGTCTAACAACCACACACCCAACAATTCGTTTGGCAATCTGAGAGGACTTACTCCAATATACTTTCTAGAGAATCAACTAGACATTCAGACTCAATCTAGAGAAAAGTATATACAAGAGTTTATATCTCTAACTCTTAATTCAATCTGCAATCAGCAAATAGAAATTTGCGAGCCAAATTTAATATAAGAGAAGTAACTTGAACGGTACCAAAGACCAATGGTCAAGGACCAATCAATTTCAATCAACAACCAAAGGTTGGATTTCCTAATTGTTCGATACAACGCACAACCTGTGATATTTCAATTATATAACAAAATATAACGCGGAAAAGAAATAAAAAAGACACCCGAATTTGGTTAACGAGGAAAACCGCAAATGCAGAAAAACCTTGGGACCTAGTCCATCTTTGAACACCACAATGTATTAAGCAGCTACAGACACTAGCATACTACCAGTGAACTTCGGACTGGACTGTAGTTGAACCCTAATTAATCTCACATTAATTCAAGTTACAGTTGCGTTCCTTACATTTCTAATCCCTTAGATGATCTCACCCACAACCAAGATTTTCTACGACCCAAAGTCGAAGACTTGATAAACAAATCTGTCTCACATAGAAAAGTCTATTAGAATAGATAAATCTGTCTCCCACAGATAAACCTACGAGTTTTGTTCCGTCTTTTGATAAATTCAAGGTGAACATGAACTAATCAATAACCCGGATTTATATTTCCAAAGAACAACCTAGAATTATTGATCACCTCACAATAATCTAAATTGTATGGTAGCGAAACTAGATATTGCGAAATCACAAACGATGAGACGGAGATGTTTGTGATTTATTTTTATCTTGCCCTATCGGAGATATAATCTCCAGCCAATTATTCAATTGAACTCGTATGATAGAAAATAGCAAGATCAGATTGCTCAACTATAAGAGAAGTAGTTTTGTCTGGCTTCATAATCCCAATGAAGTCTTTAAATCGTTAACTGACAGGGTCAAGAGAAAAAACCTACGGTTAAAGGGGAATCGACTCTAGCAAACCAAATAGTATCACACAGAAGGTGTGGGGATTAGTTTTTCTAGTTGCTAGACGTCTCCTTTATATAGTTTTCAAATCAGGGTTTGCAATCTAAGTTACCTTGGTAACAAAGCATTCAATATTCACTGTTAGATGAAAAACCTGATTTATCCAAGCTAATATATTTCAACCGTTAGATCGAAACTTAGCTTGTTACACACACATGAAATGTATTTCATTTAGGTTTAAGTAACCGTACCTAAACGTGTACATTCGGTTGGTTCACAAATAGTTAACCAATGGTCAGCCATATGAGTACTTTCATATCAACCATATTCATCTTCTTCACAACTAGTTCAAATGACTCAAAAGAAATAGTTGAAGAGTTGTTCAACTGTTTAGATCTTTATACATAGACACAATTGAAACAAAATAGGTTTGATTCACTCGAATAAATTCATGAACAATATATCCACGGTTTGCAAAGATTGTATTCCTTATTGATTTATTTTTTAAGTTCATGAGCTAACCGATTTGAGAAATATAACCAGCTTTAGTACGCGTACAAGTATGCGTACCCTATATACCGGATTTGATTTTACAAACTCAGCAGAAATTTTTGGTTTGAAAACTTCTGTGGGTACACGTACCTAAGGTGACTGGTTTAATAATTTGCAAACTACAAACTCAGTAGAAATTATCGGTTCAAGAACTTCCGCCAATACATTCCAGTCCGAAGTTAGTTTGTAGTAGGTTAGTGTTTGTAGCGGCTCAATAAAGTATGGTGTTCAATCTGGACTAGGTCCCTGGGTTTTTATGCATTTGCGGTTTCCTCGTTAACAAAATTTCTGGTGTCTATGTTATTTCTATTCTGCATTATATTTTTTTATATAATTGAAATATCACGTGAGTTGTATCGATCAATTATGAAATCCAACCTTGGGTTATTGATTGGAAATTGATTGATCCTTGGATATTGGTCTTTGGTACCATCCAAGTTTATATCTCTTGTGTTTGATAAAGACTCGCATATTTCTATTTGCTTGAGTATAGATCAAGTCGAGAGATAGAGATATTAACTCCTTGATATACTTTTTATTAAGATTGAGTCTGACTGTCTAGTTGATTCTCTAAATAGTATATCAGAGTTAGTCCATACAGATTGCTAATCAAAATATTGGGTGAGGTTGTTAGAACCCCGCTTTTTTAATTGGTATCAGAGCAGGAAAACATGTTTAAAGACCTTATCAATCTATGTTTGTAGCGATCTGACTCTCTGGACATAGGTGTTATCTTTATTAACCTACCACTAGTCTTCGATGGCTCTAATTACTTATGGTGGAAAATTGTTATGCGAGTATTTCTTCAAGCACGTGATTTTCAATCATGATATTTTTTGTTAATGGCTATGATGCTCCCGTTGTGGCAATAGGTAATGTTAGTGTTCCAAACAATATTGGCAAATACGATGCTGCTAAGATACTTGTTGTAAATCAAAACTCTGACGGTTTGAATGCCATCATACATGCCATTACCCCAAATATTCAGCACCATGTGTCAAATTGCACTAGGTCTAAAGATGCGTGGTATATCTTAGAAACCGTATTGGAATGCAATACCAGTGAAAAGGAAGCTAGGCTTCAAAAACTAAATTACGATTGGGAAAAACTTCATATGGCGGATGAAGATTCATTTGATGAGTTTAATCAAAAAGTATCTGAAATTGTTAATGCATCTTTTGCATTGGGTAAGACTATTCCTGAAAAGGACATTGTGATGAAAATTCTCAGATCGCTGCCATCTATATACGATTCTAAGAAGCATTCCATCATTGAGGGAAATAACCTTGATAATCTCTCCAGAAATACGCTAGTCGGGAAGCTTAAGATCTTTGATCATGAACATTCATCCAAATCTAAGGATGTTGCATTCAAGGCACTGAAAGACACAAAATTACTTGATAAAAGTAACAATGTGTATATCTCTGAAGACGGTAACTCTGAGACTGATTCATCTGATGAAGATCTTGACAAATCGGTCTCGATGATCACAAGACAGTTTAGGGACATTCTATGGAAGAGAAGTAAACGGTTCACCAGAGATAAGACAAAATCATCAGTAAAACCTCATAATCGTATTCCTCCTAAAAATAGGGACACAGATGAAACTGATGACGAAGATATGCCTCAGTGCTTTAAGTGTAAAGGGTGTGGTCATTTTGCAAATGAGTGCCCAAATCGTAGAAAATACATTGGGAACAAAGGTCTTGCTGCGACACTTGATGAGATGTTTGATAATTATGATTCTGATGAAGACAAAAAATCAAGTGTTGCTCTTACATGTGAAAATATTGATTTTGATAGTTGTAGCAATACATATATCAATCTTGATAATCTTTTAGAAGAGAACCTAATCAAGATAGAAGAATCAATTTACCCTTCATTTGGAAACTCTATGATAAATGTTTCAGGATCTACGTTGTGCCTAGCATCTTGCATCTCACAGACGCCTGAATCATCTTATGCGTTGACATGCTCCTATTGTTCTCTCAAGGGTCATGAACTTTCAAAGTGTTTTAAGTACAAACACAATATGATATATGTCAACAAGCTTCAACGGGGAGCAGATCGTCTAGCTACTAAGATCAAACTTGTGGAGAAAACAGCTGAGGTATGTAAGATTTTATCCTCCTCGAAGAAAGTGGTTTCCAAAGATAGATTTAGACCATTAGAAAGGAAAACATGGTCTAAACATAAGGAAATGAAAGGTTCCATGAATTCTAACCAAAAGGATCATGGTGGACAAATTGTTGTTCACCATAACACATGTTGTCTTTGTTCATCTTTTCTCATGTGCATGTTCAAAATAGACAAGATCATGCACACCTCAGGCTTTAAAAGAAAATTGTTGATTTATTTTTAGCGTTGTGTTGTTTGGGTTTTGGAATTCCTTCATATCATTGTTGATATTGGAAAGGACCTGTTTGCCAAAAGAAGAGGGTTATTATCAACAATTTTACTCTTTATAGGGTTGTGAGTTGAACTGTACGAACCTGTTTAAAGGTTTCAAAACCCTACATTCCTTTTTCCTTCTTTGATACTCTTTATATCTTTAGACTGCTTGTTGAAGTTTATTTGTGAAATTCCTCTCACAACACCATATATCATGTAAACTCCAAGCACCATGTATTCCGATGGAAAAGATATCAATATGATTGTTAAGACATCAATCACTAAGGAAAAAGAGAAATCTCAGTTGCCTCCAACTTTGAAAATAAATAGAAGGAATATGAGGAAGCCAAGAGTTGTTCCTTCAAACTCTTAGAAGTTTTCTGATGTTCTTGAAGAGTTAAAGCTGGCAATAAAAGAGATTCAACAAATAAAGGCTTGTGTTTTAAGATCATTGGAAATTCATAAGGCCTTAGTTCAACATCATCAGCCTAGAAGGTTTATTGGTATTGACTCCTTCCTCCATGAACCATATGTTCCAATGGCTATTAACGACAAGGAGTTCAGGGACGATAAAGAATTTTTCAAAGATATTAATGTCTAGGAAGTCTTCTTATGAGAATTTTATTCTTGTGTTTTAGGAAGAATAACTAGAGTTTGGAATATCCATTATTAGGGTTGCACATGGGCGGGTTTTTTTACCCTCCCACTGCGGGTAAGGCGGGTATGGGTTTAAACCCGCTTAAACCCATGTTTGAGAAAAGAAGAAATGAGATTCATTTAAGAGATAGCGATGTCACAAACCAATTCAATTTTTAGAAGAAAAAAAATACCAATCCAAATATGTTTATGTTTTCTCACTATTAACAATCAAAGATCTAAGAAACTGTCAATCCGAAACACAACTTAACCTTTTTTTCGTATTCCGTTACAACATAAAAGGTGAAGATTTACAAGTTGAATTCACAAACCCAAGAACCTCAGCCCTGCTCCTTACGATCCGATGAAAAAAATTTCTAACCTGACGCTACAACGGAACCAATCCTTCTTCTATCTTCCTACAAATCTCAGACAATTCATTCGTTCGCGCTTTGATTTCGTCCATTTGTTCCGCTTCGATGGGATATTGAACTGTATCGGACTGTCGGCTAATTCAATCAACGCTTGACTACATTTCTCTAACCTTTGAATCTCATCAATTGAAGGCGCTGCGAACAGAGAGGAAGAAGAGTCGAAGAAACTAGAAAGTGGAGACAAATGGTTATCTACAATCTAATATTACCAATAGGGTTTTAGTAACGGATGGCTAGGATTAGTTGTAATGTATATTGAGTGGGTTTTTCGGGCGGGTATCGGCGGGTATGACCTAAAACCAACCTCGCACCCACAGACAGCGGGTTTTTTTTCCCTTAACCAACCTCGCACCCACAACGGGCGGGTATGGACAAAAAACCCACGGGTTTAGCGGGTACGGGAGGGTATGGGTATCGTGGGTGGGTCTTGTGCAGCCCTAGCCATTATTGTGATTACACATAGCTATGTCCATTTATTTTCAAATTTTATTAGATTTATTTATTTAAACTCTAAAATTGCTCGGAAGATGATTTTTGCAGTATTAATCTTTATGGTTTATATATTGCAATATGTTATGGGATATGCGTGTTTGAGTCCGTGAACTATTATTGTCCCATACGATGTCAAAAGTTATCTCTTTTATATGTCGATATGCAAGTATTGATACAAGATCGATGAACTTTTGACAAACAAAAATTGAACCTATTATGTCATTATACAAATAATTGATGAAAGATAGGATGAATTTTTGTTTACGAGGATTATGTCTATTGTATGTCATTGTGCAAACAGTGATGGAAAATATGATGCATCCTTATTTATGCGGCACTATTGATCTTCCCTGATCCATATTTTATGTATATACTAGCCCTTAACCCGTGCCGTAACGGCATGGACCATAATGTTGGTTCATTTTTAATATATCGTATAATTTGTGTCCCGAATACTTATCAACTCCTTATGATTTAATATGTGTTTGTCATAAAAATAGTTGAGATTTTCCTCTCATTTTTTCTTTGTTTTTACCTTTAATATTTTACCGTCGGAGATTTTCTCAAACGAAAGAAATATAATCTTAACTTCCAAACACTTTTTTATTTAGGTTCATTGCTTAAAATGAGATAATGCTCTACATGAACATGGAAGTTTAAATATTTTTTTGGAAATATGTCGTCAGCAATGCTCATCTCAGTGAAATTAACTAATCAATATCGTCCATAAAAGTCTCCACATGCTCCTATTTCGCTCAAGCTGACTCATCTATCATGATCATGTTGTCGATCCTCTAAATAGGCAGAGAATAATATTTTTTTGCATCGAACGAATGACACAAACTATTAGATGACGATGTTTAAAATGTGTACCCATTACCTTTTCGAGGGGATTGTATATATGCGAACCTCTGCCATTAAATATTCTAAAAATTATTGTGCCCATCAATTCGTCTTAACGAAGGCTTTGGTAACTTCAAAAGTCTTGGACATTTTGTCACTTCCTTATGTTCCTACCTTTCACTTGGAATACAATCTGGCGATACATTACCCCATAAAGAACCTTGAACACATATTGTACTCCCTGGTCCTATTTCAAATTAATAGGTTGTCAATAGATTCTTTACCAAACTTTGACATATTCTACGTTGAATATTTATTAAAAAAAATTATGGTATGGAGGATTGTTGCTTTCTAAGATTGTAGTTTTCAAAATTGGCCTCTTCAAGTCCCTCGGCTTTCTAAGTTTATATATCTTGTATTTTTTAAACATTTTAGTTAGCCCTATTATGTTTGTTACTAACTTTAAACTTTATGTCATCTTCTACTGTGAAATTTATGTGATTTCAGAATCGAAATAGTTATACCTCTTTCATTCGTATCAAGTAATCCGTTGTATATCCCAACAATTCTTCTATAACAATTCCTTTCTTTTGCCGTTTCCGGACCATCAGTAGCCATTATTGTCAAACGTAATTTGTCTAACTTTTGTTGATATTATGTATTTGCAATGTTCATTTTTATTAAATAAATAGATTGTGGAAAAGCTAAAAAAAAAGAACATAAGTATTACATCGGATCTAAGTTACTATATCCAAAATACTCCGGACACTGCTTCTGGTGACTTGTTTCCTCAAATTCCTAGTTGCATTCTAGACAGTAATTGCAACACCAATCATTTGCGAAGTGAGGTATTTGTGCAAGTGTGGTCAATGTAAATGTATCCCTTGCCTGTAATAATAATAACAACATGTCAATTTTTTTCAAGGCATCCAGTTGTAAATGGTATGAATCTAATAGATTTGAATTATACCTCAATCTTAGATATCACCTTCTTCTCACATAATATAGCAATTGAGGAAGGACAAATCTTGACCACTCTTTACATAGGAAGAGTTAGCCAAACTATGTTTTACAATTGTCTTACGTGAAAATTATTATCAATCCATATTTTAGTCAGCTCCTATCGAAGCCGATCTAATTATTCCTATAGAAAGTTAATCTTAAATTTTTGACCTTATCTCTTGACCAAATTATTGAAGTATTCTCAGTCATGTTCTGCATTGTGTGAATTGCCCATATGTGTCTACTCTACCTTCTAACCCAGCGAATGAAACCTACACATATTGATCCGTAATTTGATATTGTTGATTTGTCATCAAGAGGTCGCATGATTTGAGAATGTAAAATATAAAAAATATTCTATAAACTTCGGAGGCGAAATTTAGATTTATGATTTAAAGTTTTTTATGAATATTTTGATGAACAAACATAATTTTCAAACAAATATTTTAGAATGCAGATACATTTTCCCGGTCAATAAGTTTTTATATCGGGAATTGAGTGAAAGTTGTTATCTTTGTAGGTAGTTGTCGTGAAACAACTCGATATTGATGTTCTTTCAGGAAAAATAATGTAATAGTACTTGAAAGAGCGATAATGTTTTATTACGCGGGTACACCAATTGCTTTGCATAATACGGGTTATCAAACAATCATGATCATATTGTCTTATAGGTTCCGGTATCATCCTCGAAATATTTGTATTTTTTCCTTATCAATCGTGCTAAAAACAACCGATTACATCTTTCACAATACAATGTTGCATGTTTTGTGAAGATTCTTTTTTTACTTGATCAATAAAACTCACTAAAAAGCAAAAAACTATTATTATACACTACTATTACCAACACCCACCACCATACAAACCATCCATCGCCACTATTTCTTCCACCAATAGTAATGTTACCGTCTCCACCATTCACAAACACCCGCCACCACTTATACTAACACTACTTCCACTGCCACCATTAGAATTAATATAGTTTTTAGTAAAATTATTTATTAATAAAATTATGTATTTATGTTAAATTATTAAAGGGACATTTATAATAGAAATTTAATTAATCATTATGAACAATCAATGAGACACTAATTAATAAAACGTTTAAAAATGGTTAAGTTGAACTAACCCCAGCGGTAAATTTATCTTTGCCAAGGACAAATCCTGACCACTCTTTACATGAACAAATCGATAATAAATAATTTCATATGTTCTGATCTTGATTCGTATCGTTCGTTTAGTTATTACATAACATCGCAATTGATTGCACCAATTTTTTAAAATGGACATGTGTTTTATCGAGTTTATTTTAACATTAGAATGATCAACCACGTTTTATACTTTATAATATAACTAGCCCTTAACCCGTGCCGTAACGGCACGGGCCATGATGTTGGTTCATTTTAATATATCGTATAATTTTTGTCCTGAATACTTATCAACTCCTTATGATTTAATATGTGTTTTGTCATAAAAATAGTTGGGATTTTCCTCTCTTTTTTTCTTTGTTTTTTCCTTTAATATTTTACCGCCAGAAATTTGCTCAAACGAAAGAAATATAATCTTAACTTCTAGACACTTTTTTATTTAGGTTCATTGCTTATAATGAGATAATGCTCTACATGAACATGGAAGTTTAAATATTTTTTGGATATATGTCATCAGCAATGCTCATCTCAGTGAAATCAACTAATAAATATCGTCCATAAAAGTCTCCACATGCTCCTATTTCTCTCCAGCTGACTCATCTATCATGGTCATGTTGTAGATCCTCCAAATAGGCAGAGAATAGTATTTTTTTGCATCGAACGAATGATACAAACTATCCAATGTGACATAATTTTTCTGTAATTTTTCAACACCCATTAGATGACAATGTTTAAAATGTGTACCCATTACCTTTTCGAAGGGATTGTATATATGTGAACCTCTGCCATTAAATCTTCAACAAAGTATTGTTCCCAACAATTCGTCTAAACGAAGGCTTTGGTAACTTCAAAAGTCTTGGACATTTTGTCACTTCCGTGTGTTCCTACCTTCACTTGGAATACAATCTGGCGACACATTACCTCATAAAGAACCTTGAACACATATTGTACTCCCTGATCTTATTTCAAATTAATAAGTTGTCAATAGATCCTTTACCAAAAGTTGACATATTCTACGTTGAATATTTATAAAAAAAATAAAAATAAAAATGGTATTGTGGATCGTTGCTTTCTAAGATAGTAGTTTTCAAAATTGGCCTATTCAACTCCCACGGCTTTCTAAGTTTATATATCTTGTTTGTTTTTAACATTTTAGTTAGCCATATTATGTTTGTTACTAACTTTAAACTTGATGTCATCTTCTACTGTGAACTTTATGTGATTTCAGAATCGAAATAGTTATACCTCTTTCATTCGTATCAAGTAATCCATTGTATATCCCCAATAATTATTCTACAAAAATTTCTTTATTTTTCCGTTTCTGGACCATCAATAGCCATTATTGTCAAACACAATCTGTCTAATTTTTGTTGATGTTATGTATTTGCAATGTTCATTTTTATTAAATAAATAGATTGTCGAAAAACTAAAAAAAAAAAGAACATAAGTATTACATCGGGTCTAAGTTACTATATCCAAAATACTCCGGACACTGCTTCTGGTGCCTTGTTTCCTCAAATTCCTCGTTGCATTCTAGAAAGTACATGCAACACCAATCATTTGCGAAGTGAGCTATTTGCGCAAGTGTGGTCAATGTATCCCTTGCCTATAATAATAATAACAACACGTCAATCTTTTTCAAGGCATCCAGTTGTAAATGGCATGAATCTAATAGATTTGAATTATACCCCAATCTTAGATATCACCTTCTTCTCACATAACATAGCAATTGAGGAAGGACAAATCTTGACCACTTTTTACATAGGTAGAGTTAGACAAACTATGTTTTGCAATTTTCTTACGTGAAAATTATTATTAATCCATATTTTAGTCAGCTACTATCGAAGTCGATCTAATTTGTCCTATAGAAAGTTAATCTTAAATTTTTGACCTTATCTCTTGACCAAATTATTAAAGTATTCTCAGTCATGTTCTGCTTTGTGTGATCTACCCATCTGTGTCTACTCTACCTTCTAACCCAGTGAATGAAACATATACATATTGATCCGTAATTTGATATTGTTGATTTACTATCAAGATGTCGCATGATTTGAGAATGTAAAATATAAAAAATATTCCATAAACATAGAAGGTGAAATTTAGATTTGTGATTTAGAGTTTTTATGATGATTTTGATGAACATACATAATTTTCAAACAAATATTTTAGAATGCAAATACATTTTCCCGGACTATAAAGTTTTATATCGGGAATTGAGTGAAAGTTGTTGTCTTTGTAGGTAGTTGTCGCGAAAAAACTCGACATTGATGATAGTACTTGAGAGAGCGATAATGTTCTCTTATGCGGGTACACCAATTGCCTTTATATAATACGGGTGATCGAACAGTCATGATCATATTGTCTTATACATTCCGGTATCATCCTCGAAATATTTGATTTTTTTCCTTATCAATCGTGCTAAAAACAACCAATTACATCTTTCACAATACAATGTTTCATGTTTTGTGAAGATTATTTTTTTACTTAGTCAATAAAACTCACTAAAAAGCAAAAACTGTTATTATACACTACTATTACCAACACCCACCACCATAAAAACCATCAACCGCCACTATTTTTTCCACCAATAGTAATGTTACCGCCTCCACTATTCACAAACACCCGCCACAGCTTATACTCACCATTAAAATTAATATAGTTTTTAGTAAAATTATTTATTAAAAAAATTATGTATTTATGTTAGATTATTAAAAGGACATTTATAATAAAAATTTAATTAATCATTATGAACAATCAATGAGACACTTATTAATAAAACATTTAAAAATGGTTAAGTTAAACAAACCCTAGCGGTAAATTTATCTTTGCCAAGGTCAAATCCTGACCACTCTTTACATAAACAAATCGATAATAAATAATTTCATATGTTCTGATCTTGATTCGTGTCGTTCGTTTAGTTATTACATAACATGGCAATTGATTGCACCAATTTTTTAAAATGGACATGTGTTTTATCGAGTTTATTTTAATATTAAAATGATCAACTACGTTTTATACTTTATAATATAACGTTATACATTTTGTGGCGTTACAAAATTAGCATAATATGTTTTTTTCACCAATACCCGCCACCACCATAAAACCATATGAATCCACTTTTTTTATCCACCACCACCTAGTGGCGGAGTCAAGGGTTGACTAACCTGGCTCTAACCCCTTAAATTTTTAATAACTACATAAATTTTTTAGTTTACTTTTTAAATAGTACTTTGTCCATATATATTTATGGCTTAGTCCACCAAAGTTTACATGTTTTTTTTTAAATAGACCTCCTCAATATCAATTGTTGACTCCACCACTGGCACCATCACTGCCGCCCATCCCATGTAGGTTGTTGGACGCAATTCTAATTTTCAATCACAAATGCCATGTATGAGGTTTAGATTGAACAAAA
Organism: Papaver bracteatum; assembly: GCA_023529315.1. Classification (NCBI taxonomy): domain Eukaryota; kingdom Viridiplantae; phylum Streptophyta; class Magnoliopsida; order Ranunculales; family Papaveraceae; genus Papaver; species Papaver bracteatum. The sequence goes on from JAJJWX010000650.1 coordinate 421,267, forward strand.
TTTCGTCAATTGATTAGTTTCATTATTTTTTTTCCGTGTATATATTCTTTTTTGTATTTCAATCAATTTTATTTTAACATTAAAAGATCATGATTTATACGATATAGTACCAAAGATAACATGGGCACCATTTGGGTGATCCAACTACGATCATGAAAATATTTTCTTGTATGATATCATCCCTGAAATAAGTGTTAAAAACAACCAACCACATATTACACACTACGATGTTATCGATGTGGTAACGACAACATAAAATTAATATTGTCCATCACTACTCACCAGCATTCACCGTCACTACTTATTCCACCACAAACCAGGGGTGGAGCCAGGATTTTGAGGAGAGAGAGAGAAAAAATTCTTGGCAAGTTGGATACATGTGAAAAATGGACTTTGTATCCCATTTTAAGATAAAAGAACTAAAATAAATATAATTGTGCTTGGCTCTGCCCTTAACCACCACTAATCTTTCGGCCTCCACCTCTTCTACTACTCATTGTCGCAGAAAATGTCTATTGATATTATTTATCAAAATTACTTATTAATTGAAATAAATATTATAATTAATTAAGAAAACATTTATAATTAAAAAATGATTAGTTAATTATTATGAGCAATTAGTGAAACACTAATTAATAACACACTTTATAATGAATAGATTATTTATTATGTGCAATTAGTGAAACACTAATTAATAAAGCAATTATGGTATTTGAGTTGAACAAACCACCATTGTTGATTTATATTTTCTATCAATTCCAACCAAGGTGGAACACTGGTTAGAGGCAACTCTTATGACACAATAGGTCATGAGTTCGGACCTCCCTGTTATAATTTTTGAATTTCCATATCCTGACTTGAGTATTCATTTTTCATTCATAATATTGGAATTAACGACACACGTGCGAGATGTAGGGGGTGGTCAGGATAACCACAGCCCTTGATTTATCTTTGTCCAGACAAATCCTGACCACTACTAACAAAGGCAAACTTATCCAAACCATGTTTTATATTAATGACATTACACATTTTGTGGCGTTACGAAATTAGCATAATATGTTTTTGTTCACCAATACCCGCCACCACCATAAAACCATATGAATCCACTTTTTTTATCCACCACCACCTAGTGGCGGAGCCAAGGGTTGACTAACCTCGCTCTAACCCTTTAAATTTTTAATAACTACATAATTTTTTTTAGTTTATTTTATAAATAGTACTTTGTCCATATTATTTATGGTTTAGTCCACCAAAGTTTACATGTTTTTTTTTTTTTTAAAAGGCCTCCTCAATGTCAATTTTTGACTCCACCACTAGCACCATCACTGCCACCCATCCCATATAGGTTGTTGGACGCAATTCTAATTTTCAATCACAAATGCCATGTATGAGGTTTAGATTGAGCAAAATTTCGTCAATTGATTAGTTTCATTTTTTTTTCCGCGTATATATTCTTTTTTCTATTGCAATCAATTTTAATTTAACATTAAAAAATCATAATTTATAAGATATAGTACCAAAGATAACAGGGGTACCATTTGGGTGATCCAACTACGATCATGAAAATATTGTCTTGTATGATATCATCCCTGAAATATATGGTACCTTCATTTATCAAAAGTGTTAAAAACAACCAACCACATCTTTCACACTACGATGTTATCGATGTTGTAACGAAAACATAAAATTAATATTGTCCATCACCACTCACCAGCATTCACCGTCACTACTTATTCCACCCCAAACCAGGGGCGGAGCCATGATTTTGAGGAGAGAGGGAGAAAAAATTCTTGGAAAGTTGGATACATGTGAAAATTTGACTTTTTATCCAATTTTACGATAAAAGAACAAAATAAATATAATTGTGCTTGGCCCCACCCTTAACCACCACTAATCTTTCGGCCTCCATCTCTTCTACTACTCATTGTCACAGAAAATGTCTATTGATATTATTTATCAAAATTACTTATTAATAGAAATAAATATTATAATTAATTAAGAAAACATTTATAATTAAAAAATAATTAGTGATTTATTATGAGCAATTAGTGAAACACTAATTAATGAAACACTAATTAACGAAACACTAATTAATGAAACACTTTATAATGAATACATTATTTATCATGTGCAATTAGTGAAACACTAATTAATAAAGCAATTATGGTATTTAAGTTGAACAAAGCACCACTGTTGATTTATCTTTTCTATCAATTCCAACCAAGGTGGAACACTGGTTATAGGCCACTCTTATGACACAATAGGTCATGGGTTCGAACCTCCCCGTTAATTTTTAAAGTTCCATATCTTGACTTGAGTGCTCATTTTTCATTCATAATATTGTAATGAACGCCACATGTTCGAGATGTAGGGGGTGGTCTGAGGAACCACAACCCTTGATTTATCTCTGCAAGGACAAATCCTGACCACCATTAACAAAGGCTAACTTGTCCAAACCTTGTTTTATACTAATGATTGTGTATCTCCATAAGTCTTCTTGTGTGAGCATTTCCAATTAGAGTAATCATAGATTCGTTTGTGGTTATTTTGGTTGTGTATTCCGATTAAATTAATCATGACTTTTCTTGTGGTTGGTTTAATTGAGAATTTTGGATACAAAATCATTTTTGTGGTTTTGGTGTCCAAAGAAATCCTTCTTTTCTTGTAAAAGTAAGGTCGCTCTTGTTGTTCTCTCGGGAATGACATAAAATGGTGGAGAGTTCTTTTGAACTTGTGCTTAATTTCCATATATTTGTGGGGAGTGCAGCTGTGGAATTTTTAGGGGTTATCTTGTATATTTATAAACTCCTTGACGAATGCATTTAGCTTTGGCTTTATGATTGCATCTAAACAAAGTTTATATGTCATTTTCTTTGGTCTTGAAGCGTCTCCGTGAAAATTTCATTAGGATCCCATTTTCGTACCTTTGCCAATTTTATTGACAAAAAGGGGAGAATTAATATGTAGTTCACACTACAAATACATATGGTTTCGGATCATTATGTAAAGGGGAGTGGTTTTCGTGTTGAGACGAAAGTACTGACTAAGGGGGAGTGGTACATATCACCATAGTATTGTTTTCGAAGTTGTGATATAAGAACTTTGATGTTGTGTAATAATACTATGACATTGTATAAAAATGATCCAGAGATTTTGTTTTCTCATTGTTATGGCTACGGAACTTCAACAATTATGATGCTGAACTGAACATCTATGGAATCATGGGAGTACTTGGAAAAGATGAAGTTTTCGAGTAATGTTGAAGCACCAAGGAAATCAAGCATGTGGACGAAAAGCTACAAAGTTTTATCTATTTTGTAATCCATATGTATTGATAGTTTTGTCACTAAAATTGACAAAGGGGGAGATTGTTAGAGCATTGCTCGGTCGAACTCGCATGCATTGCTATCTCAAGCATGTTTGTCAATATTAATGATCAAAACTATACGTCTTGATTTCTAGTTTACTTATGACTAAGTCTCGGTCTAGGATAGTTAAGTATAGTTGAGCTCCAGACTCCATGGCGATTATCTTACGAAGACAAAGAACTACTCAAGGAACCAGTGAAACTTCATCCGTCCAAAAAGGTATGTGGAGACATGAACTTATTTAGCACTCAAAAGTCTATCTATCTCCTACTCTTGAGACAACAGTCGTATAAGTATGATAGTTTTCATACACACACATTTTCTATTTTGAGCCGAGTTTACTCGCCTATCTTTTTCTAGAAATATGTGTTGGTAAGTTTCGCTTTAACCACCTTTTATCTTTACCCATGATGAAAATCATGATGACGTTTCAATCTTGAAAATGACGATAGTCGATTATTATGTCTAACGACTATTATAACATTATAGAAGAATGTTTCAATGATTGAAATGTAGAGTTGAGATTACGTAACCACCTATGAATATAAGAATATATAGTGTGTTCTCACATTAGTGTATAAATCCATGTATCGGAAACCAAGTGCATGCATATGTGTTCATGCGGTATTGGTGAAGGAGACAGGTTGGGTACACGTACCAGTATGCGTACTGGCGGAAGTTCTTGAACCGAGAATTTTTATTGAGTTTGTAGTTTGCAAACTAGTAAACCAGTCACCTTAGGTGCGCGTACCCGTACGTGCACCCACGGAAGTTTTCAACCCGAAAATTTCTGCTGAGTTTTTAAACTCAAATCCGGTGCTAAGGTACGCATACCCGTACGCGTATTCAAGCTGGTTATATTTCTCAAATTGGTTAGCTCATGAACTTAAACAATAAATCAATAAGGAATGCAATCTTTGAAAACCGTGGCTATATCATTCATGAATTGATTCGAGTGAATCAAACCGATTTTGTTTCAATTGTGTCTATGTATAAAGATCTAAGCAATTGAACAACTCTTCAACTAGTTCTTTTGAGTCATTTGAACTAGTTGTGAAGAAGATGAATATGGTTGATATGAAAGTACTCATATGGCTAACCATTGATTAACTATTTGTGAACCAACCGAATGTACACGTTTAGGTACGGTTACTCACTACAACAAACAGACGCATTTGTGACATTCTATTTGTAACATTACAAAAAACGTCAAAAAAAATTATTTATTTGTGACATATTGCACATCGTAAATATATTGTGTTAGCTAGTTACCAAATAGTGTGAATATATTAATTTACCACATCCATGGTAGCGTCGTATATAAAATTGAAATTAAATGAAGTGTTACAATAAACAAATAATATTTTTAACGTTTTAGGTTTGTAAATAATACTACATGTTACACGTCAATTAATTATCTTCTGATCCAACTGTTTAGGCCGGTCAATAAACTTCCTTCCAAAAAATATTTTGGTCAACAAATAACTGACCACCATAATTATCGTGCAAACCCAAAAATATAAAGATAATATATATATAACCGCCCAGAATATTTTGTTCCCATATATTTGTTTGAGATTTATTTTTTAGCTTTTCATATCTATAGCAACCCTATAATTTCAGCGCATCTTATTCTTCTTCTTCTTTTCTTTCTCCTTCTTCTGAACTAAGCACATATCACCAAAACTAGATGCTGCCACCACCACCATTAAATATTTTGGAATGACTCTAGTAATAGATTCAAACATACATCAGAATAGAAGATAATTCCTTTCTCGCCTTAATATTCTTTTTGTTCTTTCTTGTGATTTGTATGCACGGGCTTTTGTTTTTGTCTTTGTTTGTGTAGTTCCTTTTAGAGGTAAACAAAACAAAATGATCATTCAGAGATAGAAGAATAATTTGAGTCTCATTGTCCAATAGTCAATATTCAATTTAAAAAACCAATTTCAGGTCTAAAGCAACAACTGCGATGATGCAATTAAATTTGGTTGTGAAAGATAAGACGTTCACTGTTGAGGAAAACCAATTTAGGTCTCAAGTGATCTAAATGTACGATAAAATATATTTCAGTAAATTATAATATTCTTTTTTCATCTCAAAAAAGAAATTTACTATAGTAATTGATTACACAGAGCTCTTAGTTGGCAACCTAGCAACAAGATGGGCCCCAACTCCTCTTTGAATAGTAACACCTAACCGATAAAAAAATAAAACTACCAAAACCACTACTAGCATCATTACTAACTAAACAGTTCCTTAAACGCTTAAAAAAATATCAAAGTGTCCTCACCAAGATCTCCCAAGGTGGTGAAGGCTAGTACACCCAAACCGTATCCATGAGCCGCGCACTTGTCCAAGTATTTGGCCCGTTTGCGAGAAACCGCACCTGAAATATCCTTACCATGGGCGAAAGAATGGACATCATCACCAGTAAAAGGAGAGACACCTGTAACTTCCATACAAACGTCTTTCCCGTTTTCCCAGTTGAAGACGAGAATATCAGCAGGTTTTAGGTCTTTACCATCATCTGACTGAAGACCTAGATAAACCTCCTTGAGAGTAGGCACATTGGATTTGTAACAAATGTCAACGACAGCATCGCGAACCACATCATGACGAAATTTATAACCAATATCTTTAGCACAATGAAGCGCGTGATCTCCAAAAATATCCATAGGCTTGTTACAACTTGGACACCAGCTATTCTCAGCAAACAGAGGAATACCCAAACGATAGAAAAACACGGCTCTAAATTGTCTAGGTCCAAGACATTGGTTGAGCCCACTGATGGGTACCGCCAAAAGATAGTCCTGAGCATGCTTGATACGATTACATTGCCATATGATGGAATCTCTTTCAGATATTGGTTATTGTAATTTGTATATTTTTCTAATAATATTCTAATTTTGGTTTACTGGAAAGTATATGATCATTTTACTCATTCGTGTTCAATTCAATGTTGTCTGCCAATGTTTCATAAATTTGTTTATCTTGACCGTAAATTATTATCAATATCATGATATCTAGAATGCGATTGCACTACATTAAAAAAAATACGTCACACAAAAAAATTATTTATAATATATTTTTTATTTTTTTTAAATGGAAAAATAAATTTGCAAAATAACAAAATATTTTATTAGTAATGCTTATGTGGCACATAAATTATTTGTGACGCTAAAATATGTGCTACAAAAGCGCCACGGCATAAGCGACGTGTTTAGCGTCGGGCAGACTATTTACGACACCTCTTTTTATAACGCATTGATCGACAGACGAAAAACGTCAGAAAAATATATTTCTGTCGCAAAATCAAATATTTCCAACACTATGTTTCATTACAAAAACCATGTTTTGTTGTAGTGACTCAAACCTAAATGAAATACATTTTATGTGTGTGTAACAAGTTAAGTTTCGATCTAACGGTTGAAAGATATTAGCCTGGATAAATCAGGTTTTTCATCTAATGGTGAATATTGAATGCTTTGTTACCAAGGTGACTTAGATTGCAAACCCTGATTTGAAAACTATATAAAGAAGACATCTAGCAACTGGAAAAACTAATCCCCATACCTCATGTGTGATACTAGTTGGTTTGCTAGAGTCAATTCTCCTTTAACAATAGGTTTCTTCTCCAGAACTTGTCAGTTAACGACTTTAAGACTTCATTGGGATTGTGAAGCCATACGAAACTACTTCTATTGTAGTTGAGCGATCTGATCTTGCCATTTTCTATCATCCGAGTTCAATTGAATAATTGGCTTGAGATTATATCTCTGATAGGGTAAGATAAAAAGAAATCACAAACATCTTCGTCTCATCGTTTGTGATTCCGCAATATCTGGTTTCGCTACCAAACAATTTAAATTATTGTGAGGTGATCAATAATTCTAGGTTGTTCTTTGGGAATATAAGTCCGGGTTATTGATTAGTTCATGTTCACCTTGATTTTATCAAAAGACGGAACAAAACTCATAGGTTTATCTGTGGGAGACAGATTTATCTATTATCATAGACTTTTCTGTGTAATACAGATTTGTTTATTACAGTCTTCGACTTTGGGTCGTAGCAACTCTTCATTGTGGGTGAGATCAGCTAACGGAATTAAGTGCATAGTATCCTGCTGGGATCAGAGACGTAAGGAGCACAACTGTACCTTGAATCAGTGTGATATTGATTAGGGTTCAACTACAGTCCAAGACGAGGTTAGTTTGTAGTAGGCTAGTGTCTGTAGAGGATTAATACAGTTTGGTGTTCAATATGGACTAGGTCCCGGGGGTTTTCTGCATTTGCGGTTTCCTCGTTAACAAAATTTCTGATGTCTGTGTTATTTCTATTCCGTATTATATTTTGTTATATAATTGAAATATCACAGGTTGTCGTTGTATCGATCAATTGTGAAATCCAACCTTTGGTTGTTGATTGGAAATCGATTGATCCTTGGATATTGGTCTTTGGTACAATCCAAGTTTATATCTCTTGTATTTGATAAAGACTCGCAGATTTATATTTTCTTGAGTATAGATCAAATCGAGAGATAGAGATATTAACTCCTTGATATACTTTTTTATCAAGATTGAGTCTGACTGTCTAGTTGATTCTCTTAAAAGTATATTAGAGTTAGTCCATACAGATTTCTAATCAAAATATTGTGTGAGGTTGTTAGAACCCCGCTTTTTCACATTCAATATTCACCGTTAGATGAAAAACCTGATTCAACAAAGATAATATCTTTCAACAGTTAGATCGAACTTAGCTTGTTACACATAAATGAAATGTCGCCTCATTTAGGTTTATGTAACCGTACCTAAACGTGTACACCTTATTGGCTCAACAATAATTGACCGAAGTTAGACATATGATCACTTTCATATCAACTGTTAGAGCATTGCTCGATCGAACTCGCATGCATTGCTATCTCAAGCATGTTTGTCAATGTTAGTGATCAAAACTATAAAGTCTTAATTTCTAGTCTACTATAGATAAGGTCTCGGACTAGGATAGAAAGTATAGTTGAGCTCAATAACTCCATGGCGATCATCATACAAGACTAAGGACTACTCAAGGAACCAGTGGATCTTCATCGAATAAAAGGTATGTGGAGACTTGAACTTATCTATCACTCAAAATTATATCTACTATATATCCTATCTTGAGACAAAAGTCGTATTACTATATAGACTAAGATTATACACATATGATATTTCGAGCTGAGTATATCTCCCTTATCTATTTCTCGAAATATGTGTTGGTAAAGCTTTCGCTTTATCCAAGTCCATCTTTACCTAGTGACGAAAGTCATGTTATGTTTCAATCATTTTGGAAATCGCTCTGACGAGAAATAGTTTGTGAATAACAACTATATAACGTCCTCTGAGAATGTTTCAATGATTAAAATGAGAGTTTAGACAATATAACCATTGGAGGATATAAGCATTGTTGTGGTAACACATATATGTATAAGTCCTTATTACTTGAACCGAAGTTTGCGAACTTTGTTGATCAAGTGAAATCGGAGTAGTGCATGAGCTCAGTCCACGAACTCGACATACAAGCTCAGTTCGCGAACCCAGTCCACGAACTGGCGTAGTTCTCGAACCCGAGAATTTCTGCTGAAGTTTGTGAACTCCGTCCGGGAACTTAAGTCCGCGAACCCAGTCCGCGAACTTGAGTGGGTTATGTCTAAAAACGATGTTTGTGAACTTATCATAATAAACTTAGGAATGCTATTGCAAACCGTGGCTTTATAGTTCATGAATCGATTCAAGTGAATCACATCGTTTTTGCTTCAATTGTTTCTTGTGTAGTACATAAAGATCTAAGCAATTGAACAACTCTCCAACTAGTTCATTTGAGTCATTTGGACTAGTCATGGTGAAGAAGAATATGGTTGATATGAAAGTTATCATTTGGCTAACCATTTGGTTAACTAGTGTTGAACCAACTAATGTACAAGTTTGGGTACGGTTACACGAACTTAAAATCGTCTAGTACATCTATGTATGATCATACAATCTATGTTTTCGATCTAACGGTTGATAAATATTAGCTTGAATCTAATCAGGTTTTCATCTAACAGTGAATATTGAATGCTTTGTTACTAATCTAACATTGATTGCAAACCCTGATTTGAAGACTATATAAGGGAGAACTCTACCAACTGGGAAACCTAATCATCACACATTCTGTTTGATACTAGTTATGCTAATCTAGAGTTGATTCTCCTTTAACATTTGGTTTTCTTCTTCAAAAACCAAGTTAACGACTTAAAGACTTCATTGGGATTGTGAAGCCAGACCAACACTACTTTTCTTGTAGTTGTGTGATCTGATCTTGTTGTTTCTATCATACGAGTACAATTGTAATAATTGGCTTGAGATTTTTATCTCCAATAGGCAAGATACATCTTCGTCTCATCGTTTGTGATTTCACGATATCTTTTTTCGCTGCATCAATTAAGACTATTGTGAGGTGATTGATAAAACTAAGCTATTCTTCGGGAATATAAGTCTTGTTTTATTGATTAGTTCATGTTCACCTTGATTTGTCAAAATACGGGACAAAACTCATAGGTATATTCGTGGGAGATGAATTTATCTATCTCGAAGACTTTTCTATGTGATACAGATTTGTTTATTAAAGTCTTCGACTTTGGGTCGTAGCAACTCTTGATTGTGGGTGAGATCAACTAAGGGAATAAAGTGCGCAGTATCCTGCTGGATCAGAGGCGTAGGAGCATATATAACTGTACCTTGGATTAGTGTGAGATTGGTTGGGGTTCAACTACAGTCCATACCAAAGTTAATTTGGAGTAGGCTAGTGTCTGTAGCGGCTTAATACAGTGTATGTTTAATATGGACTAGGTCCCGGGGGTTTTCTGCATTTGCGGTTTCCTCGTTAACAAAATTCTGGTATCTGTGTTATTTTTTTTCCGCATTATATTTTCTTATATAATTGAAATAATACAGGTTGTGCGTTGTTCAATCAATTAGAATATCCGACCTTATTGGTTGTTGATTTAAATTGATTGAAACTTGGATATTGGTCTTTGGTACCATCCAAGTTATCTCTCTTTGATTAAGACTCGCATATTGTATTTGATTGAGTAAATCAAATTGAGAGATTGAGATAATAACTCCTTGAGATATTTTCTATTGATTGAGTCTGACTGTTTAGTTGATTTTCTGGAAAGTAACTCGGAGTTGTCCATATAGATTGCTAATCGAAATATTGGGTGTGGTTGTTAGATCCCCACTTTTTCATCAACCTTGTTCATCTTAACCATAACTAGTTCAAATGTCTCTAATGAAACTAGTTTAAGAGTTGTTCAATTGATGTATTCTCATAGAAGTATACAAGAACAAAATTGAAGAAAAATTAGTTTGATTCACTCGAATCAATTCATGAACATTATATCCACGGTTTGCAAAGATTGCACTCCTTGTTATATAAATGTTTAAGTTCATGTACACAACCGATTTTAGAACTTTAACCTTCAAGTATGCAAATGGGTACGCGTACTTCCAATCCCAGCAGAAATATTCGGACATGAACCTTACGTCAGTACGTAAACGGGTGCGCATACTATGGTTCTAGGATTTCTCAAGCCAACACGTATGCGTACGGGTACGCATACTATGGTTCCCGGACATGGATTATATATGTGCAAGAGTACACAACATGTCATATCCAATAATGGTTAAGTGTTCTAAACTCTTATTTCAATCATTGAAACTTTCTTAGAGGGTGACAAAAGCCGTTTTCACATACTATTAGCATCAAAGAAATTTTCAAGTTATTGAAATAATCATAACGAAACATTCCAAGTCTACACCAAATGATTGTATCTCACAAACCATGTAAGATGTTACTCAAAAATTTTCACATGATCATCTTTTAACTTGCGTCGAGAATATAATATGAACTTGGACGAAGCGAAATCTTGCCAACACATATTCCGAGAAATATGTAAGCGAGTTAAACTCATCTCGAAATCTCAAATGTGTATAATAGAAAAATATATTGTAACACGACTTATGTCTCAGTATAGGAGATAGAGTAGAAATAGACTTTCCAAGTGATAGGTGAGTTTCAATATCCACATACCTTTTGTTGATGAAGTTCCACAAGATCTTTTTAATAGTTCTTCTTCTTCAAATGATGAACGCCGTTAATTCTAAGTCTCAACTACACAATCTATGTCCTAGTCCGATACATCTATAAGTAGACTAGAAATAAAGACTTATAGTTTTGATCACTAACATTGAAAAACATGCTTGAGATAGAAGTGCATGCGAGTTCGACCGAGCAGTGCTCTAACAAAATGTATAACCATTTCTCATCTTGCATGACAGATCTGTTTGAGAACTAACTCTCAACCCACTCTGAGACACTATGATAATTATTTCGAACTTGATCAATATTAATGTGAACTCATTTCTAGACTGCTCTTGCCTATATACATTCAAAGAGTATGTATTTTATAGATTCTTCAATGCCACCGCAAACTCCACAACTAGTATCATAATACATCAAGTTATCTTAGCTTGAATTCTAAGCAACCCCCAGTATTGAAAACCTATAATAGAGATGCTCTTTCAACTGACAAATTAAGTCACTGACACCTTGTGTCCTATTTGATAGCTTGAGTCGTCCTCTATTGACCTAAGTTTACTCTGTGAAACGTTATTAGGTTTACGACTAAAAGACTTCGCTTTGGGTATTCTTGAAGCCAGGTCCGACTATCTTTTACCTAGGTAGTTCATGTATCCTGAAGTTGCTTTTCTGTTATCGAGGTTTTCGTAATATCTTTTAGGTAAGATAGATATTAATCACAAAGTTCTCTTGTCTCATATTATGTGATTACTCAAGATAGATATATCTGAAAATTATTATTAATTGATAATTTTAAGATTGTTCTCGAGAGGTAGTAAAGAATCCAGGCTTCTCATCTAAGTGAGTGTAAATATTTCTGATTTGTGAGGTTGGATAGCTTTGTCCATTGCAAACAGATTTCCAAACCTTGAAATCAAATAGGCTTATCTGTTAGAGGCGCATTGGTATCAAAAGTCTTCACTAAGGGTGAAGAAACTCTTAGGTTGTAAAGGACGTCAGTTAAAGGAATTAATTGCGTAGAGCCTTGCGAGGTTCGAGAAACTTAAGGGGCGCGACTGTAACTGAATCTCTTGGAGGTAGATTCAGTATCAATTACATTCCAGTCTGAAGTCTGATAGTAGGCTAGTATCTGTACCGGATTAATACAGTTTGGTGTTCAAATATGGACGAGGTCCCGGGGTTATCTGTTGTTGCGGTTTCCTCGTTAACAAACTTCTTGTGTCTTGTGTTTTTTCCTTTCCGCATTATATTATTTATCTTTATGATTGGATTTCCACAAGTATTATGTATTCAATCTTTGTAGATATGTCCATATAGTTGTGATCGATTATAAGACCCATTTCTTGTAGAATTCGCATCTTGAAAGATAGATTACATGTTTATTACTTGGCAGAATTCTGATTTATTATTTGGATGTGACTAGATTGATCTTGGATATTGATTTTTCAAATTGGTCAAGTACTCTTTTTAACAATCAGGTACATGGCCCCCTTAGCCTATACATAATGATTGAGAAGAGATAGAGATATTAACTCTACTTACATATTGTAGCATCATTAAGTTGGTCTACTTGCAAATGTATTAGGTTTTATCCATACAGGTTGCCGAACGAAAAATTTGGTGTGTACTTGTTAGCCTCTCTTTTCAAAAACTAAATTATGATTCCAAGTAAGAGATTCAACAAAAAAGTATTAGAAAATAAAATAGTATTTAAATATAATTAAAACATATACATAGCTGTAGTTGCTGATTATCTCACAACTACACCCTCATAAGAATCCACTAAAATGATTCCTAAATCTAACTAATTTAATATGAAACTAAGAATTAAGTACTAAAATTGTAAAGGAGACACAAGAATTTTTACATGGTTCGATCATTGTGATCTACATCCATGGCTCTTCACTAGTGATTGTATGTAATTACATAATTTTATAATCTAGACTCCATTAAAGAATATTTGAAGCTCTAGAATTTTGGAGAAGAAGATGATAAAGAAAGTAAATTTCTCCTAACATTTTCTCTCTCCTCCTAAAATTATCTCTCTCTCTCTCAAAAAGACCTCTCCTAATTTAACATTTGAACTACTATTTATAGTGAAATCTATACAACTATATAGCTTGCGAAGTATCGTGAACTACTATTCAAATTCTATATTCGCAAAGTCTTCCCGCCTTTCTCATGTTTTGTCCGTCGTTCTTTGTTGCGTCGTTTCTAATATTTCTTTTGCGACATTATTATGTTGCGTCATTAAATATTCGCAAGTGAAGGTTGTTGCGATATTCTACTCCTACATCTTGCCTCTTTTTTCTTGAATATTGCTTGAAAAGCGATCTCTAAGAAAAAATCCGTTGTAGTAGTCTTTGATCTTTGTTGATGAAGGAACGAGCGAAAGAATATCAAACTCAAAAAGTATATACTTGCCTCTATTCTTTTGCGAAGTTCTGAAGCTTTAAGAAGTAATTAGAAGTATCATCTTGCGAAGTATGAAGTGTGTGAAGTATCCTTAAAGAAGTATGAAGTATAAGAAATATAAAATATCCTTGAAGAAGTATAAGAAGTACTCAATCCTCGAAATATATAAGAAGTATGAAGTATCCTTAATAAGTACAAGAAGTACTTAATCCTCGAAATATATAAGAAGTATTCGTCCTTGAATGAGAGTGATAAATATTGCCTCTGTTCATATGAAATTATTATTCCATTTTTGGTGAGGATTCTTGCTGAGAAGATAAAGAACATAAAATATTTTCTTGGGTATCCATAGTTGCCTCTGTTCTTTATTTATGAAGGAGAATCCTTAAGAAAATGTTGAATGATTAAATTGCGTCTCTATTCTTATTTTGCCTCTGCCTCAAGTGGTAACCCTGTTAACTTCTAAATATTTCTGCGAATTTCTGAGTTTTTCTGCGAATTTTTGAACATTTATGAATAATGCTGCGAATAGTGCCGCGAATAGTGTTGCGAATAATGTTGTGAATACTGTTGCGAATATTGTTGCGAATAATGTTGCAAATACTGTTGCGAATAATGTTGCAAATACTGTTGCGAATTATGATATTTATGTAATGATTATGTAATGAAATGCGTATGCGATGCTTATGCCATGAAATGCTTATGCAATGCTTTTATGATGCGAGTATGATGCTTGTATGATGAGAATGCTTATCTATTATAATGTATAGCTAATGTTTGTGTTACTTAGCTTATTTTGTACGCAAGAATTGATGTAGCTCCAAATTGCTTCCATTCCTGCACTATTAGTCTCTCATGATATAATATAATTAAAATATTAAAGATGCACCATCTCAATTTCATTTTAGTATATATGTTCGTAAGCTTGTTTTTCATTTCAATATATATGTTCGTAAGCTTGTTTGCTTACATTTAATCATGTTCGCAAGTTTATTTTTGTATTCTCTTGTGGTCTTATTTTGCCTTCCTAATTAAAGGTCTTACTTTGCCATCTTTTTTGTAGCGACAAAATCGCAGGACGTTCTTACACTTTCATGCAAAAACCCATTGATCTTGCCTTAACTTTTTTGTATAGTATTTTAGCCTCTTCAGGAAGTGTTGCGACAATATGACATGCCTAAATCATCTTTCGAAAATAAAGTCCCATGACATTGCCGTCTTGCGATGAAATCGCAGGACGTCTTTACATTTTCATGCAAAAACCCATTGATCTCATCTTAACTTCTTTGTTATATTCTGCGAGTTCTTTATTATTTTCTTTATTATGTTATTATTTTTTTAGAAGGCTCGCAAAAATACGATTGTTGCACAAATATGACAAGCCTTTATGTTCTTGCGAACAATAAGCCTCGTGACATTTGCGTCTTATAGCACGTATCAGCTCCCTAACGGAGGGTGCTGCCCTTTATCTTCCCCTTGGTTTCCCCTTCAAGGAAGCGTACATCGACCATACAAGGTTAGCTCTTCCCATCCTGTTCTGCCAACAACCAGTTTTTGTTCGCAACCTCTTATCCTTTTTGCCTATAGGGCTTATAGTTACGAGGTTGCACCCTATGGGGTATCTTTGGGCCAAGTGCATCATTTGCCAAGACTTGTCAAGAATGGCAGATGTGCTTCAAACCCACCCGGCACTCTTGACTCAACCGTGTACCTCGGCGCCTTGATCGTTTTCTGCACTTCTTGGGAAAGACAGTATGCCTTAGTCGCCCAACCTAAATCATGTTACATCGCAAGATTAGGTTGAGAATCCAAGGTGTCTAACCCGGATAGGTACCCCGTTATTGGGTTGTACCCCGTAAAGTTCCATGTACTCAGGTTCCTTGGTGGTGTTCCGGTTTCCCTGAGCCATGCTTATAGGTACCCCCTTAAATGACGTACTTTAGGACTTTGCCTCTTACGAAATGTTGCTTCGCGAACTAGGGTGTACGTCACAAAGGTTTGCCTGTGTAAATTTTTCTGCGACTCTCTTTCTTTTTTGGAGGCTAATCACAGTTTGCGTCTTTCTTTTATGAAAGCTAATCGCAAGTAAATTTTTGCGTCTTTCTTTAATGAAAGCTGATCGCAATTGATTTTTGGCGGTATTTTTTCGCCTTTTATAAATCGAATCAAAATTCTTTTTATTCGTAAAAACTCATCATAAATTTTTCATGTTGCGAAATGCCTCATTTCCTTTTCTTGTTTTTCAAAATACGTTCTGTTATACATTGCGAACAAATATATTGATTACCTTTTTGTATCAATCCTTGAAGAAATATGAGAAGTATTCATGTCGCGTCTTTAAATCAAAACTGTTTTATAGAAATAAATAAATTTATTTTTCTCTTTTTTTTTTTGTAACTTTGAAGTCTTTTTTTTAAAAAAAATTGAGATCGTTAAATTTTTGCGATGAATTCATTTTTGAATCTTGTGATTGTATCGCTTTTCACCAATCTAAAAAATCTTTGAAATGTTTTGAAATCTTAGAAATTTTAGAAATCTTGCGAATATATCGCTTTCGGTAAATAAAATAAAAAATATTTTGTCTTCTGTAAATGAAATATTCAAGGAAATGGTACTTACCTTTTGCGGCTTGTTGTTGTCTCTTGCGAAGTATATGATTTGCTTGAAAATTGAGAAGAAATGAGAAATTAACTCTTGCGAAATTAACTCTTGATCTACCTCTTTTGTAATGTTGCACCGTACCAACTGTTTTAACCATTTATTGCGAAATATGTCTGCGAAATAATCTCCCATTTTCTTCTTGCGAAATAACCAATGATGTTGTGAAGTAAACATTTGCACGAAGTAAACGAACATCTGCGAATTGTTCATGTTGCGAACATTCGTAAGATATTTTCTTATTCACTCGTGCTGAAACTCTTCTTATTCGTTCCTTCGCAATTTGGGATTTTTTGCAAAAATAAATATGTGAGACGTGGGATTCGACCACACGACCTGAAACTCACATGCTGCTACTCAAACCATCTGTACCAAGTTCTGTTTATGCTCTTGTAATCGTTGATGTTTGTGAGATCCATTTTTGCTGATGTTGTTCCAACTCATTTTATTTTATTTTTTCGTGACTTCACAGTTTCCCTTTTCGTAAGTTTAGTTTGAATTCGTTCTTCGCAGGAATTGCTGGTACATTTCTTCGCAAGAATGAAACTTCTTCACCGCTGGTACATTAAATTCCAAATAATGAGTTCATTTTTTTGCCAGTAATTTTTCACTTCACGACGCCTTTCTCGCTGGCAATGCTGTTGTGAATTTGCTGAATTAATTTCCCGTTGACAATTTGTGTGTATCATTTCTTTGTTGACCTTCCATTAGCTTTGTTGTTTTGCGAAGAAGATACTTGAATTGTCTGCGATAAAATTTGCTATGAGGAAATCTCATTTGCGAAACTTTAAATGCTTGATAAAAAATTTAGATTGCAAAATTTGGAAAAATAGTTTAGAGATGAGAGAATGCTTCCCTCTCCATGGTGTTTCTCATGGCCCTTGAACCTTTGTTGATTTGGAAAATATTTTTTCTACTCATAGCTCTTCTTGTCACCATGGGTTGCGTCCCTGGAAATGATTAATTGTGCCTGAGTTTGTATAGTTGATGCAGTGATGATTGATACTTTCTTTTGTCATCTTTCCTGAGTTTGCATTTGAAGTTGTCTTTTTCCTTCTCATCTTTCTCCTGGATGTCTTTGGTAATCCTTCCCATTGCTTTAGTTCTGAAATGTGCTCATGTTGTGTCTCTTTCTTTCCCCATATGCACACCGGTTGCGGAATTTCTGTACATTTGATGCGGCCAAATCAACTCTACTTGCGGAATTATCGCAAATTCTTTCTGCAAAGGTATATATACCTTTAGCTCCAATCTTTCGATGAACCGTACAACATCCAATATGTGGCAGAAATATACGAGCTTCTTTTGACTCTACTGGAATTCCAGCGCTTAAATCATAGCTTGGTTATCTTCGCATGATACTATTACTTCATTGTTCCCTTTATTCCATTGCGTCTAACTAACTCTGTATGTTTTTCGTCTTTCTTTCACTTGTGCGTATGTGTTTGCGGCTTTATCCTGCTGTTTCTTACACCTGCAAAATTTATTTCCATGCTAACTTCTTTTCACCTAGGAAACTAACTTCGAAAATGGTTCAGAATATTCCTTCTTCACCAATGGTTCATCGATATTCTTCACCAGCAGTTATTCATTAGGCGTACTGATGTACTTCATCACCAATGGTTCTACCGGGTTACTGCTCCTCACGAAGTGAAATAGCATACTGTGAACCATTATTTCATAAAACTTTTTCTTCCTTTTACCACTGTGTATTATTCCTTCTTCTTGCGAATTAAACTATTACAGACAATCCAAGGTGAACATTACCAACCAAAGTAAATATTTTCCTACAAACTGATGTAGTTTGCGGGTTGAAATGAAATCACCAAACTGGGTTTGATTGGAGCTTGGGATAGATGAAGGCATAGACTGTGTGATTCAGTTGAATGGGTCTGTGCGACTGAGATGTTGCTCTGATCAGTAACATCCCAAGTAAAACTAGGTTCAGACGTTGGCAGGATTTAATTTATGAGGCTATTATCCAAGTGAATTATAAACTGGTGCTGCAGCTTTTTTTTGAGAATAAACTTCATACAGTTGGTAGTCAACTTCATGAGAATAAACTTCTCCTTCGCAACTTTTTGTTCAATGTAATCTTTTTCTTCGTAGAAATTCTTCGCAGCTTTTTTGCGAAGTATCACTTGAAATGTTCCATCATGCAGCTTTCTTTAGGGATACTTCATCTGTATTTGGTGTCCATTCTTTCGCATAACAATACCCCGCATCCTCTCCATGCTTGATTAATGATAATTTGTTTGCGTTCTTACAATGTTTGTCTTTACCCTTCCTTCATTGATTCCTTCGCGTGATGGTCTTTCCTATCTCGTTGACTTCCTTTGCTAATCTTGTGATCCTCTCTTTGTTGCTGGGAACACTATTGAAAAATTGTTTTGTCGAGAATCAATTGATGATGAGCTCCTTGTTGGATGACTTTTTTAAGTAGATTAGCGATTTCTCCCTCTTTGTTTCCGTTATTTAATGTTTCCATCTCTGTTCCCAACCTATTAAGGTGCGTTTGTTGTTCGCAGATGCGAAAAACTCCCGTAACTTTCATTTCCCCCCTTTTAAAACTCATAGATCCGATAGAATTCATCACCAACTGTAGCAAATTTTTCTAAACTTTCTTGAACCAACAAGATTAGGTCCCTGTTTCTAGCGCCAATTATGTAGTTTCTGATTATCTCACAACTACACCCTCATAAGAATCCATTAAAATGATTCCGAAGTCTAATTAATTTGATATGAAACTAAGAATTAAGTACTAAAATTGTAAAGGAGACACAAGAATTTTTACATGGTTCGATCATTGTGATCTACATCCATGGTTCTTCACTAGTGATTGTATGTAATTACATAATTTTACAATCTAGACTCCATTAAAGAATATTTGAAGCTCTAGAATTTTGGGGAAGAAGATGATAAATAAAGTAAATCTCTCCTAATATTTTCTCTCTCCTCCTAAAATTATATCTCTCTCTCAAAAAGACCTCTCCTAATTTAACATTTGAACTACTATTTATAGTGAAATATATACAACTATATAGCTTGCGAAGTATTGTGAACTACTATTCAAATTCTATATTCGCAAAGTCTTCCCGCCTTTCTCATGTTTTGTCCGTCGTTCTTTGTTGCGTCGTTTCTAATATTTCTTTTGCGACATTATTATGTTGCGTCATTAAATATTCGCAAGTGAAGGTTGTTGCGATATTCTGCTCCTAACTACACCCTCATAAGAATCCATTAAAATGATTCCTAAATCTAATTAATTTGATATGAAACTAAGAATTAAGTACTAAAATTGTAAAGGAGACACAAGAATTTTTACATGGTTCGATCATTGTGATCTACATCCATGGTTCTTCACTAGTGATTGTATGTAATTACATAATTTTACAATCTAGACTCCATTAAAGAATATTTGAAGCTCTAGAATTTTGGGGAAGAAGATGATAAAGAAAGTAAATCTCTCCTAACATTTTCTTTCTCCTCCTAAAATTATCTCTCTCTCTCTCTCAAAAAGACCTCCCCTAATTTAACATTTGAACTACTATTTATAGTGAAATCTATACAACTATATAGCTTGCGAAGTATCGTGAACTACTATTCAAATTCTATATTCGCAAAGTCTTCCCGCCTTTCTCATGTTTTGTCCGTCATTCTTTGTTGCGTCGTTTCTAATATTTCTTTTGCGACATTATTATGTTGCGTCATTAAATATTCGCAAGTGAAGGTTGTTGCGATATTCTGCTCCTACAATAGCATTTTATATTTTGAAATGAAAAAAGTACCACATATATTTTATATATTTAAATATTAAAAAAATAACACATGAATCACATGTAAAAAAACAAAAACAAAAATAATTAAGAGACTTATATTTTCTAAGATGTTTCTTATTGTTCCCATACAAGATGTTTATTGTTAGTAATACGGAAAACCTGACACCAATATTTTGTTATATTAACAATGCAATTCTTCATAATTATTAAAAGGAGAACTACGCGAAACTGTATATATATATTCAAGAGATTTTTTTTTCGTCAATTTTTTGTGGGCCTAGGACGATTGTGAGTCTCTGTACTTGGTTGTCGTTAAACTGTTTGCATTACCCTCCATTCAATCTGGTCTTCAAATTACTAAGTAGTAGAGAAATATGAGAATTATATATATGAACGTTAGTGTTAAGTAATATTTAAACAGATATAATATGTAGCTACATATTACATTATACATATTGATACCGTGTGTATATGTGAGACATCTTATGACATATCACAAAAGCTCATTTCAATATCCGACAGAGACCATAGGTGTTATCGTGTATCCCTGTGAAGTAAGTTACCCTCGTGATGCTTTAGGAAAAAAATTTCAAAGTTTTCCTGAACCAATGATAATGTATCTTATTTTTCTTAATACAGGTGCCTCGCTTCAGAAAGATCTTTTAAGCGGATATCATATATTATTCAACATTAGAATCTTTTGAATTTAATACTAGCCACAGTCTTATGCTTTGAAGGACGCCATTATAGCCGTCTTTACTATTCAAAATTTTCATAAACCAGTAAAACTCATAAAACCATATTGGCGGTTGGTGAAGCCTTTTTGCTAATTTGGAGTGCACATATCTAACACCAGTTGAAGTATCATCCACTTATTTCATGCCTTCATGGTGTGGTGTTTTTGAGCTGTTTGAAATATCCATTGATCTACATTATTGAGAAAAAAAATCGTGTTTAAAATTGCATCTCTTTTTTGATTATATTGCATACGTAGTAAGGCTTATTCGGTATTGATCGATATATTTTCTATCAAATCACTTTTTTGTTATGCATTGTTGTGTTATGTAAGAAAATGCAGTTGAATGTTTGGTAAAGTATAACCTAAAGGTTAAAGCTGATTATAAAATTAATCAAATGGTGTTATAAACTAAAATATCAGACATAGTAAATGACAAAAACAGACATATCTGAAAGTAGTTTTATTTTAGGTTACAGGGTTTAAACATAATTGAATACTTATATATTAAATATATATTTAGTTTGTAATATTATATTAACTCTTTTTTAATCCATTTCTAGAAAAGAGATTTTATCACTTTTTCAATTTGGCCTATTTTTAGGCTAAAAAAGTGATAATATCTATTTTCTAGAAACAGAGGTAATATTATTTAAAATAACCTTTTCTATTACAAATATAAACTCTAGATAAAAAATTAAACTAAAATTAAATATTATTTTTTTCACTAAAATGGTATATAAAATATAATTTGGAATTTGGAATTTGGAATAATAATCTTTAACGAATATGATATACATAGAGAATAAAAATTTGATTGGAGAATATTTAAGGGTAATTTTTGTCAATTACAAAATATAATAGGAATAAAAATGAAAATCCAACTTTATAATTACGGTGGTGCTAAGGCTTATCTTGGCATTGTTGTGTTTTTTATAAAAGCGTTTTGTTGTTGTGCGTTGCTGCGCTGTGTAAAAAAAGTAACGTTTGGTAAAATATAAGTTAAAGTTAGAGATGATTAAAAAAGCGACCAAATTGTGTTTGGTAAATATCTTGTTCAACTATTGTTTTTTTAGCAAATGACAAAAATAGAAATATCTCAGGAAATAGTTTTATCCAATTTTCTTAGGTTTAAAAACAATTGTTGCAGAGATTATGAGGACTATTAGTGCTCTAGAATGGGTTGTAATTCAAATATAAGGTAACTATATATTAACTCTGATTCTACTGCTGCTATAAATGCATTCAAAAAAAACAAGCTTCCTTGGTTTGTTTGGAGCAGATGGAAACATATTTGCAGGAAAGTAAACTCCATTCATTTTAATCATGTGTACATAGAAATCAATTTCTATGCTAATTTATTTTCTAAGAAGGAAGTTTATCTTAGTAAGGGTCAAATCTCTGCTAGGCCAGCTAACATGTATAAGATGGAGTTCCTGACACTTTCATTACAGTTTCGATTGATTGGATGCATTCATTCCTGTTTTGGAAATCGTTTTTCATTTTTTTTTAGTGTCTGGGACTTGTTGTCCAATTGGCCTCCTTTTTGTTTCGTTGATAAACTCTTATGTAATTTTTGTTGGGTGCAATAATCAAAAATATGAAAAATTCAAATAAACAAAAGTTATTGATACTTAGATCCTTTATAATAAAAGTGATCGATTTGACAAAATAGACGAGCTCCCCAGGTCTCTGCAACAGCAACATGGCAAAACCTTGGAAAACAGAGTAAGTCACATGTTCAACACTTAGTCCTTAAGACATTAGCCCCCAGAAACACCTAAAACTGATGTTATAGCCTCCGCAGAGCAGATGCCTCCAGGATAAAACACCCGACTACACCTACTACTAGCATATGTAGTATATGCTCTCAACTTGATCTTGGAAACTCAAAAAAAAAAAACCTTAAGGAAAATCGCGAACGCTTAAGAAAACAATAGAAAAATATTGTTCTTTGGGTCTCTCTAAATATAGAGAAACCTTTTTTATTTGAGTCATACTAGTCATTTCAAAATCCTATCCCTCACACAAAAGTGTGTTGACCCCCATGCCATACTATGAATTGTATAGATCATAATAGTATCGAGAGCTTTCATCTTTAGTTTCTCACAGGTGAGACTAAAGGTTTCTGTCACCGAAGTGAAAAAGCATGAACTAGTGAACCCTTAGTGGCCCTTAGGTCCTAAGTTCCAGAAATACCAAAACCATCATGAAACTTATTTTCTCAAAATGAATTAAATTTCGATAAAGAATAAAAATCACATAAAAACGCAGAAATACCATTTTAGGCAGAGGTGTCCATGAGGTATTGAACCTTTGCTTAGTGAGATATACCAGAACTACTTGTTAGAGATAGTGAACGCGATGTCTTGAACTTCTAGTGAAAATACGAGGGTACCAAAATATACGATAATCTTTAAAATATCCACCTACAAGTCCTCTTACCGAAAGTGATTGTCTATGGACCAAGTCGATGCAATACGACAAATCGGTATTCACGCTTTGTGTGATCGTTTATGGATACGAGATCGAGACAATACAACAATCAAAGTGTGATTACTTGATAATTAGGTTCGGACTTAATCAAACTCTATAGGAACAGTATCAAGTAATACGGAGTTAACGTTTGTGTATTTTACTTTTAATTATAATAAACAATTATAATTGCGGAAATAGAAAGGTAAAAGACACAACAAGATTTTGTTAACGAGGAAACCACAAATGCATAAAAACCCCGGGACAAAGTCCAGAATTGAATACTCTCAGAATTACGCAGTTATACAAAATCTAAACCAACTTCGTATAGTTGAGACCAAGCAACTAAACCTATTTCACTTAGTTTCTTCAGTATCCCTACGCTTCCAACATTCAATAAGTGCACGCCCTGGAACAATTCGTTTGGATCGTATTCCAAACAGTAAAGGAACAATAAATCTGTTTGGTAACAACTCTATTGATTCTTTCCAGATAAAGATATCTCAAGTCATATGCAAAGGCTATTCCGTTTAAACTAATAAACTCATTTGCCTGGTTAGATCAATCCAATCTCTATTACCTAAGTAATAAGATTTAGATTTTTAAAAATCAAAATAGAACCCAAGATAACTATTAGGTGTTACCGATCTCACACAACTAATCAATCGAATAAATACGATTCTAGTTGGATCCCAACCGATCAAGGTTTGTGCTACACAAAGATATGAGAAACCAATCAGAAATCTTCTTCGTCTTAAAATCTTCTTTAATCTTAAAATAAACCTGCACAACACCTCTTGTGATCAATCACGCACAGAACGAAGTCTATTAACAATAGATTATCACAAGATGCCTTTAGATCTACACACAGTTTTAAAGATCTCCTCGACACTTCGATCTAGTTTGAGTGAATCTTATATCAGAAGAGAAGATTCTCAAGAATAAACAAACTAGGTGCAATCAAAGTTCAACAATCGTTAGTCAATCATATCAATCGAAAACTAATAAACTGCAATTATCTAGTTTCCCACCAACGGCACTCGTAGAGCTTCTTGATCCCACATAAGTCTTTAAATGAGTGGTCATAAGAGATTTCGCCTAATTAGGGTACCTTCCTCTCCGAATAGACGGCTCCACCAGAAACAACAAAAAGATGAGGTTTACCTGCTCTTAGGATAGTTTGCTATAAATGCAAACTTAGGTATTTATAGACCAAGGATGTTTGGACACCAAGGAATTTCCAAAACCTAATATTCTCAAGATATGCAATAAATGCCCAAATCGGTTTTCATAATTCCTGGAAATGCTTTGTCCAATATTTTCCGAAATCTCTCAATAGAAAATATCCAATTAGTAAATGCACATTACTAATTTTTATTCTCTAGAGATATGTATTTAATTGCTGGTAATTAAAGCATATAAAACTAACAACCTTAATTAAAAGATTCTTAATTTATTTCGGACCGGGATCTCCTTGAGAAATTAAGGAATATCTTTGAACAATAAAAGATAAGAGTTAATGTTCGTGTTCAAAGTATGTTGACATCTTTTATTTTTAAATCCTCTTTCATATTTACAATCTTGTAATCGATTATACCACACTTCCAAACAAGTTTAGAATTGGTTCACCTGTATTCCAAGATAACTATGTGATTGATCAAGTATCAAATCATAATCATGGGTTCAATCGGATCTACCAATCACAAGTATCGGTTCTACCTCAATTTGGATTACTTGTGATCGAACACACAATTTATCAGGACCGGTTACATCAATTACCAGGATCGGTTACGTCAATTACCAAGACCGGTTACCATATACTCATGGTATTGCTTGTGATCGGTTACACAAGTCAATAGGATCGGTTACACCAATTACCAGGATCGGTTATACTAATTACTAGGATCGGTTACACCAACTACAAGGATCGACTACATAATTCTTTTGTGATTGGTCACACTAATTACTAGGATCGGTCACACCAATCACAAATATCGATCATACCATCTTAGGTGATTACTTAGGATCGATTACACTAATTAATAAAAACCAGTCATGCCAAATCATAAGTCAGGCAATGTGATTAGTTATACCAAGATACATAACAAGTTATGATCGGTTCTATTAACTCACACATATTGGTAATCTAAAGACATGCAATGAATAACAATACCAATAAGCCTATCAATTTCCCTTTTGTTTCATAAAACAAGTTCATGAATGTACTTCCTTTAAACAAAGGTAAATTTGTTTTCTAGGATGAAATCTTCACCTTTACCCGTATACATAATCACAATAGCATTCATACGATTATGTCGATGTCATATATACGAAATTCAAAAGATAAGAGTTATACTTCGTATTCTAATTCCTTAACACCATGATCATGTGATCATGTCTCACTAATAGAGTATAATAATCATTCACAGCTTCGCAGTTATGATTTCAACATAGCACGACTTGAAAGATACGTTAGGAATGAAACAGTTCAAGTCAATATTACTAACCTCAAGAGGAAGGATGATGTCGTCGTTGTAGCTTGTTACTTCTTCACATTCTTCAGGACTTCGAGTAATACTTGTATGTCTCATAATCCTAGACTTTCTAGTCTAACCTATACGAAGTTATCTCTAGTACATAATCAAGAGACTCTTAGATGAGTTTTGATTTACTAAAATATGACAACCAAACTAGACATACCAACGCTTGGTGGGTTCAACCAAGCTATGCTCTAAAAATCCCCCGCTTTGTCAATTTTAGTGAAAAAACTCTTAATACATATGGATAGACAAATTACAAGAATTTATTAAATATACGCTTGATTCCAAGTTTCAACAACACAATAACCTGCATATATTCAATTAATAAATACCATTGTTGACATTTGAATAACAAAGCTAATACTCCCCCTAAAGGTAAGTTAGGTAGATTTTCAATCTGAACATATTTGTTATTCCCCTTTTGTAGTCAAGATAACTACAACAACAATATGATATGTTGCTCCCTCTTAGTCAATGCTTTACTCTTTCGTTAGATATAACATTTAAGCACAATTGTCCTTTCCTTAGTGATTACAAATAACTTGTTTATTCCATATATTTCTCCCCTTTTGTGTCACAAAATGACAAAGGTTCGAGAAAATAAAGGTCAAACCTAAAGGATCTTACAAATCTAAAAGACTTGTACAACCTATAAGAGTTAAGCACGAAGGTTTCACATACCACTTTAGATAACCAATATCAAAATCGAAACTACAAGTAATTTTGGTTTTAACATGTTATCAAGGAAACAATTTTTCGAAGAAATTTTCCCTTATAGTTTAACAAATTGACTAAGAAACTTAGTTCTCTTGCTAAACTGATTGTAAACATACGATCGCTTATTTCGATAAGACCAAAATAGAGATCAAAATTAACTTTATTTTTTTCATCAGGTTCTAATTATTCAGACAATAACTTAGACCTTTCACTTTAGACAAGACAAGTACTAGGTTAGTTAACTAGTATTTCTTGTCAAGGCATTCGATTAAACTTGAATAACCGAATCCTTTAATTTGATAAGTCTAACTAAGATCAGAATTAACTTAGTTTCTCTTATCCGGAATTGAATTGGACTAAACAAATGATCCCGTATATCGTTAAGCCATAAACAATACATACAAACCAAATAAATTGACTTGCACAATTATTTGTCTTAATTTGAAGCAATTGAAACAAACATAGAAATTATAGCACCGCAATTTCGTTAAGCAAAAACACTTGATACTAAACAATAAATAAGATATCAAACAATAAGCCAAATAAATTGACACAGTTTTTCTTAACCGGAAACAATTGAATCACACACACATATCCATACAAGTATAATGGAACACATATCAATTGTACCGAAATTTTGTTAAACAAAAGCAAAATATATGCAATATAAGCAGGCTATTTTTAAACAGAAAAACAATTAACTAACAAATTTGTTACCTCAGATTCCTCATCCTCTTCTCCCTAGAATGATATATCATTAAGCGCAAGTTCAAGTTAGAACTCTCCCCCAGTATGTTGTCATCCTCTCGCAAGAACAAAATAATAACAACAAAGAGCAACCTTTACCAGATAAAGGTTGAATCGGTTTTAACTAACGCGTGCCAATAGAAAAAGTTGAAAACTCGAAACACATATGTTTATGCTAAACACAACTCATGTAAACACAAATTTATTTAACAAATTATGACTTTTTATATATGGGTTTCAATCGGAACACCTTATGATCCTTTGATAAAGCATACCAACTTGGGCTAGAACTTAATTCTGGTAAATCAAAAAGTCACACAAACCATAAGGGTTCACATCATATGAGATCGAATATTAAGGTTTTGACAACCGAAATCAGACATCCCATAAACACATAGCAATAATATAGACATTCAAGCACAGGCTATGTAATCGGAAACTATCATAAGAAAAAATTATAAAATAATAATTTTATTCATAAATAATTGATAATTTTATTAAAAAATAGACCTTATACAATAATCGAAATAAATTAAAAATTGATGTCTATTTTTCTTGAAAATCAGAACCCTTCATGATCTTAGGATCTCTTTCGATTGATAGGAATAATTCTTTGAATTCCTTGAAAAGATACTTAATTGAAGAATAATTCCTCAACCTTGTGGAAGTTCGTTTACTCTTTTGGAGAGAAAATCTTGTTGCTTGAGAATCTCAGCTTGAACAAGTAAAGATTTTTCAAGAGTACGTTGCAACATTAATACCTCCAACTTAGTTTCAGCACAAGTTCATGCTATCTTGTGAAACTCCTTTTCATAATCGATCATACAGGGTGAGTGATTCACATTCATGCAAGAGGTGATTATGTTTCCATTGAAATTATGTAGTCCAAAAGGATCACATGTTATCTTTTCAGCACATCTTTCTGAAACCCTTGCAGAAAGTTTTGCATGATAATCTGTAGTGTACATAATTCTTTGTTCCAGAGGAATACAAGAATATTTTTTTTAAAGAATACCGAAGTTTTATATACCAATATTTTCCAAAAAATTGGTCATCGATTATGAAAATCAAATATTCTCTTTTAATATGAAAAACCAAAATTTTATCAATATTAGGGTTCTAAGAAAGTGCCTTTCTGTGAATATTTCCATAGATCTTTCAAGTTTTTAAACTATTATGCAATATACACTAAACTCATCAAACAATTGTTTGAGCACTTCATGAGACAGTGTATTTAGCCAAGATACCAAGTATATGGTCGAAAAAAATTATTCTCTTCAAGCTTAGTAGAGAATTTATCTTTATCTATTCTCTTAAAGATCGACAACCCAAACTTATCATAGAAATGACTATCATCAAGATATTTAGGTATTACCTTATGTGTTAATGAACTGGAGAATTTGTCATACTCCTTTCTGTTTACCTCCATAGTCTTCTTTGGTATCCACTTCCAAGAGTTTCTAGTCTTCAGATCTTCTTTCTTTATGTGATGAATATCTTTTGCTGAGTTCTTTGATCTAAGAAGATCAGCCTTATGTAAGTTTTTTCTTGAAAAATATTTCAAATTACATCCTTGACCAAAACTGGTTTTTTAAGAGTTAAAAAAAGATAATCATTGACAATCTTTAACAACATGACCTTTGATTCCACAATAATAGCATCGTCTGTGATGATGCTTATGATGATGTTGAAAACTATGATGTGAGTTGTTCATCTTAGAATTTTATGAGAATATCAATGCACTTTTAGAAGATGAAACTTTCTTTTGAGAGTCTTTAATGTCATTCTTCTTTATTTTTGCAGAAAGATCAAACCAGAATTATTGGGTTTATCCAAGAAGGATGTATCCAACTGACTTTCTGACATTAATGAATGCATTTCATCTTTCAGCCTATTGACATGTTTTGTAACTGTCTTTATCTCTGAATCATATGAGATTTTTAAGGCATTGTATTCGTCTGTAGCTGTTTTTCTCAAGATCTCAGTCCTCTTTTCTTGATCAATACTTTTTCTTAGCTTTGCTTTTAGAGATTGAATCTTTGAAGAGGATACAATCTTGAGAGAGTTTAGATCAGATTTAAGAGTGGTTAGATCAAGATTGAGTTGATCATTTTTAGCTTTTATAAGACATAATTTTTCAAGAAGCTTTCCTTCTATTTTTAGTGCAAGAGTGAGTTCGGTTGCACATGAGAGAAATTCTTTACTTAGTTCATTTAGCTGAGATATTTTTATATTCACATAATCAATATCTTCTTTATCATTATGAAGTGAATCAGAATCTGAATCATTGATTGTGAATACATGGCTTAACTTAACTTCTTCTTGAGAACATAAGGACATATTTTTAGAAGAGCAAGTAGAACTTGTGGAAGAAGCCCTTTCTAAACATTTGCTAAATTTAAACCCATAGAGAGTTTTACCGAAATATTGTGGGACGTTAAATAAGTCTATTTTTGGCTTTGGATTTCCTTTTCGCAGACTCATATCTTATAGGTTGGATCGCATCAAACACAGATTGTTAGATCTTTTCGTTTTTCCTGCTCTGATACCAATTGAAAAGACGAGGGTACCAAAATACACCACAATCTTTAAAATATCCACCTATAAGTCGTCTTACCGAAAGTGATTGTCTATGGACCAAGTCGAGACAATATGACAAATTGGTATTCACACTTTGTGTGATCGTTTATGGATACGAGATCGAGAAAATACAACAATCAAAGTGTGATTACTTGATAATAGGTTCGGACTTAACCAAACTCTATAGGATCACTATCAAGTAATACGGAGTTAACGTTTGTGTATTTTACTCTTAATTATAATAAACAATTATAATTGCGGAAATAAAAAAGTAAAAGACACGGCAAGATTTTGTTAACGAGGAAACCACAAATACAAAAAAAAAAAAACGGGACCAAGTACAGAATTGAATACCCTCATAATTAAGCCACTATACAAAATCTAAACCAACTTCGTATAGTTGATACCAAGCAACTAAACCTAGTTCACTTAGTTTCTTCATTATCCATGCGCTTCCGACATTCAATAAGTGCACGCACTGGAATAATTCCTTTGGATCGTATTCCAAACAATAAAGGAACAATAAATCTGTTTGGTAACAATTCTATTGATTCTTTCCAGATAAATATGTAGGAGCAGAATCTCGCAGCATTATTATGCTTGCGAACAATTAATGACGCAACAATAATATTTGCGAAGGTTCAAGATATTTGCGAGGTATATTGCGAAGGTTCGCAGGATAATTCTCAAGTCCGAAGTTGAGAGACAGTTTAGTTGTCAACATTTTGTAAGATCATATAAATAGACATTTAGGCATGAGAAAAAGGAGAGGTCTTTTTAGAGAGAGAGATAATTTTAGGAGGAGAAAGAAAATTTGAGGAGAAATTTATTTTCTTTATCATCTTATTCCCCAAAAAACTAGAGCTCCAAATATTCATTAATGGAGTCTCAATTGTAAAATTATGTAATTACATACAATCACTAGTGAAGAACCATGGATGTAGATCACAATGATCGAACCATGTAAAAATCTTTGTCTCTTTTATAATTTTAGTACTTTAATTCTTAGTTTCATATCAAATTAATTAGATTTAGGAATCATTTTAATGGATTCTTATGAGGGTGTAGTTGTGAGATAATCCGCAACTACATAATTGGCGCTAGAAACAGGGACTGAATTAGAATGGTTGAAGAATATTCAAAGAAATTAGCGATGATTGGTGATGAAATTACATCAAATATCGCCATCTGAAGAATACAGAGAAGAGGAGGATGCAGAATGTTCGTTCAGAAAAGAAAAGAAAAAGAGATCAAAGAGACCTTTACTAGTAGCAGATTGAGAAGAAAAATGCTTCCCTATAAACTCATTTATCACTTTTTAAATTTTTAGATCCAGATTGTTTATCAGAAAAAATTTAAAAACACTTTGTAAAAACTTTAAATTATTCTTACACAAGAATTTGATTTTATATCCAAGACTTTAGTTTATAACGAGTTTTGATTATAGAACCATGTTTCGAAGAAAAAATTAGCTGAATTTCAACAATATTTGGGATTGAAAATTAGATATTAATTTGCATATTTTTTTCATAAACAAAACATAACAGATTTTCATGGAAAATTGGATTTGTTCTTTGTAAGATAAGGTTTGGCATAAATTTTTCGATAAAACTCACTAAATTGATTCTATGTTTGCAGCGATGTTTGACTGGGTATCTTTCCCAGCGCAATTTGTTAAATTTGACTGAGTATTATCTTGCGAATGAACTAAGTATGAAGTTTTACATATCTTAGCGAATCAACCTGCGAACGAATGATGAAGCTGCGAAGAGATAAAGAAAAGCAATATAAAGAGATAATTGCGAGCAACATCAACTTATCAGCAGCAACAATATTCTTCATACATATTTAAAAGTTTTGCAAAAGTTAAAATGGAAGACTAGAAAAGAAACAGCAAGGTTACTTCATAGCACGCTACAATTGTTACTTCGCAGGAAGATTATTGAGCAAGGAAAAGAAAGAAAGATATACCTTGTCATCTACCTATTTCGTCATCAACTAGGTGAAGGAATGAAGCAATTTAACTTCAAAGAAGAATTATAACTCAGTGAAGACAAATGAAGATCAGAGAGAACCCTTCTTATCTAGCAATTAAAGCAAAAGATTATGAACCTGCATCTCGAGAATACCTCCCAGTGATCAACAAAGAAAAAGAACCAGATATTTCAACCACGAAGAAGGAAATCCTAAAATGTAGTTGCAGGATCGGAAATTGCGAAAAATTGGAAGATATCTTCCTGAAATAATGTATTGAAGAAATAATGTTAGTTCAAGAAAGTATTGAACACAACAGTTCAATAATGTTAGCTCTACTCACCAGCGAAAAAATACACATCACCTTAGTTCAAGAAAGTATTGAAGAAATAATGTTATGTTCGCATGCCAAATACCATCAGTTGCGAATATATGAACACAACAGTTCCAGTGTAAAGGAAAGATAGATCCAGGTTTTGTCTTTGTCTAAGAAAGGAAGTAAAGATGCAGTGGACGTCGTTATCCGCTTCATTACCAACTAATACGAAGATAGAATAATTTCTTAGCAAGACATTTACAGCCCAGCGAAGTAGAACATGTATTCTTAGCTCGTCAATAATAGATGGAAAGGGGACAAAATCACGAGCCAGAAGTATGACCCAACCATCCAATAAGTTTAGACGAAGCCAGCTAAAATTCTAGAGCAACGAGCTAAGAATAAAAATGAAGTAGTTCAACGAATACTAACTTGCGAAGAAAAGACAACAAGCTCAAGTCAATTAGAGTATAGAACAGTAACTAAAACTGGTGACAGCTTATCAGCTAACTATCCAACAAGCACTAGCGAAGACAAGTGAAGGTAACACATCAATGAAGCAACGAGTTCACAAAAATCCAGCAATGGCTCTTAACGAACAAATTTTAAAAGTTAACAAGAGAATTAGGGCCACGTAGAAGACATCATCATCAATGATATAGCTCCATGAAGGTCAGTTTGCATGATTACTTGACATGGCGGAATGAGTTTAGGAAGAAATCCCGAGGGAAATAATTATCACAGTTTGATAAAACAGCCACCATCAGTTTGATACTAGAATTGCTGGCAGCAAGCATCCTCTTCGTACAATAACTCTCATTTCGTCACACAGCAAATGAATCCAGCTAGTTATAGAAGTAATCAAAGAAGGAAGAAGAAGTTATGGGAAGCTTATTTCGCCTAGGGAAATAACTGGAATCCACTTCCTGGAGAGGGAAACTCGAAATATTTAACTTCGTGAAATAATTCTCTTCGGAAATATTTTCTTCGCAGACATATAAGACGCAGACATATAAATTGCTTATTTACTCATGCTGAAATAGCCAAAGACGGGGAAGAATATTACTTCGTAAACCAAGTGTGAACATACAATTCCAACAAAGACAAAGAAAAAGAAGAGTTTTTGTAAAGAAGAAGAGAAAAAGAGTTTTTGCGAAGAAAAGCCTTCATCTTCGCAGAAAAAAGATTACGAGATTTCAATCAATAAAAGAAACAAAATCCTATTATGACTCATAAAGATGGATGGAAAATTCGTTTCAGCACGAGCCGCCAAAGACGAAGAAAAGAGACGCAACTCTTGAATTATACATCTCGTAAAGCATTAATGATGAAATCAACAACAGGGATATTGAAGGTTTTCATATTTTTGTTGTGTTGTAATATATCAACAGCAGGGATATTGCATCGCAACACATCGCAACAAGAGTGTTTCCTCGCAGTAAGAATATTTGAGCGCAATAGGAATATTTCATCGCGGTTAGAAAAATACAGCGCAAAGGGAAAAGATAACATTTTTGGGGTCGCAGATGGTTCCATTGCGAATATAGACAGCAATAATGAATACTCACACAGGCTAAAGCACAAACACCAATCAGCACACAACACAGATGATTCAGGGTGAAAACAGAGAGTTGGAAGATGCATATTCGCAGAATTTTTGAACCCTCATTTTTTGCAACATTTGTGAACTTGGATTCCAATTTTTGACATAAAAATTCCATCCTTTCTTTCTTTGCAGGTATGTATATTGCGAATATTCGTAGCACAAATAAATACTTCATACGAACTTGGATTTCATATAGAGGTTTACTTCACAAAGCCTGTGATTAGTTCGCAAGAAGAACTAACAACAAAGATCAATGGAAGGATTTTTCTACTCCAACAAGATCAATGGAAATATTATATCACAGCATTACTTTGAAAAAAAAAAGGGGAAGATCGTAACTAGAATCCATTTTGTGAAGAGGGATGTTCGCAACCTTTTAACTTCGTGAACATTTACTTCACGAATATTCATTTAAGTTCGCAACTATTTAACTTCGTGAACGTTTATTTCGCATATATTTTTCAAGACTTGCATCAACATAACCTACTTCGGGAAAAAGCGAACTACTTCGTGAACAGCCAGCAATCCACCATAAGAATGAGTTTCATGGCAGGTCAAAAATTCAATTCTCATTCCTTCTCATTTCGCAAGCAAGCCATTTACTTCGCAAGAGACAACA
Source organism: Papaver bracteatum (assembly GCA_023529315.1). Taxonomy (NCBI): domain Eukaryota; kingdom Viridiplantae; phylum Streptophyta; class Magnoliopsida; order Ranunculales; family Papaveraceae; genus Papaver; species Papaver bracteatum. The sequence goes on from JAJJWX010000650.1 coordinate 455,915, forward strand.
ACAAGCCGCAAAAGATAAGTAAAATTTCCTTGAATATTTTATTTACAGAAGACAAAAGATTTTTGATTTTATTTACCAAAAACGATATACTCGCAAGATTTCAAAACATTTCAAAGATTTTTAGATTGGAGAAAAGCGATACAATCGCAAGATTCAAAAATAAATTCATCACAAAAATTTAAAGATCTCAAAAAATTTCAAAGACTTCAAAGTTACAAAAAACAGAGAAGATTAAATTTATATAATTCTATAGAACAATTTTAATTTAAAGATGCGATATGAATACTTCTTATACTTCTTATACTAAAGATTTTACGAAAACATTCAACATTTTATGTACATGAAAAATTTACGATGAATTTTTACGAATAAAAAGAATTTTGATTCTACTTATAAAAGGCGAAAAAATACCGCCAAAAATCAATTGCGATTAGCTTTCATTGAAGAAAGAGGCAAAAAAATTTTTGCGAACAAAAGACCGCAAACTGTGATCAGCTTTCAAAAAAGAAAGAAATCCGCAGAAATATTACACATGCAAACCTTTGTGGCGTACACCCTAGTTCGCGAAGCAACATTTCGTAAGAGGCAAAGTCCTAAAGTGCGTCATTTAAGGGGGTACCTATAACCATGGCTCAGGGACACCGGAACACCACCAAGGAACCTGAGTACATGGAACTTTACGGGGTACAACCAAATAATGGGGTACCTATCCGGGTTAGACACCTTGGATTCTCAACCTAATCTTGCGATGTACCATGATTTAGGTTGGGCGACTAAGGCATACTGTCTTTCTCAAGAAGTGCAGAAAACGATCAAGGCGCCGAGGTACACGGTTGAGTCAAGAGTGTCGGGTGGGCTTGAAGCACATCTGCCATTTTTGACAAGTCTTGGAAAATGATGCACTTGGCCCAAAGATACCCCATAGGGTGCAACCTCGTAACTATAAGCCCTATAGGCAAAAAAGGATAAGAGGTTGCGATCAAAAGCTGGTTGTTTGCAGAACCGGATGGGAAGAGCTAACCTTGTATGGTCGATGTACGCTTCCTTGAAGGGGCAACCAAGGGGAAGATAAAGGGCAGCACCCTCCATTAGGGAGCTGATACGTGCTATAAGACGCAAATGTCATGAGGCTTTTTGTTCGCAAGAATATTAAGGCTTGTCATATTTGTGCAACAATTTTACTTCTGCGAGCCTTCTAAAAAAATAAAAATAATAATAATATAGAAAAAGAGAACTCGCAGAACATAACAATGAAGATAAGATGAGATCAATGGGTTATTACATGAAAGTGTGATAACGTCCTGCGATTTCATCGCAAGACGATAATGTCACGAGGTTGTATATTCGAAAGAATGTTCAGATTTGTCATATTATCGCAAACACAAAAATATTATCACAAAAGAGGTGGAAAAATAAGACCTTTACTTAGGAAGGCATGATAAGACCACATCAATTAATGAAATTAATTCCATCAATATCATTGAAGAATTTTTACAAGAATATATATTATGAAGTCCTAACAAAGAAGACAATTCCATCAATATCATTGAAGAATTTTTACAAGAATATATATCATGAAGTCCTAACAAAGAAGACAATTCCATCAATATCATTGAAGAATCTTTACAAGAATATATATCACGAAGTCATAGCAAAAGAGGCGATTTCATTCGCAATCAAAGACGGATACATGTAAGAGAATATTCAAATAAACTTGTGAAGATGATTATATGTAAGCAAACAAGCTTACGAACATATATACTGAAATAAAATTGAGATTATGCATCTTTAATATTTTTATCGTGCGAGACTAATAGTGCAGGAATGGAAGCAACTTAAAGTTACATCAATTTTAACGCGGAAAAATGAGCTAAGTAATAGAAACTTGAAATATATATTGCAATAGATAACCATTCGCATCATACAAGCATCATACTCGCATCATCCAAGCATCATATTCGCATCATAAAAGCATTGCATAAGCATTTCATGGCATAAGCATTGCATACACATTTTATAACATAATCATTACATAAATATTATATTCGCACAAATATTTTACAAAATTTTACAGGATAATACCGCGAAACTTCGCAGAAACATTCATAATTCGCAGGTCTATTCATAATTCGCAACAATATATTCGCAATACTATTCACAACATTATTCGCAGCACTATTCAGAAGTTCAGAAATTCGCAGAAATATTCAGAAGATAACAGGGTTACCACTTGAGGCAGAGGCAAGATGTGAATAGAGATACAATTTAATCATTCAACATTTTCTCAAGAATTCTCCTTCATAGATAAAGAACAGAGGCAACTATGGATACCAAAGAAAATATTTTATGTTCTTTATCTTCTCAGCAAGAATCCTCACCAAAAATGGAATAATAATTTCACATGAACAGAGGCAATATTTATCACTCTCATTCAAGGACGAATACTTCTTATATATTTCGAGGATTAAGTACTTCTTGTACTTCTTAAGGATACTTCATACTTCTTATATATTTCGAGGATTGAGTACTTCTTATACTTCTTCAAGGATATTTTATATTTCTTATACTTCATACTTCTTTAAGGATACTTCGCAGACTTCATACTTCGCAAGATGATACTTCTAATTACTTCTTAAAGCTTCAGAACTTCGCAAAAGAATAGAGGCAAGTATATACTTTTTGAGTTTGATATTCTTTCGCTTGTTCTTTCATCTACAAAGATTAGTGACTACTACAACAACAGATTTTTTCTTAAAGATTGTTCTTCAATAAATATTCAAGAAAAAAGAGGCAAGATTTAGGAGCAGCATCTCGCAGCATTATTATGCTTGCGAACAATTAATGACGCAACAATAATATTTGCGAAGGTTCAAGATATTTGCGAGGTATATTGCGAAGGTTCGCAGGATAATTCTCAAGTCCGAAGTTGAGAGACAGTTTAGTTGTCAACATTTTGTAAGATCATATAAATAGCCGTTTAGGCATGAGAAGAAGGAGAGGTCTTTTTAGAGAGAGAGATAATTTTAGGAGGAGAAAGAAAATTTGAGGAGAGATTTATTTTCTTTATCATCTTCTTCCCCAAAAAACTAGAGCTCCAAATATTCATTAATGGAGTCTCAATTGTAAAATTATGTAATTACATACAATCACTAGTGAAGAACCATGGATGTAGATCACAATGATCGAACCATGTAAAAATCTTTGTGTCTCTTTTATAATTTTAGTACTTTAATTCTTAGTTTCATATCAAATTAATTAGATTTAGGAATCATTTTAATGGATTCTTATGAGGGTGTAGTTGTGAGATAATCCACAACTACAAAAGATATCTCAAGTCATATGCAAAGGCTATTCCGTTTAAACTAATAAACTCCTTTGCCTGGTTAGATCAATCCAATCTCTATTACCTAAGTAATAAGATTCGGATTTGTAACAATCAAAATAGAACCCAAGATAACTATTAGGTGTTACCGATCTCACATAACTAATCAATCGAATAAATCCTATTCTAGTTGGATCTCAGCCGATCAAGGTTTTTTCTACACAAAGGTATGAGAAACCAATCATAAATCTTCTTCGTCTTCAAATCTTATTTAATCTTTAATTAAATCTGCACAACACCACTTGGATCTCTTGTGATCAATCAAGCACATAACGGAGTCTATAAACAATGGACCATCACAAGATGTATTTAGATATAGAAACAGTTCTAAAGATCTCTTCGATGCTAGCTTTGATCTAGTTTGAGTGAATCTTATATCAGAAAAGAAGATTCTCAAGAATAAACAAACTAGGTGCAATCAAAGTTCAACAACCATTAGTCAATCAAATCAATTGAAAACTAATAAACTGCAATTATATAGATTCCCACTAGAGGTTCTTGATCCCACATAAGTCTTTAAACGGGCGGTCGTAACAGATTTCTCCTAATTAGGTTACTTTCCTCTCCGGATAGACAGATCCACCAGAAACAACAAAAAGATGAATTTTCCTGGCTCTTAGAATAGTTTGATAGAAATGAAAACTTAGGTATTTATATACCAAGGATGTTTGGACACCAAGGCATTTCCAAAACCGAATGTTCTCAAGATATGCAATAAATGCCCAAATCGGTTTTCATAATTCATGGAAATTCTTTGTCCAATATTTTACGAAATCTATCAATAGAAATTCTTAAATTATTAAATGCACATTACTAATTTTTATTCTCTTGAGATGTGCATTTAATTGCTGATAATTAAAGTGTGAGGGAAAATCACTCGATGGCCATGTGTCAACATCTCAAGGGATGATCTCATGATAAGATGATAAGGTGGATACATCGAATCATACTCTATAAAGATGATTTCATCCAAATCGAGATGCCTGATACAAACGTTACATGAATGAAGCGTGTAAGGAGTGGTATAATCGATTCAGAAGTTCAAGTCTAAAAAGAAGGACCGCATTTAATGAAGGATCAGAAGAGGCGTGAGCTAATCTACATCGTATCAGAAGACTCGGACGATCTATGCTGAAACCTAAAGGTGAAGCAGCACGAGGTTCCCTAAGGAAGAGAAGCACGATGACGTACAAGGTGATATAAATAGGAAAGGGAACCAAGCAGGCCATCACAAGGGATATTATATAGCTCGTCCGAAGTAATGAGAAGATGAATGACAACTTCACTAGCTCGGCGAGACCAGGCCTCCATGAGTCCAACTTGCCAATAAATACCGGTCCATGTAGATGGAGGTAGACAGCTTATGTATTATTAGATGGTATTTCTACAGAGAATTCCTGAGAGAGATCTAGATAGAGAGAGAGTTAAAAATCTAGGTGATATTTGTAGCTCTTTCAAGGGTAAGACCTTATAATCAATAAGAAAACATCTTCTTTCCCGTGGATGTAGGTCTTCATGGACAAACCACGTTATATGCTCGTGTCAATCTTTACTTTTATGTTCTTTACATCTTGTTTATCTTTGAATCTTGAATGTTTAGGTAGCTTATAGCCTTTAGATTCACTTGGGTGTAGGCATCAGAAAATATGCAACTACATTTTGGCGCTAGAAATAGGGAGGTATGAAGATCTACTCTACCTCCCTAGTAACAACTCTATATTGTTTTCATAATCTCCCTGAGAAAAGTGGATTTCATACCACTGTGTATAATTTTGTTAGAATATATGAGTAGAGCTTGGACTCAACACAGTCTACACGATCTATGGATTTTTGGAGACTCTCAAAATCAGCAGATCTACATCTTCTTTACTGATTTTCTTTAAAAAAACCGCTCTTTAATATTTTTTATATCTTCCTCAAGACGCTTAGGAGAGTTGAATATCGGGGTGGAAATGAAGTATTAAATACTTCGCCGCTCAAACGATCTCCTCTATGAAAGGCTGGGAAGAAAGTTTGGTCAGTAAACTTCATAGGGGAAGATATGGTCCTATGAAAGTTGAAAAGACAAATCATTCATGATGTTCATCATCTTCTAAAAAACTCAAGTAATCCACTATCTTCTTCTTAGAAATCTAACTCTAAGCAAGGGGAAGGGTTAATGAGCACATAATCATTCATCAAACTCAAAGTTTGTTTAAAATCAAAAGTTTAAAGATGGTGAGAGATATTTCCTAAAATGGGAAGATATGCTCAATCGTAATAACTTGGTTTTTTCCCCAGCAAAGGTATGACGTGTGGAAGGGGGTATTTTTCTCGAAGAGAGAGACAAACAAAACACCTTTTTTCGTCACTAAAACTTTATGCAAGTAGGGAATATTTTGACATCTTCACATGTCTCCAAAATTTACTGCAAAGTCTTCCTGTACTAAACTGTCCAGTCTGAACCACGACTTAGTAATTGCACGTGACATGCAACACTTTTCTGAAAGAAGAGACAAATTAAGTATTATTGCATAAATCGCAGGTAAGGCGATGGTAACGAGACAATCTGCTCGCACGAGCCAAGGTGAAATCGATGGATCCGAGCCATCCAGACTAGACGATATGGAACTTGGAAAAACTATGCACTCCCAGGAGAAGGACAACCCAATGACCAATATAGGGAAGGGTTAACAGATAACTCTAACACTGACGAAGAGGAAAAACCCTTCGAGGGCTAAGATGATATGCATCTAACTCAACTAGGAGGGTTGAATCGTTTGCTAAGGTAAATAGAAAAATACGAAGCCAAGAAGAATGACAATTATGACTTCGGCGATACCACTGCAACAATCGGAGCCATCCTGAAAGCTCAAATGAGAGAATGAAAAAACTATAAAGACGTAACAGGAGGCTAGAACGTAGAAACCGTAGGCTGAAACGCAAATCTAGGAAGAAGGTGTCACTGACCACCATTGAGGAAACCCCCGAGGAGGATAATCCTTTCGAGAACTTACAGGACGACGAAAGAGTCAATATCCCTGACACCTTGAATGAGGAAACAACAGATTGCTTTCCCAAGGGAAGCCGAGGTATTCCAAACCAGGAGGAAAGCCCATCTGAAGGATCGTCCGATGTTGATCCTAAGCATAGACGAGAGAAGAATAGAGAAGACGAACTGCGAGGCCGAGAACCTCGCAGCCACTAACCTCAAATGAGGAGAGACTTCAAAGTACACTCATTCTAAGATAGTAACATATGTCGAACAATCGGACGAGGACTCAGGGTGATCAAGATATCGCAGACCAGAAACTTCTTTCTCGCCCGAGATACCACAAGGGAGAAAGAAGAAGGCCGAAATGAGGCATATTGACGATCAGTTGCATGTCCGACTCTGCCAACTCGAAGCGATGTGCAGAGAAGCCACATAATGGCAAAAAGGAAAAAAGTTGGCAAAAGTAACGCAAGAGGCAGGGCAATCTCCCCTATCGGAGAACCTTTTGGCCCAACCGTTTCCAAGGAAATTCTCGCTTCCAACATTTACAACCCCCTTCAATGGGACATGGGACGCAATTGAACATCTTCGATCATATCGCATGACACTAACTCAATGGAACCATTATAATGTAGTAATGTGTAGGTTTTTTCCAGCCACTCTAAAAGATGAAGCCCTAATGTGGTTCAATAACTTGTCGAAGGAGTCCGTCAAGTCATTTTCCCATCTATCCGAGTTGTTCTTGGAAACGTACATACATAACAGCAGAGTCAAACCAGAAATCGACATGCTGCTCTAGTTATCCCGAGGACCGAATGAGTCACTCCACTCAGTGGTAACTCACTGGAGGAAATTATGTGCCGAGATCGGAAGAGTCCCGGAGACCTATGCGATTTTGGGCTTCAAAAATAGTTTGAGAAAGATAGACCCAATATTTTTCCACATGTATGAAACCATGCCACCTAACCTAGGTAAATTGAGATAAATTCAAGAGGACTACATATCCCTTGAAGAAATCCAAGATGGTACTTATGACAAGTTGGTAAAATGAACCAACAGGGGGGAAATATGGTAGAACCACAGAACTCTCAGATGCCAGCCCAAGGAGCAGGGCAATCCAACAACGGATCCACCCAGTTCGATAAACATCGGAGTGGAGGATGGAAAGGGAGAGACTAATTCTAGCAAAAAAAAGGGAAAATTTGTAGACCCTGTCTATACGAAGCTAAATGCTCCTATATCCGAGATCCTTAAGAAGATCTATCAGAAATACAAGATTATTTATCCATGGAACAGAGGATAACAGCCCGAACGAGCTAAGAACCGAACTGAATTATGTGTGTTCCATCAGTTCCATAGCCACACCACAGACTAGTGCAGAGATTTGAAAAAAATGGTGCAAGACATGATTAATGAAGGCAAGATCCAAGTGTACATCGTGCAACCAGCGATCCAACCAACCACAGGAGCACCCGTACATCGTGGATAAATACCGCGCGAGAAACAATATTTAGGGTGCAATATGATATCGCACTCATCTATCATGGCCTCCATGCCTGAACGAAATATCACATGCAGAATTCACAAACGAAACTTCGAAGGTGACAAACTATTTAGTGTGGCCAGAGATACCGCTATGGAGGAATGGATGAAAATACCTATCAGTTTTCCGGCTTCCGAGGAGCCTGATGGATGACGAAACCACAATGATCCACTGGTGGTAACGATGGCTATCACACTCCCAGAATACAAGGGTGAGGAAGAAAAACCCAAGGCACTGCCATGGGCCATGTCCAAAATACTAATAGACGGAGGGAGTTCTATCGAAATATTATTGTATGAAATATTCAAACAAATGGGTCTTAGAGACGAATGCCTGATACCATCAACCTACAATAAATTTTGCTTCAATGGCTTATCGACTCGCCCGATGGGCGAGGTCACTCTAGATATCCGGGTAGGTAAAATCCTCACCCTAACCAATTTTTTTGTAGTGGATGTACTTTCCCCCTACACGGCTATTGTCAGGCGATCCTGGGTCCATGGGATAAAGGGAGTCGCCTCGACCTATCATTAGAGGCTAAGGTTCCCAACACCCGACGAGATCGCAAATATTGTTGGAAACTTGGGTGAAGCCAAGTATTGTTATAACATGGACGTACAAAATGGTGAGAATCTAGTAAACTCCCCTAAGGCAACACGTGAGATAACCAATGACGCTAAAACCCCCACCACCATCACTCCCTGCGTGATAACGAAAAATGAGGCAAGGAGCTCGGGCAATATACCCTCGGACTTACCCAATGAGATTTTATAGAAGCTACAGAACCTCACTGATGATGGAGAGCGAAAGATAAACCTCTCGACCTCAAAAACCACGGAAGATGCAAAAATCAAAACACCTGAAAATTTGGGTACGGTTAAATCCAGAACTTCTCTCGATAAAAAGGAAAAAGAAAAGTTCGTACAAACATCAAAAGAAGACTCTAATGTCTCAGAAGGCCACCTGAAAAATGGTCCAAAGCATATGCCAGTGATGCAAAATATGAGAACAACGGCGACATAACATCACAAAACAATTCAAAAAGAATTAAAGAAAAATGAAGGAGAACGAATTCATGCTGATAAGACTTGTCCAAAAGACAGCTTTCCGGTCCCCGATATTGGTTAGCTTGTGGATGCCACATCTGAATATGCTTTATTGTCCCTAATAGACGGATACTCGGGTTATTACTGAATCTCACGTAACGAGGAAGCTCAAGAGCATAATACCTCCCCTAGTTCCCAAAATATATATTTTTACCCTAATAAAGCTATCGATGACATAATTAGAATGAAACTAGATGGACTTGGGACTAGCCGCTGCGAACAATTACGAAACGTGCTATGGGCCTATCGAGCCACACGAAGAGGAGTAGAGAGGACATCCCCCTTCGCCCTCATTAATGGTGCAGAAGCGATCATCCCAATAACTGAGATCGAGACTAGGGAAATTAACCCAAACTCGGACATGACACTCGCTAAGATAGACGATCTCGAGGAAAACCGAGAAATAGCCCTCCGGAGAATGAAAAAATATCATTGGAGGCCAAATCGAGAATACGACGCATGTGTTCGTTTGAGGCAATTTAGCCTAGGAGACAAAGTCTGGCACAAGATCCCACTTTACTAGCGCGAGTCAAGAAAATTTACTCCCATCTGGGAAGGACCACTAACAACCATCGCCGAGGAAGGAAATGGCGCATACAAATTTTTCAAATCCAATGGGGCATACAGATTTCTCAAATCCAATGAGGAAGAACTAGATCACCCCTGGAATATCAAATACCTTAAGCAATACAATGCTTAAACAACTTATCGCTTAAGAAGGAAAATCATGAAAATGGGGCACGAACTCCTACTTGTAAAAGGTCATGGGACCTTACTTGGATGTACAAAGGGCCTATAAACCCTCTTTTGAGAATAATAAAATTAATCTTTTTGTGTGTTCATTTTATTTACTCTGGTTTTTGTTAGTTTATTTCGTAATTTTTTGCTTTAATTTTTTTGCTTTATCTTTCCTTGCATTTGCATATAGCATAATCATACCATATTTGCATTATAACAAAAGCCCATTAAAATCATGGCACGGTGCTAGCCACACCTTCCATTCTACAACGAATAATGCGGGCAAAATACCTAAGCTTCCCGAGACGGGAATAGACCTAAGTCAATGCCATCTAGCCCATCGAAGCAAGATGAAGTGGGGGACACTCTAAGCTACCTAAGACGGAAATATACCTAAGGTAATGCTATCACGATCATGAATCGGATGATGTCCTTCCATACCAAGAGATATCCAGAATTAAGGAACTTTCCTCTGGCTAAAGTAAGAATCACTTGACCGAGATATTTCCCTCCAAAACAATGAATAACAAGCAGGTGACTCACACAACTGATCACTTAATCATGGGGCAAGTGCAACCTAAACTGGACACTATCAAAACAAAGGGAGAAAATGGAAACATGCCATACTCAAACTGAACACCGTAAGATATGACATATCCAATTAAGGAATTGATCGATCTTTGGCTTTGTCACCCATGGTTGGACCCACAACATGCACAAAATCTCCCCGGAGCCACCAAAAATAAATGCATCATGTGACATAATTCAACAAAGGAATCTGTCATCCATATAAACAACCGCTTCAAAAGAAAGTATCATTGCCTCCCATACATGAGGACTTGCCAGCGTATAAGTAGCGCCTCAAACACAAAAGAGAACTTGGTTAGCATACCAAACTAATACAAATAATTAAAATATTGCCTTGCAAGGAGCCCGAGGACTTACCAACCAAACAGTGTTTTTTAACATCACCTCAATAGTACGAGGCCTAAGCACAAAATAACAGAACTAACGAGTTCTTCAAAAAAAAAAAAAAAAAAACTACACAAGCAAGAAAATTCATAAACTTAAGCTTTTCCATCATCAGTAGCACCCTGGTCAGTTTTTATCCGATCCTCGCCCTCGTTAGTCTCAGAAGCAGCTTGCTCGGGCTCGGAAGGTTGAGGAGGAATTATGATATTGGCAACAGCGGAGGCAACCCTTTAACGCTCACGAAGGACAACAACCCTGCAAGCATTGGTCATCATGAACATGAACTCATTACGAAGATCGTTCAATTTATGATTCTTACCAGTACACTCGGCTTCAAGCTCTTCCTCGTGGTTATTCACCAACTCATTGAGCTCTTCATCAAGACTTTGTTTTGCTACCTTCACCTCCTCTAACTGACTCTCCAACTCTGCATTGCGCTTACGAGCCTCTGCAAAAAAAACAAAGGAGACGGTCAATATAACAAAAATAACCCACAAACACATGAGATGAATCAAAAGCCGCTAGCAGGAAAACTTCATGCTCAATCAAAACAGAAGTTAAGGTCAGTTCCACTTGGGACTTTTGATTATCCAAGGCACTAATCCGTGCCTCCACATGAGTTATGGCAGCATCATCATTCGGACACGATAGCATGTGCCTATCACGCTCCCTTTCAACCTGAACATAATCTCACTTAAGACGAGTTAACTCTTCCCTATCATCCTCTGCCTGCGTTAGCAAGGGCATATTATCGGATTGCTATTCAATCAAACCATCCTTTTGAGCTTGGAGAAGCTTGAACCCATCTGAGCGAGCTACAAATATTTACTTAGATTTATCTAACATTGCAATCTCAACGATGCGATCTCGATGCACGCCCACATTTTTCTGAAGTTGTGCATTCTCATGTTCCAGGGAATGATCTTGCACTAACGAGAGCTCACATCGAGCTTCAGATTGTAAAGTTCCCTAGCATGTCTATGACCAGTATTATCTATCTTCTCCTCCAAACATTTGATGATGTCTACCAATAGAGGGGACTAATTCAGAACTCTAGAACCTACTATAGAGAGAAAACTCTTAAAATAACGGAGAAGAAGAATACCTTCCAACTCCTTCTTATCCTGACGAATGGAGAGGGATTATTTCTTGGCCATTTCCACAGCATGCCGCAATTGCTCATTATCCTGCTCCAAAGCCCTGACTCGCTTCATAGCAACGCGAGTCTCGGACAGCATGCCGACCCGAAGGTTGTTGCTCTAGAAAATCAGACAACATCACAAGTTAGAAATTTTTTAACTAGAGCAAGGACAAAAACATACCACTACATGTTTAGTCAATATTTCCATACATACCGCCTGCACAAGCTGATGCTGAGCGGACTCAGGAAAAGAAGTTAAAATACGAGCCTGATCTTCCTCATTCAATCGAGCATACTGATCCGAACATATCATTTTCATTGCATCGGACCCACTACCAAAAATAATGGAAGACGAACTGGAAGAAACTGTTGAAGCAGAAAGAAAACCACCAGCAAAAGTACTCGATACGCCAGTACCAACGCCACCACTCGGAACCATATGAACAATACCCACATTACCACCACCATTTCGAGTACCTACATTGGGAGAAACACCCTTGTCAGTGAGATTACTCTCCTGGGGCATCCTCACATCCGAAGTAGTAGTGCCATCAAGATTGACAGGATCATCCAACAAGTCTTGGTCAAGACCATCAAACAATGCATCACCAAGATCCACCATCTCATTCTCACCAAATAAAACATCAATATCGACACCAAGAGCGTGCTCTTCAACCTCCACAGGAGCAGTAGATGAACCCGAACCATCACTAACTCTCCTCCTCTGCACAAGCACTCCAGCAGCATCAGATGCTATGGCATAAAACAGTGGCCCGATATATATACGTTAAATAGTATTTTATACCTTAGCATCCTCAATAGCTCGAGCAGTTTGTGAAGAACGCCTACTAGGAGGGATCTATTTAAGCAACCATGGTTTATAATCCAGCAGATGATTGTGCATCTCGGGAATCCCGAGAAGAACATCACCAGCCTCATTCCAACCATAGATATAAGTCCCCACGATACGAAGAGGAGCCACGTTCCACTTAGGGTCATGAGTCTTGCGAAGCGTAAGTTGGTGGAGGCTGGGAGGAACCAAATTGAACATAAGAGAATGACCTCGGATAGGTTTCCAAGACCTAGAAATTCTAACCCCAAAGCCCTCAAAGGTATCGGACTATTGGCACCAATAGTTCTCCACGAAGGTCGCAGGCATACACAACTCCTTTTGCTCGGGAATGAACTCGTTTAATTGGTGCTTAATGACCTTTCCTTGACTTCGCCGAGAACATTCTCGCATGATCCTATAAAAATTACCATTGTCCTGAAATATAGCTCGCTGAGGATTAATCATAATAAATACCTCATATTAAAAAGAATCTAGTGGGCAGTACAGAGAAATGCAAAGCCCGGCATCGAGTTGACCCGCTGCCACGATGATCTCGTTGGGACCACAAGGGTTATCCATCAAGAGTTTCTTTGACAAAACACCGGCCTGACCCTCCGGAGTGGCAAAACTAACTTAAAACCTTTAAAGACGATGTTTAGTCTTCACCATGTCCAAGAAATTGGCATCATACATTCCGGAAGAACGGTTGGTGCTAGGAATCCTCATTGGTGCCTTACCAGCACTACATGAAGAAAACAGAAAAGAAGAATCAGAACTTACGCCGAGATAAAACTAGCAAGAACACCACAAAAAAAAAAGACGAAGACAATGGTGAGAACCATTGATAATCACATAAGAACTATAAAGTACAAAAGAATGGTGTAAACCACCGACAAAAAAAAAAGGATCTTACTATCTCTAAGGTCGACATGGAGAGTTTTTCCTAGACATAATGAACTTCTTTATAGGAGACAAGATGTTAATGAGGAACATCAAAAGACAGAGGAGATAAAACATGAAAAAATTCTGAACCCTGAACACAAGAAATAAAGACATCATTCTTTTCCCCCAAAATATTTTATAATAAACCAATGGATAACCAACCGGCGCCTCAAGTCCAATAGTTAAAATCCCACTAAAAGTGCAGACGTGGCGAAAATCTCGAACGTGGCGATAAATACAGGACAGTTACAAAGTTTTCTTCCCATCATGCCCTTGGAAAGTTGCAAAGAAAAGGAGAAAAATGTGAGGGTAAATCACCCGATGGCCACGTGTCAACATCTCAAGGGATGATCTCATGATAAGATGATAATATGGAAACATCAAATCATACTCTATAAAGCTGATTTCATCCGAATCGAGATGCCTGCTATAAACGTTACATGAATGACGCATGTAAGGAGTGGTCTAATCGATTCAGACGGTCAAGTCTAAAAAGAATGACCGCATTTAATGAAGGATCAGAAAAGGCGTGAGCAAATCTACATCATGTCAGAAGACTATGACGATCTATACTGAAACCTAAAGGTGAATCAACACGAGGTTCCCCAAGGAAGAGCAGCACGATGACGTACAGGTCGATATAACTCGGAGAGGGAACCAAGCAGGACATCACAAGGGACTGTATATAGCTCATCCGAAGTAATGGGAAGATGAATGACGGCTTCACCATCTCGGCGAGACCAGGCCTCCACGAGTCCAACTTTCCTATAAATACCGGTCCATGTATAGGTAGATGGACAACTTATGTATTATTAGATGGTCTTTCTACAGAGAATTCCTGAGAAATATCTAGATATAGAGAGTTAGAGATCTAAGTTATATTTGTAAATCTTTCAAGGGGAAGACCTTATAATCAATAAATAAAACGCCTTCTTTCACGTGGACTTAGGTTTTCATGTCTGAACCACATTATATGCTTGTGTCAATCTTTACTTTCATGTCTTTTACATCTTGTTTATCTTTGAATCTTGAATGTTTAGGTAGTTTATAGCCTTTAGATTCACTTGGGTGTAGTCATCAGAAAAGATGCAACTACATAAAGCATATAAAACTAACAACCTTAATTAAAATATTCTTAATTTATTTTGGACCGGGATCTCCTTGAGTAATTAAGGAATATCTTTGAATAATAAAATATAAAAGTTATTGTTCATGTTCAAAGTATATTGACATATTTTCTTTGTAAATCCTCTTTCATATTTACAATCTTGGAATCGATCATACCACACTTCTAAACAAGTTTAGAATTGGTTCACCTGTATTCCAAGATAACTATGTGATTGATCAAGTATCAAATCACAATCATGGGTTCAATCGGTTCTACCAATCACAAGTATCGGTTCTACCTTAATATGGATTACTTGTGATCGAACACACAAGTTACCAGGAACGGTTACATCAGTTACCAGGATCGGTTACGTCAATTACTAGGACCACTTACCATATACTCATGGCAATGCTTGTGATCAGTTATACAAGTCACGATGATCGATTACACCAATTACCAGGATTGGTTACACCAATTACTAGGACCGGTTACACCAATTACAAAGATATATTACACAATTCTTTTGTGATCGCTCACACCAATTACAAATATCGATCATACCATCTCATGTGATTACTTAGGATCGGTTACACTAATTAATAAAAACCAGTCATACCAAATCATAAGTCATGCACTATGATTATTTATACCAAGATACATAACAAGTTATGATCGGTTATACTAACTCACACATATTGGTAATCCAAAGATATGCAATGAATAACAATACAAATAAACCTAGCGATTTCCATTTCGATTCACAAAACAAGTTCATGAATGTACTTCCTTTAAACAAATGTAAAAATTGTTTCCTAGAAAGAAATCTTCACCTTTACCCATACACATAATCACAATAGTATTCATACGATTTTGTCGATGTCATATATTCGAAGTTCAAAAGATAAGCGTTATACTTCGTATTCTAATTCCTTAACACTATGATCATGTGACCATGTCTCACTACTAGAGTATAATAATCATTCACAGCTTCACAGTTATGTTTTCAATATAGTACGACTTGAAAGATACGTTAGGAATGAAACAGTTCAAGTCAATATTACTAACCTCAAGAGGAAGGATGATGTCGTCATTTTAGCTTGTTACTTCTTCACATTCTTCAGGTCTTCGAGTAATACTTGTATGTCTCATAATCCTAGACTTTCTAGTCTAACCTATATAAATTTGTCTCTAGTACATAATCAAGCGACTCTTAGATGAGTTTTGATTCACTAAAATATGACAACCAAACTTGCCATACCAACGCATGGTGGGTTCAACTGATCTATGCTCTAACAGCTAGTGTTTGATGTAATTCGCGATAACAACCACACATGATATCTCCAAGGTTGCTGGAAAGATCGTGTCGTTATGTCCATTTTGGCCCTGGACATATCCCGTTTCTCAGAATGATCAAGAGAATCATCTCATATTCTCATAGGAAGTGGCCTCACTTCCTCATTCAGATAAGGGAGTTCCATCAAGAGTGTTTACCTCTACACCACACTTCAATTTTAAATTGAAACTATAAAACTCATTAAGATTTATTTAAAAGTCATCATCCACATACAATCACATTTTCAAGTCTACACCATAGGGAAGGAACAAAGAATGAAATTCCCGGATAGTGTTTACCTTTTCCCACCACAAATTATTTGTCTCACTAGAAACCTTGATCTTGGGATCTCCAATCAGCAAGGTTGAGTATCCTTAATGGCAAGTTTAATTGATAAGCTTAAGCCACATCCCCATCGATACAAATATAACTATCTCTTTGGAAAAACCTTTCGTCAAAGGTTGTGTGATATTCTCCTTGGACTTTATCCAACCAATGAAAATATAGCCTATTGAGATTAGTTGCTTTTATCTTTATATATTTATATCTTAGCTAACACAATGTATAGATATAGCTAGCACATGCCCATGCCAGAGAGGAATGTCTTCTAAAAAACATCTTAGGCACTCGGCCTCCTCCCGTGCTTTATCTAAAACAATACTCTCAGATTCCATAATGAATTGAGTAACATATGTCTATTTAGGAAACTTCTAAAAAACAAACCCCCCTGCTAGAGTGAAAACATATCCAATCATAATAAAATTAGACTCCCTTGAGTCAGTTATCCAATTTGCTTCACAATATCCCTTAAGGACAGCAGGATACCTTTCATAAATCAAATAAAATTTCAAAGAGTATTTTAGGTACCGTAATACTCTACTAAGTGCATCTAAATGCTCATGATATTGATTAAAAGTATAACTACTTAACTTACTCACACTATAGTCAATGTCTAGACTCTTATAGTTCATTAAATTCATCAGACTTCCTATAACTCTTGAGTACTAAATTTGTGATACTACATCACCCTTATTATTCTAGAGTCTACAAGAAGAATCGTGGGGAGTATAACTACA
This sequence comes from Papaver bracteatum, assembly GCA_023529315.1. Lineage (NCBI taxonomy): Eukaryota > Viridiplantae > Streptophyta > Magnoliopsida > Ranunculales > Papaveraceae > Papaver > Papaver bracteatum. The sequence goes on from JAJJWX010000650.1 coordinate 473,062, forward strand.
CCATATCCAGGTTTTTGCAACGCCAGAATATTTTGGTTTGCAACGGATATAATTGTTGCAGATGGAGCAACAGAAATATACGTTGCACTGTAGGATATGCGTTGCTTCATTTCTAATATAACTTTAAGTGATTGAGTATAATTTGTGCACCGTTGATGTAGGTTGCAATCATGCGGTCAATCTAAATTGTGTTATTTTCAAGGGTTTTAAAATTAATATTGCTTTTTTTATTATTTATCCCAAACTCGTTAAGTACGAGAAATAAATATCACCACAAACTCCTTTATTATTTCTTATCTTCTTCCTCTTATCTTCCTCCCTAGACTTAACCTTGAAAACCTCACAAATCCAACCTCAACTCTCACAGCCAAAGACTAATCCCAACCTCATCTCAAAATCAAAACCCTTGTATCATCATAATTAGAAGAAAACCCCTCTTTTGTAACCCTAGATTTAGATTGTTTGTTCGTAAAACTATCATCTAATTTTAGTTTATCTATTAATATGCAAACACCTCTCATCATCAAATCAAATCTGACTTCAAAATCTAATCCTAACCGCATCTTTGATCAAAACCCATCTCAGAATCAGAACCATATATAATCCTTTAACATCCTCTAAATTTGTAACCCCAAATCTAGTTGATTTTTCTCTTGAAATCAAAGCAAACCCTCACTCATATTCGATGGAGCTGAATTTAAAAGAAGGAGACTTCGGTATATACCCTAATCTTTATTTATTTTTTTGTTTGTTTTTGCTCTTATTGCTTGATTTTATAAATATTTTGCATTTTTTCTTTTTGTTTGATGTATTTGATGGAGTCCTAAAGCATGGGTTTATTTGATTTAGTTTTGTGGTGTTTATGGTGTGGGATGTTAGTATTGGTGGCGTGGTTAGTGTTACAGATTTTTGGGTTTAGTTTGTGGTGGTGCATCATTTGTTTTGTGTTTGGTATGAAACCCTTCGATCTTTTATGAGAATGGATGTCAGCTGTGTCTTTCATTGCAGGTAGAAAATGGTGGAGATTTGACTGAAATCTGTATTTACTTCTTGATTTTATCTTTTTATTTGGGTATTGTTGTTTGTTTAAGATATGCAATTATGGGTACATTTTTATCCATGTTTGGATATTGTTTGTCTAGGTGTATTTTTGTTGTTAACTATGTAATGGATTTTACTAATTCTGCAGGCAGGACATGATTGGATTCGTAATGGTAATGGGAAAGTTGAGGAAAATGGGATAGTGAAGCATCTTCTACTGCATTGATACAAAACGGGTAGGAACTTCAGTTGTTCTATCAATCAATTTATATTGTTTTAACTATGTTCAACAGTTTACATAGTTTCTTACAGTCCATGGATATATATCTTTTGAATCTCCTAAATGGTTTTCTCTCGTCTAAGGTTGATCCACAAATGAAAGTGTTAGGTGGGCTTCAAAAAGCTTAGTCGAGATCAAGCCATTCATTCGCCATCTCATGAAGACCATTTCAATTCCTTGGTTGCTTGTCCAAGACATTGACTGTAGTTTCCATGGTTCCCAGCACCAGCCGAAAGAACTACTTCCCACTAAGAGGTTTGTTATTTGTTCCGGTACTTTGCTTAACTCAATTTCCCGTTTGATGTTATATATGATACTACAGAGTGAATACCTTGTTATTGTCAGGTTTACATGTCATTCTAAACTTATAGTGATCTACGCAGATAATACTTCACTTTGAAGTGAGACTCTTTCGCGGAGGAAACAAGGACACAACTTCATGAAAGGTTAAATCTTTGTTCAAACACTTTTTGAGTTAAAGATAATTGTTTCTTACTTCTTATGTAGGATGATTCGTAGGATGGTCATACTTAGAAATGTATACCTATTTTACAGGAGAGTACGGAGAATGAAACATTTCAAAAGGCTCATACTGCGGTACTACATTACACTGATCTCTCATATTTTCGTATGTTTATGATATTTTGTTTTCCTTTATCTATTATACCGTGTTCAACTTTCTAACTAAAGGAAGTTGATAATAAGTTTGTTTAATCTTTGAACCTCAGGTTCTTTTATTTTTATTTTTTCCATGTTATTTTATTTGTAAGATAATTATGAGTTATTTACTTGCATATGTGGATTCTTCTGCAGTGATATACGAAGTAGCTATGGAGTATAGGGTTGAGGTTAAGGGGGAACTTCAAATTTCAACTATAGTCGGCAATCAAGAGTTCATTGTACTTACTTGAGCCTTCGTTTATTTTATCTTAGATTCTTTTCTGTTATATTATTATAGTTAGCTGAAGTAATGGTTAATGATTGGCTTGCAGTTGTAGAGCCTTTTGTAGTGATGAACGAAGTAGTAATGGAGGATAAGGCTGAGGTTAAGGGACCTTCAAATTCCAACAGGAGGCGACTATCGAGAATTCATTGTAACTGCTCGAACCATGTTTGGTTTATTCCTTTCACATTTTTTTATCTATGTAGGATGTTAAAGGTTTAGTATAAATGCTCGTGCTGACTACTCGTGCAGGAACCATTCAAATGTCTTTCTTGAAAACTTTAATAACAGTTCAAACTAACTGTGAGCAAATTTTACTTTTCAGATGTGTGGTATTCTTTCACATACCATTGAAAGTGCATAAAGAAACTGTAACCGATAGGGCCATCATATTTTATACTTTCAGTGTTAGAATTCCATTTATAGATCTGCTTTTGTTTGACCCTTTTTCTGTGTGATGGATGGATGTACTAGCTTGTTTATCCCCTTATTATTCTGTTGCTCTATCCTTAACGTATTTCTTGTAATACTGCAGATAAATTCGTAAATGGAAAGATGCGCAATTTGTTTCTTCCCATCTTGATCTTATGACATAACAAGTATGCATCTTCTGTTTACTACTTTCCACTGTAACACCACTATTCCAGAACCGCCACCTCTTCCACCACGTTTAACTGTAACACCAATTCCAGAACCACCTCATCCACCATGAACTCTTTTCTCTTTTCTTCTTTTGCAGTATTATTTGGCCTAATGAATATCTATCACTCTTTTATTTCTTTTTGTTGTGGGTCTACGCAGGTATTAGAACATATGCCTCTAATCATTTCAACTCTGGATGCCCATATGGAAAGTGGATTAAAATTGTGTCAACTTTAATGTTGTTTAGTTGTTAACATCCTATGAGGACATCACTGCATACAAGTTCAAGTATTTTTGTGTTTGAACTTTATAAATAGATTCATTTTATTAGTGGTCTTCAGACTGAGTTGCGGTGAGTACTGATGTGATCTTTGACTTATCGATTAAACACGACGAAGAAGAAAGTATACGAAACAGATGTTGCTGGGGATAGAGTATGTCCATAAGAACGACATCATGCATAGGTACATACATGTATATTTCATTCCATAAATATGGTTTATGTCCCGCTCTTTCTTTTTTACTTAACCAATTATACTTTCAGTGTACAGTTAGGGGGAAACATTGTTGTAGATAGTAATGGTGGTGTCAAGCTCACTGACTTCGGAGCGTCAACGCAAGTTGTTGAGATGGTATATAATATTTCATTTCTTTACATTTATTTGGTGATCCACTATAAACTTGTTTTATATCTCAAACATGCCTTGTTATCTAAACCTCATAGAAATTTGCAGCATACTATTTCATGAAATCTTGTATGGACCTTAGGTAACATCCCTGTTACCTTTGTTAGCGGAGTGAGTTGGCCTTTAGTAAAATTCATGTTAGGTTTTTACATTTTCCTTTCTTGGCAGAGTGAGTTTGCAGCCTCTGTGTAATGTGAAATGACAGCTGTTCTTTTTGTTTGTTCTTGTCTTCATAAAAGAAGTTGACATATTTTCTCTAGGTGCTTAGCGATTGTACTTGTAACTACTACAGAAAATCAATAAATTTTCTGCTCAGTTTTTGTAACAAGTAGCCATCATCTACTTTGATGTGAACTAACTTATCTCACCATTATCTTGTAACATGCATTTGGGAAGGATTTCCTGGAATCAGTAGCAACCAAGTTGTTCTTCAGTAGATGGCGATACTTTCAAATGAACAACGATGACAACACAATCAAGGATGAATTGTAATGTTAAATTCTTTCCATTCCGTTAGGATAATTAGAATTTAATTGCTTAACCGGTAAAAAAATCAACGTAGTAGTGGCTGATAAAGTACATTAGAGGCACACAAACACAATAATGTAGCATTGGTGATGATCAATCAACTATGTTAATTATAGCTTTCAGGATTATGTGTATATATATAACTTGTTATTCTTTCTGTATGGATTATTAGGTTTTCTATTTCAAATCGATGTTATATAGGTGCAAATATCTATCTAGAATGGTGTATGAGATATCCAAATATGCAGGTGCAGTTCCAGTTTTTTTTTAAACCAGATTAAAAATTTGCAACGTATATAAATGTTGCAGAAGCAAAACATGATGTCATATTTTCCAGAGGGCCCCACTGACACGTGGAGATACCGTAATTAACGTTTTTGGAATACGTTGCGTAAAAAACGAATATGTTGCTTTAATTAATTCAATCAACGTCTACATACGTTGCTTAAATTAAAATAAGCAACGGATGAAGCAACGTATAAAACGTTGCTTTATTTAATTTCAGCAACGTAAGTAGACGTTGCTAAGAATTTGTGACGCCGTGTGGGCAACGTACATAAGCGTTGCTGAAATTAGTTGCAACAGAAATATCCGTTGTAAATTAGGGATTTTGGTGTAGTTACAATGAAACTGATTGTATCTATTAAGAACATGTTCAACATAATGAGAATGACTAAGACTATAACCATTATAATGTCACATCAAGGGCCTAAATCTTTTATGTCAATGTTCTCATTCAGCGTATGATTTTAGTGGAATTAATCATATATATGTTTGTTTCAAGTATAAGCATATCATCAACATACAAGCATACAACAATACATGCATCCTTAACAAGTTTACTATAAATACACTTGTCATATTCTTAACTCAAATCCACTACTCATTATCACATGATCAAATTTTTCATGTCACTGTATGTACTTGTTTACAAACTTTGTCATCACAACCTTTCACTACAAAATCCTCAGGTCGGTCTATGTAAATTTATTTATCTAATTCACGGTTTTAGAAAAGTTGTTTTAACATCCATCTGATGTATTTCTAAGTTATTTATGGTAGAAATACCAATTAGCATCTCAACGAAAGTAATTATTGTCACATGTGTATAAGAATTAAGGAAATCTACACCTTCTTTTAGTTTATACCTTTAGCTACCAACCTAGCCTCATATTTTTCCATAATTCCATCTACCTTACGTTTCCTATTAAAGACTCACTGAAATTAGCAAGCTCCCAAGTCTGGTTCTGACAGACTGAATCAATTTCATTAAATGAAGCTTCTTACCAGAATGGGGTTTTAGTATATGTTATCGCTTCTTTACGAGCGAGTGTGGAACTCAGACTAATCTAGGAATATTATGAAGTCGGGTCCATAAGAAGTCTCAGTTCTAATCCGTTTACTTCTCCTAGGATAAACTCTACTTCATCTTCCTTTGAAGGTAAATTCCGACTAGTTGAAAAGATATCTAGGGGAAAAATAACACATCTCTAAGAAGAGGCAGGTTTCAAAATATCCGTAGACTCAATAAAAGTATTCACACCACTATCAAAAAAAGCAGAACTCACAACCAAAAAACATATGCAGTAGGGTACTCAGTATACCTTAATAATGTAAACACCCCCACACTTAAACGTATGCATAAGAAGGTTGTCTATCTTTCCATACTCATATGGAGTTTTATCTGATCCGTTAAAAGTAACTTTATTTAAGATATAAAAAAAAAATTAGAGGACAACCTCCACGAGTTGGCGGTTAATCCTTTAATCAACATGGCATAAATCATCTCCTTAATGGTTCTGTTATTACGTTCAACTATATCATTAGACTATGGTGAATAAGGAGGTGCGATCTCATGAATAATGCCATTTAACAAGTAAAATTTTCCTATATGAATTTCATACTCGCCATCACGTTCAGACCTAACCCTTTTAGTGGTAACATATACTTGGATTTCGGTTTTTTCAAGTATATATATACTCTTAAGGACTCTAAGGCATCATCCTTACCCCTAAGCAAGTATACAACATATTACCTCGTACAATCATCTACGAAAATTATGAACCATTTTTTACCACTTTAGTTTGGGTTGAATTCATGTCAACTAGGTCTAACTGAATTAATTTTAAGGGCTTAGAATTACTTTGTGCATTTTTCTAAAAGGTTTCATAGCTAAATTTTATTCTACACAGATTTTACTTTTGTGTTCAAATATCCAAACTAAATTTCGGTATGTAGCCTACGCTAGCCAGTTTATGCATTGACTTATAAATTAATGATTCTAAGTATACCATGCAAAACACAAAAAAAAGAAAGCACATGAATCAACTATGTTCACTTCATCAGATTTTATGTTAAGCTTATATAAACCCTAAGTCTTACAAACCCTGCCTAAAAAACCACTTCCCTTTGTTACAACAAGTTTTCCAGATTCAATTAATATCCTAAATTTTTATCATCTACAACATAACAAGATACAAGATTCTTGCATATGCACGGAACATAAATACTTCATTCAATGTGAGAATATTACAGATATGAGCTTCTGCTCGACCTTTCCTTTTTATGCAACCTCTGTCGCAGATGAGTTACTCATATAAATTTTCCCGACATTCCCTATCCTCTTATATGAGGTAAATAGGTCTATATTTCAACAAACATGCTTGGTGGCTCCAGAGTCCACCCACCAGTCTCTCACATTGGTTACTAAAATAACTTCCGACATCATGCCACTGAACTCGTTCTAGTTTGTCTCAACTATATTAACATCAACTTTATACTAATTAAGGTTTTTATGTTGCCTACAATTTACTTCTGTATGGCCAGGAATTTTACAAACATAACAATCACCCTTAATTAAAGTAATGTCGGATTCAGGTTTACGAACATACCTTTGTTATGAAGACTACGCTTATAGTTGTGTTTGATGTTCTCACATTTGTCAGCTTTGGAAGACTTGTGTTCATCCACATGCGCCTGTTAGCCATGTCCCTTTCCAGTTTCATGTCACAATCTTCATTTATACTCTGACTAGGGTGACGGTAATTTCCCAATTACCTAAAACACCACATTTCACAAACCTTAGTTCTGAATCGGAAAATAAAATTTGAATTCTGAAGATAACATTTATATCTACAAACTTCATCATTATAAAAAACTCATGGTTACCCTAGTAAAACGAATTTAGTCAATAACATTTTTCTGCTCTTCATAATTTTTCAAGAACGTTTCTATGTTTTGTAAAATAACAAAAAAATACTTTTACAACTCCAAAAATTATGAAATTTTGTGTGGGTAACTATCAGGATGTATTCTACATTATTTCAAAAGGGTTCACCGAAATTCCTTCGATTAAGAGATAAACTAGAAACTCAACAGTTGACCAACAATTCGTTTTTGTTTTTCAATCCACAATTAACATCCATGATTCACAAACCAATCAACCATTTTCGATTATTAAAAATACTAATGTCTTAAGATTGTTGGGTGCAATAATCAAAAATAAGGAAAAATCAAACAAACAAAAATTATTGATACTTAGCTCCTTTATAATGGAAGTGATCGATTTGACGTAACAGACGAGCTCCCAAGGTCTCCGCAACAGCAACATGGCAAAACTTTGGAAAACAGAGTGAGTCACGTTCTTAACACGTTGTCCTTAAGACATTAGCTCCCTGCTACACCTAAAAGTGATGCTATAGCCTCCACATGGATGATGCCTCCAGGATAAAACACCCTACTACACCTACTACTAACATATGCAGTAGATGCTCAACTTGAGTTTGGCAACTCCAAAAAAAAATAACTTAAGGAAAATCGCGAACGATTAAGAAAACAATAGAAAAATATTGTTCTTTGAGTCTCTTTAAATACAGATAAACCCTTTTCCTTGGATTATTTCTATAGGTTAAGAAAATCGTTGTTTATATAATTGGGTTGACCGACCGGAGGGCCCGAAGGAAGGGAGTCCCTTTTATGGTCACTTTTTTGTAAAATGTCACCTAACGCAAATGTGCAATTTTATAAAAAAATATTAGGGTAAAAGGGGGGGGGGGGAGATCAGATAATAATAATCACAGTAGAGAGTTCAATAAAATGATACAAGATAAGGGGCTTGTTGATATGGGTTACTGTGGCCCAGCCTTCACTTGGACCAAAAATGCCACTGTGACCACTCCAATATTTGCAAGGCTTGATAGAGTTCTGGTTTCGCCAAGTTGGTGGTTAAAACTCCCCCAAGCTGTTGTTTTTCACCTTCCGAGGCTGGGTGATGATTCTCCAATATACCTAAATCTGCATAAAATCTGCAAAAGACACAAACCAGGGTACAAATTTGAGTATCATTGGATTGACCATCAAGATTTTAAGGATGAAGTCCACAAAGCTTGGGACAAGGCTACTGGAAGCACATTTGACAAGATCAGAGAAGCTGGTAATAGTCTGGAAGATTGGGGAAAGAAAACCTTTGGCAATGTGACTAAAGCAGTTGAAAATGCTAACGAAGATCTTCTAGAGTTGCAGAAATCTTCCCATGTTAGAGATATCAGAAGTGAAGAAGTAGATTTAATTAACAAGATTGAAAACCTAATGGAGATTCAGAGGAAATTCTGGCAGCAACGTGACAAGAATACCTTAATTCCCAATGCTGACAGAAATACCCAAGTGTTTCATATGACGGTGAAATAAAGAAGAATAAAAGAATGCCATTGAACCTCTTAGAGATGACAACAATTTATGGGTGTTTGGCCGTGATAACATCTACAAGCTTCTCATCCACTGCTTCTCCAGCAACTTTAACTAAGACCTTAATGACCAACATTTTGTTGTTGATTTTTTAGCTCTGATGTTCAGCTCACTGAAGGAGAAAATTGTGCTACTATGGCCATTCCATCTTAGAAGGAGGTGTGGAGCATTCTCAAAGGCATGGGATCGCTTAAATCTCCGGGACCAGATGGTATGCCTCCAACTGTTCACAAAAAATGTTGGGACAAAGTTGGCAATGAGCTAACCTCTCTTATAAAACACTGTTTTGCCTCGGTTAGTATTCTGAATGGGTTAAATCATACTAACTAGTTATTGTTCCAAAAGTTAAACATCCATCTAGGCCATTCGAGTATAGACCTATAGATCTGTGTAATATTTTGTATAAGATTGTTGGGAAAATTATTTCCCAAAGATTGAAGCAGATGTTAGATCAGCTTTTGGATAAAGCACAATTTGCGTTTGTGTCCGGAAGGCTCATTCTTGACAACATCCTCACAACAAAAGATTTGGTTCACTCAATGAACCAGCCTAAGTTAGTCCTAAGAGATTTTTCTCTCGAAATAGAAATTAGTAAAGCTTATGATAAAGTTTCATAGAACTTTATTAGTCAATGTATTAGAGTTTATGGCGTTTGTGGTGATAGTCATAAGCTCATAATGAATTGTGTACCTACGACTTCTTTTTCCCTCATCGTTAATGACACCCCTGAGGGGCATTTTTCTAATGGGAGAGGGCTGAGACAAGGATGCTCTCTCTCACCTAATTTTTTCATTTTATGTGCACATGGTTTATCTTGGATGATTAGAAAAATGGAAGCCAACACTCTCCATAATGGTTACATAGTCAAAATATGGGCCCCTTCCATTTCTCATCTTATGTTTGATGATGATATTTTCTTCTTCGGCACACTCGATGATAGAAATATTCAAAGCCTACAAGATATCCTATTCATATATGTTAGATGGTCTGGTCAACAAGCTAATTTAGACAAATATTTCATCATGTTCAGCAAAGGAGTGGGAGAAGACAGAAGCCAATTTGTTGTTGGTTTATTGGGTGTTAAAAAAAATGGAGTGTAATGACAAGTACTTGGGTTTGCAACTTCTGAAGTCAGCTCACATAATCAAGTATTATGAGTTCTTATATGAGAAGTTCGATAACAATCTTACAGAATGAAAGGGAATTTATATCAACCATGCAGGGAAAACTATATCAATTAAACACGTGCTTAGGCTAATTCCTCCATACTATATGGCAACATCAATTCTCTCAAAAACTGTCATTGATAAATTGGATAAAATCATTCGAAATTTCTGGTGGGGTAGCAGCAGGAAAACTCATTTCATAAACTGGAGCACTTTCCAAGAAGATAAAGAGAACTGTGGTTTAATAATAAGATCCTTAACTCAAATAAATAGAACACAAATTGCCAAGTTAATAGGGAAACTCCTTGAAGATCAGAACTATGGTTGGGGAGATATTATGAAGGCCATATACTTTAAAGACAATTCCTTTTGGGAAGCTACAACCAATTCAAAAAGTTCTTCTACGTGGAAAGCTATCATCGAATGCAGGGAAAATGTGAAAGACGAATGCATCTGGAGTATGGAAATGGTGATAAAATCTTTGTAACTAAAGACCCATGGCTCAATGATCACCACAATTACAGACCAAAGTTAAAGGATAATATCTCCCTGGCTAATATATCTAAGGTGTCTGATCTGATGCTTCAAGACCCAATCAGATGGAATATGAAGCTTATCCATAAGTTGTTCCAAGATCACTCAGCTACTCAGATTTTAAGTATTTATATACCAGAAGCAGATGAAGACCGCCTCATATGGAAACCACACCCTAATGGTATGTTTTCTTGTAAATCTTTCATAAAGTACCTGAAACAGAAACAACCTAGTTCTTCTTCTATTGATACTTTTCCATGGAAAACTTTCTGGAATGTCAAAGACATTGCCCCCAAATTCTTGCTTTCATATGGAGAGTTTTTCATGAAGGATTAGCCATATTTAAAAACCTAGGAAAGTTTGTAGAAGGTATCAACAAGGAATACAGACTTTGCAATTCTGCAGTCGAAGACCTTGAACATATTTTCTTCCATTGTCTTGTAGCTGCCACTACGTTCTTTGGTTCTCCGCTAGGTTGTAGAACTGAAATTTATAATGGCATGAGTTGCAGACAAGTGATTTGCAGTTGGTTAATGGAGAAGGAGAATTATGAGATATTTAGGTTGGGTAGCAGTGTGTTATGGGCTCTATGGAAAAACATGAATGATAAAGTGTTTAATAACAAGAACAACTCTATCCACAGTATCATTAAAGATGCAGTTTACTTGTTCAATTATGTTCTCCCATTGCTCCCAGAAGAGGAACAACATACTCATACTTTGCAGCCTGTTAATGTGACACCCCAATGGATCCCTCCTGGAGCTATCTGGACTAAGCTAAATGTCGATGCTTCTTTTGACAACTACAAAGATGGGTTGGATGTTGTGTCTAGAGATTCAGAGGTTAATTTCAAAGGTTGTGGCACTAAATCTCAAGATGTTTTAAATCCTTTGGAGGCTGAAACTAGAGCAGTTATGCTGGCTTCTGAATTTGCAGCTGTGAATGATATGAAAAATGTGATATTCGAGAGTGATGCAGAGAAAGTTGTCAAGATGTTAACTGATGAGAAGTTTCATATCTCTTCGAGATTGATGCAGATTGTCAACCAAATCAGAGCTCAGTCAAGGAAGATTAATTCTGTCAAGTTCAACTACATCAAAAGAGATGGGAATTCAGTAGCCCATACTCTAGCAAAATATGCCCTTTCAAACCACTCAAATATGTGGTGGTTCTCTTCCGAACCTCCTTCTTGTATCAGGTTTTGCTTACAAGACGATATTTCAGTTGTTTAGGTTCTTTTCCTTTTCTTTCTTGTAGCCAAAAAAAATATTAAAAAATTGGTGTCCATGGTTGGTCTTTTTCACTTGACAAAATTGTCCCTCCCTTTTAGTCTCCTTATGTATCCTATTTTCTCAGGGGTATAATTGGCAAGCAAACTGGAATATAACATATCTAAAAATCCGTGCCTTGGAATTTTACAAAATCTAGTTGGAAAGATTTTAAAAAGATCTACACAATGAGTACAAACAACAATATCAAATTTAGAGTTTTTACGAAAAAAATCAGAGGTGTTTATCCTTTTAGGCACAATTTTCGAAAATTGATAGCCATATTTTGGTTTATGCGTCAACTAATTTTCCGTTGCAACTACAAAAAATAATACAACGATATACTCCTTCCATTTCAGGAAAAGTGATACTTTCACTTTTTCAATTTGGCCTATTTTTAGAAATGTCGGGATCACAAAATTTCTTTTACAGTACCATTGCAACAGTGTTTCGAGTATTTCATTTTTCTTCGGTTGGCGCCCTCCCCACCATGGCAGCGGTGTTCTAGTAACCTAGCACAACTAAAGAAGAAAAATATTCCCGATGTGGGACTAATAAGTTTATATAGTCTAGTAAAACAGCCTATTCCGACGTGGGACTAATAAGTTTTTTCATTCATAAAACAAAACAATAGTTTAACTAATTTACTTAAAAGCTTTAAAATAAAATAAAAGTATAATGTTTTCTAACAATTTTTTGGATGATCAATAAAAAATTTGGTTTTGCTTAAGAAGATTTTTTTTTTTTTACTATTACATATTTATACATACTCCTATATAATAGTGGAAATTGAATTATTGTCTCTCATTTTGATAATTCAATTACCCAATAAATAATGTACCCAATAGTGGACATATAAATAACCTTGCGTCTTTAGGGGTGACCATAACAGAATTAGGGGTGACACAAAACGACAAAAACTGCCATAATCGGGAGGTTAATCCATAATCGGTAGGTTACTTTAAATCCAGTTTTTTTAATGGCCAAACTACCCTTTACAATCGGTAGATAACTTTACAATCGAGAGTCAATTTAGTTTCTTTAACTTCCGAATATAAAGTATCCCCAAAATAAAATCCTCTATCCATAATCGGTAGTCAAGATAGTTCATATAACTACCGAATATAGAGAAGTCCCAAAATCAGATTTTGCAAAAATCCTCTGTTTTTGAATTTTGGTTGATCCTATAATCGGTAGTAAATGAAGTTATCCTGACTTCTGATTATACAGTAGACCTCCTTGCCGAAATCTTACCATATTCGGTAGTCAAGATAGTTCATATAACTACCGAATATAGAGTAGCCCCAAAATCAGATTTTGCAAAAATCCTTTTTTTTTGGAATTTTGGTTGAGCCTATAATCGGTAAGAAAGGAAGAGTTATCATGACTTCCGATTATACAGTGGCTCTCTTTGCAAATATCCTACCATAATATAACTACCGAATATAGAGTAGCCCCAAAATCAGATTTTGCAAAAATCTTTTTTTTTTTTGAATTTTGGTTGAGCCTATAATCGGTAAGAAAGGAAGAGTTATCATGACTTCCGATTATACAGTAGAACTCTTTGCCGAAATCTTACCATATTCGGTAGTCAATATAGTTCATATAACTATCGAATATAGCGTAGCCCCAAAATCAAATTCTGCAAAAATCCTTTTTTTTTTAATTTTGGTTGAGCCTATAATCGGGTAGTAAATGAAGTTATCCTGACTTCCGATTATCCTGGCTCTCTTTGCAAATATCCTACCAATGGTGTCTCTTGAAGAAACCCTATGGGAACAGACACGTTTTGTGAAAATTTCTGGAAAACCGAATAGGTTTTCAAATTCATTAACCGAAAAAAAATATCCACGAGACGCTGTCTCGCACTCTGTCGGGAGGGGCTACGCCCCCCGGATAGCGGCAAACAATCTTGAAAATATCCAACACATATAACTACCGAATATAGAGTTACCCCGAGATTTTGCAAAAATTCTCTATTTTTCTAATTTGGTTGAGTCTATAATCGGTAGTCAAAATACTTCATATAACTACCGAATATAGAGTTGCCCCAAACTACCGATTATGGATTAACCTCCCAATTATGAAGGGGCATTTAAGTATTTTTAACCTATTTTGTCTTTTGTGTCGCCCCTAATTCTGTTGGGGTCACCCCTAAAAACACAAGGATAAATAATGTATCCAATAATTCAATTACCACTCTTTTTACTTGGAAAAGAAGAAGATTAATATTACAATCGGTATGTTTCAAAATTACTGTGCTTTACCGGAGAAAAGCCTCGAGGTATTTACCAGCTCGAGTGGATTTCCCTTGGCAAAGGATTCACAGGGACAGCATAGGGTGAATTCCAGTCTGCATCGAAGATCTCCTGAAGTTGTGAGACAAGGGAAGGGTTATACGTGCCAAAGCTCACACCTGCTGTTGTGTAGAAGTAATCCCACACGAGATTGCTCGTTCCAATATGAGCTCGAATGTCACTAACTGCATATTTACCATGATTCACCCTTGTGTAACCAGGATAAATGTTCCCTGTTGCTGTCGTATTAGATAAGGCTGGACCAGTCCTATTGAAGCCTGGCACTTCATAGTACTTGATCTCTATTTTCCCATTGCATGATTTTTCCTTGTACTTGACAGCTTCACAAAGAACATTTGTATACAGAAGGGATTTCAGATATAAGTCTGTGTTGTTGATAAAATGTCCCCAGTAAGCTACTAGTATCTTCACCTTCGCATGTTTGGAGAATACAACCTATATATTTTGAGCAACAATTCAACAAGTAAAAATGTGCAATAGAAGAAATTTAAAGCTACTGCGGTTATAACCTGAAGACGCATGCATATACAAAAATGAAGTTATGAATTACTTTCAAAAGTTTTCACAAATACAAAGTGGTAAAAGAGACAAGCTTTTCTCTTGTTTTGATTTGGGTCTATGTTTTTTCATAAGCATAACGCTGGTTGTGAATGAATCTGGCAGAAGATACCTAATGAGTGCTGGAGTTTCAATTAGAACCACGGAATGATTCATAAAAAAATAAAAGAGTCGGGGAATGAAAGTGGAATACCTCAGATATTGCAGATGAAAGAGATGACCAGAAAACTGCTTCGCTCGTGTACTGAGACTGACCAAGCCAGTCCATAGTACTGATTCTAAGAGTTCCCCTTGATCCTACGGATTTAATTGTGCCTAACCAAGCCTGTTCATCAGACTGGAACTTACCAAACAGTAGCTGCAAAACATTCGGGAAAACAAATTGTACCAGGAATAGACGTAAGCACGGAGAAGTAAATCGCGTGTATTAGTACGAATACATTTAAGATACACACAACGTCGGACACTAAATAGCCTAAAGAGTCAAAGACACTGCACAATTCTCTTCAAATTCACCTAGATCATAACTGTCAGATTCTTGCATGTTTGTTTTTCTAGAGATTTGGTTTATCTTATTGGTTCAACTGCGAACTTCATGAACCATTCTGTTAGATATCAGTTATTCAAAAAATTTACAATACCTCAGGAGGAGCAAAAGAGAGATAGCTGGAGTGATGATTGATAGTGGAATTGTTGCATCCAGGAGTCTTAATTGGTGTTTTGAACATAAAAGGATCTGACAGCATGGGATAGCCGTTTACATGGGGAACCCTCACATAACTAGGAAGCGGAGATCTGCCATGAAAAAGCTAAATCAACAATTACACGACCAAAAAAACATGGTGAACACTAGTGATACAAAGTACAAACTAGTCCCCGATCGTACCTACACCGCTCTATCAAATCGACAAAATGTGACCAACAAGGAACTTCTCGGTTGATTTGTGAATGCTCGTCCCAAACAGGTTTTATGTATTTTGAAGAATTAAGAGCTGCAAGTGTCCATAGGTTATCAAAGTAGATTTCCACTTCTTCTGCTATTTTTGGACAACCAACAAGATATATTCCAACTTCTTTCACCTACAGAATAAAAAACATTATTCAACAGAAATTTTAAGCTGCTAAATAAGAAATAAGAAACTACCAACAGAAACTCATAGCCACATTTAAACCAACAGTAGTTTCAGCCATAACCCATCTACCTAGGACCTGCTCTGTTCCATTATTAGGTAGTTCTGTTTACTAAGACCTCGCCGCTTATCATATTGGTTGCCATTTTAAAAAAACAAAAAAAAGGACTTTGCTCTAAAGTTGGGTCATTCAACACATCTTGCACAGCTTCCTTTAAATTTAAAGGAACGACTAGTATCCACTATTGCAACCTTATACTGGCAAAATGGTTAGCGAAAAAACCACATGTTACTTGTGATCGTTCAGCTTGAAAAATAAGAACCCATTCTGCTTGTTAAAGATTACTATATGCTTTTACAACAAAAACCTCAAACTCGTAGAGATAAAAAGGCGTACATGTGGCTCTAGAGCCGGTACATGGTTTTAGAAAGAGTGTTAATGGTCAGATCAGTCTCTTTACATATTTCAGCTTGATCACCTATTGATAGTGTAGGGACTTCCTCTATTATACAACATCCAAGTTGATCTTCAAAGTTGGGCATGTCTACATATAGATAATAACAGATATTGTCGTTTTTTCGTTGGTGGACCAGCACAGTGACACAAGATTCATGACAGTACACAATTTTGTAATGGTTGTGACCAGATTTGACATTCTCCTTAAAGATCCGCACAAGGTGCTTAATTCCTTCAATTGTCTGCATCACATTCTTGATGATTGTCATAAAATGCGGTTTATTGAAACCCAATTAGATAAAGCGTGTCGTTTTGTCGGTACATGGTAAACTTAATATAACACTTTCAAAGGCTATATGTTACAATTAGTTATTGCACATAGTAGGTTAGATTCTGCATTGTGTCACATGAGTATGAATTGAAGAACTATAGATGTCCGCTCTACCAACAGAAAAGATGAACCACAATCACTTGGGAACAATGGAAACTGAAGTGTAATTATTGTATATTGTGTGTTACATTAGCATGGTACTTTCAGCTCAATATAGTTTCAATAAAACATGGAAGCTTGACAGACGTTTAGACATCATGGTTATATATGGAGTAAAAGAATAGGTATGGGAGCAGAACCTGAGTGAGAGATTTCCAATCATTATTAGCAGAGCCAATATATACATCTTTGCGGTCTGATATCCAAACTTTGGTATGGACAATGCCAGAACCCCACCAGTCACCAAGCAGTAGTGTCACATTTTGCACATTTGGTCTTCCTGCTGCAAGAATTGATGATTCTCTTGTGAAGTCAGGATAAACCCCTTTGTGCTGTAAAATCCTATATGGCAAAATTCAACAATCTCAAACTTAAGTTTAAAAACCAAAAAAAAAAAAGAAAAAAAATTGAAAATTGTAATTAGGAAATTACCTGATCTTAACATTTCTATCAGCGGCATTTTCAAGTGATTGAAAGACTTGATAACCAACATCAGCTCCAAATCTATCCATCTCTTGTTTTGAATATCCATAATCACCAGATTTTGGATTTTCAGGTTGAGCTAAGAACTGCCAATACTGTACAATCATATCAAGTCTCTTTGTTGAATTCCCAGCTAACCACTTGAAAACATCACCTGGTTGATTCATTCATTATTATGAAATTTAATCAAAATCGGTTTAATAAGTCAAAAATCAAGAGATAAAGAAAGAAGAAGGGTGATATTATTATTATTACCAGTGGAAAGAACACCATGAACGGAAGGAAGATGAGGCATATCTGTTGGAATTGATTGAACAAGATACGCTTCACAATGGCAGTCATCATCAGAAGAAGAGGAAGATGAAACAGGAAAGACAGGGTTTAATAATAATACGATCACGAAAGTGACAAAGTAGAGATGATTGAAACTTTTAACTTCCATATCTCTAAAAATCTCTGAAATCAGTTTATACTAGTTATTGGAACAAGTATTGATTTGATAAATGAAGAAGAACAGCTAGGAGAGGAAGACTGAAGTCTGAAGGGTGCACTGTGTGAACTTAAAACACATTCTTCTTTTATTCTTTGTTCCAAAATTTAAAATATACTCTCATTAATCTTAAGAAAATCGGATAAGAGAAAGGAAGTGCTATCACGCGCCTCTACGAGGAAAAACTTCTTCCGTTAGTTCCCAAATTTGAGGAAAAATATACTAGGATATGCTGAAAGAATATCATTTTGAGCTCCAACTTTTAATCGAGGTTTGACCGCTTTAAATAGAGAATAACGTTTTCTTTCTTAAGAAAGTATCTGTTTTAACGGCCATTACAACCGTTTTTTCGCCCTTTTTTTGGGTGTAAATATCAGGCAAAACCTCTTTAACAATTTCTTTTGCTGTCTCATTCAAATATTGTCTCCATTAGGATTTTGTAGACAAACAGTATTATCCAACTCTCTTCCACTCATTCAAAATCCAAATGAAACAATAAGAATTCATGGCAACCAAATTAAGATCAACAAGTTCAAAAGACAGAATTGTTGCAGAAAGAAAAAAGGAAGAGAAAAAAGAGAGCAGAAGGCATCATATTCACTGTCAATGGCTACAGCTCTGCAAAACAATTGCATTTCACCTTTCCTGTCATCAAACCCATTCTCACCTTCAATACCCTCTACGACGCAGTACTTTACAAGTCTTTCTTTTTCGGTAGTAAATCCGTTAGAGACCAGTTGTTGGAGAAGAGCAAAATTTACAGCAAATGCAAAGAAAAGGAACTCATGGTTAGACCCATTTGATTATGGAGATGACCCGGAAATGGGTTCTGGTTCAATGTATGCAGAAGGAAAGCAAGACGAAGACCCGAGACCGCCTGAGGATCCTAACAATCCGTATGGGTTTCTCAAATTCCCACCTGGTTTTATGCCTGAAGTTGCCTCCATTGGGTCAAAAGTCAGAGGAGATGTTCGAAGATGTTGTTGTGTCATCTCTGGGGGTGTCTACGAAAATCTGTTGTACTTCCCTGTGATTCAGTTGATTAAAGATAGATACCCTGGTGTTCAAGTAGATGTTCTTGCATCTGCTAGGGGTAAACAAACTTATGAGTTGAACAAAAATGTGAGGTGGGCTGATGTATGGGATTCTGATGAAGATTTTCCTGATCCAGCTGAGTATACCGACATGATCGGGATTCTAAAGGTATGTGCTTATACTAGCTTCATTCTAGAGATAGGTATATATGATCTGGAAGCTCTACTGTATAACTGAGTTTTCTTGAATGACAGGGTAGATACTATGATATGATATTATCTACAAAACTGGCAGGACTGGGGCATGCATCGTTCTTGTTTATGACTTCATCTAGGGATACAGTTAGCTACGTATACCCAAATGTAAATGCAGCAGGAGCAGGAGTGATTTTATCCGAACAATTTATACCAGATAAACTAAACCTAGCTGAGGATGGTTATCACATGTGAGTGTTCCTGGAAATTTTCGTTTCATCTTCTCAGATAATACAGTTGTATAATAATTAATGAATGGGAACATTGGTTTTCATTTACTAGATTCAATTCATATTGAGTGACAATGCTAGAATAATTGATTTAGGTATCATCAGATGCTCGATTGGTTAGGACGACCTAGGCATAATGTACCAAGACAACCTGTGCCACCGCTGAAAGTATCAATCTCCAGGAAACTAAAGGATGTAGCAGAGACAAAATACAAGAATGCAGGTGCAGAGAAAGGGAAATATATTGTAATTCATGGTATCAAATCAGATTCTAAAGCTTCAATGCAATCTAGAGGGGATACTGACAGTTTGTTGCCAATTCAAGTATGGGATGAAATAACAGAGGCAATAAAGGGGTAAGAATATTATTATATCCTCAGGCACTACAGAGGCGTAAAAGATTTGTTTTCTGCGGGAAATCTGACATGCTAGTTGTTCATCTCGTATATTATCACGCCGGTAGACTTAACCTTAGCTCTGCACGTTTTATGTATTTGATCTATCAATATCTTATAACAGGGGTATTAAGCCTGTATTCGTCATTCCACACGAGAAAGAAAGAGACGATGTAGAAGAAGTAGTAGGAGATGATGCAAGTATTGTGTTCATCACCACTCCTGGACAGGTCAGTCAATAGTTGCATAGTTCACTCATCCAAACTGACAGATACGTGTTATATTCATTTCATTCTCCTATTTCTATCAGTTGGCAGCTCTAATCAATGATTCTATTGGAGTCATTGCAACAAATACTGCCGCTATACAACTTGCAAATGCTCGTGAAAAACCAAGGTAACAGTCACCAAATAAGATTCACAATAGTTTTCTGCATACGTTTGAATAAATGGAGACAAGAAGCAGTATCTAACAGAAGAAGCAAATTTGCACAATTGACTATCATCTTAAAAACAGTAGAATGACTTCTGGAGTATTACACTAATTCACTTCTTTGTTGTTTTGCAGTATTGCACTATTTTGCTCTGAGGAAAAGGCCAGACTCTTTGTTCCCAATGCACAAGAGAAAAGATGTATCCCAATCTCATCTAAAACAGGGAAGTTGATTGATATTGATGTTGAAGCAGTTAAAAATTCTCTCCAGATTTTTGAAGGGGTACTAGCTCTTGCATAGGAGAATGGATAGTTTCTATTATTGGTTTTGTTCAATTGCACATTCAATTATGTCTAATTACTAAAGAACAATTAAAGTGAAATGGATGTACCCATGTGACAGGTAAGATCTATCAGACTTGGAGTACAACAAAATACGAAAATTCAAGTTCTAACTCAATTCAACTTAATGTTTTCTCAAAAGAAGTAAGTGAGAGATACAAAATAAAACTAAATTCAGAAACTAACTGAGAAAAATCTAAATCTCATTTTGTAATACGAATTCCATAATGTGCACACTACCACGATGTATGAAACCCGCAAGTGCAGAAAAAAAGAAAAGAAAAGAAAAAGGAAGCTACCTAAACTCACAGTTTTCGGAGTTATATGTAACACAGAGCTCGGGCAGAAGGAAATCAGGAGAGTGGCTTTGCACGTGTTGCTGGATCTTCTTGGGACTCCACCCAGATCATGAACACATAGCCAAGTATCCAAAGAAGTATGTACCGGAAGGGAACCCAGGATAAACATGCAAGCAGACTCATTACGCTTCCAACATACTGTGGATCTTTTATGTATCCAAAAGGGAATTCTGTCACCCAAGGAATAGTCTTCCCAAAACGTACTCCATAATACGTGCCTGCTTCACCAAGCAACTGATACACCCTGGAATTTAACACATAGCCAGCGTGTTAGGAATACAGCATGAGGCCCATGGTATAGGTTGCAAATTTGTGAAGATCTGATTGATTATTTAGTGTTTAAGCTTTAAACTCAATGAACATGTTAAGGGATCAAATGAAGTATGACTAAAACCACAAGGCAATATTAAAATCAAGACACTGCAAGAAATACAAGTGTAAGAGATGCCATTACCGTCTGTCCACTAGTGACATTAATTACACCCTTAAAAAAAGGATGGAAGTTGGCATTCATCAACGAAATAACTTGGTACAGAATACATGTAATTTTGAACGGAATCAGTGATTCTTGAATGCTATCAAGCATGACTTTAAAATGCAACTACCATAGGTGTATCGCGATCAAAGCTATACTAATCAAATTGACACTGCAAAACCCATACACACATCTTAAGAGCTGTTATGTGCAAATTCATTTTCACTTGCAATGTTCACACAAAGGCAAATTGGCAACAAAAAATTAGGAATTTCACAACACATCTACAGAACTGAAGCTTATGAGTTTATCTGTCTGCCATTCTATTTCAAACTAATCAAATGATATAAAATTGAAAAATTATCGAAATCTGAAATAATGAGAAGCAAACGAAAATAAACCTAAGATGAGAAAGCTTTTATACCTGAAGTTGAGGAACTGACCAAAGATGAAGAGAGGCCAAAAGTAAAGAGGAGGAGGCCAAGAGAAAGAAGAAGAAGAAACGGATAATAATGAGATAAACTGAATTAATTTAAAGAAATGAGAAACTTGAGCCATGATTTTTGATGGATCTCTTCCTTTCCCACATAATTCTACCCATTTCTGTGGATTAGTCCATAGAAAATAATAAAATGGGAAAGGAATTAGAACACCTAGTGCAGCAATTAAACCCATTTTTGTTATTACTACTCTTCTTATTTTTTAGATAGAAGTGAATGAATATGAGAAGAATCTCTGTAAAACTGGACTGTCTCTGGTTTTGCTTTGGCTCTGTCTATAGGAGTCTAGGCTCTTAATTCCAGATGGCTGCTATAAGGAAGATCGAATTTAGCTAAGGGATGCTCCCTTCTTTGGAGAGGTCTTACTAAATATTACGGGGTATTCAAAACGTTTTGGAACCTGATCAAAAATATTTGATTTACGAAGACTCGGTACCAGGACTCAAATGTGACATGGGATATTTGGAAGATGTTATATGGTGTTAGTGTCAATTTAACAGAAACCACTACATGGTGTAGTGGATTTCTACCGCATTCCCTTTGAGGATTGGTTGAAAGTGGTCGGGATTTGGTTTTTGCCTCTTCATAATCTAGAGGTTTGATTATGTAATAGATCTAAAGCGTTAATGGAGTTTGAACTGTCTAATATTTGTTCTTCAACTGATTCAGGTAGAATTTTGGGAAATGGTTTCAAATGAATAAGGTACAAACTTTAATGCTTTAAAAGTAGGTATAAAAATTAAAGTAAATATTTGTTGCTTATATCCACACAGAAGGATGGTAAATATGGGCTCCCTCGTTCTCAACCGACACATATTCCTTTGACATAAGTAGCGTGCACACGGTACGGTTCGGCTCGGTTCTTGACGAGACCGAGTACCTGTACCTCCCTAGCCTCGGTTCCAAAATTTTGGACCGGTACCTGTACCTTGTACCTCGGTTCCGGTTCCATTCGGTATCAGGTACGGTACCGGTTCCAATCGGTTCTTTTCCAAACAGAAATATGTATTTTTCTCTAACAATCTAAGTACCTGATTTCTACCTGTTTTTCAATATATTAAGTAATACTAATATCTCAAATTCTCATTCAAAACAACAACTAATAAGTAGCACACAAACTGACAAACACACACACTAAAGTCTGGAAAATCCGAAAAAATAACAAGTAGCAGTAGGCAGTAGCCACAGACATACACACTAAGTCTTGAAAATGAGAAAATCTGAAGAAAAAAAACAACTAGCAGTGCATCTAGTGCTGCAGTAGTCTTGAATCTTGATCTTCTAATCCATGTCAGCTGTCAGCAGCACTTGTGGTGTCATCAGTGTTGATAGGGCCAAGTAACGCTGCAAAAAAAAAAGCAGTTAGGAAGGAAGAATTCTGTAATTTCTACACAACCACATTCATGTTATCTTGTAATTGCCAAACTAAATTAGCTTATCTATCAACAAAAGTAGTTAGATCTACTTTGCTACATGGAGAGTCAAAAGCAGATGCAAAATTATCAACACAAGTAGTTAGACATGCACGATCATACTTTGCTATGAAGTAACAATCATTCCTCTAGCTCTCAATCACCAAATTCCCACTAATATTTATGCGCTTAACTGAAGCAAAATACTTGCCAACAATATGTGCTAGATTATGGAAGTTCTTATGCAAATAGGTAGGAAGGAAAGCTTTGATCTTCCCATGAGCTTTGCTGCTAAAATTGCAACCAAATCAAAACAGAACATAAGAAAAGCAGTCATGGCTCTGGAAGCATGTAAAGCTCACAAGTAAGCGGAGACGGAGACTTGTGTGTTATGTCTCAAGCGGAGACAGAATACATAAAAATTGTACTAGAGTATTCTTACATGTGACCAAGAAACTTGCAAAGTAATGCAACTACTCTCTCTTACCTATGTAGAACAAGGTCAAGAAATTGCACCAAGCTCCCACAATGGATAGAACCCACAATCCAGCAATCACCTAATAGAAAGCAACAACCTTAATTTCTCAAATTGTTGCAAAGAAATTCACAGTGACACAGTCTACAGTATCATCCAAATAGCCAAACAAATTAACACCCTAATTTCTAACACCCTAATTTCTCAAATTAACTGCATTTTCTCAAAATACTAACACCCTAATTTCATTAACAAAAATAATGAAAAATCAAAAGAAAAGATTAATAAGAATAGAAGATAGAATTCTTACCAAATCCAAGTCAAATCAATCAACTCTTGCAAATCTGATGAACAAGTCTTAATTACAAATCTGAAAAATCAAAAGATTAAAGGTAGAATTATTAGATTTAGAAGATTCAGAATTATTACAATTCTTAATTACAAAACCCTAGGTTTGAAATATCAAAATAGGAGAACTGAATCAACACTTACCGTTTGATCAACACTTGTAATGGAGAAGAGAAGATTGTCGCTCGTCTCTGTTAATGAAGATTCAGAATTATTACAAATCTTAATTACAAAACCCTAGGTTCGAAATATGAAAATAGGAGAACTGAATCAACACGTACCCATTGAATCAACACTTGTAATGCAATTCAAATTCAAGAACACTTGTAATTGAATCAACTCGTCTGTCGTCTCTGTTAATGAAGATCTTCAGTTTGCTTCTTCTCCTTGTCAGACAGAGAGGAGACAGAAAAAAAAATGAGAAGAGAAGAGAAACCCTATAATGTTCGCTTATATACCCCCATCTAATCTAACGGCTAATATTGATCCCTTATCCCCTAAATCTAACGGCTCTAATTATTCGGGACTTTCGGTCCGGTACGGCACGGTACTTGTACTGGACCGTGTACTTGTACCCCCAGACCTCGGTTCCTATTTTTTTGGACCGGTACCTGTACCTTGTACCTCGGTTCGGTCCAAAACTAGGTACGGTTCCACAGGTTCCGGCTCGGTCCGTCTCGGTTCTTGTGCACCCTTAGACGTAACTAGTTTAAATTTATTTATTTTTGTAACTTGGCTCTTTCTAGCATTCCATCAAATTAAAATCAAAGAGTTACATCATTTGTTGAATACATGAAACACATCGTAAGTACTATTATTAGTAGCCAACTTTACTTCGTTACCATGATGTAAACATTTTATGTTCTCGAGCTTTTTCCTTCTATTAGAGCAATGCTCGGTTGAACCCACGAGTTTTTCTACCTCAAGCTTGTTGTCAATGTCAGATGATCAAAACTATTTTTTGATTTCTAGTCTACTCAATTCAAGTCTCGGACTAGGATTAAAGTTGGTAGTCGAGTATCAGACATCACTGAGTAACCCTCGATGATTTAAGACTGAAGATCAAACCAATACATCAACGATGACTTCATCAACAAAGGTATGTGGTGAGTGATTTCATTTGGAACTCTTGTTTAATTCTACCTTTCAAGTGCTCACTCTATGGAACAATTCCTATGATTTGGTAAACATGCATGCATTTGTTTAGGAAATTAATTCCAAAAATACTTTCTTAAGTGTTTTAATTATGGGAGAATTCCTTTTCCGAGTTTACTTTTAATTGTTCTACAAGAAGCCTAAAACTTTGTTTTATAAGTAATCTAGCCCTTAACCCGTGCCGTAACGGCACGGGACATGATGTTGGTTCAATTTTAATATATCGTATAATTTGTGTCCCGAATACTTATCAACTCCTTATGAGTATAATATTTTACCGACGGAGATTTGCTCAAACGAAAGAAATATAATCTTAACTTCCAGAAACTTTTTTATTTAGGTCATTGCTTATTGAGATAATGCTCTACATGAACATAAAAGTTTAAATATTTTTTGGAAACATGTCGTCAGCAGCGCTCATCTTAGTGAAATCAACTAATCAATATCGTCCATAAAAGTCTCCACATGCTCCTATTTCGCTCCAGCTAACTCATCTATCATGGTCGTGTTGTCGATCCTCCAAATAGGCAGAGAATAATATTTTTTTGCATCGAACGAATGTTACAAACTATCCAATGTGACATGATTTTCCAATAATTTTTCAACACCCATTAGATGACAATGTTTAAAATGTGTACCCATTACCTTTTCTAAGGGATTGTATATATTTGAACCTCTGCCATTAAATCTTCAACTAAGTATTATTCCCAGCAATTCGTCTTAACGAAGGCTTTGGTAACTTCAAAAGTCTTGGATATTTTGTCACTTCTGTATGTTCCTACCTTCACTTGGAATACAATCTGGCGACACATTACCTCATAAAGAACCTTGAACACATATTGTACTCCATGATCTTATTTCAAATTAATAGGTTGTCAATAGATCCTTTACCAAAAGTTGACATCTTCTACGTTGAATATTTATAAAAAAATTATGGTATTGTGGATCGTTGCTTTCTAATATTGTAGTTTTCAAAATTTGCCTCTTCAAGTCCCAAGGCTTTCTAAGTTTATATATCTTGTTTGTTTTAACATTTTAGTTAGCCATATTATGCTTGTTACTAACTTTAAACTTGATGTCATCTTCTACAGTGAACTTTATGTGATTTCATAATCGAAATAGATATACCTCTTTCATTCATATCAAGTAATCCGTTGTATATCCCAATAATTCTTCTACAACAATTCCTTTCTCTTGTCGTTTCCGGACCATCAGTAGCCATTATTGTCAAACGCAATCTGTCTAAATTTTGTTGATGTTATGTATTTGCAATGTTCAATTTTCTTAAATAAATAGATTGTGGAAAAACTTTAAAAAAAAAAAACATAAGAATTACATCGGGTCTAAGTTACTATATCCAAAATACTCCGAACACTGCTTCTTGTGCCTTGTTTCCTCAAATTTCTCGCTACATTCTAGACAATACATGAAACACCAATCATTTGCAAAGTGAGCTATTTGCGCAAGTGTGATCAATGTATCCCTTACATGTAATAATAATAACAACACGTCAATTTTTTTCAAGGCATCCAGTTGTAAAGGGAGCGGGTCCCTCAACTTAATTTTTTTGACTTAATTTTTGACTTAAATTTCTGACCATTGATCAACCTATATCAAACGTGTCAATGAATAAGACCAGATATGGTTAAAATTTTGTTTAGCTCGGCTAAAGCCAAGCGATAAATGTCTTTTTACCATAAATATTTGGAAAATATATTCCGTAAATCATCTTCCTCTTTGACTACTTCATCAGCAGAGCTTCCATTTTCCAAATCATCGTTTTCGTCCATTTTTTGTAATTCAGAAGGGTTAACTAGATAATTCTTCTTGTGATCTTGAACGCATAATAGGTCATTAGCTACTCTTCAACATTATTTTTCATATCTTGATCGAATCCTTCTTGTGGACATTAATTAGCTAAAGTTTCAGGGAACTACTTTTGTTGATAAACACTGTCTTTGGTCGATAAACATATTAGATGGCATTTCATAGCATCTATATATCACATTATGACAGATAACATTGATTAACATCCATATTTTGTTGTAACACCATGATCAATTTCCTTTTTACCATCGTCATCCATATTTTGTACTATTAGGTTTCGATAAAACTATTCTTTATGTTTCCTAGCAAACTGATCATTAATTATAACACACCAAATATATTATGTGATATATTTAGAATGTATTTTAATTTTTCCAAAATATCTATGGTAAGGAGGTACTTATCGGCTTGGCTTTAGCCGAGCTAAACCAAATTTTAACCATATTTGGTTTTATACATTGAACGGTTGGATATAGATTGATCAGCGGTTAGAAACTTAAGTCAAAAATTAAGTCAAAAAATTAAGTTAAGGGATCCCCTCCCAGTTGTAAATGGTATGAATCTAATAGATTTGAATTGTACCTCAATCTTAGATATCACCTTCTTCTCACATAACATATCAATTGAGGAAAGAAAAATCTTGACCACTCTTTACATAGACAGAGTTAGCCAAACTATGTTTTGGAATTGTCTTACGTGAAAATTATTATTAATCCATATTTTAGTCAGTTCCTATCGAAGCCGATCTAATTAGTCCTATAGAAAGTTAATCTTAAAATTTTGACATTACCTCTTGACCAAATTATTGAAGTATTCTCAGTCATGTTCTGCTTTGTGTGATCGACCCATCTGTGTCTACTCTACCTTCTAACCCAGTGAATGAAACCTATATATATTGATCCGTAATTTGATATTGTTGATTTGTCATCAAAAGGTCGCATGATTTGAGAATGTAAAATATAAAAAATATTCTATAAACATCGGAGGCGAAATTTAGATTTATGATTAAGAGTTTTTTATGATGATTTTGATGAACAAACATAATTTTCAAACAAATATTTTAGAATGCAAATATATTTTCCCGGTCAATAAGGTTTTATATCGAGAATTGAGTGAACGTTGTTGTCTTTGTAGGTAGTTGTCGCGAAACAACTCGATATTGATGGTCTTTCAAGAAAAAGAATGTAATAGTACTTGAGAGAGCGATAACGTCCTCTTACGCGGGTACACCAATTGCCTTTATATAATATGGGTGATCGAACAATCATGATCATATTGTCTTATACGTTCTGGTTTTTGTCCATATCAATCGTGCTAAAAACAACCAATTACATCTTTCACAATACAATGTTGCATGTTTTGTGAAGATTATTTTTTTTACTTGGTCAATAAAACTCACTAAAAAGAAAAAACTATTATTATACACTTCTATTACCAACACCCACTACCATAAAAATCATCCACCGCCACTATTTCTTCCACCAATAGTAATGTTACCGCCTCCACCATTCACAAATACCCGCCACCGCTTATACTAACCCTACTTCCACTACCACCATTAGAATTAATATAGTTTTTAGTAAAATTATATATTTATGTTAGCTTATTAAAGGGACATTTATAATAGAAATTTAATTAATCATTATGAACAGACAATGAGACACTAATTAATAAAGAACTATTAATTGGGGGATATGGATTTTAATTGGGGGATATGAATTACTTCCCCCAACCATTTGTGGCTGATAAGGGGTGTCTTTTGGGTGCGAAAATACCAGAATATCCCTTCATTAATTAAAAAACATTATGAAATTACTGTAATGCCCTTTCCCTAAAACAATAAAATCTAAATACCAAATTCATATATCCCCCAATTCAATTTGTACCGGCATAGGGTTAGGTTTAGAAAAAAAAAATTCTTCATCGTCTTCCTCATCGTTCATTCTTCATCGACGATTAATCGTTGAATCAAAAATTTCTTCGTTGACTAACCTACCATAACCATGCCTCCACGAAAGAAATCAAAAGCAAAACGGAACACTAAATCGATTGCTCAACAAACACATGAGCAACGAATCGAGAACATTGCTCAAGAACTAGAAGAGGAAGAAGCATCCAACTCGGATGATCAACCAATCATGGCTTCTCTGAGAAGGTAAGTGTTTTTTTAGCTCATTTATGATTGTTTTAATCGATTTTTAGCCATGGGTTTAGGTTAGAATCGCCAAAATTGGTGAAACTGTGGAGTTGCAGAGAAAACCGGCATTCAATCTTAGTTTGAACACCATGCCGGTTTAACTTCCTGAACCTGAAATATCAATACCGACATACGATAGTAGTTGAACACCAAACCGGCTTGAGTTCCTGAAAATTAGATTTTAGGACCGGCATTCGAATTGGGTTGAAGGCTATTCCGGTAGTCAACTTAAAACACACAGGATTTTTTTTTTTTTTTACCGGCATTATATCTAGGTTTCGTTATTGCCGGTTTTGAAATAACGGCATCAGGTAGTTCAATTCGTGTATGCCGGTTTGACACTTGAAATATTCAGTAAGAAAAACTCAAAAACCGGCATGCTCGATATTTGAACATATATGCCGGTACATGTTACCGGCATTAGTTGTTTTAAGAATTTCAATGTCGGTTTACAAACCGTGATGACTTTTCTTATGTTTGTTTCGTTTGTTTATGTTATAGGTCAAAAGCCAAAGTATCGAGGAAAAATAAAGGTCCTATTCTCACTAAAAAAAGGAGAAAGGACGGTCTTGATACTCCCCAGTCCCTGCCTCCCCGGGGGATATATGCGGGTCGCAAGAAGCGTTTGGGGTTTCAAACAAGAGGGTTAGATTGGGAGAGTGGTGGTGAACGTAATGCACTTAGAATCCGTGAAGGTACATTTGTGAACGATGAGAATGATGAAGGGGAAAGTGAGGATAAAGATGATGAGGTTCCCCCAAGTCAATTAGCAATCCAAACCGAAGTTGGTGAGACTAGTCAACAACCAACACAAGGCAAGGTCAAGGGAAAACACAAAGTTAAAGGTTGTCACCTTCCTCACATTGATGACATGATACCCGACCGCGATGATGGTAAAATTTGGGGTCAAGCTCCGGAACCGAAAGTACTCTTTGGATACAAGAACTCTTGGGCTCATACAATCTTTCAAACTTATGTAAGTATTTTTTATTTTGTGCATGTGCATTATTTTATTTTTTACATTATCTCTTAATCGTATTATGTCTTATTTGTAGGATCATACTAAGGCTGTGCGTGTTTGCCGAAACCAAGCCGCTGCTGAGTGGAAATTGTCGTTGGAACATGAAGATGTCCAAACATTAGTAAGGAACTCGGGTTTGTATTCTTTGGTTGAAAATTACTTGAATCCAAATACTGTCACCGTCAATTGCTTTGTCGAAAGGTATCATGGTGAAACCGATACAATGCACTTCCCGTTCGGGGATATGACCTTGATTCCTGAAGATGCTTATGCCATTCTAGGCTTGAATGTTATCGGAAAATCAATTTCAGAAGGAGTTGAGTCTCGGGAACTAGATTGGCTGAATTTGCACGATTTGACTGAAAAGTTGTTTGGTTGGGACTTCAAAACTTCTTCGGATAGCTTTTATGTAGCATCGAACGGAAGTAAGACGAAGACATTCAAGCTGACGATGCTTAAGAAGATGTTTGAAAATACAAAGGCTAGAAGCTTGGAGGCTGGATGGGACCCCGCCTGATTCTCTATACCGCCGCGTACTGTTATACCTCTTGGGCACTAGGGCATTCACGACGTAATGGCAACCGGGTAAGTGCAAACTTTCTCCAGTACCTTGACCCGTTGGAAGGTGTGTGTGGCTATTCTTGGGGCACCGCGGTCATGGCACATTTGATGGCGGAGATGAGAAGGGCTTCATTGGCTAAAACAAACCAATTTGTCGGGAATTTCACTATACTCCAGGTACAATTTTTTTTAATCTATGTTCACATGTATTTATTTAACTTTTGTTCACATGTATATTGTTCACATTGGATTAGGTGTGGTGTTATGAACACTTCCCAACCTTGTTCAAGGACTGCCCATTATTGAAGATCAAAGACCTTCCTGAACCCGATATCCCTAGAGCTCAGAGGTTCGAGTTTCACAGTAATCCGAAGCCCGGTAACAAAGGTCGAGTCATCGATATGAGATTGGCTCTGGATGCTATGAGGAAGGAAGACGTTGTGTTCGACACTTATAAGGATATTAGAGGATACCGTCAAATCCCAAGAGATGTTGCATTGTACCATGGGCCTTTGTACCACCCAAGAGGATACATCATGGCCGACCCATGCCGTGTGATGCGCCAACATGGATTTAAACAATTATCCCGTTTTTTGGTAAACCTCTGATAATAATTATCTTCTTTACTTTTCTCGGTGCAATTCAACTCCCAACAAGTTGCATGTAGTGTATGATCCAGAACCGGAACCAACACATTGGAGGGAAAGAGACCCACGTCGTTTGGTAGATATTAGTAAGTGGGAGCTTGCGGAAAATGGTTATGAAGTTGATGACAGCTATATGAGGGATTACCTGGAATGGTCACATCCTTATGTCGTGCGCCCTCCCTCCGTGGAAGCTCCACACCAAGAAAACCCTCCGTTGAAATTCCTCCACCTCCACCACCTACGATGGCCCAACTTCTCAAGACTCTCGGAATGGTGGTAAGTTTTCTTAATTGGTTATAGTTATTAAATGTAAACATAATCATATATTAATATATATCCTGATTATGTATTTGATGTATTAAACTAGCGACGTCGACTTGGCAAGGTTACGAAGATGTTAGGTTGCAAGCATAAGGATGGAGTTGTGCTATCTCTTCAAGAAATCAAGTAACTCGAGGAAAAGCTTCATAGAATTGAAGAAACCGACCCTCTTGTCAAAGCTATGTATGGGGAAACAAGGAAGGCGCCAACCCAAAAGAAACAAAAGACTAATTAGTGATGGTTAACTCTTTAGTTTTATGGTTACGTCAAAAACAATTTCAAACTTGTTTTGGTTTGTACTTGTGGGTTAACTCTTTATTTACTTTGGTTTATGTTGAACATGATTAGAGTTTTGGTTTGAAAGTTAAAATGTTCCTAAGCATAGGACAGCTCATTGTTTGAAATACCGTTACACATACCGGCATTTATGAATTCATCGGGTTTCACAAACCGGCATAGTAAAATTCAAAATCGGACATGTACCCCGGCATTGTTGTGTTTGCTAAGGTCTATGCCGGTATTCAAAATCTCCAAAAACTATTAAATAAGTGACAGAAAACCGGCATATGAATATTCATTTTAAGAATGCCGGTATTAAAAAACTCTTTAATTATCTCCTAATGGAACTGTTCCCAAAACCGTCATTGAATTTATTAAACATTGTATGCCGGTATAGTAGTTATATTTGGTTCCTCAACCTGAATAGAATTTCCTCAAAACCGGCATCATCGTTGTATTACGTTGAAGAGGAACATAGTACCGGCGTAGTTTTACTTCATCCATTGTCTGCCGGTTTCGGGCATTGAATAACTAACGGCTAGTTTTTTAAACCATACTCTAGAAAACATTAGTTCCGCGTGGGATCCGAGTTTCTTATTGTGCCGTTACTAAAGTGGAAAAGAGCCGTTATGACTAAATCTATTTAAAGGAATGGATACACCCATTGCACTTGATACCTCACAGATATATCTCCAATGGATTATTACTCACCGCCCGCCAAGTTCATCAATTCCCTCGAAAAAGAAAAACGTTTGAGGAGCATATTGTCCACTCCGACAGGAATTCAATCATCAACCACGACCAACTCCATTGCCACAATACTAGAAAAACTAAGAAGGAAGGAAGAAACCACCAACTCAATTGTCGCAATGGAGGAAGAGATAAGTAAAAGGAAGAGAGAAGAAAAAGAGGAAGCAAAGATTGAACGTTATCGTCAAAAAATAGATAACATCAGAGCGGAAGCTCTGGGAGAGGTTAAACATCAAAAAGAAGCTAAGATAGAAGCAGATGTTGAGGAGGAAACAGAATGGATTAGGAATTACTACTTAGTATTGGATTTGGCGGAGGATGAACGCCCGTCAGAAGTGTTTTGGGGCCTTGTAATGAATGGTTCTTACAATCATTACACGGTTAACGGTAAGAAACGCAAAACTGAATACGCTGATCAAATAGTACGCATTCGAACAACTGCAGTCATCAAATCATGTCTCAAATACAACGAATTCCTATCAAGATACGGTGGTGATATGTATAAAGCTCAGGATGCATATACGAAGTGGAGACAAGAGCCTTTTAGGCATTTTGAAGCTGCTTTGCTTGTTCAATCTAATTCCAATAAATTATTTTAAATTGTATTACTATTGATATCTTTAATTCTATGTGTAACGTTATTCCCTTAAATGATGTTAGTTGGAAAATGCTTGAGATCTTATGTTTGTGGTTAATGATGTTTATTTCGTGAAATTTCGTTCAAATACCAACAACAACTATGAGTTAAAAAAATAAGAAGTTATGAAATCTTAAAACCGGCATCATGTATATGTTTACGAAAGATGCCGGTTTACCACACTAAGAAGTTAAAAAAATAATGAACTTGTAATGCCGGGCATCACCGGTATGTAATTGTCAATGCGGTGATTACGCGTTTAAAATTTCATTCAACTTGGTTGACGGTTAGAATTTCATTCAACTTTTTTTACGGTTACAATTTCATTCAATTTGTTTGACGGTTTCCAAATATGACGGTTTCCAAATATTTAATGAGTCATTGGAAGGTTACAAAATCGTAGGTTCCTTTAATGACGGTTTCAAACTTCCAAAGCTATATAAGTGACGGTTTTGGAAAGAAAACTATTCGTTCTATTCAATCTTTCCTTATTTTTTTCATCTATTATACCAAAACAATGGTTCGTCGCAAATCTCGTGATAACCCCAATGCAGAAATACCTATTGATGCGCAACAAACTCATGAAGAGTCTCCTGGTGAGGCGGAAGTAACAGATTTGATTCGGTAAGTCATGTATAACACAAAGTCTCCCTTTGAATTGAAGTAGTTTTAGGGTTTATCCAATAATATACAACACAAAGTGAAACTTGATAGGAGTTCATGATGGATTAAAATATCTTTTTTGGGTTTTGAAATTGCATTCTAGTCAATTGAGTTCAATGTGAAAAACAAAACAAAAAATATTTAAGTTTTGGGTAAAAAATTACAGAAAACCGGCATTCCAAAATTACTCACTGGGATGCCGATAATTGTTCCGGCGTTCACGGTATGGTAACATACAATGCCGGTTTTTTGTTCCCTAAATTTTTTAAATTCCTGGATACAATTCAACAAAAACCGCATCTTCGTATTATTTGATATAATGCCGGAATTAAACCTAAGCATAGAATAGTATTAAGCCGTGAATGCCGGTTTTGTGTGTGTTCATTTTGTATGCCGGCATGCACTATATAAATCCGTTTAACGTGTTGGAACATAGGTCTCACGCACCAAAAAAGGACAAAGGAAAAGGAATAGCGGCTACTACAGGTGTCTCAACTCACACTGATGATGATGATGATGATGATGATGAGAATCAAACTCCACAAGAACCAGGAACAACCAGGTGGCTCATCTTCACAAGCGGGTGGCTTAGGACAAACTAATGATGAAAAGGCACCCCCACCTCACTTCCACGATACGTTAGACTTAATTCCTCACGAAATGATGGAAAATATTGGGGTCAACCTATAAACCCGCAACTTTTATTTTCGTATAAAGACTCTTGGGCTCGATGGATCTATCAAACTTATGTAAGACGTTTGTATCTTGTTATTCTATTATTTACACGTGATCAATTTAATAAAGTTCGTGATGATTTCATAGGACCACAGAAAGCTGGCGTGTTAGCCGCCATCAACAATCGGATGTCCGGCTTTTGGAGGATGAGTGTCCATTTGTTCAAGATATAGTCAAAGCATCTGGGTTGTATCCTGCGATAGAAAATTATGTGGCCACCGATACCGTCATGGAAAAAACGCTTTTTGGAGAGGTTTTATGGTGAAACCGACACCATGCATTTTCATTTTGGCGAGATGACCATTATCCCTGAAGATGTCCAAAGGATAATAGGACTAGAGGTTCTTGGGAAACCGGTTAAGGTAGAAGACAAGTCGAAGGACCTAGGGTGGGAAAAGATCTATGAGCTAACTGAAAAGTTGTTTGGATGGAACAAGGAAACCACGATGGAAAATTTGTACAAGAAACAAACTTCTCAGACAAAGACTATAACATTCGTCCAACTCACTCAATTGTTTGGGAATACAAAGCACAAGGAATTGACTCCCGCACAAGCTCAACAAAGCTATGCAAAGATATATGTTGTTCATTTTGGGAACCGTTATATTCACGACTCTAATGGTAACAGGGTGCATTTGAACAACCTACGGTTTTTGGATCCGTTGGAAGACGTTCATAAGTATTCATGGGGCACCGCTTTCTTGGCACATTTTTTGGCGAAATGCGTCGAGCTTCTAAGGCGAAAGGCCGTCAATTTAATGGGAATTTCACTGTGATTCAGGTATGGTGAATTACTTATTTTTTTATTGTTATCATTACATTTGTTAGTTTCCAAATATTAATTATCTTATACATTTTATGGGCACAGGTGTGGGCTTACGAACACTTCCGAGATTTGTTCATTGGGTATAGAGGATTGAAAATTTGGCATGACTATGAACCGAATATGGCTCTAGCTCAGAAATACTTCTTCGGCAATACCCCTACTCCTAACAAGAAATGATTTTTACAAATGAGAGAAGCTTTGGACTCGTTTTCTGTGGAAGATGTTGTGTTTGACCCTTATAGGAATGTCAGAGAAGTTCACCTTATGAGACATGATAATGTTTCATTTTACAACGGACCGTTATTTCATCCAAAAGGATATGTTATGCATAACCCTCTCCGCGTGATGCACCAACTCGGTTACAAGCAGAAAGATCTCACAGATACATCATATCATAAATATTCTCATGACTTTACTAAATGCCAATCATATGAGAGCCATACTCTGGTATGCTACGACCCAGAACCAATTCTTGCACATTGGATCGAAAGGGAAGAAGAAGAACTTGTCTTTGGATAGGGATGATTGGGAATTGGTGAGAACGGTGTTGATAGTGAACCCACATTCCTAAGCGGGCATCTACAAGACTCACATCCTTATGTTATACGCGGGATACGGTAGCGGTCCCGCCACCACCACCACGTCCATCCACAACTCGGATATTGTACCCGCACTTATACAAATTTCGTTACATTGTTGGTGCGTTCATTACTATTCTCTTAATCTAAATCTATCTAATTATAAAATTGTACATACTAAATACATTTTGAAAAATATCCATTAACAGCGTCAACAGATTGGAAACTTGTCAAGGTTCTTTAAGAAGAAGACCAAGAAAGGAGAGTTGCTGACCTAGAAAGAAATGGAGAACGTCGTCCAAAAGTTAGACCAAATAGAAGATACTAAGGAAAAAGACTTGTGGGGCGAAAAGAAAAAGAGGGTATACAAGAGGCCAAGAACCGAGTGATCGTGTGGCCTTGATAGTACTGTTTTTGTTTATGTTTGTTTGTGTGGATTGGTAATCTGTGAACATCTTTGCTTCATTTGTTTTCGGTTTGGAACATCATAACTTTACATTTGGTTTGTCTAAACTTTGCTTATGTCATTTTATGGGATTAGATCTTTGCTTATGTTATTTTATGTGTCTTGCAATATCCAATTTCTAAGTTTATTTTTTTAAAACCGGCATAGTATTTATCCTGTGAACCATGCCGGTTTTCTTTTTAGTTCCATATTGAAAAAATAGAGTTCCGGCATAGTAGAATTATCTTGTGTACTATGCCGTTACTCTAAAATTCCTATGTGAATAAACTTTCTATGTGTTCTACCGGTGGTGTTATGCATTTTTTTCCAATGACGGCACAAAAAAAAAAATCTGTGAACTTATGGTGTTATTTCGGCACAAAAGAGAACATATATTGAAACGCCGGTACAAGTACTGGCATAGTAAAGTTTGAATCAAATCACATTGGCACATATGGTTTAATGATTACAATTCAAACTTCCAAAACAACAAAAAGGGGGCGTATAAGTAAACCACATATATCCAAATTACTCATCATCACTTCCACACGTATGAAGTTGCAAGTCATCCTCTTCAAGAGGTTTCTTTGATAATGCCAAAGCATCCCATAATTGGTGATTCTCCTCATTCAATGCCATCCATCCCTTCCATATATTTGTATCAAGTTCCTTGTTTTTAACCATCCCACAAACAGGTGGCAATGGACAATTGTCCTTGAGTTTTAGAATAACGAAATGATTGCCGTTCACGTACGCCAAAACAACTCTTCTCATCTTAAGGGATCCATCGCATTTTTGCCATTTTGGTGTAAATGTGGAGACTATGGTGGGGGAAAAATAATGAACAACACAATTAAATGTATCCGCTACTAGATGCCCACAAAGCGGCATACTCATCCAATATTGAGAAGGAAGAAATGTCATTTCCTGCTCGGGTCCTAACACTTGAGCACACATATCATCAAACAGCTCATCGTGACCAAGCAATTGCTCATAAAATCTCCTCTTCTTCACAAGTTGATCGGCCATTCTCATTCTAGAATAGCGGCATGGTGTCATTCCTTTACTAACAGCCGTCTCGAAGATTCCTAATTGTTCGGTCATGGCATGATATCCACAATTTCCATCTCCATCGACATCATCCGTGTACGCAATAAACTCGTGAATAACCTCAGGAAGTTGGCCTATGTAAGACTCTATCTTCGTATGATAACTTCTAATGGTCCTACCTGTTATGGGATCCTTATACATCTTTATATTACCATCTTTTAGCTTAATTATATCCAAACCATCATCTGCAATCCCTATACTCCAAATGTCTATGGTATTAGATGGGAGAATATTCTTCCTTAGCCTTCCTCTACCCCTTTTCCTTTGAACCTCGGCTACATCGACTATTGGTGTAGGTTCGGATTGCTCAAAGACATGCCCTTGGTTGCTTAATGTTGGTACCTTCGGCGGCCTTCCCCTATTCCTTTGAACCTCGGACACATCGACTATTAGTGTAGGTTCGGAATGTTGACCTTGTTGTCCTTCGTAGCTTAATGTTGGTACCTTCGTAGATTAATGTTGGCGGCCTTCCCTCTTCCTTTGAACCTCGGATACATCGACTATTGGTGTAGGTTCTCGGAATGTTGACCTTGTTGTCCTTCGTAGATTAATGTTGGTACCTTCGGCGGCCTTCCCCTCTTCCTTTGAACCTCGGATACATCGACTATTGGTGTAGGTTCGGAATGTTGACCTTGTTGTCCTTCGTAGCTTAATTTTGGGAACCTTCGGCGGACTTCCCTCTTCCTTTGAACCTCGGATACATCGACTATTGGTGTAGGTTAGTCCCTAGCTTAATGTGGGAACCTTCGCCTTCCCCTCTTCCTTTGAACCTTGACTATTTGTTGAACTTGATTGTTGTTGACTTGATATTGGTTCCTTCCTCGGCCTATCCCTTTTATTTGGACCAGGAGTTTCCGCGAATCTTGCTTTCAAATCTCACTTGCACATAGATCTCGTTTTTTGTTGCCGCGAGTTCCTCTTCACGGCGAGTCATTTCTTTGAATTCTTTTCTTTGTTTTTTCCTTGGAATTTTAGTTTGTGGTCTACCCGGCGGATCTCCCTTTGTTGGCTCTTCACTCTGTGCTATCCATGGCCATGTAATTAGTCTTAGTTGACTCAACAATACTTGTCGGGTAGCCGAGTTGCCACGTGAGTAAGCTCCAAAAAATTCTTGGGCCTCCTTTGTATCCCATGGTGTTTGTCCGGGAACTTCGGTAGGGGGAAGGTCGAAAGATAATTGCTTCCAAAAAGGATCAATAACACCAATAGGTATCACTTCTTCATACTTCACAAGCATATGTCGACACGGAAGCCCCAAAGAAGACATGTCGGGACAAATACACACATCACCCGGTTTTCCATAATTTTTTTCATATTGCATTTGTCTCATCATATGTTTTATTGCCCACCAAGAGACGTTAAACTCTATTCCTTGGAGCAACTTAGTATGTTTAAGAAATGGAGTCATCCTATCCATGGAGCTTTTCTCAAAACCCTTCTTGATCCTATCAATATCGGCCTTAAAGTTTTGTTCCATTGCCTCGGCGACCGTAACCACGTTTCCCAGGCCGGACTGGATGAGATCTTTAAATATCCCATGTGAGGACTCCGCTATACTAGTTGCTTCATTCCCGTAATGTCTATAACGATTTGTCCACGCATGCACAAATTTTTCCTTGAACTTATCCAACAATTTATCCCGACAATATGAAACGGCACTTGGATACACTTCGTTATAGATGGCAATAAACATTTTCAATCTCTTTTCATACATGTCCTCGGTAAGAGACCAATAAACTTTCTCCCAATCCTTTAGAAATTCCAACCACCTTTTATGGTTTTCATCGTGTTCTTTGTCGACTCTCTCTTTAATCTTTCCTCTTTCATTTTCTTCTTCTTCGGGTGATAGTTTCTCATTACGAACATCTTCATCAAGTTGACCAACCATTCTTTTTTTAATATCATCCTTAGAGGGTTCAAACAAAGCATGACAATGTTTTTTCACATTTTCACCTATATGAAATGTACATAGGAAATTTTGTGCATCCGGAAATACGTCGGATATGGCATTCATTAGTGCGTCAAATTGATCGGTTATGATGACATTCGGACCACGATTTTCCGGGAACAATAATTTCAATTGTCGCAATGCCCAATGATAATTGTAATCCCTCTCATTTTCCATTAAACACCAAGCCAATGTGAATGTTACCTTGTCCGATGTCTGCCCCACGATGTTGAACAACGGCATGTTGTATTTGTTTGTCTTGTACGTGCAGTCCATCATAAGAACATCACAACACGTATGAGCCAATTGTGAAAGCAAAGGATGCGAAATGAATATTTGAAGCGGCTTTTCGTCCATACCTCTTTTAATGATACGCGTGTAGTTGTGATCCCAAACTATCTTCTCAAATTCTTGCATAACATTCCTCCCTTCCCATTCCAACCTTTTAATAGTTGCTTGTGCGCTATAAATTGTACTTAGTGAAGAAACGTTCATCTTATCCTTTGCCTTGAAGGTTCGGAGAATCACTCTTAGTTTGATACATGCTTTTGTCATCATCTTGACATACTCGAATTGATCAGGTTTTAGCTTCGCAACTAGGGAGTGAC
This sequence comes from Papaver bracteatum, assembly GCA_023529315.1. Classification (NCBI taxonomy): domain Eukaryota; kingdom Viridiplantae; phylum Streptophyta; class Magnoliopsida; order Ranunculales; family Papaveraceae; genus Papaver; species Papaver bracteatum. Next base: position 513,384 of record JAJJWX010000650.1, read on the forward strand.
CTTCAAAATCTTTCGGATCGGGGTGGTTGTGACGGCCAAACCACACCTTACATTCCCATTCTTTTTCTTCTTTACTTTCTCCTCTTAGATAAAATACAAGCTTAAAGGGGCACTCATCCTTTCTCGTAACTGTTTTGTATACCCTCTTAGTCTTCTTTTCATATACATAACCCTTTCTCTTATGGCTATTCTCCTTGTATTTTCCGCTTCTCTCACAAACCATCTCAAAACGAACATCTGAATGTTGACTATTCCTCACTAAGACACACATGTTCTTAAGATCCGTCTCTTTTGCCCAAGCAATTACTTCCTTTTCATCTTTTATTCCCTACATAATAATGAGAGATTACAAGCAAATCCCAACATTAAATTGTAAAAACTAGGTGGAAGACTTGTTTGGTAACATACCCGAGGTATTTTATAGTGTTCCGACGTATCCCGATGGAGCGGTTTGGAGTTTGGTTGATCGTTGTACTTAATTATCTAAATGAAAATAAAATTGGATTAGTTAAAACCGGCAGTGTCGATAAGTAAATTAAAGTGCCGGTTTTCAAAAAGCGGCATACAAGGTAATTGTCATTCTATGCCAAAGTATTAAAATCGGCATTTTTACAAATTAAGTTACTATCTTAGGGATATCGCACCGGCATACATAGATCAAAAAAGGAATGCCGGTTTTTAAATTCAAAATATAATTTGTTTCGTATGTTTTTCCTATTAAACCGGCACCATCGACATGCAAGGATCTATGCTTGGTATCACAAACCGGCATGGTGTGTCATGTACGGTCAGTGCCGGTTTGAGTATTCCATACAATATTCGGTGGTTGGTAAAAGTAAAAATTCAAACCGGCATACAATCTTGGTTTGAATGGTACGCCGGTATGTTCTTGAACTTGGGGATATTTTAAACCGGCATTCAAATTTGTATGAATACAATGCCGTTATAGAGGTTCCGGCATGGTATTCATATAACGCGCATCTTGGGTTTTACGCTTTTGGACAGAAATGGCGGTTTCGAAAAAAAAAAACAAATTTTTGACCTCTTTGAAGCATTACCTGTGTTGGGGATGCTTGTATGTTGAACATGTTTACTTTCTTGAGTTGGTTCTTCACATAACTCCTCATGGTCACGAAAATCGTGATCCAAGGGTGTTGGTTCATCATATAACTCCAATTGGGAGGTGTTATCATTAACTGAAGATTGAAGATATGATTGTTGTTGTAGTTGAGCCAAGGATTCAGCAGCTGCAAAGTCTCTCTTCAAATTCATCTTCCATTTTCAAAAAAAAAAAATTCTACTCTAAATTTTTTCCCTCCTTCTACCCACAAAAAATTCAAATAAACTCAAAAACACTAAATATATCCCCCAAATCATTAAGATTTTACTAATCTTAATTAGTAACTAATCCTAATTAGGGAGGGTTAGATTAGGAAATAATAAATTAATTACATAAGGGGTAACCCAGCTAGGATATTCGGATCCCTATTTTGTCCTCTAGTGATATCCCCCAATTAAAATCCATATCCCCCAATTAATTGTTCTTAATAAAACATTTAAAAATGGTTAAGTTGAACAAACCCCAGCGGTAAATTTATCTTTGCCAAGGACAAATCATGACCACTCTTTACATAAACAAATTGATAATAAATAATTTCATATGTTCTGATCTTGATTCGTGTCGTTCGTTTAGTTTTTACATAACATGGCAATTGATTGCACCAATTTTTTTAAAATGGACATGTGTTTTATCGAGTTTATTTTAACATTAGCACGATCAACCACGTTTTATACTTTATAATATAACGTTACACATTTTGTGGCGTTACGAAATTAGCATAATATGTTTTTGTTCACCAATACCCGCCACCACCATAAAACCATATGAATCCACTTTTTTTATCCACCACCACCTAGTGGCAGAGCCAAGGGTTGACTAACCTGGCTCTAACCCCTTAAATTTTTAATAACTACATAATTTTTTTAGTTTATTTTATAAATAGTACTTTGTCCATATATATTTATGGTTTAGTCCACCAAAGTTTACATGTTTCTTTTTTAAAAAAATAGGCCTCCTCAATGTCAATTTTTGACTCCACCACTGTCACCATCATTGCCGCCCATCCCATGTAGGTTGTAGGACGCAATTCTAATTTTCAATCACAAATGCCATGTATGAGGTTTTGATTTAACAAAATTTTGTCAATTGATTAGTTTCATTATTTTTTTCCATGTATATATTTTTTTGTGCATTGCAACCAATTTTATTTTAACATTAAAAAATCATGATTTATACGTTCTAGTACCAAAGATAATAGGGGTACCATTTGGGTGATCCAACTACGATCATGAAAATATTGTCTTGTATGATATCATCCCTGAAATATATGGTACCTTCCTTTATCAAAAGTGTTAAAAACAACCAACCACATCTTCCACACTACGATGTTATCGTTGTTGTAACAACAACATAAAAGTAATATTGTCCACCACTACTTACCAGCATTCACCGTCACTACTTCTTCCACCACAAACCAGGAGCGGAGCCAGGATTTTGAGGATAGAGGGAGAAAAAATTCTTAGCAAGATGGGTACATGTGAAAAATGAACTTTGTATCCCATTTTACGATAATAAAACAAAAATAAATATAATTGTGCTTGGCTCCGCCCTTAACCACCACTAATCTTTCGGCCTCCACCTCTTCTACTACTCATTGTCGCAGAAAATGTCTATTGATATTATTTATCTAAATTACTTATTAATAGAAATAAATATTATAATTAATTAAGAAAACATTTATAATTAAAAAATAATTAGTCATTTATTATGAGCAATTAGTGAAATACTAATTAATAAAATACTTTATAATGAATAGATTATTTATTATGTGCAATTAGTGAAACACTAATTAATAAAGCAATTATGGTATTTAAGTTGAACAAACCACCATTGTTGATTTATCTTTTCTATCAATTCCAACCAAGGTGGAACACTGGTTAGAGTCCACTCTTATGACAGAATAGGTCATGAGTTCGAACCTCCCCGTTATAATTTTTGAAAATCCATATCTTGACTTGAGTATTCATTTTTCATTCATATTATTCGAATTAACGCCACACATGCGAGATGTAAGGGGTGGTCAGGAGAACCATATCCCTTGATTTATCTTTGCCAGGACAAATCCTGACCACCACTAATAAAGGCAAACTTATCCTAGCTTTGTTTTATACTAATAAATAATTGAAACTTGTTTGAAGATTGCAAGGGCACAAAATTTTCAATCGAACCAAAATGTTTTTTCATGTCAACGGTAAAAATGCTTATTCCAAGATTTTGTTACTTCATAGTCCTTAAATTCCCATACCTCGACACCAATGCTTGGATCAAAACTCCACATGTAAAGAGAACCCCAACACACACAAACTTCTTCCGACCCTTTCACTAACCAGGCAACGGTATCTCTTGGAACATGTCTTTCTTAAAATTAAAAGAAATAAAATCCCAACGAAAATTTTCATCAAATCCCACATCTTCGCGATGTGCTACCCAATGAAGAGCTCATTTGACAAGTACCCGACCTACATCAGGCTCTCAGGAATAAAAACATAAGGGATGTGCTCAAGTTGTATCCAAGTATATGTTCCTGATGTATACAGAAGAACTGAAGACCCCTGATCATCTTAATACCCATTTTTCGATTAGTTATACCACTTTGAACTTCCCAGTCTCATAATCATAACTAAACCCAATAACCATATCATGTTTATACTATAAATCTTGTGCCATTTCTGGTAACTTCTTATATTCATTTGTAAGAGGGTTCCAAAGGAAAAGTAAGTGTATATCATGACGAGAAGGAGTTGCGCAAACTAAATATTACAAAAACTGAGAAACAGAGTCTCACTAATATCATCATGTTCATCTAATACAAATAAAATATTGGTATAGAAATACATGTAGATGATGATGGATCATAATCTATGTTGTAGATGTAATACTGAAGGTTTCTCACAATATAACGCATAAGAATTAATCTGTTCATTTCAGTGGCATGATATAGATGCTCCTGAACAAACTTACGATCAATCAATAACTTTTATCAAATCTTGTTTACATACCTGAATTGCCCAACTGACTCCACGGTCAACCTAACATATATATCCATCATGACAATATCTGAAAGGTTCACCATCACTGTAATTAAAAATATTCCAGACGAAATTAGATTAGGTTCAGTATTTATATGTCTAGAAAGCTGAAATCCCTACCTAAAAATGTAGTTTTCAACATGAAGACAGTCAAGTTAGTATGAACATTTGGGAGAGGGTACCAGCGGCAACAAGAATACAGAATAAGGAAGTTTGTGGGATTGATATCATAGCATATAATATATGTCTATCCTATTTATAAACGAGAGAAAGGAAAACCTATAAAGTCTTGCCGATTGATGAGAAAATGAAAATACTTATGTTTACATATTTACCAATAAGCCATGCGCCCATCTTTAGAATTTTGTTTGATTCCCAAGCGGATGAATGAAATGGTAGGTTTGAATTTAGTTCATAATTAACGTTGGAATTTTTTTTCTTTTGTCACTTCAACTCCGGAATACTGACTATCAAAAAAAAAAAAACTCTGGAATACTAATTGGCAAACACTTTTAATATTGTGACTATGTTCATTCATCTCCGCTTATTAATTTTGGATAGTGTCCTGAATTATGCGTTGTGTTAACAGTTTCCAAGTAGTTCAGTTGCAGATGCTAGTCAACTTATCAAAACCATAAGAATTGATTAGTCCTGAAAAGTCGAGTGTGAAATTCAAACGTTGGAATTGACCGACATAAAAAGTTTCCTGCTGGAATACCAACAGCTGCAACTTCTCATAAACAAAAAAAAACTTAAAAAAAAAAATCAGTGAAGAGGCACGTTCCATAAATATGACTAGTAACTAAAACATTCAAACAAGGAAGAGAGAAGTTGCACTATATAAATGAATTCTATTTTTCAAGTATATTCCATAAAAAGAAATACAAGTAGATTTGAAGAGATGAGTTATTGTACACGTATTAACAAGATGGAAAACAATATATAGCCCAACCCATGCAATATGTGTATATACCATGCACTGAGTCTTATGTCTACTCAAAATTATTTTTGCAAGGTTTTATTTAGGAAATTAATTCCAAAAATATTTTCTTAAGTGTTTTAATTATGTGAGAATTCCTTTTCCAAGTTTACTTTCAAATATTTTATAAAAAAATTAAAACTTGTTTTGCAAGAAAATTGAAACTTGTTTGAAAATTGCAAGGGCACAAAATTGTCAAGCGAACCAAAATGTTTTTTTCATGGCAATGGTAAAAAGCTTATTCTAAGATTTTATTACTTCATAATCCTTCAATTCCCACACCTCAACTCCAATGCTTGGATTAAAATCCCATACGCAAAGGGACCTCCCCAACATACACAAACTTCTTCTGGCCCCTTCACTTGGAAAATTAGGCAACGGTACCTCTTGGAACATGTCTTTCTAAAAATTAAAAGAAATAATAACTAAATATATATGTTCTTCAGATCCCTCATCTTCATGATGTGCTACCCAATGAAGAGCTCCCTTGACGGTTACCTGAGCTACATCAAGCTCTCCGGAAATAATAACATAAGGGATGTCCTCAAGTTGAATCCAAGTATCCTTTTCTGATGTATATAGGAGAATTGAAGACCCCTGATCATGTTGACACCCATTTTCGGTTACACATGCCACTTTGAACTTCCCAAACTTATAATCATAACCAAATCCAATAACTATATCATGTTTATACTGGAAATCATGTGGCATTTCTGATAACTTCTTATATTATTTTGTAAATAGGTTCCAAAGGAAAAGGATATGTATATCATGACGGGAAGGAGTTGTGTAAACCAAACTAATACAATATCTGAGAAACATAGGCTCACTAATATCACTATGTTCTATTATTCCAAATAGAATATTGGTATAAACAGAAATGGTATACGTAGATGATAATGGATCATAATCTATATTGTAGACGTAATACTTAACATTTTTCATAATATGAAACATAAGACTTAATATGTTCATTTCAGTGGCATGATATAAATGCTCATAAACAAACTTAAATCAATAACTTTTTTTAAGTCTTGTTTACACACCGCAATTGCCCAACTGACTTCACGGGAAACCTAACACTTTTATCCAGCATGACATTATCTGGGAGGTTTACCATCACTACAATTAAAAATATATTGCATGAAATATGAAATTTTTACCTAAAAATGCAAACCCATGTAGTTTCAACAGGAAGACAGTCAAGTTATTATGAACATTTGTGAGAGAACACCAGCGGCAGCAAGAATGCAGAAGAAAAAAGTTTGAGGGCTTGATATCATGCCACATAATATCTGTTTATCCTATTTATAAACGAGGGAAAGAAAAACCGATAAAGTCGTGTCAATCGATGAGAAATGAATAGACTTTTGTTTACATATTTACCAATAAGCCATGCACCCATCTTTAGAATTATGTTTTATTCCGAAGAGGATGAATGAATTGGAAGGTTTGAATTTAGTTCATAGATAACATTGGAATTTTTTGTTTTGTCTCTTCAACTTCATAATACTAACCATTAAAAATAAAAAATAGACTCTGGAATACTAATTGGCAAACCCTTTTGATATTATGACTATGTGTTAGAGCATTGCTCGGTTGAACCCACCAAGCGTTGGTACGTCAAGTTTGGTTGTAATATTTTAGTGAACCAAAACTCATTTAAGAGTCGCTTGATTTAAATGTACTAGAGTCAACTTCGTATAGGTTAGCTTGAAAGTATTAGGGTGAGACATTACAAGTATTGCGAAGACTTTAAGAAGTGAAAAAGTGCGGAGCTACTACGACAACATCATCCTTCCACTTGAGGTTAGTGATATTTGACTTGAACTGTTTCATACCCTAACATATCTTTCAAGTCGTGCATATTGAAAACATAAAACTGCAAAGCATGAACACTCTAGATAGACATAGTATTAAGGAATACAATATGAAGTTTCTTTCTTAACCATTAAATTTTGTATATAAGATATCGACATAATCGTATGAATGCTATTGTGATTATGTATGGGTATGAGGTGAGGATTTCATCCTAGGGAACAATGTTTACATGTGTTCTAAGGAAGTAAGTTCATGATATGTGTTGTGAACTGAAAAGGAAATTTCCATGCGTTATTGGGGCTGTTCTTCATTGCATATCTTATGAACGACCAATATGTGTGATTAGTATAACCGCTCATGACTTATTTGTGTTCTTGGTAAAACTATTCACATGAGGCCTGGCTTATGTATTGGTATGACTTTTATTAGTGAAACCGATCTTAAGTAATTACCTGGGGTATGATCGGGTTGTGTATGTCTGAACTTATTACTAGGAAGAGGGGAACCGATCCTAGTAAGATGTGCAGTGCATCACAAGGGGAACCGATCCTTGTATGAGGTGCAACAAGGTTTATGGAAGAAATGGGAACTGATCCTATAAACATGTGCAACAAGTTTTGGGGAAGGGGGAACCGATACTATGGACATGTTTAGTGCATACAAGTTAGATACAAAATATATGTGGGAACCGATCATAGTACCTAGTCAGCCGTATCTTTGGTAATCTAGTGTAACTATGCAAAGTACTCACATGGAGGTAGAACCGAATTTTGTTTTGGTAGAACCGTAAACCCATGAGTTGTGATTGAGTGGAACTTGATCAATCACATAGTTATTGAAAGTCATATGAACCAATTCTAAACTTGTTTGGAAGTGTGGTAAATCGGTTTCAAGTGAGCAAGCATGGTAAAGACTTGCAAGAGTAAGATGTCGTCACTCTTTGAACACGGTGCATTAATGCTTATTCTATTTTGTTCAAATATGTTCCTTAACGGCTGAGAAGGAAGTAAATCCCAAGATCGAATTTAAATAAGTTAAGGATCTTTTTAATTAAGGGTTTTTAATTATATATGGAAAATAAGAATTAGTAATGTGCATTTTCTAATTAAAGATTTTCCAAGGAGATTTCGATCATTATTTTTGGACAGTGCATTCACATGAATTATGAAAACCGAATTTGGTGGAGTAATGAAAAATATCTTGAGAATATTTTCGGTTTTGGAAATTCCTTGGTGTCCAAACTTCCTTGTCTATAAATACTTTAAGTTTGCATTTCTAGCAAACTAATCCTGCGTAACCTAGACTTACTATTTTGTCTTTGTTACTGGTGAACCCGCCTATCGGAGATGAGAGTAATCTAATTAGGTGAAATCTCTTATGGCCGCTCAATTTAAAGTCTTCTTTGGGATTGAGAAGTTCTAGCGCGACCCGTTTGTGGGAAACTAGATATTGCGGTTTATCTTTAGTTTTCGTATTGATTTGATTGAATAACGGTGGTTGAAATTTGATTGCACCTAGTTTGTTTATGCTTGAGAATCTTCTCTTCTGATATAAGATTCACTCAAACTAGTTCAAGGTTTTGACAGGGATCTTTAGACTGTTGTTAGATCTAAAGACGATCTTGTGATAATCCATTGTTAACAGACTCCGTTCTGTGTGTGATTGATCATAAGAGATTCAAGTGATTGTGTGCAGGTGTTTATTGAAGATCTAAAAAGATTTGAAGACAAAGAAGATATTAAAGATTTCTTACTTGGTGTTTTTATAAACTTTGGTGTGCACAATACTTGTTTGGGAAAAATAGGATCCAATTAATAATCGGTTTATCTTTGTGGTAGATTGGATTGATTAATTGAGGAAGATCGGCATCAACACATATCACTTTGGTTGAAGAGTGTTGTTGGCTTAATCTTAACAATTGCTTTTGGGCATTTGAACATAAGATAGATCTTGGAACCTAGCAAAGGAGTTTATGTTAAGATAAACAAGGTAACCTTTGCGCAACTCATATCACTTGGTTAAAGAGAGTTGATACCAAACAGATTTGTTGTTCCTTTACTGTTTGTAATACGAACCAAAGGAATTGGTCCAAGTACGTGACTTGTTTATAGGTTGGAGGCGTGGGAATACAGACAGAACTAGGTGAACTCTAGGTTTAGTTGCTTGGTCTTAACCATACGAAGTTGTCTTATTTTGTATAGCGGCTTAATCCTGAGAGTATTCAATTCTGGACTAGATCCTGAGGTTTTTCTGCATTTACGGTTTCCTCGTTAACAAAATCTTGTTGTGTCATTTACTTTATATTTCCTCATTATAATTGTTTTATTATAATTAAAGTAAATTGCACAAACGTTAATTCCTATTTACTTGATACGTGAATCGAATTGATTTTGGTTAAGTCTGAACATTTTTATCAAGTAAACACACTTTGTTGTTGTATTGTCTCGATCTCGTATCCATAGACGATCACACAAAGTGTGAATCGATTTGTTGTATTGTCTCGACTCAGTCCATAGACAATCACTTTCGGAGAAAGAACTTATAGGAAGGAAAAGTTATAGCTTGAGGTATATTTGGGGTACCCTCGCCTTTTCAATTGATATCAGAGCAGCCAAACACGAAAATATCTAACAATCTGTGTTTGGTGCAATCCATCCTATAAGAATTGAATCCATGTTCGATTCTGTTAACGTTAAGCGAGAGTATGACTACTCAAAGGTTTAAGATGTTACTACTTCGTTGACTCATGATCCAGGAGTTGCGAAAACATCTGTGTCTTTTTATGATGAAAAAGAAGATGCTGACAAAGAGTTGGTAAAACTCCTAAAGCCTATAAAATCTTTGTCTTCTAAATTGATGATTTTCAAGACAGTCAAATCTTCTTAAACAGGAGATCAGAAATAAAGACAATCAAATGGATAGTCTGGCTGAAGAGAATATGAATCTCACTGTCAAATTAGAAGCTCTTGTAAATTCTCTTGATAAAGAGACAGGTCCAATGACTCTGACAAATGATGTTGTTATATTAGTTTCGTCTGAAATAGATCAAGATGATGGTGGTTTACCAAACTACATCAAGTCAGAAGAGGATGAGAAATAAGATTCTATATCTACTGATGATCAAATGAAATCTTTTTCAAGGGAAACTTTGAAATGATTCCATGATAATGATCTTAAGGAATACACTTTTCAGTCACTTGATAGGAAACTTATACTTCTTCAACATACGATGGTAAAAATATTGAAGGAAGTTTCTTGTCTTAAAAAACTGAAAGATCATTCCTCAGTAGAAAGATAGATTGTGCCACAACCCTATAAGATCAACTCAAAATTAGAGGAAAGAGTTGACAATAGCTTCTGGAAGAAGATTCCTCCTCATCCATATCGAAACAATTTTTGTTTTGATGAAGAACGATTCCAGAAGGAAGGGAAAGAGAGAATCTCTGCCAAAAGAAATAATGAGGGATATCCGATAATTTTTTCAGATAATCACACTGATGTGAATCATAAGGAAGTCCTTAGAATGAGAAAATCTTATGAAAATCTCATTGAAAGAATTAAGAGAGATCTATATGTCTCTGAGAATTCTCACATCGGTACAATTTCTCCACGTGATCATATCTCTAGAGTTAAAAAAGATCATCGTCTTGGGAGAAAATATATTGGGCAGAAATTCCCTAAGAGAAACATGAACTATGTTTCTGATAGTCAGTATAAGCTTGAAAAAGCTTATTCTGATACAACTTAGTTGTATCAGGTTTGTGTATCCTCATCCCAAACCGTCTCTTAAGATGGATGAGAAAAGCACATAAATAATAAGGGCACATGTTAATGGTAGTTCCTATTTTCGGTAATAAAAGATATTTAAGGAATATCTTTTAGGTCTCCTCTTCTGTAAAAGGAGATGGTCGAAGACATGATTTATATTTTCGAAAAACTATTGGTTTCTTAGGTTTATTATCTCTCCTTGAAGGATGTCTCCTATAACTTGCAGTGTTACAAGGAGTGATAGAAGGGAAGCACGAATAGTAAGAAACTGTCAAGGGTTTGTCCCATGTCAAAAAATCAGGAAGATTATTTCGAGAATCGAACCTGATTCTACCTCTGCTAGAGTTCAAGAAGAATCATGTCTTTTTGCTATCGATGATTCAGAATTTACCAAGTGTTTTTCAACAGATGGTATGAGTAGTGTTATGAATGAGTTTGGAGAAATCATAGGAAATCTCTGTATCTTGGTTCAAAATCGGGATGAAATAAAAGATAAAATTCAAGAGATGAAAAGTGAATTTGGAGGTTTGAAACTACAACATGAAGAAGCAAGAGGAGTTTTCTCTGAACTCAAGGTTATTGTTGAAGATCTTGAGAAACAAGAAGTGGTTGATGACAAGTCTCTTAAGACATGCTTTAACAGTTTGAACACTGAAGAAACATCGGTGAACAACAAGAGCACCACTAGAGATTAAGTTATATGCTGAAATACTTAATCTAGAAAAATAGACATCAATTTTTGATTGCCTTCATTGATTGTATAAGTCTATTGAATAAAAACTATTATGAATAAAGTTATTTGATTTATAATTTTTTTTGTGATAGTTTTTGATTTACATAGCCGGTACTTTAATGCGTTATTTATTTGCTATGTATGTGTATGAGATGTCATACACATAATATGTTACCTTGATATTCGATTTTATTACCTTAATATTCGATCTAATATGTTGTGAACCCTTATGGTTTGGGTGAATTTTTGATTTAGCAGGGTTAAGTTCTAGCCCAAGTTGGTAGGCTTCATCAAAGGATCATGACGGATTCCTGTAGAAACAATATGTGAAAAAATCACAATATGTTGAATCGGTTTTGGTTTAGCATAAACACATATGTGTTTCGACGGTTTTCAACTTTTGCTTGCAATTGTTAAAACCTATTTTCAACCTTTTTGTGGTAAAGGTTGGTTGTTGTTATTCTTTTGTTTTTGGCATGAGAATGACAACATGGTGGTATTTCGATAGCAATTCTCCCGGAAGAAGAAAGCGATGGTATCATATTTTAGGAAGTTGAATGCGAAATTGAGGTAACAATCTTGTTAGTTAATTGTTTTCCTGTTTTAAGAAAAGCCTATTTTTATTTGATATATATATTGCTTTTTCTTAAAAGAAATTGTTGGTACAATTGATGTGTTTATTCCATTATGAATGTATGGATGTGTGTGTGATTCAATTGTTTTCGGTTAAGTAAAACTTTTGTTATCTTGCTTTGTTGTGTGATATCAATAGTTTAGGCTTACAAAATTTGGTGCAATTGTGGTGCTTTAATGTCAATGTTAATTCAATTGCTTCTAGTTAAGTAAAACAATTGTTATTTTGCTTTAGTGTGTAGTATCAATTGTTTAAGCTTACAAAATTTCGGTGCAATAGTTTGGTTTATATATGTTGTTTCTATTGTATTCGGTTGAGGTGAATAATTATGCAAGTCGATTTATTGGTTTGTATGAATTATTTATGGCTTAACGAATGAATATGTTGACGAGATGAATTGTTTAGTCCAATTCGATTCCGGATAAGCTAATCTAAGTTAATTCTGATCTTAGTTAGACTTATCAAAGTGGAGGTTTCGGTTATTCAAGTCTATCCGATAGCCTAAACAAGGAAATGCTAGTTAACTAACCTAGTATTTGTCTTGTTTGAAATCTAAAGGTCAAAGTTATATGGATAATTAGAACCTGATGAGAAAAATGAAGTTTATCTTTGTTTTGGTCTTATCGAATAAAGCGGTTGTATTTATACAATCGGTTTAGCAAAGGGACTAAGTTGATTAGTTGATTTTTGGTTGGATAAACTAGTTGGGAAAATTGTTTCGGGCAATTATTTCCATGATAACATATCAGAACGTAATTACTTGTAGTTTCAGTTTTGATATTGGTTATCAAAAATGGTGTGTAAAACCCTCGTGCTTGACTCAACAGGTTGCAAGTCTATTTTGAGATTTGTAAGACCTTTTCGTGTTTTCCATTATTTGTTCTTTTCTTTGTCATTTTGTGACAAAAAAGGGGAGAAATATATGGAGTAAACAAGTGATGCTGGTATCAATTTATGGTTGATTGGTGTCACTAGGAAAGAGGACAATGGTGATTCAACGTTTATCTAACGAATCAGGAAAAACATAGACTAAGGGGAGTAACATATCATATGAATGGGATAACAAAGATGTGCGGATTGAATATCTACCTAGCTCACCTTTAGGGGGAGTATAAGCTTTGTTATTATAGTGCAGCTGCTGCATTTTTGAGGATTGAATGAATGCAGGTTATGTGCCGTGGATTCGGGAATCAAGCGTATGTGTAATGAATTATTGTAATTTGTTTATCCATATGATTTTAAGAGTTTTATCACTAAAATTGACAAAGGGGGAGATTGTTAGACCATTACTCGGTTGAACCCACTAAGCGTTGGTATGTCAAGTTTGGTTGTCATATTTTAGTGAACCAAAACTCATTTAAGAGTCGCTTGATTTAAATGTACTACAGTCAACTTCGTATAGGTTAGCTTGAAAGTATTAGGGTGAGACATTACAAGTATTGCGAAGACTTTAAGAAGTGAAGAAGTACGGAGCTACAACGACAACATCATCCTTCCACTTGAGGTTAGTGATATTTGACTTGAACTGTTTCATTCCCTAACGTATCTTTCAAGTCGTGCATATTGAAAACATAAAACTGTGAAGCATGAACACTCTAGATAGACATAGTATTAAGGAATACAATATGAAGTTTCTTGCTTAACCATTAAACTTTGTATATAAGACATCGACATAATCGTATGAGTGTTATGATCGAATTTATATAGTGGTAATTAGAGTTGTCGTTCACTCGGACTTGATGAGATTGATTTTAAGAATTAATAAACTAAAATAAAAGAAAAATATATACAAAATATTGTCACTGGATGAAGAGATGACCGGGACTCGGAATTCCACCAGACTTCAATTTCATGCAGTTTAAATACCAATTATAAATAATAATAACTCATAATATAAAGTTTTATTAACTCTAATTCATTGCCTAAAGTAGATTTCGACAGTAATGGATGTAAATCTGAAACATGGGATATAAAAACATTTAAGCAAGCATAACTCATCTAATGAAATGACAACCATTCAAAGATAATCGTAATTCATTTAAATAATTGTGCAATTAGTCATAAAAAGAATTAATATAATTATCGCATTAGTGATATTTAGCTTCCTTCATTATCCAAGTGACGGGGTCTATCTCCACATGGTGAAAACACACTCAAAAAGATAATTCATAGCTCAAAAAGGTGTTTTTATTGAAGAATTGTAATTAAACAGAGATTCATAATGCTTTATGGCTGTTACAAAACCTACCGTCACAATTGAGTAACTTTTAAAAGAAAAGATGACATGCCTATTAAAAACGTGATATATTCTTCTTTTTCGTCTTCACCATAAAGTGCAGCAATGACTTCTGCAACTTTCCTTTCTCTGGCCTTAGCTCTCTGTTGTACCCCAAAACTCCCCCCATGGTCTGAGTTCCAAGCAACTTATTTATACCCATAGGACCAACAATATCTCCATGCAAATAATCCTCCATTAATCAATATTATCCTCGGCTGCCATTTAAGGAAATATTTTCTTATTCTCCTTCCTTTCACGCATCAAATACATCTTGCGCACTCTAAATTCATGGATCACAGTTATGCATACAGAATCTCGACAATATCTCTTGACTTTGTTTTTTCTAAACTCGGTAATACTTTCCCTTTATTACGTTTCTGAAGTGATTACCTCCCATGTTTCATTCAAACAGGATATCTCCAATTAAAATCCTCGAGAAAATCTCACGGAATCAGCCACAAATCCTCCACAGAAAATCACGAAAATTCAAACCAAAACATCTCGTACTCCTCCGTTTATATTTATCCGACCATACAGCCAATTTTAGTCGTTTCTATCACCCTTACCGAACTTGTTTGTCCAAATAGAATGAGCACAAAGAATTACAGTGATTGAATCTCTTGAAATCATGACAAAAAATCCAACCCTAATTCTAGTTCGTTGCTGTCAGATTTCCCGCCAAAACTGAAATTTGAAAGTTTAGAGATGACCTCCCCCTAACCAAAGTGGGGGTGCGAATAGCAGGTGCCCAACTGAAGTGCCCCTTATCCAAAGTGAGGGTGCCTTTAGTAATTTTCTCCGGGGGGTCCAAATAGCACTTTTCGAGCAACTTTTTGCACACAAGTGTATTTCTCCAAAAACACCTACACAAACATAAAAACACCATAATAAGTACAAAATCAATCACTAACAATAGAGATACTGAGGACAATTCAGACACAAAAATGTGTCTATCAAATGCGCTACACAGCTAGATAAACATTGTAAGATGCGTCCGCTGATTTACAGCTGGATAAGATTAGGAGAGAGAAAAATATGAGAGGGTCGTCTGCTACACAGCTGGACTAATTACGTGTGATGAGTTGAACCAGTGTTAGAAAGATCTTGTGTTAGATTGAAAGCGGACTAACAAAGCAACCAAATGTATCTTTCTTCGACTTTCTCACAGTGCTCAGTAGAAACAACGTCTTCTTTGGCTTCAACTGTTGATGATAAATTCTTGAACCTCGTAGAACCTTGACAATTAATTATTCTCTTCGATTTCTCACTTGAAATTTCCTTATAGATTTATACTTTCCTATGGCCTTATTGAACAAAATTTAAACTTTTTTTTTTTCTCTTATAACTTCTTGTAACCCTTGATTTTGAATTCTGATTTTCTATTGTTGCTTTTAAACCTTAAACGTCTTCCACTTTGATGTCGCTCCGTTTGTTGATGATGATAAGTTTCTACTGAGAGAGAGTCATAATCCAGTAAGTAAGACTACATTGTGAGGTTTCTTTGTATTTCTGGCATTTCCTGACCTACTTGCCTTTCCATCATGGATGGTTAGGTGCATCACGGTTACCCTCTAAAAGGAACAAGTTCTCTCTCCTGAATTTCAAGGATCTCAATGTCTCAATAGGTTGTTATCCCTAGCATTCCAATTTCTATCTTTTCGGTGAGAAACAGTATGTAAACTTAGCTAACCGGATACCATGTGACGCTAGAAGTTTCAAAAGTGCAATTGTAGAAATCGAGGGATCGCCTAGCACGGGTCGAGTGTCGGTCTATTTTATGTCCCCAGTGAAGTAGCCACTGTAGAAATCGGGGGTTGGTATGCACGGGTCGAGGTGCCGGTCTATTTCCTTTGTCCATAATTGTTATGGGGCGAGGTCCATGTTCTCATCCGTTCGTGGATGTTTAATGTACAAGGTCCGCAGAGATAATTTCTTACTAGTTTGTTAGTAAAGGGGGGGGCCAACTCTGCAAGGAAAAGAGATGTTTTGAAGTCGCCACCTGACTAAGGGGAGTCAGGACCCTTTTAACTAGTTTGAATTCTTTTGAGGAAAACAAAACCAGTTATGACTTTCATGTTTTTGTTCTGCTATCAGAGAGTTTGGGTAAGGAGATTCTATGTCCCCAGTGACTGTAGAAATCGAGGGATCGCCTAGCACGGGTCGAGTGCCGGTCTATTCTATGTCCCCAGTGAAGTCGCTACTGTAGAAATCGGGGGTCGGTATGCACGGGTCGAGGTGCCGGTCTATTTCCTTTGTCCATAATTGTTATGGGGCGAGGTCCATGTTCTCATCCGTTCGTGGATGTTTAATGTCTGAGTGGTCTGCAGAGATAATTTCTTACTAGTTTGTTAGTAAAGGGGGGCCAACTCGCAAGGAAAAGAGATGTTTTGAAGTCGCCACCGACTAAGGGGAGTCAGGACCCTTTTAACTAGTTTGAATTCTTTTGAGGAAAACAAAACCAGTTATGACTTTCATGTTTTTGGTCTGCTATCAGAGAGTCTGGGTAAGGAGATTCTAGTACGGGATGGGAAGGTGTTAGGCACCCATCAGCCGCCCAATCGTAAGATTGGCCTCTACTTCATGATTAAAGGGGAAAATGTTTATAATTATATTGTTAATAAAAACAAATAGTGACGCATAGTGACGAATAGTGATTAAATAGCGACTGAATAGTAAATTGAATAGTGACCGAATAGTGCACAATGATTTGAATAGTGACCTGCTTTATTTATTACTTTCTTAGCAATGGATCTAATCTGGGAGGGAATTCCGCTTTATACCACACTTTGATTTATCCCACTTGTAAGATTACTAAAAAAAAACAAAATATTTTTATATAGTGCATGTAAAGAGTAGCTGCGGTGTTACTACGAAATGGAAAAAACCATTCTGTTCCCGTATAACTACATAATTACCAAAAAGATAAACAATTAGTATACCTGAAATATGATACCGAAACTTGATAGGATTCTTACGATGATTTCTCGCTTCTGTTAAGTATGCAGAAAGTAATTAAAGTACTAGCAATTTAATGCTAATCTTTTAAGAACTTAAAGACGCTACTTGATTTGATACTTCTATTTTATTTATTTTTTTGGGGGGTTTTCTGGAAATAAACTAGAAATGTATAGGATAATAATAACTATTATGTAAGAAAGAAACTTGATTTCTCTTTTACTAAATCACAAAATACATAGAGATTTAGAACATGTGAGGAGAAATAAAGAGTGTTTTCTCTCTTAGGCAGAGTAGCGAGCAAAATGGTGTTGGAAGAGGTTTTCGTGAGAGGAAATTATATATCGGAAGAGGTTTCCGTGAGAGAAAATCATATATCGGAAGAGGTTTCCGTGAGAGAAAATCATATCTCGAATGATCGATTTACACTGCCTTTTATAGGCAGCGAATTCTTCAATCCCCCACAAAAACCGCAGCCAAATCGTTGAAATTCGACTAATTGATCGTCCTTTTTTTTCTTTCCTTCTTCTTTGTCAAAAGGTGTGGGTCCCACTTGTCCTTTTTTATTTTTTTATTTTTCTTCTTCCTCCCGCACTTGTTCTTTTGACAAAGAAAAGTTGATTCCATTTGTTAAAATCAGTCACTAATCAATGTCTTGGTGTTGATAAGGGGAAGACGAAAAGTGGTCGTCCCTTAACGTCTTCTGAGTTCTTGTTTTGCTCATAAATTTTTCATACGGATTCAGAATGAATCCGTTCTTTCACCATTGGCTTTGCATTTTTCCCCTATTTAACGTGAAAGCAAGACTTCCCAGGTTTGGAAGGATGATAAAATGGGTAGGAGCCGTGCTTGTGGGCTTGATTGGTAGAGCTGGTGGGCTTGATTGGTAGAGCTTGTGGGCTTGAGAGCTTGTGGGCTTGAGAGATTATGGGCTTGAGAGCTTGTGGGCTTGAGAGCTTGTGGGCTTGAGAGCTTGTGGGCTTGATTGGTTGAACTTATGGGCTTGATTTAAAGGATATGAAAATTCTTAATTGCTCCACAAAGAATTTCTCTTGTATTCTGCTCCGAAGTATAAGAATGATATTTTCTATGGAAGGTGCGGAAATGGGGTGTCAACAGTTGCCCCTCTTTGAGAGTAACCGTTTTCGGTTAACGAACAAAGCCCTGAACACCCTTTCGCACCTTATCTTTTCCAAGAGGTGATTTTGATGAGTTGAAGAAGAAATTCTGACGTTGGCCGAGTTTGTTTGCAGTTAAGCTTGTCAGCTCCATTTTCTTGATTTTTGAACCTTTGCGGTTGATTCAGTTGGATTGCCCTTTTTTCGAGCCGATTGAAATAGTTGAATAGGTTGATGAAGAAATATACTAACGTTGGCTGGGTCTGCCCCAGTTGAGCTTGTCGGTTTCGTTCACATTCTGAAAGTGCATCTTCTTGGCTTCCGTTCCACACTTTGTCCTGACATGACTTGCTTTTCTTTCACGAGACGATTCTGATAAAGTATTTTTTTTTCAAAAACTTCTTGAGGAAGTAATTACCCTTTTTTTTTTTTAATTTATAAGATAGGGGAGAAAGACCTTTCTTTAGGTAAGAAACTCTTTTTCTTTTCTTCAATATTTCGTCTAGGCGGATGGCTATCATTATTCCTGATCCTCCAACTTTGCCTATACTGCGTAGAAGACGAAGAGTTGGGGTTTTAAACGATGTGGATGATCACGTTTCTGCAAGAATCCGGGAAGACCCTGTAAGTTTCCTTGTTGATCGAAATTTTCTTCTTTGTTTTCCAAGTTTCCTTTCATTATTTCTCAACCACTGCTTTCTTTCATAGAATTACGCTTGGGCACGTATTCGCGGAGGGACCAATGGTATAGTAGAATGGTGGCTGATGTTGAGACGATGCAAAGGTGTACGTGATCTTGTACAACATATTGGTTGGTACGACTTTATTGAAGCTTTGGAACCGTTCCATGATGGCGAGAATGCTTTAATCGTGGCAGAAAGATGGTGGGGTGATACTAATTCATTTCACCTGCCATATTGTGAGTTAACCATCACTCCTCTGGATTTCTACATGATTATTGGCATCCGTGTGGGGGTAGGATCTCCCGTCCCGGTGGGCGAAAACGTGACAAAGGAGAATGTCCGAAACCTGTTGGGACCACATTGTGGGGATATCTTCCCTAAAAATTGGTATGTCAGCTTAGCAGGCTTGAAGACGAGTTTCTCAGTCCCTGAGCTGGATCTCATCGACGACGCTTCAAAATATGATGCTAAAGTTATTATGTTTGAGCTTTCTTGATCTTTGTTGCGGGTCATACCTTCCTTGACTCTTCTGGTGGCTATATCAAATCTGGTTACTTGGCAGCATTTTCTGACCTTGAATTGGTGAATTTTTACGATTGGGGAAGTTGTGCGATGGTGCGACTTTACACCTATCTGTCTCGAGCAACACGCCTTCAAACAAAAGCCTTATGTGGATTCTGGCCCATCTTGAATGTGAGTACATTTTCCTTGCTTTAGGTTGAATGATTTTGGACCCCCTTTTTTAACACCCATATTCTTTCTTTGTAACAGTATTGGTGTTACGAATATTTTCCTCTTAGTCGCCCTCCTTTTGATACAAGCTTCTCCAATAGTCAAACATTTCCTCGAATGGCTAGATGGAAAGGTGCACTTCGAAGGCACTTGACTGCATATACGCGCCTTTGTTTGGAGGGGGCGACAGTTGAATCTGTAAGAAACCCTTTATTTATTTTTTTTATTTTGTTTATTTTGTTTTTTTTTTATTATTATTAATATATATATATACCTCCATTTTGATCGCATATTTGTTGGGACCCTTGGAAGGATTATCTGATTCGGCGTGATCAAAGAGCCATTCATGCCATGTCGTCTAGCATGCTTAGGTACTTTTTACGTGGCCCGTATTACTGTGCTTGGTATCTTGGTGACAGATTTGGGAGACAAATTAGTCAACCAGACGCTACACCCCGTTTTCCTCCTCCCAACGTTACATGTTTTCCTTATGCATCGTTTAGTGATATGGACGAGATTTCACGTCAACCGCAACGTTCCTATGAAGATTCCGTTGATCGGGGAATGAATTTTGAATCATATTGGAGATCGGTTTCTTTAGGTCCACCTCTTGCTATCCAATCTTGCCGAGAGAATCTTGTAGTGGGTGATCCGGGTTTTTCCCCTCGTCCATTATTGATGGGATCTTCCAGCAATGCTTCTTCTCAACAAGTTCCACTAACGGGCTTCGGTCATCTTCTTCCAACATGGGATTTTCAAATACCTATCTTGGGGACTTCAAATGTGGCTCCAATTGCAGGTGGCCCTGTTGACAGTGAAGATATTATTGGTTTACCTCTCCCGGATGATATTCCTGAGGTACCGCTGTTACTCTGCTCTTCTTGACTTAATGACTTAATACTTTTTATTGACTCCTTTCTCGCTTCAGGCTTCCAGACCTCTTCAAGAATACTTGCTCCGTTTGGTGGATAGCCGTGGGCGCCAGTTGACATCGGTGGTGAATGAGATGTACGGTATCATGTTGAGATATGATGAAGTCGGTAGAGAATCCCTGGGGAGGAAGGCACGTATTGATACTCTTTCTGAATAATTATCTACGCTTCGACTTCTTTACGAGGTAGACTGCATTTTTTTTTTTTTTTTTTTTTTTTTTTTTTTTTTTTTTTTTTTTTTTTTTTTTGAACAGGGAAAAGGGGCTAGTGGATCGGATGAATGACCCTAATGGGTTGAAGAAGCCCAACGGGTTACGGGTTTCATTTCGGTTTGCCCGAATATCAGTTTGATGGAGCCCTAATCCTTTGCTTTAAATTCCTCGCCTTCTTCTTCCCCGACCATCAGTTTCTCTTTCTTTTTTTTCTTTTTTTTTTCTGCTCTGCAAATTTGCCTCTTTCCTCCATCTTTTCATCAGATCCTTCTTGTATGTGCCGGTTCTGGACTGTGATCTTTTTTTTTTTTTATCACCGTCTTCATGTTCTTCTACTTTCTGCTTGTTTGGTTCATCGCCATAGTAATCATTTACTGGTGGAGTATGCGAGATGCAGTTTGAGCGGCTGAAAGTAATGATAACTGAAGTGATATTTTGGTGGAATCTCAAAGATAGATCTGTATGAATCTTCTCTTTTCTGTACTTGATGGTAGTGCATCTTGAGATCCAGATTAATGTTCGGCTCGAAGATGGAGATCTGATGATTTAGGGGAAGATGCAAGATCGTTCCATATGCAGTTTCAAAATACATACAAAGATAAATCCAGATTTCAAAGTTGAAATCGGATTTAGATTTAGATGTATTCTGACAAGTATGGATGATCTTCCTGTGATGAAGATGTCTAGATCTAGTGTGTCACATGGACACTTTTACCACTATTACACATTGGTTTCGATCAATGGGAAATGGTGAAGAAGTTGGATCTTGGTCTAGACTCAGATAAAATCACCAGCTTTCCTTATTTGTTTTTCATTTCTTCTTCTTTGGTTTGCCGTCAGATCATTTTTTTATTTCTTGTTGTTGTTCTTTTTTTTTTTTTTTGCTTGTTTCTTATTGTTGTTGCTTTTTTTTTCTCGATCTGATCATGTATCCTTCAGATAAGGAAGAGTTCATGCTTTTCATTGTTGTAGACGAAGATTCTGTAATTCCTTCATTTGTGAATGAAATATTTTCTTTCTGGTGGTGCTTTTGTTCTTTGGTTTGACTTGCACTGACTGTGCAGATCGCTGACTCCGGTGGAGAAGCCTTAATTCAGATAACTCGTCATTCACAAAAAGCTTAAAGCATGGTTAGAACATGATTAGGCTTAAAATAACTCAAGAAACGTTTGCCTCAGTTGCCTATTTGGTACGTGTGCAAGGCACAGTATCATCCTAGGGCTTTCATCATCAGCATTTATTTTATTTTTATTTTTTGAAAACAAAATAAAAAACTTAAAAATTTACAAAATTGAAATTTTGATTTGGAGAGTTTGTCTCAGCTGCCTATCTGGTTGCTCATAACACCATACCCAAATCCTAAGCTTTACATCATTGATAAACTCTCCAATTTTTTTTATTTTTTTTTTGAAAACAAAACCTTAGAAATCTGTGTTTTTTTTTGTTTTTTTTTAAAACAAGATTGATAGCGTAGAAAACGATGATAAAAATCATGAGTGTTGACAAACCAGTTGATCTTTTGAGGAGATGCATGGATTAGGCATGCTGGAATGTCGCCGTTGGTTAGGCGTAGTACCTCTTGAGTTGATCAACATTCATTGGGAATTATCATGTAGACTCTTCTATCAGATGATTGAATCCTCCTTCTGGCATTGGTCCTCCAAAATCTCTCTCTCTGTTTTTCGAGGTGTTGTTCCAGGTTTTGATTGATCATCTCTGGTCGAATTTTTGAAAAATATTCGATGAAAGCATTGATCGTTTCTGGCCATGCTGCTCGCAGAACTCGGTCATTAGTTGAAAACCATATTGACGCGCTCCCAGTTAAGCTTTCGCTGAAGTATTGTTTCAAGTCCTCTTCGTGCATCTTCAATGGCTTCATGTACCAGGAGAATGACTTGAGGTGTTTTATGGGGGAGCCTTTACCATTATAGACAGGGGTTTTCCTCCTTCTACGAGATTGCAACTCTGAGCATGCAATGACCATGCATTCTTGGATTTCCCTTTCAGTTCCCGGGGTTGAGCTCGCTGTACTCTCCTCTTGTTCTGGAACTTCCAATTCTCTTCCATCCTCCCCTTTATGTCCGCTGGGTTCGCCTGCGCTGTCAGTGGGAGATGGAGAAAAAATATGACTTACCCCTTCATAGGCGGGTTCTTCGGTTTCTTTTCTTTGATCGGAACTCCTTCTTGTTATCACCGGTGTGATCTTTGCTAGTGTGTTTGGTGTTTGAACCTTTTCTCCTCCCTTACGGATGAACCACTTTTGGAAGGACGGTTGACGGCTCCAATCGATTCCTTGATCTTCTTGCCTTTTCCCGAATGTCGTAGAGTCTTGATAGATCGACTGATATCCCAATCCTTCCGTATCAAACGCCTTTCTCCCAGGTATTGTTATTGGTTGTGTGGGCCCTTGTTGTCGGAGCCCCAGACCCATTCCCGGAAAGAACTTGCTTTTCTGTAGCATTTTCGGAATATTTCGATTTCGATATTTAAATTGACCCGTACAGGCGTGATGAATTGATGCTCCAGCTTTGTTATCATGTCGGATCTCTGCTGTGTAGTTATGAATTTCTGGGATCATGTTCACTGAGATCTGGTGGGACCTTATTTCATTTTCCTCATCATCTCCATGCACGGTAATTAGCTCATTTCCCTTTCAGAATCTGGCTTTCTGATGAAGAGAGGATGCACCTATTCCATTCTTGTGCATCCATGGACGACCTAGAAGGAGGTTGAAGCTTGCAGAGATGTCCATTACCAGGAAGGTAGCATAGGTTTTTAATGGACCAACCCATATTTCGATGGTCAGTTCACCGATTCCTGTTTGCTTACCATTGTTAAATGCTCGAACTGTCAAGGCTGATTCATCGGCTTTAGTGATACGGCTCATGTCGATCCCCATCTTTTTAGCCGCTTTCAATGTGCATATATTGACGCCAGCACCATTATCCATGAAGACAGAAGGTATGATCATATTTTCCCAACCAATGGTAATGTAAATACCTTTGTTGTGGTCCTTCCCCTCCGGTGGCAGGTCGTCATCTGTAAAAGTAATCGCACATGGTCTTGCATCTCGGTCAATTAGGTGTACCAGTTCATTGGGAGTGATTCCTGTGGGAACATGCATCAAACTTAGTGCCTCTTGTAGAGCCTCGCGGTGACTGGTCGATGCTTCTAACAATCCCCAAATTGAAATATCCGCTTTTGTTCTTCGCAACTGCTCAATGAGTAAGTTGTCTTCCTTTATAGCTTCATGTTGATTGTTTGGCCTGATCCGAATCGGATTTCCCCTTGCTAGGACACATGGATTTTCGTTTCGCAAGTTGAGAGGCTTGAACTGTCTTCCTCCCCTTGTTTGATGTTGTACCTCTTCGCATTTTTATGATAGGCTTTCAGAATATACGACTTTCCCGCTACCTGCAATGGTGAACAATGGTTTTTTATTCATCATACGGATGTTGGCGTCTGGGGAACTCTTTGCAGATTCCATTTTTTTCTCAGCAACGACTCTGGAGGCTTCATTTGTTTGGTCCTTCTCTTTTGTCGTATGGTCCTATATTAGAGATGGTTGACGTATTTCAGCGTCATCTGCCTCAATGAAGTTGATTCCCTGATTTCCTTAATGCGCTGGAAGTGGATTTTGTTGTATATTAGGTTGCTTTGACGCTCCCTCGATGATTATCTTGCCGTCGTCCAGCAAATCTTGGATAAGATGTTTCAGGATGAAACATGAATTGGTATCGTGTCCTGCACTCTGATGGTAGTCGCATGTCTTTGACTCATCGTAACCCCGAGGTTTGGGATTAGGTACAGGCTTAGGATCTCGGAGTTGAATTAATTTTTCCTTAACTATCCTAGGAAGCTAGTCACTCATTTCTCCGTCCAGATCAGAAAATACTCGATTCCGGCTCCACCTTTTCTCGACATATTGTTGTCCTTTGTCTTGGCGGAATGCATTGGTGATAGGTGTTTTCCCTGCAGCTCTGATGTAAGTAGGTGTTGCAACATTTGGGTTGACATAATTAATTTCCTTCTTTTTTGTCGAGCTTTGCCCCATATTGAATCCGGAGTATACGCCGTCCTTCATTGCATCCTCGATGCTTGCTCCTTTCCTTCGAAAATCGGAAAGATTTTCGAAAAAGTGCAGTTATCTTTGATGAATACCCTGTAAGACATTGAGAGATTTTTCATTAGCATTTTTAGTTGCGCCTCTTCTGATGGTCGTTCGAACATTTCGAACACTTTCTTTTCCCACCGACTCATCCAGTCGACGAAACCTTCATGTGCCCCTTGTCGAAGGGACTCAAGCTGGCGTAAGGCCATAGAGTGATCTGTATTTTTTGCAAAATGTTCAACGAATGAATTAATCATGAGTGGCCATGTAGATATTTTTGATTTCTCTGCATGTTGGTACCAATCAAGGGCTAACCCAGTCAAGCTTTGGTGGAACAAGTTTAGCAGCCAGTCGTCGGTTAAACCTTGGGGCTTTAGGTATTGGAGATACAGTTTAATGTGAGACCCCGGGGGTCCCATGCCATTATATTTTTCTATTTTTGGAAATTTGAAACCTTCAGGCAAGTATCCACTTGGCAGAGTGTACCATACTTCACCATCCACGCTGGTGTTGTCCTCGATTATTGACAACCTCTTCATTACATGTTCTTTGAAATGCTCGAATTCCAAGCTCTCCTTGTTTGGTGTTGGAATTTCGTCATTGTCGCCTGTACCTCCGGATTCCCCGTTTTTGTTTTGATCTTTTGGTTGATGATCGTCCTTGGATCCAGAGCCATTTGTATGTTGATGAGAATCTGAGCCTTTTCCGTCATTTTTAGCCTCATCTTGCAACTTCTTAAAGAAATTGGCGAGTTTTTCCTCAATGATTTGTTCTATCTTTGAGGTGAGGATGTCAGTATTGTTGGCTTCCCCTTTCCCATGTTGTGAATCATCCATCTTGACCAGTCTTCCTTCCTCCGACCGATGCCAAGTATGAGTGTAAGCCCCCCCTCGCGTTATGGTTTCTTACGCTTGTATAAGTGCCTGAAATCACAAAATCTGAAATATGATATCAGTATAAAGAAAAGATTATAAAATTTCCCTTAAATCATTTTTCAAGTCGAATCTCTTGTTTTTCCCCAGCAGAGTCGCCACTGTAGAAATCGAGGGATCGCCTAGCACGGGTCGAGTGCCGGTCTATTCTATGTCCCCAGTGAAGTCGCCACTGTAGAAATCGGGGGTCGGTATGCACGGGTCGAGGTGCCGGTCTATTTCCTTTGTCCATAATTGTTATGGGGCGAGGTCCATGTTCTCATCCGTTCGTGGATGTTTAATGTACATGGTCTGCCAGAGATAATTTCTTACTAGTTTGTTAGTAAAGGGGGGCCAACTCTGCAAGGAAAAGAGATGTTTTGAAGTCGCCACCTGACTAAGGGGAGTCAGGACCCTTTTAACTAGTTTGAATTCTTTTGAGGAAAACAAAACCAGTTATGACTTTCATGTTTTTGGTCTGCTATCAAAGAGTCTGGGTAAGGACATTCTAGTACGGGATGGGAAGGTGTTAGGCACCCATCAGCCGCCCAATCGTAATATTGGCCTCTACTTCATGATTAAAGGAGAAAATGTTTATAATTATATTGTTAATAAAAACAAATAGTGATGCATAGTGACGAATAATGACCGAATAGTGCACAATGATTTGAATAGTGACCTGCTTTATTTATTACTTTCTTAGCATTGGATCTAATGTGGGAGGGAATTCCGCTTTATACCCACACTTTGATTTATCCCACTTGTAAGATTACTAAAAAAAACAAATTATTTTTATATAGTGCATGTAAAGAGTAGCTGCAGTGTTACTACGAAATGGAAAAAACCATTCCGTTCCCGTATAACTACATAATTACCAAAAAGATAAACAATTAGTATACCTGAAATATGATACCGAAACTTGATAGGATTCTTACGATGATTTCTCGCTTCTGTTAAGTATGCAGAAAGTAATTAAAGTACTAGCAATTTAATGCTAATCTTTTAAGAACTTAAAGACGCTACTTGATTTGATACTTCTATTTTATTTTTATTTTTTTGGGGTTTTCTGGAAATAAACTAGAAATGTATAGGATAATAATAACTATTATGTAAGAAAGAAACTTGATTTCTCTTTTACTAAATCACAAAATACATAGAGATTTAGAACATGTGAGGAGAAATAAAGAATGTTTTCTCTCTTAGGCAGAGTAGCAAGCAAAATGGTGTTGGAAGAGGTTTTCGTGAGAGGAAATTATATATCGGAAGAGGTTTCCGTGAGAGAAAATCATATATCGGAAGAGGTTTCCGTGAGAGAAAATCATATCTCGAATGATCGATTTACACTGCCTTTTATAGGCAGCGAATTCTTCAATCCCCCGCAAAAACCGCAGCCAAATCGTTGAAATTCGACTAATTGATCGTCCTTTTTTTTCTTTCCTTCTTCTTTGTCAAAAGGTGTGGGTCCCACTTGTCCTTTTTTATTTTTTTATTTTTCTTCTTCCTCCCGCACTTGTTCTTTTGACAAAGAAAAGTTGATTCCATTTGTTAAAATCAGTCACTAATCAATGTCTTGGTGTTGATAAGGGGAAGACGAAAAGTGGTCGTCCATTAACGTCTTTTGAGTTCTTGTTTTGCTCATAAATTTTTCATACGGATTCAGAATGAATCCGTTCTTTCACCATTGGCTTTGCATTTTCCCCCTATTTAACGTTAAAGCAAGACTTCCCAGGTTTGGAAGGATGATAAAATGGGTAGGAGCCGTGCTTGTGGGCTTGATTGGTAGAAATGGTGGGCTTGATTGGTAGAGCTTGTGGGCTTGAGAGCTTGAGATTATGGGCTTGATTGGTAGAGCTTGTGGGCTTGAGAGCTTGTGGGCTTGAGAGCTTGTGGGCTTGAGAGCTTGTGGGCTTGATTGGTTGAACTTATGGGCTTGATTTAAAGGATATGAAAATTCTTAATTGCTCCACAGAGAATTTCTCTTGTATTCTTCTCCGAAGTATAAGAATGATATTTTCTATGGAAGGTGCGGAAATGGGGTGTCAACAGTTGCCCCTCTTTGAGAGTAACCGTTTTCGGTTAACGAACAAATCCCTGAACACCCTTTCGCACCTTATCTTTTCCAAGAGGTGATTTTGATGAGTTGAAGAAGAAATTATGACGTTGGCCGAGTTTGCCGCAGTTAAGCTTGTCAGCTCCATTTTCTTGATTTTTGAACCTTTGCGGTTGATTCAGTCGGATTGCCCTTTTTTCGAGCCGATTGAAATAGTTGAATAGGTTGATGAAGAAATATACTAACGTTGGCTGGGTCTGCCTTGATTGAGCTTGTCGGTTTCGTTCACATTCTGAAAGTGCATCTTCTTGGCTTCCGTTCCACACTTTGTCCTGACATGACTTGCTTTTCTTTCACGAGACGATTCTGATAAAGTATTTTTTTTTCAAAAACTTCTTGAGGAAGTAATTACCCTTTTTTTTTTTTTAATTTATAAGATAGGGGAGAAAGACCTTTCTTTAGGTAAGAAACTCTTTTTCTTTTCTTCAATATTTCGTCTAGGCGGATGGCTATCATTATTCCTGATCCTCCAACTTTGCCTATACTGCGTAGAAGACGAAGAGTTGGGGTTTTAAACGATGTGGATGATCACGTTTCTGCAAGAATCCGGGAAGACCCTGTAAGTTTCCTTGTTGATCGAAATTTTCTTCTTTGTTTTCCAAGTTTCCTTTCATTATTTCTCAACCACTGCTTTCTTTCATAGAATTACGCTTGGGCACGTATTCGCGGAGGGACCACTGGTATAGTAGAATGGTGGCTGATGTTGAGACGATGCAAAGGTGTACGTGATCTTGTACAACATATTGGTTGGTACGACTTTATTGAAGCTTTGGAACCGTTCCATGATGGCGAGAATGCTTTAATCGTGGCAGAAAGATGGTGGGGTGATACTAATTCATTTCACCTGCCATATTGTGAGTTAACCATCACTCCTCTGGATTTCTACATGATTACTGGCATCCGTGTGGGGGTATGATTCCATTTGTTAAAATCAGTCACTAATCAATGTCTTGGTGTTGATAAGGGGAAGACGAAAAGTGGTCGTCCCTTAACGTCTTCTGAGTTCTTGTTTTGCTCATAACTTTTTCATACGGATTCAGAATGACTCCGTTCTTTCACCATTGGCTTTGCATTATTCCCCTCTTTAACGTGAAAGCAAGACTTCCCAGGTTTGGAAGGATGATAAAATGGGTAGGAGCCGTGCTTGTGGGCTTGATTGGTAGAGCTGGTGGGATTGATTGGTTGAGCTTGTGGGCTTGAGAGCTTGTGAGCTTGATTGGTTGAGCTTATGGGCTTGATTGGTAGATCTTGTGAGCTTGTGGGCTTGATTGGTTGAACTTATGGGCTTGATTTAAAGGATATGAAAATCCTTAATTGCTCCACAAAGAATTTCTCTTGTATTCTGCTCCGAAGTATAAGAATGATATTTTCTATGGAAGGTGCGGAAATGGGGTGTCAACAGCAATTAAAAAGTTCTTCCCCACCCCCAAACTTAAATCTAACATTGTCCTCGATGTTCTAAAGATGAAATTAAAAGCATGAACAAGGAGAAACTGTTACCTCTTGAAGAAAAGAGTAAGGAAAGATATTACCATGTTGCAAGAATATTGGGTTACCTCCCAAGAAGTGCTAAGTTTAAAGTCTTCAGCCAGACAATGGAAGAGATTAGTCACCTCGAAGAATCATATAGCAGCAGACGGAATAACTGTGGGTCATCTGGATAAAAAAGTGCTAACCACAAGAAGAGGAAACTGCAACAGACCAGGAAGATATCCTACACACCCTTATCTATTTTTTTGTTTAAGACAACTACATCTAGTTGTGGTTCGGGTTCAGGTTCTATAAAAGGGTCTAGATAAAAAGTTTTCATCGGTTGGATTTCCTCAAAGGCAGTATCCTGAAGATCATGTTCTAGAGTCTGGAAATACTCAATTAAGAACTTAGAAGCACATAACAATAACATGAATAACTAGGGATCCTCTAAGTCAATCATACTTGACTCACCCAGCTGACCACAGTAGTTGTCATTTTTAAGCAAAGGTGTCGAACCTAATCTCCTAAAGTAATTAGGTTTAGTCTCAAAACTTAATAATTGACACATCTGAAACTTGTACGTTCCCACAATTAGAAGGAAGGTTTTTGGTGGGAAAACAAAGTCAATCGTGGTATCATAGCCTGGGTTAACCACATCAACCAGAGGATGGGTTTCTAACAACTGAACTTATTTATGGACACAACTAGGTTCAGGAAAAAAGTGTATGAAGATAATATTTTAAAATGATTGAGGCACATATGTCAAGTCCCAAGTTAGGGAACTTTATAAGAGTTAAAGCACATGGAGAATGATAATCACTCCCAAACTTAGAGTTTTCAGTGTCTCTAGAAAGACTAGTCACAACTTCTCTAATTTCAAGGTCATCTGATTCCTGAAAATGGTCAATTGATTCTTCTAAGTCAGGTTCATCCCCACTCATCTTTACAAGTTCATTTTATTTTTCTAAGTCTAATGTTTCTAAATCGCTAGACTCTAAAACAATATTCTCAGAATAAACTGGTTCCTCAAAACGATCATCGTCTTCGTAAAAAGGAAATACTATATCGTCTAAAACAGGGGTATTTCTAGTCAAATCCTCATCCTTTTGAATGGGTGAATAATTATTAAAATTATTTGGACTTAAACCAGAAATATTATTATCATTATAAAGCTTAATTGGAGAAACAAATTCCTGATCACTATGCCTAAAAACTTCAGATTCTTCATCAGTACTATCCACATCATGATCATCACTATAATAACATGAAAATGATTGAACCTCATCTAAAAAAGTAGTGTTACCAATTCTAACCTCGTCATCCTGATTATAAAAATTGTCCTTATTTTCACGGGTGATATTGGAAAGAATTGGCAATCAAGAGTAATTCGAGCAATTCTTTCTTCCGTATCTAACTCTAACCTACATGTTTACTCAGCAAACTCACGTGTTGACTCAGTTAATTTACATGTTGACTTAGATAACTTCCTGAGGTTATCTTCTAAAGAAGTTTCACTCATCATTACAATTCTTTTGTCCATAA
Organism: Papaver bracteatum; assembly: GCA_023529315.1. NCBI lineage: Eukaryota > Viridiplantae > Streptophyta > Magnoliopsida > Ranunculales > Papaveraceae > Papaver > Papaver bracteatum. The sequence goes on from JAJJWX010000650.1 coordinate 544,525, forward strand.
CTAAGTCATCTGTGTTCGCTAACTTATGTGTCGACTCAAGTAACTTACGCGTTGACTCAAGTATCTTACGCGCCTTATCTAGAGAAGAGGAATTATAGGAATTTTGCTCGTATGAACGGTGGGCATGTGGATAATAATTGGTCTCACCATGGTTTGGACCATGACCTTCAAAAGATTGGCGTTCCCAACCACTATTCACACTATGGTCATAAAAATAGTGATGTCCATATTGTTCAGTTGGATATTCATATTCATTGTGATGGTTATTATCATACTAGTTTGACATCCTAACTACAAGGGAATTCTACACAAGCACAAACAAGGCTGACTCGAACAAAACAAACATACTGATTTCTAGCAAACAAAAAGCATGATGGATCCACTTAGATTGTTCCTAGACCAGCTTCTAATCCTTCGAAAGGGAATTCATTATAATTTAAGCAAACCTCTCTGGAATCAATCCGAGTCAAAGTAAGTTGAATAGAGGTGAGGGAAGCTTAGTGTAACTTTGATGCTCAAGGCCTCACAGGTATTACAAGGCGGAAAAGTCACGCATTCAACTCACATAAACCATCATGAACTTTGAAGTATGCTTAAAAGAGTAACCAATATTTTTCGAATGGCTTTCCTATTAAGCTCGTTACCCTATCGATCTCGTTCTAGTCAGTATTTTAAGCTTTGGTTCGCGTTTGGTATCATTTTCCTAAGGCGGGAAAGAAGAGAACGGTGATGAAATCCGAACCCTTATCTTGTATGGCCAGTCCTTGCCCTTTACTAGGAAATTAAAGCAGCCGTTTTCAATACCTCAACATATATGCATACAAAATCATCCAGTAAACCCGCTGACAGGGGATTCGCGGGTGTTTAGAATTCTTACCTCCCGTTCCAGACGGGGGATGAACCGTTGAAGTCGACTGGGGCCACTGACTCCTATGTCAGTGCACGAACCCGAGGGGCCGAGACAGTATCGTAACTGTCGTCCTTCCCTGTGCAGTTTATATTCAAACTAACCATTCCTTAGGGTTTAAAAAATAAAAATAAAGTCCAATGTCCAAAATTAAAGTTCAAAAGTGTCCAAAAATAAAATATTACAAAAAATAAAACCCTAAATACAGTTTCTAAAAATACAAAAAAAAAATCTAAAAAAAAATCCAATAAAAATAAATAATAACTATATACAAAAATCTTCTTCTTCACTTCTTCTCTTTTCTTTCTTTCTTGGGCTTTGCCTTTCTTTTCAGCACTTTCTCTTTTTCTTTATCCTAGCTCCGAATTTGAAAGCAAACAAAAATACCAAAACGCATTAAAAAAAACAAAAAAAAAACAAATCTATACACAAGTCTGCGTCGGCAGCGCCAAAAATTGATCGAATTTTATATAGTGGTAAGTAGAGTTGTCGTTCACTTGGACTTGATGAGATTTATTTTAAGAATGAATAGACTAAAATAAAAGAAAAATATATACAAAATATTGTCACATGATGAAGAAACGACCGGGACTCAGAATTCCACCAGACTTCAATTTCATGCAGTTTAATTACCAATTCTAAACAATAATAGCTCATAATATAAAGTTTTATTGACTCTAATTCATTGCCTAAAGTAGATTTCGAAAGTAATGGATGTAAATCTGAAGCATGGGATATCAAAACATTTAAGCAAGCATAACCCATCTAATGAAATGACAACCATTCAAAGATAATCATAATTTATTTAAATAATTGTGCAATTAGTCATAAAAAGAATTAATATAATTACCGCATTAGTGAAATTTAGCTTCCTTCATTATCCCGGTGACGGGGTCTAGCTCCACATGGTGAAAACACACTCAAAAAGATAATTCATAAATCAAAAAGGTGTTTTTATTGAAGAATTGTAATTAAACAGAAATTTGTAACGCTTTATGGCTGTTACAGAACCTACCGTCACAAAGAAAAGATGACAGGCCTATTAAAAACGTGATTTATTCTTTGTCTTCTTATTTACATGAAAATTCAGCAATGACTTCTGCAACTTTCCTTTCTCCGGCCTTTGCTCTCTGTCGTACCCCAAAACTCCCCCCATGGTTTGAGTTCCAAGCAACTTATTTATAACCATATGACCAACAATATCTCTGTGCAAATAATCCTCCATTAATCAATATTATCCCCGGCTGCCAGCTAAGGAAATATTTTCTTATTCTCCTTCCTTTCACGCGTCAAATACAGCTTGTGCACTCCAAATTCATGGATTACAAGTTCTGGAAGAAGTCATAATCCCTCTTTCCTCAAGAAAACCTCCAGTTATGCATACAGAATCCCGGTAATATCTCCTGACTTTGTTTTCTCTAAACTCGGTAATACTTTCCCTTTCTTACGTTTCTGAAGTGATTACCTCTCCTGTTTCATTCAAACAGGATATATACAATTAAAATCCTCGAGAAAATCTCACGGAATGAGCCACAAATCCTCCACAGAAAATCACGGAAATTCAAACCAAACATCTCGTACTCCTCTGTTTATATTTATCCGACCATACAACCAATTTCAGCCGTTTCTATCACCCTTACCGACCCTGTTTGTTCAAATAGAATGAGCACAAAGAATTCCAGTGATTGAATCTCTTTAAATCACGACCAAAAATACAACCCTAATTCTAGTTCGTTGCTGCCAAATTTCCCGCCAAAACTGAAATTTGAAAGTTTGGAAATGACCTCCCCCTAACCAAAGCGGGGGTGCGAATATCAGGTGCCCAACTGAAGTGCCCATTATCCAAAGTGAGGGTGACTTTAGTAATTTTCTCCGGGGGGTCCAAATAGAAGTTTTCGAGCAACTTTTTCCACAGAAGTGTATTTCTCCAAAAACACCTACACAAACATAAAAACACCATAATAAGTACAAAATCAAGCATTAACAATAGATATACTGAGGACAATTCAGACAGAAAAATGTATCTATCATGCTATTCTGATTATGTATGGGTATGAGGTGAGGATTTCATCTTGGAGAACAATGTTTACATGTGTTCTAAGGAAGTAAGTTTATGATATGTGTTGTGAACCGAAAAGGAAATCGACAGGCGTTATTGGGGTTGTTCTTCATTGCATATCTTTTGAACGACCAATATGTGTGATTAGTATAACCGCTCATGACTTGTTTGTGTTCTTGGTAAAGCTATTCACATGAGGCCTGACTTATGTATTGGTATGACTTTTATTAGTGAAACCGATCTTAAGTAATCACCTGGGGTATGATCGGGTTGTGTATGTCTGAAATTATTACTGGGAAGAGGGGAACCGATCCTATTAAGAGGTGCAGTGCATCACAAGGGAAACCGATCCTTGTATGAGGTGCAACAAGGTTTATGGAAGAAAGGGGAACCGATCCTATGAACATGTGTAACAAGTTCTTGAGAAGGGGGAACCGATCCTATGGACATGTGCAGTGCATACAAGTTAGATACCAAATATATGTGGGGAACCGATCCTAGAACCTAGTCAGCCGTATCTTTGGTAAGCTAGTGAACTATGCACAGTACTCACATGGAGGTAGAACCGAAACTTATTTTGGAAAAACCGTAAACCCATGAGTTGTGATTGAGTGGAACTTGATCAATCACATAGTTCTTAAAAGTCAGATGAACAAATTCTAAACTTGTTTGGAAGTGTGGTAAATCGGTTTCAAGTGAGCAAGCATGGTAAAGACTTGCAAGAGTAAGATATCGTCACTCTTTGAACACGGTACATTACTTATTCTATTTTGTTCAAAAATATTCCTTAACGGATAAGAAGGAAGTAAATCCCAAGATCGAATTTAAATAAGTTAAGAATCTTTTTAATTAAGGGTTTTTAATTATATATGGAAAATAAGAATTAGTAATGTGCATTTGTTAATTAAAGATTTTCCAAGGAGATTTCGATCATTATTTTTAGACAGTGTATTCACAGGAATTATGAAAACCGAATTTGGTGGAGTAATGAAAAATATCTTGAGAATATTTTCGGTTTTGGAAATTCCTTGGTGTCCAAACTTCCTTGTCTATAAATACTTTGAGTTTGCATTTCTAGCAAACTAATCCTGCATAACCTATACTTACTATTTTGTCTTTGTTACTGGTGAAGCTACCTATCAGAGAGGAGAGTAATCTAATTTGGTGAAATCTCTTACGACCGCTCAATTTAAAGTCTTCTTTGGGATTGAGAAGCTCTAGCGCGACCCGTTGGTGGGAAACTAGATATTGCGGTTTATCTTTAGTTTTTGTATTGATTTGATTGACTAACGGTGGTTAAACTTTGATTGTACCTAGTTTGTTTATGCTTGAGATTCTTCTCTTCTAATATAAGATTTACTCAAACTAGTTCAAGGTTTTGACAGGGATCTTTAGACTGTTGTTAGATCTAAAGACGATCTTGTGATAATCCATTGTTAATAGACTCCGTTCTGTGTGTGATTGATCACAAGAGATTCAATTGATTGTGTGCAGGTGTTTATTGAAGATCTAAGAAGATTTGAAAACAAATAAGATATTGAAGATTTCTTACTTGGTCTTTTTATAAACTTTGGTGTGCACAATACTTGTTTGGGAAAAAGAGGATCCAATTAATAATCGGTTTATCTTTATGGTAGATTGGATTGATTAATTGAGGAATATCGGCATCAACACATATCACTTGGTTGAAGAGTATTGTTGGCTTAATCTTAATAATTGCTTTTGGGCATTTGAACATAAGATAGATCTTGGAACCTGGAAAAGGAGTTTATGTTAAGATAAACAAGGGAACCTTTGCGCAACTCATATCACTTGGTTGAAGAAAGTTTATACCAAACAAATTTGTTGTTCCTTTACTGTTTGTAATACGAACCAAAAGAATTGGTCCAAGTACGTGACTTGTTTACAGGTTGGAGGCATGGGAATACAGACGGAACTAGGTGAACTCTAGGTTTAGTTGCTTGGTCTTAACCATACGAAGTTGTCTTATTTTGTATAGCGGCTTAATCCTGAGAGTATTCAATTCTGGACTAGATCCTGAGGTTTTTCTGCATTTGCGGTTTCCTCGTTAACAAAATCTTGCTGTGTCATTTACTTTATATTTCCGCATTATAATTGTTTTATGATAATTAAAGTAAATTGCACAAACGTTAATTCATATTTACTTGATACGTGAATCCAATTGATTTTGGTTAAGTCTTAACATTTGTATCAAGTAAACACACTTTGTTGTTGTATTGTCTCGATCTCGTATCCATAGACGATCACACAAAGTGTGAACTGATTTGTTGTATTGTCTCGACTCAGTCCATAGACAATCACTTTTGGGGAAAGGACTTATAGGAAGGAAAAGTTATAGCTTGAGGTATATTTGGGGTACCCTCGCCTTTTCACTATGTTTATTCATCTTCACTTATTAATTGTTGATACTATCTCAAACCATGTTTTGTGCTAACAGTTGCTAAGCAGTTAAGTCGTAGATGACCGTAAACTTATCAAAATCGTAGGAATTGACCAGGCCTAAAAAGTTGAGTGTCAAACTCAACCGTTGGAATTTACCGACATGAAAATTTGCATGGCAGAATACGAATAGTTGCAACTTCTCAAAAATAAAAATAAAAAATCAAGTCAAATGAAGTGAAGTGAAGAGACCCGTCCCATAGATATGACTTGTAACTGAAACATTCAAACAATGAAGAGAGAAGTTGCATAATATAAATGAATTCTATGTTTGAAGTATTCCATTAAAAAAAATACAAGTAGATTTTAAGAGAAAAGTTGTAGTACAAGTATTAGCAAGATGGAAAACGATACATAGAACAATCCATATTATATGCGTGTGCACCAGGCACTATATATGTCCTATGTCTACTCGAGATTATTTTTGAAAGTTTATTGTTTAGGAAATTAATTCCAAAAATATTTTCTCAAGTGTTTTAATTATGTGAGAATTTCTTTTCCGAGTTTACTTTTAATTGTTTTACAAGAAACCTAAAACTTGTTTTACAAGTAAATTGAAACTTGTTTGAAGATTGCAAGGGAACAAAATTGTCAACCGAGAAAAAATGTTTTTTCATGTCAATGGTAAAAATCTTATTCCAAGATTTTGTTACTTCATAGTCCTTAGATACCAACACCTCAACACCAGTGCTTGGTCTTGATGGTGATTTTTAGTTCAAGGCTAAAACTGTAAAACTCCATATTTGTATGCCTTCTTTCTGCAAAGAAGTAGGGTTGTCAGGAAGCCGATGAGCATTTATACCTCTATGCTTATATATGTATTGTGTAATTCAGTACTTATGAAATTTATTAGAATAATACTGGTGCATGTTGCAACAATCCCAAATATTCTATGAATTCTATTTAAGTTCCTGGTCGAGTTATTCATTAATGCATATCCCGTTGAGTATTTATCATGTGCTATGTTCCCGGTTGAACTCTTAACATTGACATGATATGACAATTAATGCTCACTATCAGCTGAGTAGCATGAATTTTCCGAAATATCAAAATTAAGGTAAGCATGAAGGTACTCATCCAGGGACGCGCTAGCTGCGCTGCTCTCCAGGATAAAAATTAGTGACTTTGTGTCAACGCGCAAAATTCACCGAGAAATTGACTTATTTTGTGTTTATTCACATAATTCAATTTTTTGACCTAATTTTTCCAATTTACAAAAATTAGGTTTTTGCCCCAAAAAGGAGCTTGCACGATATCTTTATCCCTATTGATCGAGACTAAACCTAGGCAAGCTAGGAAACTGGCCCCTGAAGCTAGTAGAAATACAATTCTACCAAAGTCGGAAACCACCAGGAAGAAAAAGGGAAACCAGGAAGAAATGATCACGGCCGTATGGATTGGACGGTCCATTTGGCAAGCATGGCCCCTTCCTGGTGTGACCAAACAAGTTCCATGATGTTCATAGACGACCCCAAAAGGGTCTTAATTAGGTCAAGACCGCCCCCGTCAGTCTTATATTGATCATAACCGCTCAACTTAGCCAGCCAAATTAGTTGGCTTAGATTCAATCCTAGGCGACCAATGAGGTGCCACTATGCTCACCGGTGACCCATCTTTGGCCTTGACCAATCACATCGCTCTTAGACCGCAGGTAGTGCTCTGAATCATTGGCCAAAGTAGGTCGATTATGCCACTTATAAAATCTCAAATAAATTCAACGACAACCAACAACTTCCAAAAATCATCACAAACGCTCAAGTTAACCGGCTGGTTTGACCGGCCTAGATTTAACTTGAGCTAACCAATGAGGTGCCATGATCACCACCGATCTTCCCTCTCCCATGAGGACCGGTCACCCCATCCTCAAACTATACCAGATAGATCCTGTAAATCTCTAAAATATAGCCGGTTATGATCCTTATAAGACCGTAAAATCCGCGACTGGTCTAGACAGGCTATGAACAATGATGCTTTACATGCATCGATTATACTTAAGCTACTTACTTAACAACGATGATTTACATGCATCGATTACAGACAATATTTTATAAATATCGATTCTACAAATAATTTAATTATTTAACCTAAAAGCACCATATGTTATTTTCGGAGCGCCGACTCACAACGAATCTTATTCATACGGCTTGACTTACTCAAGGGACTTATTCAGGTAAATCAAATTATACGAGTAGGCTTTTACCTGTGATCCTTAGTAATATAAATCATTTCAGTCATGACTAAGTGTTGTTTCCTACAAATACTCGAGACATCAAACATGTCGTAACTGGGGATGTACATCAGGGTATTGGTCTGGCGGTTTACAACGTGCAGCGTGTAACACGCCCATTAATAAAAAGTGCTTAGAATAACGGATATGTAGGAGCGGAATATCACAGCAAATGATAACTTACGAAATTGTGGAGAGAAAATACATTTTGCGAGCAAAGAATATTTTGCGAGCAAGAAGGACATTTTGCGAGCAAAGGAAACCACGAAGGTTCGCAAGATAATCTCTAATCCGAAATGGCGGGACAACACAACGGTCATCTATTGTAAAATCATATAAATAGCCATTTAGGCATGAGAGGAAAGAGGAGACACATTTTGAGAGAGAGGATAATTTTAGGAGGAGAGATAAAATGTTAGGAGAGATTTATTTTCTTTATCATCTTCTTCCCCAAAAAACTAGAGCTCCAAATATTCATTAATGGAGTTTCAATTGTACAATCATGTAATTACATACAATCACTAGTGAAGAACTGTGGATGTAGATCACATTGATCGAACCACGTAAAAATCTTTGTGTCACTTTCATAATTTTAGTACTTTAATTCTTAGTTTCATAGCAAATTAATTAGATTTAGGAATCATTTTAATGGATTCTTATGAGAGTGTAGTTGTGAGATAATCCGCAACTACATAATTGGCGCTAGAAACAGGGAGAGAGTAATGGATTTATCCTTCCTGTAACTTGTTGAATCAAGAATTTCTATGAAGATTAGTTAATTTCCATACTTTCTATTTAGATCTACAAATTTTAGGTTCAAAATGGAAAATTCTATGGAAGAAACCACATTTTTAGGGGATAACATCATCAACAATTCAAAGACATGAAGAGAATGAGAGAAAAGATTAATTGTTGTGGTGAAATTCAAGGGAAAAATGGAATTTTTTAGTTGAGGAATTATGTGCTCAGAAGAAGAAGATGATCGCAGAAATTGTTGATTGAAGAAATTTCTATAGAGGATCGCAGAAATCTGATAACAACAGGAGAAGATAACAATTTATGAAGAAATAAAAGAAAGATGAGATTAAAGAAAAAACGCTGCAATTTTAGTCACCAACTGAGATTTGCAAAGATGGCTCGAGAAATGAATGAACAAAAGAGAGGTCGCAAGTTCGGATCATATGAACAAAATTTTCTTTTTGATGAATTTTTGATATACAAAGAATAAGAATAAGCAAAATTAAAAATCTAGGTCAAAACCTTCAGAAACGGAAGGAAGTAAAGATGGTTCAGTAATGAAGATAGTAACTTTGACATCGCAAGTTCAATTCCCATTCACCTCATTTTTTGCGAGTGTTTAGTTACAGAAAGTAAAATGTTGCAGAAAGATTCATTATCCCCTTCACCTCATTTATCAACAATAAATTTTGAAGAAGAAAACGATGGGAGAAGGTTACCAATACTTTTGATATTTCCTATTGACAAAGTCACGGCAACTCCAGTGATAAGCCATACAAAATAGGATTTCGTCCATCAATTTTACGAAGCAAAATCAATTAAAAGCATTCCTATCAAGAGAAGAAGATACAGCTTCAGATGAGTAAGTTGCGAACATTCGCAGCGAAAATATATACTTCATATGAAGAGTTCCATGAAGTTATCCAAGTTAAAGAAGCAAGGCAAACGTTAGTGAAGGTGACTTAGTTAATTTTGAGAAACTCCAGTAAGTTATCAATAATCAACTCAGTTGACAGAAAAAACTCCAACCGACAGTTTGATAGAGCAGCTATCATCTACTGTAATGCAAACATGAAACCTTGGCTTGAGTTTGGCAAAAATTCAATCGCAGACGGAATATAGCAAAAATGAAGAAGAAGAAACATACATTAATGAAATAGGCAATGTCAGTAGCTTCAGATGACGAGGAAGGAAGAAGAACTCCTGAAAGGTTCACGCGAAGAAAGAAAACAATAGTAAAATATCAAAATTAATAGCCGCAGACAACCATCAGTAGCTGCGAGGTTCTTAGTATCACTTGCAAAATTAACCTCAGATCCAATGAAACAAAGGGAGGAGGTTTTACGTAAAGTTTAAACTTTGAATGATATACTTCGTGAAATAATAGATAGTCAGCGGAATAGATACTTCGTGAAAGAAGAGGACCTAGGAAGAAACGTTGCGAAGCATAAGAAGTCAGGAAGTTATTAAGCTACGGACTACCAAGAAAGAAGAAGATCAAACAGCCAAAGATGAAATCAACAGGGAAACGTACATCAGCAAGGAAAAATGCAGTAGCTCAAAGGATGATGGTGCTATATGTTCATTGATTAAAGAAAATTTCATGAGACTGGAACTGTTGGTTCAAGTATTGTTGGTTCAAGTACTGTGTGTTTCTAGTTAACGGAGTGGAAGTTACAACAAAAGAGTTTTATCCGCATACAAAAACCTCATTAGTGTTTGTGCGAAACAAAGAAAGGTAGAGAGACGGAAGAACGAAAATAGAGTTGAAGAGAAGAAAATAGACTTATGAAGAAGAGATAATGTAGCTTTGTCAACTGGCAACAAGAGAAGAGGCAGCAATGAAGACCATTTCGTCATCAACATTGGCAAAGTCATGATGATTTGAGGAAGATTAATATTCAAGTCGAAGTTAGAGGAGTCATAGGGAGGAAAGATACGAGATTCTACTCCAGCAATAATACCAATAGTATTAAGGGATATTCAAAATACAAGATTACGAGATTCATTACTCCGTCATCAATTCCAACGAAGAGTTAAACCGAAATAATATCAATAACGAGTTTACGAAGCTCAGGGATATTCATTAAACCAAAATAATATCAATAAGATTAAGCTCAAAGGGAAGTTCGCAATTATCTTACTTCGTGGGCAGTTAATTGAGAAATTGCAAAGTTAAACTGTAGCAGTAAGGGAAGCAAATGTAGTAAAGAAAAGAAGTTTCATTAACAGGTCCAGGCATATTTCAGAACCAAAGAAATGGGATGGAGACATTATCCAAGGAAAGGTTAAACAAAGCGATTCACCTCAATGGTCACGAATAGCAAACAAGTTCTGCGAATTATCAACACAAGTCACGAATAACAAACAAATTCTGCGAATAATCAACACAAGTTGCGAACAACACAAGTTTTGCGAATGGCAGGAGCAGCAAGTTTAAGCAATTGCATTCACTTAACAGAGTTATAGGAGGCTACAGATTACCAAGATGATGCCAGTTCGTATAGCACAATCAAAAGACGCATAAAAGCAAGCGAAAAAAAAAGAATTTGAGCTAACAGCAGAGATCACCATGAACATCAACTAAGGAGAAGTCACATTTACAAATATTTTTCTTCGCAAATACTTCCTTCCCAAACATTTTTACTTCGCAAATATTTTTTAGCAAATACTTCCTTCGCAAACATTTTTACTTCGCAAATATTTCTCTTAGCAAATACTTCCTTCGTAAACATGCTTCTCTTAGCAAATATTTTCTTTGCAGACAATAAACATCAAAGAAGATATGGAAGAACAACAAACAAAGAGCTCAGGAAAGAGAGCATCAATAATCGCTTCTAGAAGAGGCAACGAGCTGACGATAAAGGAAGAGAAAATTAATTTTGTGAATGTTCGCAGCATGAACACTTCGCAGATGTTCTTTTACTTCGCAACATCTTTGGTTATTTCACAAAAAGAAAAAGGGAGATTATTTCACAGATCAAGGGCTAGTTTTGCAAGGATTTGTTTCTCATTTCTTCTCAATTTTCAATCAAGTCATATACTTCGTAAGAGACGACAACAAGCCGTAAAAAGGTAAGTACCATTTCCTTTAATACTTTATCTACGGAAGACAAAAGATTTTTGAATTTATTTACTAAAAAAGATATACTCGCAAAATTTCTACAATTTCTAAGATTTCGAAACATTTCAAAGATTTTATAGATTGGTGAAAAGCGATACAATCGCAAGATTCAAAAATGAATTTATCACAAAAATTTAAAGATCTCAAAATTTTTCGAAGACTTCAAAATTACAAAAAACAAAGAAAATTAAATTCCTATATTTCTATAGAATAATTTTGATTTAAAGATGTGATGTGCATATTTTTCATACTTCTTATACTAAACATTTCATGAAAACATTCAACATTTTATGTACATGAAAAATTTACGATGAATTTTTAAAAGGCGAAAAAATACCGCCATTTACGATTAACTTGCGAATAAAAGACCGCAATCTGTGATCAGCCTCCAAAAAAGAAAGAGAGCCGCAGAAAATTTTATACAGGCAAACCTTTGTGGCGTACACCCTAGTTCGCGAAGCTATATTTCGTAAGAGGCAAAGTCCTAAAGTACGTCATTTAAGGGGGTACCTATAAACGTGGCTAAGGGTAACCGGAACACCACCAAGGGCCCTTAGTACATGGTAAAAATTTAGGGGTACAACCCAATAATGGGGTACCTATCCGGGTTAGACACCTTGGATTCTCACCTAATCTAGCGACATTACGCAATATAAAATGCGGTGTAAGAAGATTTAGGTTGGGCGACTAAGGCATACTGTCTTTCCCAAGAAGTGCAGAAAACGATCAAGGCGCCGAGGTACACGATTGAGTCAAGAGTTCCGGGTGAGGTTGAACCACATCTGCCATTTTTGACAAGTCTTTGGCAAATGATGCACTTGGCCCAAAGATACCCCATAGGGTGCAATCTCGTAACTATAAGCCCTATAGGCAAAAAGGATAAGAGGTTGCGATCAAAAGCTGGTTGTTGGCAGAACCGGATGGGAAGAGCTAACCTTGTATGGTCGATGTACGCTTCCTTGAAGGGGAAACCAAGGGGAAGATAAAGGGAAGCACCCTCCATTAGGGAGATGATACGTGCTATAAGACGCAAATGTCACGAGGCTTCTTGTTTGCGAAAACATAAAGGCTTGTCATATTTGTGCAACAATTGAACTTCTGCGAGCCTTAAAAAAAAAAAAAAAAAAAAAAAAGAGAAAGAAAAGAAAAAAGAACTCGCAGAACATAACAATGAAGATAAGATGAGATCAATGGGTTTTTGCATGAAAGTGTAAAGACGTCCTGCGATTTCATCGCAAGACGATAATGTCACGAGGTTGTATATTCGCAAGAATGTTCAGACTTGTCATATTATTGCAAATACAAATTATTATCACAAAAGAGGTGGCAAAATAAGACCTTTACTTAGGAAGGCATGATAAGACCACAACAATTCATGAAATTTATTCCATCAAGGTCATTGAATAATTTTGAAGAGAATATATATCAAAGAAGACAATTCCATCAAGATCATTGAAGAATTTTGAAGACAATATATATCAAAGAAGACAATTCCATCAAGATCATTGAAGAATTTTGAAGAAAATATATATCAAAGAAGACAATTCCATCAATATCATTGAAGAATTTTTTACAAGAATATATATCACGAAGTCATACAAGAAGAGGCGATTTCATTCGCGAAAATACACAAGTAAACTTGCGAAGATGATTATATGAATGGAGGCAACTCAAAGATATATCAATTTTACCGCAGCAAAATGAGCTAAGTAACACAAACATTAACTATACATCATAATAGATAAGTATTCGCATCATACAGGCATCATACTTGCATCATACTCGCATCATTCAAGCATCATATTCGCATCATAAAAGCATTGCATAAGCATTTCAAGGCATAAGCATCGCATACACATTTCATAACATAATCATTATATAAGTATTATATGCACACAAGTATTAAACAAAATTTTACAGGATAATACCGCGAAACTTCGCAGAAAAGTTCATAATTTGCAGGACTATTCATAGTTCGTAACACTATATTCGTAACACTATATTCGCAACACTATGTTTGTAACACTATATTCGCAACAGTACATTCGCAACAGTACATTCGCAGCACTATTCGCAGCACTATTCACAGCACTATTCAGAAGTTCATAAATGTGCAGAAAAACTCAGGAATTCGTAGAAATATTCAGAAGATAACATGGTTACCACTTGAGGCAGAGGCAACATAACAATAGAGATGCAATTTAATTATTCAACATTTTCTCAAGAATTCTCTTTCGAAGATAAAGAACAGAGGCAACTATGGATACCCAAGAAAATATTTGATGTTCTTTATCTTCTCAGCAAGAATCCTCACCAAAAGTGGAATAATAATTTCACATGAACAGAGGAAATATTTATCACTCTCTTAAGGATACTTCATACTTCTTATATATTTCGAAGATTAAGTACTTCTTATACTTCTTCAAGGATATTTTATATTTCTTATACTTCATACTTCTTCAAGATACTTCACATACTTCATACTTCGCAAGATGATACTTCTAATTACTTCTTAAAGCTTCAGAACTTCGCAAAAGAATAGAGGAAAGTATATACTTTTTGAGTTTGATATTCTTTCGCTCGTTCCTTCATCAACAAAGATCAAAGACTACTACAACGGATTTTTTCTTAAAGATCGCTCTTCAAGCAATATTCAAGAAAAAAGAGGCAAGATGTAGGAGCGGAATATCACAGCAAATGATAACTTACGAAATTGTGGAGAGAAAATACATTTTGCGAGCAAAGAATATTTTGCGAGCAAGAAGGACATTTTGCGAGCAAAGGAAACCACGAAGGTTCGCAAGATAATCTCTAATCCGAAATGGCGGGACAACACAACGGTCATCTATTGTAAAATCATATAAATAGCCATTTAGGCATGAGAGGAAAGAGGAGACACATTTTGAGAGAGAGGATAATTTTAGGAGGAGAGATAAAATGTTAGGAGAGATTTATTTTCTTTATCATCTTCTTCCCCAAAAAACTAGAGCTCCAAATATTCATTAATGGAGTTTCAATTGTACAATCATGTAATTACATACAATCACTAGTGAAGAACCGTGGATGTAGATCATATTGATCGAACCACGTAAAAATCTTTGTGTCACTTTCATAATTTTAGTACTTTAATTCTTAGTTTCATAGCAAATTAATTAGATTTAGGAATCATTTTAATGGATTCTTATGAGAGTGTAGTTGTGAGATAATCCGCAACTACAGGATAAGTGACAGGTAGAGGGGTAGTGGGAGTACAAACCGTTTCCCATAACTACAACACGTTGTTTTCATCACTCACCCATGATCTCCATTACTTCACAACTCCCACTTCCAGCGAGATCAGTATGTTCGACTATGAATTGTATAGATAGATTTTAAATCTATTTCAACCAGGAGATTGGAGTATCCAGAAACCATCCAGGATTCACAGCTTAAACTTTGTAAGTAAATTATGCATTCTGATACAAGTCATAAACCTACACTTTATAAAATTCATCATTCTGATATCAACAGTTTCTTTGCTTCCCTCCCTAAGATCAACCCTTCTCCTTCATTTTGTGACCGAAGCAAGAGTGGAACGGCCATTTCTTGGTTTAGGTCTGGATTGTACATATTGATCTATCGAATCTAAAGTACTCTTGTGCAGTACATTTGTTTAGGGTTTACATTCTTTTATCACCAGGATACCTAATTTTCCATTTTTATCCAGGATCAGTTTTTACCCTACTACACTTGGATCAAAACTCCACACGCAAAGAGACCCCTAACACACACAAACTTCTTCTGACCCCTTCACATGGAAAATCAGGCAATGTTAACTTTTGGAACATGTTTTTCTTAAAATCAAAAGAAATAAAATCCCAATGAACATGTTCTTCAAATCCCACATCTTCGCGATGTGTTGTACAATGAATATCTCAGTTAACAAGAACCTCACCTATATCAGGCTCTCCGGAAATAAGAACATAAGGGATGTCCTCAAGTTGTATCCAAGTATTCGTTCCTGGTGTATAAAGGAGAACTGAAGACCCATGATCATCTTGATATACCCATTTTCGGTTACCTATACCACTTTGAACCTCCCAACCTCATAATCATAACCAAAACTGATAACCATATCATGTTATTAAAACTAACGCCTCAAGATTTCCGGTATAAACATGATATGGTTATTGGGTTTGGTTATGACTATGAGACTGGGAAGTTCAAAATGGGATGTGTAATCAAAAATGGGTGTCAGGATGATCAGGGGTCTTTAATTCTCCTCTATACATTAGGAACGGATACTTCGATACAAATTGAGGACATCCCTTATGTTTTTATTTTCGGAGAGACTGATGTAGCTTAGGTACCATCATTGGAGCTCTTCATTGGGTAAAAAATTGTGAAGATGAGGGATCTGAAGAACATGTTCATTGGGTTATTATTTCTTTTAATTTTTAGAAATATATGTTCCAAGAGATATCGTTACCTGATTTTCCAAGTGAAGGGTCTGATGAAGTTTGTGTGTGTTGAGAGGGTTTCTTTGCATATGGGGTTTTATCCCAGCATTTGTGTTGAGGCGTGAGAATTGAAGGATTATGAAGTAACAAAATCTTTGAATAAGCTTTTTACCATTGACATAAATAAATATCTTGGTTTGGTTGACAATTTGGTGCTCTTGAAATCTTCAAACAAGTTTCAATTTTCTCGTAAAAAAGTTTTAAGTTTCTTGTAAAACAACTAAAAGTAAACTTGGAAAAAAAATCTCCCATAATTAAAACACTTAAGAATTGGAATTAATTTCCTAAAAAAAAAACTTGTAAAACTAATTTCGAGTAGACATAGGACTTGGTGCATGGTATACGCACATATTGCATGGGTTGGGCTATGTATCGTTTTTCATCTTGCTAATACTCTAAGCACTACATCACTTGACCACTTTCCAACTCAACAACGAAGCTCAAGAATGTAAATACCACACAAAGGGAGAAAGACGAAAAAAAGAATGATAGTAGCTGTTTCTGTACACATTTTGGAATGAAGAAATCCCTTTACTTTTATAAGCAGTGAAAACGGATTTGACATAAATTACTTGTGTAACTTTCCCATTAAACATAAACCTTTTAAGAAATCAAAATCATGTTTTAATTTAAATAAAGTAGTTTAATGAACTTAAAATTTTGTTTTAAGTATTTTGTTTAGGAATTAAAAACTTGTTTGAATAATCCCTTTAGAAACTAAAAACTTGTTTTAATTTTAACCTTGGTAACTCATGCATGTGTATACATGCACTAGGTATGGCAAGTGTATCATGCCCACCCATATTTGCATTTCATTCATTCATAGAAAATGAGTGAGCATCCTTAGATCTTTAGATCAAATCTAACCAAGACCAAGAAACTAAAACACATTAAATAGACTCATTTTCTCAAACAATATATTTGTACTCCAACTTTTCTCTTTAAATTTACTTGTTTTTTTTTTTGCGGAATACTTAAAACATAAAAGTCATTTACATACTGCAACATCTCTCTTGGATGTTTGAACGTTTCAGTTACAAGTCATATTTATGGGACGTGCCTCTTCACTAAATTTATTTCGAGTTTTTTATTTATGAGAAGTTGCAATTGTTGGTATTCCAGCAGGAAACTTTCAGGTCGGTCAATTCCAATGGTGGAATTTGACACTAGACTTTTCAAGACCGGTCAATTCCTACAATTTTGATAAGTTTGCGAGCATCTGCAACTAAACTGCTTGGCAACTGTTAACATAAAACTTAGTTTGGGACACTATCAATAGTAAATAAGCGAAGATGAATGGACATAGTCGTCTTATCAAAAGTATTTCCCAATTAGTATTCCAGATTTTTTTTGATGGTCAGTATTCCAGAGTTGAAGAGACAAAATAAATTTTCCAATGTTAAATTATAAGTTAAATTCAAACCTTCCAATTCATTAATCCTCTTAGGAATCAAACATAATTTTAAAGATGGATAGAATTATGAAAATGGGTGCATGGCTTATTGGTAAATATGTAAATAGAAGTCCTTTCATTTTTTTCATCAATCGAAAAGACTTTATAGGTTTTCCTTTCCCATGTTTATAAATAGGATAGACAGATATTATGTGGCATGTTATCAAACCCTCAAACATTTTTCTTCTGCATTCTTGCTGCCACTGGTATTCTCTCACAAATGTTCATAATAACTTGACTGTTTTCCTATTGAAAACTACATGAGCTTGCATTTTTAGGTAGAGATTTCAGTATTTTAAGATATATATATGTGGTATATTTTTAATTATAGTGATAGTGAACCTCCCATATAATGTCATACTGGATAACTATGTTAGGTTTCCCGTGGAGTCAGTTGGGTGATTCAGGTATGTAAACAAAACTTGGGAAAAGTTATTGATATGATCATGTCATATCCACCAAAAACAAGTTTTATATCATGCCACTGAAATGAACAGATTAAATATTATGTTTCTTACTATGAAAAACGTTCAGTATTACATCTACAACATAGATCATGATGATCCATAGTGATATTAGTGAGCCTTTGTTTCTCGGGTATTGTATTGGTTTGGTTTCCGAAACTCCTTCCCGTCATGTTATACATTTCTTTTTCCATGGGAACCCATTTATAAAATAATATAAAGGAGTTACCATAAATGCCACAAGATTTCCAGTATAAACACTGTTAGAGCATTGCTCGGTCGAACTCACAAGTGTTTTTATCTCAAGCTTGTTGTCAAATTTAGCTGATCAAAACTATATCTTGATTTCTAGTCTACATTTAGTCAAGTCTCAAATTAGTATAGAAGTGTGTATTTGAGTACCAGACATCACTGTGTTCTATAGTTTGAAGGCGAAGATCAACTGAAGCTTTTGGAGAACTTCATCAACAATAGGCAAGTGAAAACTGAACTACCTATTACTCAAGTTTTCACCTTTCTATCTATAAGACTATGTCGCATGACTAAAGTGGACTTTACATGCACAACAGAAATTTCGAGTCAATTTTATCTTGTTAATTATTATCGAAATATGTATGACTAAGCTTATGAACATTTGTTCGAAATTTGATGATGTTACTTAAGAACAATTTATTGTTTATGACCTAAATCGTGATTCAAGTTAATTATTTGAAAATTTCTTAGAACAGTGATATGTGTCATTGATTATTAAAGAGATATAGAACTACCGTAAATCTGGATACAAGACAATATTCATACCAGCTTACATACTGGCGCAACTATCACAGGTCCAGAGCCGTAATACGTGTAGCTAGTACACATACGGCGTAGCTATAGTTTGGCAATAACTTTTGGTACACATACCGAGTATGCAAACCCCAAAAATTCTGTTGACTCGTGAACTCATGATGGTACACATACCTAGTATGCATACCGAAAAAGTTATGTAGACTTCTGAACTTGTTTTATCTTAATGGTATACAAACCCGGTACAAGTACCATGAAAAAATAACTCACGAACTGGAAAGTAAGTACACATACTTACCCAGTCGAATATTTTCAGATGCATCATAATTATTTCTATGAGATAATCTGCCTTTGAATAACTCTTTAAGAACACATTTAAACATATTTGATCACATTATAACCTATGGTTGTGACTCAAGATTAAATTCTTAAAATGTTATATGAAAATGGTTAAGCTTATAGTTCGTCTGGCTAGTTTCGGCTAACCTTTCCCGAACAAGTTATTATTCACGGTTCAGTTATGGTTCATCCTAACAAGGGTATATATTTTGTTGTGTTAATCTCAAATCAAATATTCATCTAACGATACATATTGATGCTTGATTCCAAAGCTACCTTGACTTAAATCTAAAGAACCTTTGATTTTGAAAACATATATAAGAAGAACCTCAAGCAACTGGGATCTTTGAATCTCTGACACTTTTCTTATGTGTCCTAGTTGTAAACTAGAGTCATCCTCTCCTTTAAACCCATTTTAAGTTTAACGACTAAAACGACTTCACTTGGGGATTCAGAAATCCAGGTCCGATTATCTTTATCTTAATAGCTAATGATTGTTGAGTCTTACTCCGATCATGCAAGATAGATAGAAATCACAAACTTTCTTCGACTCAGACTTTATGATTTCACAAGTATATTCCTTTATAATGATTCTTAGTTGAAATTGGAGTAGGTTTTACTTGTGAGGTGAATAATAATCTAGGCTGCTCTTCGGGAGTAGTAAGTACCGGATTTTGAGGTTTACTAGACCTTATCTATTAAAAATAATTTCCTACGTCACCTTGATCTTTTGATCAAAACGGAAATCACATATAGGCTTATCTGTAGGAGGCAGATTGGTTTAAAGTCTTTAATTGAGTTGATGCAACTCTTAGGATGTAAAAGACGTCAGCTAAGGGAATCAATTGCGCAGAGTCCTGTGAGATTCAAGAGGCTTAAGGAGCGCGACTTTAACTAAATTGTTGTGATGGTGGATTCGGTCTCAACTACATTCCATTCCAAAGTTTTGATGGTATGCTAGAGTCTGTAACGACTTAATACAGTTTGGTGTTCAAATCTGGACAAGGTCCCGGGGTTTTTATGGAATTGCGGTTTCCTTGTTAACAAAATTTCCGGTATCTGTGTTATTTCTTTTTCTGCAGTATAGTATTTATCTTTATAATTGTAAATATCACAGATTGTACATAAATCAATCAAAGTAGATTCGTCCATCGTAATTGTTGGATACGACTTGATTGATCTTGGATATTGATATTTGGAATCGTCCAATTACTCTTACGATATAATCAAGTTCACAAAACTGTTTCTGTTGATATATTAATGGTGATAGATAGAGATATAAACTCTTCATATAATTCCTGATTAATATTCATTCAGTTGTAACTCTCAGAATTGTATTTGAGTTTAGTCCCTACAGGTTGCCTAAGAAAAAGTTGGTCGTATATTTAGGTACCCACGCATTTTCAATTGGTATAAGAATAGGCAAACACGCAAAATACCTAATATGTCTTTGTTTGAAGCAATTTGATTATATGGACAAAGATAATATCTCTGATAAGCGTATCACCAGTTTGGAAAAATATTGTTGTTATGGATTCTGTAAACGAGTCTGAGTTTTCAAACTCTCATATGGATGAACACTTTATTCCCATAAAACAGTTGAATATTGATGAGTGTTATCCTTATTATCTTACTGATGAGTTTCACTCAGAAGTAGAACTGGAAGCATTCGAAGAGAGTACTGAGATTTTAAAACATGTAGGATTTTAGTTTTCTGAGGTCAATCAGCTAAAACACAAAGTCAATACTCTCATTGGTAAGATTCTTAAACGATATTCTAAAACAAGGATTCTTCTTGAAAAACAAGCCATAGTGAATTTGAAAATTATTTCGCTCGAGGCTAAACTCAAAGATAATGCCTTAAAAATCAAAAAACTGTTGAGTAAGAATACTACTCCAAGTTGCGATAGTGAATCCAAAGAATTTACCATGATTATAGCTTCTGAAAATGTCGATGAGTTAGAAAAGTAAGAACACTTGTTGTTCATGATAATCTAACAATATCGCACGCATGAACTGATAAACAAAGTACAAGTACTTTGATAGAAGAGTAACAATTAAGTATATTAGGCTAAGAAAAAATTGTGTCTCTAAGGAGGAAGAGTGCTTCACAAGATGAGTATGATAAAACTACGTATTCTGACTTTATTAAAACTCGGAAAGAGTGCTTCTATTGCAATACTAAAGGACATGTTCAAAGAAAATGTAAACTGAGGTTGGAAAACTATCAATTTGACAGTCTCCAAAATACCTTAGATTTAATTCTGAAAGGTGTGACTGATATTCATATATGTAAACCTCTTGGGGTGAAAACATATTCAGGAAAATTTGCTTCTAGGAATATCAGTTCTGCTTGGTTCACGAATAACCTAACAAGTCAAAACGGTAGTATGCAAAATCGGTTATAGAAGAACTCATAAAATACTCATACGCCTCCTGAGAAAACTGATATATTCATCAATGAAATGATCTAACAAGCTAACATGAATTTGATCATTAAGATCTTATTGAAAAACTGTCATCCTCTTCCAGACAATCGGGTAAGGATTCCAATCTTGTCTCCTTTTATGATGACAATAAATTTTATGATCACTTTTCATGTCCAAAAAGAATAGGGATATTTTGAATTTGGGTCACAAAAAAAGTGACCAAAGTTGCGTTTAGGTCATGACAAAATTTTAATTAGAGTTTGGGTCACGAGACCATCATTGACCGTCTTGACCGTTACATATATATATATATATATATTTACATTTTTATAACGCCGTCAAATTCCCAGCATCCATCTATAATTGTTTCCGAGAAAATTAAAAAAGAAAAAATAGACAAGTTTACAATGAGATAGTTGAATATTGAATGGTTCTTAGGGACTGGAATTGAACTGCTGTCATTGATGTTGGTAGTAGAAAATGAAGATTTTTTCGTGTTTTTAAAGATGTGTGAATTCTTAAGGGAGAATTTTGTTAAGAGGATTGTGTTGCTAGGATATAGTGTTACCGATGATTTGGGAATGAATGGAAGAGATCAATTGGTATTTTGTTGTTTCTGGAGAATGGGTTTCTTGTGAGTTATGAGTACAAATTGCATGGAATAGAAGAAGCTATAGGAAAGGTGTAGCCTTTGATATACTATCAACCACACCTTACATGTTTGACAATTTTCCATAGAGAGGAAGCTCAACCGAATTCACCAACAACATACCTCTGTAATCATTAAAAAAAGATGAAAAACTAAACTCAAATAAACATCACGATAAACATCACGAAGCTAAAAAACACACAAATGTGAAACGGGCTTTGGTCTTACTCACCTTTAGTGAAACCATCAGTTTGCACAAGGATAGTATTTGTTTTTGAATTAAAGAGATTCAAATCGGACTTAACAACATATCAGATGTACCAATCTCATGGTGCTACTATTTTTGATTAAATTACTTAGGGATCTTGATTAACTTATGGTTGTATTGATTTAAATTTAGGTTATTCAATTTAAACTCGTTTGATTTGATTTGTACTTTGGAGATCTTGAACATACAGTGAAACGATTATCAGATTAGGTTGATTTTGGATTTTTTTTTACAAGAACATTGAAAGTTGAAATGATAGGTTGATTGCGTAGGGGAAGATGCAGTCGACTTCTCTCTTTTAGCATCTCGGGAAAAACCGAGTTAACAATGTTAGTGGTAAAGTTAGTAAATACTGTGTAAAAAATAGTTTAATTGGTCATTTTAGGATTTAACTAACTTTTATAACGGTCAAGAGGGTCAATGACAGTCTTGTGACCCAAACTCTAATACAATTTTGTCTCTGGTCACTTTTATGTGACCTAAAGTCAAAATATCCCAAAAGAATATTCTCGACGAAAGGAAGAGGTAAAAACAAGGGTAAACAACAACATAATTCCTTTAGGGAGTGTACCTTGTGCAAGTTAGTCACAAGTCTTGAAAACTTATCCATAAAAATCCTACTGGATAATGATTGCTATGTAACAGATGTACTATTTGTCTCAAATAGTCCTGTGAGTGATGATCTATAATACTTTTCATATTGCAACTTTTACGTATTTCTATGATTAATTCGATCAGATAAGATTGTTAAAATTTTATGTTGAGCAAGGCTAATAAAAAGATAAGCATTATTTGATTTCTTTTCATGAATATTAATGATCTTGTGCTCTAAACTTGAATTTCTTTTATTGAGCTAAGAGTGTATTAATGATCAACGAGAAACGCATACGTCATAGAAAAAGGTAGAAAAATTACAGTATCGAAAAAAAAAATTATGCTCTCTAAAAGGAGTTTATTAGATCGAAAAAGTTCTACCTGGAAAAACAATACAGAGACATTGGTGCATACCCTAAGAAATTCTTTTTGAGTTTCCCCCCAAAACCCTATTTTCTAGGAAAAGTCACGAACCAACTCTTTTTCCCAGAAAATCCCCTTTGTAATCTTGTTTATATACCCTAACTTGTGTTGAGAATTTCTCACCCAAGGAGTTCCACAACCAAGTATGTCTTATATTTCATGAACCTTTGAAAGTATGGAAGAAGTTATTAACTATTGCGGTGGTATTAAAATAAGAGGAAATAAGAGAACTCTGCTTGATGACGAAGTTTTTGAATCATCTGACCCGAGTGTATATTTTGTTGTGCTTATCTCAAGTCGATTTTTTTTTCAGACGATGGAAATAGATTGCTTGATCCCAAAGATACCTTAGATTAAATCTAAATTAACCTTCAATGTTGAAAGTCTATACAAGGAGAACCTCAAGTAACTGGGAAAATTGAATCCATGACACTCTTCTTGTGTATCCTAGTTGTAAAACTAGAGTTATCCTCTCCTTTAACCTTTTTAGGTTTAGCGACTAAAACAATTTCGCATAGGGATTCGTGAATCCAGGATCGACTATTTTTATCTTGGTAGTTCGTGTACACTGATCTTTCTAATGATTTTTGAGTCTCACTACGATCAAACAAGATACATAGAAATCACAAAGTTTTTCTTCTCAGACTTTGTGATTCTACAAGTATATTCCTCTATAATGATTTTTTATTGAATTCGGAGTAGATTTTACTTGTGAGATGAATAATAACCTAGGATGCTCTTCGGGTTTCGTAAGTACCGTATTTTGAGGTTTGCTAGACCTAGTATATTGCAGACGATTTCCTATATTACCTTGATCTAACGATCAGAGCAGAAATCACACATATGCTTTTCTGTGGGAGGAAAATTGGTTTTTAATCTTCACTTAGGTTGAAAAACCTCTTACGCTATAAAGGAACTCAACTAAGGGAATCAATTACGCACAATAATTCAACGCAAGCGTTGCTACCTCAAGCTTGTCTGTCGAGTTTAGTTTTCAAAACTGTAAGTCTTGATTTCTAGTCTACTTATAACTATGTCTTGGATTAGGATAATATATGTAGTTGACCTCTAGACTTCACGGCGTTCATCTATTGAATACGAGGAACTACAAAGGGGATCTTGTGGAGCTTCATCAACAAAAGGTATGTGGAGACTTGAACTCATCTATCACTCAGAAGTCTATTCAATTTTATCTCCTATTGCGACAAAGTCGTATAACTATATAAACGTTACATTATACACATTTGATATTTCGAGCTGAGTTTAACTCGCTTATATCTTTCTCGAAATAGGTGTTGGAAATATTTTTCTTTAACTACGTTCATTATTATTCTTGACGAAAGTCAAAAGATGATCATGTGAAAATCACCTGGTAACATCTTACATGAGTTATGTGAGACACTCATTTGATGTAGACTCGGAATGTTTTGTATTGATCATTCGATCACTTAAAAATTATTTATAAGCTAATAGTTTGTGTGAGACAGCTATTGTCGTCTTCTAAGAATATTTCAATGATTAAAATGGGAGTTTTGAACAATTAATCGTTGTCTGGATATAGCATAGTATGCATAACCGTATGCAAACTGTTGTAAAAGTGATTCAGGTCCGGGAACCAAGTATGCAAACCCGTTTACAAACGGTTTTAACTTTTAAAGTCCGGGAACTAAGTTTGCGTACCTATTTGCAAACTTATTCACCTGAGTTTGGTCCGGAACGACAGTATGCATACCCGTTTCCGAACTGTCGGAAAAGAATAAGTCTAGAACTTAAGTTTGCGTACCCGTTAGCAAACTTATGTGGTTACGTTCTAAAATCGGTTAAGTATGTTTTCATACTCATGAAAAAATACATTTATATATTAAGCAATGCAATATTTGCAAACCGTGACTAAAATGTTCAAGAACTGATTCTTTTGAATCAATCCGATTTTGCTTCAATTGTGTCTTGTATACTTCTAAGAGAATATAAATTATTGAACAAATTTATGATTAACACAATTAGATTCATTTGATCTAGAAGTGTTAAGATGAACATGGTTAGCACAAAAGTGTTTATAGCTAACTTCGGTTAACTGTTCTTAAGCAAACTCAATATACGCGTTTAGGTACGGTTACCTATATCTAAATGAAAGTATATTTCATTTGTGTGTAACAAGCTAAGACCATCTAGCGGTGGAAAGATATTAGATTGAATCTTAAATCTGGTTTCATCCAACCATGAATATTGATTGCTTTGTTACAAAGTTATCAAACCCTGATTTGAAGACTATATAAGGGAGAACTCTAGCAATTGGGAAACCTAATCCCTACACCTCCTATGTGATACTAGTTGCGACTAGATACGATTCTCCTTTAACCTAGGTTTTTCCTAAAACCATTATAAGTTAACGACTTAAAGACTTCATTGGGATTCTAAAGCCGTACCCAACTATTTTCTTTGTAGTTGCATGTTCTGATCTTACTTGTTATATCATATTGAGTACTATATTCTATAACATTTGCTTGAGATTTATCTCCAATAGGTAAGATATAAAAAGTAATCACAAAGCTCTTCGTCTTATTCTTTGTGATTCCAAAATAACTTATTCTACTACCATATAGTTAAGTTATTGTGGGGTGATTGATATTTATTGGATGTTCTTCGGGAATATAAGACCGAATTATCAATTGGTTCCTGTTCACCTTGTTCACCTTGATTTATCAAAAGACTGAACAAAAACTTCATAGGTATTTATGTGGGAGACAGATTAAACTATCAGAATAGACTTTTATGTGGGAGACATACTTGTTTATCAAGTCTTCGACTTTGGGTCGTAGCAACTCTTAGTTGTGGGTGAGACCAGCTAAAGGAATCAAGTGTGTAGAGTCATGTTGGGATTCAGAGATGTAAGAAACGTGAATTATACCTTAATCAATGTGAGATTAGTTAGGGCTCAACTACATTCCAGTCCAAAGTTAACTTGTAGTAGGATAGAGTCTATAGCGGCTTAATATAGTGTGGTGTTCAAATATGGACTAGGTCCCGAGATTTTTCTACATTTGTTGTTTCCTCGTTAACAAAAATTCTGGTGTCTATGTTATTTCTTTTCTGCATTATATTTGTTTATATAATTGAAAGATCACAGGTTGTGCGTATTTCAATCAATTGGTATATCCAACCTTTGGTTGTTGATCGAAATTGATTGACACTTGAATATTGGTCGTTGGTACCGTTCAAGTTGTTTCTCATAATAATCAGTCTTGCGGATTTCTATCTATTTGATTTGTTGATTACATTGAGAAACAAAGATATAACTCTTGGATATATTTTCCTTGATTGAGTTTGTCAGTCTAGTTGATTCTCTTGGAATTATATTGGAGTTAGTCCATACAGATTGCCTAACGATATATTGGGTGTGGTTGTTAGACCCCCGCTTTTTCAGTTGGTATCAGAGCAGGCAAACACGTTTAAAACCTCATAATTCTGTGTTTGTAGCAATCTGACTCTATGTACAATAGTGCTATCTCTGACAAACTCATTACCAGAGAAAAATATTTTGTTTTTATGAAATATATTAAAGAGAAAGACTTCTCGATCTCGCATATAGATGAACATTATGTTCCTACGAAACAAACAAGTATTGAATTGTGTTACCCTGACTATCTTAGTGACGAGTATGACTCTGAAGTAGAAAGGGAAGCAGCCCAAGAGAGTGCAGCGATTCTAAAACTTATAAGAATTCAGGAAGTTGAAATCAATTTGCTTAAACACAAGGTCAATACGATGATTGGTATGATAAAAGATCGTGATTCCGAATTAAGGGTTCTTCGTGAGGAAAATGTTGTAGTTTGTTCATCTCGAACCTTACTCGAAGCTAAACTCAAGGAAGATGCCCTAGAAATAGAACGTCTATTGAGTAATCTATATATTCAATGTAAAGGATGCTCTATGGATTCCGCTATACCAATCACTTCTGATTCAATAGCGATGATGGAAACTATGACTACTTGTAATCATGTTTCTCTATTGAAACCTGTTTCAGAAGCTAAACTGCAAACCCTTCCGCTTGCTAAAGATGTTGCTGCTTCTTCCCTAATCAATGAATCACCACATCTCACGGAAGGAAGAAATCTTCTAACGATATTACTAATCCTACATACTCTATTCAGTTTGGTCATCAGAAAGTATGTTTCTTTTGTGATTCAAAAGGACATGTTCTATAGAAGAGCAAACTGAGGTTGAATGACAATTATTTTGGTCGTCTTCAACACACCTTAGATTTAATTCTAAAAGGTATAAATGAAATTCATATGTCCAAACCTATTGGTTTTAGTACTCACCCTGTGAATTCTTCTAGGAAAGTCAGTTCAATGTTCTCATCGAACGTTCGAACTAATTGTAGCATTAATACAAATCGGTCAAGGAGATTTCAGAAATGTCCTTATCAACTTAAGGTTAAGGATGATGTTCAAGATGTGAAAAAGGTACCAGGAAGTGAAAACAACAATGGAGACATGAATGGAAACCTCAATCTGATAATTGATGGTTACAAGGATCTTATAAACATGCTGTTAAAATCCTCCAAACAAACTTCTTCTGGTAAGGATTCAAACTTAGTCTCATACTTTGATGATAGTAAGTTTTATGGTACTTTTTCACATCAAAAAGGTTTTCCTCCAACAATATTCATTTGATGAGCATAAAGCTCAAACTTGTGTTGATTAATCACAAGGTTTGAATTCTTGCTCATAAAAAAATAATCGGGTATACTCTTGGTAAAACGCTTTCTGTTTAGTCGAGCTATTTTGTTATTGTTCATAGCTAAACTATTGTCTACAAATAGTTTTGCCAAAGTATTGTTTTGTTTCGAGAGTCACTTAGATTGTCTATATTTTGATTTTAATTATTTTTTTTAATTGAGTTGTGAGCTACTTTTGTGCTCTAAGTTTTCCCTCTTATGAGAATATAAAATTTATTGAGCCAAAAATTGTGAAAGAAAATTTTTTCACGAAGCAAAAATCGTGTTGTGTTCTTTTACCTTGTAAAGAGGTACTTTACAATTTTTAAGTTTGTGTTTTTGTGACCATATTGGTTTTCGTACAAGTATCCACATTGACTTGTCACAATTTTTTTAAAAACCCTAAAATTATTCCCTAAGAAACCATTTAAATACCAATCATACTGAGTAACGTACGCATACTCTAGGTTATTCTTTTGTGTTAAGAATGTCTTCTCCTTCTCGCACCTGTGATTTTGTGAAATCTTTATTGAAAAAGGTATTGGTTCGGGTCCAAATGGAAGAAGAAAAGAACCCTAATATATGTTGATGATATCAAATATCAAAGTCCTGAGGATTATTCTGATGTCTCATGCTACTATGCTTATACTCATCAAGATATACAGAATGATGAGATGGTTTCGGCCGAAGTGGTTCATGATTTTCTTAAATATTTTGAGGAATCAAAAATGCAGCTCGTTGATAGTGTGAAGGGTCTCGATGTGTTACAAACTGAGTTGAAAAGGTTAATTCTGACCTTTTTCCCATGAAGACACATGTTAAAAATCTTCTCAATAAGGGTATCTTCTCTGAAGAAGTAGTGGATGCTGTAAATAACAATCTCAAAGGACTCAAGACTCGTGAGGGTTCCAGAAGTATTCTTTGAGTTCAGTTCATGATCGATTTTGTCAGTTTAGGAGTCATTTGTTTTTAGCTTGTTGATTTTATTTTTGTATAGGAAACTTCTTATGAGAATTTATTCTTGTGTTTTTAAGAAGGATAACTGGGGTTTGGAATAACATTTATTGTGATTACACATAGCTATTGCCAACGATTTTCATCTTGCAATATTTTAGATTTATTTATTTAAATTCTAAGTTATTTGGAGATTGATTTTTTTTGCAGTATTAATCTTTATTGGTTTCATATATTGCAAATAATATTATGGGATATGCATGTTTATGTCCGTGAACTATGATTATCCCATATATGTCAAAAGTTGACTTTATTCTGCATTATAAAAATATTGATAAAAGATAGAATGAGATTTTGAATATTCCGCAGTATTGATCTTTCCTTGATCTACTTCTACGTGAAAGTACTGTATGGCTCCGTAAGTTTTCTTATGTTGAGAATTTTCGATTAAGTTAATCATTAAGGTTCTCTTGTGGTTGAAAATTTAGTTTTTTTTTATACAAATTCATGTTTCATGCGATTTGTTAATGTCCAAAGAAATCCTTCCTTTCTTGTGAAAGTAAGGTCGCTCTTGTTGTTCTTTCGTGAATGACATTTTATGGGGGAGAGTTCTTAATTGAACTTGTGCTTGATTTACAAATCTTTGTGGGGGAGTGCGGCTGTGGAATATTGTAGGAGTTATCTTGTATATTTATAAACTCCTTGATAAATACACTAAGTTTTGACTATGTGAAATCATCGAAACAAAGTTGATATGTTCTCTTTTAGTCATGAATAATCTCTTTGAGAATTTCATTATGATCCCGCTAGTTTTCTTACCTTTGCCAATTTTTATTGACAAAAATTGAGAGAATTATTTGGTAGTTCACACTACATACATA
Source organism: Papaver bracteatum (assembly GCA_023529315.1). Classification (NCBI taxonomy): domain Eukaryota; kingdom Viridiplantae; phylum Streptophyta; class Magnoliopsida; order Ranunculales; family Papaveraceae; genus Papaver; species Papaver bracteatum. Next base: position 574,499 of record JAJJWX010000650.1, read on the forward strand.
TGGTTTACGGACCATTATGTAAGGGGGAGTGGTTTTCATTGTGAGATGAAGTATTGACTAAGGGGGAGTGATACATATCACCATAAGTATTATTGTCAAAGTTGTGATACAATTGAACTTTGATGGTGTGTAATAATACTATGACACTGTATAACAATAACTAAGAACATATGTTTTCTTATTGTTATGGCTACGGATCTTCAACAACTATGATGCTGAGTTGAACACGTTCAGAATCACTGGAGTACTTGGAGTGACGAAGAATTCAAGGAATGTTGAAGAACAAGGAAATCAAGCATTTGGATGAGAAGCTTCAAAGTTTATTTATTTTGTAATCCAAATGCATTGATAGTTTTGTCACTAAAATTGACAAAGGGGGAGATTGTTAGAGCACTTCTCAATCGAACTCGCAAGCATTGTTATCTCAAGCTTGTTTGTCAAGTTTAGTTGTGAAAACCATAAGTCTTGATTTCTAGTCTACTTATAACTATGTCTCGGATTAGGATAGAATGTGTAGTTGAGCTCTAGACTTCATGGCGTTCATCAATTGAAGACGAAGAACTACAAAGGGGAGCATGTGGAACTCCATCAACACATATATCACTCAGAAGTCTATTATATTCTATCTCCCATTAAGACAAAGTCGTATAACTATACAAATTTTACATTATACACATTTGATATTTCGAGCTGAGTTTAACTCGCTTATATCTTTCTCAAAATATGTGTTGGAAAGATTTTGATTTAACTACGTTCATCTTTATTCTTGATGAAAGTCAAAAGATGATCATGTGAAAATCACCTGGTAACATCTTACATGATTTGTGTGAGACACTCATTTGATGTAGACTCGGAATGTTTCATATTGATCATTCGATCACTTAAAAATTGCTTATAAGCTAATAGTTTGTGTGAGACATCTATTGTCGTCTTCTAAGAATGTTTCAATGATTGAAATGGGAGTTTAGAACAATTAATCATTGTCTAGATATGGCACGGTATGCATACCCGTATGCAAACTGTTGTAAAAGTGATTCAGGTCCGGGAACCAAGTATGCATACCCATATGTGAATGGTTTTAACTGTAAAAGTACGGGAACTAAGTTTGCGTGCCCGTTCACAAACTTATTCACCTGAGTTCGGTCCGGAACGATACTATGCATACCCGTTTGTGAACTGTCGGAAAGGATTAAGTCTGGAACTTAAGTTTGCATGCCCGTTTGTAAACTTATGTAGTTAAGTTCTAAAATTGGTTAAGTGTGTTTTCATGCTCATGAAAAAATATATTTATATATTAAGGAATGCAATCTTTGGAAACTGTGGCTAAACTGTTCATGAACTGATTCTTTTGAATCAATCCGATATTGCTTCAGTTGTATCTTATATACTTCTATGAGAATATAAACAATTGAACAAATCTATGATTAACACAATTAGATTCATTTGATTATCATTTGAACTAGAAGTGTTAAGGTGAACATGGTTAATACCAAAGTGTTCATATGGCTAACTTCGGTTAAATGTTATCGAGACAACTCAATATACACGTTTAGGTACGGTTACCCATAGCTAAATGAAAGTATATTTCATTTGTGTGTAACAAGCTAAGACCATTTAATAGTGGAAAGACATTAGCTTGAATCTTAAATTAGGTTTCATCCAACGGTGAATATTGATTTCTTTGTTACAAACTTATCAAACTCTGATTTGAAGACTATATAATGGAAAACTCTAACAACTGGGAAACCTAATCTCCACACCTCCTATGTGATACTAGTTGCGACTAGAGTTGATTCTCCTTTAACCTAGGTTTTTCCTAAAACCATTATAGGTTAACGACTTAAAGACTTCATTGGGATTCTGAAGCTAGACCCAACTATTTTCTCTGTAGTTGCGTGTTCTGATCTTATTTGTTCTATCATATTGAGTACCATCTTCTCTAAAATTTGCTCGAGATTTATTTCCGATAGGTAAGATATAAAAGGTAATCACAAAGCTCTTCGTCTCCTTCTTTGTGATTCCACAATAACTTGTTCTACTACCATATAGTTAAGTTATTGTGAGGTGGTTGATATTTCTAGGATGTTCTTCGAGAATATAAGACCAGATTATCAATTGGTTCATGTTCACCTTGATTTATCAAAATACGAAACAAAAACTGCGTAGGTATTTATGTGAGAGACAAATTTATCTATTAGAATAGACTTTTCTGTGGGAGACAGATTTGTTTATCAAGTCTTCGACTTTGGGTCATAGCAACTCTTAGTTTTGGGTGAGATCAGCTAAGAGAATCAAGTGCGTAGAGTCCTGCTAGGATTCAGAGACGTAAGGAACGCGGCTGTACCTAAATCAGTGTGAGATTGGTTAGGGCTCAACTACATTCCATTCCGAAGTTAACTTGTAGAAGGCTAGAGTCTGTAGCGGCTTAATGCAATATGATGTTCAAATCTGGACTAGGTCCCGGGGTTTTTCTACATTTGCGGTTTCCTCGTTAACAAAAATTCTGGTGTCTGTGTTATTTCTTTTCTGCATTATATTTGTTTATATAATTGAAAGATCACAGGTTGTGCGTATTTCAATCAATTGGTATATCCAACCTCTGGTTGTTGATCGAAATTGATTGACACTTGAATATTGGTCGTTGGTACCATTCAAGTTGTTTCTCATAATAATCAGGCTCGCGGATTTCTATCTGTTTTATTTGCTGATTACATTGAGAAACAAAGATATAACTCTTTGATATATTTTCCTTGATTGAGTCTGACTGTCTAGTTGATTTTCTGGAATTATATTGGAGTTAGTACATATAGATTGCCTAACGAAATATTAGGTGCGGTTCTTAGACCCCCGCTTTTTCAACATTCCAGTCCAAAGTTTTGATAGTAGGCTAAAGTTTGTAGCGGATTAATACAGTTTGGTGTTCAAGTCTGGACAAGATTCTGGGGTTTTTCTACATTTGCGGTTTTCTCGTTAATAAAATGTCTGGAGTCTTTGTTATTTCTTTTTCGCATTATATTTTTTATTTATATAATTGAAATATCATAGGTTGTACGTAAAATCAATCAAAGTAGATACGTCCATCTTAATTGTTGGGTATGACTTGATTGATCTTGGATATTGATCTTTGAAATCGTCCAAGTACTCTCACGTCATAGTCATCAGGTTCACAGACTTGTTTCCGTTTACATATTGATGTGAGAGAAAAAGATCTAAACTCTTGATATAATTCCTGGTTGAGATTCATTAAGTTGTAACTTTCAAAATTGTACTTAGGTTTAATCCATACAGGTTGCCTAGGAATAAGTTGATGGTGTATTTTGGTACCCCCGCATTTTCACTTTACATCGGTAAAAAAACTTAAATTATGATTTTCTGTCTTGGGATTCATGTGCGTGACCAGACGGTCGTAGACGCAGGGATACTGAGGGAACTAATTAGGTAGATTACTTGGTCCCAACTATACGAAGTTGGATTTGTTCTTTGTATAACGACTTAATTATGAGAGTATTCAAAACTGGACTAGGTCCCGATATTTTTCTGCATTTGTAGTTTCCTCGTTAACAAAAATCTTGTCATGTCATTTACTTTACTTCCGCACTATACTTGTTTTATTATAATAAAGTAAATAACACTTGTACGTTAAATCCTAATCACTTGATATTGATCATATAGTAAATCGGTTTTGGACCGTAACTATTATCAAGTGAGTACCTGGTTGTTGTATTGTCTCGACTTTGTCCATAGACGATCACACTTGGTATCAGATTTATAGGTTGAAACGAAAAAGCGTGGTATATTGGGTACCCTCGTAATTTTATTATTCCGAGTTTTTTTTTTTTTTTTTTTAATTGATAGTCAGTATACCTGAGTTGAATGAATTGGTAGGTTTGAATTTAGTTCATAATAACGTTGGAATTTTTTATTTTGTCTCTTCAACTCCCGAATCTTTGTAAGTACATTCCAAAACTCATATTACCTCATCGTATCCAGGTTTTTCTTCGGGTGGTATCGAGGAATGCCGTTTCTGCTAGATTGGTCTCATAGTCCAGACTTCCTATTGGTATACTATTTGCTCTAGGTGCTATATTGATGATGAATTTGTTATGCATGCTCTTGTTTTATGTTTTTTTGCCCGGTCAACTTTGGTTTATATCTCCTTTATGTACTCATTCTTTTGTTTTTATGATACGTCTTTGCTAACTTGGCTTAATTTTTGTTACTTGATCCCTTTCATCCTTGTCTAAAGACTCTAATCCCCCGTTCTCTGTCATATTTTGGTATATCTGGAACGGTAGAGATAACTTACTGTTTGGTGGAAGAAAAGAAATGAAACTATTGGTGCTATTTTAGATAGTCCTAGAGCCATGATTATCTCAAGAACTCATAACATTAATCATGCACACTTCCTTCATATCATTAGTGTTGATAAGTGGATGCCCACACCATTTGGTTGGATTAAATGTAATACTGATGATTCTTTTGATATTTCCACTATGGTTAATGGTGTCCGTGAAAGTCTTCATCGGTAGTACTTCTTTATTTGTTACTATTGGTTTTGAAGTCTCGCCAGCTGAGATTTATGTTACATGGTTTGTTTTAACAAAAATGATGCATACACCGTGACATTTGTACAACATTTTGTACCGAGTGAAACATAAATGATGGACCCCCTACAAGTCCTGGTGGGCCCTACCCATATCTCATGTCTTTTTTTTTAATAGGAAAAGAAATAGTTTTCATTAATAAAAATTATTGAGTTACATCCAATTTTTCCTGGATCATAGAAGATAACCACATTGGTAAATTCTCAGACCAGTAATTAGCACTATTTAAAAGTTTTGCATCTTTAAATAGAAGATGAGCTACTTGATTTATCTCTCTCGGGATATAATGACATTCCCATTTATTAAACAACTTAAGCAAATCTAAACAGTCATTAATAATACTATTGGTTGTCCATTGAACAGATCTTTTTTTTTTCCATTAATTGCATTCACCACATTTGCAGAGTCTCCTTCTAGAATGAGGTTTGCAACATTATGCTCCACACCCCATTTAATTCCTTCTAACGCAGCTATGGCTTCTGCTTTTTCTGCATCTTCAGCTATGCCTGGTATACAGCCTGCTCCCCTAGGATTACCTGCATCATCGACAATAATTAGTCCTACTCCCATCATATTTGTTTCCTTAGAAAAAGACGCATCAAAATTGACTTTTATAAAGGAGGGAGTTGGTTTTTCCCATTTCACTGCATTTCTAATAGTACCACCTGTTTGTCTATTCACGACATGTTTTTGAGTATTGTTATTAAAGTCCAACCTGCTTTGGTTGATTTGACCTACAACATTCTCCACATTTACTTGAACATTATCAAAAACAAAGGAGCATCTCATTTTCCAGATACCCCACAAAGCAAAGGCTGCAGTATTTATAAAACTGTCATGTATACTACCATTACTTTCACTGTTTTGAAACCAGTTTGCTATCCAATCTGTAAAATTCGATACTCCAGTGAGTCTACCTGCAATATTATTATCCACAACATTCCAAATTTGAATAGAAAAAGTATAATTAATTAGCAGATGGTAAACAGTTTCATTTTCCCTTCCACATAAAGGACATATGGGACAAATATCAGTGACATGTCTTCCTAGTCTTTCTCTCACAGGTAAGCAGTCTTGTATACACTTCCACAGGAAGTGCAAGATTTTTGGAGGTAGATTCATTCCCCGAAATCTTTTCCATGGAAAGTTAACAACACCCTGACTACTGTTTACACTATCCACTACCCTATAGGCAGTTTTGACTCAAAAAATGCCATTTAAAGAAGGAGTCCACCTCAACTGATCCTCACAATTTTTTGGAATTCTAATTCTCATGATATCCCTAACAGTATTTTCATCAAAGAGACAATTTAAGATATCTAACCTCCAGGTTTTAGTGTTTTGATCAATTAGTTGATCAACAGTCTCATAGTAAGATGAAGCGTTTTGGGATGGTGGTGGACGTTTCCAACCTGGGATCCAAACATCCTTCCAGATGAAAATGTTTTTGCCATCTCCAACTTCCCAACAATAATTTTCTCTAATAATGTCTAGACCTCTGCAAACACCCTTCCAAATCCAAGAACCTTGCTTGTCATTAGCATAATGAAGAGGGTTATGATTAGGGAAATACTTACTTTTCATAGTGATGGCAAATTTATTATTTGTTTCCATAATCATTCTCCAAGCTAACTTACAGAGTAGAGCAATATTCATGACCTCAGTCTTCTTTATGTTCAGTCCTCCCAGGGCTTTAGATTGACTTACAGTATCCCACTTAATCAGCTGCATGCTTCTACCATTTTGTTTCTTATTAAGCAAAAAGTTCCTTTGAACTCTATCAATATTATCAGTTATGGTTTTAGGCATGGGAAAAACAGCTAAGTGATGTGAGGCTAGAGAGCCTAATGTCGATTGGGTAAGTACTGTTCTACCTGGTTGGTTTACGTGCTTTCCTTGCCAAATGGCTAGCCTGTTGTCGAATCTATCTAGAAGGTGTCTAAAAGTTTCTTCCTTATTTTTCTGTATCAAAAGTGGGACTCCTAAATATTTCTCATGTAAGGCCATCTTCCTAATATTTAGAGTACTAGCAATATGGTCTTTAATGTGTTGACTAATTTTTGGGCTGAAAGCTAGGCAAGATTTTTCAAAATTAATGGATTGTCCAGAATACTTACTGAATTCCTTTATCACCTGCTCCAAATGTTTTGCTCCATTAATAGTAGCTCTTGTGAAGACTAAACAGTCATCTGCAAAAAACAAATGACTAATGGATGGACTATTTTTAGTAACTTTGATTCCTTGGATACTACCATTACTTTCAGCATGAACAAGTAAACGAGAAAAGGATTCCATGCATATGATAAACATATATGGGGATAAGGGGTCTCCCTGTCTAAGACCCCTTGTAGGATAGAAAACCTCACCAGGACTTCCATTAAGAAGTATAGACGTAGACACAGTTGAAACACATTCAAAAATCATATCACACCAGTGTTCATGAAAACCTAAACTCCTAAGAGTGGAAATTAGGAATTTCCACTCAATTCTATCAAAGGCCTTTGACATGTCAAGTTTGACTGCCATAAGGCCTTTTTTCTTAGCTTTGCATTTTTTCATGGTATCCACAATTTCGTGGGCCATTACAATGTTATCAGTTATTAACCTAGATGAAAGAAAAGCCGCTTGGAAAGGGCTTATGAATTTATCCATAACTCTTTTCAGTCTACTAGCTAATAATTTTGATATTATTTTATAACTCACATTGCTAAGAATTATTGGCCTGTAATCCGAAGCTTGTTTAGGTGTATTAGATTTGGGGATAAGACTTATGAAGCTATGATTAATTTGTTTCAGTAAGTGACTAGAATGGAAAAAATCTCTTACCATATTAATGATACTATCTCCAACAACATGCCACATCTGTTGGTAAAAACCAGGAGGGTACCCATCAGGTCCCGGAGAAGTCCAGGGATGCATTTGGAACAAAACATTCTTGATCTCCTCATCACTAGGTATAGAGATAAGCTGTACATTTTCTTCATCAGTTATACAAGGATCAAGATTTAGTAAAAAATCATCAGCATCATCTGGATTAGTTGTTCTACTGATTTTAGAGAAATGTTCCTTTAGCTCAATCAGATAACCAAACTCCTATATTTGACTGGATAGTATCTATCTTAGTTCTCCTTTTCCTATATTTTATTTTATCATGAAAATATTTAGTGTTTCTATCTTGGAGGGGAAGGTCATCTTTTGCTCTATGCCTATAGAAGTCTTGTTGGACATCATACCAATATTTGAGTTGAGTTTCAAGATTCTGGACTTCAACTGAGTTATCAACACTACTACTGTTCTGAACAACATGAGCAAGTTTATCCTGTATTGTAGTGAGTTGGGTCTGAATATTACCAAAGGTATTCCTATTCCACTCACTTAACACATGTTTAACGTTATTAAGAGACCTAGTTAATCTAAAAGCATGCGAGCCATTACTACCTGGATTCTAATTATTTTGGATTAAAGATTTACAGTTCTGATCAAGGAACCAACATCTATTGAACCTATAAGGTTTCCTGGTAGAATTTTCTTCTCTAGAACTAACCAATAAAATGGGAAGATGGTCACTTCCTAGACTAACCAGATGATAGACTATAGCAATAGGAAACATATCAAACCAGTTATGACTAACAAGAGTTCTATCAAGTCTCTCTAAAATCAGGCCATCTCCTGACCTTCTATTCGTCTAATAAAGGGACTGCCTATGTAATTCACATCAGTAATATTAAGAGAGTCAAGGTGGCCTTTAACAAAGTCAAGTTGGGATTGGGAGACAAGCTGCCCTCATTGCTTTTCACATTGTTTGGTCACAAAATTTAGGTCTCCAATAATTACTAAGGGTAAATTATACTTACTAGCCATATTATTTAGGAAATCCCACTGACTAGCTATCTCCTGGATTTCTAAAGCTCCATACATGCATACAAGAAGAGATTTCTCATTTCTTGCATCAAAACAAGTAACACAAACAATGAATCTCCTATTCATTTCAACTACTTCAAACTCAAAACCTTCTTTCCACATCAGAAACAAGCCACTAGACAAACCCATCGGGTTAACAAAATAATAATTCGAGAAATTCAAACATTTTGTATATCTAATCATCTTCTTTTCAATGTTCTTAGTTTCTGATAGAAAAACTATGTCCGGATCATTGGACCTAATGAGGTCTCTAAGATGGTATCTAGTATGTTTGTTACCATATCCTTGGACGTTCCAAGCTAAAACCTTCATTTTGTCAATTTTAATATAAAAACTGGCAATACAAGAACAATTCAGATAAATGTTGAGCTCAACACAATAGTAGATGAGGTTATGGCTTTCAAACCCTAAGTCTACACTAGGGGTTTTGTAAACCGTAATTATCCAATCTCTAATAGACAAACAAATCTGAGCACTGTCTTCAAAAAAAGTTACTAAATTGGGCAGAAAATGAATAAAATTGTTTAATAAAGCCAATTTATTACAAACCACAAACCCCAAGTCTACACTAGGTATTTTCAAAGCCCTAAAATTCAATACTATATCACTCAAACTGACCAAAAACTTGTTCTTAACGAAAACCTCACAGAAATTTAGATAGGAATTAAGCCTAAATTTATCTAAATACGAATAACACAGATGATTACAACCCAGAGATATGTGAGAAGCGAGTAAATCAGAGTTCGAGTAACACAAAACCCAGAAATTGTAATCAATAGAGCTATTGCGAGTAAAATGAAATTTCAAATTACCGATAGCAAGCAGAGATTGATTTAAGAGAGAAGAAAAAACCTGGTTTGTGGTGCTTCTGTGCTCAGCAGAAGCAGGGAGCTGTGAATCCTGTGCAATATGTTCCCATCCTCCCAAATCTGAGTCCATCATTCCCATATCTATATCGCTGGTATTGTTGGGTTGATTCTCAACATGAGTTTCTTTACCATTTCCATAAACTAGGGTTCCTTGGTTCTGATCCTCATTTTGGAGAAAGAGGGGATTTTGATAATTGTTATCGAGAAGAGTAATGTTATCTTCTCTAGCATCATCTCTATGTCTCTTCATTCTTCTTAGGTCAGGCCCATCTGACTCAGGTTGACCTGGCCCAGCTGTGGATACAGTCCCACCATTATTTTTAAGAAACTCCTCCACCTTGTCTGCGTTAGCATCTTGCAACGCTTGAAACTCCTCTTCTGGCATTCTAAAGATCCAGAGATTAAAAGCAATTTCTTCACAATTTGCATCATCATGCTCCAAGACATAACATTTCGGGCAAATATTCCTCGGTTGCTTCTCAAAGTGGTATTTAACCCACACTTTTTGCATCGTGGCAGAGTATAGCCAGTTACCTCTTTTCATTTGCTTCATAATATCCACTTCGATTTTTGCATTTACTACTCTTCCTCTGACTGAGTAGTTCTCATTTGATCCATTTGGAATTACTCGTCCAATATCTGAACATAGCTTATTGATTATTACAGCATCAATATGTTCAAGCTTAAGGCCACTGAACAAGACTGAGAACACTTGGTGCGTGAAGTTGTACTCAGTAAGATCAATTTCTGAGTCATAATCTCGCAAAATACCAAAGCTTTATTCATAATCCACGGTACATTTTTGAGAACTTCTTCGTGATCATCAGCATTCCTGAATTGAAATACAAAAAGGTTTCTCCCCATAGTGTGGATACCAACCTTTTTGTAACGTCTCCATATTATGTTTACTTCCTTTTGCACAGCTTCATAACCGACTTCATCCTTATCTATAATCTTCCCAATGAGACAGCTTGTCCAGTTTTTTTTTGCAGCTGCTTTGATTTCCTCAGCTGAAATCAGACTTCCTCTTGAACTTGAAGCTTCTCCTTGGAGCTTTGCTTCTCTCATTCTTTTGGTAATGGCAGCAAGTTGGAGTTGGTTGATTTGAGACATCTTGAACACTTTTTGAGAGAAGCATTTTCATGTCTAGACTTGCTGTGAGTCTAGACTTGATGTCCATATCTCATGTCTCACTCGTACCATTCTCGGTACATTTTCACGGTGAGTCTAGACTTGCTGTTGTTTTAAAGAAGGCAGTGGAAATTTCAGGGCACTCATGCCATGATTAAGAGTTCTAAAGACTTGTTAGTTAATTAATTTTCTTTTGGAGATTTTGTTGGTTACCTAAATATTTCTAATGACCCAAAATATATGTTAGTGATACAAAATGTTTATTTGGTGGTCCAACTTTTCCTTTCTTATTTACTAGAATCTATATCAGGCCCAAATATTTAATTTGATCGAAATAACCAATAAGGTGGACGAAAAAGAGATTAAGAATTCCCAAAAGACCAATTAAGAATGAGCTACCTACACATCCAAGATGAAAGAAAACAAGAAAATATTCAAACAACCACGTACTCTTAAATTAGGTCGATCAAAAGAAAGAACTCTCAATAGGGATCTTTTTGTTTTTGTGGAACAGATTTATAACTGTCGTTCAGTTGTGGATATTAATGTTTGTTCGTTCCTTTGGAACATAGTCAAACCAATATACCTAACGAGGCCCGCACGATTCATTCCTTTGTCGTTTCAGCTGTCCACCAATTTACCATACATCCAAAGTTGGTTGATTTTATTCCACCCCATTGCCCTGCACAACCAAGATATTTTCCTAGCTCTCTCTCTAGGAGATTTTCAGGAAAAAGATCACACCTGACTTATTGTTATTGCTATTAATAGAATAAGTTGTCCGGACCACTGGCAATAAGTTCTAAGGGTGTTCTTAATGCACCTAACATAGTGCCATAAATATATATAGGCTTTCCATGACATATGGATCTCCTCCTCTTGCAATCTCGAAACCCCTAATACTAGTATATCTTGTCTTTCATAATTAATGAGTCGTGTTGTGAGAACTTCTAAACAACTTGTTGTGAAAGATGTATGGTAAATTGTAAAGAATCACCTTGCCAGGCTTGCCACTAATTAAAATAATTAGGAACTCGTTAAAAATGCATAAAGCGTACGTCATTAGAACTGACATACTGTACAGTGGTACTTCCCGAGAGCCATGCACATTTTTATACTACGATTTTTGATGGTTCTCTAGGCGCATATGCTTAAGATAATGCATTTAATAATGCACTGATTATTACTTTAATTAATGGAGTATTGATTAAGATAAGTTTAAAAACCAACGAAACGATCATATCTGGAGTCCAGTTAGCAGTTAGCCAGTAATCCCTCTTGTATTTTTGTACATTATTAGCAGGGATAATCTTCCTTTCCCAACCTAATTTAGAAATGGAATTTAAGTTCCCAGTTTTTCTCAAGTTATCTCTCCGGGCTGTAGACAGCGCAGTAGTGTAGTACAGTCGGTACCACATTCTCTTCTTTGACCATCTGCTTGTTTATCAAGTAGTACTTTTTTTTTTACGCCATTAATGATCTGACTACTCGTTTAATCCACATGATGATGATTAAATCATTTCTTTATTAGGAGTTAGTTGAATAAAAAGAATAATTTGAAATTCAAACAAGATTTATAAGCTAGATGAGTGTCACGTATCAAGTGTTACAGATTTTCTTCGAGTTCCTGAAGGTAAAAAAAACCATGATTACTAAAAAAGCGTCAGTTTGCATAGGAAAGCACCAGGGGCGGAGCTAGAAATCTAGCTATGGGGAGCAACATAATGTTAGGGGTAGCAAGATTTCTTAATTAGGCTTGCAAGTCCATTTTCATCCAAATTTTAGGCTTAAGAGTGAGCTGGGAAGGGTGTGCAGTTGCATACCCTTGCTTCCAGCTGCCTCCGCCACTGGAAATCACCAAAATTCATATAAAAAAATATTTTGCAGTGTTATTTGGAAAAACCTGATGTTGATGGTCCATCCACAAAATGGATCCGGATCATGAGCGTTCGTCTTTCCAGAATTGAAGAGGAAAAGTGAGTCTTTAATTTGGATGTGGAGCCTTGGGAGTCAAGAGTCGGTGATAACCTTGAATTAGGTTAATAGTGTTCTTACATCAACTAAAGAATAGAATTCTTGCATACAGATTACAATAGTAGTTAGTGTTTATATAACACACTAATTACAGCTGAACACAGGCTGGCATAAAACCTGTGGACAGTATTCACTGAGAGCAACAGAAGTGTGTGAACCACACAAAATGAAAACAGTTATAAAAGTTATCCTACACCACAAATAGAGACCTTAACCTACACTGCATTACTGTCATTATCCCCCCTCAAGCACAAGGGTGGTGACACCACATTGAGCTTGGACCTGAGGAGAGAAAACCTTGGACCATGCAACCCCTTAGTAAAAATATCCCTATCTGCTCCAATGTTGAAACATAGAACACATCAAGAGCTTTCTGCGCACAAGTTCTCTTATAAAGTGATAATCTAGATGAACATGTTTCATCTTGGAATGGAGAACGAGGATTGGAAGCCGAGATATGGAGCTAATGTTATCACACCCAAGTCTTGGAATTGCAGGTAGAGAGAAGTGTAAGTCATTCAACAAATAGCAAATCCAAACAATTTCGGAAGCACTATGTGCTAGTGTTCTCAGTATTCAGAACCTTCAGTGGAGCTTCATCGTCCATCGTTATCCGCTTCTTGGAAGACCAGAAATAGGATTGTTACCTAGAAATATGCAATAGCCACCGGTGGACCTTCTATCATCTATATTGCCAGCCCAGTCAAGATCAGAGAAACCAAGAAGAAATGATGTGCCCTTGCTAAATGCAATTCCATGATGAGATAGTTCCTTTGACATATCTTAAGATTCTTTTGGCAGCAAAGAAGATGTGAAGTGGTTGGATGTTGCAGATGTTGACATACCTGGTTCATCGCATAAGAGATTTCTGGTCTTGTCCAAGTAAGATAGTGCAAAGCTCCAACAATAGACCTATACTCAGTTGGATTCTCAAGTAAAGTACCATCAGATTTAGACAATTTGATATTAGCTGCAATAGGTGTGCTACATGGTTTTACTCCCTCCATGTTAGTTCTCCTGAGTAGATCAATAGCATATTTGGTCTGACTGAGAAATAAAACATCACCAGTTGTCTGCACCTCAAGACCCAAAAAATAGTGGACATCTCCTAAATCTTTAATTGGAAATTGTTGTTGAAGTTTAGAGATAACAGATTGAAGAAAAACGTGTTGGAACCAAATAAGAATATCATCAACATATACTAGAGCCACCGAAATCTGATCACCCCGATTATGCACAAATAATGAAGTATCTCGATCATCAAGGAACAAACTGCAACTCAAGAAAGCATTTTGAGAGTGTCATACCATACTCTAGGTGCCTGTTTCAAGCCATAGATGGATTTATGTAGAAGACAAACATGATGTGGCTTATTAGGGTCAACAAAACTAGGAGGCTGACTCATAAACACTTTCTCTTTTAAAGCTCCATGAAGAAAAGCATTACTTACATTTAATTGATGTATTTTCCAGTTGTATTGAACAGCCATTGAAAGAACAATTCTAATGGTTGTTGGTTTTGCCACAGGACTAAAAGTGTCAGCAAAGTCAATACCTTCTTGTTGATGAAAGCCTTTGGGTACTAGTCTTGCTTTGTGTTTGTCTATGGTACCATCAGGATTCTACTTCACTTTGAACACCCATTTACAGCCAACAACATTTTGATCAGGAGAGGGGTCAACAAGAGGCCATGTACCAGCATTTTGCAGAGTAGAGTATTCATTATTGAGAGCAGGAAGCCATACTGAACTTTGCTTTGCTTGTCTAATATTAGCAGGAATAGATGTGTCATATAGTAATGCAGCATGCATGGGATGTTTTGTGGCAAAGTATGACTTTGGTTTGAGTATGCCATTCTTACCTCTAGTAATCATGCTATGATCATTTACAGGAATGGAATGTGATAGTGGAGGAGTAATGGAATTTGGAACAACATTAGCATGTGAATTGGAAGTGACAGTGATAGATGGAGTGGTAGATGCGAGGAACAAGATGAAAAATGAAATTTTGTAGGTGGAGTGACTGTATTGCTACATAAAGTGGATGAAACTAAAGAAATGTATGGAAAATCAGCTTCATTGAATTGAACATGTCTAGAAATGTAAATTTTATTAGTAATTGGATCAAGACATTTGTAACCTTTATGAGACTGACTGTAACCAAGGAAAATACACTGCTTGCTTCTAGGTTCAAGCTTAGTTTTGGTGTAAGGTTTTAACCATGGGAAACAAGCACAACCAAAAACTTTAAGAAATGAGTAGTCTGGTTTTTTGTGAAATAGAAATTCAAAAGGAGAGACATAGCCAATTGACCTTGCTGGAAGTCTATTGATGAGATAGTTAGTCAGTATGAAAGACATCTACCCAAAATTTGAATGGTAGGCCAGACTCGATGGAACAAGGTTCTAGCAACACCTAGTATGTGTTTATGCTTAACTTCAGCTACTCCATTTTGTTCAGGGGTATTTGGACAAGTTATTTCATGAGTAATCCCTTTGGATAGAAAATATTCAAGCAAGTAAAGTGTTTACAAACTCTCCTCCTCCATCGGTTCTAACACATTTGACAGTTAAGGAGAAGAAATTTTCCACATAAGCAACAAATGCAAGTAAAAACATTTTTGAAGTCGATTTATTGATTAAGGAAAAATCCAATGAATTTAGAGTAGTCATCTACAATATTAGCATAGTAATATGACCTGAAATAGAAGCAACTGAGCAAGGACCCCATAGATCCATATGTAACAATTCTAGAGGTTGAGAGGCTGAGTTACAAGACATTTGAAAAGGTAGTTTCTGACTTCTACAGATTTTGCAGTCATTACAAAAGAAAGGATGACTGGTAGACTTGCAAATGTCAAGTTCTCGCTTAAGTTTCTGAATTGTTTGAAATGATGGATGACCAAGTCTTCTATGAAGAGTGAGAATGTCAGGAGCTTGAGTTGAGAGAGCTTGAGTGGAGAGGGTTGAAGTGGTTGAAGTAAACTTGATAGGATAGAGACCATTTTTATGTGGTCCTTGTAAAAGAATCCTCCCAGAGTTCAAATCCTTCACAATGAAACCATTGGAGGAGAAAGTTATTTCACAAAGTGATTATCGAGAGGTAAATTTGTGAACTGAAAGTAGATTATGAGAAGCATTTGGGACAAGGAGAATGTTATTAAGATTGAAAGAGTGATCATTAGCAGTTTTACTAGATGCACCTAAATGTGTAATATGCATACCTTGACCATTTGTTGTAGTTATCTCCTCAGAGCCCTCAAAAGGAGTAGATTCAAAGTGAGTGTAGTGGATCAGATGTAATATGTTGATTGGCACCACTATCTTCATACCATTCATCATCAAAAATATCTCCATTTGCAAGCATTGCACTTAGATTTGAAGGAGGTTGTCTTCCTTGATATGAGAAGTTTAACCTTTGAGTGCAATTAGGTGCCAGATGACCTTTGATGTTGCACAAAGCTGACATGGTGCTCATCGAATTGGAATTGGAATATCCTCTACCGAACCATTTCTTGAGAAGATAGCAGATTAGGAAATCTACCACCTCTAAATCCTCCTCTATGACTTCTTGAAGAATTACTTCTTGAAAAGTTAGCACCTCTAAATCCTCCTCTAGGATAGTAATTAGAAACAAAAGCTTTTGCATCATAAGTAGATCTATTAGTAGCAATAACTATCTCTTCACTGAGAAGTAAATTGTGCAATTCTTGTCTCAGAATCGAGGAGTGCGGATTCTAATTGATGTAGCAAAAGATGCATAATCAAGACAAGCCGAAAGAATGCTTACCACCAACTCATTGTCGATACGTGACAGCCAGCAGCAGCTAGTTGATCTTGCAGTTTCTTGATTTCAACCAAAAAATTGAGACAGATCCAGTCATCTTCATTGTTTGGAGCTTGGTCCTCAATGAATAGCATGAGTAGCAGATGTTTGAGCAAACCTAGCATTGATTGCCCTCCATAAACCAAATGAAGTATCAAGACTAAAGAACATAGCAAATCACAGAATCGAGATTGTTGATGAATCCATAGTATGAGTGTAGAGTCTTGACTTGCCACATGAATATTGTGGATTAATCACATCATCAGTAGCTCTTGTGCGATTGATGTACATAGGAGGACAGGGAAAACTACCATCTACATATTTGAGAACTTGGAATTTTTTAAACAAAGGTAACATCAAAGATTTCCAAGTGAGAAAATTATCATCCTTAAGTTTGAGAGGAATGATGTTAGCTATAGTGTTAAGAGGCAAAGTTGAAATTCGAACAGATTCCATTAAAGAAATTGAAAGAAAAGGTATCAAGATTTAGAGAATAAGATCAAGAATTTCAAGAAGAATGTAGAACACAAAACTAGATTTCAAACCTTCACTAGAAGATGAAATTGGACACGTTCTGCAGCAGAAAAAGCAAATGAGTGGATCGAAAAACCCTCAGAGTATCATGAACTCTGAGTCTGATACCATGATAACCTTGAATTAGGTTAATAGTGTTCTTACATCAACTAAAGAATAGAATTCTTGCATACAGATTACAACAGTAGTTAGTGTTTATATAACACACTAATTACAGCTGAACACAGGCTGGCATAAAACCTGTGGACAATATTCACTGAGAGCAACAGAAGTGTGTGAACCACACAAAATGAAAACAGTTATAAAAGTTATCCTACACCACAAATAGAGACCTTAACCTACACTGCATTACTGTCATTAGTCGGGATACAACATGTGCCTCTTTTTCTACATTATGTCTTGATACTTGACTTGGGCTAGGAATTAATCACTTGAGTTACACGGCAATAGCAGGCCGTTTGATTCAAGACTTGAGAGACTTGAGAATAACTGAACTCCTAAGCACAGTCCTGGTAACGAGTCCCGAGTATGTACGTGAAAGGCGGTGTATTGACTCTCAAAGTAAAAGTCTTTCAAATTATTTATAGCAGTTGTTATTTTAATTTAATTATAGTTTCCAGATATTATAATTGTACCCTGCTCCGGCGATAGCTGCTAAAATGACCCACTGGTTTTATTCCTTTTTTTCTTTTTAAAATAACACTTCCACAGCTGCAGGACAGCACACGACACTTCTCTGTTTGCCTCCTCTACTGAAATATTTTATCCAGGGCCATTCCGCCCTTGTGGCTATCCCATTTCTCTAATTTGTAAAAACAAAACACCCACGAAAAAAATAAATATCACGGTTTGCCGTGTCATTCCAGTAATGTTGAGTATCAGTCGATGCCTATCCTAAAAGCAATAATAAATTACCCAGGGAGGTACATTTATAATTTAAGCATTTAGATTTTGATCCTCCACTATATTTACAATAAATATATACACACCACTTGTCGGATCTAAAATTGCACAGTATTTGTTTTTTGTTTGTTTGAAAGTGGGGAGTTGAGTTGAGTTGAGTTGGAGTGAGGAATAGGAGTCATGATCTCTTTTTCAGTTGGAATTGAAATTAAAGTCATTTCTTAGTTTATTTCTCAATCAACCAACTAAATCAGATTCAGCACCAGCAGTAGTAGTAAATCCTACTAAAAGTAGTGGTTGTTGTTGTTTACCTGCATTTATTATTATGTAGATGATGATTGTGATGATTCCATGAGATTAATTAGAGGAGTTGCATTTACTTGGAATTTCATGGAAAGAGGAGATTTGAAGCAGCAGCAACAGCAGCAGAAGAATTGGTGTTGTTGGTGTTGTTGTTGTTGCTTTTGGAGATTTGATAATCATAATCAACATCATAATCAGTTGAACAGGAAGAAATCGTTAACAAAATCAACATCATCAGCAGGAGTAATTCTTCATATGTGGAATCGTTCATCATTCATATGTGGATTAATGTTATTTGCATTAGGTTTAATATCATTATTCACTGGACATGTTGCTTCTCATTTGGATTATTATTCTAATCGTTTCATCAAAGGAACTTCTCTTTTTAACAGCCGCAACAGCAATCAATTGGTATAATCATCTATTCTTGCTCATTTTGTTTATGATCTCTAATTTTGCTTTTAAGATTGTTGAGTAGTAATAGTTTGATTTGCTGATTTCAGGATAAAAGTCGTCGGAGTGCACCAGTTGATATTTGGAAATCACAGTCTTCCAAGTTTTATACTGGATGTAGTAACAGAGGGTCTCATTTCCCTCGTAAGCATCTCTATTTTGATGACATTTTGTTGCTTGTCTTGTAGTACATTACCGTCCTGAAATAGATTACAGTACCGTCTTATAGTACCTGAACTTAAGTATAAGTATGATTGTAACCTGCTTGATTATATGACTCAGAACTATCTTAGTATCTTGGCATAGACTGTGTTTAGTCAGTGAACTGGTGTTTATCGAATTACGGTGAAACTTAAAAGAGAAAGTTCAACCACATACTTGTGTTATGTAACGGAATGAGAAAGCAATTTTGGGTGCTGCTCTTCATTTGTCTTGTATTTTTCTATTCACATTCTGTTATGAATTTTAGGTGCTGTAAGTGAGCGCAAGTCAAATGGCTATTTGCTTATTGCAACCAGTGGAGGGCTAAATCAACAAAGAACGGGGGTAAGTGAAGCTCTTCTTTTCTTGTTCTATGTTGGTCTTGTGCGTTTGTGAAGATTTGTGGATTCAGCATATTCTAGTTAATCCAAACTTTATCTGTTTTTTTTTTTCTTCCTTGAGCTTAACTTTTGACGAATAAGCTCAAACCTGTCGGCCAGTTAGCTTGCTTTACTCATACCATACATTATTTCATTATTGTGTTATGGAAAACCTGGAGAGTGTACCATTCAGAATTGACATGGGGCTTCTGTTCCAATACTCAGATAACTGACGCAGTAGTTGTTGCACGAATTCTCAATGCCACATTGGTTGTACCTGAACTGGACCATCATTCCTTCTGGAAAGATGATAGGTAAGTCGAATGTTATAACTTTGCTTGACATTATGTGTCATTTCTTCCTTTATATCATTCTTGTTCAAACTAAATGCTACTATTTCTATGTTGTATTACCGTGTTTATAACTTTCATTAATATGCAGTGACTTTCGCAACATTTTTGACATCAACTGGTTCATCTCCTATCTAGCAAAGGATGTCACAATTATCAAAAGAATACCTGATAAAGTAATGAGATCAATGGATAAACCTCCATACACAATGCGTGTTCCCAGGAAATCCACTCCTGAGTATTACCTGGATCAAGTTCTGCCGATACTTGTGAGGAGACATGTAAGAAGGCCCTCTACCTTATTATTTGAAATTATATTTTTTTAATTAACATGATGAAATGATCTCACCGCAGTTTAAAAAAGGCAGTTGTGCAATGGCTGAGGTTACAAATGACTTTATCAAATGTTTACGACTTCGCATTCTATCTTTGCGAATTCGAAATAGTATCTTTCTGCACTAGAACATCCTTCATATCCAACAATAGTCAGCAATTTGTGAAATTGAAACGTCCTTTTAAGTTTTCTATTTTGTAATATGGATTGCTCCCTTATGTTAAGGATGCATGTTTTGTTCACTTTGAATACTTGTCCTCTACTAGATTCACCTAGATTTTGTATGGCTTTGCAATTTCTCTCCTGTTTAATTTGTTGACACTACTGGGTAATAAACCACCTACACTTATTATCGTGAAGAGGCTCATCTGCCTTCTTTTTTTCATCAAGAAGAAGGAGAATATCCTCTTACTGGATCCCTTAAATAAAATAAATGAGCCGTGGCAGCTACAAGAATGAAATAAAGGGATGACAGAAAACATTCATAAGCTATTAGCCGTCACACTCCAAGCACAAATAAAATCTTGTGCTGTAAATAAATATGTGTCTCGTTCTGACTTGCTTGTCTAATGATTTCATTCTTTTTTTTGCTGAGATTACTATTTGTCAGGGCAGAACGCATCTTCTGGTATTTTGCATCTGTCTATTTCCCACACTTATCACTTTGCACCTTTGTTCCCCAGGCTCTTCAGTTGACAAAGTTCGACTACAGGCTTGCCAACAGTCTTGATGACGACCTACAAAAGCTGCGTTGCCGGGTTAATTATCATGCATTAAGGTTTACAAAACCTATAGAAGAACTTGGTAAAAAAGTGGTGATGAAAATGCGAAAGATGTCTGATCGTTTTATTGCCGTTCACTTGAGGTATTTGTTTGCTTGAAGCCATGAATGTCTCGCTCTTCTATTGAAAATGAGATGAAGTTGTTTGCTTCAAACAGAAACGTTCAACCGTGTTCTTAATACATGAATTATTGGATAAACAAGCAAGTCTAGTTTTCTATCTGCAGTCTGAATTTCTATCATATTTTTTGTTTTATAATACCTCCACTTCTACTACATTAGGTTAAAGTTGTCCGCATCGGATCTTTTGTACGAATGATTACATTCTACATTTGAAATTCATCTAATTTGTTTATTTTCAATATTGAAGGTTTGAACCTGACATGCTAGCCTTTTCTGGTTGTTACTATGGAGGAGGTGATAAAGAGAGAAATGATCTGGGTGCAATCAGGAAGCGTTGGGCAACACTGCCTGTAAGATATCCTACATACAGTATTTGCTTTTGGAAATCCTGTGCAACTTAATAGCTGAGGAAGTTAGTGTGATTTGCTTCTTTTTTCACTTAAAATCCAGCATGCATAGCTGCTAAGACAAATTAATTTATGTACTAGAATACAACAATGTGTCAATCTTCATTTTCCTCTTTAAATTTCACAGGAATTGAGCCCTGAGGGAGAGCGAAGACGTGGAAAATGTCCTCTCACTCCTCATGAAGTGGGTTTAATGTTGCGGGCTCTTGGTTTCAAAAACGATTCTTATCTCTATGTTGCATCAGGAGAAATATATGGTGGAGAGGAGACTCTGCGACCTCTTAGAGAGCTTTTCCCCAATTTTTATACTAAGGAGATGCTTGTTCACGACGAGTTGAAACCATTTTTGCCTTTCTCATCTCGCCTCGCCTCCATTGACTATATTGTCTGTGATGAAAGCGATGTATTTGTCACGAATAATAATGGAAATATGGCCAAGATACTTGCAGGTCGAAGGTGAGAATCAACCAAAATTTTCTTTTCTTCAGTCGTTTGGTAGTTGTATTTACTATGCGATTATGTGTGTCAAATTTACCCGCTTTTCTTCTGTTTTCTATGTTAAGATACAATAGAGCTGTGTCGGGAGTCAAAGTTAATTTTTCGTAGAAAGGGAAGTCACAGACCTGAAAAATTGCTAATTTAAAGCTTGATATCCTGAACTACTACAGTTGTCAAGTATGCAAGATCTTCAAAAAAAAAAAAAAAAAAAAGTATGCGAGATCACCAAAATTCACTTTTTGCATGATAGGAGAGCTTGATTAGTGGGAATCCTTCATTTATTTTAGCTCTTTTTGAGATATTGCAACCATAAAATAGGCATTCTAAGTTTCTGTCACTTTGTGAACACAGTTTTTTGTGGGCTTGTATTACTAGTTATTTTCATTACGCGCTACATCCTAGATGACTGCTGACTGCTATTCCTCTAATACTAGTTTATGTTACTGTACACTAATACTGGTTTAATTTATCTAATTTTTTTATTTTTTTTGAATTCATGTTGTGGTTCAAAGGAGGTATATGGGGCACAAGAGAACTATCAGGCCAAATGCAAAGAAATTGAGCTCAGTATTCATGACCCGAAATGAGACGGATTGGGATACTTTTGCCAGGAACGTAAGATCAAGCCAGATAGACTTTCTTGGAGAACCTGAGGAGATGAGACCAGGAAGGGGTGAGTTTCACGAATTCCCAACATCGTGTGTCTGCAAGAAAGACATTAGTAACAACAGAGATGAGCCTGAAGCCAGAACCTTAAGCTCAAAAGAATGGAAAGAATGGAGGCGAGGATAAGAAAGTTAAAACAGAAGACTAGAATTGATGGAGAAATTGGCGAAAGTGTGGGCGACATAGCTAACAAATCCTCTCTAGGGGGAAATTACCCCAATTGAAATTATCACCAAGCAAAACAAAGAGTAGTTACGAGGCACATAATAGGTAACTTTGTTTATGTTTGTTCCCATCACCTGGCACCACTGAAATGAGTGCGGAAGCCATGGTGTTGGTGAAATGGGGACTGGTGGAGGTAGATTTAGGCTTTTATGTCTGTAGTGAATGCTTTTTTTCAATGAGCCTACAAGAGCACGAGAAAAGTAGTTGGGTGGGGTTGGGGATTGTGTGTATATAAAGAGGGGAAGGTGGACGCACTGACTGCAGTTGAGTAGCTAGCACCAATCAGTTTTTGTTATATCAAGGTACACCATTGTAGGCTCTTGTGTGTTGTCAATTTGTGTCTGGTCCTATCTTGTTGAATGAAATGAAACTTTAGATGACTGCTACAATGGGCACTAGTTTTCTCTAACCAACCAATAAGTGATGTGAGAGACGAACCTTGAAATAACTGCCGTTTAACAACCTTCCACATTTAGGGTCGACCAAAACCGAATTAGGGACCAAAACCGAATTAGGGGCAACATAAAACGACAAAATAGCAAATAATCGGAAGGTTATTTTCGGGGTGTTTTTTTTTAATGGCCAAACTACCCTTTACAATCGGTAGATAACTATATAATCGGTAGGTAATCAACAATCGGGAGTAAATTTAGTTTGTAAGACTTCCGAAATCTTTTGAATTTTGATTATTCTATAATCGGTAGTAAATAAAGTTATATTGACTCCCGATTATACAATAAACCTTTGGCAAAAATGCTACCATAATCGGTAGGGAATTTAGGTTATTTAACTTCCGAATATAGAGTAGCCCCAAAATCAGATTTTGCAAAAATCCTCTTTTTTTTGGAATTTTGGTTGAGCCTATAATCGGTAAGAAAGGAAGAGTTATCATGACTTCTGATTATACAGTGGTTTTTTTTGCAAATATCCTACCATAATCGGTAGTCAATATACTTCGTATAACTACCGAATATAGAGTAGCCCCAAAATCAGATTTTGCAAAAATCCTCTTTTTTTTGGAATTTTGGTTGAGCCTATAATCGGTAAGAAAGGAAGAGTTATCATGACTTTCGATTATACAGTGGCTCTCTTTGAAAATATCCTACCATAATCGGTAGTTAATATACTTCGTATAACTACCGAATATAGAGTAGCCCCAAAATCAGAGTTATCATGACTTCCGATAATGAAGAAACCCTATGGGAACAGACACGTTTTGTGAAAATTTATGGAAAACCGAATAGGTTTTCAAATTCATTAACCGAAAAAATTTCCACAAGACGTTGTCTCGCACTCTGCTAGGGGTCGTTGCCCCTAGACCCCCACGACCTGACCTGTAGGGGCTACGCCCTCCCGGACAGCGGCAAACAATTTTGAAAATATCCAACACATATAACTACCGAATATAGAGTAGTCCCAAAATCAGATTTTGCAAAATTCCTTTTTTTTCTGAACTTTGGTTGAGCCTATAATCGGTAGTAAATGAAGTTATCATGACTTCCGATTATACATTATAATCTTTGTCGAAATCTTACCATAATCGGTAGTAAAAATAGTTCATATAACTACCGAATATAGAGTTGCCCCAAACTACCGATTATGGATTAGCCTCCCGATTATAAAGGGGCATATAAGTATTTTTAACTTATTTTGTCTTTTACATCGCCCCTAATTGCGTTGGGGTCGCCCCTAAGAGCTTCTCCAATGGTCATTGTGTGTGCTTCCTATGTGGCATCACAAATAAGACATCCCCGATATGTTTTTCCTTAAAATTAGGGAGAAAAAAAATTTCATCTCCAATGGTATTGCATGTAACCTCTTCATTTAATTAGTATAATTTTTATTTTCCATAATTAAGATTTTGCTAAAGCTAAAAATGGTTATTTAATATATTAAAGTCAATTCAATTAATTAAAAGATGACTAGGATGGTAGACAATGTCAAGGGGAATGTCTAAAACTTGACATTCTCCTTGACATTGTCTACCCAAAGTCATATATACATTGGTTTAAGACATCATGGTTGGAGAATGATTTTAGAGAAAATGGATGTATATCCTAGGTGGATTTTAACATTTATCTCCACACACATGCCATTGGAGAGACTCTAAATGCGCCAGGTTTAACAACTGGAGGTTATTTTGAGAAATTTCCTTGGCTATCTGTGAACTTTTTTGGCTGGATAAATTTTTTTTTTTTGTAGCCTCTTCGGCTCGTGTATAAAATCCACCTTGCACATAACCTCGTTAGCAAAACTCAACCAACCACCACTGCATTTTTTAACTATTCGTATCATATGGCATTAACATCCACCACAGTCTGCATTATGGTACAGCATATCCAGATGATCGCCGCATCACGCATGAGATGAGGTCTTGATAGTGCACGCTTTCTTCTAGGAAACTCCGACGCGTCACAAACAAACAAAAGCACAGGATCTCTCAAACCCGTCTCTACAAACATCGTCACAGGTAGCTCTCCCTATTCTCATTTCTCTCAGTTTCGTTTTCGTCTTTTATCTTATCATCTTCCCACTTACAGAAAATCTCCCCAACCGTAAGAAGTTCGATCCATCTTTTT
This sequence comes from Papaver bracteatum, assembly GCA_023529315.1. Classification (NCBI taxonomy): domain Eukaryota; kingdom Viridiplantae; phylum Streptophyta; class Magnoliopsida; order Ranunculales; family Papaveraceae; genus Papaver; species Papaver bracteatum. The sequence goes on from JAJJWX010000650.1 coordinate 599,618, forward strand.
CGTAACTACTTAATTCTTGGCTAATTAGATCTTTGTTTGTTTGTTTGTTCAAAGATTAATTGTTAGTTTTTGATTTGTGTTTTTTCAGATGGCTTCGATGATGCTTAATCTCGGAGCAAATCCTACTTCTACTTCACTGCCACAGACATTTATTGGTGCCAAAGTAAATCCAGTTATCAAGACTCAGGTAATCAATCTATCAATCACATCCTTTTCTTCGATCTTCTTCTTCTTCCATTTCATATCATCATCAGAGTGTAATCTCCTTAGATTTGTTAATATAGTTCTGGATCATTTGTATTGTTTCCTTAGGATTTAGCTCGATCAACTTAATTTCGATGATTAGGATTTCTTGAGCTCGTAGATATGTGTGTGTCTTTGGATCTTTTATTATGTTAGATAATTCGAACTGCATCAAACTGTTGGGTGTGCAAGAATATAATGCCCTGCCATATGTTAAATTTGGGAGGAGTGGCGTCTGAATGAGAAACAATTATGAAGGTGCTCTAGTCTTGGCTAAAGTTATTTCGTTTTTCGATTGGATGACTGACCTTCTGACCTCGGAAAGAATTACTTCAATTTCTTATCTACAAATTCACATCATATTTACCCTCGAAAATGATCACTAGGAGAAGTTGAAGTGGCTAATTACATAAAAACTGGGATTGGGCAATAATGACTATGTCTTTTGGTTCTTTTGCTCCTCCTGATTAGATACGCCTCAATGAAGAATTTCCTGTCCAGGAATCTGTACAATAGAATGAAAGGAAATTAATAATTGCATATGCTAATCGGGATTCCTATGTATGATTGGGGACATTACCTGTGGAGCAGAATTGAAAGTTTTATAACTGATGTTGCAGTCATTCGGGCGTGTGAGCATGTCTGTTGCAGTTAAGGCTTCTCGTTTTGAGGGAGTGACAATGGCTCCTCCAGATCCAATTCTTGGAGTGTCTGAAGCATTTAAAGCTGATACTGATCCTAAGAAGCTCAATCTTGGAGTTGGGGCTTACAGAACAGAAGAGCTTCAACCTAAAGTACTGGATGTTGTAAAAAAGGTTAGTTCACTTCTTCTCATTCTATTGGAAAATTATTGCCTTAGATGGTATTCTAAGGTCTTCAAATTTACTTTCGCTTATTAGATAGATTGTTTCTTTTCTTTACCTGATCAGTGTGAATACTAAATGTTCTGTGTAAATTTCTCTTCTCAGGCAGAGAATCTAATGTTGGAGAGAGGAGAAAACAAAGAGGTATCTTAAAATTCTAGCATGGATTAGATAATCGCTTGCAATTTTTTAAATATATGTATGGTTTCTGAGTCATAATTACTCTTGCAGTATCTTCCAATTGAAGGTTTGGCTGCTTTCAATAAGGCAACTGCGGAGTTGTTGTTGGGAGCTGACAATCCTATTCTTCAGCAAGGAAGAGTATGGGAGATTCTTATTCTTTAACACTAGTCAAGTTACTTTACTTTATCCAAAATATTTTGTATCCGCATGTTTGCTATACTAAATTTTGTTATTTTAGGTTGCTACTATTCAAGGTCTTTCTGGGACTGGTTCTCTTCGTCTTGCTGGAGCATTTATCGAAAGATACTTTCCTGGCGCAAAAGTTTTGATATCATCTCCAACTTGGGGTGTGTATCACTGCCTTGACTTGTTTCTCTGTCATGGCGTTATCCATCTCCCTGTTACTAATTTCCTGGTTGGATTGTTTTGTTTCAGGCAATCATAAGAATATTTTCAACGATTCAAGAGTTCCTTGGTCTGAGTATCGATACTACGATCCTAAAACTGTTGGCTTAGATTTTGACGGGATGATTGCAGACATTAAGGTAATTTGGCATGCCATCTCTTACCTTTCCTGATAATTTTAAGACTTCAGTTAAGACTTCTAATTTTACTTCTGAAGAGGCAGTACCGAAAGAACCGCGTCTCAATCTCTCGCCTAGCCAATTTATTTATTTATTTTTAATCTGTATACTATCTTCTCAGGCAATTGGCACTTACTTTTGAAGTCCATAATTTTGTGATTATGTACTTTTGATGTTTCACTTGGTATTCCCCATAGCTTCTATTCCTTCAATTTTTGAGGGCAAAATTGCTAGAAGTTGTGCAAATCCTCAATCAGTCTTTTTTACATCTTAGCATGCCCAGTCCTTTCCTACGTGATTTCTGTAATAAAAAGAAAAAACGGTATTCTTATGTAATTACACTTTACTATCTTTTCCAGGCCGCACCAGAGGGCACCTTCGTGTTGCTTCATGGTTGTGCTCACAACCCAACTGGCATTGACCCAACTCCTGAACAGTGGGAGAAAATTGCTGATGTGATTCAAGAAAAGAACCACATCCCTTTCTTTGATGTTGCTTACCAGGTATGGGTGATTCAAAGTTAAAATTTCTATCAGTGCATCATGTAGATAAATGTCTAAAGACTCTAAACTCTAAAAACACTTTCAGGGATTTGCCAGTGGAAGCCTTGATCAAGATGCTTCATCTGTGAGGTTGTTTGCTGCACGTGGTATGGAGGTTTTTGTTGCTCAATCATACAGTAAAAATCTAGGGTTGTATGCTGAAAGAGTGGGAGCTATTAATGTTATATGTTCATCATCAGATGTGGCAACAAGGTGCAATCAGATGACTTAGCTACTTTACCTTTTGAAATTTAGGAACGAAAGAGCCAGCTGTTTGTTTCTATGATCTAACCGATTTTGAACATGAATCAGGGTAAAGAGCCAGCTGAAAAGGATTGCTAGACCAATGTACTCAAACCCCCCTGTTCATGGGGCAAGAATTGTTGCCAATGTTGTTGGGGACCCTACTCTATTCAATGAGTGGAAAGTGGAGATGGAAGCAATGGCTGGACGGATTAAAGGTGTGAGACAAAAACTGTATGATAGTCTCTCAGCTAAAGACAAAAGCGGGAAGGATTGGTCTTTTATCCTTAAGCAGATTGGCATGTTTTCTTTTACTGGTCTGAACAAAGCGCAGGTAAACTAAATTCCAGAAGTTTATTGATACTCTGATATTCACATGGCCTTACCAAATGTTGTTGAAGAACCATGCATGCTGTGATAAAATCTTAGTTTGTGTTTGAAATGTTTTAGGCCCATCTTAAATTATATTCAAATGAAGTCTCTTTACAATACCAGCCTTCGGCCGACTGCTTAAATGGGAGAGTCATAAATTTGAGATCCATGTTGTGCTGTCATTATTTTGAGCATTAGGGCATACTTCGGTTTATTGTGTTTCACTTCATTGTTGTTTTTCTCAGACTCCTAATATCTGTCTTTTCTTGATTGATCAGAGTGACAACATGACAGATAAATGGCATATTTACATGACCAAGGATGGAAGGATATCCTTAGCCGGATTATCTCTGGCTAAATGTGAATATCTTGCAGATGCCATCATCGATTCATACTACAACGTCAGTTAAAAGAGTATAGATCCTTAGCACTACAATTTATTGGCTACACATGAAGAACTCTATTTAAATTACTTATTTGTAATGGTTTCCATACCATTGAAATTTTCGGGAGCCCCACGTTCATCATACAGAGTTGATTACCTTATGGATGTCTTGAGATGTAACTTATTGTCAAACATTATTTAGAAATTCATTATTTCAGGTCTTAGAAAAGTGGATTGACTAATAATATATTGGCATGGAATAAATACGTTTATAGATTCTGTTGATGCTGCTCTTGGAGACACTGTTGTATTTGATGTTAAATCACTGCTGGATGATGTCAAAAATTAGTACTTTGTACGAACAGCGATCAATTAACATCCTAACAGAGAATTAGTCGAAGATGAATCTATAATTCACTCTTCGCAAATACTCTCAAGAGAAGGTTGCCAATTATCAAAAGACGAACGTCTCTTTGGGGATGATGAAACTTTCCTACCCTTATTTCTTCTGTTCCGATTAGCAGCTTTACTGAACGTTGTTGTTTCTCTGCGGACATCGACTGGTGTCTCCTTATTACTATTAACTCCGGTATTAAAACACATGAAACAACTATCATCATCCCAACAAAACCCTTCTTTCTCCATCAATTCACTTATAGTTGAATTACTACTACCATTAGCTCTTTTTACATTATCATGATCATCATTGAAATTCAAGCTCAAGCATTTATTATATGCAGTATTCGGAGTAGTGGCACCAATACTATGTTTTTGTTTCAAATCGGAAAACAACCAACAAGTGGAAATCATTGGCCGATTCTCTTCTTCATCACTGCTGCGACTTGGTTTGGTACTAATGTCTTGTGAATTCGGGGACAAATGACCATCAGAAGGAGAAGCAGGAGAGTGTTTCAGGTATGCACGCTGAAGCTTACTTACAGTGGAAATAGGTACAACATAGAATTTTTGGCCCAACTTGAGTGTAGAATTTGGTTCAAGAATTGCCCATGGTTGTTGGAATACATGCGGATATGCTACAAAGCATCTAGAGTTCCTTGACATGATCTCCGATGGGAGTATAGGCCGGTCGTGGAGCTCGACGTGACCTCCTGGATGAACTATCTTTACCACCTAGAGAAACCCATCTCTATCTCGAGACCCTAAGAGGTAGAGAGAAAAGAAGCATTTGTGACTTAATATGCCCCAAAATCGACTGTCATCTTGGGGATATGCCCCAGAATTCCAGTTTTTGGGAATATGCCCCAAAGTAACGGTTTCCGTCAAGGAACCGTTAAATAGACTATTTATCGTAAATGTGTATGAACTTTCTCTCTAATTTTTTCGAGATTTTTTCGTCTGAATATGTTCCCGAACCTTGTAAAGGTGTTAATATATCGAAAATCTACCTTTTAATTCGCATATGTGATCCCAAGTGTATGCGAATCTTGACTACTTAACGGTTTTGGATGGAATTTTGGACGGCTGGGGCATATTCCCAAAAACTGGAATCCTGAGGCATATCCCCAAGATGACAGTCGATTTTGGGGCATATCCCCAATATTCCCATAAGGTTTTGTAGCTACATTTAGTGGAAGGCCTGACGAGATTACCAAAGAGATTAGTAAAATATGTTAACTAGATATTGCATTTTCAATTGTTGATTTCCACGAAGAAGCAATGTTTTTTCTTAATTAGTGATGGATTATTGTATGTCATTGGACCTAACTTATTATTAAGATTCTGTATTATCAGTTTATGATTGTATTTGTCGATAGGTTTTAAGCATTTATATTATAGAATTCTTTACGTGTTTTTCATAATTGCAACATGTTAGAAAACAACCAAGACATTAAAACAAAATAAAGACGAAATGAATAATCTCGTTACTGGGAGAGAGAAACGGATTCCAAATCCTTTGCCTAAAAGCAATCATGCAAAGTGTCCAATCTGCGGTTTTCATTTTCTTTTGGACATGAATGGTGATACTATGTGGTTTAGTGGATCAACTACACCCATAAGTCTTCGGTCTTGCACACTTGCATCAAACCATGCAAATGCTTTCACTCTTAAAGCCTTGTACAACATAAGTCTATTTCATTTTCTCTCTAAGTTTTTATGTCCCCATAAGCATAAAAAGTTTACCATGCATCAATGTGCTTAAATAAATTGGCAATATCAACAACACAATAAATACAAAGACATAATGCATCAATCCCATATTATTGCATCAAAGGAAGATTAAAAAACTTGTGCATCACATGGGACTAAACAGGCGATCACTCTCCTTACTGATGCTTTATTCTCTCAAACATGAAATTACATTTCTGCTTACTCTCCTCTATTGATTTACAATGCACTTTCTTACATTTATATCTCAGTAACATGGCCAAAACTATACATAACCAAATGCACAAGCCTTGGAAAGCCAAGTGTCTAAGAGGAAAGTTTTCGTAACCGCCTAAAATTGTGCATAACTGACCACAATCTCTGACTTAAGATAATTGATGCTATACATGTCCCAAATGGTTGTGGACACTTTAATATGGTTATAAACTCACTTCATAAACCATTCCAACGTGTCTCTCAACCCTGGCATTCGTGTAAAGCTAAGAACCAACTCGTAACCGTGACTCGGGAAAATATTGCGTCATCATTGCGCGTCACTACGTTGTGGCTTTGTGTTGTGCTTGCTTTGAGAAAAATGCTAATCTTCGCAAAGAGAATGAAGAATTAAAGTCCGAATCTGTCAATCTTCGCGAGCAGTTAGAATCTGGATCTGTTGGCCTTCATGAGAAGATCAAACGATTAGAAACTGAACTCTCTTCTTCGCAAGATAAGGTTGCTAGTCTCCAAGCTGCGAATGATCAACTTTATGGTAAGAAATTTTTCTCTTTTTCCTTTATCCCTGTATTCCTTTGTGTTTTCTTATTTAATTAGTCCTCTTCGCAAATATTTACGGCCTCTCTGATGAAGCTGTATTCCTTCATTCTTTTCCAAATCCAATAGATGATGATACTCTCCTCAATCGCCTTAATGATTCTTTGAGCAATTTTTTAAATGATGAAATTAATTCTCTTTCCATAGATGAACTTAGATCCAAACTTCACCTCTTAAAAATCGAGCATAGATTCAACTTGGGTTTAACCAATAAATTTAAACGCCTTTATATTGATTCAAAAGAGGAAATTAATAGATTAAGAAGCAATAAAGTGATCTTATTGATGAGAAAGACCTTATTGCTAAAAATGGTGCTCAAGCTTTAGCAGATTTTCATAAAACTCTTCTTGATGTTCAAGTTGAAAGAGATAGACTTATCTGCGAGAATAGAGCTCTTGTTGAAAGGGAAACCCAAGTTCGCTCCTGCCTTCTCATTAGTAATGATGATGAGTTTTCTTGGGCTGCGAAAATTCTTGACAATGACAGAAACAATTTAGGCGTAGATGTTAGTCTTTAAGCTGATCATTCTGCCATGATTGAGGATATGATCTTGCAAAGAGAAGGTTGTTATTCTTTTTTTCCACTAATCCATTTTGTAGCTGTATCTTCACTATTTTATTAATATGTTGTCATCTGTTCGCAGTATCTGAAGAAACCTTTTGGCAGAGAGTTGGAAGAAGAAAAGGGAAATCTCGCAAGACTTCTGTCTTCTCGCAACGAGAAATTTTCCAAATTCAAGAAGCAAATTCAGATTTCTCTGGCGAATTTCAGAAATGTTCTTGTTGGTGTTCGCAATGATTCTATTAAGATGGTCTACGATGATCATAAAATTCCTCATTCTACTTACCCTTATCTAGCGAATGAAATTCCAAAGAATATTCTTGACCTTGTCATCTCCGATAGCGAAGCTGAAGAGTCTGAAGAAGATGAAGATGAAATTGAAGAAGAAGAAAAATCTGGTGAAGACAATGATGGATCTAAATAGTTTTGTCTTCCTTTTTAATCTTTTTGTAATATTTGTACACTTATCCCTTTTTCCTTGTAAAATATTGCTGCAAATTTCTCCAGCTTCTAATGTTCTTTAGTGTATAGATCTGCATACATTAGAAAATAATTTCTTTTTGCAATATGTTAATCAATTTTCTTATTAATTTTTTAACTATCTGCGTAAATCTGTCATATAAAGATGAATAATAATTTTATCATTCTGTTCATTCCCATACTTGCCTCTGTTATTCATCTGCAATATGAAAGATTGAGTTGATTAGTTACGAATAAGATCTGTTTGTAAGTTTTGCCTCAATATCTGCGTAAATATCGCAAGTCACATCTGCTTATTCTCATGATCTCTGCATAAATATCGCAAGTCATATCTGCTTATTCTCATGATCTCTGCGTAAATATCGCAGGTATTCAATCTTGATCTCTTGCGGTCTTATTTTTCCTTTCTAGTTAAAGGTCTTATTTAGCCACATTTTGTTTTGGCGACAAAATCGCAGGACGTCCTTACATTTGCATGTAAAGACCCATTGATCTTGTCTTATCCTTTTCTTGTCAATTTGTTGCGACAATATGATAGGCCTAAGTTTTCTTGCGAGAACAAAGCCCCATAACATTGCCGTCTTGCGATGAAATCGCAGGACGTCTTTACACTTTCATGTAAAAACCAATTGATCTCATCTTATCTTTTTTCTCTTGGCTTTTTGCCTCTGTATGATTGTTGCACAAATATGACAAGCCTAAATATTCTTGCGAATATAAAGCCTCATGACATTTGCGTCTTAAGACACTTATCAGCTCCCTAATGGAGGGTGCCGCCCTTATCTTCCCCCTGGTTGCCCCTTCAAGGAGGCGTACATCGGTCATACAAGACTAGCTCCTCCCATTCGGTCCTGACAACAACCAGTTGTTTTCGCAGTCTCTTATCCTTTTTGCCTATATGGCTTATAGTTACGAGACTGCACCCTAGGTGGGGTTTTCTTTGGGCCGAGTGCATCATAGCTAAGACTTTCCAAGAATGGCCAGGGTAGTTTCATACGCCCCGGGCACCCTTGGATTAACCGTGTACCTCGGCGCCTTTGTCATATTTTGCACTCCTTAGAAGAGACCTTCGGTCGTCCAACTGTTAATATATATATATAGTTGGAAATCCAAAGTATCTCTCCTAGATAGGTTTTCTTAAACCCCAATATCTTCATGACTCAGGTTCCAGCGGCGGTATAACCTTATCCCTGAGCCATGAATACAGATGCCCCCTTATATGACGTACTTTAGGTCTTACATTTGCCTCTTGAGAAATTTTTGTTCACGAACTAGGGTGTAGGCCATAAAGGTTCGTCCCATTCTAATGTCTCTGCGAAATTTTATTCGCGTTTCTGCGAAATTTTCGCGTTTCTTCAGTCTTTGATTTTCTCTTTTTGCATTTCAGCTCTTGTATAATTTTTCAATTTCATATTTTTCATTGAATTGAAACATATTTTTGTAAAATTCTCTTCAAAAAATCATTTAGACATTTCTCATACTTCACGATCTAAAATTTTTACCTTTTCTACTTACTATTTTCTGTTTCTGCTTTTTTGTTGCGCTTTGCTACGTTTTCTCCATCTGCGAGATGCTCGCCATCTATTGGTTTCAGCATATGTTGACTTCGCAACATTCCTTCTTCTCGCCGTTCTAATATATCCACCATCAACCTTTCACTTCTTTGCTTTTGTTTGATGTTATGTTTCCAGTTTTTGTTCTTCGCATCCCTTTCCTCGCAAGATTCCATATCAATTTCATAGAACTTTTTTCCTTCAACCCAATATTCCTTGATGACTCCAACACCGCTGGGATGTGGAAATTTAATGCACTAGTGGTAAGTCGATGCTATACCTAGAATCCCATGCAGCCAAGCTCGGCCAATCAAAGCATTGTAAGGAGATTCAACATCAACCACACAGAATTAAATCTTAGAAGATATCCCCTTCAATGGAATACGCATTTTAATTTCCCCTTTGGGCTTGTTGGCAGTACCATTGAAACCATAGATCTTATAAGTCGATGGTATTAGATCCTCATCTCTTCCTCCCATGGTTCTATGATAAAATAAGATATCCACTGAGCTTCCAGTGTCAATTAGAACTCTGTTAATGGCCCAAGAATCTTCAGCTTCTTCATCCTCATTTTCTTCATCTTCTTCTTCTATTTGTTTTGGATTTATTTCTAATCTTACCACTAGTGGGTTGTCATGCATCTCGCCAGGCTATGGTACCTCTTGTGCTGTGAAAGAAATAACTTGCTTTTGCCACTCTTCTAATGGCGAAGCTTTCGCAATGTTTATTATCTCTCTTCCGTCTGCATATCTCACAAAGATTCTGCTTAAAACATTACCGTGGAAGTCTTCTATAGTCTTGTATGAATGTATGATGGAGTTACAAGATAGATTCTTCGCTTTTGCTCTTACTTCTATCACAAATATTTCTCCTCCTTTTGTTGTATTCACTCTGCGAATTTCTGGAGCTGGGGGTAGTTGCTGAGACTGTGGGTGATCTCTTAGAAAATTGTTTAATTTTCCCTGGTCTATCATCCTCAAAATAATTCTTTTTATATTCCTGCAGTTGTTTGTTGTGTGACCATGAAAATGATGATAAGAACAAAATTCTAGACTTCGATTATTTGGATGTGGTTCTTTTCCCATATTCCAGGGTACGGGTATGTCCTCCATCAAAATTATAGCCTCCCAAATTTTCTCTATGCTAGCATTTAGAGGTGGCATCTTAATTTCTTCCCATATGATCTTCTGACTTCCTTGCCCTCTATAATAATTTTGCCTCTGTCCACCATAAGTCTCTTGCGGTTGATCAAGCCTCTGAATTTTATTATTTCCACTTATACTGGAAAAATTTCTTTCCCTTTCGAATTATTCTTGATCTCTACTTCTCATAGCTACTAATTTCTGTTGACCACCATCCATACTCTTTTCTTGCTTCACCTGCGAAGTGCTCGCTACTGTATTTATTAACCTAAGAAGTAAACTTGCATTTGCTGCACCTGAACTGGTGTTCGCAATGGGATATGACTCCATCTCGTTTTGCTTCTCCTCCAATGCAATATATTCTTCTTGTAACTCTCGCAGCTCCTTCATGGTGATTGTATTTTTGATTCTGAAAATTTGTATGTACAGCAGATTGGTTGCGAACATAGCATTAATGAAAGATAAAATGAGGTATCTCTCATCCACTCTTCCTGCCATTTCACTACACATTGTCTTCCATCTTATGGTTAGATGTTTTAAACTCTCGCCAACCCTCTGTTTTAATCCATATACATCTTCAATGCCAGGTCACGAAGAATTGTTACTTATATACGCCCCCAAAAATGTAGTTTGTAGATGATTGAAACAATTTATAGTATTCTTGGGTAACCCTTCAAACCATTTCAGAGCTTCTCCAGTTAGGCCGGATGCAAAATATTTGCACAATACAACATCATGATTTTCCCACTGCAGCATACACCTAACATAAGCTTTGACATGTTGAATAGCACAAGTAGTTCCATCAAAGATACTGGTTAACGTTGGCAAATTACATTTTGGGGGTATTCCTCCCAATTGTACTTCTTGGGTAAATGGAGTTTTCGCAGCTTCTTCAATGGCTTCATCAAGTTGTCTTCTGCCTCCCTCTCTTCTGTTATTTAACATTCCTCTCATTTCTGCTAACTCTCTTAAGATCCGTTCATTTACAGCCGAACTTTGCTCCATTGGCCTTTTCAGGGCAGCTTCCCTTCTTCTGCGTTCATGTCTTTCTTGCCTTTCGAGGTTTTGTGCTTCTTCTTCTGCATCTTCATTCTGCCTTCTTCCGCGATTTTCTTCTTCACCTCCTTCTTGAATTCGCAAATGATCATGCCTTTCATTTTCTATTCTGTGATTTTCTTCATTTCTCAGCGTTTCTCTTCGCCGTATTTCTATTCTTCTTTGTATTCTATCATATTCCTCATTGATATTATCATTGTTGCGATTTTTTGCACGTCTCCTTTAGCGATTGTCATGATTGTTCTGACGTATTGCTTCTTGAAACTCTTGTTCTTCCACTTCTGCTCTCAATCTTTCTCTCTCGCAAGCTAAACGTGCTTGTTCAACATAATGTCTCTCAATTTCATCCTCAATTATTCTTCGGTTTCTTTGAATTTCTCGCTCATGTAATATTCTCCTACCTTCTTCTCGATTCTCTTCACCATCTTGGTTATTTCCACTTTCTTGATTTCTATTACCACGTCTATCATCCACAGTTTCACCACGCGGAATGTAGCAATCATTAATCATCTCTTCTTCTCCATAATGCTGCTCTTCATTTGGATTTTGCGTTCCCTCTCGAATGTTTTCACCAACATTTATCACAGGGGAATTTCGTTTTGCTTCTTCTCTAAATGATCTTGAACTTGATCTTGCAGTACTTCTTGATCTCCTACTTTGTAATCTCAAATTCTCCATTCTTAACTCGTGATTTTGTCTTGTTAAATTTGCGCATTCTTCCGCCTCTAATCTCCTTTCCTATTGTATTTTTTGTCTTAAAGTCTCTACTGCTTAATTTTCGTCATCTCCATGAATTAATCCTTCAACCGCCTCTTGATCTCTTCCCTCTCGCCTTCCATTTCTTAATTGTCGGTTTTCTTCCTCTTCCATTGAATCTGATCGCCAAGTATGCACACTTACTCTGTCATAATCCATAGTTCTATCTTGTATCAGTGTTTGCTGATTTTGCTGTTGAACTTAATTTTCTCCATTATTCCTTGTTCTATTGCTCCTTGTTCTTAATCTTGAAGATTCTCCTATTTCATTTGTCCCTTCACCTGCAATTCTTCTACTCCTCCTTACAGTTGTAGGTTGTTCTGATGTATTTATTCTTCTAGCTATTCCTTCAATTTGATGTATTATTGTAAATCACGTAAAAATATTTTCCAATTTCTTCAAATTCTTACAAATCACAACTTCAACCTTTGCTTAGAAACATCCCTGTTTCTAGCGCCATTATGTAGTTGCAGGAATTACTACACTACACTCCTCACATGAATCCACAATTATCAACACATATTTGAAGATTAAAAACAACACTTTATTGATTAATTCTCGGAAATGTTACAAGGAATGGAAGAAATCAAGAATACAACCGCTCACAAGCATTTTCTCTCTCCTCAAAACTTTCTTCAAAACTCCAAAATTGACCCCCCCCCCCCTCTTCTGGGTCTAATAGTTTTCTTTATATAGGATAGTTACATAGTGAATGACAGCTAAGTTATCCCTTATTTTCGGATCTGACTCGCGATACTCTCGCAGTAGTTGTAATGCTTATTCTCGCAGATGCTGTAATCTTCGCAGGATCGTCATGCTCTCCCCGTGTTTCTGTCACCGTCATCCGTTACGTCATTCTTTGAATCATTCTTTGGGTTAGTCTGCGACGCTCGCAGAGTGTCGTTGAAGAACTCGCAGAAATGTTATTTATAAATTTCGCAAGAGCATTGTTGTGGCGATATTCTGATCCTACATTATGCATTCCCATACTTGCCTCTGTTATTTGTATTCAGATGAGTGATTGAGCATGTTACTTTTGTTTATTAAAATAACTTGCGATAAAATCGCAATTATATATGCATAATCTCGCAATCATAAATTGTTGGAAAATCACAATTATCTCTGTAAAATTTCGCAATCATAAATTGTTATAAAATCGTAATTATCTCTGCATAGTTTCGCAATCATAAATTGTTAGATTGCTTTCGTTCTTGTATTTTGATGTGGTCTTATTTTGCCTTCCTAAGTAAAGGTCTTTTTTTTTATTACGACAAAATCGCAGGACGTCCCTACACTTTTGCGTCATGTAGAAACCCATTGATCTTGCCTTATCTTTTTATTCTTTTGTATTTTTGCTGCGACAATATGACATGCCTAAATTTTCTTGCGAAACTAAAGCCCCATGACATTGCCGTCTTGCGACGAAATCGCAGGACGATTATACACTTTCATGTAGAAACCCATTGATCTCGCCTTAACTTCTCTTTTGTATTATTGCCTCTTCAGGACTGTTGCACAAATATGACAAGTCTTAATACTCCCGTGAGAAAAAAGCCTCATGACATTTGCGTCTTAAGACACTTATCATCTCCCTAATGGAGGGTGCCTCCCTTATCTTCCCCTGGTTTCCCTTTCAAGGAGACGTACTACTGCCATACAAGACTAGCTCCTCCCATCCAGTCTTAACAACAACCAGTTGTGTTCGCAGCCTCTTATCCCTTTTGCCTATATGGCTTATGGTTACGAGACTGCACCCTAAGTAGGGTTTTCTTCGGGCCGATTGCATCATAGCCAAGACTTTCCAAGAATGACCAGGGTAGTTTCATACGCCCAGGGCACTCTTGGATCAACCGTGTACATCAGCGCCTTGGTCATACTCTGCACCCCTTAGGAGAGCTCCTATTACCTTAGTCTCCCAACTCAAGTCATATGCTCAAGTTGAGAATCCAAGGTGTCTCTCCTGGATGGGCTTTCATTGACCCCAAATCTCCATGACTCAAGTTCCAGTAGCGGTGTAACCTTATCGCCGAGCCATGCAACAGATAACCCCTTCTATGACGTACTTTAGGTCTTACATTTGCCTCTTGCGAAATTTTATTCGCGAACTAGGGTGTACGCCATAAAGGTTCGTCCCATTCTAAAGATTATTCTTTTGCATTTCACCTCTGTTGTAATTTCTCAATCTCATTTTTATCATTAAGTAAAATATGTTTTTGAAATTTTCGCAATAAATCAATCTTACATATCTTTTTCTTTTCTCAATATTTTTTTCATTTCACAGTTTGATTTTTTTTACCTTTACTGTTCTCTGCCTCTGCGAGATTGATAGCTACTTTCTCACCTTCTGCGAGATTTTCTTCGCTTGTTGTTTTCAGCAGGTTCTGACTTCGCAATATCCCTTCTTCTCTTTGCTCTATTGTGTCAACCATCAAACTCTCTCGTCTTTGTCTTTGCTTAATGTTATATTTCCAATTATCCTTCTTGGAAGCTCTTTCCTCGTAGGACTCCATATTAATCTCATAACATTTCTTACCTTCGACCCAATCTCCCTTTATTACTCCAATGCCACTAGGATGTGGAAACTTAATACACTGGTGAAAATTCGATGCCACACCTAAAATCCCATGTATCCAAGGTCGACCAATTAAGGCATTATAGGGCGACACTACATCGACAATGCATAATAGAATCTTGGAAGATATCCCCTTTAATGGAATTATCATTGTGATCTCCCCATTAGGCTTATTAACAGTACCATTAAAACCATAAATTTTGTAAGTTGAAGGTATTATATCCTCATCTCTGCCTCCCATAGTCTTATAAGTATGATAGAATAAGATATCCACAGAACTTCCCGTGTCAATTAAGACTCTATTAATTGCCCATGAATCTTCGGCCTCATTATCTTCATCTTTTATTTGTTTTGGGTTTATCTCTAGTCTCACCACCAATGGATTGTCATGCATTTCACCAGGCTCAGATACTTCTTGTGCAGTAAAAGAAATAGTCTGCTTTTTCCACTATTCTAATGGCGAAGCTTTCGCAATATTCATTATTTCTCTCCCATCAGCATCTCTTGTGAAAACTCTGCTTAAAACATTGTCATGGAAATCTTCAATTGTTTTGTATGAATGTACAGTAGAGTTACAAAACATATTTTTTGCCTTCACTCCGACTTCTATAACAAATGTTTCTCATCCATTTGTTGCGTTTACTCTGCGAATTTCTGGCGGTGATGGTAACAATTGAGATTGAGGGTGCCCTATTAAAAAATAATTTAGCTTTCCCTGGTCTATCATTCTGAGAATGATTCTCTTTATGTTTGTGCAATTATTTGTAGAATGTCCATGAAAGTGATGATAAGAACAAAACTCTTGACTCTTGCTATTTGGAAGCGGTTCTTTTCCCATATTCCAGGGTGTTGGTATATTCTCCATTAAAATTATTGCTTCCCAAATTTTTTCCACACTAGTATTCAAAGGTGGCATCTCTTCCCATATTATCTTTTGACTTCCTGATCCTCTATGATAATTTTGTCTTTGTTCCCCATAGGTTTCTTGTGGTTGATCAAGTCTTTAAATTTTGTTGTTTCCAGCTCGACTATAAAAATTTCTCTCTTTTTCGAATTCTTCTTGATCTCTGCTTCCCATATCTACCAGCTTCTGTTGATTATCATTCTTATTTTATTGTTGTACCTGCGAAGTGATCGCTACTGTGTTTATCAATTTAGGCAATAATCTTGCATTCGCTGTATTTGAATTTGTATTTGTGACTGGATATGATTCCATTTCATTCTGCTTTTCTTCAAGAGCAATGTACTCCTCTTACAATTCTCGCAGTTCAGTCATTGTGATTGTATTCTTGATTCTGAAAATTTGAATGTACAATAGATTGGTTGCGAACATTGCATTAATGAATGATAAAATGAGATATCTCTCATCCACACGTCCAGCCATCTCACTGCACATTGTCTTCCACCTTATGGTTAGATGCTTCAAACTTTCTCCAATTCTCTGCTTTAATCCAAACACATCTTCAATCCCTGGTCGCGAAGAGTTGTTACTTATATATTCCCCTAAGAACGTAGTTTGCAAATGGTTAAAACACGTTATCGTGTTCTTGGGAAAACCCTCGAACCATTTCAGTACCTCCCCTGCTAAACTAGATACGAAATACTTGCACAATACATCATTATAATTTTCCCATTGCAGCATACACCTTACATACGCCTTGATGTGTTGAATTGCACATGTCGTTCCGTCAAAAATACTAGTTAATGTAGGCATATTTCATTTTGGGGGTATTCCTCCTAATTGTACTTCTTGTGTGAATGGAGTTTTCGCAGCTTCTTCAATGGCCTCATCTAATTGCCTTCTGCCTCCTTCTCTCATATTATTCAGCATTCCTCTTATTTCTGCCAGTTCTCTTAAGATTTGTTCATTTACCCCGGATGCTGATCTCATTGATCTCTTTAACTCTGCTTATCTTCTCATGCGTTCTTGCCTGTTTTGCGTTGCGAGATTTTGATTTTCTTCTCCATCATTTTCTTCTTGTCTCTCTCTATGATCTTATCTTTCATTTCTTTTATGAATTCGCACACCATTATATCTCTCATTTTCTCTTTTGTGATTTTGTTCACTCCTTATCAACTCTCTTTGTTGTCTTTCGATTCTCCTTTGTATTTTATCATATTCTTCATTGATATTACCATTGTTGCGGTTTAGTTCGCGTCTTCTTTCTCGATTGTCATAATTGTTATGACATATTGCTTCTTGGAGTTCTCTTTCCTCCATTTCTGCTCTCAATCTCTCTCTCTCGCAGGCTAAACGTGCTTGTTCAGCATAATGTCTCTCGATTTCTTCTTTAATTATTTGTTCATTTCTGCGATTTTCTCTCCCATGTAATAATTTTCTTCATTCTTCTTGATTTTCTTCATCACCTTGATTATTTCATTCTTGATGCTTCCTGTTTTGAGGAATTTATCCATGTGGAATGTATCGATCTTCAATTATTTCTCTATCTTCGCGACACTCTTCATTTGGATTTTGCACCTCCTGCTGAATATTTCCATCAACATTTTCCACAAGTGAGTTTCGTCTTTCTTCCCTTCTAATTTATCTTGAACTTGATCTTGTAGTGCTTCTTGACCTTCTATTCTGTAGTCTCATATTCTCTATTCTCAACTCATGATTCTGCCTTGTCAAATTAGCACGTTCTTCTGCTTCTATTCTCCTTTCTTCGTGTATTCTTTGTCTCAATGCTTCTAATGCTTCAATCTCTCCATTTCCATGAATTATACCTCCAACTGCTTCTTGATCCTCCTCTACTCATCTATTGTTTCTCAATTGTCGTTCTTCCTTCGTTTCATCTGCTGAATTTGACCTCCAGGTATGTACACTCACTCTATCATAATCCATAGCTCTGTTTTGCGCTCGTGTATGCTGAATTGGTTGTTGGATTTGATTTTCTCTATCATTTCTTGTATTCATTCTTGATGGTTCTCCAGTTTCGTTTCTTCTTTCTCCAGCAAGTCTCTTACTCCTTCTCAACGTTGTTGGTTGTCTTAAAGCATTTCTTCTTCTAGCCATCTCTTTAATCTTAATGAATTGTTGAAAATTATATGAAACTTTTCACCAACTACTCCAAATTCTTTCAAATCACAATATTAATCTTCACACTAGAAACAAGGAATCCCTGTTTCTAGCGCCAATATGTAGTAGCAGGAAATCCCACACTACACCCCTCACAAGAATTCATACAATCAAATCATTTTAAGATCAACAATCATGAATTTTATTGATTAATCACATAAATTTTACAAGATAAAAAAGGAAATGAAGCTAAAGAATTAACAACCGCTCTGGACTTTCTCTCTCCTAATGACTTGCTCAACACTCGAAAAAGATCTCTCTTCCTTACGCCTGTTTAACTCTTTATATAAGGAATTACATAGTGGATGACAGCTAATCTGTCCTTTATTTTAGGATCTAACTTGCAATATTCTCGTAAGAGTTTTATTGTTACTCTTCGCAAACACTCTAAATATCGTAGAATCATCACACTTCCCCCATGTTTCTTCCATCGTCATTTGTTACGTCATTTTTCAAATCATTCTGTGACGCTCACAAAGTGTTGTTGATCAAACTTCGCAAATGTGTCCTTGTCGCGATATTCTGATCCTACACATACGGACCATCAATCTTATTTCTTCTTTGGCGTTTCACTGCATTTTGGTGGAAATATGAATGTTTTTGTCTCCTAGATTAATGGATTTTCTCTACATTTTACTTTCCATAATTCCTCTTCATATTCCTGAAGTTTGCATATTTTATTTTTGGTATCTAGAATACAAGTGTCATCAAGCCTAATATTAGGAGTAGCTAAAAGACTTTCAATCTTTTGATTTAAAGTAGTCAGATTAGTCTGAATATTTCCAAAATAATTTCTATTTCATCTCCTTGTATCCATTCTAACATACTTTAGCTTATTTGCTAGAACAAAAGCATGAGAACCATTAAAACTATTATCCCATGAAGATCTAATGATTAATCTACAAACCAGTTCCTCCTGATAGAAGCCAAAGAACTTAAAAGGTTTATAGCCATTATGCACGAGAATGCCGGTGTTTAGCAGAATGGGGGAATGGTCAGACCCTATATGGGGAAGATGTCTAACAGAAGAATACTGGAAGAGAGTAAGCCAAATACCATCAGCCAATCCTCTATCAAGTCTTTTTTCAATTAGATCAGCACCAAATTGGTGATTTGACCAAGTATAAGGGAAACCTAAGTTATGTAATCTTATGTTATTGAAATCAGTATTGAATTTCCTATTTTCAATCCCACATACTGGTTACCACCTCTCTTTTCATCATGATGAAGAGTGACATTAGTTCTCCTAAGACCATCCAAGGTTTTATCATGTTTTGACCCATCTGGTTTACCATTCTCCATGAGTTTTCTTTCCTAATATCCTTATAAGAACTCCGATAGATGCATGTCATAATCCAATTAGATTTAGTTCTTTTATTCAAAATATTGTACAATAATTTATTTGATTGTTATCATGTTAAGTGACAGTAAGTTTGACAAAATTGTCCCAAGCCACAACAAGACCACCAGATAGAAAATCATTGACATTATAGAATAGAGATTTATGCATGGTGTCTATAAAAAAATCATTGGCATTTTTAGTCTCAAATAGAAAAATAATATTGGGTTCATGAGAAATTATTAATTTATTAAGTTGTTGCCTCGATATTTTAGACAGTTCCAAGAAAGAATTCTAATTAACTTTTAAAAGTAGGAAACGGTAGGGTTGGAGGGAAAGAAAACGGTTTTAACATAAAAATTCAACACCAATTTCAAATGCATTTTAATGATGCAGCCAAGGATAATTAATAAGAAGAAAATAAGAGAGATTTTGAAGAAAGAAAACCCGATTATCATCCTTAAGTATTTCCACAGAAGATGATTCCAAGATCTTTTCCCGTTGAGCTAAAGTATTTGCAGTTGAGATTTTTTCAGCTGCCATTTTCCTTGCTCTACTACTCTTAGGAGGTTTGGATTTAGCCACGGCTCCAACTTTAGAACCCAAATTGAATTAAGCAGGCTTCGGAGTGAGATGGTTAATTTTCTCACAATATTGAGAAGCAATAACCAGAGGTTTCACTTTATTATCTTTAGGGGTGATATTTTCTTTATTGAATTGACGTTTTCCCATCATTAAGGTAGTAGGATTCAGATTAAAGTACTTGACTTCATCTGAAATTAGTTTTCGAGTTCAAGAATGAGACAGAGGGATGAAGAAAGGGTTAGCAGTGTAGTCGATTGAGAGAAGGGTTCTTTTTTACTGATAGATTAGAGAGGAAGATTTGATAGGTGGGATTTGAGTAATCGGGTTGGTGGGTACAGAAAAGGGGTTTATTTCAGACTTTGGTGGGCTAGGAGAATGGGATCGCTTAGCCATTGGGTTAACCCAAATATTAAAGAAAGGAACATAATCAATATGATTAGTAATTTCGGCAAGGACAAGATTTGAGCCGTTTTGCTTTCCATTCTTAAACTTGAGTTGTTACCAAGATCATGTTTTCATGCACAACTAGCAGCATGGTTCTTTAGAACTTCCTCAGAACTGCTTGTAGGAGATAACATTGGAGAGTTGGAAGTTCGACATGCCATATGTTTACGACATTAGCTCTTAGGATGATCAAGAGTGCGACAAGTTTGGCAAAGCATGTAGGGATTAAGAGAATCGGAGAATTCCATCTAAGTGTAATTTTTAACCAAAAAGATATCACCACCAAAAGGAAGTTGTTTTGTGATACTTATCTCAATGATAGTTTTAACATTTTTTTATTCTAAATCTCCGTCATAAGGGGATTTACTCTCCAATAACGTACCAGTTGCAAATGCCGTGGACAGACTTTCTTCAGTGATATAATCGACCGGGGAACACTATTCATTAGAACCACTATTAGAATTAATCGAACTCCTATTTAGAGATGGACTGCACTCTATCAAATGGAACTCCAGTCATAGACTTTAAAGATCCATTAAAAATCCAAGGTCCAGGATTTATGTAAGCACTGAAGTCTTCTGGACAATTAAAACGAATAAAGTAGAAGTTAATTTTTCATTTTTTTTTTGAAATATAGAGACATGAGTTTCTTTCATTAGAGTCCATGTGGTGTTATTGATATTGCTAGTTGTATATAAAGGAAAAGATTAAATACCGTGAAGCATACCTAATGCACATCACTTATTTTCTATAATTAGATTTGTGTCCCGTTGTGCGCGGGGCTTCTCCCTGACTCGTGGCGATGCATTTTTAATTTGATGTGTGCGGGGCTACGCGCTGCTCCGTGGCTATGAATTTTTAATTTGGTGTGGGCGATGTATTTTTGATTTGGTATGGCTGGACAAATACACTAAATAGGTGGATAATGTGTGCAAATTTTGTTTAATTTCACAGAAAATATGTGTGAAATATGTTGATTATTTCCTCCTTTATATAATAATTTGGAAAAAATA
This sequence comes from Papaver bracteatum, assembly GCA_023529315.1. Classification (NCBI taxonomy): domain Eukaryota; kingdom Viridiplantae; phylum Streptophyta; class Magnoliopsida; order Ranunculales; family Papaveraceae; genus Papaver; species Papaver bracteatum. The sequence continues at coordinate 620,550 of JAJJWX010000650.1, forward strand.
ATCTTAATATGGTAGGTACTCAATTTCCAAATTGGACTACCATAAAATTCCAAACACCGTAAGTTAAGCTTTTGAGTTTGTAATTTTTAAACCAATCATACGTTGGCAAGTGTCCTTACCTAAATATTGTTACGTCATGAATCCCAAATTCAATCTGGTTTCCTATTTTTTAATCCTTTTCCTAATATTTTAAACCAATTATATGTTGACAAGTGTCATCACCAAAACAATCGTTTCACAAAACTCAATTAAGGCTTATTTCGACCAATAGGAAGTCAGGGTTACCTCGCCGTTCAACGTGGGGGCTTTATTTGTCTAGGCCTTTAAGTCTTTAGATGGGTTAGATGGGTTTGAGGGGATTAGGGATGTATAGATTGGTAGAATGGAAAATACAACATACATGTTTTTTTTCTTCTTTTTCTTTTGACACGATCAGCGCGGGAAGGATTAAACCCGCAACCTATAATTTGGGAGTCCAACCTGTGGCCAACTGAGCTAATGTCAATTGGTTAATAACATACATGTATTGCTTATAACTATCCCCAAGAATCCTTATACATCTTGGGTCCTCCACTATTTCAATACAAATCTTAAGTGAACTGAATATCTAAAATATTTATGGAATCTTAATAAAAAATCCAATATTTAGTAATCCTTTATAAATCATAATTTAACACCTAACTAGCCTTATAACTCTTCCAATCTAATACACCAATGTAAAAAAAATTACCAGTATAAATCATAATTTAACACATAACTAACCTTATAACTCCCCCAGTTTAATACACCAATGTATGAATGCATGTAACTCTATTTTATGTTAATATAGTAGTGTTAGGATGTTTCCTTAGCAAAAAAATAACCCGATCCTATAACTATGTATACACATAATCCCAATGTCAGCCATGTGGAAGAAGAATTACACGTGTAGCACACAGAAGGAATCATGTTATCATCCTTCGCCACGTTGACATCATCAAATAAATACAACGGTGCCAAGGCATAAGGCTACCTGATGAACGAGGACCCGAGAAGCACCATAGAAGACTCGAAGTGTACTTTCCCCCATCCCAAGATAGATCCCAAATGGACGGAGAGGATGAATGCCACTGAAAAAGAGGTGACAGCAGCAGTGGAATCTTTCTGGCGCATACGATCTGTCTCAACCACCCACATTTAATGCTACAAACATAGGGCACGTGTCAAGCATCTTGTGGAGCAAAGGGAGGAAGGGAATATCGTAGCACATGGCCGTTAGAAGGATCGAGCAATCACGAAGACCCTCATCAGCATCGGCACATTTACCAAGAAGATAAGTCCCAAAATGATCAGAGGTATGGACCCCACACAAGATCCTTATAAATACCCAGCTCGACTAAGAAAGGGGGTCGACCAAAATTCTAGGAGAGAGAGAACTATAGTTAGGAAGAGATATATTGTATTAGTAAGTATGAGTTTATCTTCTTACCCTACTCAAAGTCACTGGACTTTCAATTGTAACCTCATATGATCCATAGTGAAAACCAACACCCCCGTGGACGTAGGCCTAGTGCTGAACCACGTAAATCATTGTGTCATTTACTTTACGCATTTATGCTTTCTATTTATCCTGATTAGTTATGGTCTATATAATTTCTAAACAGAAACGATGATGAGCTCGGAGGCTCGGAGTTTCTATTGACACCGATATTTTTTTGTCACCATTGATATACCTATGGTCGTATTTTAACCAATGCGAACTTTGGTTGTGGACACGATGTTCACCATTATAACTTCTGTGTTTACAATCTGGTGCTAGAAATAGGGACTCTTCGTCTCGGTAAAAGATTTATCTTTCCCTATGATTTCGTTTAGTCACTCAACACTGTTTTTTATTACAGACATTGGGTGGCAATGCAAAAATGATGCTTTTCGATCCACGCCTTCGCTTACAGGAGCCCATGGATCTATCTCTTTTCGAAAAATTTCTTCAGATCTGTCTTCGTCCTCGTATTTTCTTTAGTGAAAATCTTCGGATCCGTATTCCCCGTTTGCAAAAAACCTTGGATCTTTTTTTTCCGGAAATATCTTTGGACTTATCTTCAGCTCTATGTTTTCTTTTGAAAAATCCTTGGATCTATTTTCAGACCTATGTTTTCTTTTGAAGAAATTTCCGGATCTGTACCTTCCATTTCAAAATGCCCATCACCGCAGCGAATCCTTACAGTGGTTAAGTTTTGGCCCTCGCCTAACTGCATATTCTCTTATGTTTCCTTTACTAACAGAACCCATATCGATGTTTCCTTTGTCGACATTTCATTTTTGTAGAAAAGAAGACAGATGGAAAGGCATAGGATGTAGGAAAAACCAAGGCATCGTCGAAAGAAACGCCAAGGACCACACCAGTTGTAACACGAAGCAAGCAAAAGGGTGAGAAGCTAAAAGCGTCTAATACAAGACAGGATGTTGAAGAAAGTACCACGCCACTGGATGCAAGCACGATAGCAGCGGCGGACCTCAAAGAAGCAGCATCCAAATCCCATGCTGCTAAAGCAGCAACAACCACTTGTGCTCACGAATAACGAGAGGGAGTGGCAGACTCAATGGTGCATCAACCCGTCTATGGGATGCCAATGACTAATGAACACAACCATCCCTTACATAACCAACCCCTGCATATTTCTCAGCCTCTGATGACAACAAACCAACCAGCGCCTCAGCCCCTAGAACTCCAGGTTCTACCTACAGATCTGCCAGTACCTCTAATTCAGACGGTAGATGAAAATCATACAGTCGTTGATGAGGGGAGGCGCCTATAGGAATTCCAAACCAGGGATCGAACCATTCGATTCCATCTAATAGCCGAGCTCTAAGAGTTGAAAAGGAATCAAAAGGTATACGCGGATGATATAGCGTTGCTTTCTCGAGAGAACTAGAAGCTCAAGGATAGGATCGCCCAAAGCGCCGAAGTAGCAAATCAGCACGATGAGGCAAACTTTAAAGCGCCGTTTCCAAATCCAGATTGAAGGATGGTAACAAGCAACATATACAATCCCGAGACCCTAAACCAACGCGAAACCAGAGGAAACAGGTTATCTGACCCCGATTAGGTGCCGTAGATTCAGATTATTACAACAATGGCAACAGAAGATCAGGACGATCAACTATGAAAGATGTGCATTACCGCGCGATGGAGGATCTTCACGCCGAGATGATGGCGGAAATCAAGCAATTAAAGACGAGGCAAGGAGGGGGTATTGAGGAAGTGATGAGAGAGGTTGTTACGAATCCACTAACGACTCATTTGGCAAGAGCCCTCATCCCCCAAAAATGTCACATCTCAGCATTCGAATGCTACGACGGATCCAGCGATCCTGCAGCTCACCTTCGGTACTACAACCAAACTTTGGCCTGATGGGATAGAGATGACGTAGTCCTTTACAAATACTTCCCCTCAAGCTTGAAAGGATCTGCATTATCCTGGTTTGATAACCTCTCACCTAATTCCATCGATTCCTTCAGTAAGCTCACAAAGATATTCTTGGAAACCTACATATACAACAAGACTGTCAATGCATGGATGGAAAAAATCTTTTCACTGGCGGTCGTATTCAAGGAGACAATTAGAGAATACACGGACAGGTGGCACAAGATCTGCCAAGCTATAGGGGGAATGTATACCCAATAGTTAGCATCAATTGTTACAAGTGAGGACTGGACATGATGAGCCTTTTGTTTGTTGAGATTCATGGAAGCAACCCCATTGTCGAATGAGACCTTCGGGTGATCATTGAGAAGCACGCCAAGCTGGAAGAAATTCAGAGGGATAATCCTAGGGAACAGATGCAGAAGAATCATCGTACAACAAGCCAGCGGGTCAAAAAGAGCCAATTCGACCGAACAATCCAACGAAGATAAGAGGGGACGTAGAGATGATCACATGCGCTATGATTAGAAGTTCGAAGATCAAGTTTACACGAATCTTAACACAAGCTACATTCGTATCTTGAGGGAGATCAAAGACCGGACCAATCTCGAATAGCCATGGTTCAAGGGAAAGCAATCACCAAAGACTGAAAAATCAAGAGACTATTGTGAATACCATTGCTTCAATGGACACCAAACAAAAAAGTGTATGAATCTCAAGATAATGATCCAGAAGCTGCTTGAAGCCGGAGACATCAAGCAATATGTTCAAAAAGCAAAAAACGAATATAGGACCCAACAAAGCAAACAAGTATATCTGCCCGAGAACAACCGAACGACCAACACTATTTCCTGTTCAGAACCCAACGACCCCTCACTGACCGACCACATAGGAAAGAGGTTGAGAAAGAAATTTGAGGACTACTGTGAGCTATACAAGATCGATGGAGTCTAAGTTGATGAACACGAGCAATGGATGAATGCGCCGATGACATTTGATGCCGAAGATTTCGAAGATGACATGGAGGATCACAATGATCCCTTGGTGCTCATGTTTTTGGTATCAGGATGCAACATAAAGAAGGTTCTGATCGATGAAGGAAGCTCAATCAACGTTCTATTTTACGATACGTTCAAACGAATGGAACTGAACGATGAGCAACTGATGTCTTTTTACTACACCATCTATGAGTTTAATGGTTCCCTAACGAAGCCGTTAGGAGACATCATCTTAGAAGTCAAAGAAGGACCGATGAAGGTCAGCACTCGATTCAGTTTAGTGGACGCACCATCCCCCTAGAATGCCATCATTGGACGAAGATGGGTACACAAACTCAAAGGAGTAGCATCAACATATCACCTATACCTTAGGTTCCCAACACCCGAAGGGGTAATGAAAATCAAGGGCGATCAAGTCACTGCACGGGATTGTCAGGATCTACAAAATTAAATCAACAGTGAACAAGACGAGCATCGCAAATCTTGAAGGGGAAAAAACAAAGCAACGGATAAAGACAAGACAGTTGATCTGTATCTTGAAGAGATTTCAAGGAAAAGCCTAATGAAGGGAAGTGCTATTCTATCAACCGAAGTCGGCGTCTCAAGAACTAAGGAAGCGGAAGGGGAACCAAAGCCTACATTCACGTCTATTGAACCTACCAAATAAACAAATATAGAAACGGAAGAGGACCCAAAGATGATTAAGATAGGGACTCTGATGGATAATGATCGAGAAAGGGTACTAATAGAACTATTCAAAAAATATGCGTACATCTTCGCGTGGAAGCTAGAATACATGCTAGGTATTTATCTAAAGATAATACAACACAAACTTCGGATAAAGCCAGGAACTAACCCCTTCAAGCAGAAATTACGCAAGGCATCACCAGAATATCATCAAGCAGTTGATAAAGAGATTCACAAGCTGATAGAGGTAGGATTCATAAGGGAAATAAGGTACCCCAGATGGATATCTAACATGGTCATTGTACCAAAAAAGAACGGCGGGGGTAAGGATATACATCGACTTCACCAACCTCAATAAAGCCTGCCCGAAGGATAGCTACCCGCTCCCAAGCATCGATTAATTGGTGGAAGTTGTGTAGAGACACGAAGAGTTATCGTTCATGGATGGATACTCTGGTTACAACCAGATAGCTCTGGCATAAGAATACCAACAACACACAACATTCTTCACCCCGCACGACCTCTAATGCTACACCTGAATGCTCTTCAGACTAAGGAATGCAGGGGCAACATACCATAGGATGGTCGATGCTATCTTCAAGCCATAGATCAGGAAAACTTTAGAAGTTTATGTCGATGATATGCTAGTCAAAAGAAAATTGCACAAGGATCATCTTCATGACTTGAGAGATATCTTCGGTGCAATGAGAAAATACAACATGAAATTATACCCGGGGAAGTGCACTTTTGGTGTCACATCAGAGAAGTTCCTCGGATATCTAGTAACGAAGAGGGGCATCGAAGTCGATACCGCTAAGATCCAGGCTACCGTAGAAATGTCGTCCCCAAGAAATATGAAAGAGGTCCATAAACTCAATGGCTCCATAGCGGCACTAGGAAGATTCATTGCTAGGTCATCGGACAAATGTAAACATTTCTCCAACATCCTCAAGAAAGGGACTAAGTTCGCATGGACCGCCGAATGTGAAGAAGCCTTCCAAAAGATTAAAGAATATCTGGCAACGACCTAGATCCTCCAGAAACCTGATCCCGACGAAGTATTGGACCTTTATATAGCATCAACCGAAGATGCATTCAGTGATGTACTAGTCAAGACCAACATGAAGGTCGAGCAACCGATCTATTATATCAGTAGGACTCTCAATGCAGCAGAAAGAAACTACACCAAGATTGAGTAACTAATACTAGCATTGGTCTGGGCAACGCAGAAGCTGAGAACTTACTTCTTGACTTATTATGTTCATGTCCCATGTAAAGCACCGCTCGAAGTTGTTCTTAAGAACGCTGAAAAAGTAGGGAGAATAGAAAAGTGGAATACACAACTGGAATAATTTAACATCATTCACGAGATCCAAACTGCCCAAAAGTCACAAGTCTTGGCGGATTTTCTAGCAGACTTACCTCTGGATAATGACGAAGAAGTGAAGGACATACCAGGAGTGGAATAATATGGGAAAGATATGACTGACGTACTCGAACCCTCAAGCCAAAGAAGATGGGAAGTTTTCATCGACGGGTCGAAGAATAGGGAAGGTGCAGGCATATGGATCGTGATCACCACCCCCACCGGGGATAGGATCGTTCACGCACTAAAATTAAAATTCGAAGGACACACCAACAACATTGTGGAATACGAAGCCGGTGCATTCCCTTCGCTTGATATTGGAGATGGGGATAACCGACGTACGCCTAACAAGCGATTCACAACTAGTCATCCGACAAATATAATTGGAATATAACACTTATGATAAGATTCTATCGGCGTACATGGCCCTGGTCCAAACGCTAGCATCACAAATACCCAACATTAATTTCCAATATATGTGCAAGAAAGATAACAGGCACGCCGATGCCTTAGCTTACATCTCATCAATTCTAAAAGATGAGAACGTTAAGGCTATCAAAATAGCTAGGGTATACGAACCTTCAATCTCCCCACGGAAAATCCTCGCTACAATAAATCGTAAAGATGATGTAGGGGAGGATATTGCTGAAGACGATGCAGGAGAAGATATAGTCGAAGATTTCGTCGAAGATGATATCCTAAAAAGAGTGAACGAATACGGAGACTTCAGCAACAAAGAAGACTGGAGAGACGAAGTTCATCTCTTTCTCGAAGAAGGGACGTTGCCCACATATGTGAAGCAAGCCCAAAAAGTGAAATCGAAGGTAGAAAGATACGAGCTTCGTGATGGAGTCTTGTACAAGAAATATTTCCTCGGACCTCTCTTTCGCTATCTATCTCGAGAAGAGGGGCATCATATCTTAAAATACATCCACTATGGAGACGCAGAAAACCACAGCGGGATGAGATCATTGGCGGACAAAACTAAGATGTAAGGATACTATCGGCCACAGATGATACGAGACGCTGCAAATATGTCCAAAAGATGCGAAGAATATCAAAGGTTCGCCAAAATAATTCATACTCCAGCGACAGATATAAATTCAGTGAGAGTCCCATGGCCGTTTGCAAAATGGGGAGTTGTTATTATTGGACCACTGATCGAAGGAATAGGAAAGAAACGATTCTTGATAGTAGTCACTGATTACTTCATCAAATGGGTAGAATCCAAGGCCCTGGCCAGAATCAGAGACGTAGATGTATTCACGTTCATCTTTCAAAACATCATTTGCAGGTTCGACATTCCCGCAGAAATTGTCTCCGATAACGGAAAAAAACTACAAGGAAAGAATATTGACATGATGTTCGACACATTAAAGATCATGAAAAACAAATCCACTCTCATATATCCTCAGAGCAATTGTCAAGTTGGAGCCACAAATAAGACCATCGCTCTTATCCTCACGAAATCGCTGGATGAAAACAAAAGCCGATGGTGTGAGCAATTATAAAATACACTATGGTCATACCGGACCACAAGGAGATCAGTAACTGGTGAATCTCCATTCCTTCTCACTTACGAAGCCGAAGCAGTCATCCCGACAGAGATCATCATGCCAACTACAAAGACCTAAGCATGGGAGAAGAACCTCACTGCATATATGATGTTAGAAAGGCTCGATGATCTAGAAGAAAGAAGGGAAGGAGTGTTACAGAGAATGGAAAATTATCAGCGTAGATTAGCAAGGGAGTACAATAAAAAGGTTAAACTTAGAAATTTTTCTAGAAGGATAGTATGTGCTACGTACCATACCGCAATACCAGCGAGAAAAGGAATGGGGTAAATTACCACCAACATGGGGAGAGTCATTTGTCATACACGATAACGATATCGCAGGGAGGGGATCGTACTACCTGCGTAACCTAAAAGGAGAAATTTAAGGCACCCTTGGAATGCAAAATACCTCAAGCCATACTATCCGTGAAGCAACACAGTTATGCACATGTGTGAAGAGTACCAAGAGAAAAAGACAATGCACCTGCTTGACATGTTTCTATCTCTGGATGAGGAACAACAGACCTCACCGTATGATCAAATAAGATTTTTTGGTCATTGATGCGTGTCGTAACCACAACAAATTAATTAATATTTTACTACCTAATTAACAAGTAATATAGGGTAGTCAAGATCGTTCCCACGAGGAGCAAGAGGTTTTAGTTGTCTTATAATGTCACAAAAAGGGGGGTTTTGGTTTTAGATATTAAGAGCAAAAGAAAGTAAATAAAATAAATAAATAAAGCAATTAAAAATATAAAGGAAATCAATAAATATAAAGTAGATCAAGGAATCCTTCTTCGTAGCAAAACAATGATTCAAGTTATGTTCTTTTCCACTTTTTATTAATCACAGATTATCACCAACCGTAGGATAGCAGGTTCGCTTAGCTAACCCCAAAATTCCTTATTTCACAGAGTAACAGGTCTTCTTAGTTATCAGATTCTATTCAAAAGAACCACCTTGAGGTTCGCTTACAAGATGTAATTCCCCGAACGCATTAATATTTAAGAATTTAGATTTAGTACTAGTAGTTAGACTCGGTTCGCTTGGTCCACTTTCTAGCGTTGTTTTCACACACAATTTCTCCACGGAATCCCTCCGCAAGGTCTTGTGTTTTCTACTTGTGTAAAGAGTCAAGAAACTATTATGTATTCCCTAACCTTCACTAGCTTTAGATCAATTAACAAATCAATTTAGTATGCATACTAAACAACCTATCAATCAATCATAAACACTCTTAATAGCAAAAACGAACTATAATCATATGAAAAACGTCAAGATAGAATTGAAACAAAAACTCAAATCATATGTTAAGAACTAGGAATTCATCCTCAATCAATAAAATTAGTTACTCATATTAAGGAGTTCACACAAAGAATAAAGAAAAGAGAAGTGTTGTGTGTGTAAAAGGTGTGCAAAATTGTGCACAAAAGTGTGTGTAAGTGTGTATAGAAAAGTAGAGAACTTCTCTATTTATAGGCTTCAATGTTCTCCATATCTTCCAAGGAATAGAATCCCTTTCCCTTTATAGCTCAATTTCCAAATCCAAGTCTTTCTCAAATCTTCCATCTCCTCTTTCCAAATCCAAGCTCAATTCTCCATCCAATTCCAAACCCAAGTCTTCACATCCCATGAGAGAAATACACACAAAATTCTGCAACATTGGCTCGCCGGAAAACTGGTTTTTTTTTGGCTGGAAATATGCTGGAATCCGTCACCGGCGACCACCTGAGATTCTTCTCCGATATGGAATATTCCGTCAGTCCACCGTTAGGGATAACGGTCAAAGAGGTCAACTGTTAGTCAACGGGTCAAGGGAGGAGTGAGTTAGCCCAAGTCAGCTGTCTTACTCGATCTTACTGGATACTGACTCAACTTAGCCACAAGTTGGATCGGTCATCGGGCTCACTGAGTCGACTCACCATAACCAGAATCCGACCGAGTTCTGTTCGTTTATATGACTTTCTCAGGCCAAATTTCAGGCCGATATTTTCTTCAATTCCTGCACAACCTGTATCCTATCATACATCTAGTTGAAGCAGCATTTCGTTCAAAATTCAATCCATCATTCCCTGTAAACCAGCAGTATCATTCACAACACCAGCAGACTCTAAACCATTACCACTGCCTTCTCCTCTATCATCCATTCCTTCTTACCAAATTATTACAGCTGCAGCTCTATTCTTCTTCGAGCTCAACACCAATCAAACCCATGTTGTAATTTCAGAAACCCATCTGAGTTCATCGAGCATAACCATTTATTGTAATTGATTATCTAAATTAGCATCAACATGACACGAATTCGACCCCATCATCAACCCTAACTTCAATTTCAACTCAAATTCACACTCTCAACATCAGCAGGTTCTTCTCTTCAACAAATCAACATCTATAGTTACTGATTTATAAAACCGAACCAAACCCATAATAATCATCATTCTCAGATCCAATTGCACAGTAGCGGCATCTTCCTTATCTTGATTTCTTCATATCTGTACCACATCAACAGTAACCACATGAAACCCATCTCTCTTTATTCTCGAATTCGACCAACAGTTCATCACAATTGACACATTTAAGGCAACAATAATCTTCAATTTCAGTACCACCTCACAGAACCCATCTCCTCTATCTCGATGTAGCTCTTGAATCCATCCCCTTTTCGATCTCTCGGATTTACAGCGGCAACTGCTGCTTTTGTTTCTCACTTTCTTTTGGCTAATCAACCAAACCAAACTCCAATTCATTATCTCTTCTTTCTCTGTCGTCTCTTGTTCTGCTACCCTCATCGATCCATGAAATCACAGACTCGATCTGTGTTTTGTGTTCTCAACTTAAGAAATTTTGGGGAAGAATATCTTCTCGTGACCTAGATGTAGGTCTTGAATGTGGGATGGTTATTTGCACCCACTCCTGAAATACGACCACCCACTGGTAGCCCCTTAACCTCAGCTGGCTGGTTTTAGTATTCCTCCTACAAGAGTTTCCCCTTAACCTTGGCTCGGCTTCCAATAGTGTTTGCCCTAGAAATGACAGTTTTGCCCTTTTTGCTCAAATTGGGTGATTTATTCCTTTTTATCTCCGTGCGACTCTAGAGTACCTAATAACTCAAAAACACGCGTAAAATACATAATTTACAAGAAAAATAGCAAAGAAAGCATAAACTCTATAGATAGTAAATATGGTGTATTCTACACCTATCAGTCATCATAGTGTTCAACAATGGTCCCTTACTTGCACTTACATTGGGGAAAGCTATTATATGCAATTCTCTCAGGACTCCCCTATCAGCGTCTATGAGTGTACGACCTTGGGGAAGGATTCCAGTAGAAAGAGATACCCAAACAAAGACAAAGTAGTGTTCAACGGCATGGGTGCATGTACATAATGTACATAGCGCACCGCATGTATATCCGAGAATGCTGCACTAACCCCCACCGTTAGGTAATCCTCTGGCCTAGGATTTTCCTACGGGGTGACAAGTCCAAAATAAATAATGAAGGTAAATGCCTTCGTTATAGCACAACACTCTCGAGATACTTTCTTTTTAATTATTTTATAAGTTACTTAAAACATGTAAGAATAATGCTGCAGGAAAATCAAGACTGAAATTTTCCAAAAAAACAGAAGATCCATTTCATAAGAAGTGATTAAATGCATGGCAAAACAAGCAGAAAAAAAAACACGGGGCAACGTAATCAACAACTATCAAATCTCCACCCAGCACAAATATTTACTTCTACCCCAAAGGATCGACTTGAAAAACAAGTTGCTCCTTCTTAGAACAATGAACCTGCCACCAGAGGACGGATTAGAGGAGGATTTAAAAGGATCTGGCATAGGACGACACTTCCACTTCTTAACGATGCCTTATTTCTTGAGGTCCGGCTCAATCTTGATAATGGTCTTGTTCACTTCCTCAGCCAATTTCTTGCGGGACGCAAAGGTAAATGGTATAAGCTTCGCATCTGAAGTTATCAGCAGCGACCTCAAATACTCTATCCCTTTGGAAGCCTCCTTCGACGCTGCATCAAGACTTCCATCCAACCCCTCAAAGTAGTGGGTTCGATCCTGCCGATGTACTAATTCAGCGTGAGCCTTTTCAAATTTCTCATCTGCAAGGTGAAGTTTTCCCTCGAGTTATGCAAAAGTAAAATAGTTCATCAGATAAAGCAAACGAACCATTACTCCCGATTAAACGAACGTATACCTTCGAAATTAGGCGAAGCTACTTTGTATTCCTTCATAACGGCATCCTGAGCTTCATCAAGAAAGTCATTGAAAAAGCGAGCGTCTAACAACCACACTCAATATTTCGATTAGAAATCTATATGGACAAACTCCAATATACTTTCTAGAGAATCAACTAGACAATCAGACTCAAATAGATAAAAGTATATCAAAGAGTTTATATCTCTCCCACTTGATTTGATCTTTACTCAAGCAAATAAAAATCTGCGAGTCTTTATAAAATACAAGGAGATCACTTGGATGGTACCAAAGACCAATATCCAAGTGTCAATCAATTTAAATCAACAACCAAAAGGTAGGATATTCTAATTGATTGAACAACGCACAACCTGTATTATTTCAATTATATAACAAATATAATGCGGAAAAGAAATAACACAAACACCATAATTTTGTTAACGAGGAAATCGCAAATGCAAAAAAACCCCGGGACCTAGTCCAGATTAAACATACACTATATTAATCCGCTACAAACACTAGACTACTCCAAACTAACTTAGGTATGGACTGTAGTTGAATACCAATCAATCTCACACTGATCCAAAGTACAATTATGCTCATACGTCTTTGATACCAGCAGGATACTACATACTTGATTCTCTTAGATGATCTCACCCACAACTAAGAGTTGCTACGACCCAAAGTTGAAGACTTTAATAAACAAATCTGTATCACACAAAAAAGTCTACGGTAATAGATAAATTCGTCTCCCACGAATATACCTATGAGTTTTTGTTCTGTCTTTTGATAAATAAAGGTGAACAAGATCCAATTGATAAATCAGACTTATATTCCCGAAGAACAGCTCAGTATAATCAATCACCTCTCAATAGTCTTAATCAACGCAGCGAAAAAAGATATTGTGGAATCACAAATGATGAGACGAAGATGTTTGTGAATACTTTTTATCTTGCCTATCGGAGATAGAAATCTCAAGCCAATTATTATAATTGTACTCGCATGATAGAAGCAGCAAGATCAGATCACACAACTACAAGAAAAGTAGTATCGGTCTGGCTTCACAATCCCAATGAAGTCTTTAAGTCGTTAACCTAGTTTAGAAGAAGAAACCAAAGGTTAAAGGAGAATCGACTATATATTAGGGAAATTAGTATCACACAGAATGTGTGGGGATTAGGTTTCCCAGTTAGCTTAGTAATAAAACATTCAATATTCATTGTTAGATGAAAACCTGATTAGATTTAATATAATATTTATCAATCGTTAGATCGAAACATAACTTGTTATACATACATGTAATACACGTTTCTAGGTTTGTGTAACCGTACCCAAACTTGTACATTAGTTGCTTCAACAATAGTTAACCAAATGGTTAGCCATATGATAATGTCATGAACCTGCATAAGAGAAGAAGGTGTCCCTTATCATAGTCCTGGTGTTAGTTAGTCTTTAATATTAATTGTTAATTAGTAGTATAATAGATGGTTTAGATGTAACCATCTGGGTGTCTTGTGATCGTTAGATCGAGTTGAGTAATCTTAGCTCTATAAGGCTAGTATCTCTGTACTGAAACTGGGAAGCAAATTATTAATCTAAGAATCGTTTATTCGATTTAGTCTAGTTCTTCGGAATTAGAAGGCTTGATTCTCAGAATCAGGAGAGGTTCATCCTCAAATTATCTTCCAACCTTGTCATTGTACTTCGGTATATGACAATTGGTATCAGAGTCACTTTCCTGGGTTTAATTTTTTAATGGAGGAACTTCACCAAACCTTTCAGAGTATACACAGCAGTTTGGACATTATTTTCAAGTTCTTTAACATTCCCAACCCTAACCTCAACCACACTGCTGCTTCAGTTGGGTCTTTCGATTTGAAATCAAAACATGGAGAATCCACTACACCGATTAGCGATTTCAAGGTTGTTGAACCTGAAGAGAAAATACCAATTCCTATGGGTATTGATGAAAAACCAGATGATTCACTTGAGTTGGAATTGATTCCTTCTTATTTTTAAGATGAAGATGATGATTCCCTCGAATTGGATCTAATTCCTCCTTTTTTATTCATTGAAAACGAAGGTGTTGATTCACTTCCTGGTGTGAGGGTACAATCTAAATAAATTTCAAAATCAGATATGAATGTCTTCTGCAAAATTAACGGCGTGAAATATTTTAAGATGAAGATTTGCTTCAATTTCTTTGAAGAGTTTTGCAACAATACTGAGTACTTGAAGGAGTTGTTCTTTCATCACAACAAGTTACTCTATATGGATTGTTTTTTTCTCAATCTTGATGATACTCGATGCTTATTTGATCGAGGTAAGTATACTGATTTCTCATCGTTTACTTCTGAGAAAACCTTGAGCAGTTGATTCATAGCGTTGGGTATGATTCAGATTTGTGGTTTGTCAAATTGTTTACTCTATTGTGTGGTAATAATGTTGAAATTTATGATGCAAGGAAAATATATGTTGACATGTCACAGAAAAATAAAATTATGTTCCTCATAATTTTTAGAGTAGTTGCCCAAGAATGTTATGTATTTACTAGAAGGTATCCTTGTAGAAGTATAAAGAGCTTCACCCGATGTAGTAATACGTTTGTTTCTTGCTTGAGAATTTTTGATTGGCTCATCTTAATGGATGTTTCTAAAGATCAATCTATTTTTCTATCAATTACTAGATGGAGGTATCTACCTGAATTGTCGTCTTTGTGTCCAATAGTTCATGTATATGTTCATGATATTGAAGTTGGAAATGATAATTTGCTGTTGGTCACAATGTATGAGAAGGAAAACATTATACTGTCTAGAATACTCCCTATTGAGATGGTTTGTCACTTGTTGTTTCATAAGGCTTAGGGTACTTGGTCTGCCCAGAATAGTAGAGGTTGGTCTACAATTATTAGACATGTATCTTCACAAATAATTCTCGTCGTCAGTTCAACTGGTGATTCTTCTTATGAGACTTTGTTTTTTCTGTTGAGCTTTGGGTACCACTCAGAATTTTCGGTGGGGAGATTCAGTAGTGCTGATGCGGCTATTCTTATAGAAATTCACTGTGATGTGCTTGCTGCTACAACATTCATACTTGCTGGCTTGTTGGAGGTTAGTGCAGGTACTCAAGGGCATAAGAAAAGGTTGCAAACACCTAGATACTATGAAAGTTTTACTGTTTGTGAGACGCCTTTGCATTCCCATTGGATTTATTTGAAGCCATTTAACTGCATTCCTTGTCTGGTTTTTGGTTACAACTATGTGGTGGGGGTGTATTCTTTTCCTTCCTTCGGCTACTTACCTTCTTGTTTCCGTTACTTTTGGGGTTAGGCATCTCACATAAAGTCAGATTCTACTTGGACCCGATCTTTTATACAGAGCATGCTAACTCAAGCCATGAGCACGGTATTTAATTTTCGATTTATGTGGATGTTGGTGGACTCCTTCAGGTGGAAATATACTGTGTATTATTTTAGTTTCTGGACAGTGAGGAAAATTACTTGGGTTGATTTAGATTTTGCTCCAGATTTATACCTTGCCACCAACTGGTTTTTTCTATCCACCACATTACAGGACACTAAAGCTTTTCAGCACTTTACATCAGTTCGCTTGCCAAGCCATGGGATTCTTTTCACCCAACTGTGGTATTTTTGGTTCTCGCCAATAGTGAATTATAGCCAGCCAGAGTCTCTTCTGATGGGAGTTACCTTGCTTGTTTGTACTGATGCTCATATTCTTCTTACACAATTTACTTCTTGCACATTCGTTACACCAAAGGTATACTTCTTCATATACATGATTTTGGTTACTTCGCTATGTATTGGTTTACCTATTGTTGTATATATTCGCCTCTTATTTGACCGTGGTAAAGAAATTGCACATGTGGAGTGGTGGTCCTCTTATGCTAGAAATATCTCCAAATTCTATGATACATCTTGTTTGATTGCTAATAATGTGTTGATATTCACGAATGATTATGATGGCAAATATGCTCATGAACTGATTTTGGAATTTGAGTACCATTTCATTCTGTGGTTTGGGATCTTGCATGTGTTTGAGTTTGTTATACAAGGAGAAAGGTGTGATGCTAGTCATCTGGTTACTGAAATGACGCAGCAAGATTATATTTTTGGGTTTCTTTTGATACTTCAAATGGAAAGGAAAAGGGAGGTTGGCAGTAAACCAGAGCTGTTTTGTCAGTTACTTCTCAGGGTTACTAATCTTTCTCACCTGATGATACTTTACAAGCACAACCTTTTCAGTGGTTTTCACATTGAAATCTACACTATTTTATTGCTGCTCTTACCGTTGCTACCACAGACGAATCTTACACGCTCGCAGTTTCCGGCCACGAGTTTTACTCCATGTAAGTTTCAGGTGTCTAAGGTGTTGATGATTATACGGCTTCAGTTACCATGGACAATATAGCACAACTAGGTTCAGGTCAATGGTGGACTTTAAAGAAAAGAACTCCTTCCTTGTGGCCATTTTTCTTTGCCATTTATTTTGCAGACAATGGACTTGTCCTCGCGGATAACTTTCTCGACATGTATCTGCATAAGAGAAGAAGGTGTCCCTTATCATGAGTTCACATCCTTGAGGAAAAGGATGTTTCCAAGGAGTGGGGATTGTCATGTACCTGCATAAGAGAAGAAGGTGTCCCTTATCATAGTCCTGGTGTTAGTTAGTCTTTAATATTAATTGTTAATTAGTAGTGTAATAGATGGTTGAGATGTAACCATCTGGGTGTCTTGTGATCGTTAGATCGAGTTGAGTAATCCTAGCTCTATAAGGCTAGTATCTATGTACTGAAACTGAGAAGCAAATTATTAATCTAAGAATCGTTTATTTGATTTAGGCTAGTTCTTCGGAATTAGAAGGCTTGATTCTCAGAATCAGGAGAGGTTCATCCTCAAATTATCTTCCAACCTTGTCATTGTACTTCGGTATATGACAGATAACTTTCATATTAACCATATTCTTCTTCACCATAACTAGTGCAAATGACTCAAATGAACTAGTTAGAGAGTTTTTCAATTGCAAGGAAATCTCATGTACTACACAATACACAATTGAAGCAAAAAGGATTTGATTCACTTGAATTGGTTCATGAACTATATAGCCACGGTTTGCAATTGCATTTCTTAGTTTATAAAGATAAGTTCACAAACATCATTTTTAGACCTAACCTACTCAAGTTCGCGGACCTGGTTCGCGGACTTAAGTTCCGGATGGAGTTCACAAACTCCAGCAGAAATTCTCGGGTCGAGAACTTCCGGCAGTTTGCAGATTTAGCTCACGCACTTCTTCGGTTCTCTTGATCAACAAAGTTAGCAAACTTTGGTTCAAGGAATAAGGACTTATACATATATGTGTTTCCAAAATAATGCTTATATCCTCTAATGGTTATATAGTCTAAACTCTCATTTTAATCATTAAAACATTCTCAGAGGACGTTATATAATTGTTATTAACAAACCATTTTTCGCCAGAGCAATTTTCAAAGTGATTGAAACTTAACATGACTTTCGTCACTAGGTAAAGATGAACTTGGCTAAAGCGAAAGCTTTACCAACACATATTTTGAGAAATAGATAGGCGAGATAAACTCAGCTCGAAATACCAAATGTGTATAATATTAATCTTAGTCTATATAGCAAAAGGACTTTTATCTCAAGATAGGAGATAAATAGACTTTTGAGTGATAGATAAGTTCAAGTCTCCACATACCTTTTAGTCGATGGAGATCCACTGGTTCCTTGAGTAGTCCTTCGTCTTATATGATGATTTCCATGCAGTTCTTTAGCTCAACTACACTTTCTATCCTAGTCCGAGACCTTAGCTATAGGAGAGTATAAATCAAGACTTATAGTTTTGATCACTAACATTGACAAACATGCTTGAGATAAAAACACATGCGAGTTCGACCGAGCAATGCTCTAACAGTCATATTCGCTAGAAAGTTTTTTATAATCCTGACGATAGTTTTCTAGATTGAATTGACATTGATCCAACTCTACTTGCATTATAGAGTCCAAATGACGAAGATGATTGATTTCATTGGTGATCCCCTCAATACCTTTCATAATTCTATACATATTTACTTCAAGATCTTTTTCGGATTTAACCAGACGGGAAACATCAGCACAAAAAGCATCCAAAGCAAGAATAAGAGCATGAGCTTCTGCCCCAGTATCATCTTTCTCACGAACAAAATGCTGCATATAATCACTAACATCAGGAGCATGTGATGAACGAGATTCATGAAGTTCCTTTTCTAGATTCACAACCTTGGATTCCAGATGAGAAACAACGTCCCGAGCTTCGCCAAGATTCTGGTGGGTCCACAACAAAGTGCCATCAAATTGACGACGGGATGCGTCCATCAAGTTCCGTATAGCCACCATATGCTCTCATCGCTCACGATACTTAGCCGATGATAAATTATGTTCATCGGCACGGGAATTCCAGTTCTCTTTTACTTCAATTACTTCTGATACCAACTGCTTGATATGTGAGGCTTGCCGAGACCTCTCATTTTGAAGCCAAACTAATTCTCCGGTACCACCCGCTGAAGATAGGTATGGGAAACTCAGAAAAAACACTAAGCACAAGAAGAGAGAAGAAAAAGCAAAGGGAAAAACCTTGAGATGAAGTAGCCGCTGATGAGGCTTCAGTAGGGCCCGCACGAGTTTTTGATAAAGAGAATCTACCTCTCGACGAAGTCCTCCTTCGGTGTCACCAGCCTGATGTTCCTTTTTCAGTTGCTCCTTAAGCTCTAGTATCTCCCTATCCTTGGATTTGATAGATTCCTGAGCAGTATAAGCTCGTCATACCTTTGACGAATCTTCACTTCCAATTTCAAGGCCTTCGCCCGAAAGAATTGGTACAAGGAATGGTTGCAATGCTCCCTGTTCAGTAACTACAAAGGACGAGGTGTCATTATCATTAATAGAAGTTATTAAGTAATACCTCCAATTTATTGAAATACCTCCATAACTCGTTGTTGAGGGTAACCATATTGATGACCGTCTGCAATGGCCATCATGTCAGAAACAGTTGAAGGAAAGGAAGACAGTAAGCTTGAAGGCAGGGTAGCGTCAAGACCACGCTGCCACACTTCAGTCACTTGATCACGAGAAGATAGCTCCATATGCTAAGGAGTAAACACATCGGAATCCCTCTTATCATGAATGACAAGGGCAGGATATGGGACATTCACGAGACCTTTATTCTTCAACCAATTTAAAGGTCTCAACGTTAGAACACATCACGCTGCCAACGAAGCCAGCCGAAGTGTCCCCAACAACAGTTTATTTACCCTTACGTTCCTTGGATGCCAATTGCTCAGCGTCTTCACCTTCAGAACTATCTTCGGATCCTTCTTCTTTCGCCCCATTATCCTCAGCTTCTACCTCTTGGGGTACAATAAGGAAAACTCAGAAGTTATGCCCAATGCAACACCTAAGTAGATCTGACATTCGGAAGAATAAATTTTGCCAAAATAAAACTCTTAGTTCGGTTCAGACATATTGATTGACTCAGGGATCTTGGCATGAAGATTAATATCTTCTTTCCTATGATTAGGATAGGGGGTACCTTCAGGATCGGTTACTTTATCATTCCTTTGCCCTTCAGGAATGACTTATTCTTCAGTATCCTCATTCTTTTCAATAGTGGATTCAGCATGCTCCTCATCATCGATGACTTCGTCATCATCATCATCACCATTAACAGTTGAATCACCCTCATCGCCCATTGGACTAGTCAATTCAGGAATCCCAGATTCCCTGACCTCGACATTGGAAGATTCAACAGTCCTTATTTTCTTCTTCTTCGGCACCTACAAAAGTTGCGCGTCAACCTCTGATTCAGGGGACATATACACATACAACACAATATACTAAAAGCATACCTTGAATACAACAACTTCCTTAGAGGGGAGAGCCACCTCGGAACCTTCTTCATCACCGACGTCCTCAGCGTCGACTGTATAGTCAAAGTTCAGACCAGCAAAATTTAAGGCCCAAGGACAGAAGTTACCATAACAGGCAGGGGCACATCACGAATCCTACTTTGATTAGTAGAAACCCATCCATGAGCCCAAGGACCAATGACTTCAAGAGGAGTGACATGCCACTCGTAATCATGATCGCGACGAAGGCGCTCCTTCAAAGGGAAATGTTGCGATTTGCCAGAATTTTTGGTGTCTGGAATGAACCTCAGCTTAGTATCACTCACTTCACTAAGAAGAAGAATCTCACCATGGGAGGAAGCCATCGTACGAAGACCAACACTCCAGCATTTTTGATTTCGTCCATTCACATAATCTCCAAACGAAATATTAAAATTATCAGCAGTGTACCAACTTCTTTCCTCAAGGTTAGGTTGATAACACGTCATTGAAGTCTTACCCTTGCTCCAAAGATAGCATTCATGAAGAGTTCGCAAGAAATTCCCATTCAGTTGAACCACCGAGCGACAATGAGTGTGAGAAGTAGAACCTTCATGATGAGCTAACACATCGTAATAAAATGAATCTCCAGATCTATACAAAAACAACATCAAACCTGCCTCGAAAGCTCCTACCGTCGTCAACAAATGCTGAGAATCATACTTATAATTACTCATCTTATAAGTTAGATCGTCACCCTGATTATAGAAACGAACCTCGAAACGCTCAAGACCATGATTAATCTTAAACTTCTCAAGATCAATGTGTTTAAAGAAGACATCACGTTTCTTATTCTTTGGGACTGGAGCCGAAGATGCTGCCTTATCCAACGAAGGGTTCATATCTGAAGCCTTCCTCTTCGACGATGTGTTCCTCGACAAATTTATTTCTTTGGGAGCAGAGTTTTTTGACGAGGGATTCTTCGACAAAGTTACCTTGAGCGAAGATTTATATTTTTGAGAAAGAGAAGACTGGGGAACGATAGTGCTAATGGGATCAACGTCCAACTTCTCCGAACGCTGTGAAGAAGACTTGCCGATAGCACGATCAACAGGATAACGAGAACCCTTCTGCGGATCACTCCTTTTCAGAGAACCGGGCCTAGGTATAGACGAAGAAGATGTTTTGAGAGAACAAAGATCTTGTTGAGAGGATCATGGTGGCACACCCTTTGGTGGAGAAGTATCAGTGGTCCTAGCCAGTGGAGAGCGATAAGGACTCAACGGCGGAGACCTGTAAGGACTGGATCTGCGTTCATCTCCAACCATGGATACCTAGAAGGGGCATGAAGAATTATCAAAGATCAGTATTTCATCTCAAGAACACCATAAGTCTAGATAAAAACTCAGAGAAATAACCCCCAAAATTGACGAAAAGACAGTTCAGTATTTTTGTGATAAAGAATAGGGGCAAGTATATATACTTTCGCATATAATGTTCTTCATCACAAAAACCCTAAAGCATTAGTAATAAAGATAAATCAATCAGAGTCACTAACACAGTTGTGAAGAACACCTTACCTACAACAATGGCGGAATTCCGGCGAGCAGGTCAATGAAATCAACCACCACTGACCAAGATTATTCCCAGCAACGAAGAAACGCGCAGAAGACAGTCAATATGAGGAAAAAATATCACCAGTAAGATTAAAGAACAAAAAGACAAGAGGAAATTTAAGTTTCTCTGCAAAAAAAAAAATAGTTAGAGAAGACAAAGACAGAGAATAACATGAGAATGTATGATAAAGGAGAAGAAAAATTTATCACATTCGTCCCCTCTCTCTTATTTATAACTAATGAGAAAAGAGGAAAACCGCCCCGAAATTTAAGGGGGAGTTATTGCAAAGAAGTGGTAAACGTACCCCAAAAAATATGAGAAGTTATTGAGGGAAGATAATGGAGATTTTTCTTCATACTTTGACCAAATCAAACTTAGAAAGAAAAGGGGCAAATTGTATACACATAAGCCCAATGTCATCCACGAGGAAGAAGAATTACACGTGTGGCATACGGAAGGAATCATGCTATCATCCTTCGCCACGTCGACATCACCGAATAAATCCAACGGTGCCAAGGCATGAGGCTACCTGATAAACGAGGACCCGAGAAGCACCATAGAATACACAAAGTATACTTTCCCCCATCCCAAGATAGATCCCAAATGGACGGAGAGGATGAATTCCACTGACAAAGAGGTGACAACAGCAGGGGCAGTTGTCTGGCGCATGTTGTCTGTCCTAACCACCCACATTTAATGCTACAAACATAGGGCATATGTCAAGCATCTTGTGGAGCAAAGGGAGGCAGGTCATCGTCGCAGCACTTGACCGTTAGAAGGATCATGCAATCACGAAGACCCTCATCGGCATCGGCACATTTACCAAGAAGATAAGTCCCAGAAGGGTCATAGGTGTGGACCCTACACAAGATCCCTATAAATACCCAACTCTACTAAGAATGGGGGGTCGACCAAAATTCTAGGAGAGAAAGAACTATAATTAGGAAGAGATATTGTATTAGTAAGTATGAGTTTATCTTCTTACCTTACCTTTTTTCCCTACTCAAAGTCACTTGACTTTGAATTGTAACCTCATATGATCCATAATGAAAACCAACACCACCGTGGACGTAGGCCTAGTGCTGAACCACGTAAATCATTGTGTCATTTACTTTACGCATTTATGCTTTCAATCTATCCTGATTAGTTATGGTCTGCATCATTTCTAAACAGAAACGATGATGAGCCCGAAGGCTCAGAGTTTCTATTGGCACCGGTGATATACCTATGGTCGTATTTTAACCGATGCGAACTTTGGTTGTGAACACAATGTTCACCATTGTAACTTCTGTGTTCACAAACTAACGGTATGTTGTTCAAAGATTTTCCCATTGCACTATGACTCGAAGTAGACTAATGGAGAAATAAAGTGTTTTATCCACACTCCGGAGTCACATTATACTGGAAAATCTTCATGTAGCACGACGGTGATTGTAAAATCAAATCTCACTAATTAAGGAATAAAGAAGGTACATCACTAGTTTATTCAGGAGGCCAAACTACAATTCGGAGGGTAAACTACAAAACCCCTTTACTTGACATGATAATGCAGGGCCCGTTGGGTGAATTCGCCTAGGTACTTTAATTTCAAGTGGTTCAAAATCTGAGAGGCACGAATCAAACAAAAACAATATACAAATGGCTGGTAAACCGCCCTATAGAATGTCGACCGGGGGGTGATCAGGTCGTGGTCGTTGACAAAATGATGATTTGTGGGCGAAATGATGAACCTGGAGTCTGGACCACCGCTATATCTTCGTCCCAATAATGGCTATAACTCTACGTCAATTATGTAAAAGGTTTCAAACCAATCATTTACCTACCACGTGAAACGATTGTTTTACTTGACTTATGTTTCTCCATTTTTTCTCTGTAGAAACAGAAGACGGGTTGTTACGGATCGGATAATTATACTGCCAGGCTCCTAGCTAACTAGACTAGTCCCGGATGACTTGATTTTTGCCGCTGTTTCTGCCAGGCTCATTAGTTTTGGTCGAAAATGATACTTATCCCCGCTCATGTCCACCAAAATCTTCCACCACAAGGTATGATAGGCTTAATAACACACAAAAGGACCCATACTAATCCCAATCCGGGAAATCAAGGGATAAAAATTTAACACCTGACGGGGGAAACCAACGGGGAAGTGTAGCTAGCACTTCCGAGTTTTGGCATAGTTGGGGCAGATGCCCACCCATAGCAAAGCAGTACATGCTACACAGACAATATAGATGTTATCAATCAATTTATTGATTAGATGGAACTAATAATGGTGTTTTCTAATACGATATTTTGGTAGTATATGCATTGACAGAGAGATTTGTCAACACAAATCCTAATAGAGATAGATGGATGGATCTATGTTCCAACATGCATAATCAATTCAATAAATGAAATCACATGTACAGCCATATCATATTGTACACTGGAAAAGCAGAGAGGAGTTCCAATTTAAGGCTCTAGTACTGAGATTTGTGGTTCATCTTCTTCTTTAAAGTAAAAGAAATATGTTTAATCATGTGACCCTCTATGCTATGCCCCTTTTGTTTTCAGCTTTATTATTATTTACAAGCCCTTTCTCCTTTCTATAATCAACTTTTTATTATTTTATTGAGTCAATGAATCTCTCTACATGCATTATTAGTTTCAAATCAAGGTTTTGTCGGGTTACAGCTTACAGAATATAAAGGTTATCTGTTTTTCAAGGAAAGATCATAGTCACAGTCACACAGAGCATGAGCATGAGCATGAGCTTACAAAGTGGCTCATCACATCTTTTAAGTCGAGAAAAGGATATTGGTTCTTTCCCTGTCTGAGTAAATTCAGAAGAAGAAGGAAATATGGTGCATCAGAGCTCTGGGCACGCTTTTTATGTGTTCTGAAAATTTTAATTCAGATCTCTATATAGGGACATAAGCAAAACAAACAACTTTGTTTTGCATGACTATCTGAATCCGATCTCGCTCTGAAAAAAGTTTATTGTCTAGTACAACAGACTTCAGTATCTTTATGAATAAGAGGGGAGAGTTTTATACCTCCATTTCCACTAAGCTTTCCTATGGTGTTCTAATCTAGAAGTCTACGTCGACAACCTCCTAAGTCTTATGGCAGTGCTATTCTAGCAAAATTAGCAGTCAACGTCAGGGCCCAGCGTTGTTTGGTTCAGCGCCAGCGCAGTTTGGTTCATCGCAACCACTCTCAGACGTCATGTCTAAAAATAAATATAGTGCGTTGTTTGGTTTAGTGAAAATGTGATTTTTGTGCGCAACTATCTCGCTGCTAGTTCAAGTGCGAGAAAATGCTAGGAGATAACTAGTGTTAACAAATAGATAACACTTTTTTTTTTAACTGCAACACTTTTTGGCTAATCTAGCAGCTCAATCTAGCCCATAAGACTTAGCTTAAGACTAAGTCATATGGGCTATATTTGGTTGCTAGATTAGCCAAACTCGTTGAGCGTTGCATATTCTTTAACACTACTTCTCTTTCTAGATATATCTCGCATTCCAACTGGTAGCGAGATAGTTTCGTTGAATGGTTCAACGCAGAGAAAATTAACTTTAAGCTGAATGGTTCGGCATATTGATTTATTTTTTGGTCCGACAGCTGAGATGGTTGCGTTGTTCCATTCAGAACCTAATTCTGCTTTTCGTTGTTTCATTCAGCGCGTCTACTTTTCGTTGTTCCATTCAGCGCATCGAGATGCTAGATTAGCACTACCGTAAGACTTAGGAGGTTGTCCTAACTGCCAATCTAGATGCTAGATTATAAGACCATAGGACTTAGCCTTGAAGCTTTAGATTCAGTCAGATATATGCTCAACGAATTAAATATGCAATTACACTTAACTTAAATATTTTGAATAAGAGATTTGAACCGAGACAGTATTCGAGTCAGACATCATATAAAAAAAAAATCTGGTACCTCGTACTGGTCGTCCGTAGCCAAACCAGTTTTGTATCCCGAGTTAGCAAAAAAACAACGGGCCATTTACAAAATGGTCTTACTTTTTATAATGTTTTGCAAATCGATCATACTTTAAAACTTGATTCGCACGGTGGTCTTTTTCCATCCGATTTAACACTTTTGAATAAAACGTTATAAATTTTTCTCAAGATACCCTCCTCATTTAACTAATTGGTTGAGGTGGTGGTGATGAAGCGGTGGTGGTGGTGGAAGCTTAAGAGTTTTTACTAAAGCCAGAGGGGAAGCGATGAACCCTTGGGTGGATGTTGTGTAACGATCCTGAATGCCATTTAATGATTTTGAATGCGATTTAATGATATGTAAGCGGTGGCACCACCACCTACAAATAGCACCACCATCAAAACAACTACTCCCTCCGTTTCAAAAAGACTGTCCTCTATTCCATTTTTGTCTGTTTCAAAATTGTGTCCAACTTCAGTTTATAGTCATACTTTTCCAATGAACTCCTTAACATACTCTTAAATATTTTATTTTCATAAGTTCATTTTTAAGGGGACCGATCTAAAATATTTAAGAAATTTGTATAATTAAGGAAACAAATATATCCTTCATATCTTTTAAGAGAATATATATTTCCCTCCGAAAATTAAATTCTTTATAAAGTTTATACTCCTTAAATTCGATATCTTTTAATTTTCCTTTTATATTTTGTATTCATAATCCTCCTAATAATTTTAGTTAGTTTTTATTGATAGCATTTTTATTAAAATAAAATAGGTACAGTAAAACTTCGATAAATTAATAGTTTTGGGACTGCTAAATTCTATCAATTTAGCAAAGTATTAATTTATCGATAAATTAATAAGTTATTATTATATCGAAACATACCAAATTTAACTATAAATTTCTAAAATAAATTTGTATCAAATATCTAGAGACTTTATTTTCAATTGAAATCATTTTCTAATTATTTTATAGCATATTATGTGTATAAATGTATATACTTTAATGTAAAAATTAAAATAAGAAAAATAAATCACAATAAAATAATTCTGGAACTTCCGAAGGGAGTACAAAAAATTAGAAATGAAGTCAATGCATTATAAATGTGAACAAAAACAAATAACCGTAGATGACTATTTTAATAAGCACCATAGTATAATGTTATCACACTGATTATTAATTTATATATTAGTTGGGCTTTATTGGAAACTAAATTTTTTATTATCTTATAAATTTAGCGAGGTTATTAATTTAACACACTGACCAAAGTCGGGATCGGCAAAAAAATATTATCTTAACGAAGTTATTAATTTATCGCGGATTAATTTAACGAAGTTTTACTGTAAGTAACTAAGGATCAAGTAAAATACCGTAATCTCCTTAAAATTTTGACAAAATCAAAACGGACGGTCTTTTTGAAACGGATGGAATATAATGAAGGCAAAATTAGAGCTACTAATGTAATCAAAATTATTCTAAAAATAAATAAATGACTCTGGTGTTGATTTTCCATAATTATAGAATTATATTACAAAATTCCTCAGCACATAATGAAGAATTAATTGGGGGATATGGGAATTAATTGGGGGATATGAATTACTTCCCCCAACCCATGGTGTGTGCTAAGGGGTGATTTTTGGTTATGAATATACTAAAATACCCTTCCCTCAAAATAAAAAAAAAAACTTAAAATCAAAAAACAAAATCATATCCCCATTTCCATCTCCACTTCTTCCCTCAAAATAAAAATTAAAAACTTAAAATCAAAAATCAAAATCATATCCCTCATTTCCATCTCCACTTCTTATTAATCTTATTTAGGGGTAGTGTTTTGAAACCAAAATATTCTCCATTCCCTTTCAAATTCTAAACTTTCCCCACTCTATATCAAATTCTCTTCACCTCACTTTGGAAACGAATTTTTTTTTTATTCGGAAGTGATGAAGATCATCTTCAAAAGTGATGATGACCATGCGAATTGATGAAGACCATGCCGTTAGGGTTAGGCATATGGTCTTCATCAATTCCGGCATGGTCTTCGTCACTTCCATTTTGAATTTTTTCTCGCTTTAAAAAGCTTGAAACCAAGCATGGTCGGTTGATATGAAGACCATGCCGTATTTTTTTCCCAAGATAGTTTTCATATTTATTTCCTATGCAGAAAACAATACTGACATGGTCTTCATATCAACTGACCATGCTAGGCACCAAGCTTTTTAAAGCCAGGAAAATTCAAAATGGAAGTGAGGAATACCATGCCGAATTGATGAAGACCATATGTTTAGGAACATGGTACGGATGCCCGATAATTTCCTATCAATGCCTAGGTAGTCAAGTGAAAAAAAAATCAACATTCTGGATACTTTTCATTCTGTTCCAAGATAGGTATTTAAGCAAAATACTATCAGCCGGGAGCAATGCAGACTGCACGCTTCGAAAAAACTATTACCATGCCGTACATGCTCAAAAAAAAAAAAATCAACATTCGGAAGATCAAAACCAGGAAAAAAATCGTAACGAGAGGGCGTAGCTGCAACAATGGTGGCAAACAATTTATGAACATTTCCAACAATTGCCGGCATGAGTTTTTGGTTGAATACCATGCCGACACCAAGCTTTTTCAGCTGCAACAATGGTGGATTCAAAGAAAAAAAATCAATTTTTCAACCTCTTATTATCAGTAATTCTCTCATCACAATCATCTTCCCATTTTCAAAAAAAGAAATTCCTCTCAAATATTTTTTTCCCTCCTTCTACTCTCACCCAAACACAAATAAAAATACACACTAATTTATCCCCCAAATACTTAACATTTTACTAATTATACTTAATCACTAATCCTAATTAGTGAGGGCTAGATTAGGAATTAAAAAAAAATTACATAGGGGATCACCCAGAATTACTATTTGGACTCCTATTTTGTCTTGTAGCTATATCCCCCAATTAATTCCCATATCCCCAATTAATTCTTCCACATAATGTGTGCTCAAGTAAAACAGTTAAAAATATATTTACACATTGTCAAATTTAAAAGGAAGAATAAAATCATTAAGGACACTTTTGCGATCCCCAACAAGGATATCCCTTTGGCCATGCCATGCCTATGTCTGACATTGTCCCCTTCTTCTTCCATTTTCCATCAACAGTGAATACTACTTTTTATAACCCTTTTTGATAACTACCACATGATTGATGTGAATTCCTATTTCCATGATTAATAAAAACCCTCATTTCTTACTCCTGAAAGACTCTTTTGTCCACTTCCGTAGACACATTCACTACAAAGAGTTAAAATAAAGAGAAAATTTTAAAAACAGAGAGAAATTGCTCTGTTTTCAAATAAAAAGATCCAAACTTTTTATTATGTCTCCATAGATTTTTCTCACTTGTGATTGTTTTCAAGTACAGTGAGATGAAGAAATTGATGGTTCTTCCTCTCTTATCCATTGGGTTGCTTTCTTTTTCTTTGTGCTGTGATGCCAGACCTGTATCTTCCTCTGCTTCTAGGCCTGTTTTGGCACCTCAAATTCACCCAGTTGTTGTTTCTCCTCCTGTTTTGCCCCCTCAAAATCAACCAGCGGTTACATCTCCTCATGTTATTTCATCAACAATGGCAGCAGCAGCAGTCTCTCCAGGTAAAATCACTCACACCTATTCACTGACTCTATCATTTTCAACATTTTTCTGATTTCACAAATTCTACAGGGAGTGGAGTTATAAAAACAGTACATGATCATCCATTGAACAAGAAAATGCTAATAGCACTGATTATTGTGTCCATTGCACTTTGTGCAATTGTCTCATTCTTGTTCTGTTTGTGGATTTACCGGCAGAAGAAATCCCATTGCTCTGATCCTAAGAAACCCAGAAGGGGGTCTACAGGTATTCTCATTTTTCCATTTTGACCTTGAAAAGAAGACATTTTTACTAATGATTCTGATTACATTTTTGCATTTTGTCAATTTTGATGTGAAGATGGTGTAAAAGGGTTGTCATTAGGTCCAATTTTGGGTAAGTTTGGTTCAATGAAGATGGGTAACAAAAAGGGATCTGTTGCCATGATTGAGTATCAGTTATTAGAAGCAGCAACTGACAAGTTTAATGAGAGTAATATTTTGGGTGAGGGTGGATTTGGATGTGTTTATAGAGCTCATTTTGATGATGACAATCTCATTGCTGCTGTTAAGAGATTGAACTGCGAAAGACAGGATGCAGAAACTGAATTTGAGGTATAATTTGATCTTCATTTATAGAGATCAATACAAGTTTTGTTTTTTTCCTTTTTTTGGTCATTCTGATGTTAGACTGAATTTGAGTTGCAGAATGAAGTGGATTTGTTGAGTAAGATTCGACATTCGAATATAATTTCCCTTCTGGGTTATTGTATTTATGGTGAGACGAGGTTCATCGTTTACGAATTGATGCATAATGGATCTCTAGAAACTCAATTACACGGTATAACTACTACTTTTTCTACGTTTTACGTTGGGCATTACAAGAACTTGTGGAGACTAAGGTTGACACTATTTCGATTGACATTACAGGACCTTCTCATGGATCAGCTCTCACTTGGCACCTGCGAATGAAAATTGCGCTTGATACTGCAAGGTTAGTCCAGCATGCCTCAATCTATATTTGGTTTCCTATTCTTTGTTTGCCCGGAAATGTTGAACCTTTCACTTGTAACTTTACCGCAAAAATCAGTGGTTTGAACATTATACACTTGGTAATCATGCTTATGTTTTTGCCTTTATTGATTTGGTCAGGGGATTGGAATATCTTCATGAGAACTGCAACCCTCCTGTGATCCACAGGGATCTGAAGTCATCCAATATTCTTTTAG
This sequence comes from Papaver bracteatum, assembly GCA_023529315.1. Lineage (NCBI taxonomy): Eukaryota > Viridiplantae > Streptophyta > Magnoliopsida > Ranunculales > Papaveraceae > Papaver > Papaver bracteatum. Next base: position 651,057 of record JAJJWX010000650.1, read on the forward strand.
ATTCTAATTTTAACGCCAAGGTAATACATCATAAAAGAAATTGTCTGCTTCTTTGGAAATTTGATATATTTCAGTATCAAATGTCAAGGGACTCCAGACTATATTGGCCAGAGGTCTGTTAACCTATTCACGGTTAAGCTCTCTGAAGTTTTTGTTTCGAAATGATTACAGCTTTCAGATTTTGGACTGGCTGTTGCTTCTGGACTCCAAAAAAGCAATATCAAGCTGTCAGGCACTTTGGGTTATGTTGCTCCTGAGTACATTTTAGACGGTATGTTTTCTATTTCCTTAACACATCTTATACGTTTACTCTGCTCAGAGTTTCATACTAAACTGAGTTCAGAACTTGTCGGCACCATGATTCTTACCGACTGACCATTCAAAAAAGAAGTTTTTTCCTTCTTTGGTCTTCGGACTGCCAGTGCTGTTAAAGAATTGTATGTCAACATGTTACGGACTGAGCCTGCCCTGTAACTCCCCTCCCCACAAATGTAATGTAAAAAGGGCGAAAAAGGATATTGGGTGCATCTTACAAGTTACAACCCATCCTATCCTGTCCAAACACCAATAGGTCGTTCTCATGTGAAGCAAATTTTGTTATCAGAATTGTTCATTAGAATAGAAATTTGCGCTTGCGATAACAATAATCTGCTTTCTTTCAGGTAAGCTGACAGAGAAAAGTGACGTCTACGCTTTTGGGGTTGTTTTGTTGGAGCTTCTGATGGGAAGAAGGCCGGTGGAGAAAATGGCTCCAGCACAATGCCAATCTATTGTTACATGGGTATAAGATCCAAGTCCCCGAGACCACAAATGGGTTTATAGTGTCTACAATTTTCTCACTTTTAAAGTTTGTAAACTCTGGCAATTTCATGTGCAGGCCATGCCTCAACTCACTGACAGAACGAAGCTTCCCAACATTGTTGACCCCGTGATCAGGGACACAATGGATCTTAAACACTTATATCAAGTCTGTCATTGATCTCTATCATCCAAATTTGTTCTTCTTTCAAGCGATTTTTGTGGTTTGTTTTTCCTAACTTGTTTAGGACATGATTCATTTGCAGGTAGCTGCAGTAGCTGTTCTATGTGTACAGCCAGAACCAAGTTATCGACCATTGATCACAGATGTTCTTCACTCTCTAGTCCCACTTGTACCTGCAGAACTTGGAGGAACACTAAGAGTTTCTGACCCAGCTTCTATAAGAAATATTAAGTCTTCGGCTTGATGAGACCTGCGTTATTGGCAGACATACTTTTGCACGCCTACATTGAATATGTCATATGTACAAGGATCTTCATTAAGCGATGCAGGTCAGTAGTTAAAATCTCGGCAGTTCATCCATGTTTTTAATTAGTTTTCCTCGATATTTCAATGAAGGAAAACTAATCATCTTACACGAGAACAATCTTGTTTTCCTCGACTCGCAGTTGTAAATAAAAGCAAAATAGATGTGAATTTATACTCTTTCTTCTTTGCAGTATGAAATTACTTTTGTTTAGATCGAGATATATTTTTGAGCTCATCTTTAAATGTTTCAATTGCATTTTCTTCGGATGCGTCTTGTTATGTTTCTGTAATGATTTCCGGAGCTTGTAGTTATACACCACATGGATTTTTTTTACTTACTGTGAGGTAGGACATTTGTTCAGACTTTTCCCTATATTTGTGTATGAATTGTCTGGTTGAGAACTGCAGCATTCGAAATATCGACTGCATTGCCATAAACTAAAGATCTTGCTGGCAAAAACTAGGCGTGGCATGTAAATGTTTTGTGGCGACAAACTTCCATCATGGGTGCTACTTTTTTTTTTTTGAGAGTTTATAAGATTTTGAAACTTTTCCTTTTGCTCAACCTATGCGCAGATGCAGTATGTTGACCAAAAATTTCTAAGAAAATGATAGTATTATGGTGGGAGACTGGCCATAACTATTTCAAGGACACACCCATGATGCAGCTAGTCATAAACGTGAAGAGACGTGGGCTAGCACACAAGAAATTTCTAGACAACGAAGTTAATGTATGGTTGGAACTAATATTTAGTTGCGAAAAAGGCCCCATATTATGCATTATGAGCCACCTTTTTTTCATGATCCTAGAGACATTGAAAGACAACATTCAATGCAGATGAATGGAGATTAAGATTGACACAGACCGAGAGAATTTCATTGCAGGTGACTTGAAAATAGTTTTCAATTTGTTTATTACAGGGTGCTAGCAGTGGTTCAAAAACTAAAATTAGCTGGGATGAAAATAACCAATTCCATGAGCCTGATGGATTCAGATAATGTCATCTATCATTAAAAACTTAATCCGAGACTGGTCACCAAATGACGCTTTGGCCGAGTGGTTAAGGCGTGTGCCTGCTAAGTACATGGGGTCTCCCCGCGAGAGTTCGAATCTCTCAGGCGTCGTTTTCTTTTTTTTCTTCTTCTTTTTGTTTCTCTCTTTCTCCAAGTTAGACAGCTACTAGTCAGTGGATCCTTTTGGTTTAAGTATACAAGTATAATAGACAAAGATATGATATACCGTAGTGCCCTCCCCCATACGGCACATACTAGTGCCACTTTTTGCTTTTGAGCTATATTCCAGACTCTACTGATGTTGTCGGTTTTGGATTTACTTTGATTTTGTTCACTTGTTCTTACCTGGGGAGCATGGGAGGGTCACTAATCTTTCTGAAAGATTTGCAGAAAAGACTAAAAAACGAGGTGAAAGAGACAATTGCAACTTACAAAACTAAGAACATTGCTTTTAACATGTGCTCTTGAGACAGTTTGCTAAGATTGCTGTTTTGAGATCCATTAGAATAGTTCAGATTTTGAACTTGAACAGTGTCTTAGGCAATTTGCATATGAAAATTGCTCACCAGTGTTAAATCTTGGAACTGTTAGTAACTGTTTCCCTGGCTCATAATTACTTCCTAAGCTTAGAGAACATGTCAGCCACATCGAATTTGTGTTACATCCATGCAGACTTATAGTTCAGCTTTGGGCAGCAATTTCAAAGTTTTCTGGCAGCCTGAGAATGTAGGGCTGCAGACCAAGTACAAAGACTATGAAAGTAAAGAGATTTTCCCAACAGGCGAAGCCAGTTCTCCTATTTCTTTACTTTTTGAATTTTATTGAACAGAAGACATCGAAAATATCACGATTGATAAAGGGGGATACCACTATTGGCGGGGGTAATACTGGTATCCCCCTCCATAAATCGTGGAAATATAGAGGATTTATAAAAACAGAACCTGATTGCCAGATTAATACAGTTGCTGCAAAGTTGGCATGTAACTTTAGTCCAGCTTTCAATTATGAGAGATAATATACAGATTAGTTGCAGTTGTAAGTACAAACTGCCAACCTGTATTTCCAGACCCAGAAAGACCTCTACTTGGTCAACATTTAGCAATCTCCATTACAGTCTATGGGCATATCCATGCCCAATTCTTCTTACACAGCTGCAGGTACAAACTGCCAAACCTTTGTTTGGCAGTGTATGTTGATATAATGAGCCAATATAAATTCTGTTGTTCTAAACCTAGTTCATTTGAATGATGAAATGGAAACAACTATACCAAAAGAAATCCATAATTTTCTGACCCAATTCACACCTGAATTTCCTGAAACTTGTTAGTGGAGTTGCAAAAGATGGACATGCATGTCAAAAATACCGATTCTCCTTACTGCCTGGTGACTAGAACAAAGGGGCACATGGACCGACAACATGTAGAGAATTATAAGAGCACCTTTGAGAGGCAGCAGCATGAGTTCTTACATGTCTAGCAAGAAGACCATGGAGATTAATCTTGATAAACGACAAGTCAGAGAAAGACTTGGTACTTGGTTCAGTTTATGGCTGTTGACATATGAATCTAGTTTATACTTAACCAAGTCTACTAGTTAGTACTAAGAAAAAGAGAAAACTGTATCATTCCAATGCTCATAGGGTGACATTAAAGGGAGAAACAAAACTGCAATCGCAGAAACTAGTCATTAAATTTCAAAACTTCACAAAAACATAACAAAATATGAATGGCAAAATAATTTAACCAGAACTTTTATATAGGGATTCGAGTTGCCTAAGATAGGACACAAAATGCAATTTTCAAACTAATAAACCAATAGGTTCTCAAACAAGAAATGAAAAGCGTGAATTATCTTTTACCGCAAGGGAACACTCATGTTTTTCTTCTTATGCTTCCTTTGCTTCAATTGATTCCTCTATTTCTCCTTCCCTCGCATAAGTACCAGAGTTAACTGAAACCAAGCTTTCAAAATAATTCGCTTCTGAACTAAAACGCAAAACACTGCCCAATTCTCGTTCAATAGCAGTTCCATCTTTTGGGTCATACAAAACCAGGTTACCCTGCTCCGCTAATAGAATCTGACCATTCTTAGAAGAGAATATAAACCTCAAATTAAAGGGATAATGAATGGTGATATTTCTAGTAATAATTTCATGGGTAATGACATAACGTTTAGTCCATGATTCTGGAACACCATAATTTTGCATTACCCATACTTCAATATGAGCAGGATCATTATCAGCATGATCTTCGTTATGAGCAGGATCATTGTCTGCATGATCTTCAATATGAGCAGGATCATTATCAGCATCATCAACATTATCAGCATCATCAACATTAGCTGGATCATTATCAACATCATTTACATTAGCTGCGAATACAAGAATTAAACATAGACACTCTTCCAACACTGCTTCAGTAATAAAAACAAGTGGATTATCCTTTGGTTCTGCAAGTTTTGTTGACAGTTCCATTTCGTTGAATCTCTCCTCGCAGATATCGAATGAAACTATGACTTCACTGTCTTCACTGCCTTCCAAGGCTAACCAATGGAAACTTCCGTTAACTAGGACTCCAGATTTCCAATAAGAAAGGAAAGAATAAGAAACAAAAACAACACTTTTCCAGGAGTTGCATCCTAATGTATAGATTTGCACCACAGAACTAGTGTCCGTAGATTTTGAACCAACTACTAATTTATAATCATTATTCTTCTCATCATAACCAAAAGCATACACCACGATGTCCTTCAAATCAATTTTATATAGTGGTTGTGATGTCTTTTTATATTCCTGAGTGGCCGGATTCCAAATACAGAAGAAAAATTCTTCCCGACCAACACTAGCATAGTCTTGGTTATCTTCACGGTCTAAAATGTCAAAGACCAAAAGGCAAACCAAGCCATTACAACAACCTACAAATCGAACTGCATAACCTGACCTAGCTAAAGATAAATAAGGGTAACACATTTCAGATACAGTGAATTCATTCTTCTCCCACACAGATGGTTCTAATGACTCGCAACTTATAGAATAGATATAGTGTTTGGTGCGGTTATCATAACCTCCAAGCATGAGATTGTTAGAGATATTTCTATGAGGAGTAAAATCAAGATGCATTTTAATAAAACCAGGATCAGAAATTAGTGAAAACCAAGACTTGCAAACACACTTACAAACCAAAGTTGATTTCACGGGTACTCTTAACAAGATTTGGAGGTAAACATCTTCTGGAACGCTTGACATCGTCCTTTCTCTGTATCGCTTTCTCAATTGACACCCGGTTTTCAGATGAGTAAGACAGAAGCATACGAGGGTTTTAGGGTTTTAGGAAAAGGATAGTAGAAGATGAATTGATCGGATACGCATGAATAGGTCTTTTTGTAACAGAACCTAAATCCACCCATAATATACGGTTATTCGGAGGCCTGGCTATCAGTCACATTCCCACGAAGGCCAACCACTATGTCTATGGGTCACCGCTTAGCCATAATGTGGCGAAATCTAGGGAATACATCTGTTCCTTTCACAAGTTAAGAATGCCTTGCGGAAACTGAGTAAAGTAAACTTTGGGGACACATTATAGCTAAGGGCCGACCATTGTTATTTCTGTTGTGGAACCAAAAAAATTTAATGGAGGGAAACTGAGTTTTCGTATGTATAAGCTAAGAAATAAACAAGACCCGTAGCAGAACGGCTTTTGGTTGGATATTTCTTGGCTACAATTTAGCTATAGCCAAGAAAAATATCGTTTGGACATTTTTTAGGTGGTCTTAAGTCAGTTTGGTCTTTTCAAAAATTACATTTTTCATTTGATTCATAATTATTTAAAAATATTAAATGGACCAAAGTACATTTACGTGTTAATTCTACTTATTTTTTGTAGCAGTCCATTCTGTTTGATGAACTCCGGAGTTCATTCCCTTAAATGAACACCTAATAAAACCAAACTAAATTTCCTACTCTTATTTTTTGTAGCAGTTCATTATGTCTGATGAACTCCGTAGTTCATTCATTCAAATGAACACCTAATAAAACCAAACTAAACTTTCTACTTATTTTTTGTAGCAGTTCGTTCTGTCTGATGAACTCCGAAGTTCATTCCTTCAAATGAGCACCTAATAAAACCAAACTAAATTTCCTACTTATTTTATGTAGCAGTTCATTCTGTCTGATGAACTCCGAAGTTCATTCCTTCAAATGAACACCTAGTGATTCAATACGAGTTCATCATCAGCACGAGTTCATTCTTTACACGAACACCTACTAAAAAACAGAGTTCATCTTCAACACGAGTTCATTCTTTACATGAACACCTAGTAATTCAAGATCTAAAAACAGAGTTCATTCTTTACATGAACACAAATCTTCAACAATAGCAGGAACAAATCAAAAAGAAAAACAGTAACAGAGAAAAAGAAAAAGAAAAACATCATCTCCATCATCTTCAACAACAACAACATCACCTCCTTCATCTTATTCAACAACAACACCATCGTCTTACTCGATTTCATGGATCGTATTCAACAACAACAACACGAGCATGTCAAATCTCCATCATTTTCAACAACAACAACATCATCTTCTTTCTACAACAACACCATCGTCTTCATCTATTTCATGGATCATCTTCAACAACAACAACACGAGCATATCAAATCTCCATCATCGTCAACAGCAACAACATCATCTTCATCATCTTCTTCAACAACAACACCATAGTCTTCATCAATTTCATGGATTTTTTATCGTCTTCAACAGCAATAGTAGCAGATCTCGAAGATTCATCGTCTGCAAAAAAAAAAAAAAAAAATGGAGTGAAAAGAAACTAGATCTGAAAACAGGAAGAGAGAGAAAGTAAATCTGAAAATAAGATATTTTCAAGGGTTTTTTTTCTAAATATGTGGTCCCAAAAGGATATTTTTGTCACCACACAATGAAAATTACATCATCCATGACGCCATCCTAGGACCAAACCATAATTTCTAGGACCAAATTGAAAAATAGATTTTGAAAATGGACCAAACAGACAGTTGACTCAGTCAACTAGACCAAACTATCTCTAATATATTATTTCTAGGACCTATTGATATTTCCTACCAAAAAAAGCGGCCTACCAAGTGTTTGGCCTAAGGGGTGTACAAGTGCAATAAGGAACTTTAGGCTTGGACATGCTTTGCAGGGGGGGTCACCAAATAAAATTTAAACAACCAATCCAAGATTACATTAAGAAATTGTTCGTATGCAAAATTACTTTTGGGCACGAAACACGATGAATAGATAATTTGGTGAGTATTTAGGATTAGGAGACGAATTGAAGAACAAATGAGAGACAAAGATAGACGCAGTTTTTTACGTGGTTCGGCATGGTATTCCTACGTCCACGGGCGAATCCCCTTGGGGAGTGATCTTTTATTATATTTGTATTACGGTGTATATTTTTTCCCCTCTTGGCTACCTCCAAAATGATTTCTCTCCTCCCTATTTATACCGTTCAATATATAATTTCAATATAAACTTAAATAGCATTAACTCTCATTCATGCCTCCATGATGATTTCTGCATGAAACTGATGGAATCAATACTGCATGCCTCCGTGATGATTTCTGCATGAAACTGCACATTTATGCCTCCATCTTCAATTCTGCATGAAACTGCACATTTGCTGGAATCAATACTGCATGCCTCCATGATGATTTATGCATGAAACTGCTGGAATCAATACTGCATGCCTCCATGATGATTTCTGCATGAAACTGCACATTTATGCCTCCATCTTCAATTCTGCATGAAACTGCACATTTATGCTTTCATGATAAATTCTGCATGTTGGCAAACTGGACTGGTGGTTGACAGGCATAATGGCTGACAGTATGGATGGATGCTGGTTGGCAGACTGGTTTGGCTGCACAGGTAGAAAACTGGCTGGCAGTGCGATTGAGTACTTAGCTGGGAATCGCATTGCTGGCAATATGAACGGAAAATGCATGGCAGCACCATCGGCAACATGGATGGAAACTGCATGGCAGTACTATCGGCAACACAGTCTCGACATTGACTGATGGTTGATTTTGACCGTTGACCAATTGCTGACTTTAACCATTGACCGAGCGTTGGCTTTGACCATTGACCGAGCATTGACTTTGATTTATGTAATACTGGGTAGGCTGGTGGGATACTTCAGTTGACTGGTTAACGGGCTTGGATGAAGGCCAAAAGATGATTCAAGTATTGCTTTGGCCCATTATGTGGCATTTTTACTTATGGTACAAACAGAAATATACCAAACAAAATATTTTATTCGATTAGCTAATTTGATAGAAGTATTTAAAGAGGCATGATTCATTTCCATTGAAAAATAAATTTACAAAAATTAAAGATTGAATATGACGTTTGCGTTTAACTGATTAAGTAAAAAATTAAATCAGGAATTTAAGTCAAGATAACCACTCTATTAAATTGAATTAAGAGTTATTGAGATTTTAGAGAATTAAATAAGGAATTAGAATAGATATAGTGGCTGATGCGGTTATCATAACCTCCAAGCATGAGATTGTTAGAGATGTTTCTATGAGGAGTAAAATCAAGATGCAGTTTAATAAAAACATGATCAGAAATTAGTAAAAGCCAAGTCTTGCAAACGCACTTACAAACACAAGTTGATTTCACCGGTATTCTTAATAAGATTTGGAGGTAAATGTCTTCTGGAACGCTTGACATCTTCCTTTTCTCTGTATCGCTTTCTCAATTGACGCCCGATTTTCAGATGAGCAAAGACAGAAGCATACGAGCTTTTTAGGGTTTTAAGAAAAGGATATGACAAGATGAATTGATCGGATATGCATGAATAGGTCTTTTTGCAACAAATTCTAAATCCACTCATAATATACGGTTATTCGGAGGCTTTTGCATCCCAAGGCAAAACATTATGGTAGTTTATTTTGCTTGGCTGCTTGGCTACTTGGCTATTAGTCACATTACAACGAAGGCCAATCACTATGGGCACCCCTTAGTTATAATGTGGCGGAAATTCTTGGGTTGATTTAAAAGGGAAATACATCTCTTCCTTTCACGACCTTATGGAAATTGAACAAAGTAAATTTTGGGGTAGATTATGACTAAGGCCGACGACTATCATTGTTTCTGTTGTGGAGCCAAAAATATAATGGATGGAAAGCGAGTATCCTGTATATAAGCTAAGAAATAAACGAGACCATATTAGAACCGAAAATGATTTATATCCCGAGAACTGATAGACTTGTCGAGCGGAGAAACCCGCAGAATCGGTGGCCTCTCACAAATATGCGAGGCCCGCACCCACTGGAGCTGAGCAGGGGGTCTCTGTTTTGTGGTGGGACGCATAGATTTGTGAGAGGCCACCGATTCTGTGGGTTTCTCTGCTCGGTAAGTTTATCATTTTCGTTTATATCCCCCATAATTCTTCCCCCGAGTCCTTCATCTGTGACGTGTCGTCACCTTATTAGCCCATTTCAACACTAATGGACCTCCCCCGTTTTCTTTAGAAGCATGGAGAGGATGCCACATCATGAGGGAAAATGACGGGTGTGTGTGTGTGTGTGTGTGTGGGGGGGGGGGTATGAGTGGGGGTGTGTAACATGACTACCTTTTGGTTGGGTATTTTTTGGCTATAATTTAGCTATATGCATGTCAAAGTGATTGGCCTAAGGGGCGTACAAGTGCAATAAGGAACTTTAGGTTTGGACATGCTTTGCAAGGAGAATCACCGAATAAAATTTAAACAAAAAATCCAAATAGTACATTAAGAAGTATACCAATATTTATATTAATATTTAAACAAAAAATCCAAATAATACATACGGTTGGGAAAACCAATATTTCCCAACCGTATGTAATTCTGAAACTATTTCAAAATTCCTAATTTGATCAAATTTAACTTATTTATGCGATCAAAAGCAACAAAAAAGGGTGGGTAATCGATTCTTACCTAACTGAAGTAATTATTTACGGAGAATCGACGACTAATCGTCGTTGAAAAACAAAAAAGAAAAAACAAAAGGAAGAAGAAGAAGAGAAAAAGAGGCGATATTGATTGGGTACAGTATTTATATGTCCCTACATTTGACACCCAATAAATATATCCTTATACAATAATAAATATGTCCCTACTTTTTAATAACCTTATCAATTTAAAATTAGATTACCTTAATACCCTCACTCATATAATATTTTCCTTCATTTCATAAATGGAGTAAATTTCTTCCTCTGCCACTTCACCCGCGCCACCACCATCACAGTCCACCACCACCACCACCACAAACATTCAACTACCAGTCAACCACCACCTACCAACCCCCACCTATCAACTGCCACCATCAATAATATTCCGCCATCACTCCACCACCATTGCACCACCACCACCAGTCTGCCATCATCATTGCACCACCACCACCACCACTGATACCGCCACCGCCACTACCACTACTACACCGTCACCGCCGCCACCACCACTACTACACCGTCACCGTCGCCCACCACCTCCATCGCTGCCGCCGCCATCACTGGTTTAGATATTTTGTATCAACAACAATAGTTGATCCAAATAAAAATAAAATTACTAGTAGAAGTTGATCCAACTTAGGGGATCAACAACAGTAGTTGATCCAAAAAAAAGAAGGATAACAGTAAAAGTTGATCCAATTTAAGGGATCAACAACAATAGTTGATCCCCTAAAATGGATCAACAATGGAAGTTGACCCATTAAATGGAATCAACAACCAAAGTTGACACAAAAAATTAACAACGAATGAACTTGGCGTGAGTCGAACTCGCATCAGCTGACATGGAGTTAGTCATGCTACCATTTGCACCACAAATTCAACTTTTGAAGAATTTACACCTATAAAATACAAGCATTTAAACTACAAGCATAATTATACTAATCTAAGGAAATGGGATCAACAACAGTAGTTGATCCCTTAAAAAATTGGGTCAACAACATGAGTTGATCCCATAGATGGATCAACACCGTAGTTGATCCCATCAAAAATTGGATCAACAACAGGAGTTGATCCCATAAATGGATCAACAACTAAAGTTGATCGCAAAAATTGATGAACTAAAAGCACCCGTCTATTAAAACAACAAAAACAATTACATTTCTATATCTCACTAAAATATCTGAGAAAAACACCCTAAGCATTTCAAATGAAAATGGAAGAGACATGCTATTCATTTCATGTTCTGCAAACATATATTTGCTAACGGAACAAACAAATTAAGTAAAATATATAGTAGTCCTATACTTGTAACTTCCAAAATTATTCCTTGAGATTCTACTAAATCAGAAAGTACAACATACATCATTAACTTTACCTCTAAATGTGATCATATACAACATTTCTAATTGAATAAGAGTACAAAAGTTAAATATACCCGTGGACTAGCCGAGGACAACTATATTGTGGTGGAAGCACAAATTTACTTCCTCTATCACCTGCAAGCTCATCATGTACCTCGTTTTCACTCTCTTCATTCGTACCAAGTATATAATCTACACTTAGAGAGCTCCCACCACCAGCAATATCCACCACCCACCACCGTTCATACTAACCATCCAACACAATCCACCATAAATAACACCACACTAGCTTGTAATTTGATTGCTTAACAAGCAATTTGAAGTACCCGTACCTAAAATTTAAAGAAAGACTTTCAGAACTGCTCATAGATCGTTTGTAGTTGCATATAGTATAATAGAAAAATGTAGTAGTTAAAACTTTAAAATCAAATATGTCCAAATAGGCATACCATTATCTGCTGCTTTTTGACTATTTCAATGCATTAACGTGACTATTCTATGAAACAGAAAAAAATAATGCATCTAAGTATCAAATATTCGTACAGTATGATAACCAAATGGACTAAATTTGAATCAATGATCCATGAGAATTCATAATAGCTACATGACATGAAATGTAACATAAACTTGCGTGTAGGGTACTAACAAACAAAAATCCAATAAAGTATTAAACTATTTTAAGCCAATTAAGCTGTCAAAAACCTCAAATCTCAAACAAAAACGAAAAAAAAAGAGATAGAAATACTACCTCCATCATCGTCAACTAATAGAACAGAAATTCCATATCCTCTTCCACCGTCGCTGTCGCCGCCGCCACCATTATCATTAAAGCATAATTTCCGCCACCACCACCACCGTCGTTATCATAATCATCTAAAAAAATAGAAATTTGAAACCCAAACTTAGGGTTTAAAAATGAAATCATGCACAATTCAATTGAAAATCGGAGTGAAAATAACGAATCTGGTGCTCAGGATTAGGTTAAGGAGATTAGTTTCTCTTTGATTCATTGCTAAATTTGAATCTGGCGAAATCGATCAAAACCAATTGTTTAGGAGGTGATAGTGGTGGATTTGGTTGAAAATATAAGATGTAGTGATAATGGTAGATTTGAACGGAGGTGATGAAAGAATTGTAGAGACGGTGGACTAGGAGGTGGTGTCGAATCTAATGGTAGATTTGAACGGAGGAGGTGGAGCTGGTGAAGCTGTTGGTAGTGGTGCAGGCACTGGTGGGGGGTTTTTGTTTCTCTATCGAATTTGAGATCGAGATAAGGAAGAACGAAAAAAGAAGGAAGAAAGATAAAAAGGTTAAATGTGGAATTATAAAAGTGATGTTTGGAGAGAAAATTTCAATTATGTCATTACTCATTAGGGATATTTGTAAAGTTCTTCAAGGACATTTGTGAAGGCCCATCAAAAGCAAGGACAATAATTCAATTTCCACATATTGATTAGGTTTATGTTTAGTTTTTGGCTTTTAATTAGATTTAGATTAATTATTTATGGATATTTTTGTATATTATTATGGATGAAATATTTTTAGTAAAATAGGATTTTCTTCAATCTTTTTCAGTAGAAATCAGGTCGAATCTATGAGTTTGATGATTTTGTTTGATTGATTTTTTGTTTGTCTGATTGATGATTTCCTTTTTAACATTTCAGTTTGTTTGGTTGGTTTGAAATTTTGATTTTTCATTTTTTCTATGTTCACATATGAATAGTGATAGGAGGAAGGTAATTCAGTTTTTTTTAAAAGTTTTTTTTGACCAGCGAGTAAATAATTTATCCCGCTGGACTATAGCCGGATCGGGTTTTATGGACTAAATAGCAAAAGGGAAAATTATGCTAAGGCCCGACCCATGGATAACCCATAATATGAGGCCCTTAATTAAAAGAAGTTTAAATCTAGGCGCCGAATTATTAAAAGACATCCATACCCTTTTATATATCGTCAAGCCCTTAATTAAAAAAAATTTAAATTTAAGCCCAAAATTATTAAATCTAGGCCCAAAATTATTAAAGTATATTGTGAATGTGTAAACAGAAGTTACACATGCATATGGCATGTGTATCCAGAAATTACACATCCTTATGCCATGCGTAATGCAGAGTTACACATCAAAAAAATAGACATCAAAAAGAACACATACAAAAAATACATGTATTTCTTAGCATGTGTAACTAGAAGTTACATATGCATCATGTGTAACTAGTGTAATTGAGAGTTACACATGCGTCTGATTTGTGTATTCAGCGTCAACTCCAATTCCAGTGAGACCATTACCACATTTAAGCCATTAGCTTTTATGAAGTTATCCGAAACCTGAAATATTACAACAAGCAATCAGAAGTGCTTTCATATGAAAATCTCAAACATCTCGATCTATAAAATATTACAAAGATCACAGAAAATACACATGATAACCTATCTTAGAATGTGTAACTGGGAGTTACACATGCATCCGTCAGTGTGTAATTGACAATAAAGACTATTGCCGTTACACATGCATATGACTTGGATACCTAGCTTTTCTAGTTACAAGTTTGTTCATTTAACCTTATGTGTAACTAGGAGTTACACATGCATCTCGCTCTTTATCTAGTGTAAAGAGGAGTTACACATGCATATATCATGTGTAACTAGGGATTTTACACCTACGATTCTAGGGTTTATGACTTGTGTTAATAAATTCTTTCAAGCATCTAGTAGAGTTACATGGACGACTTTACTTGTGATACTGTCGATTGTAACTCATATGTTACAACTAAGAACCTTAGGGCTTGGCAACCCTAATTAGTTCTTTTGCTAATTATGATTTATTAGATGCAGATGCGGGGTCAGACAAGGTTTCAAACATGAAATAAATTTGAGACCTTTAGAGATGTTGGTGTTGGAGGGTAACACACATTCAATGCATGGAGCCCATGTTACTACTTACTCTTAGATTTTTTGTGTCAATATATGTGTTGTCATATTTTTATGTGATGTATGAGTTATTTTAACACTCTTAAAGTTTTGCAGAATCATTTCAAATATAATTATGTCATGTCTTTGTTTGGGTCCCCATTCTGCAGACCGACATGTGCATTTCAAACTATATAAAACTAAAGTACATCATAATGTTACAACTAAGAACCAATTAGTTCTTTTGCTAATTATGATTTATTAGCAGACAAGGTTTCAAACATGAAATAAATTCGCAGAACACACATTCAAACACATCATAAAACAAACAGATTTTCAAGATGATGATTCCTTAATAGGAATGTTTAGGCAAGTGTTGGACTTAAAGAATTTAAATAGTAGATAGCATTTGTGGGTAAGAAGTACATGCAATTGCTTTTGTTTGTTCAGCACAATAGTCAAACTGTGCTCCTCCTCTCGTTATTCAAGAGTCTCACTGACACCAGCAATTGCCATAAATCCTTGAGAAAGTGCATATGCAACTTTTATTCCAAAGAACTACATAACCATATTTCAAAAGCATCCAATCAATGTTACGAAATTATATATATAAAAGAAGTAACCATTCTCGAATTGCTTGGCTGAGTAACATACCATTAACAAGAAAAAGACAAAACCATTCACAAATTATATTGAAGAAACCTTCTGGTTTAGATATATAAGTTTGAGACACATGCTTATCACAACACAAAAAGATGATAACTTCTCAACTCCTAAAAACATACTATAAAAAATACTTAATTAAGGCGGCGCACAAACCCAATCGATGTCACAATAACAACCAAGGCATGGATAAGGGTGAACGCCACTAATAGACACATTCTGGTCAATACATAAATCTTTGTACCTAGAAAAATTAGCCTAAAGATGGAACATGAAAAGCATTACTAGCTAACTCGCAAGATATAATGAAAATGAAGCTAGTGAAATTGTAATACATGCATAAGGGTAAAATCAGTTTCACATTCATCTAAAAATAACATAATTAGAATTTACACATGAATCTGGATAGTGTAACTAGAAATTACACATGCATATGACTAGTGTAACTTAGAGTTACACATGTATATGACTTGTGTAACTAAGAGTTACACATGCTTCTGGGAATATGCCATTTTTCATAAACTTGGAAGCCTAAGTTACCTAAAGCGCAATGTTTAAAGTTTTGTAGTTACACATGCATCTTCCATGTGTAAAGTAACAAGAACAATTGCAAGGAAAAATTACAGAACAGAGATCACAGAAAAGGAACTTGACAACTTATCTTATGATGTGTAATTTGTTGTTACACAAGCATCCATCTAGTGTAACTGTGAGTTACACATGCATATATCATGTGTAATCGACATCTACATATGCATATGACTTGGATACCTAGCATGTGTAATTTTGTTGTTGTAAGGTTTGTTCATTTCAGCATGTGTAACAAGGAGTTACACATGCATCTAACTAATGTAACCAGAAGTTACACATGCATATAACATGTGTAACTAGGGATTACACATTCATATTTTTTGTGTATCAACAATTACCTGGGTACCTCTAGCAAAAAAATATATTAAAGTATCAAACTAACAAGGTTCAAAGACCTCAATGTCAACTAATATAGCAGTCACCATTCACAATTTTAAGGCATGATTTTCATGTATACTATATCATTATCACTATCAAGTTAAAGCATATTATATATTTGGATAAATACATCAAAAAAATGGAACAAGAACATTATATGCTTGGATACATCTAAACTAATGTATGGATGCACTCATGCTTTTATAATGCAAAAAGAAATGCCTAATGTATTACATCTAACTCGTAAGCAAACAATAACATTGCAAAAAATTATCCCGCAGAAACAGTGTGTAAAAACTAGAGTTCTTCAGATGCCATATATTCAGAAACAAGTAAACCTACCACCACCACAAAGCTTTATTGCTAATTCACATAAAGCATCCGGTTGATACTATTGTAGTCAGATTGCTTGATTAATCCATTGTCTAATGCAAAATCAGTATAGGCTTTGTATTGAATTGCAGGGTCAGTGAGACCATTACCAATAGCAAACCCTGTTTAAGCAGCTTTCTTGTTATGTAGGTCCGAGTACAAAAAGAGAGGAAGACGAGTATAACTCAATTTCAAGTACATAAGCTTGGAGATTGGTAACAAACCTTGAGTTTTATGTGGAGACATTCTTTAGCTTTGTTTCCTTGGCGAACACAAGCAGCAAAAGCAGGAATGTGGTGCCCAACATATGAATCACCAGTGATGTAAAAATCATTCTTTGCATACTGAGGATGCTCGGAAAGAAGGCCTGAAATCATAAAGATTGCAGTGAGATTTCAATTCAAATTCATTTTCATGAAATTTATGTCTCTCCAAATTTCAACACAATACAAACATACCTGTAAGAAGTTATATAGATCATTGCTCACACCCTCTTCATTGTGACGGAGGTCACGACTATCAGAACTATAACTAAATCCGGTTCCAGTAGGCTGGTCAACATATAAAAGGTTTGATACCTGCAGAATGAGATCCAAAGCAGTTAGACTCAACACAGCTTGTATAGACACGCGAAGTAAACACAATCAATAACATTATGGTAATCATACCTTGTCCCAACCATACTCATTTCATACAAGAGACAAGTTCTTTGCAATGGTGAATGGACCATTCTCATTAAAAACAACCAATTCGCTACTGCACCCTGGTCCTCCAGTTAACCATATAACAACATGATCATTATTTTTGCTCCGTGACTCGAAAAATAAGTAGAACATCCTAAACAGCACAGACACCACAGTGCAGCACAATAAACAAAAACATTTGCAGAAGAAAAACTTGAAATTTTTATCAATAGTAGCAATATTAAACAAGCCAATCCGCACAATCTCAATGCATAAAAACGAAGCAAACTAGTATGTTCGCATCAAATCGGTGGCTGGGGATTCAGCTAGTTCTCAACTTGCCACCGAATAGGCTTACTGAGATCACCCAATTGACACATTGATTCAAGAGTACTAAAATAAAACCTAGTGGAAATGCGGAATATCAATTTAGCCAAGGACTAATCAAACTAACTGACCTAATCGAGACAACAAATTTATCGAGATTAAAACATGTTATCGAGGTTCTAGAGTAGTTTCCGTATCTAAACTTCTATTATATTCCTTAAAATTGAACACAAAAATTTATGCCAAATAAAAACCAAGGTTAAAAATCGTGTATACCTAGCAGCATGAGAATGTTGAAGCTTATAATAACCCAGCATGATTAGCGTAGTGTACTAAAAGTTAAAAAAATACACTTATATTTTTGCGTAGTGTACTAAAAGTTGTTCTCAGTTACGCATTATTTGCGTGTATTCAAGTATCCAAGTTAGGAGGTACACAAGTTTAGATTGACTTTAGGGTAAGAGAATCACAAAGCATGCATCTTATCTGTTTGATCAAGATTGTTACTGAAACTCGAAGCACACAAGTTTATTGAAGGATGAACTAAAATACCTGCATCTGTGTATTCCTTTTCAATCATACAGTTGCTATGTTTTCCTGCATTTAATATATAATGCTAAGTTCTTCTTAATTCAGCTAATTTAACATGTCAACTGTAACATAAGAAGCTATAAAATCAGTAGGTTTCAGATTAACATTCATAGTTCATAGGTGAATAAAATTCGAATGTTTCAAACAACTAAAATAAATTTCAATTGAACATATATATAAAATCTGATGTGCATGAAAATTTAAAAGGTAACGAAATTAAATTGATTGGATGAGTAATAGATATTAAAGTTCATTGATGCCAAATTTGAAGAACAATTACTGATCAAAAATGAGGACAAAGAGATCGATCAAATTTCTGGAAGTAACCCTAACAAAAACTTTCGTAATTTTTTTTTCTTTCAAAATCTTTATCTCAAAAGAGAGCTTAAGATGGAATGGCGATAGATCCAAACTCTTGTCAGAAATTAGATAAGAAATTCTATACGAAATCTGAGATATTAGGTTTTCAACAACCAAACTTTTTTCTTCTTAAATTCCATTTAGAAATCACTGAATGAGGAATTTCAATCAAATTAAATAAGATTAGCAGAATAAACTTATCTTTCTCATCGTTTCGTTGATGAATCTGTGGTAGATATAAGTATCGATTGACGATTTTCTACGCTTCTTCTCATCGGTGAAAGCAATCTTTTAAAAATTTCAGAAGTTCTCTTAATTAATCTCCTTCCATTCAGCTTTCTTCTGAGAAGCATGTGAGAAAACAAAGAATCAAAACCTAATCAAACTAAAAATGGAAGACAAAGAATGACGAAAACCTATTTCAAATCGAAAATCGTACCTGAAATAGCTTTGAACAAATAAAACCTAGATTCAAAATCGATTGATTGAATCCGTATTTGCAAAACCTATTCACCTCACATCACTATGGATCTGTAAATCGTTTCAGTTTAGATGAAGGAGAAGAAAAATCCTAGAAAATATTGCAGGAACTCTGAAAGTTTATGAAAGAGAAATGAATCTGGTGTCGATATCTAAAACACGGTATATATCGTGAGGGCTAGTTCTGGTATTTGTTATTTAATGATGACGTCAGCTTCCAGTAAAATTTCAAAATCTGGCTCCAAAATTAAAAGTTTTGGGTCTACAAATATCAAAATGTGAAATAATGGAGTTGATAGTGAAGGATCCATTTTGTTGGGTTTCTATATGTTAAACCCATATAGAAGGGGGTTATAGTATTTTTCACGTGCAAAATTCTCATTTTTAATCCCGCACTCGTATTCAATCCATTAGTGTATGGATCGGATACCTACCCATAAAAAAACGGATGGGGCGGTTCGAATCTGGTCCGAAATGCACACCGGATAGAATCCGCGGATCCAATCCTTAAAGTTCCATCGACCCCAAAGAGAGGAATAAAAACAAAAATATCACTCATCCTAGCAGAAGAACAATTTTAGCAGAGGAATAATTCCTACTTTTAGCAAAGGAAATTAAGTTCATGTATGTATATTTTTGGCAAAAAAAAAATTAATAGTTGATAGCAACCCTCAACAACCAATGGAAGATTTCGAATTGCTGGTTTTCAAAAACCTAATTGAATCTTTTTTCAAAAACCTAATTGAATCTGTATACAACTATCTTAAGCATCTGAACAACACTAAGCATTTGAACAAGAACAAGGAGAACATCATTCGTCAGCACAACATCAGAAAAGAAGAACATCCTTCATAAAAGAGCAACAGGAGTTTATGCTAGTTGTGGAATTCAATTAGCGACACTCAGGTTATTCTCTCCTTCTAATTCAAAACCCATAGTTTTTTTGTTTTTTTTTCTTCATTTGTGTTGATTATTGATGGCTGTGGTTTTGATTCGGTTGATTGGTTCCAAATTTGATAGTTTGAATGATAGTTTATGCTTATTATGTTGGTTTCGTCTTGGGGTGGGGTTGCACTTTTATGTTGTTGTCTGAATATCACTGAGCGTTGCCTTGCATTCTACTGAAATTCAAGAGAAATTCATGTTATTATGTCCTGAAGTACCCTCAACAATTGATCTATTAGTTGCTTCATGTTTTTGAGTATCTTACTTATTCCATTTGGCTTGGTTTAATCGTCCATAGTGGTATATGGTATATTGAAGGTGCATTTGATATAATCTAGTTAAATGATAGCTTTGTGTGTGGCCAAGCTAAGTAGGTAGACATTGTTCAATATTTTTCAGACAGAATATGAAACAAGAAGAAATTCGAACTGGATTTTTCTCTTACTATTTGGTCAGCCACCATGTTAATCCTGAGCAGTTACCTGAGTTACAGCCAACAGTTACAAACTTTTAGTTTAGATTTATTTCTGGTATGTTTTACATTTCACAATAACATTTTTCCCCATGTAGACTGCAGTATTACAAATTTCCTACGTTACACATCATCTCTGCAAACCATTTTATCATTTTGAAAGTAATGCACTGATGAGAGCTCAATATTTAACGAAAGTACGTGTACTTGGTGTGAAGTCAACATGGAGCTGACCAGCACCATGTTGATCTGAGCGGTTCCCTGAGCAACATATTAAATTAAATGATGAATATGGTTTTGATAAATTGGTGGTGATATTACATTTGTTTAGTCATTAGAACTTTTTGTTTTTTTCGCTCTTGGTGTTTCAGACCTTAGCATATTATAACCCACATTTGGTGGCTGTTTCTTCATCAATTTTTTTCCCTGTTGTTTCCTTTTCCCCAAACCTTGTTTATCACTTTTAATAACCTTAAAAGTTTAAATGTATTGCAATGATGAGAGCTCAATATTCAAAGAAAGTAAATGTACTTGATGTGAAGTCAATGTGGTGCTGACCAGCATGATTGATCTGAGCGGTTACCTGAGAAACATATTAGAATAGATGTTATATATGGTTTTGGACCTTTGGTTAATTGATGGTCTCCTTAAGTTTGTTTCCTTAAGTTTGTTTAGCAATTAGAACTTTCTATTTCTCTTCGCTTGCTGTTACAGACCTTAGTATGTTCTAAGTCACCTCTGGAGGCTGTACATGGTCCTGGGAAAACTGTAAAACCGCACCATGCTAAACCGAACCGAAACATCTATCCAATGGCATGGGATGGTTTTGATATTGTGAAAACCGTTGATCTTGGTATGGTTCTGGTTTACCATAAGTATAAGCCGTTAGATGATAGCCATATAATAACCATCCCATTCTTTCATTTATGACCACTGAACCATTCCATTACCTAATTCTTAATTTACACTTCTCTTTCGTCTTCATTTCCACCACATTTTCATCTCTCACTCTCTGGTTTAGCAGACAGGCGACAGCAGTACCACCTCCACCTTTAAGTTCAAACCAACCACCATCACTTTTAAGTTCATCACCATTACCTTCTCTTCTCGACCACCACCACCACCACCACCGTTCCATCTACCAGCACTATCTTCTCCTTCTACAATCTCTGCTACCTCTGAACTTAGGGTTTCAAAATTTTGGGTAACCTTATTTTGGGGGATTTATTAATAATACTCTATTATGAATTAGGTTTATAATTTGGTATTTCTTATTTGTGCAGCCCTAATTGTAGCTACCAGCACCATCTTCTCCTTCTACAATCTCTGCTACCTCTGAACTTAGGGTTTCAAAATTTTGGGTAATCTTATTTTGGGTGATTTAATAATAATACTCTGTTATGAATTAGGTTTAGTTTAATTTGAGTTTTCAATGTTATAATTTGGCATTTCTTATTTGTGCAGCCCTAATTGTAGCTACTAGCACTATCTTCTCCTTCTACAATCTCTGCTACCTCTGAACTTAGGGTTTTAAAATTTTGGGTAATCTTATTTTGGGGGATTTAATAATAATACTCTATTATGAATTAGGTTTAGTTTAATTTGAGTTTTCAACGTTATAATTTGGTATTTCTTATTTGTGCAGCCCTAATTGTAGCTACCAAGCAATAGGATGCAAGTGTGGCAGAAGTTAATGGAGGCGGAGGTAAAACTGTCCATTAACTTTACAATTGAGAATTATTTGTTGTTGCAGTATGCTCAATATTACTGTCAGATGATAATAGACAGCATATACCATTCTCTTAACGCCATGCCACTGTTGGTTTGAACTATGGGTTAACTGTGTGATTGACTTGTTTTTGGATATTATGAAGTTTTAGATATTTGAATTTCCACTATCCAGCTAGTTGCTTATAGGTAAGAGGGTTTTTGTACATCTCTCTACCTATATGTCTACATTATACTTCTGTACCTGTTGTATGAGCAGCAACTATGTATCACTTGGCACACGGACTAAAATCTTAACTAACGGTTTTGGTAAACCAACAGTTTTAATCCGAACCGTTTAGTATATGACATTATACTTCTGTACCTGTTGTATGAGCAGCAACTATGTATCACTTGGCACACGGACTAAAATCTTAACTAACGGTTTTGGTAAACCAACAGTTTTAATCCGAACCGTTTAGTATATGACATGGTACAGTTTCAAAAATTCAGAAAGTGTGGCAGAAGTTAATGGAGGCGGAGGTAAAACTGTCCATTAACTTTACAATTGAGAATTATTTGTTGTTGCAGTATGCTCAATATTACTGTCAGATGATAATAGACAGCATATACCATTCTCTTAACGCCATGCCACTGTTGGTTTGAACTATGGGTTAACTGTGTGATTGACTTGTTTTTGGATATTATGAAGTTTTAGATATTTGAATTTCCACTATCCAGCTAGTTGCTTATAGGTAAGAGGGTTTTTGTACATCTCTCTACCTATATGTCTACATTATACTTCTGTACCTGTTGTATGAGCAGCAACTATGTATCACATGGCACACGGACTAAAATCTTAACTAACGGTTTTGGTAAACCAACAGTTTTAATCCGAACCGTTTAGTATATGACATGGTACAGTTTCAAAAATTCAGAAAGCGTTACCTTCGGTTTTGGTTTGTTTAGACTAAAACTGTGCCAAACTGTACCATGTACAGCCCCAATGGTGTCTGTTTTATTAAGTGTTTTCCGTTTTTTTTTCTCCCTAAACCCTGTAAATCACTTCTATTGACCTGGAAAGATTAATTGTATTGGTTGATGAGAGCTCAGTATTTATCGAAAGTATATGTACTTGATGTGGTGCTGACCAGGACAATGTTCATCTGAGCGGTTACCTGAGCAATGTATAATAGAATTCAGTGAGTTAGTTCAGATAATGAAAATGGCAGTGGTGGTGAATTCATTGTGATACATAGATTTTCAGGCAATTGGGTCTTTTCTTCTGTGTATTGGTGTTTCAAATGTTACACCCTACTGTTCATGTCTATTTTGCAGATCCTTTCAGCACTAGCTCCTGTAGACTCGTATCAACCTGGCAAACACCGTGCTGGAGTGACTCATGGTTTTCCATGGTGGGGGTACCTTATTATTGGTATCCTTGTGGTGTTTTTTTTTTTGTATTCCTGTTTGTTTGTTGGAGGGTTGTTAGGGCACGGCGAGCAGCCATGGGCACACAGCCGAGGGTGGGTGGTGGAGCTCCATGGCCTACTTGGCGTCCTTACAGAGTACCAGTTTAGACCCTATTTGTGAAGCTTTTAATTCCTGCTGTTGATCTTCATTTACGTCTTACCTCATACCTGCACACACCAAAGACGACAATTGTTAAAAAGAAAAGTGAGTTCGGAGAGAGTGTTACTATGTACTCCTCCAACTGGTTTCACAGGACCATCAAGTGTGGCTGTTCTTTATTTATTTATTTATTTTTCCATTTTGTTGGAAAGTTGAACTGGTACACGGTTCATATACTCTAATAGTAGTAGTTGACATGTTATGCTATTAGAAGGATTGTCATTCCAGACTTTGCTTAGTTCATCAACTCCTAGTTAGCTTTGACAAAATATCAGCTGCCTTATTCTTTCCTTTGGCAGATAATAACAATGCCAATCACTAAAACTACTGAGGATTTTCATGAAATATTACGTCTTTTATTGACAGCATCTACAACTAGCTTCGAGTTCAGTTCGAAATTCACTCTCTCCAGCTTCGAGTCCTTTGCGCATTTCACTGCCTCCCATAATCCTTGGCTCTCTGCATGTTTTGCATTCAATACTGCGTCAAGGTAGATTCATCTGGATCCCTCACAAACACCTGAAAAGTTCCTAAGAACGAGTTTGATTCCATCAGTTTTATTTGCATCATAAAAAGAACCATCACAGTTTATTGTGGAATCCAGTGCAGATTATTTCCGTCATTTCTTTTATCTACTATAGATTAGAGAGTAAGGAGAAGAGTAAATGGTACCCTGGTTGCAAGAAAAGTTTCTGCACTTATTTTCTTGAATTTGAATATTGTGGGAAGAGAATTTAGAATTTCTGCTATAATTTCAGAAGAGATAATAGTTGGCTTTATTCTCCATTTGAATTGGAGTGTAGACTCTATTTGAGCTCCCTGAATTTGTGCAATAATTTCTCTTTCTCTCATCATCCCTCAATCTCTGCTCTAAGCCTTGCATTCTCTGCCATAAGTCTCACATTGTCCGGATTTAGCCGGCGTGACCTCTCGAAAAATGCTCCATCCTTGCGCTCGTTCAGGGAATCTAGTTCATTGCAAAACACATTTTTTAGTCCCTTTGCTCCAATTCTTTGCTAGTTGCGGTTTACCCAAATTTGCAAAATCAAAATTTTAGAATTAAATACAGACAAAAGAGGCATAAAGTAGAGATTTTTTGCAAAATTAAAACATCAGAATATTGTGAAATTTGGAGATACATGCCTGTTTTCTTTTGCGTTTGCAAAAATAGGACCGTTTATTTGAACTTTTCGAATATAGGTCTGTTTTGACTTGGTCCACTATTTTTTTTGTTGAAAAAAACGGATTTCATCCAATTAACTGCAACCACACCAGAATAACTTTCATACCTAAGAGTCCTTCTGCTCACATGCCTGAAGATTTCAGACCCATTGCTTTATGCAATACAATCTACAAGCTTATCTCCAAAATCATTGCCCTCAGACTCAAGAAACACATGGAGAAACTTATCTCTCCAATGCAAACAGCCTATGTACCAGGTAGACTCATTTCTGAGAATGTTTGTCTTGTTCAGGAACTTGTGAAGGCTATGAGAAGGAAAAAAGGCATAACAGGCCATCTGGCTCTCAAAATGGACATGTCAAAAGTTTTTGACAGACTTGAATGGTGTTTTCTCATGGATGTGCTTAAAAAATTTGGTTTTTGTGATAAATTTTGTCATCTCATAATACAATGTATCAGTACTACACATGTGGAAATTGTGGTAAATGGATCTCCCACTAGAGCTTTCAAACCTTTAAGAGGAATTAGGCAAGGAGATCCTCTATCTCCTTACCTTTTCATCCTTGCTATGGAAGATTTCTCAAGGAAGCTGCATCATTGTGAGAATACCAACATGCTAACAGGTATGAAGATTTCAAGAAATGCTCCAAAAATCAATCATTTGCTATTTGCAGATGATTGCTTACTCTTCTGTAAAGCAAACCAGCTGCAAACTAATAATCTTCTCAAGCTTATTCAAGATTTCAGTGATTGTTCTGGCCAACTCATCAATTTTCATAAGTCTGTTGTCTACTTTAGTAAGAACATGAATCCTCATTCCTGTCAACTTATTAGTGGTTTTCTTCAAGTCAGGAAATTAAATATTGAAGAAGAAAAGTATTTAGGACTTCCTTTCTTTGTTGGCAGAAATAAGAAAATTCCTTTCTCAAGCCTTGTCAACAAAATGGAGAACAGGTTATCAAAATGGAATGGCTCAAATATGTCAGAAGCTGGTAGAGGTGTTATGATCAAAAATGTTACTAATGCGGTCCCAGTTCATCACATGACAACTTTCGGACTACCGAGATACCACAGTGAACCAACTGAATTCAATACAACAAAAATTCTGGAGAAACAAAAAATCTAATAGAGGTAGGAATCTCATTACATGGAGAGAAGTTAATAATTCCAAGGAAGAAGGAGGTCTGGGTTTCAGGGATTTACACTTATTTAATAGAGCTCTCCTTGCCAAATCTGCTTGGAAACTGTGCTCTGGTACTACTTTTATTTTCTCTACTTCTCTGAAAGCTAAATATTTGAAGGATGAAAACATCTTCTCAGCTGCAGACAATGATAATTCTACTTGGTCTTGGAGGAGTATCAGCTCAGAATTGCCTTTCATTAAAACTTATAGTTGCTGGTGTGTTGTAAATGGGCAAAAAATCTTAATTTGGTCACACAGATAGATTCCTAATCTGCCTCTTCCTCCAGTTCCAAAGAATGGTGCTTTAAATGCTCAAGATTATACTTTATCTCCATCAACTTTTCTTCATAGTCTAAGATGGATGGAATTCTGAGCTAATTCTTTCTTTATTTGATTCCCATGTTGCAGCTCTAATTCTAAATATCTATGTGCATACTTCTCAAGAAGATAAACTGATATGGACTCTTGAAAAAAGTGGCAACTTCTCTGTGAAGTCATCCTACAACAGATTGCTCAAAGACATAAATATCAACTCCTCAGTTGGAACAAGAATGCAAAATATTTTTAAAAAGCTATGGATTTTACCAGTTTTGCCAAGAACTAAACAATGCCTGTGGAAATGCCTCAAGGGAGTTCTACCTACTAAAGATAAACTCCAAGGGATTATTGAAGATGAAAACTACTACTGTCCATATTGTTCTCATGAACTGGAAACTGCAGATCATATTATCCTTCACTGTCCTTACTCAAAAGCTATTTGGTTTGCTCTTATGGGTCTACACATTGATCAGGGAATTTTGCATACAGACTGGTTGGGTATTTGGTTTGATAAACTCCTAATCAGACAATTGCAGGAACCTGTCTTATGCAAAATAGCAATCATCTCTTGGCGTATCTGGATCTCTAGGTGTGATGTGGTCTTCAAAGGAATAACACCATCTGTGGAAAACATTATTCAGAGATGTAAAAGAGAGTTTGCTATCTTAGACTATCAACCATCCAAGAATCACAGGAATTTAGAACCTCATAATAGGATTAATCTTCATTGGCACTCACCTCCTCTGAATTACTTTAAAATAAATTCTGATGGCTCTTTTAATTCAGTTAATAATACTGGTGGAATTGGTATAATATGTCGTGATTTGGAAGGTGCACATCATGGATCAAAATGTTTCTACTTAGCTAATGCGACAAGTCCAGAGCAAGCTGAAAGTAAAGCTCTATGGGAGGCAATGCAGTGGGCATTATAGAAAAATCTAGAAAAAGTTATCTTTGAGATGGATGCAAAGCTTGTGGTGGATGCTGTCTTAGGAGGTCCTATAAATTTAGATTAGAGAACTCATAATTTGATTTTAGATATAAAGAACTTGTTCAGTTATCATACCTTTTGGCAATGCTTCTATGTGCCTAAGGAGGAAAATAAAGTTGCAGACTCTCTTTCTAAAATATCTAGAACTCAATATATTAGTGGTGTTTGGATTATTGCTCCTCCGTTTGAAATTTTGGATCAATTACACAAGGAGGCACACAATGTAATCACTACTTAAACACTAAATGTGAATTTTCAGTTTCAAAAAAAAAAAAAAAAAAAAAACTGCAAGGTGCCAGCTATCTCACATATTAAAAAGTCTTATTTACCCCTGAACCACATCTCCTTTGTGCAAGGTCGATTTCCACCAAACTTGGGAACCCTTGAACTTTATAACTTGGGAACCCCGAACTTAAGAATGATAAACCCTAAACCCTGAACTTGAAATGATGAACCTTTTTGGGGAATGATGTAACAAACCTGAAAATGGTGAAACGATCCCGAACCAAGATCAACAAACCTTAAAAATGACGAAAAAGGTCAACATGGCAATTGGTAAAGGGTAAATAAGTAAAAATATGATGAGATTAACCAAGATGGATGGAAAAGTGAAAACATGCCTACATTTGAAAAGTTGAAAAAAACGGGCCTATATTTGTAAACTGGGTTTCGAATAGGCCTATATTTCTCAATTTCTCAAATATTATTCAAAGATTACACTTAGTGATCTTAATCCTCCCTAGTTTGGGGCCGAGTGTGATTATTTGGGACCTATTAATTTCTTCAACCAACCTAGAGTGGGGAATGTGGGGTGTCCAAAATATGGTAAAATATTAACTTACCCTTTAAAGAAACTTTAATAATTTCTAAAACAAATACAAAATCATAATCATTTCTATTAACAAATACAAAAGTCTTTAAACAAAATCCAATTCTTTTTCAATTTACATCAAAATCAAAAACTAAAACCTAATCACAAACAACAATCAAATTCTCATCTTTTTGGGTTTTGAAGGCATATTCGTTTCCTTTTAAGAGAAACTCAACAATGATTTAACTACAAATCTCTGAAATTTCCTCATCAAATTTTCTGAAAATCAACCCATAATCGATTTATGTGTGCATTATAAAAAACCGATTGTGGTTGATGTTACCGGGAATCTTTTTTCGTTGTACACATACATAAACCGATTCTGGGTTGAAGTGATGAACATCAACCATAATCAGTTTATGCTAATGCACATATAAACCGATTCTGGGTTTAAGTTTGGAATTGTAAAGAAATCTAGAGTCGGTCTTTATGTGTCTCACATATAAACTGATTATGGTAAGGTAGCTATTTCCCATTATCCCAATTTCACAACCAGACTATTCGTGTGTCTATATAATTCGATTATTACCATTAATGACTATTTATTTATTTTTTGAAATTATAGACGTTGGTCCCTTGTGTATATAAAGAGGATATCCTATTTTCTATCACACACTACCTTATTCAAAAAAATCTTTCTCCATTGTTCGTTTTTTCATTCGAAGATGTCAAATCCATCATCATTAACTACCCAACTCGTTCGAACACATACTTGGAAGATGCAAACGAACTACTCCATCATCGTCAACTACCAATTCAATTAAAGACATAATTAAGAAAAGCAAACGAACTACCACATCATCGTCAAGTGCTGCAATGGAAGAAGAAGACATATTCAAGTCAAATAAACGAGGTGAAGACCAATTCCAACTAAGGCATAAATTGAAGGATGTTGAGGAAGATACCGAATGGGTTAAAAATTATTACATTGTCAAGTATCTTCTCGAAGAACATCAACACGAGAGTATATTTTGGATTAAAGTTTCATTAGGTCCTTTTGTTCTAAAGATGGACGGTAAGTAAAAAAAACCACATCATCAATATGATCCAACCCATGTTTGTTCAAGGATGATTCACATTAAGAAATTGTGCTCCAAGTACAACGAGTTTCTGTCTAGGCACAGAGGCGACAGGTTTGCGGCACATGATGCTTATACCAAGTGGAGAGGAGATCCTTTTTATCATTTCGAAGCCGCATTGATAGCTAAATCTTGCACTAAGAAATAGAGAAATTTCGTTTTATGCAGTTACAAGATCAATGTGGTAGTCTAGTACCGTGCTAGTTTAAATTTTAAGAGTTTATGCAAAGTGTAAATGGACCACAATCGGATCATGTTAGACCATATGTAGTCTAATTGAGGAGTTAAAAGTTGTATATTTTTCTGTAACTTATTTCATCTAGAATAGAATTACATCATCGTCCTGTTATGTACCTAGATGTACATAACAAGATCGGTTGGATAATTTGAGGATAAACCTCTCTTAATCCCGAAGGATCAAGCCTTTAGAGAAATCTGATTCAGAGAACCAGCCTAAGAGGAAGAAGAGGGATAAACTAAAATTTATTTCATTAATTCATAAAATTGGATAATCCCTCTTACACAGATTCACTAGCCTTATATAGCTAGGTTAGGAGAATGGAAACTATTTAGTCACCCTTACAATTGATAAAAGCCATATGCTACTAATAATCAAACTAATAACCAACTCGATTATGATATGGGCACCCCCTCCAACACCGGTACATGACATTCCACTCCCCTTGAAAGCATCCTTGTCCCCAAGGATGAGAGTCGCAAAAATTAACTTTGAGAGGTAGGTAGTCGCTTGCGACAACTGCAGGAGGAGCAAGGATTATGGTCTGTAGACGAGCACCCCTCTAACACCGGTACATGACATAGTAGTGGTAGCGCTTTCTAAACACATGAGAAGCCCAATAGTCATAGTGCTAATGAATAACCTGGTGAGAAACTTACACACTCCAAGCCCAGGCCCAACAAGCAACTGTCACCACTGAATACTCTTATCGGCCCTTTTGAACTTGACTTTCTTGTGCCATTTACCAAAAAAAAAACAAGTGACTCTATTACCTGCACATTTGCGGAACTGCACCGTTTATCGATATTACAGAAGCAGGCTTCATGTAGCTGCACCGCAACTGCAGTACTGATCAACACAGACATGCGCACTTGTAAAACTTCAGTTTGGATCCTCAACACAAAGTGTAATACTATGGGAAACATGAAAGTCACAGCTCCAGTGAGATGAAATGTTGATGCAAACTCGTTAACAGCTCCAACCTGACTGGGGATGCTCATCAGTACATAATGGAGATTGTAAAAAGGTCCTTCAACTTGTATGGTACAACCCATTGGTGGTGGACACACTCGCGACAAAAGTTGATAGCAGCACCTTGATATGCGTTTAGTATAACACAAGGACATAAAATCAATCACGGAAGAAGTCTCACCTCCATGTGCATCTGGACTCTCCCTCAACCATTCACAAGTTAGAACTACGGAAGCATTAGGGAGACCCTGGTCGAGAATATTATCTTCGACACTGCTCATGTAAACATGAACAACCCATTGAACTGGAATTTTAACACTTCCCACACTCCATAAACCAGGTGGAACTAATCTAAATTTCCACCTCAAGTATCCATAGAATCATACACCACCATTAATCACAACAAGCAACACTTTGATTGTCACCACTTCCACCATAAACTCTTCCCAACTAGAACAATATTCATTACCACTGTAAAATGGAGAGCTAGGTCCTTCTGGTAGAGAAGCAAAAATCCAAGTGAAAGCATCACCACTTGCTATACACCATAATCCAAGATGAAGCAAGCATAATTCGATTTCTCGTTGCGAAGACACATCACACAGCTTGTTGGCACGTACTTCCACTACCCTTTTATGAAATCTAAAAATAATTTTCACTCTGCATGAACCTTCGGCACCTCCGTAGACGGAAATCTTTCTCCAGTATTCTGACTCCACAGACCCACAACAATCGACAATAACAAGATGGGAAACATGTGTAGGTAAAAAAGAGAAACCAATATGGGCACATAATTTCATGACTACTCTTGTGCCTATCTTCAATGGTGTTATAGACATCTTGCGAAGGACTTTCACAATTCCTGCTCAAATGATATACCAATCGCCTCACCATTTCGAAAGTCAAAAAAAAAAGCTTAAGGTTGTTGAACACTTGTAAGTCAGAGACTCTAACTATAACACCTAACAGCCAACCCCAATATGTTATCGTATTAGCAGGTGAGAGATATTCGATCTGCCAAGGCATGTCCTCTTCATATTTACTCAAACTCCAGAATACCTTCCAAACCACTTTTACCTTTGCCAACTGAGGTACAAGTTTAGGACGACAAACATTATCCAACAGTAGCATTATATCCAACAATTGATGTCGCTTCCCAACTGCAACCATCTGTGCGAACAAGAGTATCACAGATCTATTTTTCTCTGACATTTCCACAAATAACTCCTTATCGCAACCAAGTTCAGCATCATTGAGAAACAAAAGTACCAACAGATTCATACACTGAGATTTCGTCTGATAACCGAGAAAAACAATCGCACAAGGAGAAAATGTAACAAAACAATATTTATATTCATCAACATAATTAGAAAAATTGTTTAATGCCATAACCATTCCCAACGGACACCTTATGTGTCTTTTGGAAGTGAAGAGGCATCTCCAATAGGCATGAATAACCCTATAAGTAGTGAAGGAATTCTCCCATTCTTGAGAATGAATTCAACTTGTTTTCTCTCCATCTAAAGCATCATCAGAAATCTCTCTCATGTGTTCTTGGTTGGGTCAAGGGGTGCAAACCTTGAATCCAATTTCCTGTTGTAGGGCTTTCATTGTATCCTGAAGGCATTATTTCGCATATCTGTTGCAATCGCCAATTTATATTGGGAGGGTAGAAATAATCGTCTAAAAGAAATCACCCGAGCCTTGAAAGCTTTTGAGTACAACAACAATTTCTTTTAGTGTTATCATCCTCCTGTTTTATACCCAAAATTTACAACGGTTTTAGACGATTAAATTCAGACAAGACGGAGGAAACGAGAATAAGGGAAGTTGGAAAACAAGCTTCAAATTTATAGTGGAAACCGTGTTAAAGGGAACATGATGTTGTTTAGGAATTTGATTCAATCATTGGCGCGCAAACTCTCAAGGGTTGTGGTCAAGGAAACTTCCATGAAATCGAGATAAGTATAATATTTCCAACAATCTTAAAGACTAATACATCCTTAGTATCTCGGTTTCTTAGAAATAGTTACGGCATGTGTATGTTATGTGGATGAGCCATTATAATCACAATCTGTGCATATTATCGTCTAGCCTTTGTTAATGCTCTATTATGTTAAGTAAAGCATATCATAAATTTGCAAGCTGTGATTTTTACATCCACATATTCATCTGTGACATGATTGGTTTTCACGATAATGCTTAGTCCTCTTGATTGGGGTTAGTAATGCCATATATATATATATATTTTTTTAATGATAGCATGAGATATCTAATAAATGTATTAGAAGTTGAGAATCCTTTAAGGGTGCATAACGGTTGGATGTACGTGGTTTAAATTGGACTGTTCAATTTACCCGTGATGTGGATTGAATGAGGCTTTGTTTAGAATGTTTGCAAAGGAAAGCAGATCCATAATGATGGTACCCGTACCGGTATATTGATTTGAGGTTTTAATTTCTATTTAGAAATTATGGGTTACATGTTTGACACAAATGGTATTTCATGATATTGAGTTGCATTTTGGAATTTGAGAATTATCATGAAATAGGGGGGAATTTATCTGAAAATGTCGTATAAAATTTTTCTAGTTGGTGGATTATTTTAAAACCAAAATCGTCATAATTGTTGAGACAACAATGGCATGGCATGAACATAATTCTTGCGATAAGAATTATAGGTTCCAAATTTGGAAATTGGCAGGTCTTAAATGACATCGAAAGGGAAAAATGGAATACCGGTCAATATTTAACATATTGGAAGATTGGGCGGCCGACCAAATATCCAACGATGAGGTGTTACGATATTACCGATGCATAAATTATGAACATTTGCATTACATAATGTAGAATGTTAAATAGACATTGTCTATGTTTTTTGGGTATGAATTTGTAGGGGATTGGGCATGAGTAAAAGAGTTACTCATCAAGGTATTATATTTGTTGAGATAACAAATATATAAGTTGCCTACAAATTTTCAATGCCTCTAGTGTATGCAAGTCTATAATGACTTCTTGTGAATTAACCGTAAATGTTAATTAGGATCACTAGAGAAGTTACAATTATTTTAGTAAAATCAAAGAGGAACATTTTTAGTAATGTTTCAGAATTGATTGCATTAGTAGATGCAATTAATGAGAAGAAATGGCTTAAAACCTAACTTGAGAGATCCTATTTTGGAAGAAGCCATCTCGGAGGTCTTGATTAATTGTGAATCGAGGATATGATCTATAACGTCTTTAACAAGACTTATAATGAAAAGTCAAGACATACAAGTCTTAGACAAGGAACGGTAAGTCAATTACTCAAGAAAGGAGTAATTGCGAGTTAACCATTGAAACGGAGAAAAGTTTGGTAGACCTACTTATGAAGAGTCTCCCAAAGGAATTAATTTCAATGAAGTATATAGAAATGGGACTAAGGTCTGTGAAGGAAGGTTGATCTCCCATAGCAGAAAACCCAACCTATGTTTTGAAAAAGATAAACAAGGTTCAATGTGGTACCAACAAGTTATGGTCAGATTATGGAGCACTAACATAAAACTTCCCATTTCAAGTTAGTCTTGGTTTTCCGCAAGAAAATAGGATGGATGTAAATCCTTAATGAGTCTGTGGTTAGTAAAAGGTGTCTCATGAAACACCTTGAGACTTACCTATATGAGTATGGAAATGTGGGCGTTTCCTAAGAGAAGAAGACCGTTCTCTAAAGAAGACTCATGAATAAGGATATAAGCACAAGGCCTTTATAGTGCTTGGCTACGCTTAACACATGATTTATGGAATCAATATGTGTGGAGACTCAGGTTTTATCATAAGGGATACTTGGTTCCAAGACTGGTTTCACCATAGAATCTCGATAAGGCTTTGAGTTTCTTACACTAAGTGAAGGTTCAAACCAGAAAGGTACCTATCATTTATGTATTGGTTTCAACGATGATGCTTAGTCTCAATTGTACTTGAACTACGTTGGCTTGATCCCACTCGGGTACGTGGCGATCACTTGAGTGATGCGACCACTCCGGTTTTATAAGTTTTATTTTATGTTTTTGGTTTTTGAAAATAGGGGAGATTGTTGGATATTTTCAATAACTTAGAAAATAAAACTGTTTTTTCGTTTGGTTTGTCACTATGATGGGGGAGTGTTTTGTGTTGGATAAACACAATGGATGTTAGTTGGAGATGAAGGGACACCTCTAATAGGTGTGATGGTTCATAAAGGACACAACCATTCCCAACAGACACCTTATGTGTCTTTTGGAAGTGAAGAGCATCTCCAATAGGCATGAATAACCCTATAAGTAGTGAAGGAATTCTCCCATTCTTGAGAATGAATTCAACTTGTTTTCTCTCCATCTAAAGCATCATCGAAATCTCTCTCATGTGTTCTTGGTTGGGTCAAGGGGGTGCAAACCTTGAATCCAATTTCCTAACTCTTTACCACGATCAAATAATTTAGTTGCAGACTTGAAACATTGGTAAGAATATATCCCAATGAGCAATATGTGGTTGAAAAAAAAATTATGCTCAAAATATACAATAACCATTGGAAGTACTTTAACAAAAAATTTACTATCATCTTGAATTTCAGTATCATTAACACATACATGAACCTTTGAATGTAAAGATGAGAATTCAGGACGGTACCCCAAGTTAGCTATCAGCAGAAACATCAATTTCTTATAAGAAATCCCAGAGATAACATCACACTTACCTCGGTCAAATAACGAACGAGTGTCATCAAGGAGAAAAGAACAACAATCCACACAAACACCATCTGATTTGTTATCGAAAGTGGACAATAACTCCTTCAAGCTTTTAAGTTCCTCACAACTAACCTCAACAGTTTTAACCTGACTTATCTTGATGAAAGCATTTGCAGTGGTCTTTGTAGCTTCATTAAATTGAGAATTCATACTATCAAATGAATCATCGTTGTCTTTAACAACGCCAGCGGAAATTAAGTCAATTTTCTAAGATTCAACCTTACTGAGGACTTGAGAAGAATAATCTAGCTAAACTGAAGTAGGAATTGGGTCGCCGATTCCCATTGATTTAGTACGATTTTCTTCATCCGATGACTTTGAAGTGATTTTTGAAGCTCCTACTGGATCTTCATGACTGCAGATTTTCTTACCAAAATATTTCTCCATTGTTTTTCTTTGGTAAGCATCGTTGAAAATCATTTCTCCATTCTACCATGAGTATTCAATTCTACCAATTTTGATGTGATTTCCTCCAATGGAGAGAATGTGAAATCAACAATTGCAATAGCAGAGTCTTCAATGTTTGATGTCGATCTTAAAACCAGAGCCGGCCCTGAGGGTGTGCAGGGTGTGCGACCGCACAAGGCCTTTTCCTCCCTAAAACTGTTTATTTTCACACACGCACACAAAAAAAAAAATAAAAAAAAATCTTCTTTATCTTCAAAGGGATTAAATTCTACCAATTTTGATGTTAATGCATCATTCTAGTCTCTTCATTGTTTTTTTTAATGGAGTTTTGTATTTATGGTATTATTAATCAACAATTGATATAATACATGCACGATATCTTCAATGTTTGATGTCTATAGGTGTATATCTTAAAAGGTTTCCCTTGAATTTTTTTTTTTTTTAAAATATGTATTAATAACCCTCATCTGTAAAAAAAAATCGGTGTTAGAAAAAAACATAATCGGAATCTAGTTTTGAATCTTCTAGACACAAGGATCGGCTCTTGCCAAAATACAACCCTCATCAGGTTAAATCTAGTTTTGAATCTGAAGTAGCATCAGGAAGAGAAATTGGAGTAAGATCTTGACTGAATTCAGGTACCAATTCTTTAATAAAAATATCCTCCTTCTGCGTAGCTTCCGTATTCATAGTTCGATGAACGAATTGGTCTGCTAATGGTGGTATGTAAATTGATTCCCACCTCTTCTTGGTGAAGTTGATGAGATATTCTGTTTGTGAAAGATGATAATTTTGACTTGGTGAAGGTACATCGTTAAGTATATCTTGATATCTTCTCTTCAGATCAAGTAAATGGTTATAGAGTGAAATTTATCCCTAACTAGATACCCATGGATCGAACGAATCTGATACCAATTGTTATGTACCTAGATGTACATAACAAGATCAGTTGGATAATTTGAAGATAAACCTCTCTTAATCCAGAAGGATCAATCCTTTAGAGAAATCTGATTCAGAGAACCAGCCTAAGAGGAAGAAGAGGGATAAATTAAAATCTATTTCATTAATTCATAAAATTGGATAATCCCTCTTACACAG
Organism: Papaver bracteatum; assembly: GCA_023529315.1. Classification (NCBI taxonomy): domain Eukaryota; kingdom Viridiplantae; phylum Streptophyta; class Magnoliopsida; order Ranunculales; family Papaveraceae; genus Papaver; species Papaver bracteatum. The sequence continues at coordinate 687,908 of JAJJWX010000650.1, forward strand.
ACAGTAGAGTGCACGTGCGATGCACGTCATCAAAATTGAGAACTTTGAGAACTTCGCAGGAAAAGAAAAGGCGATAATTGAGAATTCGCTAGGAAAAGAAAAACGATGAAGCAAAATATAGAAGTAGATAATTGAGAACTTGATATTTGATTTAATGCGGGGGAAAAGAAAAGAAGATGAAGAGCTTCTTTGTTTGAGTTGCACTTGTGCAGATATAGAGAAGCGGACACTATGCGGACACCAACATAAACGGATTTTAAAAATTCTAGGATGTAGACATGTTAGCAAATGAAATACTATTTCAAAATCCATTACAATTTTTTTTACCTATATACAAAAGAAACTTAACAAAATTGTTGGCTTTATCAACATTACTAATAGGGATACCAAACTACCGGGGAGGGTACCAAATAGCATATAAAACAAAAATAATCATGCTATTTATCACCTTTTCTAGTAATTTGGCATCCCGTTAACAACCTTGGGATTTATGCCTTTCTCGTATTTTCAAGTTAAAAAATGAAACCAGCTCATTTCAATTTCTTCTTATCAGGCACGTCCATTACATAGGGAAGCGGCTTCCCATTTCAGTATTTGACACATTTTGTTGATTCAAGCCCTTGTTTCAACCTACACGTGTCCAAGGCCAAGGGTGCTCTTGGGAATTTACTGCTACAAACATAAATTCTAAAGAAATCTAATTGCTTTCATCTTCCTCTCCGCCTCTTTTTCGTCTTTCTTCTCCTCCTCCTCCTCTTAACAGTTAACAACAACTTTAACACTCCGAGTAGTCTGCCCTTCACAGCAACCGATCAAGATCTATCTACTGTTGATTTTTAGTCTGTGTAATTTATTTATTTTTTAAGTTCACCATCTTATATCTTGTTATTTCTTTTTGATATGTATTGGAATTTTTCAAAAAAGAAGAAGATATTTTTCGAATTTGATTGATAATATATTTTTATTTTTATTTTAAGCAAAAGATACTTTGCTTGATAATTTGAGAGTTGATTTTAGTGGGTTTTCAGATGTATGATCGGCAGTTTCTATTTCAAGGTCCTGATACATGCTTATTATTTCAAATAAGACCCTAAATATTTAATATATTTAATAGAAGTCCTTTCCAATCTAACGGATGAAATATAAATACGAATTATATCTGATGGCTGCCTTTAATAGTTCACACGGAATTGAATTAATCAGATCCAACGGATGAATGTTAAATCAGGACGATCTAACGGCTAGTAGAGGTTGATCTTTGAGATTCATTGCTCTCATTAAAAAGAAGAATTAATTGGGGATATGGAAACTAATTAGGGGATATAGCTACAGGACAAAAACGGTGTCCCAATAGCAATTCTGGGTGACCCCCTATGTAATTTTTTTAAATTCCTAATCTAGCCCTCACTAATCATGTTTAGTAGTTAATAATAATTAGTATATGCTTAAGTATTTGGGGGATAGTTTAGTGTGTGTTTTGATATTAATTTGTGTGAGTGAGGAGTAGAAGGAGAGGAAAAAAAAATAAGTGGAATTTTTTTTTTTGAAAATGGAAGATGATTGTGATGAGAGAATTGCTGCTAAGAGGTTGAAAATTTGATTTGTTTCCTTTGAATTCACCATTGTTGCAGTTAAAAAAGCTCGGTCTTAGGCATGGTATTCAACCAAAAAACCATGCCGGCATTTGTGGAAATTTTCAAAAATTGTTTGCCACTATCCAGGGGGGTTGGGACGATTTTTTTCTAGTTTTGATCTTCATAATGTTGATTTTTTAAGGTTTGAGCAAACAAAAGCATGGTAATCTAGTTTTCGAGCATGACGGTATTTTGTTAGGCATAGTATTTTGCTTACATTTCTATCTTAGGAACAAGATGAAAAGTACCTAGAAGGTTGATTTTTTCTTCACTTGACTACGGCATTGGCAAGAAATTATCGAGCACGGTATCATGTTCCGGCATAGTATTTTGCTTAAATTTCTATCTTAGGAGCGGGATGAAAAGTATCCAGAATGTTCATTTTTTTTTTTCACTTGAATACCTAGAGGCATTGATAGGAAATTCTCGAGCATCAGGTATCATGTTCGACATATGGTCTTCATCAATTCGGCATGGTCTTCATCACTTCCGTTTTGAATTTTTTCGGTTTTAGTCACTCCACTTCGGCATGGTCGGTTGATATGAAGACCATTAGGTATTGTTTTTCAAGCATAGAAAATAAAGCAACATGCTATCTTGGGAAAGCAATAACGGCATGGTCTTCATATCAACCGACCATGCCGGCGATGAAGTGATTAAAACCGAAAAAAATTCAAAAAGGAAGTGATGAAAACCATCTTTTAATTGATGAAGACCATATGCCGGAACATGATACCGGCATGCTCGAGAATCAATTCGGCATGGTCATCATCACTTTCAAGATGATCTTCATCACTTAGAATAAAATAAAAATTCGTTTCCAAAGTGAAGAGAAGAGAATTTGATGTAGAGTGGGGAGAGTTTAGAATTTTAAAGGGAATGGGGAATATTTAGGTTTCAAAGCTCTACCCCTAAATAAGATTAATAAGAAGTGGAGATGGAAATGGGGGATATGATTTTGTTTTTTGATTTTAAGTTTTTGATTTTAATTTTGTGGGAAGGGTATTTTAGTATTTTCATAACCAAAAATAACCCCTTAACACATACCATGGGTTGGGGGAAGTAATTCATATCCCCCAATTAATTCCCATATCCCCCAATTAATTGTTCTTTGGGGGGAGATTCACTAGCCTTATATAGCTAGGTTAGGAGAATGGAAACTATTTAGGCACCCTTACAATTGATAAAATCCAGGTGCTACTAATAATCAAACTAATAACCAACTCGATTATGATATGGGCACCCCCCCCCCTCCAACACCGGTACATGACACGTCCACATAGACCGATTCTGAATGAATTCCCATGCAAGTTTTGTTCAGAATCGGTTTATAGTAATTCCAGCGTAAACTGATTCCTCTTTGAATTCAGAATAGGTTTATAGTAATTCCAGCGTAAACCGATTCTGAAGAAGCTGCAGTTTACTAGGTTAAAAATCGGACTTTAACAATGTATAAGTAGACCGATTATGTTACAAATTTCATGAGTTTCACGTACCCAAAAAAGACAAATCACTTTCATTCATTAAGCTTGGTTCAGTTTGTAACATACAATATATGAAAATGAAAAAAAATATAAGCATCCGATAATTCATGTTCTTAACAAAAAGAAAATATATATTCCAACACTTAGGGACCCTTCATTTGATCCAAAGCGACTAATTCCTCATATCGCTTCATGTCGGTATCGTATTTTTCCAACAATTCCTTGTGGGTTCTGAGTCCTCATGAATCCTACACACCAGTGGTAATGGACAATCTTCACGTATTCTAAGACTGATATAATGAATGTTATTATGGAATAAACAATTCTTCAATCCTTAAGCGATTCATCTCAAATGGTGTATTTCGGTGCGTATGTAAAATATGTTCCCTGACCAAATAGATGAACATCGCAACTCCACGTTTAAGCCAAGAGATGACCACATAGAGGCATGATCATCCAATACTCTCGGTAATTGGTCAATTCCCCTTTGTCCCTTGTACTCTAGAAACCATTTTATCAAATTTCATATCTTTGTTTTTTCTTTTTCCTTCCTTCATCATCGAGATGTAAAATTCCTTGTCTTCTTTAGGCATAAGGCCATCATCTTTCTAAAATATTGGCATTGGGTTAAGTTCTCATCGTCTACCAAACTTATATGGCCTATTATTTCCGATGCAAGGTGATAACCACAATTTCCATATGCATCCACGTCGTCGGAAGATAACATATAAGACTTAATGATTTCAGGAAGTTTTGAATAATACTCCTCGAATATGGTGTAACATGTTTGATGGGGTCTACCTCGTTTATCCCTAGGTGTTCCTCCATCACCAAGAGCGGCCCTTAAAGTCACCATGGAACCCATTTGTCTTGCTTGTCCTTTCCATGCATATATCTTTTATACTCGTATTGTACTCGCTTGACTCTCTTGAAAAGGAACGATGACATCGTTTGGCTCCTTCTTGAGAATGATCGATTGGATCCTCATGTTGCGACACAACGATTGAATCATTTGATAGGACTATATGTGTGTTATTTGTCTCACTTTCTCCCTTCTTTGGTCGACCACTTTTCCTATTAGACGGTGCCTCTTCATGCTCATTTTTGGAAAGAACGATTGAATTATTTGTCTTGATTTGTACGCTACTTGTCCCTCCATCCCCATTCTTTGATCGACCTCTTTTATTTGGAACCGGTGCCTCTTCATTGCCACCTTAAACTCTTTCCGTTATTTCTGTCTATCCATATTGGTAGGTGGTATACCCGTCGGTGGTAGCACCGTTGGTTCTCCAACTGGTACCATATGGGGGTTAATGGCAAGTTTCAAGTCGTACATTAAAACTTGTCTTTCCAAACCATTATTCTTTGCGAATTTCTCGAATATTTATTTTCCAATAGCCGTGTCCGCTAAGGATTCAGTTGGAGCTTCGGTTGGGGGTGGTTTGAAACTTAGTTGCTTCGAAAACCGATCAATGATATCAAACAAAATACCTTGTACATACCTCTCAATCATGTGACGACACGGAAATCCCAAGGCAGTCATCATCATACATTAACATACAATTCTCATTCTCCCCATCTCGCTATCCACATAATATTTTTAATCCTTCATCATGGAAATGATTTCCCAGTAAGATGCCATATAAGTTAAACTTCTAATCAACCAATGGTAATCCTTGTAGCTGGTAATGATTTTCATCCTACTCTCTTCCATTTGCGCTTTATCTTGACGATATTAACCTTGGTGTATTCATGGATGGCTTGTTGTACCGTAATCACACTGTTTTGGCTCCCTCGGAGCAAACTCTTCAAACATCCATGAGATATTTCCGTGATACTTGTCGCTTCACTCTTATACTGCCTATGTTGGTAGGTGTTGGAATATACAAATTTTTCCTTGTACGTATCAAATAATTCCTTCAAGCAATAAACCACACATTTTTCGTAATCCTTCTTCCATAGCCTAATAAAATTCTCCAAATAAGATTCGAACTCGACCACGGACATTGAGTGTACCATTAAATCCCAATCATGTTGAAAATCCTTCCATAGTAACCTATTCTCTTCATACTCTTTTTTTCTTTTTTTCTTCTCCTCCTCTCATTATTCCGGTGTTAGTTTCTGAAGACGCTCATCTTCGGCCTTTTCAGGAGCAGTACCTTTTTTGGCTTTGGATTTTGGATATGACCCTTATAATTAGTTATAATATTGTATTATATGTGCCATGTGCGAAGAAAATGCTTAGCGTCCAAGAAAACTACCGGTATGACATTCATTAGTGATTGATCCTTATCCGTTACTATGATCATCGGATTTTGATCACCACGGCATATCTCCTTCAAGGTATCTAGCATCCAAGTAAAACTCACATCATTCTCCCTATCCATAAACCCCCATGAGACCGTGAAAGTTTGCTTATCGGAAGTGTGGAAAGCAATGTTTAACAACGACATGTTATACTTGTTGGTCTTGTACATACAATCTATTAACAAAACTTAATAGAAGCATTGGGACAACTTGATCATCTCAGGATGCGCCAAGAAAATACAAGTCACTTTTCCTTCCAATACCTGCTTCCTCATTGTGTATCCGTGTTGATCGTCTAACCAACAAGATTGTTCCATAACCGCTCTACCATCCCATTTCCTCCTCCTAAAGGCTGCTCTTATCGCGTAAATTTGCCTCAAGTCGGAAAAGTTATTCTTATCATCCTCCTTAATCTTTCTAAGGATGTCACTTGGTTTACACGCTTTTATCGACCTTACTATTTCCAATTGATATGGTCTCAACCCACAAACGAAAGCATGTCCAATAAGAGAGTCCGGATCATCGTGATTATGACAACATTCATTACTTTATAAATCTTTTATTTGTTGGGTCTATTAACTATAATCTTAAAAGGATATCCAAACTTCTTTGATTAAGTAATGTATTCCATTTCCGTCTTCTTCACGTACGATATGTCCTTTTCCCAGTAACTTTATTGCTTTCCACCTCTCTCGCAAACCAATTCCAAACGATCACGACTTAAATTATAGCCTAAAACTAATGCGCTTTTGATCTATATGCCCTTTTCTATGAACCATTGCTTTGCATGTCCGTACCTATTCCAAATCGGTGTAATAGTGGGAATAGGTATCAGGACCCATCAGAGATACGGGTTTGGGATGATCTTGGTCGAACACCGCAACAATCTATAGCATATATCGACAAGTGAAGGATTTAGAATCGGTTTATGTGTCACAGTCGATACAACCTATTGTCAATAATCGGTTTATATGTACAATTATAAAATCCGATTAAGGACTTAATGATTTCAGATAAAAAATCCCAAATTTCACAATCGGTTCACGTTGCATAACATGTAATCTCGATTTTTGTCCTCATTTTTCCTGGAACATTTCGTCTTAACAATCGTATCACATATACATGTAAATAACCCGATTGTGACCTTTGTGTATTTTACGTGAATATCCAAGTGAAGAAATCGGCATATGTACATCACCAACAAAATCCGATTTTGGACACGTATGTATCGCGCCAAAAGCTTACTACAATCGGTTTGTATGGTGATGAACAACGGCCCATTGTGGTTCCCAATTTGGGGACTTCACCCATAATTGGTTTATGTGGTGCTATAGTATAAACCGATTCTGGGTTAAAGTTTTGAAATTCCCCCCTTTTGGGGCGATTGTGACATGCAAATACATGTTTGGAGATCTTTAGAACGCATACCTACCTATTGGAGGCATTATCACCTTCTTTTTCCCGGAGATATTGTTCTTGTGCTACCCTAATATCCTCAAGCATGCTTTGATTGAAATGCTCTTCTACATTCAAAAAATAATCCAAATCGGTAGGATCGAAATCAAGATTATATGATGCACCTACTTCTTCATCACTACTAGAGTCTTCATCGTTACCATAGAGTTTCATTTTTGCTAAGAAAATCACAAACCCTAGTTTTCCTTTTCCCCCTCTACTTATTCTTCTTCTCCAAACCTTAGAAAAGGAAATGAATTTATACTCTAATTCTAACACTATAATCATTATCAAACACTAATTAATTTAGCTTAATATTAACTTAATTAATCATCATTAACGAATAAGGGAATATTAGCCAATATCAGAAATAGGTAGATAAGGATTTTCTAGAGATTACTTCTTAATGACTCTTTTTGTTTTTTAGGAACATGCCCCAAATAACCATACTCGTCCCCAAACTAGACATGATCTTAATGCTATAAAAAACTCACTCCCTTTAACATGATTTTTGTGCAAACCGCTGCAAAGCATGTTCAGTATGCAAATTATTTTATTCTTTCTTCCCCATTTCTTTTAATCACTTGTTTTTTCACTCCAGGAGGATGCAATCACCACTTGTCCCTAAAACTCTCAACAAGATGACCATAATGCTCTCAAAGCTACCAAGTCTGGCCATCCTACAAAATCTCCTACTTAGTTTACGGATCTTTATTTTTACTTTAAATTCTATTTTTTGAATCTGTAACAAATTTTGTAAACAACCCTGCCATGTCTTTAAGTATAAATAGAATTCATATCTCCACGATTCAAGTTTGGAAGATATTCACCAAAAATAAAATCATAAGTTGGTGTCAGCCTTTCGATCCAACACCATGCAAACAACCCAATAAAAAGCCCTTTCTCTCCAATGGCTGCTAATACAACTGCACGAAACCTTCGCCAGATTCATATTCATCATCTGGTTACATAAAACTCACTGATACAAACTTTCTTTTATGGAAAACTCAGTTTAAACCAATTCTTAAGGGTAGGTTGATGGGACAAAGATAAAACCCCCACGTATACTTCCTGATTCTGAATAAATCAATCCAGAATTCACTACTTATGAAGAAAAATATTCACTCCTTGTGGGTTGGATGCTATCCTCATTATGTGAAGGAGTTGTTGGAAAATTTATACCGATCTAGAGACATCAAAACAAGTCTGGGACACGTTGGAGAGATATTTTGCACCCAAAACCAAAGCTCATCAGATGTATCTGAAGAAGCAGTTACATAACCCAACAAAAGGTAACTTGTCTCTACAAGCTTTTTTCAGTAAGGCTAAAGGTTTATTTGATAGTCCTGCAACATTTGGTTATGTAGTCTCTGCTAATGAGATGAAGCAATCAAATATGCAATGGATTGAATGAATCTTATGATACCATTGTCACTTCTTTGGGCACAATCGATGAGATGGACATGGAGACATTCTATGCGCACCTTCTCACATTTGATATGAGACCGGAGCAATAATTTTCCCTATTGCAGCAACTAATTGCGAATGTAGCAGTATCCACCACATCTTCTTCGAGCAACAGACCGGATCAAAGAAAGTTTAACAATCGGAATAGACACTCAAACAAGCCAAATAACAATCATAATTTTCAAAGAAACAAAAATCCATCCAATCAAGGCCCTAACCAGATCTGCAAAATAGGAATCACATGGCTATACGATGTTGGTTTTGCTATGAAAAAGGTCCTCAAAACCAGCAAAGGGCACCAACAGCCTACATAGATCTTCATGATGGTTAAACTGAAAATAAATGGGTTACTGATACCGGAGCAACCTATCATTTAACTGCTGACATAAAGAACCTAAGTATACCACATGAATATGCTAGAACAGAGCAATTTCAAGTTGGTAATGGTAATGGCCTTCGTATTGGTAATAGTACTTTCACATCTAATACTCTGTCTTTAAAATGAACATCTACCATGTTCCACAAATATGAGAAAATCTGCTATTAGTTTATTAATTTTGCAAAGATAATAATGTATATTTTGAGTTTCACACCAATTTCTTTGTTGTGAAAGACAATTGCACAGGGGAAACACTATTGCAGGGGAATAATAGAAATGGGCTCTACATCTTTGATGGCACTGGAGATATCAGTTCCTCCATACGACCAAAATCACATGTCTCAACTAGACTACCAGTCTGGCACCAACGTCTCGTCCACCCTATGCTTCACACCGTCTCTAGAGTCATTCACAACCATTTTCTTGCGGTTTCAAATAAAAGTTTTAATTTTTTTCATTCTTTCCATACCAGTAAGAGCAAGAAGCTTATCATTTTTGTTAGTAGTACCACTTTGATAAACCATTAAGTTTGATTGTTTCAGATATTTGGGTTTCTCCACACATCTCAAGAAATGGATATCGTTATTACATGTTTATTATGGATATCTTTTCGCATTTTACTTGGGTCTTTCCATTAGTTCAAAAAATAGATGCATTACCTATTTTTATGCAGTTCCATAAATAAATATAAAATCTTACAAAACAAAATGCCTTAGAGTATAAAAAGTTTACATCTTATCTAAATAACTCCGACATACATCATAGGTTTTCTTTCCCTCACACATCACCTCAAAATGGTATAACGGAACGTCGCATCAAACATGCGACTGAAGCTAGTCTAGATTTGTTATTTCATGCACACATGCCCAAGTACTTTTAGTATGAAGCTTTCACAACATCTTGTTATCTTATTAATAGACTTCCAAAATTATCTTATGAGTCAAACACTCTGCTTGAACTTCTGTTTAAAAAAAAACCTGACTACGGGTTCTTAAAAGTTTTCGGTTGTCTAGCCTATCTATGTTTAAGGCCATATAACTCCAACAAGTTACAACCGAGATCCTTACCATGTGTTTTTATTGGTTACATTGGCTCTCATAAGGGATACATATGTCTACACCATTAAAAATATATGGTGTATATATCACGACATGTGATGTTTAAAGAAAGATAATTTATGTTCCAACCTGTACAGCAGAAGAACCCTATGGTAAGTGATCCAACTCAATATCTTAGCACTGGATTTCTAGACTTACCAATTTTTAGCAAAACAACTACAACACTTGCTCAACAAATCAATCAGCTAGAGATGTCTCACTCAGGTCAGTCGGCAAGTCTTAATGCTGAAGCAGTTTCTCCAATTATATCTCTAGCAATATCTTTACCCAAATGTGAGGGTACCAAAATACACCACCAACTTTTTCTTAGGCAACTTTTTCCACTTCCCTACTCTTCCATTCCTCTTCAACCATCACACTTACTGAGATCAATGTATTAACTACCTCTACATATAGGTTTCTCAACCTATTATTTGATAGAAGAACGTAACTTAACGTAATACAATTTATGACAATCTATCATCATCACATATAAAATATTTCTCTGGGTCTAAAACATAGAAATCATCATCAAGTATTTTAACACATCAACAATCTTCAATTACTATAGATCTCATACATTTTTAGCTTCCCTCCATGCAGATCGATACTTATCCTTCCTTGTGACCAAATTAAATGGAGCAGTCTTTTCTTGGTTTAGGCCAGAGTCTTACAAATTGATCTCTCGAACTCAAAGCACTCCCGTGCAGTATGTATGTTAAAAAAATTAGACGGTTTGCTTCAACGAGCATCTGCCTACTCCACCACCTTTTCTTTAAAAAAACAGTAAATGTTTTTTACCCACCGATAAAGCTATACGAAGTTTTGCTAATTTATTTTGTGACCGAAACTAAATTGTTAATAAAAGATAATTCAAGCACCAAACCCAAACTAAATTGAGAATAAAAACGATTCAACCACAAAGGATGACTATAACACTTGATTTGTTTAAATCAAAAGGGTTCTCAAGAAGGAATCATGATTAACATCAAAAGTGATGTTTGTACGGGGTTTTAATTAATTTATTATCTTATGATTTATTGCTGGGAGATAGAGATCATAGTTTCATCATAACTATAATGATTTCGATAGTCATTTGTTGGCTGTAAACCTACAATCTACCTCAAATCCACATAGATGTCAAACTATTAAGTTAATATAATTGGATTTTAAAATAATTGACCACTTAATCGACCACATAAGAATTAATTCTTTTTGGGAATAAAGATGCGCAATTTTTTTTAGCATCTATATGGGCTATTGTTATTCGTTACTCCAAAAAAATTGAAGGGGCTAGGCGGTCTAGGCCAGGACTATTAAACTTGTCTAATTTGGCTCGACCAAAAAAACACCATGGCTGAAAGTTCCGATTTACTTACAGGCTTAACCCCTAAATATAACCTCACTAATTTTAATGTAGGATTCTAGATTTTGTAAAGATTCTTCCAAAGATTCGATTCATGATTGTTTCTGTATTATTGGCGAAGTCCATTGAAAACTTAAATTTAAGTAGGAAAAAGAATAAAGGTTCCCTTGAAGGAATCATGATTAACATCAAAAGTGATGTCAATACAGTGTTTTCATTAATTTATTATTTTATGCTTTCTCATTAGGAGATATAGATCATAGTTTCATCATAACTTAGATGATTTCGATGGTTATTTGTTGGCTATAAACTTACGATCGTCTACCTTAAATCCACATAGATGTCAAACTATTAAATTAATGTAATTAGACTTTCTTATCTAACTTGGTTATCTAATCTAAGCTATACGAATTTAGATAATTTATTTTTATCGCTAACTGACTTGAGAAAAGTAAACTGTCATAGGGTGGATTTTTATTTCCAAATATGTCATAGGGAAAATGACTTTCACTAATTTTTTTTTTTTTTTTTGAGATATGACTTTCAGATGACTTTAAAATAACTGACCAATTAATCGACCACCCAAGAATTAGTTCTTTTAGGAAATAAAGATGTGAAAAAAAGAAGATTTAACATCTATATGGGCTATTGTTATTCGTTACTCCAAAAAAATTTAAGGGGCTGGGCATTCCAGGCGAGGACTATTATCCTTGTCTAATTCAACTCGACTAAAAAAAATATCGTGGCTACAAGCTTTGATTAACTTACAGGTTCAACCCCCAAAATTTTAACCTGGGACTATGTTTGACCCTAGATTTTGTGATTCACTAATGTTTCTGTCTTATTGGCGAAGTCCATTTAGAACTTAAATTTAATTAGGAAAAAGAATAAGAGGACAGGATTCAAACCCTGCACCTTTAGTTTAACATCTTTTGGTGAGGGATTTATTCACTATTTTTCATTTTCACATTCGTACTTTTTTTTTAAGTTTCCAAGTATATATAAGGATAATCATGAATCTAAAATTCATGATTCAACATACGATTTGATTCTTAAAAAATAAAAAAACTAGACACGCTTTGATTTACGATTTAAAAACCTTACCCGACTAGATTTTACTCTATCAACAAAATAACAGCTGGGTTGCAGACCCCGGCTAATCTATAGGCGTAGGCCCATGTAATACCCAGTACATATATTTTATGTTATATAACCTTTTTTTATTCATTGTTGCAAGAATCCAACACCAAGTTACATGATATCTAACCATTTGAAATAAATCATGGATGTGCAAGTCTAATGGCGAAACTTTTAAAATGAGAATTTTTTTTACGTCGAGCGTCAAGTGGATTGACATTCTTTGGGTTTGGTGAAAACAACAATCAGATTTTCACTCACTGCAAGCCTTTGAATATGTCTTGAAAACATTTACAACAAAAGTTCAAATTGATTTGCAATCTGATTGGCGTTTTTTGACAAATTGAGCGGTATTTGGATTTGCATTAAGCGCAAATCAGATTGCCTCTCTCGTTTGGATACCAAGATATCTTTCATGAAACCTTCAGACATGCCTTCGGAAAAGTAAGGATTATCCCAACTAAAAATCAATTAGTCCTGGCATTCCACACCTTTTCCATTTTTGGAATAATTTAAATATCACCGTAAGACTTGCACTTATCTTTGAAATCACAAAAGAAAAAGAAGATCCATAAACATATCAAAAGGGTCTAAGATAACTAAATTATGGCAAAAGTAAAAGATTTCCTATCTTGATGGAGCAAGAAATATATGCCAATACTTATGCAATAGACAATATGCCAATACTTATGCAATGGACAATCCCCAACGGACCTAAAGAGGTTGATGAAGAAGCACCACCTGTAAGGAGGCAAGAGAAACATACATGGGAAGAGAGATTAAAAAAAAACATACCATAGATGTTATTGGTATTGTACTTACCTACCGTGGAAAATACATCTAAGTACTTGGTGTAAATAAAGTATAATTACTTTTTAAGAAAAAAACCATTCATAAAATGGGTTTTCGTCACCCAAAAATATTTTCACCAATAAGTTTTTGTCAAGTTTCCTCACATATGAAAGAGAGGGTAGCATTCAACGTGGAAGGTCATTATTGTTTAGATTTTTAATTTCTTTCAATTTTAAGGAGAGATTGATTGTTTGTGTTGGCAGCCTTTGGGCGTTATGGGTTTTCGTCGCCCTATAATATTTTCACCAATAAGTTTTTGTCAAGTTTCCTCACATATGAAATCGTAATTTTTATCAACATTCAACGTGGAAGCTCATTATTGCTTAGATTTTTAAAGGAAAGATTGTTGTGTGTGCTTTCGACAATTCTTAGAAATACGATAATGTTTGTGTTAGCAGCCTTTGAGCGTTTTACCAAATCGGATGGTGCGTAATGTACAAATATTATCAAAAATCAAAAGTATTTAGAAACTAAATAAATAAATATTCCTTGCACATATAAAGTGCAAAATACTTATTCATAACAGTGGGCACCATCAAGCCCCCCTCCAAAATGAAGGATATTGTATTTGCTATAATACTTAGCATCATAACGATTAGGACCCCCGCGACAATCAACAACGGTATCAACACTTTCAGGTTGTAAACTCTGGTTAGACTCGTTTATGTATTTGAGGTATGCAAAGTATCCAGTAGTTTCTGGATAGTCATCTATGGGAAAACCACTACCCATTTGTGGACTAACTCCATCGTCTCCAGCCTTTACACGACCTCCCCAAAAAATAGACTCAACACCTGTTTTAAATAGTGGGAATAGTTGGTTTGGCCAATACCCTATTTTTACATCATCTAAGATCAACCACCATTTCCCTGTTTCATGTTCCTGCAACGTATGAATAAGAATTATTAGCAATTGTTGTATATTCTGAATGGTAACTCAAAAGTGAACAGTGCGAAAAGTAAATAAATAAATTTATACATCAAATCTGAATCAGCCGTTACACACTAAAATTTGAATCTAATTCATGTGGTATAAAGTGTATATATGTGTATATAAACTAGGCACTCATTAAATATGATAATAACCTTTCAAAATTTTCTTTAAAATATAATAATAAAATACAATAATAAATACCAAGGAATTTTACTTGATAAGCAATTATGGAAAAAAAAAGTACTAGAATGGAAAAAAAAAAGTACTAGAATTTTATGTTTATGTTGTATAGATGGTTATGGTTGGTTATAATGTTGTTGGATCAGAAATAATTAAGCACCTGACACCTGAGTAAATGATTTCTTAGTCTTGAGATCGGATGACTTCTTTATCAGTCTCCTTCTAATCTCATGCTGGATACATTTTTATAACTCTCTAATCTTGATTACGTATTATTACTTTGAAAAATGGAATTAAAGAAGGAACATTTAATTATAATTACCAGAGAGATTTCAATTGTAACTTCATATTGTTGGCCTGCAACTATTGAAGTTTGAGCAACAGCCTGTCCAGGACCTCTTGATTGGTGAACTTGAACATAACCGGAACAAAGTGTATTATAACATCCTGTCTTGTGACCTCCATCACCCTGTTTAAATATGAAACGTCAACTTAATTTTACGGCAAATCGTATGAATTTCTATCTATTTCAAAGATAAAAATATAATTTTTATATTTTCTCATCATCCAAAACTTACAGTCCAGTATGCAAAGTTTCGAGTTTTGTCATCACCATACAAGTGAGGATTCACCTGATAAACTTAAGTAAATTAGTTCCAGGAAAATCAAAGTACAATACCCATGCAAAATATTAATGAAAGTCAACTACATACTGTCCATCCAAATTTGATAGCATTTGTTTGATTGAAAGGACCCGATTTGATGGAAAGTTCAGATGAGCTATATTGATCCGATCTTACTTCTGGATGCCATGCGTTGACTGTGCCTTTACCTCCGTGCATACCAGCCTTTTTATAAAAAACACCCGCTTGCTAATTTGGTGTATCACAAAAACGAAAGATATTTATTTTGGCGACCAAAGAAAAATCATTAAATTGGTAAGCCTTAATAGACACCGATGAATGAAAATGATAGAGTTTTAATTATACTTACATATATGCGATTAGCTGCACTGGGTGTCCAGGAAGATAAGGATTGGGATCTGATCAAATCTTCCTTGGTTGTCCTGCGAATAGGCACGGTACCTTTTGGGCATCCATCGCCTAGACTAAAGATTGATTTTTTATCGTGCGGCGTTGGGGGTATAGTTTCATCATTCATCTATGCAAAAATAAATCATTTCATTAGTGAAGATTTTATGTACAATGGATGTTTTTTTTTTTTTTGGTCAATCAACAATTTCAATTTATTCAAATCAAAATGTGATTACATGATCGCTTATAAGAATAGCAAAAACATCAAAATACAAGATAATAAGAAACCTAATACAAATAAAGATATCAATTACAAATACATAGCGAAGAGAAAGAGCCATATACCGTAAAGATACCCAATTTTTATAGATGTAGTAGGGAAGGATGATAGTATAATCCGGATTTTTTTTTTCTTCTTCTTTAATTAGAGATACTCCTATAAAAAATGAGTTATTTGCCCAAAATCTTGTAAAACCAAACGAACTCAGAAGCTCTAAATCCTTTGGATTGTCGATGTTCTTAAATCGAAAATAGCAAGTCACGAACCAACGATCAAGGTTTGAATAAATCGCCCTCAAAGCGAAGAGAAACTCGCCTAAAATGGCGAAGAAAAATCGCTCCAAACAGCGAAGAAATAAGCCAAATGACATCAAAGAGAAAAAAAAACTACTTTTATTCGATTAAAACTTAAAAAGAAATAAAAATCTTGCTCGGATCTGGTCCAAAAAGGATCAAATCTGAGTAAGAGACTAATGGATGTTAAACTTTACTATCTATCTCTAACATTCATTCTTACTGGTCGCAACAGTATAGCAATGTTATTTCTTTCATTAGTTGATTTCTTTTAATACTGTATAAGATTTGCCGAAGAAAACATTATTTGTAAGATTGTCAAACATTACCAAAATCTTTTGGTCCTTGAGCAACGGATGGTCGAATGCCGGTTGCTTATGGAATTCAATGCAGTCATAGAGATCACCCCATTCAGCCTTTCCTCGATTAAAAAAACAACAACAACAACAGTATCAACTAATATTGTTACGCTGAACAAATTATTTTAATAAAAGAGATTATGGTTGATAAATATTAAAAAAATAAGTATAATAAGAATAAAAATACGTACATGTATTGTTTTGATTGGTTGTTTATTCAGAATCCTGAGTTGATCTTCCAACTCCAGATTCTCTTGTTTAGACAAGCTACTACTAATCCTTCCTTCCCCTACTGTTACTAGAATCAACCACACAACCAATGACAAGAGACCTAAAGAAGAAGCCATGTTGATCAATCAAATTAAATTTGAAGTAGGGATGGGATGGGTATCCAGGATTATTTGTGCTCTATATGTACAAGTCAGACTTGGTTAAAAGATAGAAATAAGTAGCTAGTCGTATTTCCTTTGTAAAATAAAATAAAAATGGTATTAACTCCAGAAGATCTTTGGGATACTTGCATATCTTTGGAGAAAAAAAGTTAATTAGTGAAAGAAAATGCATTACTTCCTTTTTATTTCCGAACCAAAATCTAAACAAATCTTCTTTTCCTTTTCTTTTTCTACGGAATTTAATTGTTATGAACTGAGTGGCTAGCTGTAGATTAAAACTGGTATTACAATTACATGAAGACAAGCTTAGCATGTGATTTAAATTTAATTTAATTTAATTTTTTTTTTTTATCTCACTTAAATTTGTTACATAGAATAGGTGATGGATTTTGAAATAGAGCGCAGCCATGTAGTTTCTTGCAGCAAATAAAATCACACATGAGATAGACAAAGAAGATATGCACTCTCAGCCTGTATGGGTCATCAGTTGAGAGTTCCACACCAATATATACAACATGATCAGCTGAATATTTGTACATCAAATTAGTACTGTAGACGCATGATCCCATAAATCCTTAAAAAGCTTGTGTGGAAACTATCAAGAATTCAAGATCAAGTCTGGAGGTAAAAAGAAGAAGTCATATGTCACTATGATTCACAAATTTATAGTCTGCTACTTAAGACAGAAAAGAAATTTTATTGTAAGATTAAAGGGTTGCAGATTGATTATCCCCTTGTCTAACTGGGTAGAAATCATGCATGGATGGAAAGTTAAAATACTCTCTGCTTACTAAACTAACAGTCTATTTGTGCTAGTACTTTCTGTTTCAGTGGCACCACCAGATTTCCCTGGAGCTGCAGATTTTGATGCCTTATGTTTCCTTGCATCAGCGAGCTTCATTTTCTTCAGCTGCTCAGCCATTTTTCTTGCACCACCTTCATCAGCCTTTTTCCAGGTTTCAAGAACAAGTCAATCTTGTTAACAAAAATATGTAAGCCGGCATCACCTGTTGTAGGCATACTGGATGCTTTGACGACATTTTCCGATGTATACAATGTAATAGATACTAATGTGTCTCTACATGTATTACTTTGAATTGGTTTGAAAACTAATTCTAAGCATGGTACATTGGTACTCGAAACCTGAGTTTTCGACTATCATGAGACTCTACAAATTTATTCAAAATTTTATCGAAGAAATCCTTTGTACTTGGCTTATAGAGTTGAAGAAGTGGGAGGGATGAAACTAAGAACGAACTTGGTATCACGCTCGAGTGAACATATTAATGTGAGGATGGGAAACCAAATGACGCTTTGGCCGAGTGGTTAAGGCGTGTGCCTGCTAAGTACACTCTACTGATGTTGTCGGTTTTGGATTGATCGACTTTGTTCAGTTGTTCTTTCTTACCTGGGGAAGCATGGGAGGGTCAGTACTAATCTTGCTGAAACATTTGCAGAAAAGACCAAAAGACTATGTGAAAGAGACAATTACAACTTACAAAACTATAAGCCGCTGGGATGGAAGATACTAAAAGAGGCAGGATAAGAACATGTGCGCTTGAGACAGTGTTTCTCACAACCATACAGACTCCCAATAAGGCCACTTTGCTAAGATTGTTGTTGGCACTTTGGAATAGTTTGAACTATTAGAATAACTTGCACAGTGTCTTAGGCAATTTGCATATGAAAATTGCTCACCAACGTTAAATCTCGGAACTGTTAGTAACTGTTTACCTGGCTCATAACTTCCTAAGCTTAGAGAACATGTCAGCCACATCGGATTTGTGATTCGCAGACTTATAGTTCAGCTTTGGGCAGCAATTTTAAAGTTTTCTGGCCAGAGTAATACTCACCTACAGAAAAGCAGTGCTGGCAGTAGGGCTGCAGACCAAAATAGAGGATTTATCAAAAACAAAACCTGATTGCCAGATTAATACAGTTGTTGCAAAGTTGACATGTAACTTTAGTCCAGCTTTCAATTATGAGAGATAATATACATATTAGTTGCAGTTGTAAACAATTTCTTGTTGCATTCACCCCATAATCCATATTACCCAGAAGCTGCAAGTACAAACTGCCAACCTGTGTTTCCAGACACAGAAAGACCTCTACTTGGTCAACATTTAGCATATCCATGCCCAATTCTTCTTATACAGATGCCGGTACAAACTGCCAAACCTTTGTTCGGCAGTGTATGTTGATATAATGAGCCAATATAACTTCTGTTGTTCTAAACAGTTCCAAACAATGTTCATTTGAATGATAAAATGGAAAAAACTATACCGAAAGAAATCTCTAATTTTCTGACACAATTCACACCTCAATTACCAGAAACTTGTTTGTGGTGTTGATAAAAATAGTGCAGTTGCAGAAAATGGACAGATCCTGGGCATGTCAGAAATACTGATTCTCCTTGCTTCTTGGTGACTAGAACAAAGGGGCACATGGATAGAATTATAAGAGCACTACCTTTGAAAGCCAGCAGCATGAGTTCTTACATGTCTAGCAAGAAGACCATGGAGATTAATCTTGATAAACAACAAGTCAGAGAAAGACTTGGTATTTGGTGTTGGAATTAATTACAATAATCGAATGCAAATGGGAAATAATACTTAGATTACACTGATAGTATTAACAAATAACTCAATAAACTTAGTAGAGGCACGTATGAGATACGCTGAGCTAAAGGTAATATTGCATGCTACTCCTCTGAGATGCTATAGCAATTAGCAAACTACCTCCAGGATACAACTACTGTTAGTTCTCCTCTATGTGTAGCATACACAGAGAGAACCCTTAGAACTTGGCAGCAAAAGTAAAAACAAAAAACACAAATTGAAAATACAAATTGTTTCGAGTAATGTAAAAACAATTTTATGTTTCGTAAACTATATTTCGTGAACTAAAATTCTGTAAATCAAGAAGTAGTTATACAAAATTATGTTTCTGTAAACTACAACTTGTTTGAAGAAAAGAACCGAACGTTTTCCGAGTTTTAAGACAAATATGAATAAGAACTTAAGTTTCGAAAATAATTAGAGAAGAAGGAGAAATTTGAAGATAAGAGTTACGAATGGTATGTCTTTAAACCTGAAAGCCTTAACTCGTATTTATAGGTAAGAATTCGAACGTTTGAGACACTGAGATCCGTAAATCACGCGTTCAATTTGTCGGACGAGTAAAAGCAAAAAGCATCCGTTAAAATAACGTAAAAAACGGATCTGTCGGGCAAGATTCTTCTCGACGAGAAATCTCTGTGCACAGGTGTCCACACGCGTGAGATTAAAAATTCTTTACGATGAAAACAGTTAAGAGAATTCACGCGTGAGAATTAACCGTGTGTGACTAAAGATGATTCTAGTGGATGTCGGATATCCAAAACCGAGAAGGCAAAGAATAAAATTCTTTACATGTGTGGGAGAAACGAGTGGAAATTTTCAGTAAAAAGAAAGGGTCGGATAAACCCACACCCACACCCACTCCCACTCCCACTCCCACGCCCACGCCCACGCCCTCGCCCGAGCCGAGCCGAGCGAGCGTGCGTGCTTCTGTGCGAAGCACCGCGCGAACGGGAAAGGCAATAAGAAATGCAATAAGGTTTAGGCAACCTTGCCATAGTCTAGGGCTTTCCCCATACACAAAGGTCTAAAGACCCAAAGGGCCATGCCCTTAAGGCTAAACCAATGCTATTTAAGTCTAAAACTCTTAGTGTTTTAGTCTATATGGGACTAATGTTTTATTCATTCACATGAAAAAACATCTAGGGAGCAATAGGTCTTGGGATCAAAACATGGTCCATGCATTTTTTGATTAAAACAAAACATTGTTTTTTCTAACAATCCCCCACATGAATAATAAAACATGTCGATAAAACACGATAAAACATAAGGCAACAAAATAGGCTAAGGTGTCCCAAATATTGAACCTTAACTTAGTGAGAGGTTACCTGAACTGCTTGTTGATACGGTGAACGCAATGTCTTGAACCGCCAACAAAGAATGCAATTAGAAATAATGACCACACTTGATGCCTCAACCGAAGAAAACAGCTTCCAAGCTCTTGCGGTTGTGCCCATTTTGGCCGTGGGCTAAAATCCCGGACTTAATGAATGTATCTAGAGAATCAGCTCATATTCTCATAGGAAGCGGCCACACTTCCAACATCCACAAAGGTGGGTCCATAAAGAGTGTCCTGCCATACCCCGCTTTAATCAAAGCCATGGAACCCATTAAGATCTCAAAAGATCATCCTGTAAATCCTGCAGGCTGCACTATCACACGGTTACACCATAGGGAGGGACTAAGATAGTGCTTTCACAATATCACCATAAATTAGTTGTCTCATTGAACCTTGATCTTGGAAATCCAATCACAAGGTTGAGTATCCTTCATGGTGATTTATTCTATGAGCTTAAGTCCCATCCCTCTCGATGTGGATTTAACTTCCTCTCTCGGTAAACCTTTCATCAAAGGATCTGCAAGATTATCTTTGGATTTTACAAAGTCTATCGAGATAATACCAGTAGAGAGTAGTTGTTTCACCGTCTTGAGTCTTCTACGTATATGTATAGACTTTCCGTTGTATACATTGTTCTTTGCGCAACCAAGAGCAGCTTTACTTGTCACGAGTGGATGGCGATTGAAGACACGAGCTTGGGCAGTGGAATTCCTCCCGGAAACATCGCATCCATTCAGCTTCCTCTCCGGCTTTTTCCAACGCTATAAACTCAGACTCCATAGTGGATTTAGCTATACATGTCTGTTTGGTAGACTTCCATGAGACAGACGCACCTCCAAGCAAGAAGATGTACCCACTAGTAGATTTTCACTCTTCTGAGTCTGATATCCAGTTGGCATCACAATACCCTTCGATCAGCAGGATACTTCCCAAAACTTAAGCAATAGTTTGAGGTCCCTCTCAGGTAACGTAAAACTCTGAAGAGAGCATTCCAGTGATCCTTCCCTGGGTTGCAAGTATACCTACTTAATCTACTCACAGAGTAAGCAATATCAGGTCTTGTACAGTTCATCAAATACATAAGACTACCAATAATGCGAGAATACTCAAGTTGATCAATACCCTTACCCTTGTTCTTTTTCAATTTACAAGTGGGATCAAAAGGAGTAGATGCAGGTTTAGCATTTTCATAATTAAATCTCTTTAGTACGGTTTCAGCATAATGAGATTGACTAAGACTATATCCATCAGACATCTTTCTGATTTTCATCCCTAAGATTACATCAGTAGGGCCTAAGTCTTTCATGTCAAAATTATCTCTAAGCATGCTTTTAATGGTATTAATAATATCAAGGTTACTGCCTAATATGAGCATATCATCAACATATAGGCATACAATAACATGAGAATCATCCATAGATTTAATGTAAATACATTTATCAGATTCATTAACCTTGAAGCCATTAATTATCATAACATGATCAAATTTTTCATGCCACTGTTTAGGTGCTTGTTTTAAACCGTAAAGAGATTTGTTTAACTTGCATACTTTGTTTTCATAACCTTTTACTATAAAGCCTTCAGGTTGATCCATATAAATTTCTTCATTCAATTCACCATATAGAAAAGGTTTTTAACATCCATCGATGTATATGAAAATCATAAATTGAAGCAATAGCAATCAACATTCTAATCGAGGTGATTCTAGAGACTGGTGAATAGGTATCAAAGAAATCTACTCCTTCCTGTTGTCTATAGCCTTTAGCTACCAACCTAGCTTTATATTTATCTATAGTTCCATCTGTTCTAAGTTTCCTTTTGAACACCCATTTGCAACCTATGGATTTACTTCCAGGAGGCAAGTCTACAAGCTCCCAAGTTTCGTTTTCTTTGAATGGACTCCCATTCATTTAATGAAGCTTCTTCCGAGAAAGGAGCTTCGGAGAAGTCATAGCTTCCTTATAGGTTTGGGGTTCAGACTCTCCGTAAGAGTCAAAAAATCGGGGCCAAAACTTGTTTCAGTTCTAACCCTCTTACTTCTTCTTGGTTCAGTCTCATACTCCAAAGTTGGAGTTTGACTAGTCGATGGAACATCCAGGAGGTCATCATGGACCCTTTTCGGAGGTCCAGGACCTTAAAGGAAATATGTGTTCATAAAACACAAGCATCTCTAGATTCCAATATGGTATTCGACCAATGTTATTATGGTCAAAACGATGACCATAAACCTGTGTGCAATTGTATGCTCGGGATACCCTAAGAAAACACTGATCATTTGTTTTGGGACCTATTTTAGTTTTCTTGGGATGAGGAATGGCCACCTTGGCCAAACACCCCCACACTTTAAAGTATGCATATGAAGGTTGTTTACCATTCCACAATTCGTAGGGAGTTTTATCTGATTTTTTAAATGGAACTCGGTTCAAAATATAGCATGCCGAGAGGATAGCTTCCCCCACAAGTTCGAAGATAACCACTGAACTTGTCAACATAGCATTTACCATATCTATGAGTGTTCTATTTTTCTTTCGGCTACACCATTCGATTCAGGTGAATATGGTGCAGTGGTTTCATGAATGATTCCATTATTTTTACAAAACTCTCCTATGGGTATCACATACTCACCGCCATGGTCAGACCTAAGAGTTTTAATCTTAACTCCTTTTTGGTTTTCTACTTCAAGTTTATAAAACTTGAAAGCCTCTAAGGCCTCATCTTTACTTCTAAGAAGATGAACCTGACATTATCGTGAGTAATCATCTATGAAAGTGATATACCATTTTCTACCACCTCTTGTTGGTGTTGATTTCAAGTCTCCTAAATCCGAGTGTATTAATTCCAAAGGAACTGT
The DNA here is from genome assembly GCA_023529315.1 of Papaver bracteatum. Lineage (NCBI taxonomy): Eukaryota > Viridiplantae > Streptophyta > Magnoliopsida > Ranunculales > Papaveraceae > Papaver > Papaver bracteatum. Next base: position 711,365 of record JAJJWX010000650.1, read on the forward strand.
TCTACGTTCAACACTTTTATTAAATGGTTTTCTTGCATATTTAGATTCAACACAGATTTCACATCTTTGTTTTTTATCAAAGTTTATTTTTGGTATGCAACCTAAATTAGCAAGTCTTTCTAGCGATTTGAAATTAACATGCCCAAGTCTATCATGCCAAACATGTGAGGAGTCACAAACATAAACAGAAGAAGATGCATTAACATTCAATTTCAAATCAGATACACTAAGCTTAATCATGTTATCGGTAACATAACCTTTTCCTACGAATTCACCATGCTTAGAAATCACAACAATATTGGACTCAACAACAATTTTAAAACCTTTTCCTAGCAGGATGGTTTCGAGATAAGATTTTTGCATATGTCCTGGGACGTAGAATACGTCATTCAATGCGAGAGTTTTCCTGAAGTTAGCTTCAGTTCGACCTTGACTTTCCCCACCACTTTCGCGGTGGAAGAGTTTCCCATGAACAGTTTCTCATCATCTCCTACTATGGCATAGGAGGAGAAAGCATTCTGAATTTATAGACATGCTTGGTGGCTCCAGAATCAAGCCACCAGTCTCTCACATTAGTCATACTAGAGACAAGGTCGAATTCAGACACCATGCCGGTGAAATATCCAGAGTCCTCTACTATGTTTGCCTTATTTTTTGTTTTGGATCATATTTGATCCTTTTAGGGGCCTTACTGAGTCTTTAGCCATATGTCCGGGTTTACCACAATTAAAAAGCAGTCTCCTTTGATGGTGTGCTTAGTGACACCACCTCTAGGCTTAAAATTGTTACCTCTGGGTTTTCGACGTCTGTTACGTTTATTACCCATTTTTTGGATTCTCCAGGGGTTTTCTTTGAAGCAGACTTTATCGTCCAAAACATGAGATTTGTTGGACATGTTTTTGCTCAAAGCATCATGCTCTTGTCCTTGATGCACATAAGCTCCTCAACCTGGATCTTTTTTCCAAGCTCCACCATGGTGATTTCACGAGTCTTGTGTCGCACCTCCTCTTGTATTCGCTCCATGAGGGTGGAAGCTTTTCAATCACAGCCGATACTTGTAGAGCTTCATCAAAAGTCATGCCTTGACAAGAATCTCGCTGATGAGGAGTTGAAGTTCGATGAACTGTTCTACCACATTCTTTTCGTCAGTCATGTTGTATTCTAAGAACTTATCCATCAAGAACTTCTTACTTCCAGCGAGCTTCAAAGATGATATTTTTCTTCTAGAGCTTCCCATAAATCAAAAGCATTAAAATCTTCTTTTGCATTATAGAAGTCATACAAGGAGTCATCAAGACAGTTAAGAATATGATTCTTGCACAAATAATTCTTCCTATTCCACTGTCCAATTTATCTTCATTACCACGGCGATGAAGTTTTCTCGAGGGTTTTTCTAAAGCATATCCATCTAACCTTTGGTCGTTTAGGAAGAATAGCATTTTAGACTGCCATCTCTTAAAGTCCTTACCACTGAACTTTGGTGGTTTTTCTACAATATTCTTTCCCATGTTCTTACAACAAAGAATATTACTGAGTATTACAATATTACAATAAGGCACGATATTACCTTTAGATTGTTGGAATTAATTACAATAATCGAATGCAAATGGGAAATAATACTTAGATTACACTGATAGTAGTAACAAATAACTCAATAAACTTAGTAGAGGCACGTATGAGATACGCTGAGCTAAAGGTAATATTGCCTGCTACTCCTCTGAGATGCTATAGCAATTAGAAAACTACCTCCAGGATACAACTACTGTTAGTTCTCCTCTATGTGTAGCATACACAGAGAGAACCCTTAGAACTTGGCAGCAAAAGTAAAAACAAAAAACACAAATTGAAAATACAAATTGTTTCTGAGTAATGTAAAAACAATTTTATGTTTCTGTAAACTATATTTCTGTGAACTAAAATTCTGTAAATCAAGAAGTAGTTATACAAAATTATGTTTCTGTAAGCTACAACTTGTTTCAGAAAAGAACTGAACGTTTTTACGAGTTTTAAGACAAATATGAATAAGAACTTAAGTTTCGAAAATAATTAGAGAAGAAGGAGAAATTCGAGAAGATAAGAGTTACGAATGGTATGTCTTTAAACTGAAAGCCTTAACTCGTATTTATAGGTAAGAATTGAACGTTTGAGACACAGATCCGTAAATCACGCGTTCAATTTGTCGGACGAGTAAAAGCAAAAAGCATCAGTTAAAATAACGAGAAAAAACGCATACGTCGGGCAAGATTCTTCTCGACGAGAAATCTCTGTGCACAGGTGTCCACACGCGTGAGATTAAAGATTCTTTACGATGAAAATAGTTAAGAGAATTCACGCGTGAGAATTAACCGTGTGTGACTAAAGATGATTCTAGTGGCTGTCGGATATCCAAAACCGAGAAGGCAAAGAATAAAATTCTTTACATGTGTGGGAGAAACGAGTGGAAATTTTCAGTAAAAAGAAAGGGTCGGATAAACCCACACCCACTCCCACTCCCACGCCCTTGCCCTCGCCTTCGCCCACACCCACGCCCTCGCCCGAGCCGAGCCGAGCCGAGCGAGCGTGCGTGCTTCTGTGCGAAGCACCGCGCGAACGGGAAAGGCAATAAGAAATGCAATAAGGTTTAGGCAACCTTGCCATAGTCTAGGGCTTTCCCCATACACAAAGGTCTAAAGACCCAAAGGGCCATGCCCTTAAGGCTAAACCAATGCTATTTAAGTCTAAAACTCTTAGTGTTTTAGTCTATATGGGACTAATGTTTTATTCATTCACATGAAAAAACATCTAGGGAGCAATAGGTCTTGGGATCAAAACATGGTCCATGCATTTTTTGATTAAAACAAAACATTGTTTTTTCTAACAATCCCCCACATGAATAATAAAACATGTCGATAAAACACGATAAAACATAAGGCAACAAAATAGGCTAAGGTGTCCCAAAGATTGAACCTTAACTTAGTGAGAGGTTACCTGAACTGCTTGTTGATACGGTGAACGCAATGTCTTGAACCGCCAACAAAGAATGCAATTCAGAAATAATAAGACACACTTGATGCCTCAACCGAAGAAAACAGTTGCCAAGCTCTTGCGGTTGTGCCCATTTTGGCCGTGGGCTAAAATCCCGGACTTAATGAATGTCTCTAGAGAATCAGCTCATATTCTCATAGGAAGCGGCCACACTTCCAACATCCACAAAGGTGGGTCCATAAAGAGTGTCCTGCCACACCCCGCTTTAATCAAAGCCATGGAACCCATTAAGATCTCAAAAGATCATCTTGTAAATCCTGCAGGCTGCACTATCACACGGTTACACCATAGGGAGGGACTAAGATGGTGCTTTCACAATATCACCATAAATTAGTTGTCTCATTGAACCTTGATCTTGGAAATCCAATCACAAGGTTGAGTATCCTTCATGGTGATTTATTCTATGAGCTTAAGTCCCATCCCCCTCGATGTGGATTTAACTTCCTCTCTCGGTAAACCTTTCGTCAAAGGATATGCAAGATTATCTTTGGATTTTACAAAGTCTATCGAGATAATACCAGTAGAGAGTAGTTGTTTCACCTTCTTGTGTCTTCTACGTATATGTATAGACTTTCCGTTGTATACATTGTTCTTTGCGCAACCAAGAGCAGCTTTCTTGTCACGGTGGATGGCGATTGAAGACACATGCTTGGGCGGAGTGGAATTCCTCCCAGGAAACATCGCATCCATTCAGCTTCCTCTCCAGCTTTTTCCAAGGCTATAAACTCAGACTCCATAGTGGATTTAGCTATACATGTATGTTTGGTAGACTTCCATGAGACAGACGCACCTCCAAGCAAGAAGATGTACCCACTAGTAGATTTGCACTCTTCGAGTCGATATCCGATTGGCATCACAATACCCTTCCAAAGACAGCAGGATACTTCCCAAAACTTAAGCAATAGTTTGAGGTCCCTCTCAGGTAACGTAAAACTCTGAAGAGAGCATTCCAGTGATCCTGCCCTGGGTTGTAAGTATACCTGCTTAATCTACTCACAGAGTAAGCAATATCAGGTCTTGTACAGTTCATCAAATACATAAGACTACCAATAATGCGAGAATACTCAAGTTGATCAATACCCTTACCCTTGTTCTTTTTCAATTTACAAGTGGGATCAAAAGGAGTAGATGAGGTTTAGCATTTTCATAATTAAATCTCTTTAGTACGGTTTCAAACATAATGAGATTGACTAAGACTATATCCATCGGACATCTTTTCGATTTTCATCCCTAAGATTACATCAAGTAGGGCCTAAGTCTTTCATGTCAAAATTATCTCTAAGCATGCTTTTAATGGTATTAATAATATCAAGGTTCTTGCCTAATATGAGCATATCATCAACATATAGGCATACAATAACATGAGAATCATCCATGATTTAATGTAAATACATTTATCAGATTCATTAACCTTGAAGCCATTAATTATCATAACATGATCAAATTTTTCATGCCACTGTTTAGGTGCTTGTTTTAAACCGTAAATAGATTTGTTTAACTTGCATACTTTGTTTTCATAACCTTTTACTATAAAGCCTTCAGGTTGATCCATATAAATTTCTTCATTCAATTCACCATATAGAAAAGTAGTTTTAACATCCATCTGATGTATATGCAGTTTTAAGCCTTCATCTTTGTCACATAAACCTTATTGCCTTGTTGTAGACTACAACCATCTTCATATACCCCAACTAAAACTTCCTTGCTTTGCAGATCTTCAATTGTTGTTTTTTTAATATTATTATTTTGCTCATTCGTTGCAACATCAGCATCTACCACCTCTACTATGATGACTCTATCTGCATTATCCACCTTACGAAGGACAATACTCTTCGTCTTCTGATCTCCTAGCTTAAAAGGGTTGTTATTCGAGGCTTTCACCGTGTTGACCTTTTTCGGTGGAGGTTTCGTTTTAACAGCGTTCCAATGACCCTTGTTGGAGTTTGAGGAAGATAAATTCCCTCTACTGCTGACAGAATTTTCAATAACTGAAGATGCAAAATTCTGTTCGGCATCAATACTGCCACTTACAGAAGTATTTGTCGCCTTTGCAACAGCCGCATCCTTAGTCGCACCAATTGAGTTTGAACTGCTACCCTTCTCAACAACTTGAGATTCAGATCCACCACTTTCATTGACTTGATGTTCTGTACCACCAGTCCGAACAGTTTTCTCAAATTGAGTTTTATTTATTACATCCGTTTTAATCACATTTTCCACAATTGATCCTTCAAGTGTTTCTTCTTGCTGCTTGTCACAAACTTCACCCTCCTTTGTCCAGGATCGTGATTTCTCAGTGCCCTTTCCCATATTTTTAGTATTTCCATTAAACTTCTGTATCTTTGTATAATTTTTATGTGAATGTCCAAAAACCTTATATGAATCTCACTTAGTGGGTTTCCATTGATATTCAACCGGCATTTCCAAGGAAATCTTCCCATCAATCATCAATGGAATATTTGCAGGGTAATTGAAATCAACATCCACTTCGACACAGATCCTAGCATATGCTAGTCTTGTTCTTGTTATGGTGCAATCATCGGCAAGAATTGGTTTCCCTAAGTAGCTAGAGATTAAACTTATTCCTTCATTACTCCACATATGCAAAGGAACCCCAAATATTAACACCCAAATTGGTATCGATCTAATGATGGCTATTAATGACTCAATCAAGTTAAACCAAGGCCTCAAGGTGAATAGACAATTTGAGATGTAAAAAGAGATGTAAAATATGTGCTTAAACCTTCACATATTTTCCGTGATAGCAGGATCAGATCCGAAAGAATACCAACGATCAGAACTATGTAGATCATACTCAACGCTGGTGTTGCTGTGATAACCTTTTACATCTATCGTTTGTGTCTTAAATGGATGTTCAAGTGTTTGTTGTGCAAATTCAGAATAAATCCTGGGTGTTACTGCTCCGATGCTAGGATTCCATATGTGTGCACAATTATATTCATCGCTCTTACAAAACAAACTAAATATAAGAACACCAGAGACCCAAGAAAAGTTGGAGGCCATTTAATCTTTGTTCGTAATCCTCTTCCCTTTCCATGGGAGAGTTTCAAGTCGAGACCGCTTAATTAATGTCGACGGACATGACTGGTTTAATCATGTATCTGTATGATATAATATGTTCTTTCTCATGATTACTACATTTCCATTTTTAAAATCACTATATATTAGGTTAGGATTTAATAGTATTGCCTAATTTAGATTTGAATTAAATTAAAAGAAAACAAAAATTAAGAGATCTTTATTTAATAGTATTGCCTAATATTAGGAGATAACGGTTCATTAAGAACCAATCAAATTAGTTTGTTACGTGCACACTCTTTAAAGGAGTGTGCACAAAAGTGGACTCTGTAAATAGACTATAGTCACGAATTGTCTAGGAATCTTGTTTTTATTTTTGGATTATAACTCGGATCTTAAAGGAAGGAAAATTTTTGTTTTCATGCAAAGTTTTTATTTTTAAAAAAGGAAACACTTCACGATTACCCGAATTCTTCATCAATTCGGATTTAAAAGGAAATGATTACACCAATAAAATGTTGCCAAGTATCCTCACCACAACGCTGGTTGCACAAAACTCAAATTATGCCTATTTCGACCAATAGGAAGCGAGAGTTTTCTCACCATTTAATATGAGATCTTTATTTATCTAGGCCTTTAGGTCTTTAGATTCCAACAAAGGCCAACCACTATGGGTCACCGCTTTAGCTATTATGTGGCGAAATCTCGGGAATACATATGTTCCTTTCAATAGTTAAGAATGCCTTGCGGAAACTGAGTAAAGTAAACTTTGGGGACACAATATAGCTAAGGGCCGACCATTGTTATTTCTGTTGTGGAACCAAAAAATCTAATGGAGGGAAACTGAGTTTTTAGTATGTATAAGCTAAGAAATAAACAAGACCCGCAGCAGAACGACTTTTGGTTGGATATTTCTTGGCTATAATTTAGCTATAGAAAAAAAATATTATTTGGTCCTTTTTTAGGTGGTCCCAAGTCAGCTTGGTCCTTTCAAAAATCACATTTTTCATTTGGTCCATAATTATTTAAAAATATTAAATAAACCAAAGTACCCTTCCGTGTTAATTCTACTTATTTTTAGTATTTGTTCATTCTGTATGATAAACTCCGGAGTTCATTCCTTTAAATGAACACCTAATAAAACCAAACTAAATTTCCTACTCTTATTTTTTGTAGCAGTTCATTCTGTTTGATGAAATCCGAAGTTCATTCCTTCAAATGAACACCTAATAAAACCAAACTAAATTTCCTACTTATTTTTAATAGCAGTTCATTTTCTCTGATGAACTCCGAAGGTCATTCCTTCAAATGAACACCTAATAAAACCAAACTAAATTTCCTACTTATTTTATGTAGCAGTTCATTCTGTCCAATGAACTCCGGAGTTCATTCCTTCAAATGAACACCAAGTAATTCGATACGAGTTCATCATCAACACGATTTCATTCTTTACATGAACACCTACTAAAAAACAGAGTTCATCTTCAACGCGAGTTCATTCTTTACATGAACACCTAGTAATTCAAGATCTAAAAAAAGAGTTCATTCTTTACATGAAGACAAATCTTCAATAGTAGAAGGAACAAATAAAAAACTAAAACAATAGCAGAGAAAAAATAAAAATAAAAACATCATCTTCAACATCACCTCCATCATCTTCTTCAATAACAACACCATCATCTTCCTCGATTTCATGGATCGTCTTCAACAACAACAACACGAGAAGATCAAATATCCATCATCTTCAACAACAACACCATCATCTTCATCATCTTCTTTCAACAACAACACCATCGTCTTCCTCGATTTCATGGATCATCTTCAACAAAAACAACACGAGCAGATCAAATCTCCATCATCTTCAACAACAACAACATCATCTCCATGATCTTCTTCAACAACAACACCACCGTCTTCATCGATTTCATGGACTTTTATAGTCTTCAACAACAACAATAGCAGAATCTCGAAGATTCATCGTCTGAATAAAAAAAAAAACAATAGCAGAAAGAAAAAGAAAAAATAAATAGAGAGAACAGAAACTAGATTTTAAAACAGGAATAAGAGAGAGTAAATCTAAAAATAAGATATTTTCTAGGGTTTTTTTCTTCCATATATGTGGTTCCAAAAGGATATTTATGTCACCACACAATGATAATTACATCATCCATGACGTCATCCTAAGACCAAACCATAATTTCTAGGACCAAACTGTAAAATATATTTTGAAAATGGACCAAACAGACAGTTGACTCAGTCAACTGGACCAATATATTATTTCTAGGACCTATTGGTATTTCCTAAAGCGTCCTACCAAGTGTTTGGCCTAAGGGGTGTACAAGTACAATAAGGAACTTTAGGTTTGGACATGCTTTGGGGGGGTCACCAAATAAAATTTAAACAACCAATCCAAGATTACATTAATAAATATACCAAACAAAATCTTTTATCCGATTAGCTAATTTGATGGAAGTATTTAAAGAGGCAGGATTCATGTCCATTGAAAAATAAAATTTACAAAAATTAGAGAGTGAATATCACGTTTGCGTTTAACTGATTAAGTAAACAATTAAATCAGGAATTTAAGTCAAGATAACCACTCCCTTAAACTGAACTAAGAGTTATCGAGATTTTAGGCTGTGTTTGATAGGAGTTAATTCCATGGAAATAGTCATCTTTCCATGGAAATAATGTGTATTCCGTCTTTTGGTCGAAAATCTGTTTCCATGGAATTGTAAAAAAAAGCGTGGCCTAAAGTATGTTTTAAACTTAATTCCATGAATTTTTATGAAAAGTCTTTCCTTTCTTCCCCCAGGAAACTGATTCCATGGAATCACTTTCCATGAAATTGTTTCCTTTCTCTGTTATCAAACACAACCTTAGAGATTTTAGAGAATTTAGATAATTTAGAGAATTAAATCAGAAATTAGAATAGATATAGTGTATGCTGCGGTAATAATAACCTCCAAGCATGAGATTGTTAGAGATGTTTCTATGAGGAGTAAAATCAAGATGCAGTTTAATATAAACAGGATCATAAATTAGTGAAAGCAAAGTCTTGCAAACACACTTACAAACACAAGTTGATTTCACCGGTATTCTTAACAAGATTTGGAGGTAAATGTCTTCTGGAATGCTTGACATCTTCCTTTTCTCTGTATCGCTTTCTCAATTGACGCCCGATTTTCATATGAGCAAAGACAGAAGTATACGAGGGTTTTAGGGTTTTAGGAAAAGGATAGGAGAAGATGAATTAATCGGATATGCATGAGTAGGTCTTTTTGCAACAGAACCTAAATCCACCCATAATATACGGTTATTCTGAGGCTTTTGCATACCAAGGCAAAGCATTATGGTAGTTCATTTTGCTTGGCTTCTTGGCTATTAGTCACATTACAGCGAAGGCGAATCAATATGGGTCACCCCTTAATTATAATGTGGCGGAAATTCTTAGTTTGATTTAAAAGGGAAATATATCTCTTCCTTTCACGACCTTACGGAAACTGAATAAAGTAAATTTTGGGGTAGATTATGACTAAGGCCGACGACTATTATTGTTTATGTAGTGGAGCCAAAAATCTAATGTATGAAAGTGAGTTTTCCCGTATATAAGCTAAGTAATAAACGAGACCATATTATAACCAAAAATTCTTTATATCCCGGGAACTAATAGACCTACCGAGCGGAGAAACCCATAGAATCGGTGGCCCCTCACAAATCTGCGGGCCTCATACCCAGTGGAGCTGAGCAGGGGGTCACTGTTTTGTGGTGGGACGCACAGATTTGTGAGAGGCCACCGATTTTGCGGGTTTCTATGCATGGTAAGTTTATTATTTTCATTTATATCCCCCATAATTTTTCCCCGAAGTCCTTCCTCTGTGACGTGTCGTCACCTTATTAGCCCATTTCAACATTAATGGACCTCCCCTGTTTGCTTTAGAAGCATGGAGAGGATGCCACATCATGAGGGCAAATGATGGGGGGGTATGAGTGGGGGTGTGTAGCATGATCGCCTTTTGGTTGGGTATTTTATGGCTATAATTTAGCTATATGCCTATCAAAGTGCTTGGCCTAAGGGGTGTACAAGTGCAATAAGAAACTTTAGGTTTGGACATGCTTTGCAGGGAGAATCACCGAATAAAATTTAAACAAAAAAAATCCAAATAGTACATTAAGAAGTATACCAATATTTAGATTAATATTTAAAAAAAAAATCCAAGTAATACATACGATTGGGAAAACCAATATTTCTTCTTACACAGCTGCAGGTACAAACTGCCAAACCTTTGTTTGGTAGTGTATGTTGATATAATGAGCCAATATAAATTATGTTGTTCTAAACCTAGTTCATTTGAATGATGAAATGGAAAAAACTATACCAAAATAAATCCATAATTTTCTGACCCAATTCACACCTGAATTTCCAGAAACTTGTTTGTGGTGTTGATAAAAATAGTGCAGTTGCAAAACATGAACAGATCTTGGGCATGTCAGAAATACCGATTCTGACTAGAACAAAGGGGCACATGGATCAACAACATGGAAAACATAATAAGTACACTACCTTTGAGGGGCAACAGCATAAGTTGTTACCTATCTAGCAAGAAGACCATGGAGATTAATCCTGATAAACGACAAGCCAGAGAAACGGCTGTTCAAATCATGAATCTGGTTTATGATTAACCAAGTCTCCCAGTCAGTACTAAGAAAAATATCATTCCAATGCTCATAGGATGACATTAACAGAGAGATATGAAACTGCAAGCACTGAACATTAAGTTTCATAACTTCACAAAAATATAACAAAATATGAATGGCACAATAGTTTAACCAGAACTTCTATTAAACACAATTTTAAAACCCGTCAGATGTTATTAAAAACCAATATTTTCTCAAACAAGAACAGAAAACAAGAAATGAAAAGCGTGAATTATTTTTACTGCAAGGAAACACTCATGTTTTTCTTCTTAGGCTTCCTTTGCTTCAATTGATTCCTCTATTTGTCCTTCCCTCACATAAGTACCAGAGTTAACTGAAACCAAGATTTCAAAATAATTCGCTTCTGAACTAAAACGCAAAACACTGCCTATTTCTCATTCAATAGCATTTTCATATTTTGGGTCATACAAAACCAGCTTACCCTGCTCCATTAATAGAATCTGACCATTCTTATAAGAGAATATAAACCTCAAATTAAAGGGATAATGTATGGTGATATTTCTAGTAATAATTTCATGGGTAATGACATAACATTTAGTCCATGATTCTGGAACACCATAATTTTGCATTGCCCATACTTCAATATGAGCAGGGTCATTATTAGCATGATCTTCGTTATGAGCAGGATCATTGTCTGCATGATCTTCAATGTGAGCAGGATCATTATCAACATCATCAACATTAGCTGGATCATTATCAGCATCATTTTCGTTAATAAAAACAAGTGAACACTCTTCCAAATACAAGAATTAAACATAGAAACTCTTCCAACACTGCTTCAGTAATAAAAACAAGTGGATTATCCTTTGGTACTGCAAGTTTTGTTTACATTTCCATTTCGTTGAATCTATCCTCGCAGATATCGAATGAAACTATGAGACTGTCTTCACTGCCTTCCGAGGCTAACCAATGGAAACTTCCGTTAACTAGGACTCCAGATTTCCAATAAGAAAGGAAAGAATAAGAAACAAAAATAACACTTTTCCAGGAGTTGCATCCTAATGTATAGATTTGTGTTAGGGTTCTAAACCTTTACACTGGATTTAAGATAGCAAAAGAACTCAAAAACAAAGATAAATCCCTTTGATCTGGGGCGAGCAACCTCTGCCTTTGAGAATTAATGCAACAAACTTTGTAATATTGATTAACTGACTTGTTACAAACTTAGACTCGAGCTATATATAGCTGAATAAACTTAATAAGAAAGCAAACTAACTAAGGAAACTTGTAAACTAGGAAACCTGATACTAAACACGTAAAGAAATCAAATACTAAGCTAATAAGCTAGCTATAATAAAGGAAGTAGGAGTTGGCATCACAACATCCCACCCTGCCTAAAACAAGGCTTGTCCTCAAGCCTCTAATTCTCTAAAACGAAGAAGTAACTCATCAAAGTCTCCTCTTCATTTGACTAAGCAGGTAGTTCCTGCATAGGAACCAATCTTGAATTGCAAAGAGACCTCGAGTTGTCATCAACAACTTTCCACGATCGAACACAAAAGTCATTTTAGCAACGATTCCCACGAGTAAAGCATGTGTGTCCTCCAACTTCTGAGCTACTCCATTGAAAACATAATCAATTGACTCGGTCCTTCTCCAGTCCGAAAACATCTTATTAGCTTCAGTATCAACATTTATGTTTCGAAATAGTATCTCCCAACCAAGTCTTCTATTTTCTACGTATCGTCTGGCGTCCACAGTGTTGTCTTCTGTATTAACCGGTCCAAGACTACATATATTTTCACCAGAAAGAATTATGGAAGAAAACACGTCAAAGCAATTGGTCCAAGCCAATCCAACTCTCAAGGCTCGCCCAATCGTGTTTGAAGAAAATTTTGCATCCAAATCATTTTTCCTCTGTTGATGTTCTGTTCTTTGCTTTGAGAAACAGACATATTTGTCATGCATTAAACGCTTCAGTAGTATAAGATACTCCTCAGCTTCCCTTTTTCCTACTAAAATATTTGGCATAGTTTGGAAAAGTGGGGAACACTTCCAATAATTACTAGACAAACGTATTGGCACCATCTTGGAGATGTATTCCACTAGCTCTTTCACAAATTTAGCGTCTCCAAGGATTGCATCTAGTTGCAAAACGTTATACCCAGTAGCACATTGACTAGAAAATCTCAAGATGAAGAACCACAAATTCCATAATTTATCGTTATCCACGGAACTAGAACTCACACTATGCGAAATAATAGCGTGAAAACTCAACCCAAGCATTAAATAACAATGTACCCCACGATACTGCTAAATTTTGCTAATCTCAGTAACATCGTGAGAGTAATATGAAAATTCTCTTCCATCCACCCCTTGCAGGTTGTTAGCACAACTCATCAGTCACTCACAGAAGACTCTGCACAAATAAAGGAAGTTGTTCAAGATACCCAAACTCAGTCTAGTCGTCAACAACTATCTCCTACGAATAACTAGGATCTTCCATGTATATCTGTTTACGGTTTCTGACTTTTGTAATCACTTTTCCATATAAATAATATCTCAATATCTCCACGGTTGTGTGGAAGATTTTCTACCCAAAATATTACTTCTAAGTTGGTATCAGAGCTTTAAAGATCCAAACTCGTTTCCGCACAATACCCACCATTATAAACACCAAACCCTAATCAACCATGACAGATACTACAACTACTCTTCGTCAAGTTCAAATACATCATCTGGTAACTTTGAAACACACAGAAACCAATCACCTCTTATGGAAATCTCAATTTAGACCTATCCTAAAAGGGTATGAACTCACAGGATTTGTAGATGGAACCAAAGTGAAACCAGCAAGAACACTTCCTAACAGTGAAGAAACTAATCCAGAATTTACTGCATATGAATCTCAAGACTCACTGATTGTTGGATGGCTCAATTCAACTCTCACACCTGAAGTCCTAAGCACTGTTTCAGAACTCAATACATCAAAAGAAATCTGGGATAAATTGGAGACTGAATATGCCCCAAAAACGTTTGCACATCAAACCAGTCTGAAGAAGCAGCTCCATTGCATGAATAAAGGTAATAAGTCTATGAAAGCTTATTTAACTGATGCAAAAAGTTTATTTGATCAACTTGCAGCCTCTGGTTACACTGTAACTTCTGCTGAGAAGAAACAGTGTATTAGAAATGGGTTGAATCAAGCCTATGATCCAATCGTGACTGCCTTAAGCACTATCGACGGAATGGAGGTCCAAACCTTTATCTCTCATCTGCTCACTTTTGAGATGAGGCTTGAACAGCAGCTTGCACAAATTCAAGAACCGGATGCACACTATGTCACTTCCACCTCCGGTGCAACTAGCAGGAATGAACCAAGACGGCATAATAATCAATCACGAGGACCAAATCCTCCAAACAACAACACTAATCGTCAACCACCACAGAGAGGTTCTGCTCAAGGAATTGTCTTTTGTCAAATCTGCAAAAAGAGAAACCACACCGCAGATCGCTGTTGGTTTCGTTATGAGAAAAGAAATTCTAATCAGCAAAAAGCTCTTACAACGTATGTTGCATTTCCTAGAGGTCCAGCTGAACAGCAGTGGATCACTGATTCTGGTGCTACACACCATTTGACTGCAGATATTCGAAACTTGTGCATCCCTCATGAGTATGAAGGAACAGACCAAGTTCGAGTCGGTAATGGTAATTTTTTACAGATTTCACACGTTGGTAACGCTAGCTTTACTCTTAATCAGCGTTGATTTCGTATTAATAACATCTATCATGTACTGAAGATCCAAACAAATCTACTATCAGTTTACCAATTTTGTAAAGATAATAATGTTTACTTTGAGTTTCACACCAACTTTTTTTTTGTGAAGGACAAATGCACGAGAGCAACGCTGCTAAAGGGGAGGAATGAGAATGGGCTGTATGTTTTTGATGGTGTTGGTGGCATAAACCAGTTGATGTCTCCAAGTTATTATGCCTCTGCCAGTTTACCTGTTTGGCACCAACGACTTGGTCACCCAATGCTAAGCACAGGTTCAAAAGTTATCAATAATTTTTCCCTTCCAGTATTAAATAAGAAGTTTGATTACTGTCACTATTGTCACATTAGCAAGAGTAAGAAACTTCCGTTTTCTCGTAGTACTACCAAGTTTGATGAACCTTTGAGTTTGATTGTTTCTGATATTTGGGTGTCTAGCTTACCCATGTCTTCGTCCATACAATTCAAACAAACTTGAACCACGGTCTTTTCCTTGTATATTTCTCGGGTACAGTACTGCGCACAAAGGTTATATCTGTCTTCATCAGCCTACGAATCGACAATATATCTCGCGGCATGTGAGATTCGAAGAAAGCACGTTCCCATTCTCTCCTCCTCAATAGCCGTCTCCTGAGCTTTTTCAGCAACCTCAATTTACAAGCACGGATTTACTTGGGTCATCAGTTTTCAGACCACAGCATGGGCCTCTTCTACAACATCAACCTGTGCAGCCTGTTGTTTTACAGAACGTCTCACATGCGTTAACTCCAGCAGACTCTCCTTTGCATTCATCCGATGCTGATGCTGAGGTATCATCACCTGCACCTTTGTCTCCAACAGCTCCTACATAAGTGCAGTCAACTAATGACACTCAACAACCTCCAGTACCAGGTCATACTATGCTTACACGGAGTAAGGCATGCATCACAAAACCCATCCAGAAACTGACTCTCACGGCAACCAAACATCCAATGCCAGATGAGGACTTCATGGAACCTACGTGTTACTTTAAGGCCTGCAAGATTCCAAAGTGGAGAGATGCAATGGATGTACAGATAAATGCGTTGATACGTAATGGCACATACTCACTTGTTAAATATGAAGATGGAATGAATGTAGTTGGTTCAAAGTGGGTTTTTCGTGTTAAACATAATCCTGATGGAACTATTGATCGATGCAAGGCTCGTCTAGTGGATAAAGGTTTCAACCAGCAAGAAGGCATTGACTATGGTGAAACATTTTCTCTGGTTATCAAACCATGTACAATTCGGTTGGTTCTCTCAATCGCAGTTATGAACCATTGGACATTGCGTCAGTTGGATGTTGAGAACGCGTTTCTACATGGTGTTCTAGAAGAAGATGTGTACATGAAGCACCCCCTTGGCTATGTTGATCAAAATTATCCAAATCACATCTGCAAGCTTCACAAATCTTTGTACGGACTAAAGCAAGCCCCTCGCGCTTGGTTTTCCAAACTCAGCAGCCATCTAATCCATCTTGGATTCACGGCTTCCATAGAAGACTCGTCTTTGTTTGTGAAGCAATCTAGCGGCTCTACCACATATGTTCTAGTTTATGTCGATGACATAATCGTCACAGGTTCGGACCCTAAACTTATTGATAAACTAGTTGCTGATCTGGGTGCTGCTTTTGCAGTCAAGGACATGGGTGCATTATATTACTTCTTGGGGGTCGAGGTGCTACAACAAGGACAGAATCTAGTGATCTCACAGCGCAAATACATTGCTGATTTATTGCGTCGCACCAATCTTGATGGTGTTAAACCATTTTCAACACCTTTAGCGGTCAATACAAAAATTCGTAAGCATGGCAGTACAAATTTTTTGGATGATACTCTGTACAGAAGTGTTGTAGGCGCGTTACAATATCTTCATATCACACGCCTTGATATTTCTGTGGCTGTCAATAAGGTGTGTCAGTATATGCACGAACCGTATATAGAGCACTGGGAGTTGGTGAAGCGCATCTTGAGGTATCTAAAACACACAATTGATTATGGGTTGTTTTTCAAGCCTAGTAAAGACTACTCTCTTAATGCATACTTGGACGTTGATTGGGCCGGTAATTTAGATGATCGTAGATCAACAAGTGGCTATTGCATATATTTTGGAGGTAATCTAATCTCTTGGAGTGCCAAGAAGCAGAAAAAAGTCTCGAAGTCGAGTACTGAAGCAGAGTATCATGGTGTTGCTATCGCTACTTCAGAATTAATATGGATTCAATCTTTGCTTGTGGAATTAGGTGTTAAACTTTCAGCGCCTTCCTCCTTATGGTGTGACAACTTGGGTGCGACATATTTAACAGCCAATCCAGTCTTCCATGCTCGCACTAAGCACATCAAAATCGACTACCACTTTGTACGGGAAAGGGTGGCATGTCGTCTGCTGCATGTGAAATTCGTGAGTTCTAAAGATCAATTAGCCGATGTGTTTACTAAAGGTTTATCTACACCTCGATTCCAATATATCAGAGACAAGTTGAACGTTCGTCAACTCCGGTTCAACTTGAGGGAAGGTGTTAGCACAGCTCATTAGTCACTCACAGAAAACTCTGCACAAATAAAGGAAGCTGTTCAAGACACCCAAACTCAGTCTAGTCGTCAACAACTATCTCCTACGAATAACTAGGATCTTCCATGTATATCTGTTTACGGTTTCTGACTTTTGTAATCACTTTTCCATATAAATAATATCTCAATATCTCCACGGTTGTGTGGAAGATTTTCTACCCAAAATATTACTTCTAAGTCAGGTGCTGTTCGGTACAAGCATCTCTAAAACTCCATTCTTGAATATCCACAACAACAGTTGGGAACACGTAGATGTGTACTACATAGCTTCTATCAAGGTTCGGAAAAATCTTCTTTATATCAGCACCGTCTGCAACACATTTCCTTGTAAACTCATCACGCTTGAGTTCTGTGTATATGTCAAGTCCAAATACCAATATTTCTTTATAATAAGATACCCCAAAAGCACCACATGTCACTCCCACAATCATTCTGATTTGTGGTGAATCCACATCAGCAGGCCTTCCACATCACCATCATGTACCTTGCCAACTCATCCTAACTAAAGAGTCGCAACCATTGACACCATCATGTACCTTGCCAACTCATCCTAACTAAAGAGTTGCAACCATTGAATCAAAGATCACATTTTGGGATACTAGATATCACGAAACGTCACATATTCTCCAAACGACACATCCCAAACTTTTGAATGATTACAAAATATGCAAATGGAGTTTGTTTCTTTAAAGCATTAGTTTGTGGGAAGCGGGAGCACCAGATTAAGATCAAATCAATGTCATTTTTTAAACTATAAAGTTTAAAATCCTAGCAAAATAACAATATTGATTACCTGCATGTTCTTCCATAACAGAGAGTTTGAGATCTTATTATCAAAAAAAACAAAGAAGATTTTACATTCAAAGAAATCACCCAATCTGTTAAGTTATCGTCTTCTCATATACCATTAATTTGGGTTGCAGTAAAATACAAATGAATGAAGAAACACTTCGAGTGTACCAGGAAAAAAAAAATTATCCCCGTGAACTGTGTAAGAATTTAAATTATTGTATAAGATTTTGTAATCGACTGACGACTTAGAAGAAATTCATACAGGTAGGAAATAGATGGCTTCGAACTTAAAGTTTGGTTTCTTTTGTCACCACTTGGATTTATTAATCTGCTTTATTTTTTTATACTTCATTTTCATCTATGGCTAATGTCTCTGTTACTCATTTTACTAGGTATCCAAAGCATTCATTAATCTCGATGGAAAACTGGACATGGTATAATTTGTAAAGTTAGCTCCATTGCGTTTAACCTGGCCGAAAAGAAATAACACAACTTTCTATGAATTCATTTTTATTGCAGTTTAACAATAAAAATGGGCAAGACCCATGAAACTTTTTTTTTAATGTTCTCACATCAAATTTTATAATAAAGAAGAGTTAAATTTTTTGGTTTATTGATTTAATTGATTAGCCTTTACTATCTTCAGAACATTGTTTTCCACCTTGGCTAATAACCGTGTTATTACTTTTGGTTAACAGAACATCTCATGTCACTTATGGCTCTTCCCCGGATAATAACAGTGAGTTATTATCTCCATTGCTTCGAGTTTGGACGTTAATGCACTGATCTCGAACACGGGAATTTGGAAGATACGAAACGGATTACAGAATCACATAATGGCTGCTAATATACCAATCACAACATAAAAGCATCAGATGAATTGAACACAAAAGAAATTTTCGGAAGACACCATGAAATAATCGTACTTATCGTATCCCTTAGGCTCATGAACTCTAGATTGGTACTTATATATTGATACAGGTGAGTATACCTATTATGAATGGTAAAAGTGGTTCTGTTCACATTTTTTTTCACAGGGCTGTAATTTCCTATGCCCTACAGTGTTGTGAATCGGTAGGCTTCCTTATAAAAGGTTCTTCACTTCCAAGTTGTGACGATTCAAGAGGAACTCTTCAAAACTGCTAGAAAACGACTTTTCTGTTGCTGGGATGTTCCTTTCCTGCACAAGGTAACATAACCCCTTGGAAAAAATCGTTGTAGCAAATGAAGGATTGTATGTCTAAATGTGAATCACTAACATGAAAGATATTCATATTAAATTTCATCCTTTAGGCTTTACCTGGCTAATAATATTTTGATGTGGCCATCATGGTTGTGAGGAGAAGACATTCGCTAATTGATTAGTAAAATGTCACAGAGAAAAATTTCCAGTCTAACATTAACCCTTATGTTTTCTCTCGATTAGAGACATGTTAACCAAATTTTGAGAAGATGTGTCTAAACAGGATATATGCGGGAAGATACATCAGTTGGTTTACCCAACAGAATATAAGAAAAGATATGATATATACATTAAATTTTGCAACATTTCAAATCAAAGAAATTAATCCCAAGAGAATAACGACGGCACTAGATAATAATATTCTTTGTATTTTATTGTTTTCATTCTTCTCCTTCTTCCACAATCTCAATTTTTTTTAGTTTTTTCATTCGCGCCATTCTCGACTTCAAAAGAAATTAACTTTGAGTCGTTACTTCTCGAGAACAAATTGAGGTGATTCCTTTATCATTTACATTTTTCAGTTTGCCTTTTTGGTTCTGTTATATTCTTATGTTTATACTTATGCAAGTTTTCATTCACCAAATGTGTATACATCCTGTAGGAATCGAGGGAGCTATTTTGTGGAAAAGACATTCATTCATGGAGGTAGGTGCACTTAAATTGTTTCATTAAATTGATGCAGACTAACACTAAATATGGTAACAGTATTTCAGTAACTGACTACACTATTATTCGCCTTATGTTTTTAGAATCAATGGTTAGAATTATCATACAATTGGCACACTGCTAATTAGGAGACGATGTCATCAAAACGGTAACTCGAAATTTTCCCAACCATACATGATATTCAAATTGAAGTAACCCGAAAATCGAGTGTAGTTGGGAATGAAACAACGAAAAACAGTTGGACAAAGATATCATCAAAGATTACGGAATAAAGATGCCAAGTTAAAGGATATGAGGCTGTAGTTCAAAATAATAAAGTAAGTTCAGTTAATGTGAATTGAACGCACAATAACACATTAAAGTCTCCTCCTCCCGGTGCGTAGGCACCGGGTTAGAGGCTTGTATTCTTATAACGATCCTGGCACCTTTCGTATTATGAAGTTGTGAATAGGCATACTCATCTTTAGAATCCCAGACAAGAGCATCCAAAACTAAAAATGTTATATCAGTTGGTGACATGCAGATTTTCCCAACACAACATTCATCAAAGCTGTCTATGAAGTATGCAGGTCCTTGCAAAACTTTAACAAGATAACATTTATCATCATACCTGTTGAAAACATCAACCGACATTGGTAATGCGGTCACGACCTTGGTAATACACGGACGTGGAAAATGTTTCTGAGGAAAATTACCACCGTTCTCCATCCAGGAAGGAAGTATTAATCTTTCCAATAAAGATTTATTATACGTTTCTCCTTCCAATCTTGAGCAAACATATGATGGATAGAGCAGCCCGTTCAAGTCAAGAAAATCCTGATTTCCTCGGAAGTTGATGTAGATTTTCGAACCTATTATATGCTCACTGGTCTCATTCTTGCGAAAAGAGATGACTAGTACACGATTAAGAAGAGCTGCACTAGGGATATTAGGTCGAGCATCGCGATCGTCATAGTATACTACATTACCCTTCAAAAGTCCTTTTCCAAGATTCTCTTGTGCATGGAAAACCAGTTTCTGCTGTCCGTAATTAAAACTGAAAGAAGTTTTGTCAAAGTAGTAAACCCATCCATGGATTACTTTGGTGGAACTATAAGTTGTCGCAGCAAAGAATTCCTCTCTTTTAGCAAGACCAACTCGACCAAGAATGCTAGGAATCACGAAAAACCACTCAAAAGTGTGTAGACTTGGTGAAACATGAATAGTCCCCATGTTAGAACAACAACCAAAAAGTAACATTCCTGTATGATGGATGATGATATTCCTTAAGCTCTGTACGGACAGGCCTGTTGAAACAACAATCCAAATAAAGAGTACCAAATACGATACTTGGTTCCTTATTAATAACAAATGTTGCATGACGATGTCATGGATCAAGGCATATTTGTCATAGCCAGTCCAACAAGTAGCATAGAGTACTGGACCAACGGAAATGGATGAAGTTATAACAGTCCTTTCTGCGAGTGTCGTTGAGGCTTTATGAATTGCAATGGACAGAGAAAAACCAAACAAAAAATCATGTACTCCTGGTATTGGTCTTGTAAAGTGATCCATACGATCCAGTTAGCACACATTGTAAACAACACTTCTTATCAATCCAACTGAAACCCTTGATCCCAACTGCCGTAGTATCTAAAATTCCTACCATAGTAGCTCTTCGGAAGGCACCATCAATTGAATTAAAAATGACAACAATGGGTCGAAATTTATAAGTCACCATCTCGTCAAGTAAAGACAGAGAACTTAACCAAATCATCATTCTTGCAAAATATTTCCATCAACCAACTAAATGGAATGACATCGGCATCCATAAATACCTGCTTGAACACGGGAACGAGTTTGCTCTAGCAGCGATTCTAACCATTAGATCATGTGAATGTGACGTCATTGCATGTTTTTTGTCTTCTGCTGACATCACATTTCTTCCATCCAACGGCCGTAAACGCTGCTAGTTCAAAAAAATGCTCTAGCACTGCTAGAGCAAAATAATTTCCCTTGAACACTCTAAATATTTCTATCCATAATGCATCACTGTTAAAATTCATAATAAGCTTGAGAGTCACTTGTTTGGTCCTTTTACATCCAATAAATTCTTTTTCCAAGCAACAATTGTACAAGCTCCAGGTAGGACCAGAAGCTCTGCAATAGTTATAACGTTTCCCAGAAAAAATATTATAATTGTCATGCCAAGACTCAAAAACAACCTGATTTTTTATCAAAGAAGCTCTGCAATAGTTATAACGTTTCCCAGAAAAAATATTATAATTGTCATGCCAAGACTCAAAAACAACCTGATTTTTTATCAAAGGCCAGCTCGGATCAACTTGAACTATAGTGCCTGGTTTATCAACAGTAATCAGCGCAACAACATAGCTACATATAGATGTAATCACATGCGTGCATATTGGATGAATTTGTAACTCCTTTGCCAATGATACTCTTTCGGCATTTGAAAATATACGTCCGCGAATTCTTCCGATGTAATTTTCAAGAATTATATGTCTTTCGGAAACATACACATAGTTATGCATACACAATGATACAGAAGAAAACCCATAAGCTGATTCAACAAGTTGATTCTTGCTAGGGTTCATATAAGAGATCATACGTGCCTTCTCACGAGTAAAAACTTGACTATTCTCGGCAGCAGATAACGGAAACAATTCATAATCTGGAATTAATAAATCATGAGGTTTAACAATAATTGAAGACTTACCGTTAAGCTCTGAATTATCCGTAACCTTGTCGACTTGATTTTCTTCTTCTTCTTCTAAAGAAATAACGTTCTCTTCATCACCAGCTGATGTAGTCGAAACAACGAAAGTGTCATTAGAAAACAATGATTCCTCTTCAGTTGAAAACGGAACATTGTTAAACTGACCGTCATCTTTCGTTCCAGAAGTAGGTTGTAAATTCACATAAACTGATGTATTAAAGTCTTGCGAAACATATGGAACCTCATCGACCTTTTGGTTTACTTCTTCCTTTTGAGAAGTAGTTTTGGTTTCTACTTCACTAACTTTTGTTGCGGATTTCATATCAATGTTGTTTTTAGTTGAAGATGAATCTTTTGTAGGTGACGATGGAACTTTTTGTGTACTGGTACTTAACTCCCTTCTAGCAAGAAATCTCTCATAAGCAAAACGAGCACGAACTAAGGAACAAAAATCTTCCCACGTAGTAACTGTTGTCGTGGTCTTCTTCGAACAATACCAACGATACCAAAAATAGGCATCACTCTTAAGATGTGCAGAAGCAATAGTGATTTTTTGATTGTCAGCCACCATGTGCAAGCTAAAATATTCATCGGCACTAAAAATCCAATCATCAGGGTCACCTCCATCAAAAATAGGAAACTTCAAACTAATAGATCTATCGTGAATATTGGATTCAAGAATTTCATCACCATTATTAGGGTAATAAATACGCTGAACCTGGGCAATAAGTTCATTACAAAAATCACGTAACACATTAGATAAACAATTTGTGACTTCTGTGCTTATAGTGTTTGCCAGATCTTCTGTAAGCTTAGCCAGATTCAACTGCTGATTGGTTCTATCCTCAAGGCGCAGCATTGTAGAGAAAAAAAAATTGGGTGAAATTTAGGTATGATCTAAACCTGCTCTGATCCAGGTGTTAGGGTTCTAAACCTTTACACTGGATTTAAGATAGCAAAAGAACTCAAAAACAAAGATAAAGCCCTTTGATCTGGGGCGAGCAGCCTCTGCCTTTGAGAATTAATGTAACAAACTTTGTAATATTGATTAACTGACTTGTTACAAACTTAGACTCGAGCTATATATAGCTGAATAAACTTAATAAGCAAGCAAACTAACTAAGGAAACTTGTAAACTAGGAAACCTGATACTAAACACGTAAAGAAATCAAATACTAAGCTAATAAGCTAGCTAAAATAAAGGAAGTAGGATTTGACATCGCAACAATTTGCACCGCAGAACTAGTCTTCATAGATTTTGAACCAACTACTAATTTATAATAATTATTCTTTCCATCATATCCAAAAGCATACATCACGATGTCCTTCAAATTAATTTTATATATTGGTTGTGATGTCTTTTTATATTCCTGAGTGGCCGGATTCCAAAGACAGAAGAAAACTTATTCCCGACCAACACTAGCATAGTCTTGGTTATCTTCACGGTCTAAAATTTCAAAGACCACAAGGTAAACCAAGCCATTACAACAACCTACAAATCGAACTGCATAACTTGACCTATCTAAGGATAAATAAGGGTAACATATTTCAGATACAGTGAATTCATTCTTCTCCCACAGATGGTTATAATGACTCGCAACTTATAGAATAAATATAATGTTTGATGCGGTTATCATAACCTCCATGCATGAGATTGTTAGAGATATTTCTATGAGGAGTAAAATCAAGATGCATTTTAATAAAACCAGGATCAGAAATTGGTGAAAGCCAATTCTTACAAACACAAGTTGATTTCACTGGTACTCTTAACAAGATTTGGAGGTAAATATCTTCTGGATCGCTTGAAATCGTCCTTTCTATGTATCACTTTCTCAATTGACACACGATTTTCAGATGAGTAAGATAGAAGCATACGAGGGTTTTAGGAAAAGGATAGGAGAAGATGAATTGATCGGATACACATGAATATGACTTTTTGTAACAGAACCTAAATCCACCCATAATATACGGTTATTCAGAGGCTTTTGCATACCAATGCCAAGCATTATGGTAGTTCATTTTGCTTGGCTACTTGGCTATTAGTCACATTACAGCGAAGGCCAATCACTATGGGTCACCCCTTATGAAAAGGCGAGGGTACCCCAAATATACCTCAAGCTATAACTTTTCCTTTCTATAAGTCCTTTCCCCGAAAGTGATTGTCTATAGACTGAGTCGAGACAATACAACAAATCGGTTCACACTTTGTGTGATCGTCTATGGATACGAGATCGAGACAATACAACAACAAAGTGTGTTTAGTTGATACAAAGGTTCGGACTTAACCAAACTCAATAGGATTCACGTATCAAGTAAATAGGAATTAACGTTTGTGCAATTTACTTTAATTATAATAAAGACTAGGTATCACCGGGGCCTTACGGTCCCGGCTCAACCTCCCATGTTAGTGTCAGTTTACATAATTTATTTCTTTCTCATTCCAAGGTATACTCTGTTATAAACAGAAGTTTATGTATAGATGCCCACTTTAGTGGGACCCTATTACTTGGGCACCAAGTATGTAAACTCTATAAATTGAGTCCTAAACCTTTGTATTCTATACACATGAATAAGATTTTTCTCCATTTCTTCCTCTCTATTTTGTGTCTTTTGTTCTCTGTCTTCCATATCCCAAGATACTCATAATTTTATAACATTAGTAAACACCTAATAATATCAGTACTAATCGAATCAGTATGCATTTAGGCACTCATTTTCATCAAAAAGAAAAAATCAATCACTTGATTTAATTTCATCAATACTCCAATAATTGTTATCATTACTGAAGAGTTTGTAATCGAGTTTCGAGCTTAGTGATCTGTTTCTATAATAGTCGGGAGTTCACACCAACTGGGTCCATCCACTGAGCATGGCGAGTCTTCTATGTAGGACTGTCATTAGGTAAGTCATCCGTGGTATCAACTGGTATAATTTCCTAGTGAGTGCAGTGGGAGGTACATAGTATATAAGGACATACTGGTGTTTTGGACGACTCTGAATACAGAATGGATAGGTGTAACCTGTTTCTTCGTATTTAACGTGTGATCTCAAAGTTTCTTTCTAAATTCATGATAAAATGCGGTCTAAATCATGTATTTGGCTTTATCCTGGTTTTCAGATAAGGAATAACTCAAGTGTACTATACTTAATATACACATCGAACAATGTAGGTCCTTTTGAATTTTTCAGATAAGAAAAATTCTTTTAGCAATACCTTCGCATAAAAGAGTATCCTAATCGAAGAAATAATCTAAAGAAGGACACCATTTCAAGGCTAAACTGATCTTACCAATCTCACCAGAATTCAGATACTTCAAATCATAGATTAAAAATTAATCCAAATATTAAAACCTAGCTGCAGTATGAGTTATATTACTCATAAACCTGAAGTGATTGATATCCCATATAAGGGCTATAGAGACCTTTCCAACAATGATAACAATATACTCTTTTGAGCATGTAAATCCTATCAGAGTAAAAAACTTCTCTCGCACAATTTGTCCCCAATGAAATTGATATTTGAAACAATTATCTTTAACTATAAAAACACTTAAAATCCATCACGAACGTTCGATTTGAATATTTCCCAAGACCACACAACAACAAAATAAATAAAATAGAGAAATAATCGAAATATCACGTACCTATGTCACTAAGACAGTGCAAACCCATGCACTTGCAACAACAATTAATTATAGATTTGTTTTCACTCAACTCTAGATATAACCTCTTAAAGTAACCATAACGTGGTGTCCAGCCATGTCAAAATATAGAGGTTAACCTCTCATTTGAATGCAGCATTGAAGAAAACAGATTTATATTGGATATACCATTTTTAAAAACAGATCTATATCAAATAAACCATTTTCCCACAATGAATATAAGAGAAAGCAATATATCCAAGTATAAATAAATTAAAACGAAAATAAACCCACATCTCTAATAACATACATACCTTCAAAAGCAACAACGTAGATCATAAGAATAAGAAGAACACGTGTAGCCATTAGCCGATAACATCTAAAAGAGATCATATCGGGATTTGCAGGTGCTTAATCTTGAATGATAGATTTGACCATTGAACATCAAGAATAAAGAATCTCTGACTTCTTCATGTTAAGATAGTCACATCATTTTTACCTGTGACCCGAACTTTGTCTGTTGGATTTGAGTTGTAAAGGAAGTTGCTGCAGACTCCGTCTATAAGTGATATTCCTTTCCAGTATCAGGGTCGTAATATATGACACGGTGAACACATAAACTAGCAGTCTTTCTGTAAAAAATAATCTGCATACTTGGTAGGTGCAATTTAGTGTAGGCGAACTTTGTGATGATTTCCTGCAAAATCAAACAACTCACAAATAAAAAATTCTTAGCTAATTGTTCTAGTTAAGAAAACTAAGTTACTACTACGACCTGTGGAGATGGACCTATCGTAATACCACATATTTACAAAGAGTAAGAGCATACTCTCAAAAAGGCAATGCATTCTTCTTTAAACAAATATTAAGCCCTTAGATGTCCTTGTAAAATATAGGGACTTGTCATGCACTACACCTATATGAGTGTGTTCAACATTGCTCAAACAATCATAACAAAATAAATGCAGAAGTAACAGTCTTCATAAAATCTCAATCACAAAGAGAACCAATTGATCAGTTTATTTCATCACTACGCTAACTGATTAGAATAAACCAAAGTCTAAATGCCAGACCTGAAACATCAAACACATAAGTATACTTAAATAATCAGTGAATATGTAAAACTTTTTACCTAATAGTGCAACCACATTATCCAATTCAATCCACCAAGCTAGCTATATATCATCTTACCTTGAATACCGGTAAAACACCAAGATTTTTAAACCTTCGTTATTTGTAGATACCAAAACCGAATGAAAAAGTTGAACTAATACGTGCCGTTAATTTCAATATATCTGTGAAAACAATTCAAAAAACCAATACTTGAATCTCAATCAGAGAGAACTTTAAAAATGAACATAAATAAATCTTAACCTTAATTGAAGAAAATAACTAACCCACAAAAACAGGATGAAAGAAAAATCGTAACACCAATATAAAATGGAAGGGTTAGGGTTCATTGATTCAGAGAAATAAAGAGATGCAAAAAGAGTTAGTGTTTGCCAATACTCGTCATCTTTTTCATACCTGTCGAGTGCCCTTTTAGAGAGCTCGGTAGCCTTTTCCTTCCTACTCTGCAACAACTCAGTAGCCTTTTCCTTCCTACTCTTTTTGTTCTCCTGTACACCATTCATCGTATTCGTATTTGGATTCTTGTAAGCATGTTTCCGAGTCTTGGGATCAACTGGATAACTATACTTCTCAATCTTCCATTTGTTCTTTTGTTCCTTTCGGATCTCAAACCCTTCTAGTAATCTATATAGAATCTTAGGTAAATCTTTGAAATACCCAAAATCATCCATAGCTTTAAGATTAATAGCTAGGGTTTTAGGATGATTCTTCTGAAACCATAACGCTACAGCATAAAACCCTTCTTTATCTGATTTACCAGTTCCTCTCACACCTCTCAAGTTACACAGCAACTTCAATGTTGTTAAGGAATCATGTCTCCAAGCCAATTCTAATCTCTGGGTTACACTTTGGTGTGGAGTATCAGGGACAACATGGAAGAAGAAATCAACACACAGACCTTTGTGATTCAACATAAATTCCTGTGAAGAATTAGATAAGACGGTGAAGGAGAAATCAAACAACAAATGCATTGAGCGTTATCTCAATGTCAGAACCTGGATTCATGATAGGGTCGAATGCATCCTGAATCATAGATTTGGATTTCTCCTGGTTTTCAGATAACAAATAAGTTCAGTGAATTATACTTAATATACACATACACCAATGCAGTTCTTTCTGAGTTTTTCATTATGATCTCCAAGCAGCTGCACAACCGACGCAGTGGGATGCCCGCATCATCTCATTGTCAAGAGAAGCTAGGGTGGAACTGCTGATATCTTCCACCTTGACGGTAGCAGGTATATAGGTTATTATGAGTTTCATCCTCTAGATTCACAATTTAAACACCAATACTCACCAGATTCACAATTTAAACACCAATAATCACCTTCAGTGCCAAGTATTTCCTTACAAATTGTCAATGAGGACTTGGGTGGGTTGCACCTTGCACCGATATTGAGTTCATGATTACATGAATACAGCCATGACATAACATTTAGATGATTATTAACCAAATCGGGAGCACTGATTTGTACTCTAAGAATACGTAGATGGGAAATTAGTCAATTACATTGCAAACTGGATTTGATTTACCCAGCAGAGCTCGTAGATGGTCTTTGGGTGACAGCCGACAACATATCCCTGATGAATGTTCTCTGACAACCATACTTGTAAGGTTATATGAATAAGCTATATGAACTTCAATATTTTCAACAACATGATCCAATCTCCACAGAGATCAGCATCCCAGCTATGACAACCATACTTGCATTAGAATTTTTCTCATGTCTTCCATCACTAAGAAATCAACATGAATCAACCAAAAACTTTAATCAAGCCCTAAAAAATAAACAAAAAGCCAAATCAAAATTTATCCAAAAAAAAAAAATACAACTTTGAGACACAAATCGGTTCAGAACGTAAAATTTGGATTAAAAATGAGTGAGAAACTGTGAGATTTTTCTTTTCATCGACAGCTTCTAGTTAAGATGACGAAGAAGATAAGCTTGTCATTAATCAATTAATATATGTTTACAATGAAAAAAAGAAAAACCCAACAATACTAAATCGTTTTGCTGCACAATTTCGATTACAACAACCCTAAAAAGCTGTACATATTTTTGATTCTACACCTGGCACAAAAACTGAAGAAATCAAACTACAAATCTAAAACACAAGAAAATAAAACTTTAGGGTTCTAGATGAGAGGAAAAGTAATACAGTAGTAGACAATCCTTTCGTATCAAATTTCCTGGCAGATGATAAGCCTGTTTTAGAGATCGAGGCACCCGCACATACGCACTCGTAACACTACTGAAATTTCTAAGTCGTCCGTTCGAAAAACTCCATCCGGATGCTTGGGAACGCCGGATGACCCTCCCTGTTAGATCCTGGACGTTTAATGACTCTTAGATCTCAAAGTCAAAGTGCATGTCTTTTTATAGTTTGGTAGATAGAATCTGGGAGTGACGTGGGAATTTCTAGGATTAGTGTTTAATTGGATGTATTAGCCCCTGGGTTCTTTTGGTTTGTAGTTTGGTCACTCAGTCTCCTTCATATGAATTTATTTTTAATTTGTAATACTACATGTCAGGGTGTTCTTGAAATCTGGGAGATGGATTTCCAATTCTCAGATTGTTTCAAATTACTGAGTTACGGGTTGAATTTGTTTGTTTGTGAAATTTCGTTGATGAGGTTTTGCAAATTTTTGGTAATTGAATTCTGTATTTTTTTAGATTGGTTAACAACATGGGGAAAATGTCATTGATTTGGAGTTGTAGGCACGTCATCAAACATGAAGGTTATTTCCTGAACATCTAAACTAATCTCTCAGAATAATCAAAACAACCCAATTGGAGTTGTAGGCATGTCGTCAAACATGAAGGTGATTGCATGAACATCCAAACAAATCTCTCAGAATAATCAAAATAACCCAATTAATACATCAGAGCATACACAAAGAAACAGCCGAAAGGAAAATACAAAAATATGCAGGAATGGTGGAGCACAGAGCAAAATAAATTTTGTTTAGAGACTCAAGTATCATGAGACTTTATAGTATCTAAAGTGAATGAGAGGACCACATTATTCTGAAATCTTATAAAGCAGTACAACAATGCGCTTTAACATCAAATCAACCTAAAACAACCCACTTGAGAAAATCCAATGGCAGTTAAAGGAAATCAGGTTCACATGGCTGAGAGTACACACTTTCCAATCATAAAATATAGTTGTTCAAATCAATCAAAAATCTTAATTTAAACCAAGTAAAATAAGAAGGTTAAACATGTACCAATTAGCAATAACCCATATCAAGTCTTACCCAAAAATTGAGATACATCCCACTTTTATTCCTCTATCCAGTAAATGGTCTCTTCAACCACGATGACGGAACAGATAGGACTGGCAGATCCGAGAGGTCAGACCATTAATTTAATCACTTCATCCACAAGATTTTGATACAGAAACACAATGGATAAGGAGGAAGGGATTTTAAGACTCTTTAATGATTCCCTTGATTTTCCATCGATACCTGGTGGTTATGATGAATAAGAAGATAACTTGCCATTAATCGAACCCTAATTCAAGGAGCTACATCA
Organism: Papaver bracteatum; assembly: GCA_023529315.1. Lineage (NCBI taxonomy): Eukaryota > Viridiplantae > Streptophyta > Magnoliopsida > Ranunculales > Papaveraceae > Papaver > Papaver bracteatum. The sequence goes on from JAJJWX010000650.1 coordinate 742,180, forward strand.
GAGAAGAAGGATGAACAGAAAAGAAGAACATGGACATAAAAGAAGTTGAGAATTTTAGATATATAGAAATTAGGTTATTTTCTTTTCAGCATTCCCTAACCCATTCCCTTTCACCCACATACGCACACGTATCATTACTGAAATTTCTAGGATGTCCGCTCCACAAACTTCATCCGGACGCTATGGACCGTCGGATGACCCTCCCTGTTAAATCCTGGCCGTTTAATGACTTTTAGATCTCAAAGTCAAAGTGCATGTCTTTTTATAACATAGATTTATTATAATGCGGAAATATAAAGTAAATGACACAACAAGATTTTGTTAACGAGGAAATCGCAAATGCAGAAAAACCCCGGGACCTAGTCCAGAATTGAATACTCTCAGGATTAAGCCGATATACAAAATAAGACAACTTCGTATAGTTGAAACCAAGCAACTAAACCATGTGTTGCTAGTGAAATATCACAATACTAAACTATTTTCGATATAACTTTTGCATACGATGTCCGAATTTAGTGATTTTTGGCTCGTTATAATTGTAAAAACAAGAGCTACACATATATGATCAATAGATATTAACATCATAAACTCACAATTACCTTTTCTATCAAAACTCAAATATAGATAGAGAAAGTATGAGCATAGAAGAAAATAAATCTCCTAAAGATGTTAATTAGCCATATAATTACCCGAGAGATCATGTGCTCAGTTTTACGTGCTTCCCCACCCTTAATAATATTGAGTACATGGGAAAGAATGCACATTCCAACACAACTAGGTTTCGTTGAGTTGATCCTTGCCTTGTTCGTCACGAGTGACTAAGACCGAATCATCATTCTTGACCTCTTGCATGGTTTGTTTTCTCTTGTTCCATCTCTTGTTTTTCTTCTTTGAATTATGATGAAGAGTGTCATTATCACAACCTTTACTAGTACAAGATATTCCAGACATGATGTCTTTCTTTAGTCTTTCAAAAAGTCTCTTGTAATTATTGTCACCAACAATTAACAGCTGAGAGTCATTCTTGTGACTAACTTTTGGGCCCTTCTTGGCTATGGAGGACTTAGGAACCCATTTAGAGTTGGGTTTCGCAGGAGCAGCTTTCTCCTTCATACCACTAGGATCAATGTCCTTTTGAATATTTTCCGAAACACCCTTTCTCCAATTTGGAACATCAGATCTTGTTTTTTTATTTAAAAAGTCATCTCTCTTTGTATAATTGGGTCTTTTATGAAATGACCTTGACGAGTGATATGCAAAATTTGAACTATCATTACAATAATTATTTTTCCTAAACTTAGGACAATATGGATCTGAGTTCCTTTGGGGAGCAATCTTAGCCAATTCATTTGATACAAAAGAAAGTTCATCTTGCATTTTACGAACTTTGCATCCCCATTGCAAGTGTCCTTTAATACCTCAATAATAACAATGCTTAGTATAAATATACGAAGTATGAGTTTTAGTGTTACCTTTCTGTGGATTCTCTTGCATTGGATCTCGACGATTTTTATTCTTCTTCTTCTTATCCTTGTTCAACGTTGTTGCTTTCTTGACATTAGAAGGAGCGCTCTCTTTGATTGCTGCTGGTTGAACACTATTCTTAGGCTTGACAGACTTTTCTTCTTTACAAGAAATAGAAGCATCTTTGTCATTAGTGGAAGCCTCTGGTTTAGAAGAATTTTTAGCTTTAACAAATTTTACCTCTTTGATAATATTTGAAGCATCTATTCCCTTATAGCCCAATCCTCGTGTATCACGGTTATTTCTACATGCTTCTAACATTGAGGTTAAATTGTTTGAGCTAATATTGAACCTTTTTTGGTCCAAAATTTCTTCTTCCAACATCTTGATTTTATCAAGAGCACCAGCTAAATCATCCTCAAGGTGTTTTTCTCGTGAGAGATATACACCTTCTTTCTATTCAAAACTCTTTTGTTGAGAGTTAATCCTTGCATCAGATTCAACAAGTTTTTCTTCAAGACCTTGTGTTTGTTGAGAAGTATCTTCCCTAAACTTCTTGTGATCTTGATGCATCCTTTTATAGTCAATCTTAATTGCTTTAAAAACATCCTGATTTTCTTGAATTACCTTTTTGTAAATAAGCAATTGTTGTGAGTATTCTTCTTTCAGCAAGTTATGCTATTCAGTGAGATTTTCAAACTTTAAAGTTAAATCTCGTTCTCTTTCAAGTGTTGAAAGAAGATCATTAGAACAAATAAGAAATTGTTTGTTCCATTCCTTTAGTTCAAATTTTTTTACACTTGATCTTTCATCAGAAATCCCCAATATAGAACTCAAAGATATCTCGTTATCAAAAAGAGATTTTTCGGAGTCTGAATCATTGATGGCGAATACAGGGCTAAACTTAATCTCCTCTAGAGAACCTTCAGACTTATTCTCAGAAGAGTAAGTAGAACTTGATGAAGAAGCTCCTTTTAAGTATTTCTTAAAGTCAAAACTTTGAACGTCTTGCGATACGTTAAATGAGTCTTTCTTTAGTTTTCACTCTCGCTTAACTCTACTTTGACTCGTATCTTATAGGATATCTCGCCTCAAACACAGATTGTTAGATATTTTCGTGTTTTCCTGCTCTGATACCAATTGAAAAGGCGAGGGTACCCCAAATATACCTCAAGCTATAACTTTTCCTTCCTATAAGTCCTTTCCCCGAAAGTGATTGTCTATGGACTGAGTCGAGACAATATAACAAATCGGTTCACACTTTTTGTGATCGCCTATGGATACGAGATCGAGACAATACAACAACAAAGTGTGTTTACTTGATACAAAGGTCCGGACTTAACCAAGCTCAATAGGATTCACGTATCAAGTAAATAGGAATTAACGTTTGTGCAATTTACTTTAATTATAATAAAGATTTATTATAATGCGGAAATATAAAGTAAATGACATAGAAATATTTTGTTAACGAGGAAACTGCAAATGCATAAAAACCCCGGAACCCAGTCCAGAATTGAATACTCTCAGGATTAAGCCGCTATACAAAATAAGACAACTTCGTATAGCTGAGACCAAGCAACTAAACCTATAGTTCACCTAGTTCCGTCTGTATTCCCATGCCTCCAACCTGTAAAAAATCCAAGTACTTGAACCAATTCCTTTGGTTCGTATTCCAAACAGCAAAGGAACAACAAATCTGTTTGGTATCAACTCTTTTCAACCAAGTGATATGAGTTGCGCAAAGGTTCCCTTGTTTATCTTAATATAAACTCTTTTTCCAGGTTCCAAGATCTATCTTATATTCAATCACCCTAAGGCAATCGTTAAGATTAATCCAATCAATACCTTTAATCACAAGGAATCGTATTGATGTCGATCTTCCTCAATTAATCAATCCAATCTACCACAAGGATAAACCGATTATTAATTGGATCCTCTTTTTCCCAAACAAGTATTGTGCACACCAAAGATTGTAAAATCCAAGTTATAAATCTTTAATATCTTCTTTGTCTTCAAATCTTCTTAGATCTTCAATAAACACCTGCACACAACTACTTGAATCTCTTGTGATCAATCACACACAAAAAGGAGTCTGTTAACAACGGATTATCACAAGATCGTCTTTAGATCTAACAACAGTCAAAATATCACTATCAAAACCTTGAACTAGTTTGAGTGAATATTATATCATAAGAGAAGATTGCCAAGAATAAACAAACTAGGTGCCATCAAAGTTCAACCAACTTTAGTCAATCAAATTAATACGAAAACTATAGATATACCGCAATATCTAGTTTCCCACCTACGGGTCGCGCTAGAGCTTCTCAGTCCCAAAGAAGACTTTAAATTGAGCGGTCGTAAGAGATTTCACCTAATTAGATTACTCTCTTCTTCGATAGGCAGCTTCACCAGTAACAAAGACAAAAGAGTAAGTCTAGGTTACGCAGGATTAGTTTGCTAGAAATGAAAACTCAAAGTATTTATAGATAAGGAAGTTTGGACACCAAGGAATTTCCAAAACCGAAAGTATTCTTAAGATATTTTTCATTACTCCACCAGATTCGGTTTTCATAATTCCTGTGAATGCATTGTCCAAAAATAATGACCGAAATCTCCTTGGAAAATCTTTAATTAGCAAATGCACATTACTAATTCTTATTTTCCATATATAATTAAAAACCCTTAATTAAAAAGATTCTTAACTTATTTAAATTCGATCTTGGATTTACTTCCTTCTTAGCCGTTAAGGAATATCTTTGAAAAATATAGAATAAGCATTAATGCACTGTGTTCAAAGAGTGACAACATCTTACTCTTGCAAGTCTTTTCCATGCTTGCTCACTTGAAACCAATTTACCACACTTCCAAACAAGTTTAGAATTGGTTCATCTGACTTTCAAGAGCTATGTGATTGATCAAGTTCCACTCAATCACAACTCATTGGTTTATGGTTATACCAAAACAAGTTTCGGTTCTACCTCCATGTGAGTACTGTGCATAGTTACACTAGATTACCAAAGATACATCTGACTAGGTACTTGGATCGGTTCCCCATATATATATATTGGTGTCTAACTTGTATGCACTGCACTTGTCCATAGGATCGGTTCCCCCTTACCAAAAACATGTTGCACATGTTCATAGGATAGGTTCCCCTTTCTTCCATAAACCTTGATGCACCTCATACAAGGATCGGTTCCCCTTGTGATGCACTGAACCTATTACTAGGATCGGTTCCCCTCCTCCCAGTAATAAGTTCAGACATACATAACCCGATCATACCCTAGGTGATTACTTAAGATTGGTTTCACTAATAAAAGTCATACCAATACATAAGTCAGGCCTCATGTGAATATTTTTACCAAGAACACAAACAAGTCATGAGCGGTTACTAATCACACATATTGGTCGTTCATAAGATATGCAATGAATAACATCCCCAATAATGTCTGGCGATTTCCTTTTCGGTTCACAACACATATCATGAACTTACTTCCTTAGAACACATGTAAATATTGTTCCCTAGGATGAAATCCTCACCTCATACCCATACATAATCACAATAGCATTCATACGATTATGTCGATGTCTTATATACAAAGTTTAATGGTTAAGCAAGAAACTTCATATTGTATTCCTTAATATTATGTCTATCTAGAGTGTTCATGCTTCGCAGTTTTATGTTTTCAATATGTACGACTTGAAAGATACGTTAGGGAATGAAACAGTTCAAGTCAAATATCACTAACCTCAAGTGGAAGGATGATGTTGTCGTTGTAGCTCCGTACTTCTTCACTTGTTCAAGTCTTCGCAATACTTGTAATGTCTCACCCTAATACTTTCTATCTAACCTATACGAAGTTGACTCTAGTACATTTAAATCAAGCGACTCTTAAATGAGTTTTGCTTCATTAAAATATAACAACCAAACTTGACATACCAACGCTTGGTGGGTTCAACCGAGCAATGCTCTAACACCTTAGCTATAATGTGGTGGAAATTATTAGGTTGATTACATCTCTTCCTTTCACGAGTTAAGAAATGCCTTACGGAAACTGAATAAAGTAAATTTTGGGTAGATTATGGCCAAGGCCGACAACTATTATTATTTCTGTTGTGGAGCCGAAAATCTAATGGATGGAAAGTGAGTTTTACAGTATATAAGCTAAGAAATAAATGAGACCATATTAGAACCGAAAATGCTTTATGGCCCGGGAACTGATAGACCTACTGTCATAAACCTACATGAGGCGGACCATCTTGATTATGGGCAGGACCTATCTAACTATGAGCCGGTGCCATTAGTAGTTCTACGTATTATTAATCATGTGAGTGGCTCGTTCTCTGCACGGTAGTTGTGTGTCGTCTAGCTTATATATGGACTATTATACATCATTGAGAGCTAGCTAATGAATAATGTAAAACTTATCTTCTTCCCTAATTGCTTCTACAACTTTTTGTCTAACAATGTCTTCTTCTTATTCCCCTAATTCGTCTAGTTCTTCTCCTAATCCACTAATCCCTTCAATCTATTCCCAATTATCTCAATCCATAGATATGAAAGCTGTTCCTGATAATCGAATTTGTAGTGAGTTCACCACAAGTGGTATCAGAGCAGTCGATTCTGAGACTGCTACCATGGTTAACAAAGATGCAGTAGATAAAACTTCACAACTAGAAGAAGAAATTTCAAAGAAACAGGATTATTTTCGTAAGTTAAAGAGAGAAAATCACGACGAATCTTCATCGGAGTTTGAAAAGGCTTTTATTGATCTCTTCTTAGCTATTCTGAAAAAAAATCAAAACCAAAATGATACAGACTCCGATTAGGATACTAAGGTCATTGTTGGTACCTGTGTTGATTCTTAATTGGGTACTGATACAGGAATCATGAGATCTGGATTTGAAAACAACGGTTTAATTGAATCCGAGTTTATTGAATCGAAGTTGATCGAGGACAAAGTTGATGTCAATTTGAAACCAATTCTACTTGATTCAGGTAAAGATTCAAGTTCAGAAACATTATTCTCAAAAAATCCTTCAACTCCTAGCTAGTGCAACAGATGAAGGTAAATTTCAATTTATACCCGTAGTTGAATTTTCTTGTGTCAATGGATCTAGTGATGTTTCTTCTAATGTTAATTATACTAGAATGATAATTGATAAAAGAATGCAGATCGATGATCTTGTCTTGGAGTTAGATTCTGCTCATGGGTATTGTTTAAAACTGCTGAGTGCGAATTCTGAGTTTTTGTTTGCTATTTTACCTAGTTTTGATTATGGTTGTATATTGTTCGATCGTGGTAAAATGTGTGAGACCAGTTTGCGGAATTTCTATTCGAAGATGTTAGTTACAACAAGTTCAGATTCATCTCAGAGATTACCTAAATACATTGGAAGTAATAGTTATGAGCCGGTTCTTTTGAACGCAACTAGTTATGCAATTGGTGAAGCTACAGTGCTTGTGAAAACATCTCAGGGAGATAGTGAAGATTGTGACACATTGATTGCTGGAAGGGTATTTGATCGAGGAAGGCTGCTAAAATCGATTGGGAATAATTCTAAGCTTGAATACTCTTACTTCTGGTGTTTTTTTTCTTATGGGGTCATCCCGGAGGAATGAGTATACTGAATAATGTTTATGAGCAGCTTAAGAACTCAAAGGTTTTTACTGTCACCAACAACAAATTGTCAAGTGTAAAGTGGGTTGGTTGTAGCCTTGACTTTGCTCGAATATTATTTGATCGTGGCAAAGAGATGGAATCTATTGGGAGGTATTCATATTATATGGAAAGTAGTTCTAAACTCTACCTGGATACAGTTTGGTGTTTGATGGTCCTTAAAAGGCTGAATTTAATGCCTAGATGCAATGCAAATATTATTTCTGAGCCTCATTCTGAAATTGGGTACCATCTATATTTGTTAATTGAGTATCCAAATGTGTTTGTATTTGTGAAAAATAGTGCTAGTCGGATTGTTTGCAAGTTCCATGAAGAAATGTTGCAGCAAGGTAGTGGCGCAATGACTACAACTGAAGTGTTTAAGAATACTCAGGGGCTTATTGATCAGATGCTTGGTAATAGTAAAAAGAGTTTCAGCTGTAGCTATGAGTACCCTAACTTGCAGCTGGTATATGGTTTACTTGAAATTTCTAAGGGTGTAATGCGCAGTTTGAGTAGTGGAAGGTGCCTCTGTTGTAAACATGATTTTGCTAGAAGACTATTTGATAGAGGCAAGTTGCTGGGGTTGATTGCGAGGAGTACTAAATTCTTACTAGTTACTCTTGATCCTTGTATGATTGTTCTTAAGGGGTCAAAAATGATAGCTGAATACAGTGGGAATGTGTCCTTGTTGTTACAAAATGGTGGCAGCTTAGAGACTTGCAAGTTGTTTGGTGAAACTTTGCAGCAAGTTCATATTCTATGTACTATTTTGAGACATGATATTACAAAGGAACATAAATCTGGCCATACACAAGAACCTCTTTATCAGCTACATGTTGGAGATATCAGTCATATTCCAAGGGAGGGAACTTTTAAGGGGTCTAAGAAGATGGAAACACTCTCACCAATTAGTGTTATGCTTTTAGCGTGTAAACTGATCATTCAAAAGGAGTATCACTATTGGTTTTTCTCATCTCAGTTTGATTTCACTGCGCTCTCGCCTGGATTATGGAGTATGGGAAATGACAATGACAATGCATTGATTGCCACTGAATTATAACTTGGAGCACCCTGTTGTATTTGTTTTGATATCCTTATATGGTGTTTATGCTGGAGGAAATCCATTGTAATAGTGGGGGGGGGAATCATGGTGATGCTTGTTTTATTTAAGAGTGGCATTTACAAAGGAGCCAGTGGAGTCATTGATGATACTGTGCAAGGTAAAGTCGTGTTTGATAAAGGGCTCAACCATTGGCACAAGGAAGTTGTGGGTGAAATAATACGACAACTAAAGCATGTAGTGTTTGGTGGTGATAAGGAAGTTAAATGCAGGAATTCATGGCAGTCTTATGACTATGTGGAGGTGAACATGAATGATCGCGCTATGAAGATGCAGTTAGAAGTCATCTTGTTCCTTCCAGGTTCATGGAATGTTGGGTATGGGAGGTGGATGTTGTACAAATACTCGACAGATATTAAAGTTTCAACTCCATGTTCAGTCCAATGTCACATCACCAGGGATACTTCGCTCAAGATGGTTGCTATACAAGTACTTATTTTCACCACATTTCATGGCTTCCCCGTATACAGACTACACAGTGAAGGGTGCATAGTGGTCCTTGGATGGTTATCGCCAGAGTTATTCACCAAAGTGGTTTCTTCTCCTCAACAAGTTATTGGCTGCGATAGCACTACAAGTTATGCTTCTTTTAGTACCTTCTGGGCAGTGACTTACGTAGATGGTGGTTTGTTTAACCTTAAGGTAATAAACACCAGTGGATCGATTTCATTGATTAATTTTGAAGAAGAAACCACTAGCACGTATTGTTCCAACAGTTCACAAGAGGATACCAGTTGCTATGAGCCTTGTGCAGAGACTATAAATTACATTTCTTGCAGTCGAAATGTCCGTGAAGAAGCTGCAACAACAGTGCCTGGTATTATCCGAACATACAAGCCTATTTTATACCTTCATCCTTGAGGACAATTATGATTTGGAGAGGTGGGTATTTGTCATGAACCTACATGAGGCGGACCATCTTGGTTATGGGAGGGACCTATCTATATATAAGTTGGGTGCCGTTAGTAGTTCTACATATTGTTAATCATGTGAGTGGCTCGTGCTCTTCACAGTAGTTGTGTGTCGTCCAGCTTATATATGGACTATTTTACATCGTTGAAAGCTAGCTAATGAATAATGTAAAACTTATCTTCTTCCCTAATTGCTTCTGCAAAATCTTGTCTAACAATGTCTTCTTCTTATTCCCCTAATTCATCTAGTTCTTCTCATAATCCTCTAATCCTTTCAATCTATTTCCAAATATCTCAATCCATACAGATGAAAGTTGTTCCTGATAATCCAATTTGTAACAAGGTAGTTAATATCGCGTATCGGTCTCGTATCGGCCGGGTCCGATACACATATATAAAAGATAATATCATTATGTCAAGTGAAGATTCAAGTTCAGAAACAATAAGCTCTCAAAATCATTCAACTCATACTCCAGCAGATGAAGGTAAATTTCGATCTAAACTCATAAGTGAATTCTCTACTGATGATGAAGCTACAGATTTAATTCAAGAGGATTTACATATTGGTTTCAATGTTTCTGCTAAATTCTTACCTAGTAACGGTTCAGATGCTATCAAAGATTTACTTCTTCAACCTGTATCTCAAAATACCTATGGTTTAAACTTTTGTCAGCATCATATTTACACAGTTGAAGTGAAGAAGTGTGAAAGTCCTTATTACTTAAAAGAATTATTTTATCTCCAAAACAAATTACACTATCAAGATTATTCTTATCTTCTTCTGGTCGATATTAGTTCTTTATTCGATCGTGGTAAGTGTACAACTACATTTGTGAATTCTTTTAAGAAATTGACTTGTGGGTATCAATCGGAATTTAGTTTGGTAACTTCGCCTAATTCTATCTTTGTTAGTGATACTCTTATTAGTGAGGAAATGTGTGGTTCAATTTTATTGGGTGATTACAATGAAAAATTTGTGTATGCACTGATTCTGATTCTTGGGTACCAATTATATTCAAGGTTTATGAATTCAATTGTGTTTGTAGTCGTTAAATATTGTGACAGAGGTGTTGGTAGGGAACTGTTTCTGAAAATATCACAAAAGAATAGTATCACAAGTTATGGTGGTGGTCTTATATTGTTGGATAGAGGAAAAATGGGTGCAACCATACTATGGAGTTCTCATTCCACAGGTTTTGATGCTTCATGTTCGATCTTGTTTCATATTCTCCATAAGTACACTAGACTGATGGATTTAGGGTCGATTCTTATGTGTGCAAGTAGTGAAGATTGTTCATATGAGTCCTGGTTTTTACTGGCAGAGTAATTGATAGAGTGAAGTTGTTTGGATTGAGAAGGAGATCTCAGTATCATGCAGATAGTGGCAGTAGTGATGCTAGAAAGCTTCCTGATGAAATGCCGCTATAATATGATGTTCTATGGACCACTAAATTGAATTTACAAATACTACGGCAAGATGAGTATTGCAAGTCTCAAGACAGTTTTGATCGACTGCTTGTAGAAGGTTTAAAGTGCGCGTTTATTTCAACCGATATATTGGCTATCATTCTCAAAGGGTTCTTATGTTTGCAGCATCATGTTTAATTTTATCATGTATTTTCGTTACAAAACGGTGGCAGCTTAGGGGCTTGCGGGTTGTTTGGTGAAACCTTGCAGCAAGTTCATGATCTTTGTACTAATTTCAGACTTGCTATGACAAAGGAAAATGAATCTAGCAAGGAACGACAAATACTCAGTCAATTTTCTAGTTGTCGTAGCTGGTGTTTTACCGTTGATGGTGATTTTGTGCTGTTTCAACAGTGAATACATCGAGAACCTGCATTTCCCTTGCATCATATTTTTTGGTTTTCTAACGCTAATGAAGGTTGGTTAGATCAGTTTGATGGACAAGTTTATCCTCTAGCGCGGTATTTGCAGGTGATTACAGTGACTAAACCAGAAGATGGTGTGCCTTGGATCCATGTAAGTCCTGTTACAATACTTTTCTTAGCTGCTGACATTTATTTTAAGCTCTTAAAGCTCAAAAAGGGTTGTAAAGAAGTGGAAAACATAGAGATGCTTGTAAAGACTAGTGGGGAAAAAAATAGATGGTATGAGTTGCTTAGTCAAATATGTATTGACCTGTACCTAGTAGTGAGTGGATGGACAAATTACAAGCTAGGATTGTGTTTAGGGACAGTATTGGGTAATCTTATTCTTGTTACTATTCGGCAACACTTTACTTGTAACAGTCAAATGAATATGTTTTTCCATCTCAACGTCTGTGAAGTTTTTGGTTATGATCATATCAATAAAGAAATGTCAGCTTCTGCCTCATGTGGTAGTGATGATATCGATGAATGAATATCATCTTGTGCTTCAAGTTTGGATAGAGATTCTTCTTACCCCTGTATTGTGCGACTTACTATGTCCTGAATGCATAAGTTTGTACCAAGAACATCTTGCAATTAGGTTTAGTAAGAGCTGGTGGTGGAGAAGTTCAGACCTTGTGGGCCCGGGGAATAACTAAAATCTGGATAGACAATGCAAGTGTTATTCAAGTCAATCATGACGTGCTCTCTACAGTCATTGGGATTTTAAAATCTGAAGAAATTGGCAGTTTAATGATTGTTGTTGAAGTAAAAATCATGTCCAAGTATGGAGCTTGCAGTTCACATGACAGTCACCAAGGGTCTCCGGGATGGGTCTTAAGTTTGTTAAGGTCGAGAATCCGGTACATCACCGAGCATTCCCTTGTATAAGCTGAATTCAAGACATCATCAGTGGCCTTCTTGTAAGAATTATAGTTCTCGTCCCTTGCTGTGTACAAGAAGCTGCGGCAAATGAGTTCTCCCAACAGAAATCAATGTTCTGGGCTTGGCTTCCTAATGTTTTGGGCATACAAGGAAAACTAGTAGTCATTGTTTCATTATTTCCTAATGGGCGCTACTCGGAACGACATGTACTTGTTGTGGTTAAGGGTGTTGCAACTCAGTTCTCATCCTTGAGGATAAGGATGATTTGGAGGAGTGGGTATTTTTCATGGACCTACATGAGGCAAACCATCCCGGTTATGGGAAGGACCTATCTAGTTATGAGTCGGGTGCCGTTAGTAGTCTAGGTATAGTTATTCTTGCAAGTGGCTCGTGCTCTGCACGATACTAATGTTGCGTCTAGCCTATATACATACCGTTGTACACCTATCTGAGTAGCTAATGAAAATGTAAAACTTCATCTTCTTCACTAATTTCTCTGCAACTTATTTTCTACAATGTCTTCTTCTTATTATCCCTCTGATTCGTCTATTTCTTCATCTAACCCTCTAAACCCTTCAATCTATTCCCAATTATCTCAATCCATAGAGATGAAAACTGTTCATGATAAACCAATTTGTAGTGAGTTCACTACAACAATAGTGAGGTTAAATATATCAATGGAATTAATGGCACTGTATCAGCTGAAAAAGTTCCAACAACTTCATGGTCAAGAGTAGTTCAAAGGCCTTCACTTCCAAAATCACCAACTCCATCTAGTAATGTTGAAGCCATAAAGGAGGTAACTACAAAACCTCATGTCAAGTATATTTTAGAAAAAATCCAGGAAAGGGAGGCACTGTATGCCTCCATCCTAAACAATGAAAGTCCTATTTTGGAATTTAAGAGGCCTTAGAAGACCAAGCTCTCAAAATAAATTATGGTCTTTAGTCAATCAATTTAATCCATCAATAGTTTGGATTGCAAAACCAAAAGTTTTTTGTGATGCTTCTTTTTGCAATAAGCTGAATTTACCAGGAATGCAATGTATGGTTAATCACAACTCAATTTCAAATAAAATGGGTAATATTTGGTTATTCTGGAATAAAAGTTTACCTACTCTTACAGTTGTTTCAATGTCTAGTCAAATGATTACAGTAGATGTTGGAGGCACATTAATCTTTGGAGTTCATGCTCATGTTGGCTTAATTCAAAGAAGATTTATATGGTCCGAAATGGAAATTATTAGTGATTTGAAACAACCTTGGTTAATTATTGGTGATTTTAATGCTTTAACTTCAGTAGAACAAAAGATTGGTGATAAAAGTCCAAATAAAATATCAATGACATATTTTAATGAGTGCTTGAATCATTGTGAACTGCTACAAGCTCCAAAAACTGGAACTTAATTCTCTTGGTCCAACTGTCAGCATGTAAGTAAAAGAGTCTTATGCAATCTTGATAGGGCAATGTTTAATCAGCTATGGCTTCAAAAATTTCCTGAATGGGGATATGAAGTTGGATTAAGAGTTGCTTCAGATCATGCCCCTCTCATGGGTGGAAGTGTTAATATTCCAAAACCATTTAATGCTCCTTTTAAATTTCAAAAGATGTGGATATCACATGCTGAATTCCTTCATGTAGTGGAGAAAAGCTGGTCTGAATTTCTCAGAGGTGATCCTGCATTTGTCCTTCAAAGCAAGTTAAAAAAAATTAAAAAAGATTCTTCAAGATTGGAATTGGAGGGTGTTTGGTGATGTTCATGTGCAATTAAAGGAGGCTGAAGTAAGAGTTCAAGATGCAATGAGTAATTCAGACAATAATCCTTTTGATGCTGAAGTTTTAAACAAATTAGTTGAAGCTCAAAATGAATACAATACCAGAGAAGTGCAACTTAACACTCTTCTAAAACATAAATCTAAAATTAGATGGGTTAAAGAAGGAGCGGCCAACACCAACTTCTTACACACAAATCTCAAAATAAGGCAAGCCATAAATTGCATTAGTGAAATTATTGATGAGCAAGGTGATGTTATATCTGATCAAAAGAAAATTGTTGAAGTTCTAGTTCATCATTATAAGAAAAAAATTAAGTTCAAAAAAAATGAAAATTTGGATTCTTACTTGAAGTCATCCCAACAGTTATATCACCTGAAATCAAAGTATGCTAGATAAAATCCCAGATGAGCAAGAAATTAAAGATACTCTTTTTAACATGGATCCTGACAGCTCACCAGGACATTATGGATTCTCTGGATATTTCTACAGCGCTTGCTGGCAGATTATACATCAAGATGCAGTCAAAGCAGTGCAATTTTGCTGGGGGAGAAAATTCATTCCTAAAGGTCTTAACTCTAACCTTTTAGTTTTAATTCCTAAGATAGAAGGTGCTAAATCTCCAAACCAATTTAGACACACATTGGTGTGAGAAATGTCAGCTTCAGGATTTTTACTAAAATCATTACTACAAGAATGAGCATCTTAATGGAAAAACTAATTTATCCTCAACAAGTAGCATATATCAAAGGCAGACACATCCAAGAGAAAATTATATTAGCTTCTGAATTGGTTAATGAGATGCAGAAGAAGAGAAGAGGTGGAAATGTGGGTCTTAAATTTGATATTTCTCAGGCTTATGACTCTGTCAACTGGGATTTTCTGTTGAAAGTGCTAAGTAAATTATATGGTTTTTCTCATTCTTGGTGTGAGTGGTTACACACTATTCTAAAGTCAGCCAAGATTTCAATGATGATAAATGGAAGTCCTCAAGGTTTCTTTTCAGCTGAAAGGGGCTTAAGACAAGGAGACCCCTTTTCTCCAATACTGTGTCTTGATGGAGGATGTATTGAGCATAAATTTAACACAAATGGTGCATAATGGAGATATTGCTCCTATGGTTATCAGGAAAGGCATTCATGCCACACATTTGTTCTTTGCAGATGATGTGTTTATTTTCTGTAATGGAGGTAAAAAAAGTATTCAAAATATGCTGAGTTTACTGGATTTATATCAAAAAGCTTCAGTTCAAATTATCAACATAGCAAAGAGTAAGCTTTTCATTGAAGGCTGTTCTCTTGTTAAAAAGATTCAAATTCAGCAAATGATGCAAATGGAGTTAAGAAAGTTTCCATACAAATATCTTGGAGTTATCTTATATCCTGGTAGATTTAAAGCTTAAAATGTTTTGCCAATGGTAGAAATGATGCAAAAGAAGCTAGCAGCATGGAAGGGTAAACTGTTGTCTTTCCAAGAAAGGTTAGTGCTTGTTAAATTAGTCTTGTACATTATCCCCATTTATAACATGGAAACTTATAAGTGGCCATCATATGTTATAAAGACTTGTGAAATAATAATAAGAAACTTATTATGGGCTAGAGACAATGAAACAAGGAAATACATAACCTTAGCTTGGGAAAATGTTTGTGCTCCACTTAGTGAAGGAGGTCTAGGAATTCAAAGATTAGAATTACTTAATAAAGCACTCCTAATGAAAATGATGTGGAAAATTCATAATTCCAATGATGAATGGGCTCTCTTTATTAAAGCTAAATTTAAAGATAAAAATAATCAATGGAGCACCAATTGGCATATGTCTTCCAACTGGACAAGATTAAAGTGGCTTGGGAATATTTAAAAGATAATATCAGGTGGTGTGTTGGAGATGGACACAAATTTTCTCTATGGTTTGGTCAGTGGATAGGAGACTCTCCACTTATAGAAACTTTGGGTTTTACTACCTTTGTGAAGGATAACATCCATCTTAAGGTTGCAGATATTTTAGTAGAAAATGAGTGGATAATCCCAAATGAAATTAAACATTTTCAATCATCCTTGAATTTTCCAGATGTAGGAAGTGGTAATGATAAATTGGTCTGGATTGGTGATCTCAAAGGCAAGTTTACTACTTTTTCAGCAATTGAAACAATAAGGATTAAAAATCCAAAACTGCAATGGCCTAAGAAAATTTGGAATTCATTCCTTTATCCAAGTACTGCCAGCAATGTGTGGAAGATACTTCAGGGAATATATGTGGATGATTTGATGATGGTTAAAAATGGTTATGAGATTGTTTCTAGGTGTTGCATCTGTGGGAAAGATCAAGACAACATGGATCATATTTTATGGAGCTGCAATTTCAATTCTGAAATCTGGAGGTGAATATGTTCCATTTTTGAATTTAATTGTCCAAGATATTTTGAAGACATATGGAAAAATCCAAGGAATAAAAGCCCTTTGATTAAATAAGTATGGATTACAGCCAGCTGTTCCATAGTGAAAGAATTATGGTTTCAAAAAAATAGAAAATATTTTGATGATATAGCTCCAAATACACAACATTTCAAAAGCAGAATCATGAAAATGGGTTATGAAGGTGGGTTGAGAATTAAAGCAAACAAATTGGATCAAAATTATGATCAGAACATCATTTTTTTCTTCAACCTTGGTACAACAAACATTAGATTTCAAGAAATTAAAATATGTATTTGGCTTCCTCCCAGTTTTGGGGAAACTTTGTTCTGTTGTGATGGTGCTTCCTTTGGAAATCCAGGCCAAACATGATTTGGAGTTGTAGTCAGAGATCACCTATGTCAGGTAATATGCACTCTCACTGATGGTTTAGGAATTACCAAAAATTACATTGCAGAAGTATTTACTGTCACTTGTGCTGTTAAATTAGTTGTTGAATGGAAATTAGAACACATAATCATCAATTATGACTCTCAAACAGTATTAGCTGAATTTGCTTCTGGCAATATTCCTTGGTTCATCAAAATGAGATGGAGAAGAGCAACAACAAAATTGTTGTGTATTAGGTTCTATCACGGTTACAGGGACACCAATTTTTTGTTGATGTTGTTGCAAAGAAATGGACCCAACTCAGTGCAGGTGAAAGACAGATTTATATGCGAAGACCTTCTCTACTTGCTAGAATTGAAATGCCAGGCATTAGCTATTACAGATTCAGTTGAAACACCAAAAACTTCTACTTGAGGAAAGTTAAAACTGGACTCGGTAGTTTGTTGTTGGGCCTACTTAGTAGGTTTGTTATTGGGTTTGTTCTTTTAGGCTTTTATCTTTCTTTTGTTTTATTTTCAATCTTCTTAATTGGTGGTTGTATTCTTTGATTCAATTAATAAAATTCGTGTGATTAATAAAAATATTTATTATGCATGAAATATCCCCTTATCCACATTTAGGGCATTTGAATCTATAAGATCCCTCAAAACCAAATGCTTGGAGCCCCTATAATAGGCTTTAATTTTAATATCTTAAAAATTTAGCGGGGTTACTAAGTTATCACAATTGCCCAAATCGTGATTGGCAAAAAATATTATTTTAACGAACTTATTAATTTATTGCGTATCAATTTAACGGTGTTTTATTGTACTTATGCAGGGAATGCTTCTCCTAATAAGCCATTGTAGCGTTTGCTCCATCCTCGAATAAGGCTTCTTTTTATGTTGTTTTTTCTTTATTGACCCACGAAACGACTCCTTGAAATCCGTAAGATAATACTCACTCTTGTTGTCCCTCTTTCCTGTTACTAACTTGGCATTAGTCTGATCCACATCCCATCCAAGAAACTCAAATGACAATTCATGAAGTTTCGTCCAAGGATTGAAGGTTTTTAATGTACTTTTTCTTGGGTGGATTTCCATCAACCTAGAGCCCTAGAATCTAACCAGCATTATCAGGAATCAATGCCATCTTGCCAAATGTGAATTGCACGGTATCGCGTTTGCTCATAATACCTCTCACAAAATGCTGATATTGTGGGCATGTTGTATGCAATCACAAAAATTCTCTATTGTAAGATACCAACCAGAGTTCTCAAAAATCTCTCTAACTCTTGGAATCTCCTTCGTGAGTGTCCATTGGATCAATTTGGAATACGACGACTGGTGCCTAAAACAATATACGAAATTCTTATGATCCTACAAATTGAAAACAAATGTATTGTCACAAAAGTATTACAATCAATCAAATGAAACATAAAAGTAACAAGCAAGATTGAGATTATTACTGTTAGAGCACTTCTCGGTCAAACTGGCATGCGTTACTATCTCAAGCATGTTTTTCAATCTTAGTGATCAAAACTATAAAGTCTTGATTTCTAGTCTACTATAGCTAAGGTCTCGGACTAGGATAAAAAGTGTAGTTGAGCTCAAGAACTCCATGGCGATCATCATACAACACAAAGGACTACTCAAGGAACCATTGGATCTTCATCGACTAAAAGGTATGTGGAGACTTGAACTTATCTATCACTCAAAAGTTTATCTACTTTATCTCCTATCTTGAGACAAAAGTCGTTTTACTATATAGACTAAGAATATGCACATGTGACATTTCGAGATGAGTATATCTCGCTTATCTATTTCTCGAAATGGGTGTTGGTAAAGCTTTCGATTTATCCAAGTTCATCTTTTCCTAGTGAGGAAAGTCATGTTATGTTTCAATCACTTTGGAAATCGCTCTGACGAAAAATAGTTTGTGAATAACAACTATATAACGTCCTCTGAGAATGTTTCAATGATTGAAATGAGAGTTTAGACTATATAACCATTGTGGGATATAAACATTGTTATGGAAACACATATATGTATAAGTCCTTAACACTTGAACCGAAGTTTGCGAACTTTGTTGATCAAGTGGAACCAGAACATGAGCAGCAAATCAGTCCGCAAACTTAGTCCGTGAACTGGCGTAAGTTCTCGAACCCGAGAATATCTGCTGAAGTTGAAGCTCTGGTGTAGTCCGAGAACTCAGTCTGCGAACTGACGGAAGTTCTCATCCCAAGAAATTCTGCTGGAGTTTATTAACTTCAACCGGTTAGCTTGAGTCCGCGAACTCAAGAGGTTATGTCTGAAAACATTGTTCGTGAAATTATATTAAATTACTAAGGAATGCTTTTGAAAACCGTGGATTTATAGTTCATGAAATGATTTGAGTGAATCACATCGTTTTTGATTCAATTATGTCTCTTGTAATACTTGGGATCTCATAGTAATTGAAAAACTCTCTAACTAGTTCATTTGAGTCATTTGGACTAGTTATGGTTGATATGAAAGTTATCATTTGGCTAACCATTTGGTTGACTAATATTGAACCAACCATTGTACACGTTTGGGTACGGTTACATGAACTCAAAACGTCAAGTACACGTGTGTATGGCAAGCTAAGTTTTCGATCTAACGGTTGAGACATATTATCTTGTATCTAATCAGGTTTTCATCTAACGGTGAATATTGAATGCTTTGTTAGCAAGATAACATTGATTGCAAACCCTGATTTGAAAGACTATATAAGGGAGAACTCTAGCAACTGGGAAACCTAATCCCCACACAATCGGTGTGATACTAGTTTTCTAAAGCTAGAGTCGATTCTCCTTTAACCTTTGAATTTCTTCTTCTAAAACCAGGTTAACGACTTAAAGACTTCATTGGTATTGTGAAGCCAGACCGATACTACTTTTCTTGTAGTTGTGTGATCTAATCTTGTTATTTCTATCGTACGAGTACAATTTTAATAATTGGCTTGAGATTTCTATCTCCGATAGGCAAGATAAAAGTAGTCACAAACATAGTCGTCTCATTGTTTATGATTCCTCAATAATATTCTTCACTGCGTCGATTAAGTTTATTGTGAGGTGATTGATGAAACTGAGCTGTTCTTCGGGAATATAAGTCTGGTTTTATCGATTGGTTCTTGTTCACCTTGATTTATCAAAAGACGGAACAAAACTTGTAGGTTTATTCGTGGGAGACGAATTTATCTATTACCTGTAGACTTTTCTGTGGGAGACAGATTTGTTTGCTAAAGTTTTCTACTTTGGGTCATAACAACTCTTGGTTGTGGGTGAGATCAGCTAAGGGAATCAAGTGCGCAGTATCCTGCTGGGATCAGAGGCGTAGGAGCATAACTGTACCTTTGATCAGTGTGAGATTGGTTGGGGTTAAACTACAGTCCAGACTGAAGCTAATTTGGAGTAGATTAGTGTTTGTAGCGGCTTAATACAGTGTATGTTTAATCTGGAATAGGTCCCGGGGTTTTTCTGCATTTGCGGTTTCCTCGTTAACAAAATTCTGGTGTCTGTGTTATTTCTATTTCACATTATATTTTGTTATATAATTGAAATAATACAGGTTGTGCGTTGTTCAATCGATTAGAATATCCGACCTTAATGGTTGTTGATTTAAATCGGTTGAAACTTGGATATTGGTCTTTGGTACCATCCAAGTTATCTCTCTTTGATTAGACTCACGAATCATATTTGCTTGAGTAAATCAAATCGAGATATTGAGATAATAACTCCTTGAGATATTTTCTATTGATTGAGTCTTGTTGATTCTCTAGAAAACAACTCGGAGTTGTCCATACATATTGCTAATCGAAATATTGGGTGAGGTTGTTAGACCCCTGCTTTTTCAATTGGTATCGGAGCAGGCAAACACGTTAAAGACCTTACAAGTCTGTGTTTGTAGCGATCTGACTATATGGATAGAGGTGTTATCTCAATAAACGTACCACCAGTCTTCGATGGCTCTAATTACTTATGGTGAAAAATTGTTATGCGAGCTTTTCTTCAAGCACGTGATTTTCAATCATGGGTATATGTTGTTAATGGCTATGATCCTCCTATTGCTGTAGAAGTAGAAAATGTTCCAAAGAATATTGCTGAATATATTCCTGCAGAGATTCTTGCTGCAAAGCAAAACTCCGACGGTTTGAATGCGATCATACATGCCATTACCCCAAATCTTCAGCACCATGTGTCTAATTGCACTAAGTCGCAAGAAGCTTGGGATATCTTAGCAACCGTATTCGAAGGAAACTCCATTGAAAAGGATGCAAGGCTTCAGAACCTTAATTCCGATCGGGAAAACCTTCGTATGGCAGATGGAGAAACGTTTGATGAGTTTAATCACAAAGTGTCTGAAATTGTTAATGCATCTTTTGCATTGGGTAAGACTATTCCTGAAAAGGACATTGTGATGAAAATTCTCAGATCACTGCCATCTAGATACGATGCTAAGAAGCATGCCATCATTGAGGGAAATAACCTAGATACTCTCTCGAGAAACACGCTGGTTGGTAAGCTTAAGATCTTTGATCACGAACTTTCATCCAAGGCTAAGGATGTTGCGTTCAAAGCACTAAAGGACACTAAATTACTTGATAAAAGTAAAAAAAGTATATATCTCTGAAGATGATTACTCTGAGATAGATTCATCATATGAAAATCTTGACAAATCTATCTCGATGATCACAAGACAGTTTAGGGATCTTCTATTGAAGAAAATTAAACGGTTCTCCAGAGATAAGCCTAAGGCATCAGTCAAACCTCATAATTGCGTTCCTCCTAAAAATAGGGATATTGATGAAACTGATGATGAGGATATGCCTCGGTGCTTTAAGTGTAAGGGATTTGGCCATTTTGCAAATGAGTGTCCAAATCGGAGAAAATACACTGGAACAAAGGTCTTGCTGCAACTCTTGAGGAAATGTCTGAAGACTATGATTCAAATGAAGATGAGAAATCAAGTGTTGCACTCTTGGTAAAAATATTGATTTTGATAATTGTAGTAATACACATATCAATCTTAATATTCTTTCAGAAGATAATCCAACCGTTCTGGAAGAAAAATTTGACTCCCTTATTGGAAACACTGTTTATAATGACTCAGGATCCACTATGTGCCTAGATGCTTGCACAATTATTATCCAAGTGTGACGTGCTCATATTGTTCATTAAAAGGTCATGAACTTTCAAGGTGTTACAAGTTCAAGCACAAGCAAAGACACGTCAACAAACTTCAACAAAGAGCAAATCATTTAGCATGAAATCTCAAACTTGCTCAGAAAACCGCAGAGGTATGTAAGATTTTATCTTCATCTAAGAAGTTTTCTGATGTTCTTGAAGTATTGAAGGAGATGTGTAAGGAGATTCAACAAATAAAGGCTTTTGTGTATAAGACTCATGAGATTCAGAAGGCCCTGGTTCGACAACAAAAACCAAGAAGGTTCATCGATATAAATTCCTTTCTTAATGAACCCTATGTTCCAATGGATGTTGACGACAAGGAGTTCGGGGACGATAATGAATTTGTACGACCAGAATATCGCCACAACTTTATTCCTGCGATATTAACAACATTTCTGCGAGTGTCACTGCCAATTCTTTAACAACGTTTCACGAGCGTTACAGAATAACCAAAAGAAACTGACGATGGAAGAAATAAAAGAAGAATATGTTGATCCTGCGATGGTCATCATTCTTGCGATAGAGAATATTGTAGCGATCGTGATGAGATCATAGAATAGATCCGAAATATGAGGAAAACTTAGCTATCATCCATTATGTAAATCCCTATATAAAGGGGTCGATAGATCCAGAGAAGGATGATGTATTTTTGAGAGTTGAAAGAGTCTTGAGGAGAGAGAAAACTTCAAGAGAATATTTGTAATCTTGATTTCTTCCAATTCTGTAAACATTTTTTAAATTTGAATAGTAAAGTGTCGTTTAAATCTTTGAAGTTAAATTGATTTCCAATATATTTCTATAGAATCTTCACAAGGGTGTAGTGTGGGAATTCTTGCAACTACATTTTGGCACCCAGAAACATGGAGAATCAAACTAAGAAATCTCTAATTACAACTTGAAAATTTGAAGAAATTGTTAGGGTTGAATAAATGGCTAGAAGAAGAAGAAATACATCAGAACCACCGACAATTGTGAGGAGAAGTAAAAGACTTGCAGGTGAGGGAACAGGTGAATTGGAAGAATCTTTAAGGATAAGATCAGGAAGAAATATAATAAGAAATGAAGCAGAAAGTTCAATTCAACAATCGAATCAACAAACACAAACACAAGATAGGAATGTGGATTATGATAGAGTGAGTGTGCATACTTGGAGGTCGGATTCGATAGAAGAAGCAGAAAATCGACAATTGAGAAATGAAGAAAAAGGAGGAAGAAATCAAGAAATAGTTGGAGGATTAATTCATGAAGGACGTGAAATAGTAGATGATTTGAGACAAAGAATACAGGAATAAAGAAGATTAGAGGCAGATGAGCGTGCGAATTTAACAAGACAAAATCATGAGATAAGAATGGAGAATTTGAGGTTACAAAGAAGGAGATCAAGAAGTACTATTAGATCAAATTCAAGATCATTCAGAGAAGAACCAAGGAAAAATTCCCCTATAAGAAATGTTAGAGAAAATACTCGAGGAGAAGTGAAAAATAGAGAAGAAGAGATAATTGGTGATCGCTATAATTCGCGTGACAATAGAAATCAAGAGGGAAGAAACAACCAAATTGAAGAAGAAAATCCATAAGAAGGTAGGAGGATATTACATGGGCGAGAGAATCAAAGAATTATTGAAGAAGAAATTGAGAGTCATTACGCTGAACAAGCACGTCTAGCCGCGAGAGGGAAAGATTAAGGGCAGAAGTAGAAGAACATGAATTTCGAGAAGCAGTGCGACAAAATAATCATGAAAATCTAGAAAGGAGACGTACGCAAAATCGCTACAATGGTAATATTCAGGAGGAGTATGATAGGATACAGAGGAGAATAGAGAGACAACGAAGAGAAATGAAGAAATCCACAGAGAAGAAGATAGGCAGTTACGATATCAAGAGGAAGATGAAAGAGAAAATCGCAGAGAAAGATGAGATGATGATGAAGAAGAAGATACACAAAATCTCGCAAGACAAGAAAGGAAAGAACGCAGAAGAAGGGAAACAGCATTAAAGAGGCTAATGGAACAAAAATCAGCTGAGAATGAGAAAATATTAAGAGAATTAGCAGAAATGTGAGGAATGATAAACAATAGAAGAGAAGGAGGTAGAAGGCAACTTGATGAAGCTATTGAAGAAGCTGCGAGAACTCCATTCACTCAAGAAGTACAGTTAAGAGGGATACCTCCAAAATGAAATTTACCAGCATTAACCAGCATTTTTGATGGAGCTACTTGTGTTGTTCAACACGTCAAAGCGTATGTTAGATGTATGCTACAGTGGGAAAATTATGATGATGTGCTATGCAAATATTTTGCATCCAGATTAACTGGCGAGGCATTGAAATGGTTCGAGGGATTACCAAAAAATACCATAACTTCTTTTGATCATTTACAAGCTACATTCTTAGGAGCGTATATTAGCAACAATTCATCGCGGCCGGGTACTGAAGATGTGTTTGGGTTAAAACAGAGAATTGGCGAGAGTCTGAAGCACTTAACCATAAGATGGAAATCAATGTGCAGTGAGATGGCAGGAAGAGTTGACGAGAAATATCTTATCTTGTCTTTTATCAATGCAATGTTCGTGACCAATCTACTGTACATACAAATTTTCAGAGCCAAGAATACAATCACTATGACTGAACTGCGAGAACTACATGAAGAATACATTGTTTTGGAGGTGAAACAAAATGAGATGGAATCATATGCAATCGTGAACACCAGCTATCTAGAGGCAAGTGGAAGTTTGCTCCCTAAAATGATAAATAATGTGGCGAGCACCTCGCAAGAACAACAAGAGAAAGTGGTAGTTGATAACCAACAAAAATTGGCGAGCGTCTCGCAGAAAAAGAAACAACAGTAAAACGTAACAGGAAAGAAGAATCAGAAAATAGTAAGTAGAGAGGTAAAATGATGAACTTTAGAGAACTCTATGAATGATTTGTTTGGAGAATATGTAATTGAACAGAATATTCTGCTTGAAAGAATCGCAAGATTTTACAAAAAGAAAGAAGATCAAAGTTATGAAATTTTATCAGAGTTACAATACTCGCGAGAAGCGCGAATAAAATTTCGCAGAGATTAAAGAATGGGACGAACCTTTATGGCGTGCATCCTAGTTCAATTTCGCAAGAGGCAAATGTAAGACCTAATAGCGCGTCATAGGAGGGGGTATCTCTCGACATGATTCAGGGGTAAGGTTATACCGCTGCTGGATCCTGAGTCATGCAAATGTTGGGGTTAAAGAAAACCTATCCGGGAGAGAGATCTTGGATTTCCAACTATATATGGTTATACCCTGGTTGGACGACTGATAATCTCTTCCAATAAGTGCAAATTATGACCAAGGCGCCAAGGTACACGGTTGAGCCAAGGGTGCCAAGGGCGTACGAAACTTCCTTGCCATTCTTGGTAAGTCTTGGCTACGATGCACTTGGCCTGAAGAAAACCCCACTTAGGGTGCAGTCTTATAACTATAAGCCATATAAGCATAAAGGACAAGAGGCTGCGAAAACAGCTGGTTGTTGGTAAATCTGGATGGGAGGAGCTAGTCTTGTATGGCCGATGTTCCCTCCTTGAAGGGGCAACCAGGGGGAAGATAAGGGTGGCACCCTCCATTAGGGAGCTGATAAGTGTCTTAAGACGGCAATGTCATGGGGCTTTATGATCGCAAGAACATTTAGGCCTGTCATATTGTCGCGTGACGTAAATTATACAGAGGCAACAACCCAAAAGTTAAGATGAGATCAATGGGTTTTTACATGAAAGTGTAAAGACGTCCTGCGATTTCATCGCAAGACAGCAATGTCACGAGGCTTTGATCTCGTGAGAGAGCTTAGACTTGTCACATTGTCGCAATACAATCAAAGAAGAAAGATAAGGCAAGATCAATGGGTCAATACATGCAAATGTAAAGACGTCCTGCGATTTTGTCGCAGAAAGAAAGAGTGTGGCAAAATAAGACCTTTAATTAGGAAGGCGTAATAAGACAACAAGATTACTGCGATAATACTCGCAGATGTTATGAGAATTGCGATTTCACGAAATTATTGCTGGCGATAAGATCGCCAATATTAAGGCAAATTTTATTTACCACTAATATCTAATCTTTAATCAATTTTTTATATTGCAGATGAATAATAGAGGCAAGTATGGGAATGCATGAGAACGATGAAATTATTATTCATCTATCATATAAAAATTGCATAGATAAATGCACGCAGATAATTAAAGAATAATAATTATATTGATTAATTGACTTGCAGAAAAAGAACTGTTTTCTAATTCATACAGGTAGAATCAAAAGAAATTCACAAAATTGGAGAAACTCACAACAATGTTACAGAAATAAGAAAATAAATATACAAGGAAGATAGAAGGAAAAATAAGAACTAGCTAGATCCATCGCCATCCTCTTTATTAGACTTCTCTTCATCGCCAGATTTCTCCCTTTCATCATTATCATCACTATCTTCATTCTTATTAGATTCTTCTCCTCCACCAGATTTTTCTCCTTCGTCATTATCATTATCATTTTCATCCTCGTCAGAATCCTCAACTTCTCTATCTGAGATGTTAAGATTTGGGATTATTGCGGGGATTTCCTTTGCAAGATCAAGATATATAGAAGGAGAAATTCCATGATCATTGCAGAACAACTTAACAGAATCATTATGAACAACAATGAGAGATCTATTGAAATTCGTGGTGGTAATGTCAAACTGCTCTTTCAATCGTGAATATTTATTATTGCGAGTAGCAAGAGTATTCGCGAGCTGATTCTTCTCATTTTCAAGTTCCCCAATTCTTTCAAGATATCGTTTTTCAGCTCCTGCGAGAATATATGACAACAAGTTAGAAATTTTGTAAAGAAGAGTAATAAAAACAGGAAAATAGCGAGAAGAAGAACAACAAACAACCATCTCTTTCAGAAATCATATCTCTAATTAAGGCCGCTTGTTCAACTTGAAGGATAACATTTTCACCTAAGTCATTCCTGGCATTGTCAAGAACCTTCGCAGCCCAAGCAAACTCATTATCGCTATTAATAAGGAGACGAGATCGAACGTGAGTCTCCCTCGTAAGAAGATCTTCATTCTCGTGGATAAGTTTATCTCTGTCCATTTGAACGTCAAGGAGAGTTTTATGAAAGTCTGCTAGGGTCTTGGATCCCTTTTTGATGGTAAGATCTTTCTCGTAAATAAGATCACTATTCTTCTGTCTTAATCTATCTATTTCTTTCTTTGAATCAAGATAAAAGCTCTTATATTTGTCAGTCAAACCTAAATTGAATATGTGTTCAATTTTTAAGAGATTAAGCTTGGATCTAAGTTCATCTATGGAGAGGGATTTAATCTTATCATCTGAGAAATTACTTAAAGAATTATTAAGACATGCAAGAAGAGTATGATCATATACAGGTTCAGGGAAAGATTAAAAGAGTATAGCCTCGTCAGTAAGACCATAAATATCTGCAAGATTAAAAGTGGTCGCTTAAATAAGCTGCGATAAAGTAAAAAAGATTAAGAGAGAAAGGAAATCAGTCATACCATAGAGTTGTTGGTTAGATCTATCAAGATCAGAGATATTTTGCTTATCAACTGAAGCTTCAGTCTCCAACTGTTTATTCTTCTTGCGAAGCTCAATAACTTCAGATTCTAATTTTTCTTTATCCTAGCGAAGTTTAGCATCTTTCTCTTCAGAGTTGGCACATCTTTTATCTAAATCAGAAGCAACAACAAAAGAATCTCTTCCAACCTGCGAAATAAAAATATAAATTAAGGTCTAGCGATGGAGAAAATATATAAACAAACTGAAGAAATGAAAACATACCAAGGCACCAAGAGAATTTAAGAGACTAGGAGTCAGCGATCGTGAGACTCCTTGGAGAGAATCATTGTCCACCAGTATGGGAGCATCGCAGATGTAGTACCAGAATATCGCCACAATTATATTCACGAGAGATTAACGACACTTCTGCGAGCGTCACCAAAAACTCTTCAACAACATTTCACGAGCGTCACAAAATAATTCAGGGAATGACGTAATAAACAACGACAGCATAAAACATGAGAAAAATGTGAAGATTTTGTAGTTAAAAAGAATGTTCGCGAGCATAAGGCGGGAACTCGCGATAGCAAGGCAGGAAATGAAGATTTTATAGTTATAGAAGAGTCTTGCGAGCGCGATAGCAGATCTCGCGAGCACGAAACAGATTTCGCGAGCACGATAGCAGAGCCAGCAAGGAGCATAGCAAAAATCCTAAAAAATGGGAAAGATAAGTTGAATGTGAGCTGTCACCCACTATGAAGATACCTATATAAAGAGAAGAGCAGGAGAGAGAAAGTGGGGGAGATAATTTTAGAAGAGAGAGATATTTTGCAGAGATATTTTAGGAGAGAGAATGTATTTTTATTTATCATCTTCTTCCCCAAAACTAGATCTAGAACTCCATTAATGGAGATTATCAATGTAAATCAAATGTAAATGAAAACAATCATAGTGAAGAATCATGGATGTAGATCAAGTTGATCGAACCATGTAAAAATCTGTGTGTCTATTTACAATTTTTAGAATTTTAATTATACTTTTAATATCAAATTAGTTTAGATCAAGAGATTATTATCAAGATATTACAAGGGGTGTGTTGTGGGAAATCCTGCAACTACATTTTGGCGCTAAAAACAGGGAAGGGGCAGAGAAATTTATTCTATCTTCGATTTGCTGGTTCAAAACAACATTCACAGATTTCGATCAAAAGAGTTCCAATGTAAACATTTGGAGTTTACATGAAGAATTATCATCTGAAGCTCCAGAAAATAAAGAGGGCGAGATATGAAAGACAAAGTCAAAGTTGAAATGAAACAGTACAGACAAAGTCAGACGGATTAACATCAACAAAAGACAAATCATCTTTCTTAACTCATTCCTTTTCTATATAAATTTAAAAGAAAATTTAGAATTTTTTTTTCTCATAAACGTTAATTGTTTATGGCAAAGATCATATCTCATTTAGAAAATCTTAAAATAGCAAAAATTGTTAAAATAGTGCTTTCCTAATTAATTTATTCGATCTTGAAAATGTTGGTTACTAATGTTCGCAGATTTAATTTCTCTTTTGATTGTTTACTGTACAGAGACCAAAGAATAACGTGCCTTCGTATGTGTAAATTAACAAAAAAGGGTTAAATCTCGCTGGCCAAGTGAATTTTCTCCACCGGTAAATGACAAATTGCTATCCCAACCACCAATGTGTGTTTTCGCGAATCAAGGAGTATTCCTGAAGAAATATAAGAAGTACTCAATCTTCAAAATATAAGAAGTATCCGTCCTTTAATGAAAGTCATGAGTATTGCCTATGTTCATGCGAAATTATTACTTCATTTCTGGTGAAAATCCTTGTCCATTTTGGAAATGATTCTTGACGAGAAGATAAAGAACATAAAATGTTTTCTTGGTAATCCATAGTTGCCTCTGTTCTTTATCTATGAAGGAAGAATCCCTGAGAAAATGTTAAATGAACGAATTGCCTCTGCCTCTTTCAATAAAATAATCATATTCAGCGAAATAATCAAATTTCCTGTGAAATTCTGGAATAATCTGCGAAATGTTGAATGAGTTTGCTAGTTTCTGAATGTTTCTGCGAGATTCTGAAATAGTGACTGAATAGTGTTGCGATGAATAGTGCTGCGAGCTGATGAATAGTACTGCGAGCTGATGAATAGTGCTGCGAGATTGTAGATAATCTTCTTGAGAGACTCTGAATAATACTTCTGAGAAATTCTGAATAGTATTTCTGAGAAATTCTAAATAGTACTTGTTATCTCTCTTGCGATGAACAAATCTTTCTTGCATTCTCAAATAAAATAATTAATGTTCAATATTAATCTGTTGGTCTTATTATGCCTTCCTAGTTAAAGGTCTTATTTTGCCAACTTTTTATATTTTTCTGCGACAAAATCGCAGGACGTCTTTACATTTACATGTATTGACCCATTGATCTTGTCTTATCTGTATTTTATAAAAATATTTGCGACAATATGAAAATCCTAAGTTCCCTTTCAAGAACAAAGCCTCGTGACATTGCCGTCTTGCGATGAAATCGCTGGACGTCTTTACACTTTCATGCAAAAACCAATTGATCTCATCTTAACATTTTCTCTTTAGGCTTTTTGCCTTTGTATAATTTTCGTCACGCGACAATATGATAGGCCTAAATGATCTTGCGATCATAAAGCCCCATGACATTGCCGTCTTAAGACACTTATCAACTCCCTAATGGAGGGTGCCGCCCTAATCTCCCCCCCTGGTTTCCCCTTCAAGGAGGGAACATCGGCCATACAAGACTATCTCCCCCCATCCGGATTTTCCAACAACCAGTTACTTTCGCAGCCTCTTGTCCTTTATGCCTATATGGCTTATAGTTACAAGACTGCACCCTAAGTGGGGTTTTCTTCAGGCCAAGTGCATTGTAGCCAAGACTTACCAAGGATGGCAAGAGAGTTTCGTACGCTCCAGGCACCCTTGGCTCAACCGTGTACCTCAGCGCCTTGGTCATACTCTGCACTTCTTGGAAGAGATTCTCGGTCGTCCAACCAGGGTATAACCTTATATAGTTGGAAATCCAAGATATCTCTCCCGGATAGGTTTTCTTTAACCCCAACATCTGCATGACTCAGGTTCCAGCAGCAGTATAACCTTATCGCTGAGTCATGTCAAGAGATACCCCCTCATATGACGCGCTATTAGGTCTTACATTTTCCTCTTACGAAATTTTATTCGCGAACTAGGGTGCACGCCATAAAGGTTCGTCCCATTCTTATGTCTCTGCGAAATTTTATTCGCTTTTCTTGCGATGATGCTCGTGTTTCTTCATTCTTTCATTTCTGTCAATTTCTTCTTTCATTCTCATAACACCTTATTTGAAGTAAATATTCTTTAAAATCTTTTGAAATCTTAGAAATATTCTTTGAAATCTTGCGATTGTATCGCATTTGTTAAATCAAAAAATCTCTTTCTGTAAAAGAGATATTCTAGAGAAATCTTTGAAATCTTCGCTATAAGTTCACTTTTTGAAATCTTTGAAAAATTTGCGATCTTTAAAATTTTTGCGATAATTTCATTTTTTGTAATCTTTCGAAATTTTGAAAATTTTTGTAATCTATAAAAATTTTGCGATGATCTCTCCTTTTGTAATCTTTGATAATCTTTGAAATCTTGCGATTATTTTGTAAATTAAACCAATTTTTTTGAATTTTTTTGAAATATTAAAAATCTTAGAAATGCTCTTTGAAATATTGCGATAATATCGCTTTTATAAAATAAATCAAAAAATATCATTTTCTGTAAGTAAAATATTCAAGGAAGTGGTACTTAGATTTCTTGCGATTTTCTGTTGTTGCCGTCTCTCGCGAAGCATTTGAGTTGCTTTTGAAATGAGAAATAAACTCTTGATCCGCATCTTTCATACTCTCGCAACATACCAATTGTTCTAACCTTTCTCTTGTGAGTTTTACTTGTGAAATAACCAAATATCTGACGAAGTAATGAAATACCAAATTCATGTCTCTGACCAACTTGGCGAAGTAATGAAATAATCCTCTCGTGGAAAGTAGATGTACCATGCCAAAACTAGACTTCATTTTCTCGCTAGCCAATTCCTTGCGTTAAATAGCTTAGTGTATTTTAGCCTACGTGAAATGGGTTGGTTTGCTTTAGTGGGCTTGGACGAACTGGGCCCCTTCCAATTTATTCTTTACGCTGGAAGTTGGGAAGAATTAAACTTCTTTGCGATTGAAACTTATGATAATTTTCGAAGTAAGGTAAATATCTGCGAAGTGTGCATTCTCGCTGTAAATGTTCGCAAAATGAGGTAAACATTTGCGAAGCAAAAAAGAATTTATCTTCGTTAGTAATGTGGGCTGAAAAGGTAAGAAAGCATGAGCTGTTCTAAATATCCACTGATGATGATGTTAAAGTATGAGCTGCTGGAATTTTTCTAGTAATTTAATTGTTCATTGACGGTTGGTGTCTTCTTTAAATTTATATCGATTATTCCACTCTCTCTTTTCACTGAGATTTTGATTATTTTGTTGGTTTCTCTTTGGGAAATTTTAGCTTCTTCCAAATATTTTTCTGAAGGCAATGACTTCAACTTTAGCTTCCGTATCTTCCTTTCATTGTTAGATAATTTCCGTGTCTTCTTCTTCCATCGTCTTCTTAGTAGCAGATCGAACTTATTGCGAGCGTCGCTGGAATTTGTATTTACTTGATATGAGCTAATTGCCTTGAAATGAATTGTTGTGAACTAATGGTCGATCTGGTAGTGAGCTTTGTATGTTGCTTGACGATGAAATGTATTTACTTCACGAATGGAGGTTGCCCTGAATTAATTAGATGACGAAGTGATTACTTTGATTTTTACTGGACATTCGCTGATGGTGATATTTTGTGTATCACGGGTTCATCTCAGGGATGCTCTAGTAAAATAAATTTTGAATTTTCTGCTTCGCTGGGTTCTCTTCTTTCATTGCTGATTTTTCATGACCTTGTTTACTTTATTATATGCTGAAAGGACTGAAGTAAAGTTTGACTGCTGGCTAAGGTTAACTTGGCTGGAATATGTTATGAATCTATAAGTTTCATGCTCGCTGTTTTAATGATAGTTGCGATGAACTGGATTAAGTTTACATGACATAACGTAACAAAGAAGCAAGTTGTAACTTCATAGATTCCCTCCTCTTAACTATCCCCTGCAGCAACGTCACTTTAATTTCTAATAATGATTTCTATCACTGCCTTTTGGGGTCGTTGCTCGCGACTCTTGAACTAGACATCCATCTTTATTCTTGCCGGAACTTGTTTGTGGTTTACTGAAGTAATAGCGAGCACCTCGCAGCTTATCATGCAGTCGTCAATCCTCTCTCTGGGTAAAGCAGGAATCTGATGTTCCATCAAAACAGGCACCTCCCTTCAGTTTGAATATCTCTGAAGTTCTGAAATTTCTTCATAGTTATGTGGCTGATTTGGTAAATGATTACATGAACTGTAATTCGTTGAAATTTGTGTAGAAATGAGATTCGTCTATGTCCTCTGATGATGTGAATTTCGCAGAACCTCTTTTTCTGTAGTTATTCTATCATGTCTATTCGTTGGTGATTTTACAATCCCTTTTTGCTAGCATTTGCTAACCCAAAATGAGATGACTATGTCCCGTATGGCATTAATTCATCATTTATTGATGATCTCCCACTTAGTAAACTCTGATTTCAAATTTATTGTATATCTTCGCTAAGCTTATTCGTTGACAATCCTTTAGCAAAATATTATGAATATGACTATCTTCATAACGCCCTGCAAATTGAATTCTCCTTAATTCGCGAAAACAAACATTGGTGGTTGTGCTAGCAATTTGTCGTTTACCGGTGGAGAAAATTCACTTGGCCAGCGAGATTTAACCCTTTTTTGTTAATTTACACAGACGAAGGCACGGTATTCTTTGGTCTCTGTCTCTGTACAGTAAACAATCAAAAGAGAAATTAAATCTGCGAACATTAGTAACCAACATTTTCAAGATCGAATAAATTAATTAGGAAAGCACTATTTTAACAATTTTTGCTATTTTAAGATTTTCTAAATGAGATCTGATCTTTGCCATAAAAAATTAACATTTATGAAGAAAAAAAAAATTATAAATTTTCTTTTAAATTTATATAGAAAAGGAATGAGTTAAGAAAGATGATTTGTCTTTTGTTGATGTTAATCCGTCTGACTTCGTCTGTACTGTTTCATTTCAACTTTGATTTTGTCTTTCATATCTCGCCCTCTTTATTTTCTGGAGCTTCAGATGATAATTCTTCATGTAAACTCCAAATGTTTTTCATTGGAACTCTTTTGATCGAAATTTGTGAATGTTGTTTTGAACCAGCAAATCGAAGATAGAATAAATTTCTCCGCCCCTTCCCTGTTTCTAGCGCCAAAATGTAGTTGCAGGATTTCCCACAACACACCCCTTGTAATATCTTGATAATAATCTCTTGATCTAAACTAATTTGATATTAAAAGTATAATTAAAATTCTAAAAATTGTAAATAGACACACGGATTTTTACATGGTTCGATCAACTTGATCTACATCCATGATTCTTCACTATGATTGTTTTCATTTACATTTGATTGACATTGATAATCTCCATTAATGGAGTTCTAGATCTAGTTTTGGGGAAGAAGATGATAAAGAAAAATACATTCTCTCTCCTAAAATCTCTCTGCAAAATATCTCTCTCTTCTAAAATTATCTCCCCCACTTTCTCTCTCCTGCTCTTCTCTTTATATAGGTATCTTCATAGTGGGTGACAGCTCACATTCAACTTATCTTTCCCATTTTTTAGGATTTTTTCTATGCTCCTTGCTGGTTCTGCTATCGTGCTCGCGAAATCTGTTTCGTGCTCGAGAGATCTATTTCGTGCTCGCGAGATCTGTTTCGTGCTCGCGAGATCTGCTATCGCGCTCGCGAGACTCTTCTATAACTATAAAATCTTCATTTCCTGCCTTGCTCTCGCGAGTTCCCGCCTTATGCTCGTGAACATTCTTTTTAACTACAAAATCTTCACATTTTTCTCATGTTTTATGCTGTCGTTGTTTATTACGTCATTCCCTGAATTATTTTGTGACGCTCGTGAAATGTTGTTGAAGAGTTTTTGGTGACGCTCGCAGAAGTGTCGTTAATCTCTCGTGAATATAATTGTGGCGATATTCTGGTACTACATCTCCATTCGTGAAGTAAATACATTTCATCGTCAAGCAACATACAAATCTCACTACCATCTCGACCATTAGTTCACAACAATTCATTTCAAGGCAATTAGCTCATATCAAGTAAATACAAATTCCAGTGACGCTCGCAATAAGTTCGATCTGCTACTAAGAAGACGATGGAATAAGAAGACATGGAAATTATCTAACAAATGAAAGGAAGATACGGAAGCTAAAGTTTAAGTCATTGCCTTCAGAAAAATATTTGGAAGAAGCTAAAATTTCCCGAAGAGAAACCAATAAAATAATCAAAATCTCAGTGAAAAGAGAGAGTGGAATAATCGATATAAATTTAAAGAAGACACCAACCGTCAGTGAACAATTAAATTACTAGAAAAATTCCAGCAGCTCATACTTTAACATCATCATCAGTGGATATTTAGAATAGCTCATGCTTTCTTACCTTCTCAGCCCACATTACTAACGAAGATAAATTCTTTTTTGCTTCGCAAATGTTTACCTCATTTTGCGAACATTTACAGCGAGAATGCACACTTTGCAGATATTTACCTTACTTCGCAAATTATCATAAGTTTCAATCGCAAAGAAGTTTACTTCTTCCCAACTTCCAGCGTAAAGAAGAAATTGGAAGGGGCCCAGTTCGTCCAAGCCCACTAAATAAAACCAACCCATTTCACGCAGGCTAAAATACACTAAGCTATTTAACGCAAGGAATTGGCTAGCTAGAAAATGAAGTCTAGTTTTGATATGGTACATCTAATTTCCACGAGAGGATTATTTCATTACTTCTCCAAGTCGGTCAGAGACAAGAATTTGGTATTTCATTACTTCGTCAAATATTTGGTTATTTCGCAAGTAAAACTCACAAGAGAAGGGTTAGAACAATTGGTATGTTGCGAGATTATGAAAGATGCGGATCAAGAGTTTATTTCTCATTTCAAAAGCAACTCAAATGCTTCGCGAGAGATGGCAACAATAGAAAATCGCAAGAAAGCTAAGTACCACTTCCTTGAATATTTTACTTACAGAAAATGATATTTTTTGATTTATTTTATAAAAGCGATATTATCGCAATATTTCAAAAAGCATTTCTAAGATTTTTAATATTTCAAAAGATTTCAAAAAAATTGGTTTAATTTACAAAATAATCGCAAGATTTCAAAGATTATCAAAGATTACAAAAGGAGAGATCATCGCAAAAAATTTATAGATTACAAAAAATTTCAAAAGATTACAGAAAATGAAATTATCTCAAAAATTTTAAAGATCGCAAATTTTTCAAAGATTTCAAAAAGTGAAATTATAGCGAAGATTTCAAAGATTTCTCTAGAATATCTCTTTTACAGAAAGAGATTTTTTGATTTAACAAATGCGATACAATCGCAAGATTTCAAAGAATATTTCTAAGATTTCAAAAGATTTTAAAGAATATTTACTTCAAATAAGGTGTTATGAGAATGAAAGAAGAAATTGACAGAAATGAAAGAATGAAGAAACACGAGCATCATCGCAAGAAAAGCGAATAAAATTTCGCGGATACATAAGAATGGGACGAACCTTTATGGCGTGCACCCTAGTTCGCGAATAAAATTTCGTAAGAGGCAAATGTAAGACCTAATAGCGAGTCATATGAGGGGGTATCTCTTGACATGACTCAGCGATAAGGTTATACCGCATTTCTTTGGAACCGAGTCATGCAGATGTTGGGGTTAAAGAAAACCTATCCGGGAGAGAGATCTTGGATTTCCAACTATATAAGGTTATACCCTGGTTGGACGACCGAGAATCTCTTCCAAGAAGTGCAGAGTATGACCAAGGCGCCGAGGTACACGGTTGAGCCAAGGGTGCCCGGAGCGTACAAAACTCTCTTGCCATCCTTGGTAAGTCTTGGCTACAATGCACTTGGCCTGAAGAAAACCCCACTTAGGGTGCAGTCTTGTAACTATAAGCCATATAGGCATAAAGGACAAGAGGCTGCGAAAGCAACTGGTTGTTGGCAAATCCAGATGGGGGGAGATAGTCTTGTATGGCCGATGTGCCCTCCTTGAAGGGGTAACCAGGGGGGAGATAAGGGCGGCACCCTCCATTAGGGAGTTGATAAGTGTCTTAAGACGGCAATGTCATGGGGCTTTATGATCGCAAGATCATTTAGGCTATCATATTGTCGCGTGACGAAAATTATACAAAGGCAAAAAGCCTAAAGAGAAAATGTTAAGATGAGATCAATTGGTTTTTGCATGAAAGTATAAAGACGTCCAGCGATTTCATCGCAAGACGGCAATGTCACGAGGCTTTGTTCTTGAAAGGGAACTTAGGATTTTCATATTGTCGCAAATATTTTTATAAAATACAGATAAGACAAGATCAATGGGTCAATACATGTAAATGTAAAGACGTCCTGCGATTTTGTCGCAGAAAAATATAAAAAGTTGGCAAAATAAGACCTTTAACTAGGAAGGCATAATAAGACCAACAGATTAATATTGAACATTAATTATTTTATTTGAGAATGCAGGAAAGATTTGTTCATCGCAAGAGAGATAGCAAGTACTTTTTAGAATTTCTCAAAAATACTATTCAGAATTTCTCAGAAGTATTATTCAGAGTCTCTCAAGAAGATTATCTACAATCTCGCAGCACTATTCATCGCAGCACTATTCAGTCACTATTTCAGAATCTCGCAGAAACATTCAGAAACTAGCAAAATCATTCAGCATTTCGCAGATTATTCCAGAATTTCACAGGAAATTTGATTATTTCGCTGAATATGATTATTTTATTGAAAGAGGTAGAGGCAATTCGTTCATTTAACATTTTCTCAGGGATTCTTCCTTCTTAGATAAAGAACAGAGGCAACTATGGATTACCAAGAAAACATTTTATGTTCTTTATCTTCTCATCAAGAATCATTTCCAAAATGGACAAGGATTTTCACCAGAAATGAAGTAATAATTTCGCATGAACAGTGGTAATACTTATGACTTTCATTAAAGGACGGATACTTCTTATATTTTGAAGATTGAGTACTTCTTATATTTCTTCAGGAATACTTTATACTTCGCGTACTTCAAGAGTTAATACTTCTTATTCACTTAGCAAAGATATGGAACTTCACAAAAGAATAGAGGCAAGTACGTACTTTTCAAGTCTAGTATTCTTTCGCTCGTTCCTTCATCAACAAAAATCAAAGATTACTACGACAACAGATTTTTTCTTAAAGATTACTTTTTAAGCAATATTCAAGAAAAAAGAGGCAAGATGTAGTACCAGAATATCTCCACAATTATATTCACGAGAGATTAACGACACTTCTGCGAGCGTCACCAAAAACTCTTCAACAACATTTCACGAGCGTCACAAAATAATTCAGGAAATGACGTAATAAACAACGACAACATAAAACATGAGAAAAATGTGAAGATTTTGTAGTTAAAAAGAATGTTCGCGAGCATAAGGCGGGAACTCGCGAGATCAAGGAAGGAAATGAAGATTTTATAGTTATAGAAGAGTCTCGCGAGCGCGATAGCAGATCTCGCGAGCACAAAACAGATCTCGCGAGCACGAAACAGATCTCGCGAGCACGATAGCAGAGCCAGCAAGGAGCATAGCAAAAATCCTAAAAAATGGGAAAGATAAGTTGAATGTGAGCTGTCACCCACTATGAAGACACCTATATAAAGAGAAGAGCAGGAGAGAGAAAGTGGGGGAGATAATTTTAGAAGAGAGAGAGATTTTGCAGAGAGATTTTAGGAGAGAGAATGTATTTTTCTTTATCATCTTCTTCCCCAAAACTAGATCTAGAACTCCATTAATGGAGATTATCAATGTAAATCAAATGTAAATGAAAACAATCATAGCGAAGAATCATGGATGTAGATCAAGTTGATCGAACCATGTAAAAATACATGTGTCTATTTACAATTTTTAGAATTTTAATTATACTTTTAATATCAAATTAGGTTAGATCAAGAGATTATTATCAAGATATTACAAGGGGTGTGTTGTGGGAAATCCTGCAACTACAGCAGATACTGGCAAGAGCTTGGGATGTCTTGTTAATAACTTCATCCTCGTCATTACAAGTTATGATGTGGGAAATATCGCTAAAAATTCTGGATAAATGAGTCATTGAAGAATCAGAAGAAGAAGAATTTTTTATTGAAGGAAAACCGCTAACATTAAAATCCTCGTCATTATTATCCTTATCAAGATCAACACTTGGATTTTCTGGAATTAGTTGAGGAATTGAAGAAGAAGAAGGTTGAGTTTTCCTTCTCTTTAGTGGAGGATCGCTAGATTCTTCATTGCGAGGGGCAGAAGACTTTCCCCTGGAAGGAGCAGTATATTTCTCCTTTAAAGATTTCCCAGATTTCTCTTTTGAAGATTTCTCCTTGGTTTTTGCGGGTATTAATGGTTCTAACTCTTCGATTTCCTGCGAGCACAAATGAAGATAAGAAATAAGGGAAACAATATATTGTTAAAATTTATGAAGAGATATTTCTTACTTCATCCGTGAAAGATTTCAGAGCCAAGAAAGTGTTAGGCTTTCTAAAAGTTTGATAACTGAGCTTCATTCTTTCAATCTAAGAAAGATCAAAATAATTAGCGAGAATATGAAAATGCAAGGAAGATAATGAATAATAATAATATGAAAATTCATAGAGATTAGTACCTCTTTAGTTCTCTCAGGCCAATTAAAGACCCAAGGTTGATATTCTGCAAGATTCGCGGGAAGCTCGCGAGAACCAGAAATATAAGGACCTTCGAGACACAACGAAAAAATAAACCACTTGTCATCGCTAGAGTGGCGAGGGCCGTGATTGGTTTTCGTATGAAATTCAATATCTAGCATGAGAGCTTCTTCGACAACGAGTTTCTTCAGACGAACACCCCAGCAGGTGATATCCCTCTTCATAGGGAGTATCTTGTAATTTTTGAAAAAGTTTTCAACAGTATAATCTGCAGGGTTAATTGGAATATGTTTATAAAGAGGATTTTGAGCATCTTCATAATAGAGCGATCCTTTACCAGCACCACGAGAAGCATATTCAAGTAGCAATCTAATGCAATCTCCACCTAATTGATATATTGCTCGTGAGAACCTCTCGTCAGATATTATTTGGTAGAATAATGGGAGTTATGGGTCATAGAGAGGAAGGGTAAGACCAGCTTCAAGTTGTCCTAGCGATACTATGATTTTTTCGCGAGAACATTGATCATCAGTAAATAATTTAAGAGAAAGTTCAGATCTAGAATCCTGATCTGGAATTAAAGACAAGTTAAAACCTTTAATTTTGAGTTTCTCGCGCATCTCATTAAAGGCCTTCAAGTTTTTGGTACCAGCAGCAACCATTTTTGAGTATTAGAATGAAAGAAAATGTTGAAAAGAAGAAAGAAATCACATCAGTAACAGAAGCGCAATTCGCGGAAGAACAGTAAAATTTGCAGAGATGGTATGGAGAGAAAGAAGAAGAAAGTAAAAGAGAAAAAGGAAAGGAATGAGAAGAGTATTTATAGAAGAAGAAATTTCTCGAAGAAGATGAAGGCAATTAATGCAAAGAAAAGACGTGGGTGGTCAGATCGCAGCGGTTAGAGGAGACGTGTCAAAAATTTATTGGAAGAAAGAATTCGTGAAAACAGCTGGCGCAGGACATAGAAACGTGTCAGAACTGTGAAGTCTGAAAAGATAAGCAAATATGGCATTTTAAGTTCTCATGATCTTCTCTTCTTCGTAGAAAAGACATGAGAAGAGGCAAGATGTAGGACCAGAATATCGCCACAACGTTATTCCTGC
Source organism: Papaver bracteatum (assembly GCA_023529315.1). Lineage (NCBI taxonomy): Eukaryota > Viridiplantae > Streptophyta > Magnoliopsida > Ranunculales > Papaveraceae > Papaver > Papaver bracteatum. The sequence goes on from JAJJWX010000650.1 coordinate 782,408, forward strand.
GATATTAACAACGTTTCTGTGAGCGTCACTGCCAATTCTTTAAAAACGTTTCACGAGCGTTACAGAATAACCAAAAGAAACTGACGATGGAAGAAATAAAATAAGAATATGTTGATCCTGCGATGGTCATCATTCTTGCGATAGAGAATATTGTAGTGATCGCGATGAGATCGCAGAATAGATCCGAAATAGGAGGAAAACTTAGCTATCATCCATTATGTAAATCCCAATATAAAGGGGTCGATAGATCTAGAGAAGGATGATGTATTTTTGAGAGTTGAAAGAGTCTTGAGGAGAGAGAAAACTTCAAGAGAATATTTGTAATCTTGATTTCTTCCAATTCTGTAAACATTTTTGAAATTTGAATAGTAAAGTGTCGTTTAAATCTTTGAAGTTAAATTGATTTCCAATAGATTTCTATAGAATCTTCACAAGGGTGTAGTGTGGGAATTCCTGCAACTACAGAATTCTTCAAAGGTCTTAATGTCTAGTAAATCTTCTATGTTTTCTATTTTATCTAGAAGAATAACTAGTGTATTGGAATATCCATGATTGTGATTAAACATAGCTATATCCAATGATTTCATCTTCTTGTTTTTAGATTTATTGGTTTTAATTCTAAACTGGTTTGGAAGATGATGGTTGCAGTATTAATCTTTTTGGTTTTTTATTGTAATATTTTGATGGGATATGTGTGTTTACGTCTATGAACTTGATTATCCCATATTTTGTCAAAAGTAAAGTCGTTCACGTATTGGTATGCAAATATTGATAAATGAATGAATGGACTTTTGGCAAAAAACAAAAGGTAAGCCTATATTGTAAATTGTTGATGTAAGATAGGTTAAAATCTTTTGTGATTCAAGGATAAAGTCTATTATGTCATTTTGTGATGGAAAAATAGAATAGGTCCTTGTTTTGTTATCCACGGTATAGATCTTAATTGTTCCATATTATTATGTATTACCATGAAGGTTCCATATTGTATCTTATGTTGAGCACGATACGACTAAGTCGATTTCTTATTGGCATGGTTGGTTGTTCCATAAAGATGCAAAATGTTGAGCTATAAGAACTGATTTAATCAACTTGGGTGGTTATTTAGTTTGTATTCCATGAGTTCTCTCATGTTGAGTACATGTACGTTTCAGGTTGTCATTTCCTATGATAATCTTAATCGGGGTTCCATAATCTCTTATGTTGAGCCCAAATGAAATAATTCAATCATCTTGTGTGATTATTTAGTTAGCACTCCATATATTTTTCTCATGTCGAGTGTGGACAATTGAATTGATTACTTTGTGATTAGTTTAATTATGTAATCCGGTTAGAGTATTTATGGGTTCTCTTATGAATAATCTAATCGATGAATTAAGTCTCCATAAGTTTACTTGTGTTGAGCATATTTATTCAAATTAATCTTGGTTCTCTTTGGTTAATATGATTGAATATTTAGGATTCCAAATTCATACGTGTATGCAATTTGTTGAGTCTAAAGAAATCTTTATTTTCTTTTGAAATTAAGGTCGCTCTTGTTGTTCCTTTGGGAATGACATCTTATGGGGGAGAGTTCTTTTGAACTTGCGCTTAATTTCCAAATCTTTGTGGGGAGTGCGGCTGTGGAATTTTAAGGGGTTATATTGTATCTTTATAAACTCCTTGATGAATGCATTTAGCCTCGGCTTTATGATTGCATCTAAACAAGATGATAGAACATTTACCTTTGGTCATGAAATGTCTCTTACGGAAATTTCATTAGGATCCCGTTCTTGTACCTTTGCCAATTTTATTGACAAAAAGGGGGAGAATTAATTGTAGTTCATACTACAAATACATATGGCTTTCGGATCATTATTTAAGGGGGAGTGGTTTCCATGTGAGATAGAGTATTGACTAAGGGGAAGTGAAGTATTACCATAGTATTGTTGTTGAAGTTGTGATACAATTGGACTTTGACGTTGTGTAATAATACTATGACACTGTATAACAATGATTGGGAACCACTACTTTTCTCATTGTTATAGATATGGATTTTCAACAACGGTGATGCTAAACTTACAACCTTTGGGATCATTGGACTACTTGGAAGTGACGAAGATTTCGAGTATTGTTGAAGATTAGGCATGTGGAATAGGAGCTACAAAGTTTATTTATATAATTTTTGTATTCCATATGTATTAATAGTTTTGCCACTAAAATTGACAAAGGGGGAGATTGTTAGAGCACTGCTCGGTGAAACTCGATTGTGTTGCTATCTCAAGCATGTTTGTCAATCTTAGTGATCAAAACTATAAAGTCTTGATTTCTAGTCTACTATAGCTAAGGTCTCGGACTAGGATATAAAGTGCAGTTGAGCTCAAGAACTCCATGGCGATCATCATACAAGACGAAGGACTACTCAAGGAACCAATGGATCTTCATCGACTAAAAGGTATGTGAAGACTTGAACTTATCTATCACTAAAAATTCTATCTACTCTATCTCCTATATTGAGACAAAAGTCGTTTTACTATATAGACTAAGAATATGCACATGTGACATTTCGAGATGAGTATATCTCGCTTATCTATTTCTCAAAATTGGTGTTGGTAAATCTTTCGCTTTATCCAAGTTCATCTTTTCCTAGTGACGAAAGTCATGTGATGTTTCAATCACTTTGGAAATCGCTCTGACGAAAAATTGTTTGTGAATAACAACTATATAACGTCCTCTGAGAATGTTTCAATGATTGAAATGAGAGTTTAGATTATATAACCATTGTGGGATATAAACATTGTTATGGCAACACATATATGTATAAGTCCTTAACACTTGAACCGAAGTTTGCGAACTTTGTTGATCAAGTGGAACCGGAATGTGAGCAGCAACTCATTTCGCAAACTCAGTCCGCGAACTAGCGTAAGTTCTTGAACCCGAGAATATCTGCTGAAGTTGAATCTCAGGTGCAGTCCGCGAACTCAGTCCACGAACTGACGGAAGTTCTTATCCCGAGAAATTTTGTTGGAGTTTATTAACTTCAACCGGTTAGCTTGAGTCCGCGAACTCAAGAGGTTATGTCTGAAAACGTTGTTCGTGAACTTATCTTAAATTACTAAGGAATGCTTTTACAAACCGTAGCTTTATAGTTCATTAAATGATTCGAGTGAATCACATCGTTTTTTATTCAATTGTGTCTCTTTTAATTCTTGGGATCTCAAAGCAATTGAACAACTCTCTAACTAGTTCATTTGAGTCATTTGGACTAGTTATGGTAAAGAAGAATATGGTTGATATGAAAGTTATCATTTGGCTAACCATTTGGTTGACTAATATTGAACCAATGATTGTACACGTTTGGGTACGGTTACACGAACTCAAAACATCAAGTACATGTGTGTATGACAAGATAAGTTTTCGATCTAACGGTTGAGAGATATTAGCTTGTATCTAATCAGGTTTTCATCTAACGGTGAATATTGAATATTTTGTTAGAAAGCTAACATTGATTGCAAACCCTGATTTGAAAGACTATATAAGGGAGAACTCTAGCAACTGGGAAACCTAATCCCCACACATTCTGTGTGATACTAGTTTGCTAAAGCTAGAGTCGATTCTCCTTTAACCTTTGGTTTTCTTCTTATAAAACTAGGTTAACGACTTAAAGACTTCATTGGGATTGTGAAGCCAAACCGATACTATTTTTCTTGTAGTTGTGTGATTTGATCTTGTTATTTCTATCGTACGAGTACAATTGTAATAATTGGCTTGAGATTTCTATCTCCGATAGGCAAGATAAAAGTAGTCACAAAAATCTTCGTCTCATTGTTTGTGATTCCTCAATAATCTTCTTCGCTGCGTCGATTAAGTTTATTGTGAGGTGATTGATGAAACTGAGTTTTTCTTCGGGAATATAAGTTGGTTTTATCGATTGGTTCCTGTTCACCTTGATTTATCAAAAGACAGAACAAAACTTGTAGGCTTATTCGTGGGAGACGAATTTATCTATTACCTGTAGACTTTTCTGTGTAAGACAAATTTGTTTGCTAAAGTCTTCGACTTTGGGTCGTAGCAACTCTTGGTTGTGGGTGAGATCAGCTAAGGGAATCAAGTGCGCAGTATCCTACTGGGATCATAGGCGTAGGAGCATAACTATACCTTGGATCAGTGTGAGATTGGTTGGGGTTCAACTACAGTCCAGACCGAAGTTAATTTGGAGTAGGCTAGTGTCTGTAGCGGCTTAATACAGTGTATATATAATCTGGACTAGGTACCGGGTTTTTTCTGCATATTCAGTTTCCTCGTTAATAAAATTCTGGTGTCTGTGTTATTTTTATTCCGCATTATATTTTGTTACATAATTGAAATAATACAGGTTGTGCATTGTTCAATCGATTAGAATATCCGACCTTATTGGTTGTTGATTTAAATCGATTGACACTTGGATATTGGTCTTTGGTACCATCCAAGTTATCTCTCTTTGATTAGACTCACGAATCATATTTGCTTGAGTAAATCAAATCGAGAGATTGAGATAATAACTCCTTGAGATATTTTCTATTGATTGAGTCTTGTTGATTCTCTATAAAACAACTCGGAGTTGTCCATACAGATTGCTAATCAAAATATTGGGTGAGGTTTTCAGACCCCCGCTTTTTCAATTACGATGTGGGATCATATTGTACAATCCCACGAGTCGTGTTATCCAAATAGAATCTTTACTTCATTTATACGACACCCATAAGGTATGTCATCTCAATGATCTTCCAACATGTAGATATAGCAGTTTGGGGGAACATGCGTAACTCTTGTTTTCATATCCTTATTTTTTTTTTAGGTTCTTTACCTTTTCCTTCATCACCATCTCCGTTATCTTCTCCATTATCACCATCATCGTCACATTTTTTTCTCATCATCTATCACTTTGTTCACCACCTTATGGATTTTCTTCTTCCGAGAGGTTTTAACCAACATTGCCATCTTCATCTTTATTGTCTGACGCAATCGTAACTTCAAAAAATAAATCAACATAAGAAAAAGGGGTTTCTGGTTGTAATAACTAGTACCTCTTTTGTGCTAACACCATGGTATGTACCAAACCCTAAGAATTTCTCGCCGAGGGGAAGCTTAGAAGGAGAAGTAAGAAGGTGTTGTTTTCCTTTCTTTATATCTTTGAGCATAAATGATTGAACATGCCCAAAAACAACAAAATAAATATGGATTTCTAGACATTTTGAAATAGAATAGTCACGGTTTAAATTTTCAACCATAACAACTCTTGTAGAAATTAAAAAAAAATCTTCGTGGTATAAGTTATGATTCTTGGTAAAAAAAAATGGACTTAGAGGGTGTTTATTTTCAAAAAGAGTCATCCATTTTTTTTTAAAAACAGTCATCATGGTGGATAAATAAGCCACCATGATTTATGTCTTTTTTACCTAGGCGACTTCCACATCTAGTAAAAACTGAGATATAACAAAACATCAAGGTATAAATGAGAAACCAGGACTATTTTTCGTACTATGTAACATGGATATATAATTTCGTCATGGTTTTTCATCTGGACCATGACGACTCTCACTTTGTAACCGTCATTTTGCATTTTTCAAACCTATACTATCGGAAAAAAACACACACACAAAAATAACAACAAAGGAATGGTTTTTTTTTTATACTTACTTTCTAATTGGAGCCATTTTACTTTCCTTTGTTGCTCTTCTGAATCTTCTTCAACATTTTATTTTTTCATCCTTATCTCGTGAGCTTTACCTTTGAGTTCGTCAACAATTTTAGGTTCATCTACTATACTTTGAGATTATTTGAATCTGTTAGAGCATTGCTCGGTCGAACTCACAAGTGTTTCTATTTCAAGCTTGTTGTCCAATTTAGTTGTCAAAATTATATCTTGATTTCTAGTCTACAATTAGTTAAGTCCCGGACTAAGATATAATGTAATTGATAAATAGTGGATCACGGCAGTCATCATTGTGTTTCTACCGTTTGAAGGCGAAGATCAACCGAAACTTTTAGAGAACTTCATCAACAAAAGGTAAGTGAAGACTGAACCACTTATTTATCAAGTTATATTCACTTTTCTATCATTGAGACGATGTCGCATAAAAACTTAGACTATTATGCATATACAAGAATTTTGAGTCAAGTTTATCTTGATAATTAGTTCTCCAAATATAATGACTAAACTTAATGAACATTTGTTTATACTTGATGAATTTTGATTGAGGAAGATTTATTATTCGGAATCAAAATCATGATTCAAGTTTTATCATTTGAAAATATCCTGGAACGGTGATATATGTCATTGATGTTATTCGGGAATGTTTCGAATCGATTTAGAGAGAAATATAGAACTACTATAGATTACTCGTATGCAAACCGTCAATGAACTGTGGTCATGGAACCAGATCAGTATCCATACTATTACACATACAAAATAGTTATGTGTTCCTGAACTCGGTTGTGTATCCAAACCGGTACATGTACCAAAATAGTTATGTGGACTCCCGTACTAGTCATAGTCTTACGGTATCCATACTGGTATGCATACCTAAATAGTTCTGTTAACTCCGAACTTGGTTTGGCTTGTTAGATTACAAACCGGTATACGTACTGAGACTGGCGGATATGGTATTTATACTTTGTACACCTACCAACCATGTCAATTATTTTCAAGTGCGGTTACATTATTTCTAAGAGATAATTAGCATTTGATCAATTCTCTAAAAATATTAGACTTATTTGACCACATGATTACGACTCAAGATTAATGTCTTTAGTGTTCATGAAAATGAGTATTAAGTTGTAAGTTCAAATCGGCTATTTTCGGCTAAACAACTTGAATATAGTCTTTATACACGGTTCGGTTACGGTTTCACCTAACTAGTGTGTATATCTTGTTTATGTAAATCAAAATCAAATATTCATCTAACGGGGGATATTGATTGCTTGGTTCCAAATCTATCTTATCTTAAACCTAAAGCAACCCATGCTTTGAATGTCTATAAAAGGGAAACTTCAATCAACTGGGATCTTTGAATACCGACACTACTTTTTGTTGTGTCCTAGTTGTATCTAAAGTCGTCTTATTTCTAACCCTTTTAGGGTTTAGCGACTACAAAGACTTCATAGGGATTCATGAAGCCGGGTCGAGTTATCTTTCCTTGATCAAGATAAATAAAAATCATCAAAGTTCTACTCGTCTCAAACTGTGTTGATTTCACAGGTTTTATACCTGTGAGGTGAATAATAATCTAGGATGCACTTCGGTTGCATAAGTCCGGATTTTGAGGTTAGATAGACTTTATCTATTTCTATCGATTTACAAACCACCTTGATCAAAATCCTTTTGATCGTAAAGGAAATCATATATATATATATATATATATATATTCTCAAATACAGGTTGATGATCCCGTTATACCCATCGGATACACGGTGTCCTGCTTGTTTTACAGGGTGCTTAGATACCTATGGGGAACATGCAGTCCATTGTAAGGTAAACCCAGGGTTTAAACATAGACATGATCATGTGAGGGATACTCTATATGATGTACTTTGGAGGGCCAGTATTTCAGCAAAGAAGGAAGCATCTGTAAACTTTTTGACAGACCCACTTGAGGGGAGATCAACACTCCGGTCAGTGGATGTCCTTATTTTTGGGTGGGAAAACGGTAAACACGCATGTGTTGACCTCACTGGGGTTTCTCCTTTAGTAGGCATAGGACATGGTACGTTTTCAGTCGGACAAGCAATGCTGAGAGCTGCCTCAGGTAAGATAGCGAAACATGAGAAAGCGTGTCTTGATAATGTACATGTCTTTATCCCCTTCTCTTTTGATACATTTGGTTTCTTGGCTCCAGAGGCGGTTGGACTCCTCAAAAGAGTACAAAAATTCATGCACAGTAATGTCATGACTCCCGGTTCGAGAGAATTTGTTTTTAAGAGGATAGGATTTGCTATTCAAAAAGGGTTAACGGCGCAGCTTATTGCTCGCTTGCCTCCTACTTCAATGTAATTTGAAATCAAAATAATAATAAATGATAGAAGGTAAAAACTTAAGGATGACAGTTATATATATGATTAATCTGTGGGAGGCAGATTGGTTCAAAGTCTTCAATTGAGTTGAAGCAACTCTTAGTTGGTGTGACGTCAGCTAAGGGAATCAATTGCAAGGAGTCCTACTGGGATTCAAGAGGTGTAAGGAGCACGACTGTACCTTAATCAGTGGGAGACTCGATTAGGGCTCAACTACATTCTAGTCCAAAATTAATTGGTAGTAGGCTAGTGTCTGTAGTGGCTTAATACAGTATGGAATATAATCTAGACTAGCTCCCGAGGTTTTTCTGTATTTGTGGTTTCATCATTAACAAAACTTCTGGTGTTTGTGTTATATCTTTTTCCGCATTATATTGATAATCTTTATAATTGAAATATCACAGGTTGTGCGTTAATCAATCATAGTTGATACATCCGACCTAGTTTGTTGGATACGACTTGATTGATTCTTGGATATTGGTCTTTGGTACCGTCCAAGTAATCTCTTTGTGATAAGGTTCACGGATTCAATTATGTAAATATTATAATTGCAAGATAGAGAGATATAACTCTAGATATTATTCCTTGATTGAGTTTAAGTCTCGGAGTTATATTAATTTTGTCCATACAGATTGCCTAAGAAAAAGTTGGTGGTGTATTTTGGTACCCCCGCATTTTCAGAATCGATTCATGATGTTAGAAGAAGTTATTCGGCAAATATTTTTTGGAATCAACAATTATCAACAAAGAATTGAGTTCGAAAAATGTTGAAGAGGAAAAGAAAAATCGAGTAGGTTTGTGAGGAGAAACAATTTCTTTTTACGTTTTAGAAAATAAATAAAATGGGAGCTTGGATTAGGATTACAGGAAAGGTAATACAAAATTTCAGTAGACTTAGTCACTCCTTATACACTAACCATGGATAGTTATAAAACTACAGGCCCCCAATGCAGCTATAGTTACAGGGAATCCACTGCACTGGATTCTCTCAATGAAATTGTACTGTAGGGACAGAATATCGCAAGATATTGAGTTACGAACATAGTAACAAATACAAGAGAAAAGTCTCGCAAGATAATGTGATAATAGAAGAAACACGGGAAAAGTGTGAAAAGATTACGAATGTAGAATAAATTTACGAATAGAAATCGTGATACTTCACAATCTATATACAGTTGTACAAATTTCACTATATATAGTAGTTCAAATGTTAAATTGAGGGGGTTCTTTAAGTGAGTATTAGAAAAAGTCTTAGGAGAGAGAACAGAGAAAGTTGTAACTGTTCTAAGTTCCATTAACATACTTCTTTGTAATCAGTTGAGAATATTAATCAGTAAATTATCATTTTTCATCAAGAACTTCTTAAAGTTTTATGAATTCTACTGAGGGTGTAGTTGTAGGATTTCCTGCAACTACATAATTGGCGCTAGAAACAGGGACCTGAAGATTGATATAGCAGAAATTTGAAAGAGTTTTGGAAATTTGAAAATCAAAATGGAGTCAGTAGATGAAGATTGTAAAAGAGAAGAATGTAATATGATCACAAAGACAATGATTGATGAATTTCATAACAACATGAAGGGAAGGATACACAAACGAGATTGTAGAGGAAGAAAGATCATGGAAGTGGAGAAAATAACAACTTTGAAAGAATGGGAAAAGCAGAAAATCACATTTTCAGTAGCAGAAATCCCAAATAAATACTTGAACCACACTTCACCATTAGTAGTCACAATTCCGATCATGCGAGAAGAAAAGAAAACTACAAAATCTATAGAAAAATGGAAATTAAACCGAGTTTTGATTGATACAGGAAGTTTTGTTGATATTATATTCTATCATGCACTTAAGGGGATGGGGATTAAAGATGAAGAGATCACAAATTCAGAATGTCTTATCCATGGATTGGGAAAATCTACAACAAAATCCAAAGGGGAAATAATGTTACAAGTACCGCTGGGAGAAATCGAAACACACATAGTTTTATGTGTGGTAGATATGGAATCTCCATATAATATGCTTATGGGAAGACCAAGGATTCATGCGATTAAAGCTGTTGCTTCGAAATTACATCAATCAATTAAGTTTCCTACACCAAGCGGAATACAAGAAATAAAAGGGGATCTTGATAGTGCAAAATTTTGTTATCAGATTGAAGTAAAACAGTGTGGAGGGAGAGCAAGAAAGAAACAATTTCGTAGAAAACTTGGGAAAGAAGTGAAAAAGGAAAAGGAGTTCAGAGTGTATACAATAAGAGCAAGAGAGGGAAAAGGAATACCAAGTGAGATCCCAGAAAAAGAAGGAGAACCAATGAAATTAATCAAAGAACCAACACCTATGGGAGAGAAAAATCCTAGTTATGTTGCAGCAGAACCAACCAAAGAAATAAATATTGGAATTGAAGATGAACCTTTAATCTTGCGAATTGGAACTAAGATGGACGAAGAAGAAGAGAAAAGAATTATTGATCTCTTACGAGAATACAAAGATATATTCGCAGGAAGTGTAGATGAAATACCAGGAATTGATTCATCAGTGGCGTGTCATAGATTGAACATAGATAAAAGCGTAAGACCATTCAAACAAATAATAAGAAAGATCTCGCAAAATTATCATGCCCAAATAGAAGAAGAATTATAAAAGATGCTGGATGCAGGAATCATAAGAGAAGCAAAATACCCAGAATGGATTGCGAATATGGTCATTGTTCCGAAGAAGAATAAAGGGATAAGAATTTGTATAGATTTCACTGATCTAAACAAAGCCTGTCCCAAAGACAGTTTTCCATTGCCAGACATACCACAAATGGTGGAATCAGCTGCAGGTCATGATAGAGTCACTTCACTCGATGGATATAAAGGGTACAATCAAATATCACTCGCAGAAGAAGACCAAGAACATACTTCCTTTTTCGCTCCAAGAGGTTTATATTGTTATATGAAGATGCCATTTGGTCTGCGAAATGCGGGTGCTACATATCAATGAATGGTCGAAAAGGTGTTCGCAAAGTGGATACATAAAACATTAGAGGTGTATGTAGATGATATGTTGATAAAAAGTAAAGATTCCAAAGATCATGTGCAAGATTTGAAAAAAATATTTGAGCAAATGAGAAAATTCAACATCAAATTGAATCCTGAAAAATGTGTAATTGGAGTTGCGTCAAGAAATTTTTTGGGATACATAGTATCAAAGGAGGGAATACAAGTCGATCCATAAAAAGTACAAGCAATTCGTGACATGCCAACACCTGCAACGGTAAAATAAGTGCAAAAGCTAAATGGACTCTTGGCTTCACTTAGAAGATTTATTTCGCGAATGTCAGATAAGTGCAAACATTTTTTCAACATACTTAAGAAGGGAGCAAAATTCAAGTGGACTGATGAATGTGAAAAAGCTTTTCAAGGAATCAAAGAATATCTCGCGAATACATCCATATTACAAAAACCAGAGAAAGATGAAAAATTATTGGTATACCTCGCAACAACTCAATATGCTTTAAGTGCAGTTCTATTGTGAAAAGATGCAGGAATAGAAAGGCCCATTTACTACATCAGTAAAACTTTTAACACAACATAGAGAAATTATTCTAAAATGGAGAAGTTAATCTTAGCCCTGGTTTATGCATCATTTAAGTTGCGAATATACTTTCAAGCGCATGTGATAAAAGTGGTAACCAAAGTTCCAATTGAGTCAGTCATGAAGAACACAAAAAGATCAGGAAGAATAGAAAGGTGGAATGCACAAATAAACCATTATAAGATAAAGTACGAAGTGTTATCATCGTATAAGTCACAAGTTATCGCAGATTTCTTGGCATAATTTCCTTTGGAAGAAGATGAGGCAGTAGAAGAAATGATGGATATTGAAGAAGAATTTGGGAATCCAAAAGACCTATTAACAGAACCAAATAGATGGGAAAATTTAGTATACGGATCATCCAACAGTGAGGGGAATAGAGTAGGAGTTGTGTTGATTTCACCAGAAGAAGAAAGAATAGCATTATCATTCAGACTAGAATTTGCATCCACGAACAATGAAACAGAGTACGAAGCTGTAGTGCATGCATTGAAGATCGCAATAGAAAAGAAGCTCAAAAATATAAGAATAACAAGTGATTCTCAGCTGGTAATTTGTCAAATTAAAGGGGAATATACCACAAATGAGTCTTCTTTGAAGAAATACAAGAAACTCGTTGATGAATTATCTGCGAAGATACCAAAATTAAAATGGAGGCATATAACAAGAAAATACAATCGACTCGCAGATGATTTTGCATTCATTCCAAGTATGATGACAAACCCTAATATAAGAAATATCAAAATCCAGACAATTCAACATCCATCAGTGAATAAAGAAAAAGAAATTGAGGAAGCAGTTGCGATGGAAGTAGAAAGGGAACTACCAGACGACATCGCAGAAGATATCGCAGATTGGAGAAAGGACATTCATGCATATCTCGCAAAAGGGGAAATACCCAGGAATAGACTAGAAGCACATAAATTAAAGAGTCGTGCAACAAATTATGAGTTACGAGAAGGAATTTTATACAGAAAATCTTTCAGTGGACCACCTCTCAGATGTTTAACTCGTGAAGAAGGATAAAAAAATATTGAAGATGTTACATGGAGGAGAAGCTGGTAATCATAGTGGGGGAAGATCTATAGCTTATAGAGAAAAAAATACAAGGATATTATTGGCCTTATATGCACACAGACGCAAAATTGTTGGTTAGAAGATGCAAATAATGTCAACGACATGGGAAAAGAACTCATGCACCAGGGGAACCACTAACCTCTTCAACAAGCTTCTGGCCTTTCGGGAAATGGGGATTGGACATTGTTGGCCCATTTTTACCTGGATCTGGGCAGAGAAGATACTTAATAGTCGCAACAGATTATTTTACGAAGCTCGCAGAAGTAAAAGCAGTACAACATATTCGCGATAAGGATGTTTTTTACATTCATATTTGAGAATATCATTTGTAGGTATGGAGTTCCAGCACAATTAGTATCCGACAATGGGAAACAATTTGAAGGGCAGAACATAGAGATGTTACTCAGTGCTTTTAGGATAAAATGTGGGAAATCAACTCCATTATATCCACAAGCTAATGGACAGGCAGAGGCAACAAATAAAACAATCGCAGATACAATCAAAAAGAAATTAGAAGGACATCTCAGAGGGTGGTGCGAGCAAGTGCCTAGTGCAGTCTGGGCATACAATACAACTAGAAGGGAGGCAACTAGAATGTCTCCTTACTGTTTAACATATGGAGTAGAAGTAGTATTTCCAACAGAGGTTGTAATTCCGACAACAAATAAAAAATCTTGGGAAAGAAATTTAAGTGCAGGGGTGATATTAAGTGAAATGGATGATTTGGAAGAAAAAAGGGAAAAGGTGTTGCGACATATGAAAATTTATCATGAAAGATTAGCTCGAGAGTATAACAAGAGAGTTATTGAACGTGAGTATCAACCATGTGATTTGGTCATGCGAGAAACACCTCCCTACCAGAAAGAAAATGGAGGAAAACTAGCACCAAAATGGGATGGACCATATGTCATTAAAGAGGTTGTGGGAAGTGGAGCTTATCGGCTGATGGATCCAGAAGGGAAAGACATGGGTTTAACACTTGGTCGACCCTGGAATAGATTGTATTTAAAAAGGTATTATCCATAAAACTCATGATAATTTTGCGAATATCATTTACTCCTACAGAAACTACCAAAATTACAAATTTTAAAATTCTTATTGCGATCAGCTTTCATTAAAGAAAGACGCAAAAATTTATTTGCGATCAGCTTTCATAAAAGAAAGACGCAAACTGTGATCAGATTTCAAAAAAGAAAGAAAGCCGCAGAAATTTTACACAGGCAAACCTTTGTGACGTACACCCTAGTTCGCGAAGCAACATTTCGCAAGAGGCAAAGTCCTAAAGTACGTAATTTAAGGGGGTACCTATAAGCATGGCTCAGGGGAAACGGAACACCACCACGGAACCTGAGTACATGGACATTACGGGGTACATAACCCAAAAACGGGGTACCTATCCGGGTAAGATACCTTGGATTCTCAACCTAATCTTGCGATGTAACATGATTTAGGTTGGGCGACTAAGGCATACTGTCTTTCCGAAGAAGTGCAGAAAACGATCAAGGCGCCGAGGTACACGGTTGAGTCAAGAGTGCCGGATGGGTTTGAAGCAATCTTCCATTCTTGACAAGTCTTGGCAAATGATGCACTTGGCCCAAAGATACCCCATAGGGTGCAACCTCGTAACTATAAGCCCTATAGGAAAAAAGGATAAGAGGTTGCGAAAAAAAGCTGGTTGTTGGCAAAACCGGATGGGAAGAGCTAACCTTGTATGGTCGATGTACGCTTCCTTGGAGGGGCAACCAAGGGGAAGATAAAGGGCAGCACCCTCCATTAGGGAGCTGATACGTGCTATAAGACGCAAATGTCACGAGGCTTTTTGTTCGCAAGAACATAAAGGCTTGTCATATTTGTGCAACAATCGTATTTCTGCGAGTAAAAAAAAATATATATATATATATACTCGCAGAATTAAATACAAAGAAGTTAAGATGAGATCAATGGGTTATTACATGAAAGTGTGATAATGTCCTGCGATTTCATCGCAAGACGATAATGTCACAAGGCTGTATATTCGCAAGTATATTCAGACTTGTCATATTATCGCAAACACAAAAATATTGTTAAGATAAAGTCAAGGGGTTGAGGCATGCTAGTGCACCAACGTCCTGCGACTTTATCGCAAAAGAGGTGGCAAAGTAAGACCTTTACTTAGGAAGGCATGATAAGACCACAGAAACTAATGAAGTCAATTTTGTCAATGTCATTGGAGATTCTTTATATTCTCAACAAGAATATGTATCAAGAATTCCTACCAAAAGAGGCAATTTTATTCGCAGTCAAGGACGGATATTTCATACTCATTAAATTCTTCAAGGATTGAATACTTCTTATACTTCTTCAAGTATGTCTCATAATTTTCATACTTCTTCAAGGGTGTTTCATAATTCTTATACTTCTTCAAGGATGTTTCATAATTCTTATACTTCTTCAAGAATGTTTCGTAATTTTCATACTTCTTCAAGGATGTTTCATAATTCTTCAAGGAGGTTTCATACTTCTTATACTTCAAGGGGGAGATTTCTTATTTACATCGCAACAATCTGAAACTTCTCAACTTAAACGGAGGCAGATATTCTAATACTTACAACAACAATTGATCACCTGAAGAGCAATAATAAGGGGAAAGGGAATACTAAGCTAAGTCTTTAAGATATGTTATTTCTCTTCATATGATCAATTTATTCAATTTATGCAAATCAAGAAAGTATTCAATTAGAGAAAGGTCAATTCATTATCGCAAAATATAAAATATAATTCTTAAGGAACATAAACAGTAAGCAGAATTGTTTGTAAAAAGAGAACCAACAGTAACTAAGAGAAAGAGTTCAAAAGAAAGAAAAACAAGAGGATTAACGATAACTTGGGAAAAGAAGTTTATCATGCTTAGTGCTCTCCATCAACACTTTGTGCTGGATCTTTAAGATGAGTAGGATCATCAGCAGTGTTCAATTCTTGCGAAACATTACCCTCTGAAGAGTCTTCAACATGAGATTCTCCTTGAGGGATAGATTCTTTTTCACCATCAAGTCCTTCATCATCACTCTCGTAATCAAAGTCACTATCAGGATCACGAGCAACTTCATCATCAGATATTTCCAGAGGTTCAACTTTCACTGGAAACAAGGATCTTGATAAGAGAATGTTGTTTACGAAGACTTGAGCTTTCAGATGACTTTCACGAAGTAGAGCTTTCTGGTGGTTAATATCTTCAATATCTTTGGCATAAGCAAGATGGTTGAATCTCCGATTGGCACGATCACGAGAATTTATCAAACGAGTAGAAAGCAAAGCATTCTTTTTGCGAAGCTCAGAACAGGTGATCTCCAATCCAGATTTAGCATTGCGAAGATTATTCTCAGATTCTGCGAGTGAAATAAAATTCAAAGAATCAATTCTGCGAATATAACAAAATTTAAAGGTATATCAAAGGCAGTCAAATTTTGATGACTACCTTCTCTTTGTGAAGTAAGAAATTGAGCTAAAGATAGACAACAATTTTTCATCTGATCCATAGCTTTATCAAAACCATCACCAACTAATCCTTCAAGTCTGGATTGAAGCTTTTGATCTTTGGAAAGAAGAAATTTGTTATTCTTCGCAAGTTTTGTATTAAGTTTTTCTAGTTGGGAATAATCTTCTTTAAGTTTATTCCTCTTAGTGCTCAAGATTATATTCTTATTAAGAAGGGATTTCTTCTCGGCAGCAAAATAACTTCTCTCTGCATCTGAAGACTTCTTTAATTACTCAAGTTCACCTTTTAACAAATAAAGGATATTTTCTTGATCGAAACATTTACTCTGAAGAATATTCAATTGTTGCGAAGAAACGGCCATTATATTCAAATACAAACATCTTTCTTCTGATAAGGTTTCATTCTCTTCTAATAGGGTTTCTATTCTTAAATCGGCTTTAGTTAAAGAAGAAGTGAGCTGAGATATTTCATCGTTCAAAGATTTTTGATCGTAAATTAGTTGGGTATTCTCTTGGAAAAGGGCATCTAAATTATCAAGAGCACATGAATGAAGGCTAGATAAATGGTAAAATTGGTTCAAAAGACTTTCATGCTTGGCTTGAGATTCTTCTGCGTCTGATTCATTATGAAGTACCAACATTCTACATTCCTGGATTGATTCTATAAAGGGGAATGGATTTTAATGGGTGTTTCAAGCATGCGAGAAATAGAAACAAACAAAAGGAGAAAATATAAAGATAATAGCAATACCTTTTAATGCATCATTCCTCTTACGAAGGATTGCACAATCTAGAGAATCATTTTGAAGCTGATGATTCTCTTTACGAAGATTCTCACACTTCGCTTTCAAAGACTCCTGAGTTTGGCGAAGCAATTCAACTTATTTTTCCAAGGCTTGATGTAAAATAGAAGCATCAGGATTGATGAAGTTGTTGATCATTTCGCAAAATTCAGACTGCGAGCGAACATTTGAAGACTTCGCAGTATTACTCAAAACATTAGATAACATCTGGAAAGCTGAATAAATTCCATTTCGAACTTCTTGAGGAAGGGGAAAAGAATTCGAAGGAGTAAAAGCAAGTTGTAAATTAATTGGAGAAACAACACTCAAAGGATTAGGAGCTAAAATGGGTTTTTCAAGAGAAGGGGTTGAGAAGGTAGTTTGCAAAGGTTGATCTTGAAGAAATGTTGATAAATTGACAGGGGTGGGAGACTGAAAACTGGGTAATGGAGTAGAGGCAGGAGTTTGCGAAGAAGTGTTTTCACGAGGAGGAGAGGAAAATTCTTTATCAATCACAGGAAGGAAATCACTGATTGAAATTGATGGCTTGGATTTGATAATACGAGATCTCTTGGTAAGGTTGGATTCTTCACCGACCTACGAATCAAAATGTAGATTAAAAAATGAGGCAACAATATATTGTTTTAGAAGGAAGACAGAGTATTTTAACTACCTTTTGATTCTCGGATTTTCTTCTTCCAGAGCTAGGGTTTGAGCTTCTAGTTGAAGATTTGACCTGAGAAGTAGTTTTGCTGAAAGAAATCAAAGTCAAATAATGGATTAAACATAGATAAATAAGTGAAAGATGCGAGAGATAAAAGAAAATTACCTCGGAGAACTCATGATGGGATTAACAGGAAGAGAAGGCGATAATCGAAGATGTGATGTGAGAAGAAGATGAAGTTGCAGAAGTAAAAAGAGAAGGTAAAAAAGATAAGGAAGGGGATAAAAGGAGTATTTATAAGGGAATAGTTAGGAAAAGACGGTTATAAAAGACGTGTTCGAATTCCTAAAAGAATAAGTAACGGTTATATTCTCACGATCATTACTTCTTTGCAGAAATGGCATGAGAAGAGGCAAGATGTAGGGACAGAATATCGCAAGATATTGAGTTACGAACATAGTAACAAATACAAGAGAAAAGTGTCACAAGATAATGCGATAATAGAAGAAACACGGGAAAAGTGTGAAAAGATTACGAATATAGAATAAATTTACAAATAGAAGTCGCGATACTTCGCAAGCTATATCTGATTACAGATTTCACTATATATAGTAGTTCAAATGTTAAATTGAGGGGGTTCTTTAAGTGAGTATTAGAAAAAGTCTTAGGAGAGAGAACAGAGAAAGTTGTAACTGTTCTAAGTTCCATTAACATACTTCTTTGTAATCAGTTGAGAATATTAATCATTAAATTGTCATTTTTCATCAAGAACTTCTTAAAGTTTTATGAATTCTACTGAGGGTGTAGTTGTAGGATTTCCTGCAACTACATGTACTTTAACAAATACCCTAAAAGTTGTAATTCTATTCTATCGGTTAAAGAAAGAAATTTAAAAAAATGCTATTATTCATCCTAGTAGAACTACAATTTTAGCAGAGGAAATTAGTTCGTGTATTCTTTCGGCAAAAGAAATCAATAGTTGATAGAAACCCTTAATAACCAATGAAATATTTAATATTACTGGTTTCTTAAAACCTAATGGAATCTAAATACAACTATCTTAATCATTTGAACAAGAACTTGGATAACGTCGTTCGTCAGCACACAACACAAAAGAAAAGAACACTCTTCATCAAAAATAACAGAAAAGAAGAATGGGTTTCAATTCTAGCAATATTCAGGTTATTCTCTCTTTCTGATTCAAAATTGTGGAATTACATGTTTTTTTGTGCTGATTAATGATGGTAAGGTCGTCTTTTAAGTAGGTTTACGATGGTCGACCACCCTAGACCTTAAAAACTGAAACTGTCAAAAACAAAAAATCTTTACCATATACATATACTCACACAAATACATACACACGTGTAATTTTGTCTTTGATCGTATTTTTAATTGTGAAAAATTGAACTGTTAAATATGAGAACGTATTACTTCTAATATGTTTTTATTTTTTAGGTTTGTGGCACTACTATATGTATTGGTCTTAAGTTTTTCGTATTACTGACAATAAACATCTTGTATGCGCAACTTAAGAAATATATTACACAATATATGTCTACTAAATATTATTATTTATCATATGTGATTTATGTGATAATTTTTATTTTTATTTTTAAAAATATAAAATATTTATGATTCATATGATACTTTTTACCATTTCAAAACGTAAAACAATGCATATATCTTGTAGTTGTATTTGAATATTGTTTTGTGTTTTTATCATGATTTAGTTTTTATTATTATAAACATAATGGAAGTACTAAAGTTTTCTATAAATTGTTAGTTACCATCCTTATATGATTTATATGTATATAGATAAATTGTATTTGAATAAGGTATGTTTTTCAGAGGCCATTGTGAGGGCACGACGTGCAACAAGGTGCACCCTACAGTTCATCTCTGGTGATAGTTTTAACTATGTAAATATGTCTTTCGCTAAATGTTATATCATAATATGTCATAAGAAATGTGCAATGATGAGAGCTAAATATTTACCGAAAGCACATATGCTTGATGTGATTGTCAACGAGGTGATCACCAGCACCATACTGATCCTGAGCGATTACCTGAGAAACATATATTAAATTATGTGCTCGCGTAGAAGATCATTTGTTGTTTAGTTTCTTGAACACTTATTCCTTTGATTGAACTTTTTTCTTACTTTAGTTATTCTATTATGATGGCTAATTTAGGATAAAGGCTCTTTCATCATCTTATGAGTTCGAAATAGAATCGTAGAACCACTGAGTATGAGATGTGAGATCTAATTTGAATGTTTTCAGTTTTGGCACTTTATTTTTAAATGGTAGCATATTCCTTCCGTAAATTCTTGAACAACTCTTTCTTTTTAAATGTGAGATTTAGTTTTATAACAATGTTTTCTATTTTTCAGATCACCGCTTCAGCTCTAGCTCATGTAGACCCCGGCCCTTCGGATCCGTAAACAAACTATTTTTCATCAAATCAATTTTTAAGATATTGAAATAATCAACATGACTTTCGTCACGAGTAGAGATGAATTGGTCAAAGCGAAAGCTTACCAACACATATTTCGAGAAATAGATAAGCGAGATAAACTCGGCTCGAAATAGAAAATGTGTATAATCAAAGTCTATATAGTAATACGACTTTTATCTCAAGATAGGAGATATAGCAGATAGAATTTCGAGTGATGGATAAGTTCAAGTCTCCACATACCTTTTTGTCGATGAAGTTCCACTAGTTCCTTGAGTAGTTCTTCGTCTTTGCATGATGAACATTGTGGAGTCTAGAGCTCAACTACACTTACTATCCTAGTCTGAGACTTAGCTATAAGTAGACTAGAAATCAAGACTTATAGTTTTGGCAACTAAACTTGACAAACAAGCTTGAGATAGCAACGCTTGCGAGTTCGACCGAGCAGTGCTCTAACAATCTACCCCTTTGTCAATTTTAGTGACAAAACTATCAATACATATGGAATAAAAAATAAATAAAATTTGCAGCTTCTCATCCACATGCTTGATATCCTTGGTTCTTCAACATTACTCGAAATCTTCGTCACTTCCAAGTACTCCAATGATTCCAAAGGTGTTAAATTCAGTATCATCGTTGTTGAAGTTCCGTAGCCATAACAATGAGAAAACAAAGGCTATCAATCATTGTTATACATTGTCATAGTATTATTATACATCATCAAAGTTCAATTGTATCACAACTTCGAAAACAATACTATGATGATATGTATCATTCCCCCTTAGTCAATACTTCATCTCACATGAAAACCATTCCCCCTTACATAATGGTCCGAAAGCCATATGTATTTGTAGTGTGAACTACACATTAATTCTCCCCCTTTTTGTCAATAAAATTGGCAAAGGTACGAAAACTAGTGGGATCCTAATGAAATTTTCATAGAGACACTTCATGACCAAAACAAAGCACATATCAACTTTTTAGATGCAATCATATAGCCAAAGCTAAATGCATTCATCAAGGAGTTTATAAAGTTACAAGATAACCCCTATAATATTCTACAGCTGCACTCCCCACAAAGATTTGGTAATTAAGCACAAGTTCAATTAGGAACTATCCCCCATCAAATGTCATTCTCGAAAGAACAACAAGAGCGACCTTACTTTCACAAGAAAATAAGGATTTCTTTGGACATTAACAAATCACATGAAACATGAATTTGTATCCAAAATACTCAATTAAATTAACCACAAGAGAACCCATGATTAATTCAACCAAAACACTCAACTAAATTAACCACGAGAGAACCCATGATTAATTCAATCAGAAATGCTCAACATAAGAGAACTTACGGAGCTGCACAATATATACATAAAAAATATGAATCAGGGAAGATCAACACTGCGGAATAAACAAAGATTCATTCTATATTTCATTACTATTTGCATAATGACATATAATAGACTCAATCTTTGTAAACAAAAGCTCATCCTATCTTCTATCAATATTTTCATAATGACATAATAGGCTTATCATTTGTTTGTCGAAAGTTCATTCATTCTTTTATCAATACTTGCATATTGACGTGTGAAAGACTTAACTTTTGACCACGTATGAGACATTTATAGTTCACGAACGCAAACACACATATCCCATAACAAATTGCAATATATAAAACCATAAAAACTAATACTGCAAAATCATCTTCCAAATAAACTTTAGAATTTAAATAAATAAATATAAAAACATTGAAGATGAAAATGTTGGAAATAGCTATGTGTAATCACAATAATAGCTATTCCAAACCCTAGTCATCCTTCTTAAAAACACAAGAATAAATTCCCATAAGAAGTTTCTTAGATAAAATAAAATCAACAAGCTAATAAACAAAGAAAGACTCCTAAACCACCAAAACCGAACACGAACTAAATTCAAATAGACGTTTCAGAATCCTCACGAGCCTTGAGATCTTTGAGCTTGTGATTGACAGTATCCACTGCATCTTCAGAGAAGATATCCTCATTGAGAAGTTCTTTAACATGTGCCTTTTTGAGACCAAGTTCAGAAGTAACCTTTTTCAACTCAGTTCTTAACACATCAAGACTCTTCAAAGTATCAATGAGCTGCATCTTTGCTTCCTCAAAGTATTCAAGAAAATCATGAACCAATTCATCAAAAATCTCTTCATTGTCCTCAATATCTGAGTAATTATCAGGAGATTGAGAAAGATAGTCCTCAACTTCTATAAAGGTTCCCTTCTTTACATCGAATTTGAAATATATAATATTATCAACAAAATCTTCTGGCAGATCCCAAGAGCAGGGAGGAGAAGCCAATAGAAAACCTAGAGTGAGATAACTCAACTCAATAGGAAGGGTATATAAACGATTTCGGAAAACTTAGGGTTTTCAAGGATGGTTCGTGATGAGTGTCACATATACATGTACAAACACAAGAACAGATCAAATGTGGGAACAAAACACCCTAGTGTTAGAGCATTGCTCGGTCGAACTCGCAAGCGTTGCTATCTCAAGATTATTTGTCAAATTTAGTTGTCAAAACTATATGTCTTTATTTCTAGTCTACTTATAGCTAAGTCTCGGACAAGGATAGTTAAGTGTAGTTGAGCTCCAGACTCCACGGAGATCATCTTACGAAGATGAAGAACTACTCAAGGAATCAGTGGAACTGCATCCTACTAAAAGGTATGTGGAGACTTGAACTTATCTATCACTCAAAAGTCTATCTACTATATCTCCTACTCTTGAGACAAAAGTCGTATAAATATGATATTTTTTATACATACAAATTTGCTATTTCGAGCCGAGTTTACTCGCCTATCTTTTTCTCGAAATATGTGTTGGTAAGCTTTCACTTTAACCATTTTTCACCTTTACCTGTGATGAAAGTCATGATGACTTTTCAATCTTGAAAATGGCTTTGATGACGATAATTGTGAATAACGAATGTTATAACATTATAGAAGAATGTTTCAATGATTGAAATGTAGAGTTGAGATTACCATCTATGGATATAAGCATATATAGTGTGTTTGCACATTAGTGTATAAATCCATGTGCCGGAAACCAAGTGTGTGCATATGTGTGCATACAATATTGGTGAAAGAGACGGGTTGGGTATGAGTACTGGCGGAACTTTTCCTCCCGAAAATTCTGCTGAGTTTTGAATTTACGAACTCATAAACCAGTCACCTTAGGTACGCGTACTAGCGAAACTTTTCTACTCGAAAAATTCTGCTGAGTCTGGAAACTCAAATTCGGTAGCTAAGGTACGCATACCCATACGCGTACCCAAGCTGGTTATTTCTCAAATCGGTAGTTCATGAACTTAATACAATAAATTATAAGGAATGAAATCTTTGCAAACTGTAGCTATATTGTTCATGAATTGATTCAAATGAATCAAACCGATTTTGTTTCAATTGTGTCTATGCATAAAGACCTAAGCAATTGAAAAACTCTTCAACTAGTTCTTTTGAAGTCATTTGAACTAATTATGAGAAAGATGTATACGGTTAATATGAAAGTGCTCATATGGCTAACCATTGGGTAACTACTTGTGAACCAACTAAGTGTACACGTTTAGGTATGGTTACTCAAACCTAAATGAAATACATTTTATTTGTGTGTGAAAATATAAGTTTCGATCTAACGTTTAAAAGATATTAGCTTGGTTGAATCGGGTTTTTCATCTAACGGTGAATATTAAATGCTTTGTTACTAAGCTAATATTTATTGCAAAACCTGATTTGAAAACTATATAAATGATAACTCTAGAAACTAGAAAAACTAATCCCCACACCTCATGTGTGATACTAGTTGGTTTAGCTAGAGTCGATTCTCCTTTAACCTTAGGTTTCTTTCTCGAGACCCTGTAGGTTAACGACTTGAAGACTTCATTGGGATTGTGAAGCCAGACGAAACTACTTCTCTTGTAGTTGAGCGATCTAATCTTTCCATTTTCTATCGTAAGAGTTCAATTGAAAGATTGACTTGAGATTATATCTCCGATAGGGAAAGATAAAAAGAAATCACAAACATCTTCATTTTTGATTTCGCAATATCTTGTTTTGCTACCATACGATTAAGATTATTGTGAGGTGATTGATAATTCTAGGATGTTATTAGGGAATATAAGTCCGAGTTATCGATTGGTTCTTGTTCACCTTGATTTCTACCAAAGATGGAACAAACTTGTAGGTTTATCTGTGGGAGACAAAATTATCTATTATCATAGACTTTTCTGTGTGATACATATTTGTTTATTCAAGTCTTCGACTTAATATGTTCTTCTACATCGTGCCGGAATTGTCTTGGGGTCTACTTGACTAGTTTGGATCCGGGTATCACGTGTAAATGATGAGTGACTATCTTCTCGTCCAAGCTGGGCATTTCTTCGTACGTCCATGCGAATACATCTTGATATTTCTTGAGGAGGTCTACCAAACTTTACACGTTTGTTTGTGCGCAGAGTCGAGATGATGGAGATGGGTCGCGGAGATTCTTCACTCACAATGTCAACAATATCAAGTTCGTCCATGGTCGAGTTGGTCCCATCTTGTAGCTGTTGTGGTGTATCAGGTACCTCCTCCTGCTGCTCGTTACTGTGTTTGCGTTCCATTGGGCGGAGAGACTGTATAGTAGTCTCCCCTGTTAATTGCTAATATTGGCGCTGATATACGGTTCTCCCATTTTCATCATGACCCATAATAAAAGCCCGTCCTCGCTTGGTGTGAGTGTGAGGAGAATTCTGGTTCAGCGGGTAGAGGTTGGCATGTCTGTCCTTCGAGGGGATGGTGTGGGGATGGTTTTCTCCGCGAAGATGTGCAATTCTATCACTTTATTCAATGGACGTCCACTTTAGTAGTGAAGTGTGGTGAGACTTGTTGGCCGTGGCCTATGGGTCCTGCCTTGGCTCAAAAATCTTCATGCCATATATTGGCGCGTAGGGAGATAATGATGCAGCGATGCGAATGACTTCTCCGTTTAGCATGGTTTTCAAGCACTGGTGATACATTGAAGGGATGATTCTGTTGTCGTGGATCTATGGCCTTCCCAATATCATGTGATAATCTGGCTCCTTCTCGATTACTTCGAACCTCACTTTTGACTAGACAGGTCCTACTGATAAGTTCAAATTGATGTACCATATGTGCTGGTTTGGTTGCCTTCGAAATCGGTCATTATGGTGGAATATCGTACGACTTCGTTCAGCCATACCCTGTCCGTTCTGAGCGTTCTAAGTGTAGAAACGTTGGAGGATGCTCATGTATCGATGAGAGCCCTTTTTAATTCCACATCCTTGATGTGGGCCGTGACGTGTAGGGCACGGTTATGGCCTTCCTCTGCCATCATGTCGTCGTCGGTAAATGTGATATTATTGACGGATAAGTCTGGCATTCTTGATGCATCCAACCGTGAAGGAATCAAGGAAACACTTAATGATATGCGATTAATGGCGGTAAACGTCTCTATCCGTTGATTCTTCGAAAGGTGTAAGATATCACACAACTTTTCCACCAGTGAGGCCGCTTTCTGGCCTACTTGTTTCTGTTTAGTAATGAAACTGTTGACTTGAGAGTGATCGTTCGGGATGTTAGTCCCCGGTTCTGGAGTTTCCGAGGCGAGTGAACCGTTCAACTTTGCCGTTAAGTTGATGAGGAAGTCCAATATGGCATTAACCGCATCTTTTATTAGACCCATGTTCTTGGTGTGGATCACCTGAACTCGCGCCAAGTCAGCCAGTCTTGGAATTCCTTCGTAGATCGAGTTGTTGGGAATTACGTTGGGGAAGGAAATATCGTCGTTCGCCTGAGTGGAACTTGAGGACACAAATCCAGCACCTAAACCAACCATCCTTTTGAATTAGAGAAACATATTCTGAGACTAATATTGGGACTGATACATCAAACTCCCACTGTGGTCGCCAATTATTTGTAGGTGAAAATGGTTTCTGCTGATTTCGGTAATTTCGGGTGTGCGGGTGAGAAATAATGTAAACCCTAAACAATGTACTGCAAGGGAGTACTTTAGATTCAAGAGATCAATCTGTACAAATCCATCCTAAACCAATAAATGGTCGTTCCGGACTTGCTTCGGTCACAAAGTGAAGGAGAATGGGTTGGTTTTGGGGAGGGAAACAAGGGAAGTGATGAGACCAGAATAGTTGATTCTGGAAGAGTAGTCGTGTTACTACGACTTAAATCAGAAAAGTGGTAAGGCTAACAAATGGTAAGCTAGCAAGCAAGTATTTTCTGAGTGTTGTATATTCCCGAATGAACTTGTTGTTTTGTGGAAATAGGTAAGACCTATTTATACAAGTCGAAGTGAAACGTACCCTGGTCTCATTAAGGAATAGAAAAATAGGTCAGTAAATGGGAGTAGGTGGTAACCGTATGCATGGAATTGATGTTCCTGTAGTTGCAGGAATTCCTACAATACACTGTAGTTGCAGGAAATCCTACACTACACCCTTGATAAGATCTTACAGTGATTAACACATATTTGATGATTAAAACAACACTTTATTATCTGATTCTTAGAAATGTTTACAAGTAATGGAAGAAGATTAAGAACACAACCGTTATCTTGAATTTTCTCTATCCTCAAGACTTTCTCAACACTCAAAAAATACATCCCCCCTCTCTGAATCTACTGGGTCTCTTTATATAGGGTAATTATATAGTGGATGACAGCTAAGTTTTCTTTTATTCGGATCTGGATCGCGGTGCTCTCGCGGTAGCTGTAATGTTAACTCTCGCAGGAGTTGCAACCATGGCAGAACAATCACGCTCTTCCCGTGTTTCTCCTTTCGTCAGCTATTACGTCATTCTTTGAATTATTCTGCGACATTTGTGAAGTGTTGTTGAAGAACTCGCGGTGATGTTCGCAGAAATGTTGTTAATCTCGTAAGAGTAATATCATGATGATATTCTGGTCCTACATCTTGCCTCTTCTCATGTCTTTTCTGCGAAGGAGGAAAGATCATGAGAATTGAATCTTTCATAATGCCGCAACTGTTTATATTTTTTCACCCTTCTGATTTGACACGTTTCTGAATCCTTCGCCAGCTGTTTTCACGTACTTTTTCTGCCATTCAGTTTTTGACACGTCCTTTTCAACCGTTGCGATCTGACCGTTCATGTCCCTTCCTTGCATTAATTGCATTCATCTTTTTCGAGAATTTTCTTCTTCTATAAATACTTCTTTCATTCTTTTCTTTCCCCTTTTTTACTTTCTCCTTCCTTCTCTCTGCAATTTTACTGTTCTTCCGTAAATTGCACATCTGTTATTTCGGTGATTCCTTTTTCGTTCTTCACTCTTTTCCTTCACTCCCATACTCAAAAATGGTTGCTCCTGGCCATAAAAATTTGGTTGCTTTTGGTGAGATGCGGGAAAAACTCAAAAATAAAGGTTTTACTTTGTCTACAATTATAGATCAGAGTCCTAAATCCGAGCTTTCTATCAAATTATTTCCTGATCATCAATGTTCTCGCGAGAAAATTATAGTATCGCTAGGTCAGCTTGAAGCTGGTCTTCCCATTCCTCTCTATGATCCTGAGCTGCCTTTGTTTTATGAGATACTTTCTCACCCAAAATTCTCGCGAGATATATATCAACTAGGTGGAGATTGCATTCGTTTACTGTTGGAGTATGCTACTCGCGCTGCTGGTAAAGAATCTCGCTATCCTGACACTGCGAAGAATCCTGAATTCAAGGATGCTCCAATTATTCCTACAATGTATACTGTGGATAATTTCTTCATAAATTATGACATAATCCCCATGAGGAGGGATCGCACTTGCTGGGGTGTCCGCTTGCAAAAGAAAGATGATGTCACGGAAGATAAAATGCTTATGCTGGATATTAATTGGCATACTAGTACTAATCAAGGTCCGCGTCATTCTAGCGATGACAAATGGTTCATCTTCCCTCTAATTTTAGAGGGTTCATATATTGCTGGTACCCATGCTCTTCCTGCGAATCTCACAGAGTTCCAACTGTGGGTATTCAACTGGCCTAAGAGGAATAAAGAAGTATGTTCTCTTAATCCTTTGCATAATAAATTACCATTATTAATTTCTTCATATCTTTAGATTCTCGTTGACTATCTCTTTTTTATCAGATTGAAAGGTTGAAAGCCAGTTATGATAAGTTTGGGAAACCTGCTACTTTCTTAGCTCTCAAATCTCTCACAGATGAAGTAAGAAATATTTTTTATAACTTTTTACAATATATTGTTGCCTCTTTTTCCTATCTTTATTTGTGTTCGCAGGTAATCGAAGAAAGAGAGCCTGTGAAGATTGTGAAGACTAAAGGGAAAGACAAAGATGCTTCTCGCAAGGAGGAATCTACTATTCCTATCAAAGAGAAGTATACTGCTCCTCGCAGAGAAAAATCTGGTGCTCCTTCTTTGAAGAAAAGAAAAACCCAATCTTCTTCTTCTTCAATTCTTCAGCCTAATACTCGATTGATAATTCTGACCATGACAATAATAATGATGATTTTAATGCTGATGTCCCTTCTGTGATGAAGTCTTCTCAATCTGATTCCTCCATGACTCAACTGTCCAAGATCTTCGGCGATATTACATGTGGTATCGCAAATGATTATGGAGATGAAGCTCTTAATGAGGTATCCCAGGCTCTCGCTAAAGTCTGCAATGCTCCGATATTTTTTGATAATGATTCCCTCCAAGGAATCTCAAGATCAATATCTCCCAGTCTCTTAAATTCTCTTAGTATTCTGGTACATTTTCATTTCTTTACTATACTTATGTATTCATGTCCTCGCCAGCTTTAATTTACATTGTTCTCTCGCAGACTGGAAGGGCTTCCTTTGTTGTTTCCTCAGACTTGGAGAGGAGGTGTGCATATTTTCGCAAGAAGAATGTCGTTCTTCACAAGAAGAATATGGATTTGGAATCTGAGTCCGCTAGTCTTCGCGGGCAATTGGAATCTGGGTCAACTGACCTTCAAGAAAAAATCAAGCAGTTGGAAACCGATATAACTTTCTCTCAAGAAAAGGTCGCAAGTCTCCAAGCTGCGAATGATCATTTTATGGTAAGAAATCTTTCCCTTTCTTTTTACCCTTGTATTCCCTTTGCATTTTGTTCTTATTATTCTTCTTCGCAGATTTTTATGGTCTTTCTGACGAAGCCGTATTCCTTCGTTCTTTTCCAAACCCAATAGATGATGATACACTTCTCAATCGCCTTAATGAATCCTTAGGTAGTTATTCAAATGAACAGATTAACTCCCTTTCTGTAGATGATCTTAGATCCAAATTTCATGTTTTAGCAATTGATCATAGATCTAGCTTGAAAGCGGCCAATGCATCCAAGTGTCAATATCTTAATTCTAAGGAAGAAATCAAGATTCTAAGAGCTCAAAAAAGTGATCTTATAGATGAAAGGGATCGCATCTCTAGACAGGGAGCATAAACCTTAGCGTATTTTCATAAAACCCTTCTTGAAGTCCAAATTAACAAAGATAAACTTATCTACGAGAGAGATGATCTTGTTAAAAGAGAAAACCAAATCCGTTCCCGTCTTCTTATTAACGATGATGATTAATTTGCTTGGGCTGCAAAGATTCTTGACAACGCCAGAGCTAACTTAGGTGTAGATGTTAGTCTTTATTTTGAACAGGAGGCCTTAATTAAGGACATGATTTCTGAAAGAGAAGGTTGCTAATTGTTCTTCCTCATTAATTTCTTGTCATTAATCTTCTTATCTTTGCAGAATTTTGAATTTGTTGTTATATATTCGCAGGAGTTGAGAAGAGATATATACTGAAAGAATTGGAGAACTTGAATCTGATAAGAATCAACTCGCAAATACTCTTGCTGCTCGCAATGAAAAATATTCAAGGTTGAAAGATCAATTGAAGATTACTTTTGCGAATTTTAGTAATGCCCTTATTGAAAGATTACTGTTCGTAACAACTCCATTAAAATGGTCTGCGATGATCATAACATTCCTCATTCTATATATCCTGATCTCGCAGAAGAAATTCCAGCGAATACTCCAAACCTTGTTATCTATGATAGCGAAGCTGAGGAATCTGACGAGGATGAAGTTGATGATAAAGGTGAAGAAGAAGAATCTGGCGAAGATGATGATGGATCTAATTAGTCTTAAACCCCTCTGTAATATTTGTTCATTTATCTCTTTCTCCTTGTATTGTACTGCTGCGAGTATCTCCAGCTCCCAACATTCCTTAATGTATAAATTTCTTTTGCTTCTATCTGTAAATTGAAAAGCAATTCTTTTCTGCGATATAATCAATCAACATGGTTATTAATGTTTAACTATCTGTATAAATTTATCATATAATAACATCTATATAATTTTATCATATAATGATGAATAACAATCTTATCATCATGTTCACTCCCATACTTGCCTCTGTTATTCATCTGTAATATGATAAAATTGAGTAGAGTTTTGATATTAGTTGTAAATAAAGTATATTTAAATATTTTTTTCCTCAATCATTGCGATAATATCGCAAGTCTCATTATCTCTGCGCCAGTATCGTAGTCATTCAATCTTGATTTCTTGTGGTCTTATTATGCATTCCTAGTTAAAGGTCTTATTTTGCCACATTTTGTATTGGCGACAAAATCGTAGGACGTTCTTACATTTGCATGTAAAAACCCCTTGATCTTGTCTTATCTGTATTTTGTCAATTTCTCTGCGATAATATGACAAGTCTAAGTTCCCTTGCGAGAACAGATCCTCATGACATTGTCGTCTTGCGATGAAATCGCAGGACGTTTTTACACTTTCATGTAAAAAACCCATTGATCTCATCTTAACTTTCTCTTATGGCTTGTTGCCTCTGTATAATACTTTTAACGCGACAATATGACATGCCTAAATTCTCTTGTGAGCATAAATCCCCATGACATTGCCGTCTTTAGACACTTATCAGCTCCCTAATGGAGGGTGCCGCCCTTATCTCCCCCCTGGTTGCCCCTTCAAGGAGGGAACATTGTCCATACAAGACTAGCTCCTCCCATCCGGATTTACCAACAACCAGTTGGTTTCGCAGCCTCTTTTCCGTTATGCCTATATGGCTTATAGTTACAAGACTGCACCCTAAGTGGGGTTTTCTTCAAGCCGAGTGCATCATAGCCAAGACTTACCAAGAATGGCCAGGGTAGGTTCTTCCATCCCGGGCACCCTTGGCTCAACCGTGTACCTCGGCGCGTTGGTCATACTTTGCACTCCTTAGAAGAGATCATCGGTCGTCCAACCAGGGTATAACCTTATATAGTTGGAAATCCAAGGTACCTCTCCCGGATAGGTTTTCTTTAACCCCAACATCTCCATAACTCAGGTTCCAGCAGCGGTATAACCTTATCCCTGAGTTATGCAAAGAGATTCCCCCTTATATGACGTACTTTAGGTCTTACATTTGCCTCTTGCGAAATTGTATCCACGAACTAAGGTGTACGTCATATAGGTTCGTCCCATTCTTATGTCTCTGCGAAATTTTATTCGCGTTTCTTGCGAATATTGCAATTCTGGTGAAATTTCTTTCCTCTGATCTTCTCCTTATATAATTTTTTAATTTTATTTCTTTCATTCAAACAAAATATCCTTTTGAAATATTTTCTTCAACAAATATTTTGAGAGTTCTTCAACGAATCATTCATAAACTTCTTAAATTTCTTCGTATTACCTTTCTAGTTACTACTTTCTGCTTATGCTCTTTTGTTGCGTTTTGCATCTGCGATCTGCTCGCCAGTCATACACTCATGTTGATTTCGCAGTATTCTTTCCTCTCGACGCTCTATTGTTATCACCTCTTTGCTTTTTCTTGATGCTTCGCTTCCAATCCCTGTTCTTTGCTGCCCTTTCCTCGCAAGATTCCATGTTAATTTCATAGCATTTCTTCCCATCAGCCCAGTCTCCATTTATTATTCCAACACCATTAGGATGAGGAAATTTAATACATTGGTGAAAGGTTGACGCCACACCTAATATCCCATGTATCCAAGGTCGACCAATCAGGGCATTATAAGGTGATTCAATATCCACAACGCATAATAGAATCTTAGAAGATAACCCCTTTAATGGAATTCGCATTGTAATTTCCCCTTTGGGCTTGTTGGAGGTACCGTTGAAACCATAGATTTTATAGGTTGATGGTATCAGATCTTCGTCTCTTCCACCCATGGTTCTGTAAGTATGATAAAATAATATATCAACTGAACTTCCAGTATCTATTATAACTCTATTAATTGCCCAGGAATCTTCAGTTTCACCATTATCATTTTCTTCATCTTCTTCTTCTATTTGTTTTGGATTTATTTTTAATCTTACCACCAGTGGGTTGTCATGCATCTCGCCAGGTTCTGGTACTTCTTACGCAGTGAAAGAAATAGTTTCCTTTTGTCGCTCCTCTAATGGCGACACTCTCACGATATTCATTATCTCTCTTCCATCTGTGTCTCTCGCGAAGACTCTGCTTAGAACATTGTCGTGGAAGTCCTCAATAGTTTTGTATGAATGTATGATGTAATTACAGAACAAATTATTCGCCTTGGCTCCAACCTCTATCACAAATGTTTCTGCTCCTTTTACAGTATTCACTCTGCGAATATCTAGTGCTGGTGGTAGTTGTTGAGATTGCGGATGTCCTATTAGAAAATGATTTAACTTTCCTTGATCAATCATCCTCAAAAAAATTCTTTTTACATTTCTACAATCATTTATTGAATGTCCATGGAAATGATGATAAGGACAAAATTCTTGATTTCGATTATTTTGATGTGGCTCTTTTCCCATGTTCCAGGGTGATGGTATATTTTCCATCAAAATGATAGCTTCCCAAAAAAAATTTATACTGGCATTCAGGGGTGGCATCTTAATTTCTTCCCATATTACTCTTTGATTCCCTTGTCCTCTGAAATTATTTTGCCTTTGACCACCATAAGTCTCTTGTGGCTGATCAAGTCTTTGAATTTTATTATTTCCACCGCGATTGTAATAATTCCTTTCTCTTTCATACTCCTCTTGATCTCGACTTCCCATTGCTACTACTTTTGCTGATTTTCAATTACCACTTTATCTTGCTGTGGATGCGAGGTGCTCGCCACATTGTTGATCATTTTAGGAAGTAAGCTCCCATTCGCCACTTTTGAGCTGGTGTTTGCGACTGGATATGATTCCATCTCATTTTGTTTCTCCTCCAAAGAAATGTATTCTTCTTGTAGTTCTCGTAGCTCAGTCATTGTGATGGTATTTTTGATTCTGAAAATTTGTATGTACTGCAAATTGGTTACGAAAATTGTATTGATGAAAGATAAAATGAGGTATCTCTCATCCACTCTTCCTGCCATTTCACCACACATTGTCTCCCATCTTATGGTCAGGTGTTTCAGACTCTCACCAATCCTCTGTTTTAATCCAAATACATCTTCAATACCAGGTCGTGAAGAATTGTTGCTTATATATGCTCCCAGAAATGTAGCTTGCAAATGGTCGAAAGAAGTTATTGTATTTTTAGGTAAGCCTTCGAACCATTTTAACGCCTCACCAGTTAAACTAGATGCAAAGTACTTGTACAACACATCATCATGGTTTTCCCATTGTAGCATACACCTAACATAAGCCTTAACATGTTGAACATCACAGGTAGTCCCATCGAAGATACTGGTTAATGCTGGTAAATTGCATTTTGGAGGGATTCCTCTTAATTGTACTTCTTGAGTGAATGGAGTTCTCACAGCTTCTTCAATGGCTTCATCAAGTTGTCTCCTGCCTCCTTCTCTTCTGTTATTCTGCATTCCCCTCATTTCTGCTAATTCTCTTAAAATTTGTTCATTTCCAGCTGAATTTTGCTACATTGGTCTTTTCAGTGCAGCTTCTATTCTTCTACGTTCATGTCTTTCTTGTCTTGCGAGATTTTGTGTATCTTCATCTGCATCTTCATTCTGCCTTCTCCTACGATTTTCCACCTCACCTCCTTCTAGATTTCGCAACTGATTATGCCTCCCAATTTTTTCTCTGCGAGTTTCTTCATTTCTCATTGCTTCTCTTCGCTGTCTTTCTATTCTTCTTTGTATTCTATCAAATTCTTCATTGATATTATGGTTATGGCGATTTTGTGTGCATCTTCTTTCTCGATTGTCATGATTATTCTGCCGTATTGCTTTTGAAACTCTTGTTCTTCAATTTCTGCTCTTAATCTTTCTCTTTCGCAAGCCAGACGTGCTTGTTCAGCATAATGTCTCTCAATTTCCTCCTCAATGATTCTTTGGATTTCTCGCCATGTAATATTATTCTACCTTCTTCTCGATTTTCTTCACCCTCTTGGTTTCTATTATCACGTCTACCATTCACAGTTTCACCGCGTGGAATGTAGTGATCATGAATCATCTCTTCTTCTCTATGATGCTGCTTTTCATTTGGATTTTGTATTTCCTCTCGGATATTTGCTCCAGCATTTCTCATAGGGGAATTTCTCCTTGGTTCTTCTCTAAATGATCTTGAACTTGATCTAGCAGTACTTCTTGATCTCCTACTATGTAATCTCAGATTCTCCATTTTTAACTCATGATTCCGTCTTGTTAAATTTTCACGTTCTTCTGCTTCTAATCTCCTTTCCTCTTGTATTCCTTGTCTTAAATCATCTGCTGTTTTATTTTCACCTTCTCCATGAATTAATCTTTCAACCACTCCTTGATCTCTTTCTTCTCTTCTCTTATTTCTTAATTGTCGATCTTCTGCTTCCTTCATCGAATCTGATCGCCAAGTATGCACGCTAACTCTATCATAATCCACAACTCTATCTTGTATTGGTGTTTGCTGATTTGGCTGTTGAACTTGATTTTCTCCTTCATTCCTTGTTCTATTTCTTCTTGTTATTATCCTTGAAGATTCTCCCATTTTATTTGTTTCTCCACCTGCAAGTATTTTACTCCTCCTTACAGTTGTTGGTGGTTCTGATGTGTTTCTTCTTCTTCTAGCCATTAATCTTAGTAATCTGTTGAATGTTGCGTAAGATCTTTCACTAATTATTCCAAATTCCTTCCAACCACAATTTCAACTTTTATCTTTTTCTTCAAATAATCGTTAATTCATCCCTATTTCGGGCGCCAAAATGTAGTTGCAGGAAATCCTACACTACACCCTTGATAAGATCTTACAGTGATTAACACATATTTGATGATTAAAACAACACTTTATTATCTGATTCTCAGAAATGTTTACAAGTAATGGAAGAATATTAAGAACACAACCGTTCTCTTGAATTTTCTCTCTCCTCAAGACTTTCTCAACACTCAAAAAATACATCCCCCCTCTCTGAATCTACTGGGTCTCTTTATATAGGGTAATTACATAGTGGATGACAGCTAAGTTTTCCTTTTCTTTCGGATCTGTCTCGCGGTGATCTCGTGGTAGCTGTAATGTTAACTCTCGCAGGAGTTGCAACCATCGTAGAATAATCACGCTCTTCCCGTGTTTCTCCTTTCGTCAGCTATTACGTCATTCTTTGAATTATTCGGCGACACTTGCAAAGTGTTGTTGAAGAACTCGCGGTGATGTTCGCAAAAATGTTGTTAATCTCGTAAGAGTAATATCATGGCGATATTCCGGTCCTGCATACACCCCACACAAGAATCCACAATTATCAACACATATTTTAAGATTAAGACAACACTTTTATTGATTAATTCTCAGAAATGTTACAAGAAATGGAAGAAATCAAGAATACAATCGCTCACAAGAATTTTCTCTCTCCTCAAGACTTTCTCAACACTCTAAAATTAATCTCTCCCTTCTGAGTCTACTGGCTCTCTTTATATAGGGTAAGTACACAGTGGATGACAGCTAAGTTATCCTTTAATTTCGGATCTGGCTCGCGGTGCTGTCGCAGCAGTTGTAATGCTAATTCTCACAGATGATGTAATCTTCGCAGGTCGTCATGCTCTTCTCGTGTTTATGCTACCTTCATCCGCTACGTCATTCTTTGAATCATTCTTTGAGTTATTCTGTGACACTCACAGAGTGTTGTCGAGAGGTTCGCAGAAATGTTGTTAATAAACTTTCGCAAGAATATTTCTGTGGCAATATCCTGATCCTACATCTTGCCTCTTCTCATGTCTTCTCCGCAAAGTGGAGAGGATTATGAGAATCCCCATCTCTTCAAACTGCCGCAGCTTCCTATCTTTCCATATTCTCTTCTCGACAAAACCCCATAAATTTAGTATAACCGCCTACACGTGTCAAATATTCTTCTTTTTACTGGCACATCTTTCCTTAAAATGTCACTTTATTTTGCCTATAAAAGGTAGAATCTGGTACATAATCAATCTTTTTCTTCTATTTCTCTATCTTCCTCGTTTTCGTTCGTTTGTTCTTTTTTCTATCTGCAACTTTTTTCTTCAAAGATTCATCTGCTACTTCTTTCATGGAGTTATCAAGGTATCTGTTTTTCTAATGTTATTCAATCTTACTTATTTTAGATTATGTTCATAAAATTTATTAGATCTGTTTTTATTTGACTTTACGTAATTACCGTGTCTTTGTTTCAGCGGAACCGCCCCTAACACCAGAATTGTAGTCCAAAATCCTAGTTCTTCCAGAAATTCAGGGCAACAACTCGCTGAAAAGAAGAGGAAACATGCTAATCATAAGGTAGTAAGAAATATTTGCTTTCTTAATAACAATATTGTTGCCTCTGTTTCTTATCTAAATTGTTATTCGCAGGGTGATGAGAACAGTACTGCTCCTCGCAAGAAATCTCTCCGAATTAAAGATGTTGATTTCGCTGTCC
Source organism: Papaver bracteatum (assembly GCA_023529315.1). Lineage (NCBI taxonomy): Eukaryota > Viridiplantae > Streptophyta > Magnoliopsida > Ranunculales > Papaveraceae > Papaver > Papaver bracteatum. The sequence continues at coordinate 819,279 of JAJJWX010000650.1, forward strand.
CTATTCCTCAACTAATTCCTGCCATCTCTATTCCTACACCTTCGCAGACTGAGCCTGTAACTTCTGTCTGTGAAAATGTCGCCAAAAATACTTCTGCCTCAACTGATCCTTTTATAGATGTCATTCCTGAAATTACTGTGGATGAAGTTTCTTCCCCTTCTGCCGCAGTTACCTCTCAAGTTAACTCTTCCTCAATCCCATTTGTTAATTTTCCTGATACTCCATCTTAAGATGATGTATTAGATGCGAATGATTCAAATCTCCAACTTTCTATTATTACCACTTCAACATCTGCCTCTTTCCCTTCTTCTAAAGAAATTTCAGTAGGAGTAGATGTTTCTTTTAAAGTTTTGTCTGACATTTTAGATGATGCCAAGAAGTCTTCTGTTGATCCCGTTAAGCATAGTGTCTGCGAGACTTTAAGTAAATATTTGGTTCTGACCGCATGGGTTCGCAAGCATCTCTGAAAGGTGAAGTTGAAGCTTTAAAGGGAGCTCTCCAAGCCAAGACTTTGGAATGTGGCACTCTTCAACATAAGCTTAACAATTCTTCACTGAACTGCGAGAATCTTCGCAAGAAAAATGATGAACTAAAAGGTATAACTTTTCTATCTCTGTCTTTGATTTTCCTTCACTAATTTTTTTTCTTCTTTTCACACTCCCTTTTCTTGAAATCCTTTGTTCGCCTATTAAGCCTTAAACCAGAATCGATTAATGGTGATATTCAAAGTTGAATCAGTTTCTGAAGAGATTCGCGTTGGTAGAGATTCTTGGATGGACCAATATAACCGATTAGATAATCTTTTCACATATTCCCTTGATCAAATAGAGAACCTTACCAAAGAGAACACAAAATTATCACATAAACAAGATCTATTGAGTAGTGAAGTAGCTCGCATCTCTTATTTGTTGACCAAGGCTAACTTAGTAATAGAAACTTTATCAGATGAAAACAAGATTTTATCTCAAGAGAGGCGGGACCTTTCGAATAAGGTGGCGATCTCCTCGCAGCAATTAAATACTCTTCAAAGAATATATGATACCCAAGAACGATCCCTTCATTCACTAAAAGATGAACTTAGAGAAGTAACTGAATCCTCTATCAGTGAGAAAAATACTCTTATCCAAGGTAGAATATCTTTAAGTATAAAGATGAGCCAACTCAAAGAAGAGTATTCCAAATTAGAAAAATCCAACTCTGCTCTTGCGAAGGAAAATTCTTTTCTCCTCTCCAAAGAAAAGAACTTAAAATCTCGCCTACAAGGTTTAGTTGGAGATAAATTTGATGATGCTATGAGTCATTGGGAAAATACTTGTTTGGCATTAATTCAAAACCTAATTTCGCAAAATAAAGGTAGTCTTTTTGACTGCCTTGTCTATTTTTATTTTATTGCATTTCTTGCGAAATCTTCAACAGAATAATCTTTATTTTTATTGTTGTTGTTCGCAGCATCTGAGGAAAAGCTTCATTCTACTATCTCTGCTATGAGCATTGATCTGTCTAAATTTCACAAAGATAATGCTGCTCTTACTACTCATCTTACTGAATCTCATGATCTATCAGAAAGGAAATACGACTACCTCGAATATTTTAAAGATATGGAGATTAAAAATCGTGATAAATATTTTCTTCGCAAAGCTCATCTTTCTTCACAAGTTCTAGTGAATGATATCTTGATGTCCCACTCTCTTCCTCCCGTGACAATCAAACCTATAGAGGTGGCTGATGATGAAGTTCCTCGTCCTGCTGACAGTGATTTTGATTGTGAAAGTAGCGAAGAAAACCATGATAAAGAAGACCAGGTGGATATGGAAGAAGAAGTTACTCTAGAAGGAGCTACTACCAATGATAGAACAACTACTGTGATAAGTCTGGCAAAGAAAAAGCTAGAATTAATCAGAATGAGGAGAATATTGGCGAAGACAATATAGCTGGCAAAGATGATAACTCTGGTAAAGACAATGATGCTGGCGAAGTTAACATTGAATGATATTTTCTTTATTTTCTTGAGTTATTTCTTCATTCTCTCGCGAATGATGTACGTTTACTATTTCTTGAATTCAGTTGTGCCTGCAAGAAAGATAATAATATTCTCGCGAGAAAGATAATGATATTTTGTTTTTATTAATTCACATACTTGCCTCTCAGTATCTTTCTGTCGATGAACAAGATTTATCAGCATTTGTATAAAATAGCTAATGTTTATGATTATTCTGTTGGTCTTATTTTTCCTTCCTAGTTAAAGGTCTTATTTAGCCAATTTTATGTTTTGCAACAAAATCGCAGGAGGTCCTTACACTTGCATGTAAAAACCCATTGATCTTTCCTTATCCATGCTTTGTCAATTTCTCTGCGACAATATGATAGGCCTAAGTTTTCTTGCGAGAACAAAGCCCCATGACATTGCCGTCTTGCGATGAAACCGCATGGCGTCTTTACATTTTCATGTAAACACCCATTGATATCATCTTATGTTTTTCTCATGGCTTTTTGCCTCTGTATAGTTGTATTCTTAAGACACTTATCAGCTCCCTAATGGAGGGTGCCGCCCTTATCTTCCCCCTGGTTGCCCCTTCAAGGAGGCGTACATCGGCCACACAAGACTAGCTCCTCCCATCCGGTCTTAACAACAACTAGTTGTTTTCGCAGCCTCTTATCATTTATGCCTATATGTCTTATAGTTACGAGACTCTACCCTAAATGGGGTTTTCTTTGGGCCGAGTGCATCATAGCCAAGACTTTCCAAGAATGGCTAGGGTAGTTTCGTGCGCCCCAGGCACCCTTGGCTCAACCTTGTACCTCGGCGCCTTGGTCATACTCTGCACTCCTTAGGAGAGACCCTCGGTCGTCCAACCAGGGTATAACCTTATATAGTTGGAAATATAAGGTACCTCTCCCGGATAGGCTCATGGATATGGACCCCACCTCTCCACGACTCAGGTTCCAGAAGCGGTATAACCTTATCCCTGAGCCATGCAAGCAGATACCCCCTTATATGATGTACTTTAGGTCTTACATTTGCCTCTTGCGAAATTTTATCCGCGAACTAGGGTGTACGCCATAAAGGTTCGTCCCATTCTTATATCTCTTGCGAATATCGCCAGTTCTTAAATATTTGTTATATTCTTCGCGAATAATCTCGCAACTCTAATAAAAATTTCCTTTATTCATTTCTTCTCTGTTTTATCATATATTGTATTATATCATCTAGATTTTCTCACAATTTGTTACTGGTAATATATTTTTAGATACAATCTGTTCCATGGTCTATTAAGTCTTTGACCAACATCTCTACCCTCTGGATCCATCAGTTTATATGCCCTTGTTCCAACTATTTCTTTAATGATATAAGTTCCATCCCATTTTCTCGCTAATTTACCACCATTTTCTCGCTGATAGCCTGGTGTTTCTCGCAGCACCAAATCACTTGGTTGGAATTCACGTTTTTGACACGTTTATTATACTCGCGAGCTAATCTTCGCTGATAATTTTCTATATGTTGTAAAACCCTTTCTCTCTTTTCTTCTAATTCATAAAGCTTATTTGGAATCATGCCAGCACTAAGATTCTTCTCCCAAGCCTCTCTTTTTGTTGTAGGAATTACAATCTTTGTTGGCAATACTGCTTCAACACCATATGTTAGGCAAAAAGGTGACATTCCCGTTGCTTTTCTTCTAGTTGTATTGTAAGCCCAGATTGCATTATGGATCTGTTCATACCATGCTCTATGGTACCCTTCCAACTTATTTTTTAAGATTTCTGCGATTGTCTTATTAGTTGCCTCAGCCTGACCATTAGATTGTGGGTACAAAGGAGTAGATTTTCCACATCTTATCTTAAATGCATTGAGTAGCAGTTTTATGTTCTGCCCTTCAAACTGCTTTCCATTATCAGACACCAACTGTGCTGGGATTCCAAATCTGCAAATAATATTTTCAAATATGAACGTAAATATGTCTTTATCGCGGATATGTTGTACTGCTTTTACTTCTTCCCATTTTGTGAAGTAATCTGTTGCGACAATTAAGTATCTCTTTTTCCCTGATCCTGGTACAAATGGTCCCACAATATCTAACCCCCATTTCCCAAAAGGCCACACACTTGTCGAAGATGATAGTGGTGCCCCTGGTGCATGTATCTTCTTTCCATGTCGCTGGCAATCTTCGCAATGCCTTGATAGTTGTTTCGCATCTTCATGCATATATGGCCAATAATATCCTTGTATTTTTGTTCTGTATGCCAAAGATCTTCCTCCGCAGTGATTTCCAGCATCTTCACTATGCAACATTTTTAACACCTTTTCTCCTTCTTCCCGTGTCAAACATCTAAGTGATGGCCCATTAAAAGATTTACGATATAATACTCCATCTCTTAATTCATAATTTGTTGCACGACTCTTCAACTTGTGTGCTTCTAATCTATTTCTTGGTATTTCTCCTCTTGCCAGATATGCATGGAGCTTCGCTCGCCAATCTGCAATATTGCCTCTCGGTTCTCCTTCGCCACTTTCTATTATCATTACATCTGCTTCTTCTTCTCCTTCTTTATTGATTGAAGGTGATATAAGTGTCTGAATTTTTATGCATCTTGCAGCTGGATTTGTCATCATACTGGATATGAAGGCAAAGGCATATGCGAGTCTGTTATATTTTCTTGAGATATGTCTCCATGTTATTTTTGGAATTTTTGCTGATAGTTCTTCAACAAGTTTCTTATATTTCTTCAAGGATGGTTCATTTGTTGTGTATTCTCCTTTGATTTGGCGAATAACTAACTGTAAGTCACTGGTAATTCTAGCATTCTCCAATTTCATTTCTATTGTGAATTTCAGAGCATGTATCACAACTTCATATTCTGTCTCATTATTAGTGGACGCGAATTCTAATCTGAATGAAAAAGCTATTTTTTCTCCTTCTGGTGAGATAAAGATAATTCCAATTCCATTTCCATTTCCTTCCCCGTTTGATGATCCATCCACTAATATTTCCCACATGTTGGGTTCTGTTAATAGATCTCTTGGGTCCCCATGTTCTTCTTCTACATCCATCATCTCTTCTACAACTTCATCATCTTCTAGAGGAAATTATGCTAAGAAATCTGCTACAACTTGTGATTTTAGCGAATATAGGATTTCATACTTAATATCGAAGTGTCCTACTTGTGCATTCCATCTCTCAACTCTGCTTGATATTTTGGAATTCTTCATTACTGACTCAATTGGCACCTTTGTTACTACTTTTACCTTATGTGCTTGAAAATAGATGCGAGCTTGAATGTTGCATAAACTAATGCTAGAATCAACTTCTCAATTTTTGAATAATTTCTCTATGCAGAATTAAATGTTTTGCTAATGTAATAAATTGGCTTTTTTACCCCTGCATCTACTCGCAGCAATACTGCACTTAATGCATGCGAAGTTGTCGCAAGATAGATCAATAATTCTTCTCCTGGCTCTGGTTTTTCTGCAAGATAGATATGTTCATTAAATGTTCTTTAATTCCTTGAAAGGCTTTTTCACATTCATTCGTCCACTTGAATTTTGTTCCCTTCTTGAGTATATCAAAGAAATGCTTGCATTTGTCTGATGACCGCGAAATGAATCTTCCTAGCGAAGCCAAGAGCCCGTTCAACTTCCGCACATCTTTTACTGTTGCTGGTGTTGGCATGTCGCGAATTGCTTGTACTTTTTCTGGATCAACTTGTATTCCTTCTTTTGATACAGTATATCCTAAAAAACATTTCTGAAGTCACTCCAAAAATGCATTTTTCGGGGTTCACCTTGATGTTAAATTGTCGCATTTGATCAAAAATCTCCTTCAAGTCTTGCACATGGTTCTTGGCTTCTTTACTTTTGATTAACATATCATCTACATACACCTCTAATGTTTTGTGGATCCACCTCGCAAACACCTTCTCCACCATTCTTTGATATGTTGCACCAGCATTTCGCAAGCCAAAGGGCATCTTTGTATAGCAATATAACCCTCTTGGAGCAAAGAATGCGGTGTGTTCTTGATCTACCTCAGCGAAAGGAATTTGATTATATCCTTTATACCAATCTAATGAAGATATTCTAGCATTTCCCGCTGCTGATTCAACCATTTGTGGGATATCTGGAAATGGAAAACTATCTTTAGGACAAGCTTTGTTTAAGTCAGTAAAGTCTATGCAAATTCTTATCCCCTTGTTTTTCTTTGGAACCACCACCATATTAGCAATCCACTCTGGGTATTTTTCTTGCCTTATGATTCCTGCGTCAAGCATTTTCTGTAATTTTTCTTCTATTTGGGAATGGTATGTTGTTGCGATTTTTATTATCCTTTGCTTAAATGGTCTTACATCTTTATTGATTTCTAATTTATGACACGCTACTGATGGATCTATTCCTGGCATCTCATCCATGCTCCATGCGAAGATGTCTTTATATTCTCGCAAGAGATTTACGGGTCGCTCTTCTTCATCTGCCTCTATTTTAGTTCCAATTTTCAGCATCTTAGGTTCTTCTTCACTCCCAATATTTATTTTCTTTGTTGGTTATGCTGCGGTGTAGCTGGCCTCAGGTTCTCCCGTTGGTGTTGGTGTTTTCATAGCTCTCGCAGGTTTTTCTCCTTCTTGCGAGATTTCGCTGGGTATTCCCTTTCCTTCTTTTGCTCTTATCAAGTAAACTTTAAATTCTTCTTCTTTCTTCGTCACTTTCGCCATTTTTCTGTGAGATTTTCGTAGCTTTGGACGCCCTTCATAATTTCTCACTTCAATTTGATAACACAGCTTCGCAAGCTCAGTATCTCCTCTAATTTCTCCAATTCCATTGGGCATAGGAAATTTGATGCATTGATGCAATGTTGATGCTACAACCTTGATTGCATGTATCCATGGTCTTCCCAATATCATGTTATACGGCGATTCCACATCTACCACACATAGTGTTACATGTGTTTCAATCTTTCCTAGCGGAATTCATACCACTATTTCGCCTTTAGGTTTTGTTAAAGATTTTCCAAAGCCATGAATATGATATGTTGAACAAGACATTTATTCATCCTTGTATCCCATTTTCTTAAATGCATGATAAAATATTATATCTACAGAACTTCCTGCATCCACCAAAGTTCTATTTACAGCCTATTCTTCCGCGGATCTTGTTGATTTTCTCTTTTCTTTTGTATAACGAATACCGTAATTACCAAATGAGATGTATGATTCAAATTTTATGCTGGTATTTCTGCTGCTGTAAATGTGATTTTATGCTTTTCCCAATCCTTAAATGGTGACATTTTCTCCACCGTCATAATTTTCTTTCCTTCAAAATCTCGTTTATGTATCCTCCCTTTAATGTTTTCATGGAATTTGTCGACCATTGTTCTTGTTATCATACCACACTCCAATTTCCTACAATTCTCTTTGGCCCTAATTATTTTTCCTTCAACTATTTCACCGATTTGTTAAATTATCTTCTTAATCTTGAACAATTCTTATCTTCAACCTCGCTTTTTCTATGATTTTCGTTAATTCAATCCCTGTTTCGGGTGCCAAAAATGTAGTTGCAGGAATTACTACACTACACCCCACACAAAAATCCACAATTATCAACACATACTTGAAGATTAAGAACAACACTTTTATTGATTAATTCTCAGAAATGTTACAAGAAATGGAAGAAATCAAGAATACAATCGCTCACAAGAATTTTCTCTCTCCTTAAGACTTTCTCAACACTCTAAAATTGATCTCTCCCTTCTAAGTCTGTTGGATCTCTTTATATAGTGTAAGTACATAGTGGATGAAAGCTAAGTTATCCTTTAATTTAGGATCTGGATCGCGGTGCTCTCGCAGCAGTTGTAATGCTAATTCTCGCAGATGATGTAATCTTCGCAGGATCGTCATGCTCTTCTCGTGTTTCTGCTACCATCATCCGCTACGTCATTCTTTGAATCATTCTTTGAGTTATTCTACGACACTCGCAGAGTGTTGTTGAGAGGCTCGCAGAAATGTTGTTAATAAACTTTCGCAAGAATATTGTTGTGTCAATATCCTGATCCTACAGTTCCATAAAACCGTTAACGCATGGAATTGATGTTCCATAAAATTGTTAACGCATGGAATTGATGTCCCAGAACGTTTCACCATTACCTCCCTGTATTTACTAACCGCTTCACCCTTAAGACACTTCATTATGACAGGCGTAGTGTACGCCGTACGCTATAAACCGCCAAACCAATACCCATAGATAATCCCCCAGTTTGTGATATTTGTTGATGTCTCAAATGTTTTTGTGGAAAACATGTAGCATGTTGTTGTTGCCTGGCGAGTCAAGCTTTGGGAGACTTGGTAGCTTGGTGACCTTCGATGGTCGGGATTTTGCATCTTAAGAGGAAAGGTAGTCGTTGATCGTCGTACGCTTTCGTTCGTTGATGGCCACATAGGGAAGGCCAGCATGGTGCGCGGCTAGGTTGGCATGCCATTGGCATGGAATGGTGGCGCGTATAGGTTGGAATGTTATTGGCATGGCAAGCCCTGGCGCGGTTTGGCGTGACCAAACTAGGGTTTTAGGTCCAAGGTTACCATGTGTCATATGGTAACCTCGGACGGCTAGGATTTTCTCCTGGGATTGAAGGGTGACCGTTGATTATTGCACGCCTTCGTTTTTGTAGCCGCGTAGGGAAGGCCAGCATGGTAGCGCGGCTAGGTTGGCATGCCGTTGTCATGGCATGGTTTGGCATGGCCAAACTTAGGTTTTCGGGCCAAAGGTTACCATGCGTCGTCTGGTAACCTTGGATGGCTAGGATTTGCTCCTGGGATTGAGGGGAAACCGTTGATTGTTGCACGCCTTCTCTTGGGTAGCCGTGTAGGGAAGGCCAGCATGGTGGCGCGGCTAGGTTGGCATGGTTTGGTGTAGCCAAACTTAGGGTTTCGAGCCAAAGGTTACCATGTGTTGTCTGGTAACCTTGGATGGCTAGGATTTTCTCATGGGATTGAAGGTAAACCATTGATTGTTGCACACCTTCGCTTGGGTAGCCGTGTAGGGAAGGGCAACATGTTGGCGCGGCTAGGTTGGCATGCCGTTGGCATGGTTTGGCGTGGCCAAACTTAGGGTTTCGGGCCATAGGTTACCATGAGTTGTTTGGTAACCTTGGATGGATATGATTTAATCCTAGGATTGAAAGGCAACTGTTGATTGTTGCACGCCTTCGCTTGGGTATCCGTATAGGGAAGACCAACATGGTGGCACAGCTAGGTTGGCATGCCATTGGCGTGGCATGGTGCGACTAGCATGGCTAGGGACAAGGCAGGGTGAATTTTTCTTGGCATGGTAGGGCCAAGGGTTTGGCATGAACGATTTGGCTTGGCATGATGCGGCTAACATGGATAGGGCCAAGGCAGGGTGTGTTTGGCTTGGCATGGTGCGGATAGCACGGCTAGGTACAGTTTGGCTTGGCCTGATGCGGCCAAGTGTATGCCATGGGATCCTGGCGCGGATAGCTTGGCTAGGTGCGGTTTGGCTTGGCATGGTGGGGCCAAGGGTTTGGCGTGGCCAAGCTAGGATCGTGACCAAGATAGGATTTTGGGCCAAAGGTTACATGTGTCGTATGGTAACCTTGGACAGCCAGGATTTGCTCCCGTGATTGAAGGACGACCGTTGATCGTCTCACGCCTTTTTTTTGGTAGCCGCGTAAGGAAGTCCATCATAGTGGTGTAGCTAGGTTGTCATGGGGCCATGGCATGGAGCAGTAGGTGTGGATGGCATGGTTTGTCGTTTGCACAGGGATGCGGATAGCATGGTTGGCATGCCTTGGCACGGTAGGTGTGTCTGGCATGGTTTTCCATTGGCATAGGGATGCGGGTAGCATGATTGGCATTCCTTGGCGCGGTAGGTGTGGCTGGCATGGTTAGCCATTGGCACATGCGGTGATAATTAGGGTTTTGGCCTGTCGAAACCCTAATAAGCATTAAAAAAGGTACCCTGGTAATTTTCTCGTAGACAAATTAAAAGGTTCAATAAATGTGCTTGGTTTGGACATTATTACTCAAGTTCTGTGACGTCACTGTCTGACCAGGGTTTTACCATCAATAACTATCAACCATTCATTTTGGATCGATAATGATGGTGGTAGTCCTCCAGAAGATCATGAAGATCAAAAGATGTTTCCTCCATATCAGAAAGAAGACTCGTGTGATTTATCATGCTCTCATCAGGGTCCTCCCAATAAAAAGGTGATTTCATTATGTGCATCCTTCCTGGAAAATATCAATTCCCATATTGTATTAGAAGCTTCTAAGAGATCCGCTACTGCTTTACTCAGTCGATCTGAACCGTTCAAGAATGAAAAATCTCGTAAAGACGTTCAGGAAAGCAGACGTCTTTCTAATAAAATATCCAGCCTCCAGTCAATCCCTAATGAAGGAAGAAAGAGAAAAACTCCAGCAGCAGAACAACAACCCAAACGTGTGGCACCAGCGCATCATATGGATTCACCCCAGAAGGTCGTGGCTAAGGTTCTTGTGCAATAACAAGAAACTAGATATGCTGCTCTAAACTTCCCGTTCCCGATTGATAAAATAATCGAACTTCTGGAAGTATGGATTCAAGACGATGCCATCAAACTACCGCCTGTTAGGCGCCTACCAACTGAAGAACAAATGGCAAATCCCAGGTATTGCCATTACTATAGGTTTGTCAATCATCCTACCCGTGAATGCAATGCTTTGAAATGCATCATCCAAGAAAAGATAGATTCAAGGGAATTGTGCCTAGGGACTGGAGATCCTCCGTATTTTCGTGGATCGGCATAAAGATCTTACATAGATAATAAAGGATGACTGGGGACTTCTCGAGGCCAGGAGACAGAGCCGCCGCTACTCCTAATATTTCTTCGAGCATGATGCCTCCAATCATTACCAGGGCTTCCACCACTTCTTCGTAGGGACGCGAGGCTGTAGGATCTAGAGGAAAACAATCTTTCCCATTACTATTATCGGTTTGATGGAGAGACAGGAAATTCTTTCCAAGACTCAGACGGACATGGACACAACTCAGAAGTAGCCGCTTAAATATTCTCTCCAGAAGCCGCTCTGATTCAACGTTTCTCTCCAGAAGCCGCTTCAACATTTTGCTCCAGGAACTACTTCAACATTTCGCTCCAGAAGCTGCTTCGACGTTCTCTCCCGAAGCCGCCGCTTCACCGAAAATATATATATATATATAAAGGAATAAACTCACATACGTGAGTTATCAAAGCCTATCAACATGTCCGTGGTCATCCAAGGTTTGTGCTCGTAGTTGCCGCTCCTTCCTTTCAATATCCAGTAGCCATCACTCTTCCTTTCCAAGATCTATACCCGTAGTCACCACTCCTCCATGTAAAGGATCATGACCATAGCCATCCAAGCACCTGCCAGCTTGTTTTTGTTCCCACGAAAATGCAGTCTCTTCTGATCATAGTTGCTGCCAGAACTGTTGTTGTTCGTTTGTTTATACCAGCCAGAGGTTTACCATAAGCAACAATCACTACAAAGTCACCAGTACGGATGCAATACGGCGATATCCATATCATGGTCAACCCACCGACCATACAAGATAGAAACATGTTGACTACACTTGGGGACTGAGGCTCTACATGGGATCCCTTCACTGTCAAAGCTCAAAAGACACGGTCAACCAAAAGGTCATAATCGCGACAAGGTCATCTACTCCTCAAGGGTGTAGCGTAAGAATATCATCATCTCTCTATCTAGAAGGCGCCGCAACACTTTACGAGGCCGTGGTGGATCCCAAGCCTTCTCGAAGAAAATAACTTCAGAAACTAAAGAGAAGTGCGGCTGGGGACTGCTCATTGCAGTCCATCCCAATAACCATCAAAGATACCAAAAGAAAGCCACGAAGATGCATTAACATATCCGGCTGTTGATGGTGGATTTTCAACAAAGGTAAAAACTGTAAAATCATGATATTACATGTTTCTGATACGGATTCAGGCATGTGACGATTCATATTTTACGAAGCCATGATGAACATGTTCTCGAAAAGCCTCTACTAGATGAGCTTTCAACACCTGACATTTCATCGTGACTTATATGTAGAATAACATAATTGGGAGGTTCTCCGTAAGATTGAGAGCAACAACACCTTCGGGATGGTGACACTCACTGTTCCTGACTATGTAGAGAGAGCGTGTATAGACCCAGGAAGTTCTCTGTAAGATTGAGAGCAATAACGCCTTCAATATATCAGCCGTTTCCTGAATATGCACCTTGCGGAACGGATATGACGCCTTAACTAGCCAATATCCCTTCTGCAATAGATTAGTTCTACCGTGACATTCACCGCAGAATTCCTAGAATATAATCTATTTTATCTAATTACTCTGATTTCATGATCGAATCCACGGCTGATCTCATGGAATGGTAATAGATAATCTCATTACTCTGATTTCATGATCGAATCCACGGTTGATCTCATGTAATGGTAATGCACAACTTTATTGCTCTGATTCTATGGTCGAATCCACGATCCCACGGAATGGTATTAATCGCTTTATTATTCTGAATCCATGGTCGAATCCACGACTGGTCCTATGGATTGATAATAAATAACTTCTCACTTTTATTACTAAGTTTCATGAATCATTCTCCACTGAATTTCATAAATTAGTAATAAATACTCAACAATCGGAAATCTGAACTATCACTGAGTAAGCCCTATAAAAAATGGTGCAAGTGTACTCGACAATGATGCACGAACGAGCATTTGAAAATATGGACAAATGAGAAATCCTGCATAAAATAGTAAAGAGAGAATAATAACATTAAAATAATGGAGAAGCGCCCATGGGTCGGGCCCACCTTCCGGCCGGCCGTGCCTTAGCCGTGGCCGGTCCCATGCTTCTTCCATTATTTTACTTATTTTGTTATTTTCATGAACTCATGAAGACTCCTCCATTCTAACAACTTTCCTTGTTTGGGCAAAACTCATGGTTTCTCGATATTTTCATGAATTCTCCATAACTTCATGGATTCATGAAAATATAATATTATAAAATTGTGAAAGGTGTGCAGGACCGGGCAACCTAGTCGGCTGGCCATCCCCAATCTATGTTCGGTCCCACACCTTACAATCCATAGCCTTTTATAATTATTATTTCCCCAATTTCATGAAACTCCTCCGTTTCGACAAAAACTCATGGATTCTCCATAACTTCATGGATTCATTAAAAAATAATAACATAAAATTAGGGAAAGGTGTGAGGGACCGGGCAGCCTAGCCGACCGGCCATTCCCAAGCCGTGGACGGTCCCACACCTTTCAATCCCTAGTCTTTTATAAATATTATTTTCCTCAATTCATGAACTCCTCGGTTTGAGCAAAATCATGATTTCGTCATAATTTCTCAAATTTTGCACGAATCATGAAAATCCAAAATCTAACATGGTCACACGATCGGCTAGCCTCTCACGGAAATTTTAAATGTTAAAATACTCTTATTTTAATATTTACAAAATATTGATTAATTGAGCATACATGCTCATTCCAACAAAATCAAGAATTTCAGTCAATATGAAACTCTTCTGAAAATTCACAATGTTGCTCAAATGCACATCAGAAAATACTAAAACTCTCAGTACAGAAACACGGACATCATGGTAACATGTGCATGCCTTCTTGATCGACCAAGGTCATCCCTAGGGCTTTCACAAAGCCGGTCCCACACGTTTCCACACTTTTGACCTAATTTGCGCAATCGCTCATATTGGGTCCAAACTCTTCACAACCCGCTCAGAGTTTTTGCAAACGCCTATCAGCGGTCCCACGAACACCAAGGGCCGGTCTCATGCCACCTTGGTCAGTCCCTCACTTTTCAATAATTAGGTTTTATCACTTAATGCTCAATCCAGCACTATTTCAATAAATGATGAAACCGGCATTTAATCGGCATTCCTTCACCAACTGGCCAACTCAGGACCCTGGTGCACGCTCACTCGAGCAATTAGGCATAACATGGATGTCCATTATCTCATGTGGTCGGTACCTCCTTCTATCATGACCTATTTTCAGCAATTCGTCGACTAATGAGCAATTGATAAAAAATAGGGTTTTCAAAAAAATGCTCAACAAATCATTATTCTGAGCAAGTTAAAACACTAAAGAAATTTATGTTGATCCATCAAGCAACACGCGGATTAATTATATAATATTCGGTAATCTACCAATATTTTTAATATTTTATTGGGTCACATCACCAATAAATAAATAATTCATCGAATTGAGCAATACTTGCTCAGTTGCTCGAATATTGATCCAATTATCAATATTCAGTAATTTGTCGAATTGAGCAATACTTGCTCAGTTGCTCGAATATTGATCCACTATCAATATTCAGTAATTTATCAGTAATTCATCGAATTGAACAATACTTGCTCAATTGCTCATCTAACTATCAGTAATTCATCGAATTGAGCAAAGCTTGCTCATACGCCCGAATTTACAATAATTATACACGACCAATATCAACACAAGGACTAACACGTCCAAATCCATGAATCACTGAGCATTCCCAATAATGCTCAATTCATCAAAACCTAGACTCATTGTCTAATCAGTCAACAAATTAAATACATGTATGCCATGTAGACTCCATGATCGTGAGACATCAATCACGTCACAATGGGGGATATCAATTAAGATTTTGGTCTAGCGGCCTACGGCACGTGGATTCATCCACGATGAAAAATGTGAGTAAGTCGTGCAATGGTTGAAGGAGTTAGCAAAGTAGTGGGTGGACGGTTAACCAAGTCTCTGCACGACCTGGAACTGGTTTCACCACGTTCTTCCACTTTCCCACTCTTTCACTCAAGAAACCGTCACACTTATAGGGATCAATATTCATCATTCTTGCAATATAAATAATTCCAAATCGAGGACAACAGATTATGATCATCATCCGTCAACAACTCGATAAAAACTTATTCACAGAACTCACGTTCAAGAGTTCTTTAATTTGCAGAAACCTTCAACACATCCACAATACTCGATCATCATTGATCCCACATAATTCTCATCTTCCCTCCTACAGATCAACCCATATCCCTCTTTGCGACCGAATTGACTATGGAATGGCCATTGACTTGGTTTAGGCCAGAATCCTACAGATTGATCTCTCGAATCTAAGCACTCCCTTTGCAGTACATCTATGTGAAGTTGAGTAGTTTGCTCGGTTCGCGGAGTCTTGACATGCTCGTCTCTTCACTTCCCCAAAAACCAGCGAATCGTTTTTCCCCATCTACACCGGCCACACCATCGGATCTAAAAAAAGTATAACTGGGGACTGCTCACCGCATCCTGTTCCATGCAATAGTCCAAGATTCAGAAGATGGTTCAAAGGATGTCGCTTGGAACGAAGTCCTTGAAGACTTGATAACAGCACATCGACAACGGAATGTCTCTCAACTCATCTATTTCACCCAATAGCTTCGGAGGATTTAGACCATATAATCATCCAAAGCATATCATTATCGCAATCAGAAAGTCTAGGTACCAAATAACCTAAAGTCAAGGACGAACCAACAACTCAACCACAATCTCCAAGATTAGCTCGGACATTATTTCATCCATACCAAGAGCGCAATGGAGTTTGGTAAATTTTGAAATCCACTGAAGAGGTTAGATACTCATTCTTATGGAGTCGGAACTTTATTACACATTCTGGAGAAGATCGATGGTACTGTTGGGTGGATACATGCGAGAGCACCTACCTTTAGTTCTCCTGGCTTGCCTTGCTGCTGATTATAACTATTAGATATTGCTTTGTTTTGATTAATGCTCGCTCTACTACCGCTAACAAATGACGAAGAGGATCCAGATGCTGCAGATAAAATCACAGAGCCGGGTGAACAACAAAAACAGAAGAGGGTCGATACCCCTTTTTATACGAATGTTGTTTCTAGAGTTTGAACAGAATTAATATTCCTTATTGCTCCATGAATGGGAATAGATGACTGGGTGCACCACACTCATGCTCCATAATCGAACGAGTAATGTGCCAATATCTCTGCTCCATGACCGAAACTGCAACGCTCCATGGCTCCAGCACTCCGTAGTCGAGCCAACTCTCCATGGCTCCAGCACTCCGTGGTCAAGCCAAATTTCCATGGCACCAAAAATCCGCAGCCAAGCCAGTAGTGCTAACATTAACAGTTCGTGGTCGAAGTTGTAGCACCATCAGTGCTCCGTAGTCAATGTTTCTGGGACATCATCACCATTTCATGGCCGAAGCAAGCAGCGCCATCCACCATTCCACGGAATGAATACATCCACCATTCCACGGAATGAATCCATCCACCATTCCGCAGACTGAAGGCATTTCCACCACTCTACTGAATAGAGCCAAGCGTCATCTCTGCTGATCAGTAGCCAAAATTCCAGCGCTATCTCCACTTGTTCCGTGGTCAATCCAGTCATCGTTATCATTCTGTATCTAAGGTTGCAACACCAATATTAGCATTATGCTGCCGAACCTGCATCACTAGCATTAGCAATCTGTGACCAAAGTGGTAGTTCCAACGCCATCACCCTATGGAAAAGTCGGAAGTACGCCGAGCCTCCAATGCAAGAACCACGGATTCCTCATGCCTCCTTCCAAAGGTTAGCCAAATTCTCCCTGGAAATCTCTTCATGACTTACCCTTTAGATTTTATCCTTGTATGTCACCATCTTATGCTTACCCCGCAACAATGCCACTTTTACGAGCTAAGAAGGTGACTCAATGTTGATGGTGGTTTTTAGTTCAGAGCTAAATTTGTAAAAGTCTATCTACATGACCCATCATCATATGTAGTAGACATTCATATGTCTATATTCCGCCGGGAATTTGGAGAATATATCAAAAATATGATAAGTGCCTATGTCTCTCTTCATATTATATTAAAACTCAAGCTCCTAGATAAATTGTTCACTAGTATAGAGCCTAATGAGTGTATAAGATCCTAGTTGCATTACTCACAAATGCCGGAACCTGCTGAGTACCTTTTTTGTACTTATGTTCCCCGGCAGAACCCTTAATATTGGTATGGCATGACGTATTTTTGTTCACTCGCAGCAGAGTAGCACGGACCTCCAAGTACCAGTGCTTATGTTCCTAGAATATAATCTATTTTATCTAATTACTCCGATTTCATGATCGAATCTACGGATGATCTCATGGAATGGTAATAGATTTTATCATTACTCTGATTTCATGATCGAATCCACGACTGATCTCATGGAATGGTAATGCACAACTTTATTACTCTGATTCTATGGTCGAATCCACGATCCCACGGAATAGTAATACTTGCTTTATTATTCTGAATCCATGGTCGAATTCATGACTGGTCCTATGGATTGATAATAAATAACAACTCACTTTTATTACTCAGTTTCATGAATCATTCTCCACTAAATTTCTTAAATTAGTAATAAATACTCAACAATCGGAAATCTGAACTATCACTGAGTAAGCCCCATAAAAAATGGTGCAAGTGTACTCGACAATGATGCACGAACGAGCACCCAAATGCACGAACGAGCATTCGAAAATATGGAAAAATGAGGAATCTGGCATAAAATAGGAAAGAGAAAATAATAACATTAAAATAATGGAGAAGCGCCCATGAGCCGGGCCCACCTTCCAGCCGGCCGTGCCTTAGCCGTGGCCGGTCCCACGCTTCCTCCATTATTTTCCTTGTTTTGTTATTTTCATGAACTCATGAAGACTCCTCCATTCTAACAACTTTCCTTGTTTGGGCAAAACTCATGGTTTCTCCATATTTTTATGAATTGTCCATAACTTCATGGATTCATGAAAATATAATATTATAAAATTGGGAAAGGTGTTCGGGACCGGGCAACCTGGACGTCCGGCCATGCCCAAGCCGTGGCCGGTCCCACACTTTACAATCCCTAGCCTTTTACAATTATTATTTCCCCAATTTCATGAAACTCCTCCGTTTCAACAAAAACTCATGGATTCTCCATAACTTCATGGATTCATGAAAAAATAATAATATAAAATTAGAGAAAGGTGTGCAGGACCGGGCATCCTAGCCGGACGTCCATGCCCAAGCCGTGGCCGGTCCCACACCTTGCAATCCCTAGTCTTTTATAATTATTATTTTCCTCAATTCATGAACTCCTCGGTTTGAGCAAAATCATGATTTGGTCATAATTTCTCATATTTTGCTCGAATCATGAAAATCCAAAAGCCAACATGGTCACACGACCATCTAGCCTCTCACGGAAATTTTAAATGTTAAACTACTCGTATTTTAATATTTACAAAATATTGATCAATTGAGCATACATGCTCATTCCAACAAAATCAAGAATTTCAGTCAAGATGAAACTTTTCTGAAAATTCATAATATTGCTCAAACGCATATCAGAAAATATTAAAACTCTCAGTACGGAAACACGAATATCATGGTAACACATGCATGCCTTCTTGACTGAACAAGGTCATCCCTAGGCCTTGAACAAAACATGTTGCACATGTTTTCACACATTTGACCTAATTTGCGCAATCTCTCATATTGGGTACAATCTCTTCACAACCAGCTTATAGTTTGTGAAAACGCCTATCAGGGGTCCCACAATCACCAAGGTCCGGTCTCATGCCACCTTGGTCGGTCCCTCACTTTTCTATAATTAGGTTTTATCGCCTAATGCTCAATCCAACACTATTTTTATAAATGATGAAACCAGCATTTAATCGTCATTCCTTCACCAACTATCCAACTCAGGACCCTAGTGCACGCTCACTCGATTAATTAGGCATCACATGGATGTCCATAGTCTCATATGGTCGGTACCTCCTTCGCTCATGACTTATTTTCAGCAATTCGTCGTCTAATGAGCAATTGATCAAAAGATAGGGTTTTCAAACAAACGCTCAACAAATCATTATTCTGAGCAAGTTCAAACACTAAATAAATTTATGTTGATCCATCAAGCAACATGCGGATTAATTATATAATATTCGGTAATCTACCAATATTTTTAATATTTTATTGGGTCACATCACCAAAAAATGAATAATTCGCCGAATTGAGCAATACTTGCTCAGTTACTCGAATATTGATGCAACTATCAATATTCAGTGATTCATCGAATTGAGCAATACTTTCTCAGTTGTTCGAATATTTATCCACTATCAATAATCAGTAATTTATCAGTAGTTCGTCGAATTGAGCAATACTTGCTCAATTGCTCATCCAACTATCAATAATTCATCGAATTGATCAAAGCTTGCTCATACGCGCGAATTTACAATAATTATACACGAGCGCATATCAACACAAGGATTAACACGTTTAAATCCATGAATCACTGATCATTCCCAATAATGCTCAATTCAGAAAAACCTAGACTCATTGTCTGCCCTGCAGACTCTACGATCGTGAGACATTAATCACGTCACAATGGGGGATATCAATTAGGGTTTTGGTTTGGCGGCCTATGGCACGTGGATTCATCCACGATGAGAATGTGAGTAAGTCGTGCAACAGTTGAAGGAGTTAGCAAAGTAGTGGGTGGACGGTTAACCAAGTATCCGCACGACCTGGAACTGGTTTCACCACGTTCTTCCACTTTCCAACTCTTTCACTCAAGAAACCGTCATACTTACAGGGATCAATATTCATCATTCTTGCAGTATAAATGATCATCACCCGTCAACAACTCGATTAAAACTTATTCACAGAACTCACGTTCATGAGTTCTTCAATTTGCAGAAACCTTCAACACATCCACAATCCTCGATAATCATTGATCCCACACAATTCTTAGCTTCCCTCCTGCAGATCAACCCATCTCCCTCTTTGCGACCGAATTGACTCTGGAACGTCCATTGACTTGGTTTAAGCCGGAATCCTACAAATTGATCTCTCGAATCTAAGCACTCCCTTCGAATCGTTTTCACCCTCAAACAATATATATTAAATACTCATATTTATTAATCAGTTTCATGAATCATTCTCTGCTGAATTTCACAAATTAGTAATAAATACTCAACAATCGGGCATCTGAACTATCACTGAGTAAGCCACATAAAAAATGGTGCAAGTGTACTCGACAATGCACGAACGAGCATTCAAAAATATGTACAAATGAGGAATCCTGCATAAAATAGGAAAGAGAACATAATAACATTAAAATAATGTAGAAGCGTCCACCGGTCGGGCCCACCGGCCGGCAGGTCGTGCCTTAGTTGTGGACGGTACCATGCTTCCTCCATTATTTTCCTTATTTTGTTATTTTCATGAACTCATGAAGACTCCTCCATTCTAATAACTTTCCTTGTTTGGGCAAAACTCATGGTTTCTCCATATTTTCAAGAATTCTCCATAACTTCATGGATTCATGAAAATATCATATTATAAAATTAGGAAAGGTGTGCGGGACCAGGTAACCTTGCTGGCTGACCATTCCCAAGCTATGCCTGGTCCCAAACCTTACAATCCCTAGACTTTTATAATTATTAGTTCCCCAATTTCATGAAACTCCTCTGTTTCAATAAAAATTCTCCATAACTTCATGGATTCATGAAAAAATAATAATATAAAATTAGAGAAAGGTGTGTGGGACTGGGCAGCCTAGCTGACCGGCCATTCCCAAGCCATGGCCGGTTCCACACCTTGCAATCTCTAGTCTTTTATAATTATTATTTCCTCAATTCATGAACTCCTCGGTTTGAGCAAAATCATGATTTCGTCATAATTTCTCAAATTTTACTTGAATTATGAAAATCCAAAAGCTAATATGGTCACGCGAATGGCTAGCCACTCACGACAATTTTAAATGTTAAAATACTCTTATTTTAATATTTTCAAAATATTGATCAATTGAGCATACATGCTCATTCCAACAAAATCAAGAATTTCAGTCAAGATGAAACTCTTCTGAAAATTCACAATGTTTCTCAAACGCACATCAGAAAATACTGAAACTCTCAGTATGGAAACAAGAAAATCATGGTAACACATGCATGCCTTCTTGACCGACCAAGGCATCCCTAGGACTCGCACAAATCCGGCCCCACACGTTTTCACACTTTTGACCTAATTTGCGCAATCGCTCATATTGGGTCCAAACTCTTCACAACCAGCTCAGAGTTTGTGCAAACACTCATTAGAGGTCCCACGATCACCAAGGGCCGGTCTCATGCCACCTTGGTCGGTCCGTCACTTTTTTATAATTAGGTTTTATCACCTAATGCTCAATCCAACACTATTTTAATAAATGATGAAACCGGCATTTAATCATCATTCCTTCACCAATTGGCCAACTCAGGACCCTGGTGCACGCTCACTCGAGCAATTGGGAATCACATGGACGTTTATAGTCTCATTGGGTCGGTCCCTCCTTCGCTTATGACCTATTTTCAGCAATTCGTTGAATAATGAGCAATTGATCAAAAATTAGGGTTTTCAAACAAACGCTCAACAAATCATTATTCTGAGAAAGTTCAAACACTAAATAAATTTATGTTGATCCATCAAGAAATACGTGGATTAATTATATAATATTCGATAATCTACCAATATTTTTAATATTTTATTGGGTCACATCACCAATAAATAAATAATTCATCGAATTGAGCAATACTTGCTCAGTTGCTCGAATATTGATCCAACTATCAATATTCAGTAATTCGTCGAATTGAGAAATACTTGCTATGTTGCTCGAATATTGATCCACTATCAATATTCATTAATTTATCAGTAATTCGTCGAATTGAGCAATACTTGCTCAATTGCTCATCCAACTATCAGTAATTCGTCGAATTGAGCAAAGCTTGCTCATACGCCCGAATTTACAATAATTATACACGACCAATATCAACACAAGGACTAACACGTCCAAATCCATGAATCACTGAGCATTCCCAATAATGCTAAATTTAGCAAAACCTAGACTCATTGTCTAATCAGTCAACAATTTAAATACATGTATGCCCTGCAGACTCCACGATCGTGTGACATCAATCACGTCACAATGGGGGATATCAATTAGGGTTTTGGTCTGGCGGCCTACGTCACGTGGATTCATCCACGATGAGAATGTGAGTAAGTCGTGCAACGGTTAAAGGAGTTAGCAAATTAGTGGGTGGACGGTTAACCAAGTCTCCGCACAGCCTGGAACTGGTTTTACCACGTTCTTCCACTTTCCCACTCTTTCACTTAAGAAACCGTCACACTTACAGGGATCAGTGTTCATCATTCTTGCAATATAAATAAGTCCAAATCGAGGACAACAGATTATGATCATCATCCGTCAATAACTCGATTAAAACTTATTCACGGAACTCACGTTCAGGAGTTCTTCAATTTGCAGAAACCTTCAACACATCCACAATCCTCGATCATCTTCGATCCCACACAATTCTTAGCTTTTATCCTACATATCCATCTCCCTCTTTACGACCGAATTGACTCTGGAACGACCATTGACTTGGTTTAGGCCGGAATCCAACAGATTGATCTCTCGAATCTAAGAACTCCCTTTAAAGTATATCTGTCTCGACATGCTCGTCTCTTCACTTTCCCAAAAACCAGCGAAATGTTTTTCCCCATCTATACTGGCCACGGCATCGGATCTAACAGAAGTATAACTGGGGACTGTTTACTGCATCTCGTTCGATGCAATAGTCCAAGATTTAGAAGATGGTTCAAAGGATGTCGCTTGGAACGAAGTCCTTGAAGACTTGATAGCAGCACATTGACAACGGAATGTCTCTCAACTCATCTATTTTACCCAATGGCTCCGGAAGATTTCGATCATATAATCATCCAAAGCATATCATCATCGCAATCAGAAAGTCTAGGTACCAAATAACCTAAAGTCAAGGACGAACCAACAATGCAACCACAATCTCCAAGATTAGCTCGGACATTATTTCATCCATCCATCCCAAGAGCGCAATGAAGTTTGGTAAATTATGAAATCCGCTGAAGAGATTAGATACTCATTCTATTGGAGTCAGAACTTTATTACACATTCTGGAGAATATCGATGGTACTGTTGGGTGGATACATGCGAGAGCACCTACCTTGAGTTCTCCTGGCTTGCCTTGCTGCTGATTATAACTATTGGAGATTGTTTTGTTTCCATTAATGCTCGCTCTACTACCGCTAACAAATGACGAACAGGAGCCAGATGATGTAGATGAAAGCACGGAGCCGGATGAACAACAAAAACAAAAGAGGGTCGATACCCCTTTTCATACGAACGTTGTTTCTAGAGTTTGAACAGAATAAGGATTCCTTACTGCTCCATGAATGGGAATAGATGACCGAGAGATGCATTTATGTGTCTAATTTGTCCTTAATGTTTCGTATTGTTAGTACTCGTTTTTGTCCTTATTATGGTGTTTTGTGTGTTTGTAGGTATTTTTTGGAAATAAAGATTGTTGGAAAATTCGGCTCGAAAAGTTTCTCGGACCACCCCAGAGGACATCTGCTATACGGACCCCCACTTTTGCTATGTGTCACCCACGGCTATGTGCACCCATTTTTATCCACATCATCCATTTGTTATTCAGCACCCAGGACGTTGGATAAGGGCTAACCACCTTCTTTCTCGTGAAGAACAAAAATGGCGGGAAAAATATATTTGAAAACTGCGGAGTTTGTTGTTTCGAATTTGGAGGAGCTGTGACGAGATTCAATCACTCCAATTAACTCATTCCAGCCTGTTACACTCATACATGACTGGTAAGTCCTTCAGATTCGAAAAACTTGGGATGAATACGTGGATTTTCTACAAAACATGGAGTACGTGTGCGGTGAGATAATCACGGGATCACATCGTGTTTTTACGTGTACTAGGCATGTTTGGACTGAGATGGGTCTCTGAATAAGCGTGGAGAAGTCAAATAAGGAAATTTCAGAGGCAACAGACGTGTAGGATAAGGATTTTTGGAAATAAAATATTCCGAGAATATTACTCACCACTGACGAATAAAGAAAGATTACTACGAGTTATTACGGAGGATTTTCTCCGCCTATTGAGTATAAATATCATCCTGGAGTAGCAGAGAAGGGGACAGAGATATTGGGAGAGTTATAGAGTCGAAAAATCAAGTTACAGGAAATTCTTTTCTACTGCTGAATATCTGAAGAACACGAAGAACAGACCAGCCAAGACAGTCGTTCTTCAACAGTGTTTGCGACACAGACGTGAGGGTCGTACGCTACGGTTACAGTGACGCTATTTTTGTATCGTTCTTTGTAACAACTCGGTTTGTAACAAATATAACTGTTACAAACCCGATTTTCATCATATTTCTCCCATTTTCATCTTTGTAAACACCCTTTGAGCAATAATAATGAATTTTGAGCGTGTTTCCAACATGATGAGCGGCTAATTCTCTCGCAACCAAGGCAATGAGGAAGCTATTTACGCATGAATAATTGGTAATTATTTATTTTTTCTAATTTATAATTTATAATTCACTCAATCACTGCTTTTGGAGAGTTTTTAATTGTTTGCATAATTTTCTTCATTAGTTGTGATTCAATTAGATATTTTATGCTTTGTATTAAGATAATCTATGCTTAGGGGATACAATTAATTTTTGAGAATTTGCTTGATTATTTGTGAATTAAGAAACAAGGGATTTAAAAGATAATTAGAGTTTTGGGGTATTTTCCGTTTTTCATTCATGTGTAATAGTGGAATCAGTGTCTTGGTTATTCTCTCATATCTTGAAATCAATTTTGATCTAAGTTTCCTTTACTTTTAAGTTTTATTAAATCTAAAATCCATTGCTTTCACAAGTCTCACGAACCTTCTTACTACAACATTATTGATTCACATCAGCGCACCACACTCATGCTCCATAACCGAACGAGTAGTGTGCCAATATATCCGCTCCATGACCGAACATGCAACGCTCCAGGAATCCAAGGTCGAGTCAACTCTCCATGGATCCAGCACTCTGTGGTCAAGCCAACTCTCCATGGCACCAGCGATCCGCAACCAAGCCAGTAGCGCCAACATCAACAGTTCATGGTCAACGTTGCAGTACCATCAGCGCTCCATGGTCGAAGTTGTCGCTCCATCATCACCTTTTCTTGGCCGAATCAAGCAGTACCATCTACCATTCCACAGACTGAAGCCATC
The DNA here is from genome assembly GCA_023529315.1 of Papaver bracteatum. Taxonomy (NCBI): domain Eukaryota; kingdom Viridiplantae; phylum Streptophyta; class Magnoliopsida; order Ranunculales; family Papaveraceae; genus Papaver; species Papaver bracteatum. Next base: position 844,431 of record JAJJWX010000650.1, read on the forward strand.
TGATAGACACATTTTTGTGTCTGAATTGTCCTCATTGTCTCTATTGTTAGTCTCGATTTTTGTACTAATTTTGGTGTTTTTATGTTTGTTTAGGTATTATTGGAGAATTACACTTGTGTGGAAAATGTTGCTCAAAAAGTGCTATTTGGAGCCCCTGAGAAAATTGATAAAGGCACCCCCCAAGAAGTGTTAAAGGAACCCCAGATACAGCCACCTGTTATCGGCACCCCATCACAGGATAAGGGGAAAATCACCTTCTTCATTTGAAAAAACATATTTTGGCGGGAAAACCATTTGCAACACAGTTCGGATTAGGGTTTAAAAATCAGAGGTGTTAGATTGAGACTAAAACTCTCAAATTGAATGGGTATCTTCGTATGGACTAAACAAGGCTGGTAACGTCTTTTGTTTCGATTAAAATTGGTTGGAATCGGCGTTGGAAGAAAACAGGGAAAGTTATTGTCGGGTTTATCCCCGGAAAGATTGTTTGGATTTTGTGAGGAGTTTTAGTCAGATTCAAGCACAAAAATCGGTTGGATTGGGCCTGTTGTGCACAAACAGGGATGATAAGTCTTAAGAAAAGGGAAGTGACGTGGAGATTTCGTAAAAATAAAATTGGAAATACCCGGAATCCTGTTGCTGTTATTTTGGAAAGAATGTATGCGCTCTCAGCGTGTTTACTCCCTCTTTGATGTGTTGGCAGCATGTTTGGAGTATGTTAGTTGCAATTAAGCACGGATAAATCAAAAGCAGAACAGAGAATAGAAATAAAATCTCGCAAATATGCAGCGAAGTAAATAGAGAATATATGGAGCTATTACAAGGATTTTATGGAGCTGTGAGTATATAATCGAGTCCTGGGGAGTCACATAGGGGCATCGAGAGCGGGGATAGGCTACAGAAAAGAATAAGAAGCTGCAAAGCAGATTTCTCTGCTGCTGCAGAGATGGGGAAGCTGAAGAACAATAAACCGATAAGAATTGTCGTTCTTGACTGTCACATATTCATCCAATAAACGATAGTTCTTCTGCGACACAATATAACAATAGTTCTTCGCAACAGTTGTAACGGTAAGTTTTAACGATCACTAAGCGTTGCAAACTTCTGGTTTATATTGTTTTCCTCCCTTTTCTTCTTTGTAAACACTATTTGAGCTATAAAAATATATTTTGAGTGTGTCTTTCACTATGTGGAGCTAAACCCATCACTGGGGCGATGAAGGAAACCAAAATTCATCATGGGGTAAATTCATTTAATTCTTTATATGACTATTTGCATTAAATTAAAATTAGAAAAAGATTTCTCTTAATTAATTGTCATTTCATTTGATGGTTTATGCTTAGCATTAATCCTTTTGATATGCCATGCTTAAGATTTACAATTAATATTTTAAGAATCTACCTTAGGAAAAGAAATAGAGTCAAAATTCTTACTGAATGAGCTATAATGGTTTAGAATAAATAGGTGAATCGCATGTATTTGAATATTTGGTGGAATCCTAGTCCTAGTACCTCTCGAAACATTGTTATTATTTTGTATATATTTGCTAATTTTATAATTTAAATCTAAAAATCAATCTTATCAAGTTCGAGTGAACGACAACCTTACTACCACTTTCTACAACATTATTGATTCACATCAATTTTTGGCGACGTTGCCGGGGACTTGGTATAGATTTGTTTTTTAGGTTTTATTTTTATTTTTATTATTTTTGTTCTTTTTTACGCGTTTTAGTATTTTTGTTTGCTTTCAGATTTGGAGCTAAGCTAAAGAAAAAGAGAAAGTGCTGAAAAGAAAGGCAAATCCCAAAAAGGAAAGAAAAGAGAAATCCAAAAGGACTGAAGAAGAAGATTTTGTAAATAATTTATTTTTATTTTTTTAGAAACTGTAATTACGGTTATATTTTTGTAATATTTTTCTTTTTGGACATTGGACATTAATTTATTTATTTTTAAAACCCTACGGAAGGGTAATTTCAAATAAAAACTGCATAGGGAAGGACAATGATTACGATATCACCTCGGCCCCTCGGGTTCGTACATGACATATGAGTCGTGGCCCGAGTCGACTTCAACGGTTCATCCCCCGTCTGGAACGGGAGGTAAGAATTCTAAACACCCGTGAATCCCCTGTCAGCTGATAAGCACATAAGTGCACCATTTTATACCCATATTTATATTAGCTAGATCTCAATTTTATCACTAATAATCTTGTTTGTAGGTGTTTTTGTCGAATAAGCTCTTATGGAGAAAGTTGCTCGAAAAGTGGTTTTTGTACCCCGGAGGAAACGTGTTATTCGGACTCTCAATGTCGGTTAAGGGGCATCTCAATTACTAAGGGGTTTCCAATTGCTAAGGGGCACCTTCTTTGTTATTTGGAACCTGCGGTTATTCGCACCCCAAGAATTGCTTTTTACACCCAAATTACTAAAGGGACACCCGTACAGGATAAGGGGCACCTCATCTTCAACCTTTTGAAATCAAGTTTTGGCGGGAAAGTGTTTTTCAGAGGAACATAATTAGGGTTGATGATTTGAGGGGGTTCCGACGAGATTAAAAGGCTGAAATTGTATGGGTATGATCTTCTCGGCTAAACAGAGCCGGTAAGGTTCTCTGTTTCGATTTAAATTGGCTAGAATCGTTGATGTGAAGCAAACCATTCACGAAGCAGATTTAGGGTTTGATTTTAAGGCCTGTTCGGCAGAGATTCAATAACTATTTTTGGATTTGTTGGACTTTTTTGAGGCAAACAGGGTTGGTATAGTTGTTTGTTTCTTCAAACTTGGGTTGCGTCGTTGGATTGACACGTAAAGAGATAAAAATGGAAGTAGTTGGTAAAACAGGGAAGTATGGAGTTATTCACGGGATTGCATGGGATTTAGACGTGTAATGGGTTTGTTTGGAGTGTGATAAGCTGCAACAGGATCGTGTAGAAGATAAATATCGAAACTTTATGGAAATAAAATCTCGTATCATGCATGAGAATATTACCGAGTTATGAATATATTATTATGGAGTTATTACAAGGATTCAATTAACTGTTGAGTATAAATAGAGGGTTGGCATTCAAAAGAAGGATCATCTAGAGTTTGGGGAGGTCGGAGAGACGAGAGAATCAAAGGGCAGAAATGAGAAATTTACTACTGCTATTTGTTCCAAGAACGAAGAACATAAGGCTGTGAAAGCCTGTCGTTAATAAACCGTGGTTTATTCACGGTTTTGCAACAGGCTTTCTAACAACGGTTGAACAGTGAATACATCAGATTTTAAGTATCGTACATTGTAACAGTGGATTTGTAACGTTTTTGTGCGTTGCAAATTCCTAATTTATTTTGATTTCTCTCATTTTTCATCATTTGTAAGCACATTTGAGTAATAAAAATCCATTTTGAGCGTGTCTACAATATGAGTAGCTAAACCCCTACACTGGGTCGATGGAGGAAGCCAAATTTCATACATGGGTAAAATGATTTAATTCTTTTTAATACTTTTGCATTAATTTTAATAGAATTATGATTTAAAAAAATTAGTTGTCATTTCATTAGATGGGTCATGCTTACTTAGATGTTTAGATGTCCCATGCTTAAGTTTTACAATTAATGTTTGGAAAATCTACCTTGGAAAAAATAAGAGTCCTTGTTGTTTTATTGTTTGAGCTATAACTGCTGAAGAATGAATAATTGAACCTATTGTTATGAATTCGGTGAAATCCTAAGCCCAGTGAATCTCTCTTCTTTTTATTATTTTTATTTAAACCTTTGAATTTAATCTTAACAACTTTCGAGAGAACGAATCTTTTATTGCTACTACGAAAATCAAGAAAAATCTTTATCATCAGCGGGTTTACTGGATGATTTTGTATGCATATATGTTGAGGTTTTGAAAACGATCGCTTTAATTTCCTAGTAAAGGGCAAGGACTGGCCAAACAAGATAAGGGTTTGGATTTCATCACCGTTCTCTTCTTGCCCGCCTTAGGAAAACGATACCAAACGCGAACCTAAGCTTAAAATTTTGACTAGAACGAGACTGATAGGGTAACGAGCTTACTAGGAAAGTCATTCGAAAAATATTGGTTACTCTTTAAGCATACTTCGAAGTTCATGATGGTTTCTGTGAGTTGAATGCATGACTGCGCCGCCTTGTAATGCGGTTAGGCCTCGGGTATCAAATCTCCACACAGCTTCCCTCGCCTCTATTCAACTTACTTAAACTCGGATTGATTCTAGAGGGGTCTGCTTAAATTGTAACGAATTCCCTTTCGAAGGATTAGAAGCTGGTCTAGAAAAAATCTAAGTGGAGCCATCATGCTTTTTGTTTGCTAGAAATCAGTAGGTTTGCTGTGGTCGAGCCAGCCTTGTTTGTGTTTGTGTAGAATTCCCTTGCAGTTAGGATGTCAAGCTGGTATTACAATAGCCAATACAACGAATATACGACTAATTTTCAAAATGGACATTACTTTGACCATAGTGTGAATAGTGGTTGGGAATGCCAATCTTTTGAAGGTTATGGCCCATACCATGGTGATCCAAATTACTCTCCACATTCCCACCGGTCATATGAGCAAAATTCCTATAATTCCTATTCTCTAGATGAAGCACGTAAGATACTTGAGTCAACACGTAAGTTACTTGAGTCAACACATAAGTTAGCGGACACAGATGACTTAGTTATGGATGAAAGAACTATAACGGTGAGTGAAACTTCTTTAGAAGATAACCTCGGGAAGTTAGATGAGTCAACATGTAAGTTAACTGAGTCAACACGTGAGTTTGCTGAGTCAACACGTAGGCTTGAGTTAGAGACGGAAGAAAGAGTTGCTCTAATTACACATAATTGCCAATACATTCTTTCCAATATTACCCGTGAAAATGAGGATAATTTTTATCAATATGATGAGGATAGAATTGGTAACACTACTTGTGTAGATGAGGTTCAACCATTTTCATGTTATTATGATGAGGACGGTCTTAATGAAGAATCTGAAGCTTTTAGGCATAGTGATCGGGAATTTGTTACTCCAATTAAGCTTTGTAATGATAGTAATATTTCTGGTTTAAATCCTAATAATTTTAACAATTATTCACCAATTCAAAAGGACGGGGATTTGACTAGAAATACCCTTGTTTTAGACGATGTAGTATTTCCTTTTTACGAATCCAATGATAGTTTTGAGGAACGAGTTCATTCTGAGAATATTGTTTTAGAGTCTAGCGATTTAGAAATATTAGACTTAGAAAAACAAGATGAACTCGTAGAGCTTTTAAATATGAGTGAGTGAGTATGCATCACCTGAGTATAACCTACAAGAAGCAATTGACCATTTTCAGGATTCTAATGATCTAGAAATTAGGGAAATTGTAGCTAGTCTATCTAGAGACACCCAAAATTCTAAGTTTGGGGGTGATTATCATTCTCCATGTGCCTTACCTTTAGCTCTTATAGAGATCCCTCACTTGGTACTTGATATATGTGCCTCAACCATTGTGCCAGATTACCTTCATGATAGCTCTCCCGAACCTAATTATGTCCAGGAAGAAGTTCAGTTGTTAGAAACCCATCCTCTGGTTGATGTGGTTAACCCAGGCTATGATACCAAGATTGACTTTGTATTCCCACCAAAAACTTTTCATCCAATTGTGGGAACATATGATTTTCAGATGTGTCGGTTATTAAGTTTTCAGACTAAACCTAATTACTTTAAGAGAATAGGGTCGACACATTTGCTTAAGGAAGACCACCTCTTTCATTGTGGTCAGCTGTGTGAGTCAAATTTTATTTACTCAGAGGATCCTCAATTATTCAGGCTATTATTATGTACTTCTAAGTTTTCACTTGAGTTTTTCTAGACTATAATACCTGAATCGGATCTTAGCTATGAGGAAGTGCAGCCCAAAGAAATTTATTCAGACCCTTTCATAGAGCCTGAACCTGAACCACAACTATTTGTAGTTGTCTTAAACAGGAAACTATACAAGGTGTGCTTTATTTGCTAATTTTCTTGGGATGTTGTAGGTTCCTTTTACTTGTGATAGCCCTATTTGGTTTTGGTGATCCGCAGTTATTCCGGCTATTACTTTATGATTCTACGAGGTGACTAATTCCTTCTGATATCTGGTTGAAGACTTTAAACTTAGCACTTCTTGGGAGGTAACCCATGCTCATGCAACACGGTAATATCTTTCCTTAACTCTTTTACTTCAAGTGGTAACAGTTTCTCCTTGTTCATGCTTTTAATTTCATCTTTAGAACATTGAGGACAATGTTAGATTTAAGTTTGGGGGTATGGGAGAAACTTTTTAGTTGCAGTATAAATAAATAAACCCCATAGCCTACAAATTTATGCTTATTAAGGTCGGCACTAACCAACCTAAGTGGATGGAAACATTTTGGTTGTAGGAGTTGAGGAACCAATCTGATTAAATGGAAACATCTAGAAGAGTCTATTCATAAACGCACAGATCTCAGGTATTAGAAAATAAAACATGGTAGTTTCTCCATATCCTCGTGATGGAAACATCGAAAGAATCCTGATCACTTCTTTTATTTTTCTTTTTACCATTGCTAGGGTGAAATAGAGTGACTGAGATACCAAAAAAAAAAAATTGAGACCAGACCACTAGACCAACCGGAATAAATACAATAAAGTCGACCACTGGTACCCTTGTATATGCCAGCTGAGTTTACCTAGAGTTAGGATTATCGACCACTGGTTCCCTTGTATATGCCACTGTGTTGATATTAGTCCATACCAGTATCTCAGTCCATTAGGATAGGTTCACCTTAGTCAACATCATCCACGTTTTTCTCTTCTTAATCTATCCATGTGATTGGTTGACTCCGGTTTATGATGTCCAGAAACTATTTGAGTAGAGCTATGTCACTTTATATGAATTTTAGTATGCTTGAGTGAAAACTCGTGTACGTCAATTGGAATTTCACATAAGGGTACTTCCTCCTGTAGTCAATAAGTATGCCAACCAAGGAGATTCTTTTCCAAGGTTCTGCGTAGATAGCTAGGGTCTGGAGTAATGGTTTTGTGGGTACACCTCTGGTAAACCCTCAGGAGACAACACTCCGCCACTAGGGCCACCTAGTGGTTTAACAGCTTGCTGCACGTGCTAAGTGTAGTCATTTTATTTTCAAGATTAGATTTGCTCGAGGACTAGCAAATAATAAGTTTGGAGGTATTTGATAGACACATTTTTGTGTCTGAATTTTTCTCAGTGTCTCTATTGTTAGTCTCGATTTTTGTACTAATTTTGGTGTTTTTATGTTTGTTTAGGTGTTATTGGAGAATTACACTTGTGTGGAAAATGTTGCTCAAAAAGTGCTATTTGGAGCCCCTGAGAAAATTGATAAAGGCACCCCCAAGAAGTGTTAAAGGCACCCCAGATACAGCCACCTACTATCGGCACCCCATCACAGAATAAGGGGCACATCACCTTCTTCATTTGAAAAAACAAATTTTGGCGGGAAAACCATTTGCAACACAGTTCGGATTAGGGTTTAAAAATCAGAGGTGTTAGATTGAGACTAAAACTCTCAAATTGAATGGGTATCTTCGTATGGACTAAACAAGGCTGGTAACATCTTTTGTTTCGATTAAAATTGGTTGGAATCGTCGTTGGAAGAAAACAGGGAATGTTATTGTAGGGTTTATTCCCGAAAAGATTGTTTGGATTTTGTGAGGAGTTTTAGTCAGATTCAAGCACAGAAATCGGTTGGATTGGGCCTGTTGCGCACAAACAGGGATGATAAGTCTTAAGAAAAGGGAAGTGACATGGAGATTTCGTAAAAACAGAGTTGGAAATACCCAGAATCCTGTTGTTTTTATTTTGGAAAGAATGTATGCGCTCTCAGCGTGTTGACTCCCTCTTTGATGTGTTGGCAGCGTGTTTGGAGTATGTTAGTTGCAATTAAGCACGGAAAAATCAAAAGCAGAGCAGAGAATAGAAATAAAATATCGCAAATATGCAGCGAAGTAAATAAAGAATATATGGAGATATTACAAGGATTTTATGGAGATGTGAGTATATAATCAAGTCCTGGGGAGTCACAGAGGGGCATCGAGAGGGGGGAGAGGCTACAGAGAAGAATAAGAAGCTGCAAAGCAGATTTCTCTGCTGCTGCAGAGAAGGAGAAGCTGAAGAACAATAAACCGATAAGAACTGTCGTTCTTGACTATCACATATTCATCCAATAAACGATAGTTCTTCTGCGACACAATATAACAATAGTTCTTCACAACAGTTGTAGCAGTAAGTTGTAACGATCACTAAGCGTTGCAAACTTCTGGTTTATATTGTTTTCCTCTCTTTTTTTCGTTATAAACACTATTTGAGCTATAAAAATATATTTTGATTGTGACTTTCACTATGTGGAGCTAAACCCATCACTGGGGCGATGGAGAAACCAAAATTCATCATGGGGTAAATTCATTTAATTCTTTATATGACTAGTTGCATTAAATTAAAATTAGAAAAAGATTTTTCTTAATTAATTGTCATTTCATTTGATGGTTTATGCTTAGGATTAATCCTTTTGATATTCCATGCTTAAGATTTACAATTAATATTTTAAGAATCTACCTTAGGCAAAGAAATAGAGTCAAAATTCTTACTGAATGAGCTATAATGGTTTAGAATGAATAGGTGAATCGCATGTATTTGAATATTTGGTGAAATCCTAGTCCTAGTACCTTTCGAAACATTGTTATTATTTTGTATATATTTGCTAATTTTATAATTTAAATCTAAAAATCAATCTTATCAAGTTCGAGTGAACGACAACCTTACTACCACTTTCTACAACATTATTGATTCACATCACCATCCACCATTCCGTGGACTGTAGCCGTTTCCACCACTCCACTGACTGGAGCCAAGCGTCATCTCTACTGATCAGTATCCAAAATTCCAGCGCCATCTCCGCTTGTTCCGTGGTCAATCCAGTCATCATCATTATTCTGTAGCTAAGGTTGCGGTGCCAGCATTAGCATTCCGCTACCGAACCTACATCACTAGCGTTAGCTCTCCGTGACCAAAGTGGCAGTGCCAACACCAGCACCCTATAGAAAAGCCGGAAGTATGCCAAGCCGCCAATGCAAGAACCATGGATTCCACATGACTCATGCCAAAGGTTAGCCAAATTCATCTTGGCAATCTCTTCATGACTTTCCCTTTTGATTTTATCCTTGTCTATCACAATCTTATGCTTACCCCGCAACAATGCCACTTTTACGAGCTAAGTAGGTGACTTAATATTGATGGTGGTTTTTAGTTCATGGCTAAATTTGTAAAATTCTATCTACCTGACCCGGCATCAGATGTAGTATACATTGATATGTCTATATTCCTCAGGGAATTTTGGGTATATCAAAAATATGATAAGTGCCTATGTCTCTCTTCATATTATATTGAAACTCAAGCTCCTAGATGAATTGTTCACTAGTATAGAGCCTAATGAGTGTATAAGCTCCAAGCTGCATTACTCACAAATGTCGGAACCTGCTGAGTACTTTTATTGTGCTTATGTTCCCTGGCAGAACCCTTAATATTAGTATGTCATGACGTATTTGTGTTCACTTTCAGCTGAGTAGCACGGACCTCCAAGTACCAGTACTTATGTTCCCCAGAAGAACCTTTAATATTGGTATGGCATGACGGATTTGTATTCACTCGCAGCAGAGTAGCACGGATATCCAAGTACCAGCGTTGTTCCCCGGCAGAACCCTTAAAATTGGTTTGGCATGATGGATTTGTGTTCACTCGTAGCAGAGTAGCACGGACCTCCAAGTACCAAGGTCAAGGCCCTTACACAAAATACTCAGTTATAAAGCAAAGAATAAACAGAGTCGCGGAATAAGAGTAAGAACTAGGGAAGCGTGGACCAACCATAGGCGAGCCAACGCCACTTGGCCACGCCCCATGCTACCCAACCATCCCATATTCCTTTTTCGACCAATCAGGTCGCTTTAAACCTGCCACACTCCAAATGAGTTGTGGTTGGGCCCATACTTGTCGACCTGTTTATGGGTGAAAATTATTCCTGCCGGTTTTGGTAATTTGGGGGTGTGTGGATGAGAAATGAATCTAAACCCTAAATAAATGTACTGCACAAGAGTGATTTTGATTCGAGAGATCAATCTATACAATTCTGGCCTAAACAAAGAAATGGCCGTTCCAGACTTGTTTCGGTCACAAAGTGAAGGAGATGGGGTTGATCTTAGGGAGGGAAGCAAAGAAGGTGTTGATATTATGAAGGTTTAGGTTGTTTATGACTTATATCAGAATACCGACCTGGCTTTCAATAATATAAGCAATCAGTTCTGGGTGTTTGAATACGTTGTATCAACACTTGGTTTCTGTCGGTCCTGTCTATGTTGGAAATAGGGAGGAGAACCTATTTATACAAGTCATTAAGCCTAACCCTCGTATCTCGTGGAAAGTGGAGGAAGTTGAGTGATGGAGTAATGGGGTCGTGTGGGTGATCGCACGATCACATCTTAGCCCACTTCTTCCATCATTGCTAACTGTCCATGCTTCTTGACACGTTCTTGTGATGGCGCGTTGCACTCTGCACACTGTAAATCACCAGACCAATACCCCAGTAAGTATCCCCCAGTTTGTGACATGTTTGATGTCTCGAGTGTGGATCGTGGGACCCACGGGAAGTAGCATACGGTGCTAGGTTAAATAACTAAGTTATTTTGGAAATCGATATTTATGAAATATCATGTGTATTCTATGCATGTAATGCATCGAATATACTCATCATGGATGAAGCATCGCTGTTTCAAAGCTTAATGGAGTAGGTTGCGGATTAAGCATCTTAAAATAGATGCATGCCTAGCCATCTTCGAATAAACGTTTGGAGGCTACGCAAGCAAGCTCTCCCTTGGTCGATCATTCCATGCGGTAGAGTGACGGATGGTAATCACCACGACACTTTATTGGACATTTAACTCCTAGCCTGGGATGCCCAACCAAGATGGTAGAGTTAGACGGACGAGATGATCCATGACGCATTTGCGACCGTTGATTAGGGTTTTGAAGAGGTGCGCAAGCATCACTCTTCATCTTGGTTGAAACCAATCATGGGAAGTGTTTTAGGCAGGACCGACCAAGCATGCATGTAGACGGCATGCTGGTGTACACGTCCGTTCCTCACTGCCCCATGAAGGTGCGATCTAGGCCACTCAAGTTTACCGGTAAAGAGGAGTGGCTGAGATTGATTTGAGAAAGGAATCCTGTACCGAAAAGGAGTTGGGTATCGTACGTCCATGCTTATTTTGGGCGCACGAATCAAGGTTCCTAGCCATGGTCAGTCTTGGACGATTGGTCATGCGTGTAGACGTGCCCACAGTGATCGTGTTGACATGCTCAGTACCTTTTAAGTCTACATTTATACCTTCCATCTATGCATGCGAAGATGGACGCCCGTGATCGATTAGCGACACATGTAATATGCTGCAAACCCTAATTAGGGTTTTGGATCGGTCGTGTGTACACAACTTCAACCTAACGATTTGGCAGGCTATGATCCTCCTTTGGAGAGGCCGACCATGTGGGACCCACATTGGGTCGGTGGTGAACACGGTGATACCTGACTGACAGTTATGGGTTTGATCTAAGCCATCTAAACATGCCGGTGAAGTTGGATGGTTGTGATTAATTTAAGACCCTTAGCGACCCTTAAAGCATTACGCCAGCCGAACTTTGGACGAACGTTTTCTCCTCATTGGCTAGGTCGTGAGATGGTCGGCTATGCAGGTAGAAAGGGGGCCCGTCGATATACCCAACGGTGCTTGCGCGACCAGTAATGGGACTATCCGTGTCGTCCAATTGTACCGGCGAAGACGGACGATCGTGATGGATTTGAGACTGCCATAGGCAGCCCTTGCTCATACGAGCTCCTCCAAGTCGTTCCATACCAGCATGTACATCCAACTTCAGGATGGTGTTTGGTGGTCGTTCGGAGGGTGTGACTTGTACCCGACCGGCCATGGCGTTAATGGGCCCACCGGTGGTCATTTCGGTGGTTGCCTGCTCCTGCTAGGGTTCATCTAGGATGGTTAAATCGTGCGTCCAACTTGCGTGGTCGTAATTGTTTCCGAGACTGATATGGACAATTTAGATTCAAATATGCTCGATAGGGCTAGTATAACACACCAAGAGATGATTCTCCTTTTCAGAGAATGGTGTAGCATGTACGGGTATTTCGTTCATGCCTCACTATTGATACTTGGATATTCATGTTACTCTGCTGAGAGTAACAATCAGTCATCATGTCGCACCAACAATGAGAGTTATGTTGAGAACAATACAGGGAATACGAGGTGATTTATGCATTAATTAATAATGCTAAAATTCACAGAATACTTGGGGATTGTTTCTACATGCTCCATTCTGGGTGAATTAATAAAGCGGAGAAGTATTCATCACTTATCAAATAGCCTTATCCTTTGCAGGATGTCGACACAAAAATTGGTTTTACAACTTTAGCCCTGAACTAAAATCCACCATCAATATTAAGTCACCTGCCTAGTACATGATGGTTACACTATTGTGGGGTAGGCATGATATGGTGACATATACAACGTAAGAAGACAAGATAAAGGAAGCTTACCCGGAGAAGCTTTGATCGATCGTTAGTAATTTCCCCCGTGAACATGCGGCATGTGTATGGGGCTTTGGCGGGACCGGCTTCCTTCCTTGGGTGTTTGAAAAAAAAGAGGAATCCTTTTCCCATAAGGATTCTCCAACTTTTTGTCTATAAAATGGGACCGACCCCTCTTTTTTTTCTCGCTCGGTCAGCTCTTCCCTATTGCCGCCGATGATCATGTTTCCACCGCCGGAGCTTTCCACCGCCGGAACTTGCTGACGTAACCACCTCGTTGTTGATGTCATTGGACCTTGCTGTTGCTGTCGCACGTCCGTCAACAAATAAGATAAGTGCTTTATTATTTTCTCATTGCTTTGTGTGTTTTTTTTTCTTTCGGTATAAACCTTAATTCCTTAGGTAAACCTCTTTTGCTCTTGAGAGAATTATCACATTGTAGATAAAGCCTCCTCGCAGGATTAACTCCACCAATGAAATTAATAGCAAAGTAATTTATATTGCTAGGATTTCTTAGTGAAACAAGCCATGAATCCCATATGAACATACTGCTTTTGCTCCTTTTCCATTGTTGCATGCAAAAATTAGCTTTTAGATTATAGCTTGAAAAACCCTTGGCTTGAATTTCGTAGACACAATTCCCATGAATAAAGAAAAATCGTGATATGATACGTGCGAATGAATGCGTGCCCGCCATACATGCTTGATTGAGCGTGGGTCCCACCGTGTACGCCTGATCGAACATCGATCTTATACCAGCCTTGTGACCTCGACCAACACCGGCTTCGTGACCTCGATCGTCCTTGCTTGCTGACATGGCTCAATACAAGACTTGTGACATTGATCGGCTTTGCCCAATACCGGCTTGACGTGACCTAACACTAGCTTACTTGACTGACATGATATCAGTCTTGCTTGCATGGCCCAATACCTACTTAACTGACGTGATGTCAGTCTTTCTTGGGGATATTAGCCCTATAATCTCGACCAACACAGGCTTCACGTACTTAACCAACACCTGCCTTGTTTGGTGACGTGGCCTAATACCGCCCTTGTTTGGATCCAATATCGGCCTTTCCTGCTTTTCCCAGCTTGGTGTATTTTAACGTGAATGTGTGTCCTTCTCGATCGGGACTACTTGTTTTCATACAAGTACTGACTCCCCTTCTTCTCCTTTATTGTAGAATAAATAAAAAGGCTCCTGCTAAGATGTCTTATGGGAATAATGCTGATGCTAAGTCAGGGAGTGTGGACAGCTTCAAAGATATGCCGAACATAGATGATGAGTTGTTCCCCATGCCTTTTCCTAAAATTAGAAAGCATCCTTCTCACAAGATAGTCCTGCTCTCTGGTTCAGAAAATATGGAAGCTGATCCATCCTCTTCTTCAGCACTTGTGATGAGATTCTGTCTTCGGAGAAATGAGTATCCACCTTCACCTATTGACTTCAATATTTGTCATACCCCGCTGAGTCCTTATGAAGGATGGATGAGACGCATGTTGAATAATAAGAGTATTAAGGCTAATTTGATCAAAGCGCAAATCCTTGATGCGGTCATGGCATCCGCCGCTCTTCAAGTTAAGAAAAATGCGGCAGGCTTGATCACTTTCATTTCTCGGTGGCGTTCATCTACTTATATAGCCATATGTAGATGGGGAGAGATGACCATTAATCTGGAAAGTGTGGCCGCATTGATGAACATTCCTGTCGCTGGAAGCTTCTTTTACAAACTTTCTGATGCATAACGTCGCAATTATAATGCTTTACTTCGAAAAGCGGGAGAATTTGATGACCTGGAGAAGGAAAAGAAATATAAGAAATGCTTTTATACTTGGTGGGTGTCGGAGTGGTCTCCTACAGACCCGAAACCAGATCATGAGTTGGAAGACGATCTCAGCGTGATTGCATTTCTGTCTTTGTGGCTATCCAGAGACATATTTGATGATGGTTCTGGAAGGAAGACCATAAGAGGCGACCTTGTCATGTTTTCTATAAGGCTGGAAAAAGGTGAAGTCCTTCCCCTAGGTGCCTTGTTTCTTGGATCATTGTATTCTCATCTGGACGCCTTAGCAACGGACATGCATGCTTCCAATGGGTATAAAAAGGTGGAGTCGCATATCCACATTGCTTTTCTTCAGGCATTTTTGTGGGAACATTTCAAAAGTTATGCTCATGTTCCTGCAACTTCACTCAGAAGTTTGTATGGTGGTTCGAGAATACTTCGTTAGCAGAAGAGATGTCCAAAAAATGGTGTGAAGTTAGTGGATGTCTTCGACAATGTGTCCTCCATATATTTTTTTCCATGGGGGATGATCCATCCTCCCATTGTTCAGCCAAAGACTTTTGCTACTATTCTTGATGCCATGTTGCGTACTGATACTGGAACCGCAAGTCTTGGAAAACTTATTTACTGGCGAAGCTGCACTCCAGGATATATCATGTCTTTATTTGACGAAAAATTTACCGTGACTCCGTACAATATTGACAGGGCTTCTCGGCAAATGGGATTTTACCAGGGTGTTCCATTTCTTCGTCCGTTGAAGGCTCCAAAAGAACTCTTTCTGGACATTCTTAGTGCTGATATGTTTTCATCAGTGCAGAGCCTTCCTTTCCTTCCTATCGGAAGAAATACGACGGTAACCAGCAGGTATAGGGAATTTTGGAGGGAGAAATTGTTAACCTTTTAGAAATTCTCGGAGGAGGTTGTGACAGATTCCCGTGGCGAACCATCTTATGATGTTTTGAAGGAATATTCTCGGTTGAAGCCACTTCCGGGTAAACGAACCAGAGCCAACACTGTTGATAACTGCAGTCCCTAGGATGTAGGAGCTAGGTCCAAGAAGCAAGCATGTGGTCCTGTGGTTTTCAATTCTTCTCATATGTAGGTACTTATAATTTATTTCCTTCACTCTTCTAACCCCGTCTGTCTTGAATAATTTTTTACTAAGGATGATTCTTATTCGAAATCAGGGGATCCCGAAAGAAAATGCTTTTACGAGGCTGGCACGCGGCCATGATGCGGCTTTGGAGAAGTCCGGTAATACTGATCTTCACGATGAGAAGTCTGGTGACACTGACCCTCTTCAAGACAATGACATAGATGGTGCGAGCTCAACTGAAAGAGATAATTCCCAGAGCGGAAACTTCAGTGAACTTGCAGATGAGGCCGTGGCAGAAATCAGTCTTCAAAGTGAAACAATCATCACGAGGAATGCATGAGAGACAACACCCATGACGATTGAAATAACTCCCTCCAAAGAATCCCCTGAACAAGCTCCGGCAATCGTCAAATCAATCATAGGATCTTCCGCAGCTGAGAAGGCTTCTGAAAAAGTTTTGGTGATGCAACCCGTTGTTCCTGGAGATGTCTTTGAGCCTCCTTTTAATACTCCTTATACAGGTCATGTGCTGGTTGGAGGATTCAGTGTGCCGGCTAGGTTCGAGGAGTTGTATACTAAAATATGGAAGAAGCATGGTCACATCTCCACCTCTCATAAGCTTAAAAGTCGCTTTGTATCAGTCAAACGCGTCGAAGAAGATTTATCTTCTATTTATGGCATGAGCATCGTGACTGGGTGCACTATTTCTGAAGAGGTAACCGAAAACTGGAAGTTCCACCGGGACGTGTTCGTGAAGTATGAGTTTAACGCATCCTAGTTCTGTGAAGGACTCGCTGAAATCCAGAAGCTGCAAGGCGAGATGCATGAAGTCCCTTCCGCATACTGCATCGCTCTCCATGAAGAGGAGATTGAAAGGATGTCTAATGATTTGAAGTTGGAACAGGTCGTTCTCCAGAAAATAAAAGTCGTTCTTGCAAAGAAGGATGGATTGTTGCTGAAGGACTTCCCTTAAATGATTTATGCCATCTACTTATGCTTTTTTCTTTTAGGAGTTTTGAGTGATATGAGGGTTTCCTTTTACAACTTTATTTTAGGTATTGAACTAACATGTAATTGAATTTTGAATTGGTTTGTTTTGAGATAGTTTTGTAAATGGTTTTTCTGAAAGAGATTTTTTTTTTGAAGAAATTTGCATTCTGATCATAAATAACGTGACTATTCTAATGATATCATTCATGGCACGTAAAGTTGTGAATGTCGTGTAAAAATGGACACGTCTAAGGGGAGAATATGATGTTTACTATGGTTTGCATCATTGTATCTCTTTCTTAATGGGACGTAAAGTCCCCAGTGGGTTCTAAAACTATCTTTCCATAAATTTGTTTAATAAAACTTACTTGTTCTTCGAAATTCCATCTGCATGAAATTGGACTTTCCTTTGCGCTTGCTCCGAGGAATTGCATGTGCTAATCTTCGGAGACATGAGGAAAATCTTCTGAACTAAGCTTCTTTTGGAAAATACGCTTCAGGGCATTACATTCACTGGTAGGGTGGTGAAGAAAACGATGATAGTGATAGTATCCCGGATCTATCATCTCCTGATCAGTCAGTTGTCGCCATACTTGGGGAAGTTGGACTTCTCCGTCTCGTACCCATATTTCCAATAATTCCAAGACTTTATTCATGTAAAATGGGAAGTGCGGGTATCTTGATCCAGGATTTTCTTGCATTGATGGATACTGCTGTGATATCCCTTGTTGACCTTGATATGAAGAACGTTTCGGAGTCGGGACGCAAGTGTGTGTCAATGTATACGCGGACTGCTTGCTTGACCATTTCTTCTGATACGCAAATGCTTTAGAGGGACTTGTATCAACGAGAGCATTATTGTCAGGCGGTTGAGTCAGGTATTCCCAGCCTATGTATTCATGTGACTCTTGGATGATTTCTCCTTCCTCAGGTGGTTCTTCGTTTGGCTGAAAAGTTGCAGCAGATTGGAAAACTTTCTGTACTTCATCAAGGGTTTTGAGATATAAATCTCCCAGCAAGGTTTCATAAGATGTCCCTTTTCCTTTGTCCGATAAAGTTTGTGGCATTCCTGATAAGTCATTTTCTCTGTAGAGTTACTTTGAGCCTCATTCTTTAGCCGGATCATGCCGTTCGTCTCTCCATGGCCTCCTGGTGTGACCATGTGTTCTTTCTGTGTTCTCGCTGGTAGAAGAACGATTTCTAGATAGAGATTCAACTGTGTCGTCATTCGCGATGCTCCCTGGGTAAGCACCTGATGGACCTTCTTGCAATTGAACTGCTATATCATTCAAAATACGGAAGGTCTCACTCTGCCTTCTAGCGATACCATCCTAGTTTGCTATGACATCTTCTATCATTCTGACTACACTCTTCATGAGGTTTGGATTATTCATGGCTTCTGGATAACTCGGCTGGTGAGGATACATCATAAGACATGAGCCCGACTTTTATGATCGAAAGAAATGAACATGTTGATGTTTGAAATAGACCTAAGATATTAATCTCCCACTGTGGTCGCCAATTGTTTATGGGTGAAAGCTATTTCTGCCAGTTTTAGTAATTTGGGGGTGTGTGGATGATAAATGAATCTAAACCCTAAAAAAATGCACTGCACGGGAGTTCTTTTGATTCGAGAGATCAATCTATACAATTCTGGCCTAAACCAAGAAATGGCCATTCTAGACTTGTTTCGGTCACAAAGTGAAGGAGATGGGGTTGATCTTAGGGAGGGAAGCAAAGAAGGTGTTGATATTGTGAAGGTGTAGGCTGTTTATGACTTGTATCAGAATACCGAACTGGCTTGCAATAATGTAAGCAATCAGTTCTGGGTGTTTGAATACGTTGTATCAACACTTGGTTTCTTTCTATCCTGTCTGTGTTGGAAATAGGGAGGAGAACCTATTTATACAAGTTATTAAGCCTAACCCTCGTATCTCGTGGGAAGTGGAGGAAGTGGAGTGATTGAGTAATGGGGTCATGTGGGTGATTGAACGATCACATCTTAGCCCACTTCTCCCATCATCGCTAACCGTCCATGCTTTCTGACACGTTCTTCTGATGGCGCGCTGCACGCTGTAAACCTCCAGACCAATACCCCAGTAAGTATCCCCCAGTTTGTGACATGTTTGATGTCTCGAGTGTAGATCGTGGGACCCACGGGAAGTAGCATACGGTGCTAGGTTAAATAACTAAGTTATTTGGGAAATCGATATTCATGAAATATCGTGTGTATTCTGTGCATGTAATGCATTGAATATACTCCTCATGGATGAAGCATCGCTATTTTAAAGCTTAACGGAGTAGGTCGCGGATTAAGCATCTTAAAATAGGTGCATGCCTAGCCATCTTCGAATGACCGTTTGGAGGCAGCGAAAGCAAGCTCTCCCTTGGCCGATCATTCCATGTGGTAGAGTGACAGATGGTAATCACCACGACACCTTATTGTCCGTTTAACTCCTAGCCTGGGCTGCCTAACTAAGCTGGTAGAGTTAGGCGGACGAGATGATCCATGACGCATCTGCGACCGTTGATTAGGGTTTTGAAGAGGTGTGCAAGCATCACTCTTCGGCTTGGTCGAAACCAAATATGGGAAGTGTTTTAGGCAGGACCGACCAAGCATGCATGTAGACGTCATGCTGGTGTACACGTCCGTGCCTCACTGCCCCATGAAGGTGTGATCTAGGCCACTCAAGTTTACCGGTAAAGAGGAGTGGTTGAGATTGATTTGCGACATGAATCCTGTGCCGCAAAGGAGTTGAGGACCGTACGTCCATGCTTATTTTGGGTGCACGAATCAAGGAAACTATCCATGGTCGGTCTTGGACGATTGGTCAGGCGTGTAAACGGGCCCACAGTGATCGTGTTGACATGCTCAGGACCTGTTAAGTCTACATCTACACCTTCCATCTATGCCTACGAAGATGGACGCTCGTGATCTATTAGCGACACATGTAATACGCCGCAAACCCTAATTAGGGTTTTGGATCGGTCATGTGTACACAACTTCAACCTAATGGTTTGGAAGGCTATGTTCCTCCTTTGGGGAGGCCGACTACGTGGGACCCACATTAGGTCGGTGGTGAACATGGTGATACCTGACTTATAGTTATGGGTCTTATCTAAGCCATCCAAACATGCCGGTGAAGTTGGATGGTCGTGATCAATTTAATACCCTTAGAGACCCTTAAAGCATCACGCCGGTCGAAATTTGGACGAACGTCGCCGGTGTACACAACGGTGCTTGCGCGACCGGGAATGGGACGATCTGCGCCGTCCAA
Organism: Papaver bracteatum; assembly: GCA_023529315.1. NCBI lineage: Eukaryota > Viridiplantae > Streptophyta > Magnoliopsida > Ranunculales > Papaveraceae > Papaver > Papaver bracteatum. Next base: position 864,198 of record JAJJWX010000650.1, read on the forward strand.
TTGTGCCGGCGAAGACGGACGATCGTGATAGATTTGAGACTGTTGTAGGCAGACCTTGCTCGTATGAGCTCCTCCAAGTCGTTCTATACCAGCCTGGACATCCAACTTCAGGCTGGTGTTTGGTGGTCGTTCGGAAGGTGTGACTTGTACCCGACCGGCCATGGCGTTAATGGGCCCACTGGTGGTCATTTCGGTGGTTGCTTTCTCCTGCTAGGGTTCGTTTAGGCTGGTTAAATCGTGCGGCCAACTTGCGTAGTCGTGATTGTTTCTGATACTGATATGGACAATTCAGATTCAAATATGCTCGATCGGGCTAGTATAACACATCGAGAGATGATTCTCTTTGTCATAAAATGGTGTAGCATGTACAAGTATTTCGTGCATGCCTCACTGTTGATACTTGGATATTCATGTTACTCTGCTGAGAGTAACAATCAGTCATCATGCCGCACCAACAATGAGAGTTCTGCTGAGAACAGCACAGGGAATACGAAGCGATTTATGCATTAATTGATAATGCTAAAATTCACAGTATACTTGGGGATTGTTGCTACATGCTCCATTCTGGGTGAATTAATAAAATGGAGAAGTATTCATCACTTATCAAATAGCCTTATCCTTTGCAGGATGTCGGCACAAAAATTGGTTTTACAACTTTAGCCCTGAACTAAAATCCACCATCAACACATCCCTATTTCCCATAGAGCAATCTCTAAAGCCGTCACACTCACACTACAAGTGTATCCACGCCCATATTTGGACGGCCCTCTCTTTCAACCAATCAGGTCGCTCTAAACTTGTCACACTCATATCAGAAGTATGGCCACTCGTGTTTGGCCGGACCTCTCTTTTTCGACCAATAAGGTTGCTCTAAACCTTCCACAGTATTAAAAAAGAGAAGCAAATTCACGCCAATACCAAATTGGCTTTCCCAAAGTTGCGCCAACTGGTCAATTACCATGCCAAATCGGCTTCCAAAAGATTGTACAAACAACTGGGAACGTTTGGTAAACAATTTAAGTATGATCTACATTCCAAAAGTTTCGTATGGATGTCTAGCATAACATACTAAAAATTCAAATCAATCGGAGTAACGAGCTAAAAGATATAGCATAAAAGGAGATATACGTCATGGATGAAAACTGACAGAATCCCTCCTGAATTCTTCCTGAATTTTACTATCGCGATATTTTCACCTTCTAAACGAGCTCAAAACCAAGATATTCCCACTTAAGATGATAGGAAATTCTTTTTTGATCATAATAGAGGGAGGACCGTCAAAATCCGAGTTCGTACGATATTAGTGAAGGTCCCACATCTGAATTTCATGATTACGAAATTTCATGAGTTAACACAAAACAGAAGGTAGCCATAATCAACGGATACCCTTCCTTATGAGATGTAATCTCAGCCATCCAAGTTCTCCACCGAACTGACAGACTTGTGGAAACTTTTAGGAGACCAACCACCTAAGTCTAGTGGCCACGGCTACGCTAGGCGCCACTTGCACCATCGTGCCGCTGGCATGCACAGACTATGCCATCCATTCCACCGTGCCTACCATACTAACTGGCAAGCCAAATGCGCCTTACCACAACAACATATTAATCGACATACCAATAGGCCACTCTTCCAAGGTAACATACCATTAGCCACTTTATCATTGGCCATGCCACCAAGCCCTAATCTTACCACGGCGTCAAATCCGAGCTTTGGCCATGCCGCCAAGCCCTAATTTTACCACGGAGGCATATCTTAGCTTTGGCCATGCTACAACGCCAAAAGCGTGGCCATGCCACAATGCCACTGACATGCCTCCATGCCACGGATACTAGTATGCCGCTATGCCACGGCTACTAGCATGCCACCATGCCACGGCTACGCCACTAGCATGCCGCTATGCCATGGATCCACCAGGAGCTACTATGCTAATGGCGTCACTTCTCTATACAACAAGATGCGGCCATAATTCATGGCCACTCTTCCTCATGAGATGCAATCTCAGCCATCTAAATTCGCCACTGAACTGACGGACTTACGGAAATCCCCATGAAACCCGCTACGCCAGGCGCCACTTTGCTACACAAAAAATATGTGGCCATAATCAATGGCCACCCTTCCTCATGAGATATAATCTCAGCCATTCAAGTTCGCCACCAAACTGACGGACTTGTGGCAAGTTTTAGGCGGCCGACCAAGGCAAGCCTAATAGTATCACATGCTATTTTCTTATGGAAAAGTCTCTTGACTTTGACTTACCACACATAGCAACCTGCTACACGTTTTCCACGAAAACACTCGAGACATCAAACATGTCACAAACTGGGGGATACTCATCAGGGTATTGGTCTGGCAGTTTACAGTGTGCGGTGTGCAATGCGCCCGTTACAAGAAAGTGTCATGAAGTAGAGCAATTAGTGGTGGTAAAAAGTAACGATGTAAACAATTCATTGCCTTCATCATGGAAATATAATGACTGACAGTTACACGAATTCACTTCCCTCATCATGGAAGCATAACGTTTGACGGTTACACGTTACTCTATTCTTCCACCACTCAATCGTTTCCACTTCCTACGAGGCCAGGGTACGTTTCAATATGACTTGTATAAATAGGCTTTACCTATTTTCACCAAAAAGCAAGTTTTTTGGTCGGCAATAATATAGTATCCAGAAATCACCAAGAACTGATAGCTTTCACTTTGCAAGCCAGATCCACTTTTTGATACAAGTTATAAAACAAGCCATATCTTCAGAATCAACCATTCTGGTCTCAACACTTTCTTCGCTTCCCTCCCTAATACCAACCCTTCTCCTTCAGTTTGTGACCGGAGCAAGCCTGGAATGGCCATTTCTTGGTTTAGGACAGGATTGTACAGATTGATCGATCTCTCGAATCAAAAGTACTCCCATGCAGTACATTGTTTAGGGACTAGATTCGTTTCTCATCCACACACCCAAAATTATTGAAATCAGCAGAAACAGTTTTCACCCACAAACACTAGCGAAATAAGATATTGTGGAATCACAAAAGATGAGACGAAATTGTTTGTAACTACTTTTCTATCTTGCATATCGGAGAAATTAATCTCAAGCCAATCTTACGATTGCACTCAATTATGATACAAATAGCAAAATCAAATCACGCAACTACAGATAAAATAGTTGGGTATATCTTCACAATCCCAATGACGTCTTTAAGTCGTTAACCTACAGGGTCTCGAGAGAAACCTAAGGTTAAAGGAGAATCAACTCTAGCTTACACAACTAGTATCACACATGATGTATGGGGATTAGGTTTCCAAATTGCTAGAGTTCTCCTTTATATAGTCTTCAAATCAGGGTTTGCAATCTAAGTTACCTTGGTAACAAAGCTTTTAATATTCACCATTAGATGAAAACCTGATTAGATTCAAGCTAATATCTTTCAACTGTTGGATCGAATCTTAGATTGTTATACACAAATAAAATATACTTCATTTAGGTTTGAGTAACCGTACCTAAATGTGTACACTTAGTTGGTTCAATAGTAGTTAACCAATGGTTAGCCATATCAGCACTTTCATATCAACCTTATTCATCTTCACCATAACTAGTTCAAATGAGTCAAATGAACTAGTTAGAGAGTTGTTCAATTGCTTAGATCTCATAAAAGTATATAATACACAATCGAAGAAAAATTGGTTTTGATTCACTCGAATCGATTCATGAACATTATAGCCATAGTTTGCAAAGATTGCATTCCTTAGTATATATAAATTTTTAGTTCATGAACAAACCGATTTTAGAAAGTAACCTACCTAAGTATGCGAACAGGTACGCATACTTAAGTAACCGGACTGAGTTTGGTTTTACTTTCAAATTCCAGCAGAAATTCACGGTCGTAAACTTTTCGCTAGTACGCGTACAGGTACGCATACTATCCTGGATTTTCAACAACCGCCAGTACGCGTACGCATTCTTTGGGTTCCCAGTTTTGGACTTATACACAAATGTGAAAACACACACTATGCTTATATCCAAATATGGTTACATGTTATAAACTCTTTATTTCAATCATTAAAACATTCTTAGAGGATGTTATATAGTTGTTATTCACAAACTATTTTTCATCAAAGTAATTTTCAAGATATTGAAATAATCAACATGACTTTCGTCACGAGTAAAGATGAACTTGGCCAAAGCGAAAGATTACCAACACATATTTCGAAAAATAGATAGGCGAGATAAACTCGGCTCGAAATAGCAAATGTGTATAATCAAAATCTATATAGTAATACGAATTTTGTCTCAAAATAGGAGATAGAGTAGATAGACTTTTGAGTGATAGATAAGTTCAAGTCTCCGCATACCTTTTTGTCGATGAAGTTCCACCAGTTCCTTGAGTAGTTCTTCGTCTTTTCATGATGAACGTCGTGGAGTCTAGAGCTCAACTACACTTACTATCCTAGTCCGAGACTTAGCTATAAGTAGACTAGAAATCAAGACTTATAGTTTTGGCAACTAAACTTGACAAACAAGCTTGAAATAGCAACGCTTTCGAGTTCGACCGAGCAGTACTCTAACACTGATAATTATTTGAACGACTCTTTCTTAAAGAATTACTACCCATGATTTATTAATCACGACGATTTTCTATGGAGTATTTGCTCCAGTCGAACAAATCTTCCTAAGTGTAAATAACTTTTGGATGACTTGGATCCCTCATCGAACAAAACCAATCAATACCTTCATCATTCTAGCGACGAAGAGAGGATGAAGCATCCCATGATTCTCGAAGAACGTCCTTAGGTTTAAAGGAGGCAAAATGATAATTAGACCTCGGTTTTCCGATCTTCTCCAACACCGATAGAATGATGAAGGGAGATTTATGGTATATTGTTTTACTATTATTATTAGTATTTTATTAATAATAATTTTAGTAAAAATATAATTGATTTTCGGATTTATTTATTAGGGAAATTTTAGGATAATCTGGTGTTGATACATGAAAATATGCTAATTGGGCCATAAGGTCCTTAGAATGGTTTATAAGCCCAAGTACATAAAGGGATTGGGGACTTGGGGGCTTGATCTGGTCCAAAGGGACTTGGTCCGACCCGAAGTATAATATCCAATGGTAAAAAGGAGAATGAGGTAGTCAAAAGAGAGTAAAAGGCTATTCACCAAGGAGTCAAGGTTGGCTTGGATAAAACGAAATGGTAATAAAGGTAATAGAAGACATGTATACCCATGAGGTAAGAGGGGGAATACTATAAATATGTCATTATATTTTGAGGGGATCCTTTTTCTCTCTCTCCTTCTCATTTTCTCTCTCTTCACTTCTAAGGGGGTTAGGCTTGCTGTGATTTGGACTAGCTTATCCTTTCCATTTTCACCCAACAACATCGCGACCACAGTGGGAGAGGCTTAGTCACTCGTCCAGCAAGACCCATCCGCTAAATTCTCACAACTTCATCTCAGTGCCACTTTCTTTTCTCTTCTCCTCTTGGCTCACCTCTCGCCTCCCTTACTTGACACTTCATTTTTACAATTCTCTATCTGCTTGACTCCATGATCAGCGCCACTTTACCACATCAACGCTTTTGGATACAAATCTTCTTCCAACTTCTACTTCTCCAGAAGTATAAGTCAGAAACAAAACTAAAAAGCTGACTTTTCTGCTTTTAGAAGTCATTCTGAAATATTATTGCCAAACTGACTTCTGACTTTTTGACTTCCAGAAGTCAAAAAATAACCTCTGAGTGTGCATCCAAACGCGCTAAGTCTGGAGGAAAAAAGAAGAAGAAGAAGTCATTTAGCACTATGATCCACAAATTTATAGTCTACTCCTTTGACAGAAAAGAAATTTTATTGTAAGATTAAAGGAATCAAGGATGAAAATTTACAATACTCTTCACTCTATAAGAGACACTGTAAGGATTTTTAATGTCAGTTTCTTGTGCTCTTCCCTACATAATATTTCAGTTGGGCACAATGTGAGGATGCACATACCAACACATTTACTCTGTGTTGGGGTGAGAATCAATTTTCTCACCATGAATTGCTCAGACAATATCATCATGATATTTCACATCCTTGGAAGTGTTTTTTCATTGGGCCGACCGACCGGAAGGCCTGAAGAGAGGGAGTCCCTTTAATGGCCATTTTTTTGTAAAATGATACCTCATATAAATTTGTAATTTCATAAAAATATTTTGGTAGTGTGCAATTGATAATACGAAAATAACCTTTCCTTTTAGAGCAGGGATATAAAGTGAGGGTTCTCATTCAATATGAATGAGTTTCACTAGATTTGATCAAATTAGGTGTTGCTATGGAGTGAGAACACTCACTCATTCATCAAAAATCACTCACATACTCATTCAAATGAGTGAATGGTAGAAAGTCTTCACTAGGAGGCTGATCTTCTGTCTCCTCAGAAAAATTTGTGCTAGGAGGCTGATCTTCTGCCTCCTGGATATTTAAAAATAAATAAATAATATAACTAAAATCAGGTTGGGGAGGCACATGATTAGCCGTTTGGGTGATTTTTTCTCCCTCAAGCGGCTGATGATCAGCCTATTCAAGGAAATTTCCCTACAAGCGGCTGATCATGTGCCTCTTAGTGTGTATCTTAGCCTATCCCATGGTTGGAAACATATTCTTTCACTCAATTTGGCAGTGAATGAGTGTTAAAAACACTCACTCCGTAGCCCTTGCTCTTAGTCCAATTAATATAACTCCTTATGTATCTTATTTTTTTAAGGGTCATAATTGGCAACCAAACTTTAATATAACATATCTAAAAATCCATGCCTTGGAATTTTATAAATTTTATCTCGTTGGAAAGGTTTTAAGAAAATCTACGCAATAAGTACAAATAACAATATCAAATTTAGAGTTTTTACAAAAAATCCGTAGGTGTTTATCATTTTAGGCACAATTTTAGAAAATTAAATTTATATCCATTATGCAAACTACCACAAAGGATACATAATACTTTATGTAGCCATATTTTGGTTTATGCATCAACTAATTTTCCGTTGCAACTATTAATCGATGTACTCCCTCCTTTTCAAGAAAAGTGATACTTTCACTTTACGCACAATTCTCGAAAATCGAATGCATAGCCATTATGCAAACCACCACAAAGGATGCACAACACATTATGCATCTATATTTTGGTTTATGCATCGAATAATTTTCCATTTCAGGAAAAGTGATACTTTCACATTCCGTTTCAGAAATTGTTTCAGGAAAAATGATACTTACTTTTTTTCTTTCAATTTGGCCTATTTTTAAGCAAAAATAAAATTGTGAAAGTATCTATTTTTATGAAAAGGAGGTAGTATACGCTTAAAATATCATTCAAAAGAAGAAAATTATGCATAACGGATTATGGATCCACCCCAAAGGATACATAACATTTTATATAGACGTATTTTGGTTCATGCATCCACTAATTTGGTTATGCAACTGAAAAAGCGGGAGTATAACAACCACACCCAATATTTTGTTAGGCAATCTGTATGGACTAACTCCAATATAATTCTGAGAGAATCAACTAGACAGTCAGAATCAATCAAGGAAATATATCCAAGAGTTACATCTCTGTTTCTTAATGTAATTATCAAATCAAACAGATAGAAATCCGCGAGCCTGATTATTATGAGAAACAACTTGAATGGTACCAAAGACCAATGTTCATGTGTCAATCAACAACCAAAGGTTGGATTTACCAATTGATTGAACTACGCACAACCTGTGATATTTTAATTATATAAACAAATATAATGCGGAAAAGAAATAACACAGACATTGGAAGTCTTGTTAATGAGGAAACCGCAAATGCAGAAAAACCCGTCAAGATTTGAACACCACGTTGTATTAAGCCGCTACAGACTCTATCCTATTACAAGTTAACTTCGGACTGGAATATAGTTGAGCCCTAACCAATCTCACACTGATTAAGGTACAGCCGTGTTCCTTACACCTCTGAATCCTAACAGGACTCTACGCACTTGATTCCCTTAGTAGATCTCACCCACAACTAAGAGTTGCTATGACCCAAAGTCGAAGACTTAATAAACAAATATGTTTCTCACAGAAAAGTCTATTCTGATAGATTAATCCGTCTCTCATAGATATTCCTACGAAGTTTTTGTTTCGTCTTTTGATAAATCAAGGTGAACAGGAACAAATTGATAATTCGGTCTTATATTCTTGAAGAATATCCTAGAAAAAACAATCACCTCACAATAATCTTAATCGTATGGTAGCGAAACAAGATATTGTGGAATCACAAATGATGAGACGAAGATGTTTGTGGCTACTTTTTATCTTGCCTATCGTAGATTAAATCTCGAGCAAATGTTAGAGAAGATAGTACTCAATATGATAGAATACAGCAAGATCAGAATACGAAAATTCATAGAAAATAGTTGGGATTGTCTTCACAATCTATTAAAGTATTGCTCGGTCGAACTCGCAAGCGTTGTTATCTCAAGTTTATTTGTCAAGTTTAGTTTCCAAAACTATAAGTCTTGATTTCTAGTCTACTTATAGCTAAGTCTCGGATTATGATAGAAAGTATAGTTGAGCTTTATACTTCACGGCGTTCATCGATTGAAGATGAAGAACTACTAAGGGGAGCTTGTGGAACTTCATCAACAAAAAATATGTGGAGACTTGAACTCATCTATCACTCAAAAGTCCATCTACTCTATCTCCTATTTGAGACAAAAGTCGTATAACTATATAGACTTCGATTATACACATTTGATATTTCGAGCTGAGTTTAACTCGCTTACATATTTCTCTAAATATGTGTTGGTAAGCTTTTGCTTTAACCAAGTTCATCTTATATAGTTGACGGATGTCAAAAGATGATCATGTGAAAATCGCATGGTAACATCTTACATGATTTGTGTGAGACAGTCATTTGATATAGACTCGGAATATTTTGTATTGATCTATCGATCACTTGAAAATTACTTTAAAGCTAATAATTTGTATGAGACAGCTATTGTCATCTTCTAAGAATGTTTCAATGATTGAAATGGGAGTTTATAACAATTAACAATGATTGGATATAGCATAGTATGCGTACTTGTATACTAACTGTTACAAGTTATTCCAAGTCCGATAACCATAGTATGCATACCCGTACGCTTACTGGTCGGTTAGTTGAAAGTCCAGGAACGTAGTATGCATACACGTATGCGTACCGGCGTAAGTTCAAGTCTGGTAATTCAACTGAGTTTGGTGGTGTATGACAGTATGCGTACCAATTCGCATACTGGATAACCCAGATCAAGTCCGTCCACTTAGGTATGCATACATGTTTGCATACTTGGGTATGTTATGTTCTAAAATCGGTTTGTTCATGAACTAATACATTTATAAATTAAGGAATACAATCTTTTACAAATCGTGGCTATAATGTTCATGAATTGGTTCGAATTAATCAAAATTGATTTTGCTTCAATTGTGTCTTGTATACTTCTGTGATAACATAAACAATTGAACAACTCCATAACTAGTTCCATTTGAGTCATTTGAACTAGTTGTGTTGATATGAAAGTGTTCATTTGGCTAACATCGGTTAACTATTATAGAGCCAACAAGGTGTACACGTTTAGGTACAGTACTCATATATAAATGAAGTCACTTTTCATTTGAAAGATATTAGATTGAGTCTAACAGATTGTGAAGTCAGACCCAACTATTTTCTCTGTAGTTGCATGTTCTGATCTTGATGTATTCTATCATATTGAGTACTATGTTCTCTAAGATTTGCTCGAGATTTAATCTCCGATAGGCAAGATAAAAAGTAGTCACAAAAATCTTCGTCTCATCGTTTGTGATTCCACAATATCTTGTTTCGCTGCCATACGATTAATATTATTGTGAGGTGATTGATATTACTAGGATGCTCTTCGGTAATATAAGTCTGGTGCATCAATTGGTTCCTGTTCACCTTGATTTATCAAAATACGGAACAAAACTCATAGGTATTTCTATGGGAGACATATTTATCTATTCAATAGACTTTTCTGTATGCGACAGATTGGTTTATTTAGTCTTCGACTTTGGGTCGTTGCAACTCTTAGTTGTGGGTGAGTTTAGCTAAGGGAATCAAGTGCATAGAGTCCTGATGGGATTCAGAGGCATAAGGAATGCGACTGTACCTTAATCGGTGTGAGATTGGTTAGGCCTCAACTACATTCCAGTCTGAAGTTAACTTATAGTAGGCTAGTGTCTGTAGTGAGTTAATATAGTGTGGTGTTCAAATCTGGACTAGGTCCCGGGGTTTTTCTGCAATTTCGGTTTCCCCGTTAACAAAATTTCTGGTGTCTGTGTTATTTCTTTTCCGCATTATATTTTCTATATAATTGAAATATCACAGGTTATGAGTAGTTCGATCAATTAGATAATGCAACATTTGGTTGTTGATATAAATTGATTGACACTTGAACATTGGTTTTTTGGTACCGTTCAAGTTGTTTCTCATAATAATCAGGCTCATGGATTATATTTGTTTGATTTGATGATTACATTGATAAACAGAGATACAACTCTTGGATATATTTCCATTGATTGAGTCTGACTGTCTAGTTGATTCTCTTGGAATTATACTGGAGTTTGTCCATACAGATTGCCTAAATGAAATATTGGGTGTGGTTGTTAGACTGCCACTTTTTCAATTGGTATCAGAGCAGGCAAACACGTTTAAGACCTTATAAGTATGTGTTTGTAGCTATCTGACTCTATGAACAGAAGTGATATCTCTGTAAACGTACCATCAGTCTTCTATGGCTCAAATTACTTATAGTGGAAAATTTCTTTGTGTACCTTGCTTCAAGCGCGTGATTTTTAATCATGGGTTTATGTTGTTAATGGCTATGATCCTCCAATGGTTACAATAGATGGTGTCTCTATTACAAAGGATATTGGTAAATATGAACCTAACGAGATTCTCGCTATAAAGCAAAATTATGACGGTTTAAATGCTATCACTCATGCCATTACCATATATCTTCAGCATCATGTGACTACGTGCACTCGGTCTAAAGATGTGTGGGATATCTTAGAAATAGTTTCGAAGGGAATACTTCTGAAAAGGAAGCTAGGCTTCTAGACCTAAATTCTGATTGGGAAAACCTTCGTATGGCTGACGAAGATTCATTTGATGAGTTTAATCACAAAGTGTCTGAAATTGTTGATGCAATTTTTGCGTTGGGTAAGACTAGTCCTGAAAAGGACATTGTGGTGAAAATTCTCAGATCTTTGCCAGCCAAATATGATTCTAAGAAACATGTCATTTTTGAAGGAAATAACCTTAATACACTTTCCAGAAATACTCTTGTTGGGAAGTTAAAAATACTTGATCTTGATCAGAACACAGTCAGAATATCTGTGTTCAACGTTGTGACCAACACAAGCAAATCGTCTAATTTGTCTTGGGCTGATGAATGTTGTTTCATTCATGTTGATTTTGATAAATCACTGATTACACAAAAGATCAATGATATTATAAAAAGAAGCAAAATATGTGAGAAACGTCTCTCACTGGTTAATGCTTCAGATGATTCAATACAAGAAAAATCATCCCATGTTGTCAATATCTTGCATGCTTTTGATTTGTACAATGAATTTTCAGCTCTCGTAGCTGAAACTTCTTTGTACTTAAATTATGATTCATAGTTTGAGTCCGACATTGAGATTTTTGAATTCTTGGACAAGAGTGAAGAAATTCCCCAAGAAAATCTCCAACTAAAGGCTTCGTTAGAGAAACTTGATGAATTATCGCTTCAAGTGAAAAATCTTGAGATAGATTGTCTTAATGATGGATTCACCAGGACCATATCTCTGAAGGAAAAAGAGATTAATACTCTTAAGTGTGACCTGCAAAGGTTGTCTGGAAGTTCTGACAAAATCTCAGCAATGTTATTTGGTCAGAAGTCTTTTGGAAACACAAATGATTTAGGGTTCAAAAGCAAAACTGTGAGCACAAACAACTTCTTTGTTCCAGCTGGTTCTGGAATATTTTATGATGAACGTTGTGATAGACAGTAAGAAAATAAGCAAGACAATAAATCTTCTTTGATTTGTTCGTTTTGTGGAAATACAAATCATGTCCGAAATAAGTGTTGGAAATTCAAGAGGAACAACAAAGGGATTTCCAAACTTCAAAATGACGTGCAAAGAATGAATCTGGCCTTGGGTAATCAAGAGAGTACACCTGAAGACAAGAATAAATCTAAGAGAACCAGATTCAGACGAGGTAAGAAGTATGTTTATACATCAAACCTTGATAAGTTACTATGTGATAAAAGATGTGATCATTCAGCTCACTCTGTCACTATCTAATACTAGTGATTTTTGCATCCTCATCTTTAACTTGAGAAAATGAGGATTGCATCAAGGTTTCTCAAGTTTTGTATAATTATTAATTTCTTTTTTTATGTTAAGAAAATATCTTCTTAGTTAAAGTATATAATGGATCTTGAACCGTAAAAGACTTTTTCAAAGTTCTTTTAGGGCTTAGCTGTCCATTGGTGTATTTATATTCATTTGTGATCAAAATTACCTTCACTTCTTTTATCTTTGAAAGATATAGTTTCATGGCTCTTATAAATAGAGGTACCACAAAAAGTGATGCAGTTGAAGCAGTTAATGTGTATCTTTGTGAAGGAATTAAATCCTCAAAAAAGAAGAAGGAAAAATCTACAAATGATAAGAAGGTTCTTCCTCTAACTGCCTCTTGTATGTTTGTCATTTTGATAATAAATTTAGAGGTATGGTGAAGGATTTCATCAACAAAAGAAATGATTTAAAATCTCAAATCATTTTATCTTTAGAAAAGATAGCTCACTATGAACATATGTTGTCTCTATAAAAAACACCTTGAGTGGACTAAAAAATAATAATTAGTGAGTTAACTGATATTTATGAAGATTTGGAGGAATAGAACGATCCCATAATCAATGGGTTTTTCAATAATGAGAAGTAATTCTCAGTAGGTCCTCTGAGAAAGCTTTGCGATGTCTAGGAAACTTCTTATGAGAATTTATTCTTATTTTTTTAAGAAGGATAACTAAGGTATGGAATAACAAATATTGTGAGTACACATAGTTATTGCCAACGATTTTCATCTTGCAATATTTTTAGATTTATTTATTTTAATACTAAAGTTTATTTGAAAGATGATTTTGCAGTATTAATCTTTATTGGTTTTATATATTGCAAAAATAAATTTATGGGATTACGTCTGTGAACTATGATTGTCACATCTATGTCAAAATTTAAGTCTATTACATGTCTTTATGTAAATATTGATGAAAAATAGAATGAACTTTTGATAACAAAGATTAAGTATATGGAATCATTATGAAAATATTGGTAAAAATAGAATGAATCTTTGTATATTCCGCGGTATTGATCTTTCCCTGATCCACTTATATGTGAAAGTATTGTGCGACTCCATAAGTTCTCTTATGTTGAGCATTTTCGATTGAATTAATCATGGGTCTTGTTGTGGCCAATTTAATTGAGTTTTTGGATACAAATTCATGTTTCATGTAATTTGTTATGTCCAAATAAATCCTTCTTTTCTTGTAAAAGTAATGTCGCTCTTGTTGTTCTTTCGGGAATGATATTTTATGGGGAAGAGTTCTTAATTGAACTTGTGCTTAATTTCCAAATCTTTGTGGGGGGGGTGCGGTTGTGGAATATTGTACGAGTTATATTGTATCTTTATAAACTCCTTGATGAATACACTAAGTTTCAACTATGTAAAATCATCGAAACAAGTTTATATGTTATTCTCTTTTGGTCATGAAGTATTTCTATGAAAATTTCATGAGGATCCCGCTAGTTTTCATACCTTTGCCAATTTATATTGACAAAAAGGGGGAGAATTAATGTGTAGTTCACACTACAAATACATATGGATTACGGATCATTATCTAAGGGAGAGTGGTTTTCATTGTGAGATGAAGTATTCACTAAGGGGGAACGATACATATCACCATAGTATTATTGTCAAAGTTGCGATACAATCGTACTTTGATAATTGGTAATAATACTATGACATTGTATAACAATGATTGAGAGCAACTTTTTTCTCATGGTTATAGCTACAGATCTTCAAAAACTATAATACTGAGTTGAACACATTTAGAATCATTGGAGTACTTGGAAGTGACGAAGATTTTGAGTAATATTGAAGAACCAAGGAGATTAAGCATTTGGATGAGAAGCTACAAAGTTTATTTATTTTTTAATTCATACGTATTGATAGTTTTGTCACAAAAATTGACAAAGGGGAGATTGTTAGAACACTGCTCGGTCGAACTCGCAAGCGTTGCTATCTCAAGCTTTTTTTTTCAAGTTTAGTTTCCAAAACCATAAGTCTTGATTTCTAGTATTCTTATAACTAAGTCTCGAATTAGGATAGAAAGTGTAGTTGAGATTTAGACTTCACGGCGTTCATCGATTGAAGATGAAGAACTACTAAGGGGAGCTTGTGGAACTTCATCAACAAAAGGTATGTGGAGACTTGAACTCATCTATCACTCAAAAGTGTATCTACTCTATTTTCTATTTGAGACAAAAGTCTTATAGCTATATAGACTTCAATAATACACATTTGATATTTCGAGCATAATTTTACTCTCATACATATTTCTCAAAACATGTGTTGGTAAGCTTTCGCTTTAACCAAGTTCATCTTATATTCTTGACGAAAGTCAAAAGATGATCATGTGAAAATCGCCTGGTAACATCTTACATGATTTGTGTGAGAAAGTTATTTGATGTAGACTCGGAATGTTTCCTATTGATCTATCGATCACTTGAAAATTTGTTTGAAGCTAATAGTTTGTGTGAGATAGCTATTATCGTCTTCTAAGAATGTTTCAATGATTGAAATGGGAGTTTAGCAGTGAAAATCTGAGGGTACCCAAATATACTTCAATCTAAAAAAAATCCACCTATAAGTCCTTTCTCCAAAAGTAATTGTCTATAGACCGAGTCGAGACAATACAAAAAATCGGTTCACACTTTGTGTGATCGTCTATGGATACAAGATCGAGACAATACAACAACGAAGTATATTTACTTGATAAATGTTTCGGACTTAACCAAACACAATAGGATTACTATCAAGTAAATAGGAATTAACGTTTGTGTATTTTACTTATAATTATAATAAAAACAATTATGATTGCGGAAATTGAAAAGTAAAAGACACAACAAGATTTTTTTAACGAGAAAACCGCAAATGCAGAAAACCCCGAGACCTTGTCCAAAATTGAATACTCTCAGGATTAAGCCGCTATACAAAATCAAACCAACTTCGTATAGTTGAGACCAAGCAACTAAACCTATAGTTCACCTAGTTCCATCTGTATTCCCACGCCTCCAACTTGTAATAAGTCACGTACTTGGAAAAATTCCTTTGGTTCGTATTTCAAACAATAAAGGAACAAAAAATTTGTTTGGTAACAACTCTTTTCAACCAAATGATGTGAGTTCGACAAAAGGATCTTCTATTTATCCCAATCAGGTCCTTAGATCTATTTAATAACAACTACCAAAGTAATTGTCAAGATTTTGCAATCAATACTTTGAATCACAAAGAATTGTATTGATGTCGATCTACTCAACTAATCAATCCAATCTACCACAAGGATAACCGATTATAGTTGGATCCTCTTTAACCGAAACAAGTATCGTGCACACCAAAGATTATGAACCCAAATCAGAAATCTTCAAAGTCTTCTTGGTCTTCAAATCTTCTTAGATTTTCAATAAACACCTACATACAATCAACTTGAATCTCTTGTGATCAATCACGCACGGAACGGAGTTTGTTAACAATGGATTATCACAAGATGTCTTTAGATATACAAACAGTCTAAAGATCCCCGTCGAAACTTCGATCTAGCTTGAGTGAATCTTATATCAGAAGACAAGATTCTCAAGCATAAACAAACTAGGTGCAATCAAAGTTCAACAACCATTAATCAATCAAATCAATCGAAAACTAATAATAAACCACAATTATCTAGTTTCCCACCAACGGTACTAATAGAGCTTCTCAATCCCAAAGAAGTCTTTGAACTGACCGTCAGTAAGAGAGTTCGCCTAATTAAGTTACTTTTCTCTTCGAATAAGCGGATCCACTAGTGACAACACAATCAGGTAGTTTTGCTGGCACTGAGGATTAGTTTGCTCAAAATGCAAACTTTGATATTTATAGACCAAGGAAGTTTGGACACCAAGGAATTTCCAAAACAGAAAATATTCTCAAGATATGCAATATATTTGAATTCGGTTTCCATAATTCCTGGAAATGCTTTGTCCAAATATTGACCGAAAATCTCTTAGAAAATCTCCAACTAGTAAATACACAGTACTAATTTTAATTTTTCCAAAAATAAAATTAAAAACCTTAAATAAAAGACACTCAACTTATTATTTCGATCCGGGATTTTTTCCTTTAGATATTAAGGAATATCTTTGAACAATAAAAGATAAGCGTTATTGCACATGTTCAAAGTATGTCGACATCTTAACTTAGTAAATCATCTTTCATATTTACTATCTTGGAATCGATTTGCCACACTTCCTAACAAGTTTAGAATTGGTTCATCTGATTTTCAAGAACTACGTGATTGATCGATCAAGAACACTCAATCACCAATCATGGGTTTCACGGTTCTACCAAAACAAGTTTCGGTTCGACCTCCATGTGAGTACTGGATTTAGTCACACTAGCTTTCCAAAAATTCGGTTGACTAGGTACTAGGAACGGTTCCCACATATATATGGTATCTAACTTGTATTTGTTGCACATGTCCATAGGATTGGTTCCCAATTTCTAAAAATGTGTTGCACATGTTCATATAATCGGTTCCCAATATCTAGAAACGTGTTGCACATCATACAAGGATCAATTCACTTCTTGTGATCGGTTGCACCTCTTACTAGGATCGGTTCCCCTTTGCTTAGAGTTGGTAATACCAATAACACTAAATCGATCATACCATCTCAGGTGATTACTTAAGATCGATTTCACTAATAAAAGTCATACCAATACAAAATTCAGGCCTTGTGAATAGTTTTACCAAGAACATTAACAAGTCATGAGCGGTTATACTAATCACACATATTGGTAGTTCAAAAGATATGCAATGAATAACAATGCCAATAAGCTTAGTGATTTCCCTTTCAATTCACAAACCAGGTTCGTGAATTTACTTCCTTTAAACAAATGTAAAACATTGTTTCCTAGGATGAAATATTCACCTCATACCCATACATAATCACAATAGAATTCAAACGATTATGTCGATGTCTTATATACGAAGTTCAAAAAATAAGCGTTATACTTCGTATTGTATTCCTTAATACTACGTCTAACTAGAGTATAATCATGTATGCTTCGCAGTTATGTGTTCAATATGCACGACTTGAAAGATACGTTAGGGAATGAAACAGTTCAAGTCAAATATCACTAACCTCAAGTGGAAGGATGATGTTGTCACTGTATCTACTTACTTCTTCAAGTCTTCGTAACACTTGTAATGTCTCATATCTTAATACTTTCAAGCTAACCTATACGAAGTTGACTCTTGTACATAATCAAATGACTCTTTAAATGAGTTTTGGCTCACTAAAATATGACAACCAAACTTGACATACCGACACTTGGTGGGTTCAACCGAGCTATGCTCTAACAAGCATAATTAACCATTATTGTATATAACACAATATGCGTACTTGTATACTAACTTTTGCAAGTTATTCCAACTCCGGGAACCATAGTATGCATACCCGTATGCGTACTGGTTGGTTAGTCGAAAGTCCAGGAACTTAGTATGCATACCCATTTGCATACCGGCGTAAGTTCAAGTCTGGGAATTCAACTGAGTTTGGTTGTGTACTATAGTATGAGTACCTGTAAGCATACTGGCTAACCCAGACCAAGTACGTCCTCTTAGGTATGCATACCCATTGACATACTTGAGTAGGTTATGTTCTAAAACCGGTTTGTTCATGAACTAATACATTTATAAATTAAGGAATGCAATCTTTTGCAAACCGTGGATATAATGTTCATGAATTTATTCGAGTGAATCAAAATAGATTTTGGTTCAATTATGTCTTGTATACTTCTATAAGAATATAAACAATTGAACAACTCTATAACTAGTTTCATTTGAGTCATTTGAACTAGTTGTGTTAAGATGAACAAGGTTGATATGAAAGTGTTCATATGGCTAACTTCGATTAACTATTGTTGATCCAACAAGGTGTAAACGTTTAGGTACATTTACTCATATCTAAATGAAGTCACTTTACATTTGTGTGTAACAAGCTAAGTTCGATCTAACGGTTGAAAGATATTAGCTTGAGTTTAGTCAGGTTTTCATCTAACGGTGAATATTGAACGCTTTGTTACCAAGGTAACATTAATTGAAACCCTGATTTGAAGATTATATAAGGGAGAACTCTAGCAACTTGGAAACCTAATACCCACACCTCCTGTGTGATACTAGTTGCGACTAGAGTCGATTCTCCTTTAACCAAGGTTTTTGTAAACCATTATAGGTTAACGATTTATAGACTTTATTGGGATTGTGAAGCCAGACCCAACTATTTTCTATGTAGTTATGTGTTCTGATCTTGTTGTATTTTATCGTATTGAGTACTATCTTCTCTAATATTTGATCGAGATTTAATCTCCGATATGCAAGATAAAAAATAGTCACAAACATCTTCGTCTCATCGTTTGTGATTCCACAATATCTTGTTTCACTACAATATGATTAAGATTATTATGAGGTGATTGTTATTACTAGTTTGTTCTTCGGGAATATAAGTCCGGTGTATCAATTGGTCATGTTCACCTTGATTCATCAATATACGGAACCAAACTCATATGTATTTCTGTAGGAGACAAATTTATCTATTCAATAGACTTCTCTATGTGAGACAAATTGGTTTATCAAGTCTTCGACCTTGGGTCATAGCAACTCTTAGTTGTGGGTGAGATCATCTACGGAATCAAGTACGTAAAGTCTTGCTTGGATTCAGAGGCGTAAGGAACACGACTATACCTTAATCAATGTGAGATTGGTGAGGGCTCAACTACATTCCAATCCGAAGTTAACTTGGAGTAGGCTAGTGTCTGTAGAGGCTTAATACAATTTGGTGTTCAAATATGGATTAGGTCCCGGGGTTTTTCTGCATTTGCGGTTTTCTCGTTAACAAAATTTCTTGTTTCCGTGTTATTTCTTTTCCGCATTATATTTTCTATATAATTGAAATATCACAGGTTGTGCGTAGTTCAATCAATTAGATAATCCAACCTTCAGTTTTCGATATAAATTGATTGACACTTGAACATTGGTCTTTGGTACCGTTCAAGTTATTTTTCATAATAATCAGGCTCATGGATTCTATCTGTTTGATTTGTTGATTACATTGAGAAACAGAGATATAACTCTTGGATATATTTCCATTGATTGAGTCTGAATGTCTAGTTGATTCTCTTGGAATTATATTGGAGTTTGTCCATACAGATTTCCTAAACGAAATATTTTGTGTGGTTGTTAGACCCCCGCTTTTTCAATATCAACTTTGTTTCGATGATTTCACATAGTCGAAACTTAGTGTATTCATCAAGGAGTTTATAAAGATACAGGACAACTCCTACAATATTCCACAGCCATACTCACCGCAAATATTTGTCAATTAAGCACAAGTTCAATTAAGAACTCTCCCCCATAAAATGTCATTCCTGAAAGAACAACAAGAGCGACCTTACTTTTACGAGAAAACAAGAATTTCTTTGGACATTAACAAATCGCATGAAATATGAATTTGTATCCAGTACACTCAATTAAATTAACCACAAAGGAACCTTGATGACTAATTTAACTGGAAATGCTCAACATAAGAAAACCTACGGAGCCATACAGTACTTTCACATAGAATTGGATCAGGGAAAGATCAATATTGCGGAATATTCAAAAGTTCATTCTATCTTTTATCAATATTTGCATAAAGACATAATAGACTTGACTTTTGATATATATGAGACAATCATAGTTCACGGACGTAAACACACATATCCCATAACATTATTTGCAATATATGAAACCAATAAAGATTAATACTGCAAAAATCATTTTCCAAATAACTTAGAATTTAAATAAATAAATCTAAAACATTGCAAGATGAAAATCGTTGGCAATAGCTATGTGTAATCACAATAATTGCTATTCCAAACCCTAGTTATCCTTCTTAAAAACATAAGAATAAATTCTCATAAGAAGTTTCCTAGACATTAAGATTCTTGAAAAATTCTTTATCGTCCCCGAACTCCTTGTCGTTAATCGACATTGGAACATAAGGTTCATGAAGAAAGGAGTCAATTCCAACGAACCTTCTAGACTGATGACGAACCATTGCCTTCTGAATTTCAAGAGTTCTTAAAACAATAGCCTTTATTTTGCTGTATCTCTTTCATTGTTTCCTTCAACTATTCAAAAACACCGGAAAACTTCTGAAAATTAGAGGGGATAGCCCTTGGTTTCTTCATATTTTTCCCTTTTCTCTTCAAAGTTGTAGAGGAGGGAGACTTATCTTTTGCCTTCATGATTGATGGCTTAACAATCATATTAACATATTTTCTATCAGAAGACATGATGCTTGGAGGCTCCATTCAAATATGGGATTGTGAGAGAACTACACAAATCAATCTCTACAACCAGTCTTGAGATAAATAGAGTTTTCAAGGAAGGAAAAAATAATGTAGGGTTACGGAACCTTTATGCAAGTAAAAGGATTCACGTCTGATTAATTCACATCCCTAAAAAAGGTAGAATTATCGATTTTAACCCTCTTTCAATGATCAAAAGGGAAATCCTTTCCAATACCAATTTATGATATCAAAAGATCAACAGAATTCCAGAAAAACACAAAGAAGAAAAAAACAAAAAAATTCGTTTCCTAAAGCCTGGCCTGTTATCATCTCTTGTCTTTTTGAAACCATACACATGGGACAAGATACACATCCAACTCAATTAAGTTGTATTGGGGTGAATAATAATATGTCCCCTATACAGTACTTCTTGTACGAAATTCTTAATACCCCTTTTCACAGAATGTTTAGACCTTGTTCTTTTCTGTAGAGGTCTAATTTTTTATTTAGAAATTAACTTCTTCGAAGATGAGTTAATTTTACATACATCAGATGAATTCGACTTCTGAACAAGTTTGAGCTTGTTTGCTAATCGATTTTCTCTCGGATGAAGTTTGTTGACATATCTTATTTTATGTTTGTACTTGAAACACTTAGAGAGTTCATGACCCTTAAAAGTATAATAAGAACACTTCAATGTGGAGGACGGTTCAGACACCATAGATGAGCATGCTGCTAAACAGAATGATGTACATGAAACATGTGACATAGAATTTTCAGTAGAAGGGAACAATCAATTTTATCCTCCAAAGTGGTTGAAGAAGTTTCTCCAGGAAGAATATCAAGATTGATGTACATATCGCTACAATTATCAAAATCAATATTTTCACCAAGGAGTGCAACACTTGATTTTTTATCTTCATTTGAATCATAGTGATCATAATTTCATCAAGAGTTGCAGCAGGACCTTTGTTTCCAGTATATTTTCTCCGATTTGGACACTCATTAGAAAAATGACCAAAACCTTTACACTTGAAATACTGTGGCATATCCTCATCATCAGTATCAACGCTTTCCCTGTTTTAGGAGGAGTACGGTCATGAGGTTTGACTGATGACTTGGGTTTATCTCAGATGAACCGTTTACTTCTCTTTAAAAGAATATCTTTAAACTGTCTTGTGATCAGTGAGACTGAGTTGTCAAGATATTCATCTGATGAATTAGCCTCATTAGGATCAATTATAGAGTTTCCAACACTTTTACTTTTGTCAAGTAGTTTAGTGTTTGAAAATGCGGGGGTCTAACAACCTTACCCAATGTTTCGATTAGCAATTTGTATGGACTAACTCTAATATTATTTTAAGAGTATCAACTAGAAAGTCAGACTCAATCTTAATAAAAAGTATATCAAGGAGTTAATATCTCTATCTCTCAATTTGATCTATACTCAAACAAATAGAAATATGTGAGTCTTTATCAAATACAAGAGATATAGACTTGGATGGTACCAAAGACCAATATCCAAGGATCAATAAATTTTCGATCATCAACCAAAGGTTGGATTTCACAATTGATCATACAATGCACAACCTGTGATATTTCAATTATATAAAAAAATATAATGCGGAATAGAAATAACATAGACACCAGAAGTTTTATTAACGAGGAAACCGCAAATGCATAAAAACCCCGGTACCTAGTCCGGATTGACCACCACACTATATTAAGCCGCTACAGACACTAGCCTACTACAAACTAACTTCGGTCTGGACTGTAGTTGAACCCCAATCAATCTCACACTGAATCAAGGTACAGTTGCGCTTCTTATGTCTCTGATCCTAGAAGGATATGATTCACTTGATTCCCTTAGATGATCTCACCCACAACGAAGAGTTTCTACGACCCAAAGTCGAATACTTGAATAAACAAATATGTATCACACAGAAGAGTCTACGATAATAGATAAATTTGTCTCCCACAGATAAACCTACGAGTTTGTTCCGTCTTCTGATAAAATCAAGGTGAACAGGAACTAATCGATAACCCGGACTTATATTCCCGAAGAACATCCTAGAATTATCAATCACCTCACAATAATCTTAATCGTATGGTAGCGAAACAAGATATTGCGGAATCACAAATGATGCGATGAAGATGTTTGTGATTTCTTTTTATCTTGCCCTATCGGAAATATAATCTCAAGCCAATCTTTCAATTGAACTCATACGATAAAAAATGAAAAGATCAGATAGCTCAACTACAAGAGAAGTAGTTTCGTCTGGCTTCACAATCCCAATGAAATCTTTAAGTCGTTAACCTACAGGGTCTCGAGAAGAAACCTAAGGTTAAAGGAGAATCGACTCTAGATAAATCAACTAGTATCACACAAGAGGTGTGGGGATTAGTTTTTCCAGTTGCTAGAGTTCTCCGTTATATAGTTTTCAAATCAGGGTTTGTAATCAATGTTAACTTAGTAACAAAGCATTCAATATTCACCGTTAGATGAAAAACCTGATTCAACCAAGATAATATCTTTCAACCGTTAGATCGAAACTTAGCTTGTCACACACAAATGAAATGTATTTTATTTAGGTTTGAGTAACCGTACCTAAACGTGTACACTTAGTTGGTTCACAAGTAGTTAACCGATGGTAAGCCATATGAGCACTTTCATATTAACCGTATTCATCTTTCTCATAACTAGTTCAAATAACTTCAAAAGAACTAGTTGAAGAGTTGTTTAATTGCTTAGGTCTTTATGCATAGACACAATTGAAACAAAATCGATTTGATTCATTTGAATCAATTCATGAACAATATATCCATGGTTTGCAAATATTGCATTCCTTATAATTTAATGTTTAAGTTCATGAACTACCGATTTGAGAAATAACCAGCTTGGGTATGCGGACGGGTATGCGTACCTTAGCTATCAGATTTGAGTTTCCAAACTCAATAGAATTTTTCGGGTGGAAAAGTTCTGACAGTATGCGTACCTAAGGTGACTGGTTTATGAGTTCGTAAACTCCAAACTCAATAGAATTTTTCGGGAGGAAAAGTTCTGCCAGTACGCGTACCCAACCTGTCTCCTACAACAATACAGTATGCACACACTTGGTTTCCGACACATGGATTTATACACTAATGTGTGAACACACTATATATGCTATATCCATAGATGGTAATCTCAACTCTACATTTCAATCATTGAAACATTCTTCTATAATGTTATAACAGTCGTTATTCACAACTATCGTCATCAAAGCCATTTTCAAGATTGAAACATCATCATGACTTTCATCACGGGTAAACATGAAAAATGGTTAAAGCGAAAGCTTACCAACACACATTTCGAGAAAAATATAGGCGAGTAAACTCGGCTCAAAATAGAAAATGTGTATGTATGAAAACTATCATACTTATACGATTTTTGTCTCAAGAGTATGAGATAGAGTAGATAGACTTTTGAGTGATATATAAGTTCAAGTCTCCACATGCCTTTTAGTCGGATGAAGTTCCGCTGGTTCCTTGAGTAGTTCTTCATCTTCATAAGATGATCATCGTAGAGCCTTGAGCTCAACTACACTTAACTATCCTAGTCCGAGACTGAGCTATAAGTAGACTAGAAATCAAGACATATAGTTTTGACAACTAAATTTGACAAACAAGCTTGAGATAGCAACGCTTGCGAGTTCGACCGAGCAATGCTCTAACAGTGTTATCCTTTCCAGATTTCGATGGATGCTCATGATCAAATATCTTTAACTTCCCAACAAGAGTATTTTTGGAAAGTACATCAAGGTTATTTCCCTCAAAGATGGCATGCTTCTTAAAATCGTATCTGGATGGCAACGATCTGAGAATTTTCATCGCAATGTCCTTTTCAGGGATAGTCTTACCCAATACAAAAGACGCATTAATAATTTCCCAAACTTTGTGATTAAACTCATCAAATGAATCTTCATCAGTCATACGAAAGTTTTTCTAATAAGAATTTAGGTATTGAAGACTAGCTTCCTTTTCAGAGATATTCCCTTCAAATACAGTTTCTAAAATTTCCCAAGCATCTTTAGATCGAGTGCACGTAATCACATGGTGTTGAAGATCTGGGGTAATGGCATGTGTGATAGTATTTAAGCCGTCAGAATTTTACTTTGCAGCGAGAATCTCATTGGGATGGTACCTAGCTACCAATATCCTTTGCAACAGTTACACAGTCTAATATAACCAATAGAGGATTATAGTCATTAACAACATAAACCCATGATTGAAAATCACGTCCTTGGATAAAGGAACGTATAAAAATTTTCCACCATAAGTAATTCGAGCCATCGAAGACTGGAGGTACGTTTATAGAGATAGCGCTTTTGTCCATAGAGTTAGATTGCTATAAATACATACTTATGAGGTTTTAAACGTGTTTGCCTGCTCTGATACCAATTGAAAAAGCGGGATTCTAACAACCACACCCAATATTTTATTAGGCAATCTATATGGACTAACTCCAATATAATTCTGAGAGAATCAACTAGACAGTCATACTCAATCAAATAAATATATCCAAGAGTTATATCTTTGTTTCTCAATGTAATCAGCAAATCAAACAAAACAAAATCCGCGAGCCTGATTATTATGAAAAACAACTTGAATGGTACCAAAGACCAATTTTCAAGTGTCATTCAATTTCAATCAACAACCAAAGGTTGGATTTACCAATTGATTGAAATACGCACAACCTGTGATATTTCAATTATATAAACAAATATAATACGGAAAAGAAATAACAGAGCTACCAAAAGTTTTGTTAACGAGAAAACCGCAAATGCAGAAAAAACCCCGGGACCTGGTCCAGATTTGAACACCACACTGTATTAAGCCGCTACAGATTCTATCCTACTACAAGTTAACTTCAGACTGGAATGTAGTTGAGCCCTAACCAATCTCACACTGGTTAAGGTACATTCTCGTTCCTTACGCCTCTGAATCCCAGCAGGAATCTACGCACTTGATTCCCTTAGCTAATCTTACCCATAACTAAGAGTTTCTACGACCCAATATCGGAGACTTGATAAAAAATCTGTCTCCCACAAAAAAGTTTATTCTGATAGATAAATCTGTCTCCCACAGAAATACCTACGAAGTTTTTTTTTCTCCGTCTTTTGATAAATGAAGGTGAACATGAACCAATTGATAATCTAGTATTATATTCCCATAGAACAACCTAAAAAATCAATCACCTCACAATATCTTAACTATATGGTAGTAGAACAAGTTAGTATGGAATCACAAATAATGAGATGCTTATTATATCTTACCTATCGGAGATAAATCTCGAGCAAATACATGAGAAGATAGTGCGCAATATGATAAAACAAGTAAGATCAGAACACACAACTACATAGAAAATAGTTGGGTCTGGCTTCAAAATCCCAATGAAATCTTTAAGTCGTTAACCTATAATGGTTTTAGGAAAAACCTAGGTTAAAGGAGAATGGACTCTAGTCGCAACTAGTATCACACAGGAGGTGTGTGTATTAGGTTTCCCAGTTGCTAAAGTTCCCCCTTATATAGTCTTCAAATCAAGGTTTGATAACTTTATAACAAAGCAATCATTATTCACCGTTAGATGAAATCTGATTTAAGATTCAAGTTAATATCTTTCCACCGTACATAGTCTTAGCTTGTTACACACAAATGAAATATACTTTCATTTAGATATGGGTAACCGTACCTAAACGTGTATATTGAGTTGGCTCAATAACAGTTAACCAAAGTTATCCACATGAACACTTTTTCATCTTAACACTTCTAGATCAACTGATAATCAAATGAATTTAATTGTGTTAATCATAGAGTTGTTCAATTGTTTATATTCTCATAGAGGTATACAAGACACAATTGAAGCAAAATCAGAATGATTCAAAAGATTCAGGTCATGAACATTTTAGCCACAGTTTGCAAAGATTTCATTCCTTAATTTATAAATGTATTTGTTCATGCATATGAAAACATAATTAGCCGATTTTAGAACTTAACCACCCAAGTTTGCAAACGGGTACGTAAACTTAAATTTCGGACTTGATCCTTTCCGACAGTTCGCAAACGGGTATGCATACTATTGTTCCGGACTGAACTCCGGTGAATAAGTTTTCAAACGGGTACGCAAACTTAGTTTCCGTACTTTGATAGCTAAAACCGTTTGCATACGGGTATGCATACTTGGTTCCCGGACCTGAATCACTTTTACAACAGTTTGCATAGGGGTATGCGTACTGTGCTATATCCAGACAATGATTAATTGTTCTAAACACCCATTTCAATCATTGAAATATTCATAAAAGACGAAAATAGCTGTCTCACACAAAATATTAGCTTATAAGCAATTTTCAAGTGATCAAATGATCAATACGAAACATTCCGAGTCTATATCAAATGACTGTCTCACACAAATCATGTAAGATGTTACCAGGTGATTTTCACATGATCATCTTTTGACTTACATCAAGAATAATGATGAACGTAGTTAAAGAAAAAAGTTTTCCAACACATATTTCGGAAAGATATAAGCGAGCTAAACTCAGCTCGAAATATCAAATGTGTATAATGTAAAGTCTATGTAGCTATACGACTTTGTATCAATAGGATATAGAATAGAATAGACTTCTGAGTGATAGATGAGTTCAAGTCTCCACATACTTTTTGTTGATGAAGTTAAACAAGCTCCCCTTAATAGTTCTTCGTCTTCAATCGATGAACGTCGTGAAGTCTAAAACTCAACTACACATTCTATCTTAATACGAGACATAGCTATAAGTAGACTAGAAACCAAGACGTATAGTTTTGATAACTAAACTTTACAAACAAGCTTGAGATAGCAACACTTGTGAGTTCGACCGAGCATCTCTCTAACAGCAACCACTAAAACGATGTATATGCCTCAAAAATAACATTCGGACAAAAAAAATGATGTCTAACGCACTATGCAATTAGGGGTATGTTTCTTTTTTCTTCGGTCGGCCCTCCCCACCGTGGAAGTAGTGTTCTAGTTATATTTACTGCTTGCATGCGAATGATCTGACCACAATGGTTAAATAAAATCTTTTTTGGAACCTTGTGTTTATAATGACAGTGATAGATTCTTTTTGTCTAAGTATTTTCTTGATAGTGATAGATTCTTTTTGTTTATAATGATAGTGATAGAACCGGGTATATTCTCAATAAGCTGATTCGATATTTTATATTTAAAAATCTCATAATCCAAAACTTCAATTTGACTGAGCAAGATGTCAAGACCCATAAGGAGTACTGAGTTTCAACAGATCTAGCGAGTTACAATTCAATAAGCTTAATTTAAGAATCAAGTGTTTCTCGTTTTATCCCCAAAATTCTGACTTCTTGTTGACAACAGGTTCTAAGATATTATCAAGAAAATCGATAAATTTTACGGTTTTGAGAACAAATCAATCTTGTCAAGAAAATACATAAGCTAACATCACTTGTTGTATGCATTTTGGATGCTTTGGCGATATTTTACGGTACATACAATGTAATAGATAATAAAGTGTATATTAACAACATTGTATCAATCACAGGAATACACACAGTGTTTCTTTGAGAAGATGAAAAACAAACTTACAGACACAGCACAAAGTGTGTGTGTATTTAAGACAGATTAACGTACACCTGACTAACATAAACACATGAGACATCTAGCACACGTGAGAGGGAAAATACAGTTTAAAAACAATCTTAACCTTCACTTCAACAATCCTTATCATGCACCACTATATGTGTGTCATTATTACCCCTCAAGCTGAAGGGCAGTGTAATGACATGAAGCTTGGATCATAGAAGAATGAACCTTGGAGCATGGAGACCCTTCGTAAAGATGTCTGTAATCTGATCAATGGTGCTGACATAAAAGACATCCAAAGCCTTGGATTGCACCAATTCCCTAATGAAATGATAATTCAAATGAACATGTTTCATTCTTGAGTATAGCACAGGATTTGATGCTAAGGATAGAGAGCTGAAATTATCACAGGCTAGTTTTGGTACACCTGGTAGCAGCAAATGAAGATCTTTGAGAATAAAGAAAATTCAAACCAGTTCAGCAGCACTATGAGCCAGAGTCCCGTATTCTTCTTCAGTACTAGAGCATGACACTGTTGTTTGCTTATTGGAATACCAGGAAATGATGTTAGGCCCTAGAAAAATACAGTACCCTCATGTTATCAACACAGCCAGCCAAGTC
The DNA here is from genome assembly GCA_023529315.1 of Papaver bracteatum. Lineage (NCBI taxonomy): Eukaryota > Viridiplantae > Streptophyta > Magnoliopsida > Ranunculales > Papaveraceae > Papaver > Papaver bracteatum. The sequence continues at coordinate 893,152 of JAJJWX010000650.1, forward strand.
AGCATCAGAGAAACCCAACAGAAAAGAATTGCCTTTAGTGGAATGAATTCCCTAGCCAAGAGTGCCCTTAATATATCTCAATATCCTTTTAGCAGCAACCAAATATGTAGTTCTGGGATGCTGCATGTGCTGACACACCAAGTTAACTGCAAAGGAAATTTCAGGTCTTGTCCATGTAAGATAATGCAGAGCACCCACCAATGACCTATATTATGTTGGATTTTCTAGAAGAATTCCATCATCCTTAGATAACTTTTCTGAAGCAGCAATGGGAGTTTTACAAGATTTAGAGCCTTCCATGTGAAATTTGGTAAGAATATCCACTGCATACTTGGTTTGAGACAAGAACAAAGAATCAAAATTTCTATGAACCTCAAGACCTAGAAAATAATGCATAGGACCCAAATCCTTGATGGGAAACTGCAATTGAGCAATCACATGAAATAGAAAAGCAGAAGAGGAGCCAGTAAGCATAATGTCATCAACATAGACAAGAGCAACAGTAATCTGGGAGCCTGCTTTGTGAACAAATATTGAAGAATTTGACACTGAATTGACAAACTTCAAAGATAGCAATGCCTTACAGAGTTTATCAAACTGTGCTCTAGGAGCCTGCTTTAGTCCATATATGGCCTTATGTAATAGACACACATGATAAGGTTTGTTAGGATCCACAAAACCAGGTGGTTGAGCCATATAAACTGTCTCCTTTAAGTCACCATAGAGAAAAGCATTACTTACATTCAGTTGGTGTATGGGCCAATTAAACTGCACAGGCATAGATAAAACAATCTTGATAGTTGTTGGTTTTTCCACTGGACTGAAGGTATCTTCAAAATCAAGGTCCTGCTATTGATGATACCCTTTTGCAACAAGCCTAGCCTTGTGTTTATCAATACTACCATCATATTGTATTTGACTCTAAAAACCCATTTGCAACCAATGATATTCTGACCATCTTCAGGTGGCACCAAAGACAAAGTGCCAGCATTTTGCAGAGCAGTATACTCATTGACAAAAGCAACTCTCCAAACAACAACTTTGTTAGCAGCAGTTATACAAGTAGGAGTTGTAGATAAAAAAGCAAGAGGCAATGGGTGTTTAGTAGTAAAATAAGATTTTAGCTTGTAAATTCCTCTTTTACCCCTAGTAGTCATGCTATGATCATTCATAGTTAGAATAAGATCAAGAGGTAAAACAGAAGAGGAAGATACAAGAGGCTGATTATGTACAAGTGAAGTAGGAGGCACAGAAGAAGACATCAAAGGGTCAACAACTGGCAAAGAAGCAACAGTCATAATTGGAGTCTCAGAGACAAGAATTTTATAGGAAAATGAAGATTCATTAAAATAAACATGTCTTGAGATGTAAATATTACCTGAGATAGGATCATAACACCTATATCCTTTATGATTGAGACTATAACCAAGAAATATACAGTGTTTACTTCTTGGTTCTTATTTGTTTGAGGTGTATGGTTTGAGCCAGGGAAAACATGCACAACCAAAAGATTTTAGAAAGTTATAATCAGGTTGTTTATAAAAAAGAACTTCAAAAGGTGGTTGAAAAGAGATAAATCTAGTAGTAAGTCTATTGATGAGATAGTTTGCAGTCTGAAGGGCTTCAACCCAAAAGGAATTTGGTAGACCAGCTTGATAAAGTATAGTTCTTGTGATGCCTAGAAGGTGTTTGTGCTTTATTTCAGCAACACCATTCTGTTCTGGTGTGTGAGGACAAGAAAGTTCATGACTAATTCCTTTTGATTCACAGAAAGTTAGAAGAAACTTGTTAAGAAACTCACCACCATCATCAGTTTTTATGGTTACAACAGAGTGTGACAATAATTTTTCTATTCTGGTGACAAAAGTAGTGAAAGCATGTTTGAAATCTGCTTTGGAAATGAGAGGTAAAACCCAACAGTATTTAGTAAATTCATCCACTACATTTGCATAATACAAGACACCTGAAGTAGAAGCTACATGACAAGGACCCCAAAGGTCCATATGCAATAGTTCTAAAGGTTTAGTAGCTATAGAATTGTAAAGTTGAAAAGATAATTTTTGACATCTGCATAATATGCATTCAGTACAAAAGAAGGGTTTATTAGAGATATTTGACAATTTCAGTTTATTACATAGTTTTTGAAGAGCCTAAAAGGATGGATGTCCAAATCTTCTGTGAATTAAAGATGGATCATGAAGTGTGGATGTGAGATCATGATGATTTGAGCTGAATGAAAAGGGGTAAAGTCCATTTTTATGTGGACCTTGGAAAAGAAGCTTCTCAGAGTTAAGATCCTTCACACAAAATCCATTGGAATCAAGAGTTAATGAGCAATTATTGGCTGTTGTAAATTTATGTATGGACAAAATATTATGTGAGGATTGAGGGACAATAAAAACATCATTAAGTTTGAATGAATGATCATTAGCAATTCTACTAGAGTTAGCTCTATGAGTGATGCACATACCTTCACCAGTAGCAGTTTGGATGAATTCTGAGCCATCATATGGTGTAATTTCCTGAAAATCATCTTTAGTTGAAGCAACATGATTATTTGCACCATTATCTGCAATCCATTTTTCTGAAGAATCAAAAATATCAGCAACTGCTAGCATGGCACTGAGATTGCTGGTGGACTTCTGCCTTGATATGAGAAGTTAAGCCTTTGATTTCAGTTGGGAACTAAATATTCAGTAGAGAGACAAATCTGGCATGAAGGTGGTTTAGCTGTTGTAGTATAACCTCTACTTGAAGGATTTCTGCTGAATATAGCTGGATTGGGATATCTACCACCAGTTGGATTAGAATAACCTCTTCCTCTGCAATTGCCTCTATTATTGTGATAATAACCACCTCTATAAGAACCTTTATTAGCGATAAAATCTTTAGCTTCAGTTGTTTCTTTAGAAATCTTGATTCTTTCACTGACTACTGCCTCTTCACTCAACAAATTGTTATGTAATTCAATGCTAGTAATAGGTGGATTCCTGTGTCTCATAGATGTTGCAAAGGGAATGTAGTCTGAATTGAGTGCTTTAAGTGTAATAACTACAAGTTTTTTGTCAGAAATAATTTCTCCTGCTGATGCTAATTGATCTGATAGAGATTTAATTTCATTTATGAGATATGGAATAGATCGATCACCTTGAGTTAGTGAGAGTATCTTGGTGCGAAGCTGAATAGAATGAGTTGATTAAGCTCTAGCAAATCGATCTTCAATGCTAATCCATAGTTGATGAGAGGAAGTATATCTTGAGAAGTAGGCAATGACATAGTCTGAGATCGTTGAGTTAATCCATATTATGATTGTTGAATCTTCATCCATCTAGTCTGTGTAAAGCGGATTCTCAATACCGTTTTGATGATTACGGAGATTTGTGAATTGTGGTGGACATTCATGAGATCCATCAAGAAATTTCATGAGTTTAAACTTGATAATAACAGGATTCATGAGGTTACACCACGTGATGAAATTGTCATCTTTCAATTTGAGATGAACGAAATTGGTTAATTGATTGAGTGGAATTGCAGAAAAAGAGTTTGAAATAGGATTCTCCATTGAGGACGATGAAGAAAACACAGATTCAAAGAAAATGGATTGAGATTGTGATGAAAACAAATCAAGAAATCAACGGGAAAAAAAATCAATAGATCTTGAAAATTCTTGAAAGAAAACAAGATGATAATACTTCAAATCTTCTCATATTGATACTGATTAGGGATCTATAACTGAGAATGAAAAACATATCTAAAAAATTGAGAAGCAGGATCGAAGAAGGAGAGGAGAAACCCTAACCTACCATGTCTGATACCATAACAACATTGTATCAATCACAGGAATACACACAGTGTTTCTTTGAGAAGATGAAAAATAAACTTACAGACACAACACAAAGTGTGTGTATTTAAGACAGACTAACGTACACCTGACCGACACAAGCACGTGAGACAGCTAGCACACATGAGAGGGAAAATACAGTTTAAAAACAATCTTAACCTTCACTGAAACATTCCTTATCCTACACCACTATATGTGTGTCATTATATATGTTACTTTGAATTGATTTGAAAACTGATTCTGAGCATGGTATTTGGAACCTGAGTTTTCGACTTCCTTCCTTTATTATGAGACTCTACAAACTCATTCAAATTTTATCAGAGAAATCCCAACGTACTTGACTTTAGAGTTAACTAGGAGGGATGAATTTAAGAACGAACTTGGTATCATGCTCTATCTGAGAACGAATTTAGTATCAAATGCATGAGCTTATAGCCTTATGGGAAGGAGTGGAGGGATAAGGGACTATTAATGTTATGAGAAATCCATCTGATATCACCGAATGACGCTTTGGCCGAGTGGTTAAGGCGTGTGCCTGCTAAGTACGTGGGGTTTCCCCGCGAGAGTTCGAATCTCTCAGGCGTCGTTTACTTTCCTTTTTCACACCTCCTTGAAAAAGAAAAATGAAAAGCTAGACAGCTACTAGTCAGTGGATATACCGCACTGCCCACTTTTTATTGAGCTATATTCTAGAGAGAATCTAGACTCTACTGATGCTGTTGATGGTTTTGGATCGACTTGTTCAGTTGTTCTTACCTGGGGGAGCATGGGAGGATACACACACTATAAGTGAAAGAGGCAATTACAACTTACAAAACTAATCCGCTCCAATGGAAGACAAAAATGAGTCTGGATAAGAACATTGCTTTTAACATGTGCGCTTGAGACAGTTTCTCACAACCATACTCCCAATAAGGCCACTTCGCTAAGATTGTTGTTTTGAGGTCCTTGGCACCTTGGAGTAGTTTGAACCATTAGAATAGCTTAGATTTTGAACTTTGCACAGTGTATTGCATATTGCAGAATAACTATTCGATTTCTGAACCATTTAGATTAACACTCTTTAAATGAGGGTGCACAAAAATGGATTCAGACATTACAAATACCCTCGTCATTTCGGAATCAGAAACTCCAAACATTAAGCACTTTATCATTAAAATCATACAGCGTTCTAATAAAAAATAAAAAATCATACAACACAACTTTCTTCAATCAATACATACTGTGTATCAAACCATACTACAACATTAACATCACTAGAATCACATCCCTAATCTATTTTGCTTCTCAGTATGCTAGGATTAAACGTGCATATGAAAAGGTAATGCACAATCTTTCACCGTATCCCTGCGTAGCTATACAAGCCCAAAGTCTCGATTTTCTGTTTTTCATATGCTGCACTGGCTCAAAGAAAGGAAAAGTCCGCTAAATTCCTCGATTTCTATGCCTTTTCCGAGTCAGCATCTTCTTGCACTTGAATATCAGGCATTATTTTCTTCCAGAACCAGTGTTTTCTCCATAAGAGAATCATTTCCTCAATGGGAACTCCTTTGGTTTCGGGTAAGAAAACCCACACAAAAATTGTCATGATAACAATCCAGCCAGCAAAGAAGAGGAAAATCCCATACTTGAAGGCACACAACATTGACAAGAAAGACTGCGCAATCACAAAAGTGAAAAATAAGTTAACAGCTACTGTTATACTCTGCCCTGCGGATCGGGTTTCTAATGGGAATATCTCACTAGGTACTGTCCATCCTAATGGTCCCCATGACCAACCAAAAGCTGCAACGAAGAGACATATAAACACTACTACCAAAACTGAGTAGCCTTTAGTGAGTTCCTTGTCAGCGCCAAACTTCAGTCCCAAGATTATAGCGACAATTACCTGTTTGAAACACACACCAAAATGAAACAAAGTTACATGTGACATTTACATAAATGTCATTCATCTAGTAATAGTTTCTTCACTCTTCTAACACATAGGCCTTTGGGACGAGCATAATGCCGAGTGCAAAATCTTGGATTTTGCTTCTGAATCAGTAAATCAACCGTGATAAAAACTAAAAACAAGATTAAAGAATATTTTCAGCAGTTTTACCTGGCACACAATCATCTGTATTCCACCTGAAATAAGGAGAACTCTGCGTCCCAATCTATCCACTAATGCAATCGAAATCAGTGTAGATAAGCACAAAACTGCTCCAGTTAAAACTGAAGAGTAAAGAGAAGCAGACCCTTTGAAACCCATGGTTTGAAACAATACTGGAGCATAGAATAGAATCGAATTTATGCCGGTCAAGATCTGAAAAGTAGGCATAAAGATTGCCATAACTAATTGCGGCCTGTTCCTTTTCTCAAGTATATTCCTAAATGGGTGTTTGATGGAGTTAGCAAGTTCACTCGCTTCAACTATATCCTGATACTCTGCATTCACATTTTTCGTGCCTCTAATCTTTTCAAGAATCTCTCTTCCTCTTTCTTTTTTTCCTTGCTCAATCAGGCTGTTGGGTGTTTCCGGAAGAAAGTAGCCTCCAACTGTCATTAGTAAAGCAGGTGCTGCAGCTAGACCCAACGAGAGTCTCCATCCCCAAGGTTTAAGTTTATCTGTTCCGTAATTGACCATGTTTGCAGTGAAAATCCCCAGTGTTGTTGCTAGCTGAAACATCATGTTCAAAGCTCCTCGGAGATGTGCTGGTGCCATCTCTGACAAATATAGTGGGACTGCCTAAAAAATATTCAAGAAAATTATAACTATATCAGATGTTTGTGATATAGAAGGCCGTTTCAAACTAGCGGCATAACCAAAGATCAATCGGTGCATCATTCTCAATTCTAATTTCGGACTATGTTCGGTCTAAGTTCTGTTCTTGTTTAGTTCTTACTGAACCCTCCAAGCTTTTATGCAACAAAGAGTACACCCCAAATAGAAACTCAAACATATGCAATCTAATGTTCTTGTAGCCAAGCCAAGTGCCAGTGAGCAAGAAAACTGCGCTGAAGGAAAATTTACCTGATTTCCAAATCCAATTCCAACACCGAGCATAACACGACCTATTATCAACATGATTAGGTTCACAGCAGCAGCATTGAGAGCAGCTCCGATGAGGAAACTAATCCCACCGCAGATTATACTAGCTCGGCGACCATAATTCCTTGTTATAGGTGAAGCTACCAGAGATGAAACCAAACCAGCAAGGTACAAGGAAGAGGTAAATGCTGCTAAACCTTGATTGTCATACTTGCAGTAATTATCCTCATTTAAATGTCCCTTTTTTTCAAACACTTTTGGAAAGAATTCCTTCAGAAAGGGATCCATGGATGTCACCCCACCTACTCATTTTTTGAGTCAAAATCAGTAAAAAAAAAAAAAAAACTTTAATTCACAATTCAGCGTTCTATCATTTGATATAATTATGTCATGATCATAATCATAAACCTAAGAAATTGAAGAAAAATGGGTTATGGATGAATTTGAGAGAAAGTACCTGAGATACCAATGTCATATCCAAAGATTGAACCACCAATTGCAGCAACAATACAAGCAATGACCACAAAAGAAGTGACCTTTCCTTGATATTCATGTGCTCTCTCCTTTGCAACACCTGCAGGACCAAACCCACCACCAGCCATCTTCTTCTTCTTCTTCTACTTCTTCTGTTTTTTCTCAAAATTAAGATTTCAGAAACTTAATTAAGAGTAAGAAGAAGAAGAGAATGTGGGATATACTTGCATAATAATCCCTTCTGTACTGAAGTTTAAAGTAAGGGTTTTTATTTATTGTTATCATTGACCAAACCCAAACACAACTCATCACTTTCAGATGAATCCTAAAACCTTGAAAGGAAATAAATATCTGTCTTGAAAGAGATGAGATTCTTCATTAAATATGAATATAAAGACAACCCAACTTTTGAGTTTGGAATCAAATCATTTGCAAATGTAGAAGGGAGTGATGATGACTTAACTCCTACCATCTTTTTAACAACCACTTGGGTTGTTGTCACTTTTCTTTGTATATCCCAATAACAAGGGGGAACCTGTAAAACAGGTACAAGTATTTACTATTTAACTCAATCTGGAGTGGTGGGTTCAGATCTATTGCATGTTAGTTATCCGAAAAAGCCAAAGCCGGACATTCAATCCCTTCAACCATTAGATTCAATTAAGCAGGCCCCACTTGCATCTAAAACCCTCACCCCATATCTTTCAAGGGATTGTACACATTGGTGGAAGAGTTGTTTTGCGGGTAAGAGCTAGCACCATTCCATGTCCCTCAAATATAGGAAGGGATGACACATGAAAAAGGTAAGCTTGCTATGGTGCTCTGCTATCCCTTCCCTGCATTAGACGCGTACTCAGTACCCGTATGAATAGTGCCAAACGGGTACTCAGTACGAGTTTTTTTTTTTTTTTTTTTTTTATGGGAAAATATTTATCTAGGTAAAAACATATTTTAGAGTAAAAAAAAATATCAAATAGGCAAAAAAACGAGTTTTAGTAAGGAGTGAAAAAAAGAAATTTTAAGGTAATATTTTAAAAACCAGAAGAAAAAAAATACGGGTACTCGGTACCTGTAAAGTGAAAAAATATACGGGTACTCGGTACGCATATGATTTCCCTTCCCTACAAAGCTGATCAGATCTATTCAACCATGTAGGGATGGAGGGGTATATCCCTACTCATGTAGGGATATGGGAGACCATAGTAGTTGCTTTTTTGGGTTTTTGAGGGAAATTGAGGGATAGGGAAGGGATGGAGTGCACCATAGTGCTAGCTCTAAGAGACTACTCCAGAGATGATTTTAAGTTAGAAAAAGAACCCTATTAGAGCAAGTCTTATGGTGGAATCCAACCTATTCAAAATGTGGAAAATCCATGGAATGTCAAGTCTAATGGCTTCCAAGTTGGGGTTTTCCACAGAAAATCCAAGCAGGGTTCCATGATTCGGTGGAATGGTCGTGGAATCCATGGAAACGCAAATAAGAATAGCGTTTCTACTGTAGATTTAGCTCTATTAAGAATAACGTTTTTTTTTAATCCGTAGATTTAAACTGAGTTGTTGAGAATCTAACGGCTGAGAAAAAAGCTCCATTAAGAATAGTGTTTCTACTGTAGATTTAGCTCCATTAAGAATATCGTTTTTTTTTATATCCATAGATTTAAACTGAGTTGTTGAGAATCTAACGGCTGAGAAAAAAACTCCATTAAGAATAGTGTTTCTACTGTAGATTTAGCTCCATTAAGAATAGCGTTTTTTAGCGTTATTAAGAATAACGTTTCTACTATTCCACCATTACACTTGCGCTTCCATCCACAATTCCAAGTGCTGAGGTGGCGTGGAAGATGGAAGATGGATGGATTCCACTATAAGACTTGCTCTTATTGGGGCTTAAAAAGTCTTGGTCTTTTGGGAGCTTTTTAGGGTCACCAAATAGTAATTGGAACACCCCCCATCAAATATTTATATAGTGACTAATATGACCCCTCACTGATTTTAGATAATAAACTTGATTAATATCACTAACCATGATTAGCTAATTAATCAACACTAATTCATTTCTTTAAGTTAAGTGTTGAAGTTGAAAGTAAAAACCAAAAAAATCTGAGGGAAGAGAAGAAGAGGGGGAAAAAAATGGGAAAAAAATTGAAAATCAGTGATTCAACCAAAACTTTTGATGTAGGTGAACCCTCATCTTCAAAATACGATAACATATTAATACCCATCAACAACGATCAGTTCTTTGCTGATTTTTCAAAAAATCATGATTTTTTTTCTCAAACTCAAAATAACCCTTATGAACCTTACGATGATTTCGAAGGACCAACCCAAGAAGAAGAAGAAATCGAAGAGATCAATGCTCAAGATTACCAGGTATACCTCTATTCTAACTCCAATTTCAGTTTTTAAGCTCAGAGTGGCAAGAAGTTTCGATTTTTTCCTTATGAAAACCCTAGGTTTCCAGCCGCCATGTCCAATCACGGATAGGAACCCAAGAACTCCTGGACGTTATCCTATGTTACGGCTCACAACTAATGAACTCCCATCCGTTATCAAAGAGTTACGGCTGAGACAATGAATTTTCCTGGCCATAACTAAAAAATTACGGCCAGGTTTTTTCTACATGCATGGGAAGCATTTGATACTATCGGTGGCGTCAGGTATCCTGGACGAAAATATTAAATGTTATTTAATGATGTCTTCGCCGGTTGGGTTACCCAGTCGTAACTTGTGTTACGTCTCGTTTTCTAGGCCGTAAGCCGACTCTTCCAGTTACAGGCCAATTTACGGCATGTAATACCTGGACGTAACCATTTTACGGTTCAGAATAATAATTTTTGACCCAGCCGTGTAAGGTATAACGGCTGGAATATAACTTTTTGACCCAGCCGTGTAAGTAATGACGGCTGGAATATCACTATTCGACCAGCCGTATACGCAATGACGGCTGGAATATCACTCGTTGACCTAGACGTTTGTGCGTGTTTAAATTTCTTTTGTGAAAAATCATGTGACATATGTCATTCTATTATAGATTGTACCGTACATTCCGGTGGAAGACCAAGAGGTGGTTATGGAAGATCAAGAGGTGGTTATTGAAGAGCAAGAGGAGGTTATGGAAGATGAACCCCAACCTGTGAAAGTTTCCAAGGACAGAAGTGCTCACTATGCAAATAATTATAAGTGGAAAGATAAGGAAGATGCAAAGAAGTAGGCTCGATCACAAGGGTTGAAAAAGATGTGCATCATAGTCCAGAATAAACAAGTTACAAGCACCAGCTTTCAAATGGTTTGTGAGTGTAGTGGAAAGTATGAGAGCCATTGGAAAAAGGGTAGTGAGTATATACGAAAAAATCACAAGGAAGAAAGGAGTATATAATACGAATAAGTGTGGATGCCCTTTAAAGCTTCAATTTAAATATAACGACGATAAGAAAGTGTCGTATATGGCTAAAGTCGTCTCGGGTTATCATACTCATCCTATTCCAGAGAGTTTGATCAACCATCCTTATTCGGAAAGGATCAAACCCTTAGAAAAGGAGTTAGTACACGTTCTGATTAAAAGATGCACAAGACCTATTGATATTCTTAGTGGCGTGAAGGTGTTAAACCCCCAAAACTCATCCTCATTGTCAACTATCCATAACGAAAGAGAAAAATTTAGAAAATAGTCATGAGAATAGAGAGTGCTTGATGTGATTTTAATTGTTGTAGAAAGTGGTAGTAAGAATGTCGTTCACTCGGACTCGTTGAGGTTGATTTTAAGACTTAATAAACATAAATATATACAAGAGATGTCACAAGATCAAGAGGAACGGGGACTCAGGATTTCAATGTTTTTTCATATTCAAGTGGTTCAGAAATTAATCCTAGGCGATTATAGCTCAAAACAAAACAAATATTAACTCTATTCTTTGCCAAAGTAGATTCCATAAAATATTACTTGTAGATCATAAGCATGGCGCATCAAGAATCCCAAAGACTAAGCATGCTCCATCAAACAAAGTCACAAGTAATTAATCAAAATCTTAACTCAATTAAAATCGGTGCAAAAAGTAAATAAGGAATTAACTAAATTACCATATGGATGAAATACAACTTCCTCCGTTGTCCCAGTGTTGGGGTTTAGCTCTTCATGGTGAAAACACGCTCAAAATAATAACCCATAACTCAAAAAGGTGTTTTATTGAAGAAATATGAGAAGCAGCTCAATCATAACAGTTATAGGTGTTACATACAGAGTGTTACAATGAGAGTTGTAGGAAAGTTTGAACACGGTTGTTAAAAATCTTTTGTAACTAATGATGAAAAGCGATACTTCTTCTGTGTTGTTTGAATACGACTGCTTCTGCGACTATTCTGCTCTGTTGTTTTCTGGTTATCTTCTTCTCCTCCCCGTTGATGATGAACACGCCTGAAACTCTTGATTTTTTCTCTACAGCTCCTCCAAACCCTCCGTTCGGTCCCCAAAACTCTCGACCAAATTCTTTCCATGGAAGTTCGTTGTTACGTAGAACAATTTCCCGCCAATTTTTTTTTTTTTTGAACGGGGGGAAGAAGAGGGTGTTCCCTTAACCAATAGCCGGCTTCCCTTATCAACTGACCTAGGGTGTCTTGAATCATAAGCATGGGCATCTTTAATCATAGGATGACCCCTTATCCAAATGAGGGGTGTCTTTAGTAATTTTCTCCTACGAGCACAAAAACACTTTTCTAGCCAATTTCGCCACAAAAGCTTATTTAGTACATATTCGAGGCCATGATGGCTATGAATATCGCGCATCCATGATGGACATGAGTGGCACACAGTCCATGATGGTTGTGATTAGCGCACTGGCACGCATGCCATGATGTCTGTGATTAGCGCACTGGTGCGCAAGCCATGATGGCCATGAGTAGAGCGCATGCCATGATGACCGTGAATAGCGCGCATGGTCTTGCCATGGCCTTGGCCATTGTTTCCAAGGCCGAGAATGACGCACGAGACCACATCATGGCCTTGTCTATAGCTTCCAAGGCAATAATCACTCGTGGGATCATGCCTCGGCCTTGTCCACGTTTCCAAGGCCGAGAATGGCGCACAAGACCATGTTGTGGCCTTGGCCAAAGCTTCCAAGGCCGAGAATGGTGTGCGAGACCACGTCATGGCCTTGGCCAAAGCTTCCAAGATGTTGTTATGCTACAACGCGGTAGTGGGTATGCCACATTCCATATTTTGCCAGAATATGTTTTGCCATGCCACGGACTTAGCCAATCGTTTTGAGATGATTTCATCCGAGCCATTAGTCCATTCTTATCTTAGCCAAAGCGTTGTGAGCTGCAATAGGTATATTATGGCCTATAGTCATAGCTGACTGAGGTACTATGGGTGTGCAATATATGTTATAGGCATGGATATGCCTAGCCAATATGCTACAATGCTTATGATGTGATCATCATATAGTCATAATTTTAGGGCAATATGTCAGGCCTAGATTTAAGGTTTTAACGTTATTCCAGTATGAATTTGAATACGATAGTGCCGCTATAGCATGTTCAAGGAACTCGGCTGTGGGAGTTTGCGACTTGAGACGATACTGATATGACTATTTACGAATATGATACTCTCAGTAGCATGTCAATTCAAGAATGGCGTCAAATCTTATCCTGATATGAATAATGTCATGTATATGGCATACAAGATGCATATATGCTGTCACACATGAAAGAACGAGGTTTCTACTGGGGAAAGCCCTGAAATTTGGCATGGATATATACTTTTTAGAATAGTTATAGGACTAATGGGTCCGTTAATTGAATACACTTTACATATTTTCTTGCGGAATACAAATTGTATAATACAGATTGTTAATCCTGATGCTGGGTCAGGGATATATTGTAGTTCTTCAATTAGGGCAAGGCCAGTTTACCATAAATACCCTTGTCAAAAACTCACCATCAACAAAAGGATGGTTGCACTCTTAGAAGTTGTTTTAGAACTTCTAAAAACAAACAGAGGGTTCCCCTCACACTTTTATTATCACATTATCTCACACGTTGGACGTCATTTTTGCGAATAAAAACTACACCGTAACGGATTTGAAGTTAATATTTGGGGATATGTCATATGTTACTATTACACGGCTCTACGTTCCTACCAAAAATGAGCATATTTCAAGACGCATAACACCACCATCTACTACTTTGAAAATGAATCGTTAAAATCAACGGGTTTCTGGTCGTCGAAATTAAGACCGGTAAATTATGATGTTTTATGTTTCAAAATGTGTTCATTTTTGGTAGGCATATAAAACTTGGTAAGAAGAACCTATCTCAAAATATTAGCTTTAAATCTGTTACGATTTGATTTTTATTCACAAAAATAACGTTCAACGTGTGAAACAATGTGATAATAAAAGTGTGAAGGGATCTTTCCTCAAACAAAATAATTAGAAATTAGGTTGACAATAAAATTCGAGTTGGACTTCTAGTAGCAAAACAAAAGAAACAGTTTTTTTGTGAACCAAAGTTACTTTTTATTTCTGACTTAAGAGATTAAATTCTACTTTTGGTATTCAAATAATTCCGGTTAACTTCCATTAGAAACCCGTCATTTGGTATAGTCTTCTAAAGGTCGGGGGTTTACTCTCGTAATAGCAGCTAGGACTAAAATTATAAGTTAAACTTAATTTGTATTTGGGTCAGACTTGGAATCCGAATCTGATTCGGTCCGAGTAAAATGTCAAATCATTAATCTTTTTCATTTTTTAGATGTCTGATAGAGTTTAGCTCAGCTCATACAAATGACTCTGTGGTATGGTGGATATAATTCTGACTTATTGAGTACCGGCTGATATAGGTCAGAGCCAGACAAATGAGTTCATCAGAAAAGGAGAAAAAAATGTTCCATAACACTAAAACCCTCCCTACATATGTGCGATATCAACATTCCAAACTAGAGATGTCAGCTTATTTTTTCATTCCAAGGATGAAAAGTTACTTCCCAGTAAAAATTCATTGGACACCCATTTTAAGACATTTTAACGGTGCAGCATCCATTTTTGTATTTCAACGTCCAAATTACGCACTTCCGTTGTAGGAAATCAATATTGTTCACCCCTAGAAAACCAAGTCAAACAACAATAGTGAAACTAAAGAAAATAATAAAAATTGGGTAAGCAAGAAATTTAATTGGAGTATTATCCAATCTTTGTTTCTGTCTGTAGTGAACAACGGGCACAGTGCATTCTTTGGAACATTAAATCATCCAACCTGGTACTCGCAATACTCCTTATTGCATGGAGCTGTTGTCTGGAGTATAATAAACCAAGTCAACTCCTTCATGCTAACGACAAAGTATATTTATCTAATATTAACAGCAAAACAGCAATTTGCTAATTGTTTACACGTCTGATATATTTTAAGATCAAATTGTCATTTGGGTCATAGATATTAGCAATGCTTAGCGGTGCAAACTGCAAATGCAAGGGGTGCCTCTGTCTCCAATAACTGCCTGTCTCCCTGACCCCGCCTATCAGGAGATAACACGTGTGTTTCCTTAATATTACCGTTTCACGCCGTCAATAATTGGTTATTCACTTATTCTCATTAATATTAAGCAGGAAATTACTGAGAATACAGAAGGAAAAAAGCTACTTCTTCATTTTTTTTTTATTTTCTAAATCAATGAGTTCTTCATCTTCAATGGGTTCCGGAAATTTAGATTAGTATATTAGCAATCCAGTTGAGATATCCAAGAACACAATAACATAACAAGGTTATTGGGATATAGGGATTGTTTTAAAAGGTTTTGTCAAGATCATCGATCATCGGACATTCCCTTTCTTTATCGGATGAGAGGCACTTTTGATACAAAGCCAAACACAAGATCTCAATTTAATCTCCCCATTAAAGTTCTTCCATAAGTAGACAACTCATAATCAATATCAGTTGGCACTACATCATACAAATTCCATCAAAATCCAAAATTTCTATTAAATCCTTTACTTAGAAATTCTAATTAATTTGAGCTATAATCACGAATTAAGCAAAAAATTCCTCAAAGAATCCATCCACCTTAGATTTGTTAATGCATTGATAGGAATGATAAAAAAAAAAAGGACTGATTCCACAAATTTAATAGTTTTTCATGTACAGTAATTATGAATTTAGATTGTGTTCACAAACCAATCAGGTGGTTTCTTCTTTTGATTTAACGGGGATGCAAATTAAGATTTCATAACTTTAGAGGCCGGCAATAATTATGGAGTGTAATTTCATCGGAGGAAGATCAAGTTTAACGGTGTTCAATACAATCAATTATTGTTATCTCAAGGACATGTGTTATCTGCTGATAAGCGTGGATAGGGAGACAGACAGTTTTTTGAGACAGAGGATCTGCACCCAAATGCAAGGAAAGGATACATTGTTTGTTTGAGCTTGCAAAACATTTAATCAAAGGATAAGCTGTGGCATTAAGTCAAGCTCACCAGGAACCAAAATTTGGTGCCTGTTAGTTAGTGTAGCTTGGGCTTTATGGAATGAATGTAACAGTAGGATTTTTTTTGAACCATCTTTTGGATACTACCCAAAAAAAGTTGGGACTACCCATCAGTTTCGGTGGAGAATATTAGAAGTAATATTTGGTCACCCCTTATAAATTTTTTTTAATATCCACTTTACCCTTGATGATAAACTTAGTGAGTGATTAGTGATTAGTTAAAAACTGATTAGTGATTAGGGATTAGTGTTTTATAAGTTGGATTGTTTTTTTTTTAACATTTTTTTTGAGAGATAAGAAGAAGAAGGAAATAGAAAGAAGAAGATGGGTGAACCCAAAAAAAAAAAAAATTGAGTTTAATAACCGTGTGATATGAGTGATTCATGTGATGATACCTTAGATCTTTTTCTTTATGAGCCACAACAAGAGTATTATGTTTTGGGTACTCATGGATACTTCAAATTTAGTTAATGGTGCTTGAATTGGCCAAAATATTCCTAAAAATGAACAATTTACAAATTGATTTCCGTTTGGTTTACAAAGTTCGGCTACAACATTTGAAGAACAGGTTACCGGAACTCATCCGCAAGTGTAGTTCGGTTAATGTTTCTAAAAACACAGGTAGCCGAACTCAGCTTTAATGGAGTTTTTTGTTTCAGAGAAAAGTTCGGTTAGGAAAAAAAAATTACGACGTAACCGAACTAAAAGTTCGGCTGGGAAAAAAAAAATGAAAAAAATTGCGACGTAACCGATCACAATATATAAGTTTTCAGAGAAAAGTTCGGTTAACAGAAAAAAATTGCGACGTAACCGAACTAAAGTTCGATTAGGAAAAAAAAATTGCGACCTAACCGAACTAACAAATTTCTGTGTAACCTAACTAAAGTTCGGTCTGTTCTAAAGATGAAAACAATTCCAAATTTCTAACAGATTGATGAAGTTTTTCAATTTCCCCCGTTATCTCATTTTTCTAAACTTTAAACTAATGGTTATTAGATAGTGGATGCTAAATTTTGTTTATACAAAAGCCTTACTAGTCGCTCATCTATATGAATGTTTCCTGATTCCGTTTATAAACCATGTAGTGTGTTTGGTCTCACACGCTATATTCATCATCTCTTTTACAAGATAAGTTGACATGAAACCAGAATCTTATGCTCAGTTTCATGCCTACTTCTCTGCAACTTACATTTTCAACTCATTTTAATGATTACTTCTCTTTTTTGCAACCAAAAACGAATGACAAGTAATGGGTGTTATAATTTTGATTTTGATTTTGTTTTATTAATGATTTAAATTAAGCTATATATGGAGGCGGCTGTGGTGGTGGTTCAAGGTGGTCGGTGGTGGTGGTGGTGAGCGGCGGGGGTGATGGGAGGAGGTGGTTATATATATAGGTGGTGATGAGAGGAGGTGGTAATATATATAGGTTAAGGGTAGGTTAGTTATTTCCACATTTTAGGACACCCCTTATCATTGTAGGGTGGACATTTATATCACTGGGTAGTCCCCAACTTTTTTTGGGTAGTCCCCAAATGATGATTTTTTTTTTATGGAAGTTACAATGTCAAGACTGAATTTGATTTTTGTATATTTGTATGAGTTTTCTACTGCGGGACTAAAGTTGCATCTCAAGTTTGCTAATTCAGTTTTTGATTGGGACTCCCTCTTCAAGGATATTTAGTTGGATACGATCTGTTGACGTTAGAATTAGATCATCTTATAATTTCGGTACCATCTTTTCCCCCCAGTGAATAATACTAAAATGCTAGGTAGGAAAAGAAAGAAAGAAAAAGACTTCAGCTGGTTAACAGACTTCAACTTGTATAATCAATTCCCTATTTCCTTGCAAAGTGCAAACTGCAAACACTTTGCCTTAAAAGTCAATATCGCAATTTTGCACACAACATGAGCATTTGCATTGGCCATACGTTTATTGCTAAAATTTAATTATTCTCCTCGAATTCAGAAAACCCATCACTTTAATCGTTAATGAACCTAATCCTTACTTAAATGCTTATGAATTTGGTTTTGCATTGTTTCTATCAAGGACTAAAATCCATCTCTGAGAGGGACACCAAACCAATAACTGATTGGTAGAGACTAGAGAGACCCACTGATGTTTTGGAAAGAAGAACTTATTTGACTAGACTAAAAAAATTATCCAACTAGACCACGGACATCAATTGGGTGAGACACCGCCTACACTTCTATGGGAGAGGAAGCAGTGGGGAATTTCCACCACTAGTGCCACAGGGTGAGGGAAAATAACTTGAATAAAATGTGAGGTAAACTTGAACAAAATATCTCACAGATCCTGCTCTGCACTGACTGCCACAGACCTTAGAATTGAGTGTTTATCAGAATAATTATCTATGATGTAAGTTATCAAACATATATGAGACAGACAGCAAAAACGATTTATGTGCAACGCCTAAGAGGAGAGCTGAGATTTTCTGCAGTTAAACCAGATAAGCATTCAGCTCAATTTTCATTTCATACAATAAAGGATAAAGATGTTCATTCACATACCTTTCTTTATGGAAGAAAAAAAATGGAAAATTTCACTGGATGTGTCATTCACATTCCAACTTGTTAAGAATGCAGGTTTATCGAGCCTCCTGAAGAAAGAAATAGAAGAAATGAAATAAAACATGAAAACTGTGTGTTTCGAACACAGAAATGTTCTATGAGTGTGAGTTGTAGCATGCCAACCTCCACGCTAGGCCTGGAATTGTATTTACAGTTTCGATTACACTCCAAGGACACTGCTCAAGAAACCCCTATAACAGAAACAACATCAAAACTATTTGTGTAAGGAAGAGATTTTGGTCTGTTCTACTTTTGTTCAGGGATATGAAAGAATTAATTACCAAATTCCTGTGGATTCCTTTTCTTGGTTTCTGCATGTGTTGAACAAAGAAAAGAGTTTTTCAGGATTAACTTAACTCAAGGTTAAAAAGTGTTGAAAATTAGTTGAAGATAAAGCGAGCTCGAAGTATATTGTCATGGATTACCTAGGCTTTCCTTCAAATGCATCATTAATTTCATCAACACCTGGTTTATTCAAGAATGTCGCCAGGATAAAGTACTTCTCTTTACCAGGGGATTCATCCACCCTCTTGTAGACTTCGTAGCGGTATGGGTAAGCCATCCTGGAAACACGAGGTGCACAATAGTCATTGACCCCATTCCATGATACATTTTACCACAGCAGTGTTCAAGCTCCCATTGACATAATAATTTCTTGAAGAGCTTAAAATTGATTTATCTATGACTAAGGTATATCAAACCAATAAAGTTGGAACCCGCAAATCTGTAAACTCAAATACTTATTCAAATTCCCTTCATATTGTTTTGCACACATAAATCTTCACAAGGTTTCAGTAAACAAAATCCAGGGTATATTTTCAATTCTCACCTCAGAGCACCCATGATTGGATACTGTGTCCCGGCATAAAAAAGGAGCCGAAAGGCATAGCAATTTTCAAAAGACGCTGCATACTCCAGTCTTTTATCCCTTCCCATTGTCTTCAATAAAAACAATGACAGAGTTAGGAAACATAAGCACTGGATTCCTGCTAGCATGTCCACTTGTTGGTGAAAACATTGAAGGGTGCACTTACTTGCATAATGCCACTTGAAGCTGGTAAATCCTGCATTTAAAGAAAATAGATAATATAAATACAAATCACGTTATCATTGTGAAGATCATACGAACAACCTTCTCCATATAAAAGATAGAAGAATAGTGAGCATAATAAGAATTGGAAATTTCATGGCAAAGAAGAGTGAGAAACTCCACGCAAATAAGCAATTGATTGGACCATATTAGGACATCTGAGATACAACCTTGAGCCGAGGGTTGACAATAATGACAGGACGGCTCCCGGCAGCATCGGTCATAGCCCTCAAATCCTGTGTATAAAATATTTATGGGTAGTTAAAGGGAACCTGATATTGAGAGCATACCAACAGTATATCTGGTATACTGTAAACTGTAGAAAACTGAAAGACTCTCACATCAATTATACAATTTCCGACAGCATTTTGAGGAGCCACAAGAATAAATATGTCATCCTGCTCAGTAACCTCTTTGCCACCTACAATTGGAAGGAGAACTCAAAAACTTAGTAAAATAGCTGATAAAAGCATTAACAATTAATAATTAGTTTAGCTTTTAAGTTTAATCATTTATGGTATGGGTAACAACGACCACCACAACCCTATGAAAGTCTTCCGTATATGAATATACAGATGATTAAAAGCTTCATGCAAAAGTGTAATTGTGCATTGAAAATATTGACATTTGCATTTTCTTTTTAATATTGGTGTGACATAGGATAGATAAAGTATTGCTCCAGCTAAACCTGCATTTTGTGCGTCTCCAATTCGTAAATCATCACCTTTGGAATTGTTCGAACCACTGACTAATAAATTTGACCAATAATAGATTGCCTGTTTATCACTAACATCATCCTGGTACACCGTGATAGACAGTCCTATCTATTTAATAATTAATAGGTGCAACTGGAATGTCTTAGAATCATTGGTTTGACATAGATCTTTGCAGTTGACTGATTGTACGTACTAGGACAAGACCATACTCTAAGTTTTTTCCTATGAGTACCTTAACGAAAATTCAAATAAAGACAATGGTCAACATCACTAGGTTTACAAGTCTACACATGAATTAAAGGGACACAGACATCATCCGCAGTGGTATCTTGAATTGCAAATTTTAAGCATTTTTGCTGCATTAGGGACGTGAGACATAGATATACCTTTCAGCATTCAACCATTTGCTGAATTTGTGAAACCTAACAACGAAAATGCAAATTTATGGGAATTGAGATGGACATCTTCACAGGAAGAAGTCAACTTTGGATACTTTTATCTACCTTACCCTTCACTAAATGGGGAACGTTTTACTGGAGAAATATCTTGTTTGCCTCAAACAGTTAGCTCATGCTTATTAATTTAGTTTTGAAACACCAAACTCCAAGGAAGCAAGTAACAAAATTAAGAGGAAAGCAACAAGAGGACAAAAGACCCAACCTCCCAGCAACATAGAAAAGACCCTTGAAACATCTGTAATTAGAACTTCCTAACCTATTGGGATCCATAGATTTGTATAAGAATGTAAATGGCACAAAGCACCAAGTGTGGGAGTTCGAAACTGCACCCCCGCATAGCCGATATATCAACACAAGCATTGCCTTCTCAATACATGTTAGAAAACCTTAAATGGATGTACACTAATAATGTTAGTATACCTTCTCACTACTAATAAACTTTCCCACCTATCATGAATGGACCATCGAACCTGGATTTTCTTGTTCAAAGCCATCACAACTATCATCGAGTCAAATCTGCAATTGTGATTTTCTTCAACATATGCGTATTATAGTTTTGTTTATGCTATTACCAATTCTTTCTCATTTTATCACTTTAACTAAAATTATAGACTCTGAAATTGTTTAAGTGAGAGAGACCACTATGGATGCGCTAAGGAACAATGTTTCTAGACAGGAAAAGGCAAACATTTGTAATGCCAACAGTTGATCTGAAGGAACTTTTTCAAGTTAAAAGCAAAATATAATATCACACTGCAAGTTGAAACAGTCTCATACCTATCGAACCGATTGTGATGAAATTTCCCAGGGCACCATCCTCCCCCCAATCCATGTACTCCAAAATCTGACGTGTTCCGGCTAGCTGCAGTGGCATCCCAGCAAGCGCACCTACTCCCATAGATCCTTGAACACATACCTAACAAGAAGATGGAAACGTATAATGCTCTTAACAATCATCCACTTGCTTTTTTTTAACTAAAGGAGGTCCAATTCCAGCTCATAACTCGGAAGGAAGATATTACACCTTCACACGCTTCCCATCATCAGCAAATGAAAGAGCAAGAACTCGAACGAGTTCCATTAAAGTACCAATTCGATAGACATCCTACAGGATGATATCATAGTTAATGTCGTCTTAGATCAGTCAAACTTTAAAACAAAGCAAACCAAGAAGTCCTCTACCATTTCGGGGTTTAGTTCTGGAATAGTGATCGCCACCTATCAATTTCAAAATTTCACGTTAAATAAGAGAGGCCACAGCAGAATCATTTGTACGTTAGACAGATGGATTACGTGAAACACGAACAAAAGTAAGAACAAAATGAAAAGGTAGAGAGATTATTTGACCTTCAAACGAGTTTTTCCATCAGCTATAGCCCTTTGAGTAGCTTGCAGAACATCATCGTAGAAATATTCCCTTATTTCTCTAGAATGAGGGATGTTATTTAACCGGGTGGGAATACCTCTCCAGTTATCCTGGCAAAATCTTTTCCAGGATAAGAAATTCATGACGCTATAATACGTTAATTCTTACAGTTTCCTTTATCTATCAGATCTTACTCCTCCGTAATTGGAAAGACTTGGAAAATATTGGAAATAACATCATTATGTTTATTATGAACATACCTGTTTTGTGGACGACGCCTTTAACTGAACGTCGCTTACTGCATTTCCTAGCCACAAGAAAGAAAGTCGAGAAATGTTAAATTAATCACAGGTTAGAAACTGAATAAACTGGTAGTCCAGAATCCAAATCAACATGAACAATAAAGAGTTAGGGGGGTGTTACTGTTATGGAGTAAAGATACAGTTAAACCGGAGAAAGAATATAATCAAGAAAACGGCAAATGTATCACCCGAAGGATGCCATATGTTGGTTGTAATGGGAATGGGATATCTAAAATTCTGAATGATAAAAATGTCAAATGTAAACATAGATTGTGAGCATGCAATATAGAATTACAACAAACACACCACAACCACAGATTGCCAAAACTTTTGAATGAGAAATACGTTAAAGATGTCCGGTAATAATGACGACCACTGGTAACATTCCCCGATCTGGCGATCAGTAGCATTGCATTTGTTAGGTTGTTAATACTCTTCAGGACACGGTTTAGAATACAGATAGAGTGAGATTCAGACTATATTTTGGGTTGGTAGCTCCAGTTACTTGGTTCCGAGTACCACTATCAGGCCCGATGTGTGGATCTTGGATGAAGAACTTTATATACAATTTGTAGAAGTAATATGTGTTGATAGATTTGATCAAGGTTGGATATTTTGTTGATTCCGGTATTTACTGGTACTGGTATATTTTCACATTCAAGATCTTCATTCTTCATATTTCTATTAAGACAAGATTTTCAACTTGGGCAACACCTCTATGCTTCAAATAGGTCTAGAAAGGGAATAAAGTATAAATATGCACTCATTTCAGGATTCTAGGTTTTTTTTGTGTCCATAGTATGCTCTTAGCTTCTCCCACATCATAATAATAAAGAGAATGCTACTATAATAAAGTATGACAAAATAGAAAACTCCAAACTCAACTCCAGCTTCACAAGATCATTAATGGTTGTGAACTCGATTTTATCCTTGACACACATTTATACCGTAGATGGTCTCTAAAAATTTAACAATTTACCTGCGGCTATCATCTTTAACTTGTCCTTGTTGACTTGTGAAAGCAAAGAGTCTATTTCCTGAAAAACTACTCCTTTCTGACGATTTCCATCAATCTGTACTTATAAGAAAGTATCAAAGTAAACTAGGATCATTTTCCAGCTTGACTCCAGAGAGGTTAAGGAAAAAGCAACCTGACACAGCAAAATACAGTTATACCTTATTCAGTATGTCTGAGTATGTTGATGTGATAGACTCAGCATTTCGCTTGTACGTTTCAACGCGAGCTTTAACCTAGAATGCACAAAGTGAGATATGTATAAACATGTGGCACTCTCCAGAAATCATGACAGAGTCAAATTGGCCAAGCTCTTATAGTGAGATATGACTTTCCCTAGTTACTTCATTCAAATCAATTGCGCATAGATTTAATGTAAGGAAGGCACATTATGGATAGACAAACAACCATTTCACATCAGGTTAGATCAAGACTATCTGCAAAAAGTTGATAGCGGTAGCCTGCCATAAACTGAAGAATTTAAGAACATGAACTGTTTTATTTCTAGCAAAGAATTCCATATAGCAAGGAAGAAGGAAACAAACATAAGGGCCAATCCCCTTCTAAGTATGATACCTACATATTCACAATCAAAATGCCATGACCATGTCTTGCAAACACACATTTAGAGTAAACAATATAAAAGAACATGAATGGTATGATTTGCAATATTCAGGAAACTCAGACCTTTTCATGAGTGTCATCGGCACGAGTGATAATCCTTGCCTTAATTTCATCCGTCTCTGGAGGGAAGTTTCTAATGTGGTAAATTTTCCCAGTCACTGGGTCCAGCCGTCTCCCAACGCATCTGTCGATTAGAATTTCATCAGGAACCTGAATATTAACAGATACAATTTCCGTAAATTTCCTAGTATCAACGTGTAGAGTTGTAGCTAACTACTGACTCATACTATGACATCCATATCAATCACAAGCTAAAGGTTCATTACAAACACTTGGCGAAAACATTCCCTTAGCAATCCAAAACACACTAAGCACAAATAAAAGAGTTAAGTACATTACATCTAAGACAATGTATATGTCTGGTCTAATCAAGAGCTTTTCAAGACTTTGCGCTTGCTCAGCACTTCGTGGGTATCCATCAAGTAGCCACCCTTTCGTCTTTGCATCTTCTCTGGATAATCTTGATGTCACCATCTACAAAGAAAAAAAACATAGCATATACATTCAAACTTAGCTCTCTTGAAGCAGACGACGATACACATCAAATTCAACACAAAACACATTTAATTATACCGCTGTGACTATTTCATCAGGAACCAAACATCCATTGTCCATGTATTCTTTAGCTTTATTTCCAATTTCAGTCCCCGATGATACTTCAGCTCTTAGTAAATCTCCAGTTGATATGTGCACCAATCCATACTTCACAAAATCAATTAGAAACAACAGTAAACAAAACAAGAATTTACCAATTGATCGCGAAAACAAAAATCAAAATCAAAATTCACCTTCTGAACAATCAATTCACATTGAGTTCCTTTCCCTGATGCTGGTGCTCCAGATATCATCACCTTCAACGGCTCAGCCAAACATTTCACTCCAAATCCCTACCAGATGAAGAAAATAGAATGAGTACTACAATCGAACAACTTAATGGTATAAAATCTCAAAGGATAAGGGGAATTTAGTACCTTAGATTTAGGGTTTATTATCTTCGAACGGAGATGCGAGGAGAAGTTCGATGATGATTGAGAGATTGAAGAAGAACGGGTGGAAGAAATTGAAGAAAATGATGATAGACGAAGACATGAAGTAGTAGTGACGGGAGGAAATGAAAAGGCGCCATTGTTATTGTTGTAGCAGTGAATTGAAATCGCTGAGTTTAGCGCCACCATCTTTTGGTGTCATATATTGATTTCCCTGAGTAATTATTTTTTGAAAAATGAGTTCTAGAGATTGGGGAGATGGATGGAACAACAGTAGTGAGGAGAGAGTGTGGCTGATAATAACTAACAAACGGCTACCACGTAATACGCTTGTAGAGTGGTAGTGGTAAGTACTAGCCGATGATACAGCAGCCCAGCACTTCTCCAATACACCGAAGTGGGCCTGCTATATATGAGGTCTGGACTCGGGAAGCATTTGTTAGGAACCTTATTTTGGGGGCCATTGTTTTTTTGTGGGGACCATGATTCTATTTTAGGCAAGACATTATAAGTAATCTTAAGTCACCCCTTATCTAAATATTTTTCTTAATACCAAACTTACCCTTTTTAATTAAATATTTTAGTTTAATGATTAATTAGTTATTAGTTAATGATTAGTATGATTAGTGATTAGTATGATTAGCAATGGTTAGTTACCATTAAGAAGTTTTATTACAAAAAAAATTAAAAAATTTCTTTCCAATCAAACCAAACTATATATTTGGTGTGACCAGTAAAAATTTCGGTTCGAAAGAAATTTTAATTTTTTTTTGGTTACCAAAATTAATGACCATGAACTTAATAATTAGTGATTAGTATGATTAGTAATGATTAGTTACCAGTAACAAGTTCGGTTACAAAGAAATGAAAATTTTCCTTTCCGATCAAACCGAACTTAAAGTTCGATTACCCAAATTTATTACCAAAAACTGAAATTAATGATTAGTAATGATTAGTTACCAATAAGAAGTTCGGTTACAAAATTGAATTCTTTATTTTGTGATCAAACCGAACTATATAGTTCGGTTTCAAAAAAAATTTAAAAATTTAAAGATCAAACCGAACTTAAAGCTCGATTACCCAAATTTATGACCAAAAACCGAACTTAATGATTAGTAATGATTATTATGATTAGCAATGATTAGTTACAAGTAAGAAATTCGGTTACAAAAATTTAAATTTTTTGTTTGCGATCAAACCGAACTGTATAGTTCGGTTACAAAAAAAATTTAAATTATTTTACGATCAAACCGAACTTAAAGTTCGGTTACCCAAATTTATGACCAAAAACCGAACTTAATGATTAATAATGATTAGCAATGATTAGTATGATTAGTTACCAGTAAGAAGTTTGGTAATGGAAAATTGAATTTTAGTTTTTACGATCAAACCGAACTTAAGGGTGTAATCGGGTGGTTGGTGGTGGTGATAATCGAAAGTGGTGGTGGTGGTAATCGGCGGTAGTGGTGGTCGGAGGAGGAGGAGGTGGTGGTGGTAATCGGTGGTTGGTGGTGGTGATAATCGGAGGTGGTGGTGGTGGTAATCGGCGGTGGTGGGAGGAGAAGGTGGTTATATATATATATATATGGTTATTAGGTTGGTTTTAAATTAAATTAGGTTAATGGTAGGTTAGTCATTTCAACACTTTAGGACACCCCTTATAACTATTGAGAAGGTGGCATAATAAAACCATGGTCCCCTCATTGTGGTCCCTAAAATATCATTCTTTGTTAGAATTAGAACTTAGAGCATTTTTCGACACCGAGTTAAATCGGTTTTCAAATTTTTTGAAATCTAATCTCTTTTGATTACTCTTCCCATCCTTTTCATCTGTTACTATGTCCTGATTTATATCAAACAAACATTGTTCCTCATCGATTTAACAAACTTCATGGTTCCTACATGAGTTATTATAATCTTTTCTATCTCTACCAAAATCTCAGATGGATTTCTTTTGTTTTGAATCTTATTTTTGTATTGCTAATGGATTTCTAATTTTATTTGCAGGGACATCTTACCATTCACCATGATAAACATCCATTTTTGGTCTTTTGTCTTATTTAATCTCTCTATGTCAACTATATTGTTGCAGCCAAGAACAGATTTGATTTCATCTCCGATAGCAGTTTTGCAGGCCATCAATCAAAGAATGGTTTTTATCAGTATGATCCAGTATTGCAGTTTAGATTATGTATATGATCACAATGTAGAAGGTGAGTTCATTTTCTACGATTCAAAAGAGCCGATTCAAGATTATGAGCACCAGAATTTGAATTTTTAAAATTCAATATCCCCCCTATAAATCAGCGTAATTTGTGGGTTTTCAGTTATCTTCTAAATATTTTAGAGTTGACTACAATCGACTTCAATGCTAGAATTTGTTTTACTTCATCACCGAATATATCCTTTCCTTTTTTACCTCAAAATAGTTATAACAATATAACTATTTTTAGTTACAGATTATTCGATTTTTTTCTATATATTAGGATGAACAAAACCTTATCTCATATTAATTCCTTCTGGAATTTCTTTAAGAGAATTAAAATCTAGAGCAATGGCTTCATCTTCAAACACATAAGTTTCCATCCTTACTTCCCAAATGAATGAAACTCGCATTCGTGATATCAACAAACGTATTCTTAGGAAAGCTATGGGTTCAACAAGCGCTATATCGATTGCAAAGGAAGAATGGAACAACACTTTAATTGGAAAATTGCATTCAAAAGAACCAGTTGAAACAGATACTGTAAGGAAAGAAGTCAGTATACTTTGGAAGCAATATCGGATCAAAAATATGATATGACTCTTTTGAACATTTTGAGAATTGCTTCAACTATTTCATTGGATGTAAACTTGAAGAGATAAATATTTTTATCCAAGCCTCTCATATTTTTGATCCGATATTGCTTATATTACTCTTGTGAAATACAATCCTTCAATTGTTGTGAAGGATCATGATTTTTCTCACCATGAATGGAATATTCAGGTCAAAAACATTCTTCTTGAACATCATGCATTCCCTGTCATTGATGAAGCTTTAGAGGAATTGGGTCCTAAAATTTGGACTACACCTGACAATTGTCGTCCAGACTTTGGTTCAGTTATAACTGCAAGGGTTAAGATAGATCTCAAGACGCCTATGCACAAGGGAGGATGGTGGAACACTGCAGCTGGTGGTGTAACATGGGTTCGGTATCGCTGGGAAAGACATCCACACCTTCTTTGTAATCATTGTTTTACTATTGAACACAATGATGAGGAATGTGAAAATACTGCTTTGGATCTAAAAATCAGAAGATACACCAATGAAGAATATGTAAGTTATTGCTATAATATAGCAAGACATTATGGAGTGGAAATAGTTGAGGATCTGGACCAATTGTTGCAACAAGTTTGTGAAGCAATTCGAAGACAGATGGAGGAACAAGAAAAGGCAGAGAAACTAGAAGAAGCAAGAAAAGCAAAGCGATCTAGAAGTGGTGAAGATGCTGGAAATGAAAGTAACATTGGTCATAATACTGGATCTTCTGATAAAATAGATAACTTTGATGGCATGGAGCATGATTTGGCTGAGGAAGGAGATCAATTTGCAAGAGAGAACTCTCATGTCATGGTAGAGGCCCTTGCTCCTCTGGTAATTTTCTCATCAAACTGTATTTCACTGCATATTTTTCAGTTTCTGGTTTTTAGTATTTCTTTAAATATGAAAATATTATCTTGGAATGTCAAGGGCTTAGCTAAAAAAATTATTAGAGATCAATTATTTGTTCTAGTTAAGAAGCAATCTCCTGATTTTCTATTTCTTTTAAAAACAAAAGTAGATAGTGACATAATGGTTTCTCAAGCTAATTCCTTAGGCTACTGCAATCATGCTAATATCAATAGAGTTGGTCTTGCTGGAGGCTTAATTCTTATGTGGAATGATGGCATTTATTGTGAGATTCAACATATCTCCAATAATATGATACATGTTATTACTAGAATAGATCCTAGTAAACCAGAAGTTCTCATATCTTTCATGTATGGTTCTACTTATTTTGATAAAAAGAAAGAGCAATGGGATTTTATGATGAGAATTAGTGAGAATATTTTTCAACCATGGTTAGTTCTAGGTGATCTGAATTTTCATCTCTATGATATTTCCGAGGCTTCTAATTTTTCACTAAAGATAGATATGTTCAAGAGAAAATGAATAATTGTGGTCTTATGGATATTGGATATACATGTAAGAATTTTACATGGACTAGTAATATCTTTGGTACTGGTAGTAGAAAATACAAAATTGACATGGCCATAGGTAACAGTTATTGGTTCAATTGTTATCCTCAATATAAGCTTTTACATTTAGTTCAAGCTAGTTCAGACCACTGCCCTATCATGCTAGTTCCCAAGGATATTGATAGTAACTCTTGGAGACCTTTTAAGTTTTTTGCAATGTGGATGAAACATTTTGCTTTTAAGAACCAACTTCAGATTGCTTGGAATACTAATGTTAATGGGTCTGATGCTTTTAACTTGAACAATAAACATCAAAGAACTTGGAAAAGATTGTCTCATTGGAATAAAGTTGAGTTTGGAGATATTGATAGAAATATTAATAACCTACAAGCTTAACTTGAATCTATTCAGAATGATATCTCATTTAACTCTCATCATGAGAATATTGTTGATATCACTAAGAAACAAGATGATTGGTTTAATATTAAGGAAGGTTTCTATAGGCAAAAATCTGGTGATTCTTTTATTACTGAAATGGATCATAATACCAAATATTTCTACACTTTAGCTAATAGAATAATGAGTAGAAAAAATATTGATTGTCTTAGTGATGCTAATGGTTTTTGGTTTAGTGATTCTAAAGATATTGTTAATTTTCTTGTAGATCATCATTTTGCTCAGGTTAGTAAAACTACAAAACCAGTTTTTACTGACATTACTTTTGACATTCTTCCTACCATTATTACTGATCATGATAACTCCTTTTTGACAAGAATTCCTACTACTGATGAAATTCATCAAACCATCAGACATATGAGTGCATGGAGTTCCCCTAGGCCTGATGGGTTTCAAGCAGGCTTTTATCAATATAATTGGGATATAGTTGGTAAGGATATTACTACTGTTGTTCAAAGTTTTTTTGAAACAGGATATATGCCTAAGGAGTTTAATAAAACCTATCTTAGTTTTATTCCTAAAACTGATAATGCAAGAGCCCTGTGAATTTTAGACCTATAGGCTTGTGCAACACAGTTTATAAAGTTATATTAAACCCTTTTTAAAGCATCTAATATCACCATATGAAGCTGCTTTTGTTCTAGGTAGAGATATTCATGATAATATTATTGGTGCACAAGAAATGATACAAACAATGAAACATAAAGAGGGTTATAGTGGAACAATGGCTTTAAAGCTTGACCTTTCTAAGGCTTTTGATAGAATTGAATGAACTTTTCTTTTAGGTGTTCTTAGGCAGTTTGGTTTTGATGCAAAATTATGTGGTTTCATAGAACAATGTATATCTACAACAACTATTTCTGTGCTACTGAATGGTTCTCCTACTCAAAGTTACTCTCCTACTAGAGGTATTAGATAGGGTGATCCTCTTTCACCCTATCTTTTCATTCTTTGTATGGAATTATTGTCTAGATTGCTATTAAATGCTAAGATTAATCATTTAATTTCATGTGTAAAAGCATCTAGGAATGCTCCAGGTATTACTCATCTTATGTTTGATGATGATATTTTAACTTTCACTAAGGCTAATATGCACAATATAGAGGGTATTATGAGTGTTCTTGACTATTTTAGCAGTGTTTCAGGGCAGATGCTCAATCTAGACAAATCCAGTGTCTACTTTAGTCATAACATTACTCCAAGCACTAGAGAAATCCTAGCAAAAGAACTTAGGATGACTGAAATGAATGACACTGATAAATATCTTGGTGTGACTTTGTTAATTGGAAGGGATAAAACCAAATCTTTTAAACCTCTTATTCAATCCTTTGGCACTAGACTGAAGTTTTGGAAAGGTAAGATAATGAATCATTCTACTAGAATAACTATGGTTAAACATTTTTTGAATGCTTTGCCAACTTATTAAATGGGGTTCTTTAAAATTCCTAAAACTATGATAAATCAAATGGATTCAATCCAAAAACACTTTTGGTGGGGGGATAGTGATAACAATGGTCTTTGTTTGATAGGTTGGAACAAGCTTCATGTTCCAAAAGATCTTGGTGGTCTTGGTTTTAGGAATCTTGAACATTTCAATACTGCCTTGTTAACTAAGGTAGATTGGAAGGCATGTAATGATGATAGCTCTTTATGTATGCAGATTGTTAGGGCCAAGTATGGTAAGAATGGTAGTTTACTTCACCTAGATAAGTTGAAAGATGATTGCTCTTGTCTATGGAGAAGTATATACTCTGGCATTGAAGTTTTGCAACAACATTCCAAGTGGATTGTTCAATGTGGCACAAAAATTAAAATTTGGCTAGATAACTGGATTATTGGCCTTAATAGTCCACCTGTTCCAATTGTGGGACTTTGTAGTCTTGATTCTATCACTTTTGTTTGTGATCTGTTTTACCCTGGTACTAGAGTTTGGAATAACCAACTTATTAGTGCTATTTTTGATGAAGTAACTTCTAAATGCCATTCTCAATATGTATGTATCTGATACAGGTGATGATTATTTAATCTGGAAACCAGATAGGAGAGGTAAGTTTTATGTGAAAAGTGCATATAATGCAGTCCATGCTAATGATGTTAACAATTATATCATTGGTGACTATATACCTACAGAGGTATGGAAAAAAAATTGCATATTAAAGCTCCTCACAGAGTTCAACTTTTCATTTGGAAATGCCCGAGAGATATTGTGCCAGTTAGAGGAAAATTAGTTTTTTATAAGCCTAATATAGATTCACAATGTAGCCTCTGCAGCAATAGTACTGAAAGTCATCTCCTTGTAGAATGTACTTATGCTAGATCTGTTTGGAATGCTTTAAATGTGAATATTTTAGATGTTATACAAAACTTTAATTCTCTACAGGATTGGATAATGTCTTGGTTTTATTCTAACATGGATGAAGGTGATAACATTGTTCCCATGTCTGAATCTCTTGTAATCAGATTTATGTGTGCAGTTTGGTACATATGGAAAGATAGATGCAGTTGGATTTTACAGACTGTATAACCTAATCTACACATTACTCTTACAAGAATTCATAATTTTATAAAACAATGTGGTTTTTTTATTGTTTCCTCTAGTATTTCTAGGAACATGTGTATTCTTCCTAAAGTTTGGTTTCCACCAGATACAGGCTATATAAAAGTTAATATTGATGCTTCTTATGTTTATGAAATAAGAAAAGGTAGAATTAGTCTTGTTGTTCGTGATCATGCAGCGCATGCTCTAGTTGTGAAAGGTTTCATTTTGGAGGAAGAAATGGAAGTTGAGGTTGGTGCAGAACATTTTGAATGCAAAGCCTTGATCCAATCTGTAGAATGGATAGAAGAATATGGATTCAATAATGTAATTATTGAGACTGACTGTGAAAATTTAATGAACTCAATACACAGAAAAAACCTACAAGTGCATTGGTTCAATCATCATTTATTTATTTCAGTTAGAAACAAGTTTTCAATTAATTATTTTTGGTTCTGCAAGCTAGTAATAGTTTGGCTCATGAGTTAGCAAGAAAATCTAGACTTGAAGCTAGTAGTTTCTCTTATGTTTCGAATTTTCCTCCTGATGTTGTCAAATGGATTGAGGATGATTATGTACTCTCTGGAAGAAATAAATTAATAAAATATTCTTTTGGTATCAAAAAAAAAAATGATTGTAGTTTGTTCATTTTGTTCCCACTATAGACTCAACAAATATGAAAAACGGATGGACAAACCAATAAAATTACTGGTTTGTTGAGTGAAGCGGTAGAATAGACGTGCGCTTCATGGAAAACTGGGCGGTTGAACCAAACACACTGGCGTGTGATCCAAAATCGCCCGTTTTTCCTTCACACACCAGCGTCTGAGGTAAATCCTCCAACCTTTGATCCAAAACCGCCAACGGCTAAATCTGGACGGATGAAAACTCTTGTCATCCAACGGCTAGAATTTTGAGTTCTATAAATACTCCTCATTTCAACTCCAAATTCACACATTCTACACATTCTAAATCTCTTCACTCTCAAATCATCTACAAAAAATGCCTCCTAGAGTTCGTGATGTTAGATTCACTCAACGAGATGATTAAGCTATTTGTAGAGCCTTTGTTTTTTAACACACAAGATGCTGTCATTAGTAATGTAGTCGAATCGACGTTGTGTTTCTAGGAGAAATTTTATACGATGTTCACCGCTGAAATGGGGAACATTTATGGGCTTTATTCTCATGGATTTTCGTATCATTTTAGTGTAATTAGTCGTCATGTATCGGAATTCCTAGATGTGCTGCACAATCACAAAAATAAACTCGACTGTGAAGATGTAAATGAAGTGGAACCCAGAACACTAGCGATGTGGTAGTATCTCACAGCGGACGTCCTTTCGATTTCCAAGCTTTCTCAATATTCTTAGGGTGCTCAACAAATACGATCCCTACATCGTCCTAGGAATTCCACCACCCGACCAGAATTGACGCCTATGTAGTAGTTGTTTTAATCTAATGTATTTATTTTATTTTTATGTATATATGATGTAGTTGTTTAATCCAATGCAGTATGTTTTTATTTATGATATTGATGGTGCGATGTTTAATCCAAGAAAAAATAAATTTAGTTATGATATTGATGGTGCAAATGTGAAGACATAATCATAATAACACAAAATAAACAACAAACTAAATAACTTAATACTATAGTGAATCAATTTTTCCTTCAACTTTAATCAACCCACTCCACCAAAAAACACTTAGAACATTGCCAGAAATGGCTTCCATATGTCTCTTCTTCAGTAGAAGTGCGCAAATGCATAAAAGTCATGCAACCGGGATTTGAACATCCACTGATTCTCTGTGGACAATGTTTGTATTCGTGATCTCCATCTCCACAATGATCGCAGTGTAATAACTTCTTCTTCAATTTGGCTTTAAGTTTGAAGCCTTTGCAGAGTGTTGCAAAATTTTATTCTTCTTCTTTAATCTTCATAGCATCATCTAGCATATGTGGTTCCTCTGGACAGTTGGGATCTTGACATTGCAAATACATGAGCTTTTCCGGTTGTGATTCAATCACCATTATGATGCGTGAAAAAAATTCTCGCGGACACTTTGAATACATCTAAGGGAATTTCATAAGACTGTGGTTACCCATGAAACATAATGGACAAACCTATTTTGATTCTACACATAATATTTGCTTTGCTTTGCCTTGCCTTGCCTTTAAAAAACATGGCGGATTGGCTTAAACAAATCTGTTGGTTTGGTTGAGGATCAAACCTAGTGTTGTATTTATAAAAAAAAAATAGTCATTGTTAATTCAAACGAGCGGTTATGCTAAAGCCACGCGGTTTTCTACAAATGCCAACGGCTCGATTTTCTTTCTCAACCTATAAATTTCATTCTTCCCATATCCAAATTCACATCTTCTTCTTTCTTTATAAAACTCTTAATCTTTCTCACTCTGCAGAAATGTCTGCTACAATTCGTGGTCCCAAGTTTACTGAAAAAGAGGATATAGCTTTATGTAAAGCATATTTTTTTAATAGGGTAATTGTTGGTATGGGCTATCAAGACGGTTCTTTTGGGGAGAACATATTTACAATGTTCATCTCACTGACGAGGAACCCGAGAAACCGAGATGCTCGTCGATTGTATGCTGATTTTCAATCTATTAGGCTTGCAGTCCAGCCATTTCTTTTTCTGGTAAGGGAAATTGATCGAGAAAAAGTTCATCGGTGTAACTGAAGCTTAAATGATCCAAACATCTCTTGATAATTGGGAGGAAGCTCACGGGAAATCTTTTATTTACGAAGCTTGTTTCAACATTCTTAAATATGGTCCATCTCAAGCACATATTTACTGCACTCGAATGCCTCTTCCGGTCTTTCCATTGGAAGAAGATGTTACTCTTGTTCGATATTTATGGGAAAGAGTATTGGATCATTTTGTAGTGTTGCAGAACTAAACCGTAAGAAACGATAAGAGCCTAGAACTAAGATTTTCATTCATCACTAAGGAAGTCAAATATTATAGGGTATATTTGTGGATGGTTCACCGTAGCAATTCTGGATTATCCAACGAAGAACTGGTGAGTATATTACCTTTGTAATCATTGATCAACTGCATCATAAATATCTTAACTTGTTGTTTATCTATATTACATAAAACCATCGCTCAGACCAAGTTTACTGAAGAAACCGGAAGAGAGTTTAAGCATTTTGAATGCTATGAACTCTATAGAGATAATGTCGCTGGATTTGATGTAGTTTGATGTTATTGTTGTTGTTTATTAAAAATGTAGTTTGATGTTATATGCAAGTTTAAAATGTAATAAATATCGCTTAATCTGAAGTGGAAATCTATTTTAAATTCTAAATATTTTCATTTATTGATATTGGTGCCAATTTTTTTACAAGATATATATAAACTTAGACAATAATAATAAAAGTACTAATGGTGGGTTTGTTTGCAGAATTTCACAATTTTCAGGATTTATAATCCCATGGGATTACAAATTCTTGGATTCATATGAATCCCTCATGTAATACCCGGTATCTTTAGTTAACGGTTCGGGTAGGATTTTGCCCAAATTATCTTGGATCATTGTTTTCTTTACCTAGCATAGAGTGGCCGCTTAGAGTAGAAAGCCAAGGTGGAAATAAAGTCACCTAATTAATTAAAATAAATTAAGGGAAAATGAAAAAGTAAATAAAATAGTTAAGAAAAATAATAAATATGTTATGTTTACTTTTATTAGTAATAATACATAAGTTTTGTGTATTAAGATGGAAAAGAAATAATTATAATTGAATGTGTATTGCATGTGCATTGAAGTATTTATTATTTAATTATGTGGATTGCATGTGAATGTAGAAAAGTCATTAAATTGCTTAAAGTTAGTGGAAGGAAATTATGGATGTATTATATCAATTAACATAAGTCTCATTTGTGTAAGAAAGTGGATGGTTAATATTAAATATCAACACTTATTTGGTGTATTTTTGGGTATTAGGGTGTTAAATAAAATATACGTGGCTTTAAGAAAAATAAATTTGTTTAAATGTGATTACAAGAACTTGTGATAATTATTTAGATGCATGAAAAGTAAATTTATTAGCAATAAGTTATGCATGTAATAAAGAGTTTTAAAAATACATGTTTCATATTATAAGTGGAATAGAAAGCGTAGGCTAAATCCTAAGAGACAAAAACGTCCATTTTGAGGTAATATTAATGATAAAATATTATTAATTAAATGATGGTATTAAATATAGATTTAAATGTTGGGTGTATATATTTGGTTAGCTAGAGAAAATAAGAAAAGAGCCAACCTTTATTCTTCATGTTTTCTTTCCTTTCTCTTCTTTGTTTCCATATACATCTTAAAATATTAAAACCCTTCATATGTACTTGCCTATTATATCTTCTTAAGTAAACAATTTGGAACAATAATAAGCATGATTTATGGAGTGGAAGAAATATATTGTTGTATGACATGATTCATGGGGTTGTTGGTGTTGTAGCTATGTGATGCTAAATTAAAATTAAGGTAGGTTTACTAACCCATCTTCTTTAAATATTTTTTTGTGATTGATTTGATTGGAAATGGTGTCTTCTTCTTTTATTCTATTATGTGATTTCTTTGATTGAAACTAATGACTTTTGCTTCTTATCTATTTTGAATCAAGATGGGTAATTATGTATAATTGTTGTTTGATAATATGAATGATCCTAAAACTGGAATGTAGAGATTATTTAAGTTAATTAAAAAATAATAATAACTTAAATAAGAAAGAGTTCATGTTAACGGCGGGTAATGATCCCCGTGATTTAAATGGCTAATGATCTCCAATAGGAACTTGTGTTTCCTGATCATCAATGGCGGTTGTTCGTACCGGATAACGAAAATGAAATGGGTAATGATCCCTGTGAGCAAATGGGTATGATCCCCATAGGAACTTTTGTTCCTGACCATTGATGGAGGCTGTCCGTGCCAAACGATAGGTGGGTGTACTAACCAAGGACATTCGTACCGTGAACTCAAAAAAACTAAATGAAATGAATAATAATTCAGAATTATTTGGGTAATGTGAAATTATAATCAAAATCGTTGAATGCATTCCTTGTTTGATTTATTGTGATGTTTGTATATTTTTAGAGGAAGGGAAAGTATGCCTATTGAGCCGTCAACTCACCCCAATTGACATTTTTTGCAGATTACTTAAATGGTGGATGTGGAACTTAAAATTAGATGGATTGTTGATCGTGTTGTTTTTGATATTATTATTTGATGTGTAATTTATTTTTAATATTTTTTTGAGAATGTTGTTAATATATTTTTATAATCAATTAAACTCCTGTAAAAGAATAATTTATTATGTTTAGTGAAATAATTATATATTAACAAAAAAATTAGTCTCTTTCCGACCCGTAACGCTTCGAGTTCGTATCTCTAAACGGGTTTGACCCTGGTCCGGAACTCGGGGTGTTACACCTCATGTGTTTGATAACTCAGTTAAAAATATTAGGATTCATAAAATTATCTTGTTTTAAAGTCCATATACAGTTTGACATTATTTTAGAATATTAAAATTATATATATATATATATATGACCTTTAGAGTTTAAAAAAAATGGGTCCATAAATCCCTTGAGAAGTTTCCAAGAAAATCTTAGGGGGGAGGGGTCGGACTCCATATGGAGGATTTGCTGGAAAATTAATTCCCATGGGAAACGTGATTCCAGGGATTTGGGAAACCAAACATACAGAGGAAAACGTAATTCCACCAAATCCTCTGGACCCATAAATCCCACCTTTAAAATTCTACATCCAAACCCACCATAAACAACTTCAATAAAAATCAATTATAGCTTTGGCCTCCTGTTTATCTTCATTTTACGTATCTTCCATTCAACGCGCTCTTTGACAGTTTCGCCTTTGTTTTTGAATTTTTTGTTATTAACTTTCAAAACTGGAGCTCTTCTTTGCCTTTTATCGGAACATTTTCTTGGAGCAACTTCAAAAACTTGCACTTCCCTCTTGCATTTTTCAATCTTTTTAAAACTTCCACATATCTTCGAAATAACATCTTGAAGTTTTGCATCACAAAAAAGTGTGATCGCCTTTTCAGCCATTTCACCAACAATAAAACTAAAAAATTGAAATAGATTTAGAAGAAAAATTCAAGAGAAGTGAATTTTGGTGTGAGTAAAATGTTTGAAGATGGTGGTAATTTATAGAGGTAAAAAAATGAACATTTTTTAATTTTGAAAAAATATTCGTTGGCGTTTTGGCTTCAAACGCCCGCGGTTGTAGTTCGCACGCCGAGTTTCATCTTCACATGATGGCAGGTGTTGTGTGACCTGGCGCTTGATGATCAACTGCCCACTTCTTTTCTCATAGTGGAGAAACATGTTTGGCCATCTACCTGGCTCAAAAAAAATTTAATTTGGCCATTGCCATGGGAATTGCTCTAAGCATCCACAATCTTGCGTGTTTTTTTTTCTTTTTCTTCTTCTTCTTCTTCTTCTTCTTCTTCTTTTTATCAGCGGCGCAAATTTAATTAAAATTTAATACTCATCAAAGTGATAAGTGAGAAAGAATTTCAAAATAGAAGTAAAAGTAAAATGAAGAAAAAAAATCAGATGTGACTGGTTACAACTTCTGAATTAAACTTCACAATCTTGCCTATGATTTTGGCGGAAACTAATTTGATAATGTATACTCCTATGTTAATTGTCCACAATATATATTTTAAAATTATTTAAATGTTTATGGGAGACCTGTGAGGATCGGGCGATTAATGTGTTCACTCATTAACAAAAGTCGGTTCTCAATATCTTTAGTTTCCGCTATTTCCATGCTTTGATTCATTCGATGTTGATTTTCTTCCTTCTTCTATATGATATGATTAATACTTTCATTAAAATTATTAGTACTATCACTTTGGCTTTCAACTCAAAACCAATTAAAAATGAGTGAAGTGACCCTAATGTTTATATTGAGCAGTCATGCTCGGGAAGTAGTCTGTGTGGAACTATTTATTTCCAACAATTAGTCCTTAGATGATTGTGGAATCATCTTTTATTCTTTGATTAGAATTCTCATTATTTTGCAGATCTCCAGATAATACAAACAATGGGTATCCAATGATGGAATTCAGAATGTATTAACCATCTTCCTTGTCAAAATAATTTTCCTAGTTATGATGGTCCATACTAGAGATCATAAGTAGATATTCTCCTTGTCAAATCCAATTTTCACCTAACCATTATACATCGTCATCATCAGAGAATCCAGGACAGATGTGATCATCATCAAACAATTCAAGGCAGATGCAGTCATGATTTTAAATTCAAAAAATTTACCTCATAAACTACCGCAATTAGCTAACCGTGAAAGCAGACACATATTTAGTTACATGCATATTTCAGTTTTTACCAATCTCTCCGAAAATAAAATATTTCCCTATCAAGAACCAATCAAAGATATTTCCCTGGATTGATGG
This sequence comes from Papaver bracteatum, assembly GCA_023529315.1. Lineage (NCBI taxonomy): Eukaryota > Viridiplantae > Streptophyta > Magnoliopsida > Ranunculales > Papaveraceae > Papaver > Papaver bracteatum. Next base: position 932,854 of record JAJJWX010000650.1, read on the forward strand.
ATTGATAATACTGGGTCTAAATAAAGTCATTGTTGGCTATATATAGACACGGACTCTAGTAAACAAAACCATATTAACCTTTATATCCATAGATTTAAAATCTTTTGGTTAAACAAACAGAAAAACCTTAGTTTGTGTTCAAGTTTAGATAAGTATATCATGTTTTCGTCTTCAGAGAATCATATCAATCATCTCTCAAGACAGTTGAGAAATGCGATATTTGAAATACCAGCTGATCATAGAAGAACTGTAGGTACTTCTCAAATTATCAATAAAGCAGTGGGTGAACGGTTATATGGAATGCTAGGAAAGCTAATGGGAAAAGGAAAATAGAGATAAAGATTATCAGGAAATATATCAACTAATTATGGATGAGATATAAAAATAAAGAAATCTGTATTATGGGTCATAGCTTTGGTAGGCTCGGAAAGATACCTATTATTGTGTATACTGCAAGTGCACAGTGTCGACAAGCAACACAGGGCAAGCACAGGTCGAACCACAGAGACTTGGAGAGTGTAGAAGTTGATTCTAAATCCTGATTCAGAGAGTAACCAAAAGGGGTTTGATTTTTGTCGATACGACGATATGATTTTCAAGTGACTGAAATAATAAAAGTAAAAGATGCAAATAACAAGATATGTAAACAATGATAATATGGATACTAGGGTATTCAAATCCACCAATAACCTATGATATGCATTCAACTTGTAATATTATTCTTGTCCTTATAGTAGATTCAAGTCTACCGTATAACTAAGGTGTTTCTCCAATGGATAATTTAATCACAACTAAAGTATTTCTCCAAAGCATTAATTGTCTAATTAAGCACAACTAATCTAAAGATCAATATTTGGTTAAGCATGAGTTGTAGCATAATCAACATAGATATATTCTAACTACAATGGATACATGGCATACATTGTGAGAGCAAGATGTTGAAAAACTTGGATTAAATTATATCTTTAAACAATTCTAAACTTTCAAGAACAAGATATGAATACATACCAATGAGATTAGGGCTTCATCTAAACCCTAGTAAATGAAATTAGAACATGAAGAACATTACAACAAAATTGAAATTTGATAAACTAACATGAACAAGCTATTCTTGGATGAGTTTTCAACACAAAAACCCTCTCTATTTATACACAAAAATTCTCTCACACTTGGGATCCGAATTTCACTGTAGCAACCACTCAACAATTAAACAAAACATGTTTTCTTAATTGATGGATAGAATGGAATACAATGGGGGTGAGGTGGATGTTTTGGAAAGAATCCAATGGGGGTGAGGTGGATGTTTTGGAAAGAATCCAATGGGGGTGAGGTGGAAATGGATTTGGGTCTTGGGTTTTGGATCATGGGTTTGTTTAATCCCATGAATTTGTAAACATGTTGCCACTGATGCGCGAGCGGGTTGCAACGCTTCCAACTTTCTTCTCTTTTGTCTTCTCAATTCTTCCAAGCTTTATTTAGTACTTAAAAACACAAAATTAATTAATACAAATATTTATTCTTGAAGATGGTAAGAATGCAGAATTTGGGATAATATATGACTTTGAAGCGCGAAAGATGAGTTAAGTGCCAATGAAAAGGTGTATGAATATGCAATATTTGGCACTCATCAAGCCTCATGTTGGTTAAGCTGAACAGCGAAGAAGAACAAAATGAAGTCATAAAAAATGGACCATAGGTTGTTGGCGGTACACTCTTTGCTATCTAAAAATACACCTCGAATATACCATAAAAAGAATATGTGTTTACTCATCAAGAATTCATAGTACAATTCAAGTAATTACGTCTTGAGTACATGAATGTTGCTCTGAGATAATTAAAATGTGTATGGAATTATAGAAAATTGCTTTGAATCAAAACATCTATATTGGATTAAAACTAATATATTATTCAATTAAAATTAAATTATAAAACTTGTTAATTAACACCATGATTCTACATTGGAGCAGTATCTAGGACACATAAGGGGTTGAATCCGTGTATCTCTTTAAGGACGTTGAAACTAGTTTCGTAAATGAAAGGTTTGTTGTTAGATACTTTCCATATCGCTAGAGTTATTTTTACCACTTCATCAATAGTTCATCATTCAATATATGATAATTAGTGTATATTACATTACCTAGGAATTGAGTGACTTCATGACTAATTGTTTGAAAGTGACTCGACAGTCCTTGAGCATCATACATTCTCGGGTTCCATGTTTCTTCAGCAAACATTACAAAAATATTATGCCAAAATCAAGGTACGAGACAGGTTGATTATTATGGATATTTTATCTTGTTTGAAAAACATAAGCTCTATAAATAGTTAAATCCTCTTCTTGAGTATACCTAGGACCATGAATTCTGGGAGGCATTTTTCGTGTTTATAATGAAATTAGCAAGAAATTAAAGTTAATTTATAAGGAATTTTGTGTGAAGAAGGTGTGATTTTAGAGTTGAAAATTGTAATAATGATTTAATAGTCGTTATTGACTCATAAAAGGTCAGTCGTCTCAACCAGAGTCGAGCCTCGGATAAGGAAAGATCATTCAGCTGAAGTTGAATCGATTGTCTCAAGTTGAATCCACCGACTCAATTTGAGACGGGATGAGAAAACACTCGTATTTAAGCCTTTTTCATCTAACTTAATTATTTGTATGTTGCACCGCAGGGTGGAAATGGGAAAATTAACTCGTTTTTCCGCCACATAGGAGTTGCTATAATGAGTACTTATGCCCAACATAGAACTGTTTTTGCAAAGTGTATAAAACACAAACACAATTCACTACTCTAAAACTTGGGAGTAATTAATAAAATTATAAGAAAATAAGTGAAAATGCTGGGATCTAACAACCTCACCCAATATTTCGATTAGCAATTTGTATGGACAACTCCAAGTTGTTTTCTAGAGAATCAACAAGACTCGATCAATAGAAAATACTCAAGGAGTTATTATCTCAATCTCTCGATTTGATTTACTCAAGCAAATATGATTCGCGAGCCTAATCAAAGAGAGATAAATTGGATGGTACCAAAGACCAATATCCTAGTGTCAATCGATTTAAATCAACAACCAATAAGGTCGGATATTCTAATCGATTGAAAAACGCACAACCTGTATTATTTTAATTATATAACAAAAAATAATGTGGAATAGAAATAACACAGACACCAGAATTTTGTTAACGAGAAAACCGCAAAATCAGAAAAACCCCGGGACCTAGTCCAGATTAAACATACACTATATTAAGCCGCTACAGACGCTAGCCTACTCCAAATTAACTTCGGTCTGGACTGTAGTTGAACCCCAACCAATCTCACACTGATCCAAGGTGCAGTTATGCTCCTACGCCTCTGATCCCATCAGGATACTGCGCACTTGATTCCCTTAGCTGATATCACCCACAACCAAGAGTTTCTAGGACCCAAAGTCGAATACTTTAGCAAACAAATCTGTCTCATACATAAAAGTCTACAGGTAATAGATAAATTCGTCTCCCACGACTAAACCAATGAGTTTTGTTCCATCCTTTGATAAATCAAGGTGAACATGAACCAATCGATAAAACCAGACTTATATTCCCGAAGAACAACTCAGTTTCATCAATAAACTTAATCGACGCAGCGAAGAAGATTATTGAGAAATCGCAAACAATGAGACGAAGATGTTTGTGACTACTTTTATCTTGCCTATCGGAGATAGTAATGTCAAGCCAATTATTATAATTGTACTCGTACGATAGAAATAGCAAGATCAGATCACACAACTACAAGAAAAGTAGTATCGGTCTGGCTTCACTGTAGCGCCCCCTAAGCTAACAGCTGACTAATCCAAGAGATTAACTAAATATAGAGGCACTAAAACTAAACATTTACTGAATCAAACAAATAAGAAATCTACTATAAAACTTATCCCAAAACTAACCCCTCTCAGAAATGTATATACAAGATAGTCATTTGGTTTTCAAATAAAATATACAACATAATAAACATAACAGAAGTTAATCAACTAGCGAACTCAACCCTTGAAGCTTACAACATAATAACTCTGATCTCGTCACGTAAACTGAAGTGGGAATAATTAACATTTAACTTCTAAGTAATCATAGGCAAGAGTTGGAAAACAATACATGTTTTTCCGAAACATTAAACAATGACTAAGTCACTGAAATAATCATACATGCATATGGAACAAACTCCTTCGTCAAACAATGTACTAATATGGTTGTGAATCCCTAAATACATGCAATTCACACCTAATAGCTATGGATGCCACCAAGACCACGGTGACCAACTCTAAACAATAAAAGCTGAATTAAAGTAGGTATAAATGTGGAGGAGCGTATCCTATATACCACAAGTGGAAATTCTCATTTCCCATAACAATTCATATTGACAACACATTACAAGTCCTTTCCAAATCGTGGAAAGATTCAAAGAATTAACAGGATTATCATAATGCATTTTAAACAAAGCATGGAATGCACGGACAAACAATGCATGAGTTTGTTAAGCATAAACGTTTATAAAACAATAATAATGATTACAAAAATGTCAAATGTATTCCCACCTATTTTGATGACCGGTCACGCTTACCTCGAGATCCATGATCCACTGGTTCGTCCTTTCGAATCGATCGTTGTTAATATAGACTAACTGTTAATCACACAAGAAGTCTAAGAATCTAGCCAAAAGGCTCACACAAGAATCATACAAGTATCATATAGTTTTATCTAATGGTTCTTGGCCCATTTATGACTCTATACATCTTCATTATCCATCTCTTGCATTTCTAAAGGTTTATTAATTCAATTAGGTCGATTCTAAAGTCCAGTAGCTAAGTCTTACGAACTTCGAGCATCTACAACTTTGTAGAAGAAAGCAAAGGCTAACTCAAACCATAAGTGGTCCACACACTAATTAAGATTGCTGGCCTTAAGGCCAAGCCCATGAGCCTGATTCGGCACGACCCACTAGTCTGTCCCACTACACAAGACCTGACCCAACTGGGTCAATCTAACGGTAAAATAGGTCAACTAACAGTCCACGTCTAGTCAAGGTCAAGTCTAGGGTAAATGGTCAACGATTCAAGACTAGTTACTCAGTGGTCAAACCCGGTTCGACTCAGTCAGATGGACTAAGTCAGATACCTGACTAGGCTGAATGGCACAAGGGCAAAACACTTGCACAGGCCAGAGCCAATGCTCAGGCCAAGGAAAGTTAATACACAATCATTGTGCAACACCAAAACTCTAAACTCTACAACACAAACTCAAGTTTAATTTCAAACTAATAATACATCAATTCAATCATTCAAATATACTTCAAATTTCAATTATAATTGCAAACAATTTCTACCTGCAATTGCAGTTCCAAGATTTCACAACAAACACCAACTATAACATTCATCCACCACCGTACACAACACCCTTAGCTGTAAGACCATTCTTTTCACTAAGGTACACTTGCAAATCCGAAATCCTCACTATTACCGCTAACAAATGAACTGCTTCAACCCAACTCAATTCACATCTCAGTTCAATGCTTCAACATCATGACCTCTTCTTATCCTCTAGCTACACTCTAAACAGTAACACCAATATCAATTCAAACTACCATTATCATTCAGTAAATCAAACCACTTGCAATAACAACTTAAGCCATTAATTTATACACTGCGGTCCAATAAAACTTTAATTGTATTCTACAACACCTTCCATGCCTGCAAGTTCAGATCACTACAGCCTCACAAGTACTACAACCAACTACTGAAACATCTTAACTCAACTTCGAACCATTTGTTATACAAGCTCACTAATCCAACCCATTAAAGACTTCTTCCATGTAACTCACTTCAACAATCATTACTACAAACTCATACTATCACAAGCACATCCTAGTGTTCATTGTCATAATACCTCAAATATTGGGTTTATCACACATAGATCCCAATTCTTATTTCAATTATCAAACATAAATATTCATACACTAAAATTGAACTGAACAAAATCACCTCAGGGAACAATTACCTCAAATGGTTCCATTTTATCCAATGCAATTCAACTCATATTCTTTCTTAACCGGATTCTGCATTTCTTCTTAAGGTTACAACAACCCCCCAATCCAGTTCATCCAACACCAAAATCAATCCCATCATCACTAACAGTTCTCAACTAAACCAAATTCCGACTAAACCCATCCTTAAACATCCTTCCATAAATTCAATTTCATCTTCGAATTCTTCTTTGAACTTCTTATGAAACCCTAGTTCTTAATTTGGGGAAGAAAAGAAAACATCAACTTCCACCAGATCTTCACCAAAACTATAATTCGACTAATTCTCCTTCCTTATGCTTCAATTAACATAAAACCCATCCTTAATTTCATCTTTGAAAATATCTTTGAACTCAACTCAGAAACCCTAATTATCAATCTTCATCAATACCACTTCAGAACTACAATTAAACATCAACCCCTTTCGTTCTTCATCACGACTACTCAAATCCTCTTTTAGTTAATCACTTCCTTCGAAATTTTATCTCAAAGACAACCCTAACTTTTAAATACAATAGCCACCTTATCTTCTTCATATCCTTTTCAATTAATCATAATATCAACACCTTCTGCTCAATATTCTCTCGCTCAACACTTAAATCTCTTCACCGAATTCTCAAACCTTACTCTCAATCTTCGACAACATCAGCAGCAGCAGGCAGGAAAATAGAAGAAAAAAGAAGAAGAAGAAATAAGCAAAATGAATTCTTCTCTCGACACGTTTTGGGTGATAAGGCCAACATCCCATGCTAAAGGAACCCACCCAAAATTTAAGGGGAGTTAGATCGGTTAAAATATAAATGACGATTCTATCCTTCGTACTTATTTGAAGATATCTTCTTCGTGCGGTATCCGAATGGCACGTGCGAGCAGTCCATCTCGCATAACTTTTAGAGATCTATTTAACGGTACTAGTTTCGTATCTAGTTCGTTGTTAGATTAATTCCTATTAATTAATGTTTGTGTTAAACTAATCGAATTGATATCGGTTAATTCATTTCTTGACCGTTCTAATAGCGTTGACGATCTTGAGGGTCTTTACATTCTCCCCACCTTATTCATTTTCGTCCTCGAAAATTAAACCATCCTTCTAGTCTTAAAAATCTCCCCACCTTATAGAGAACTACCATCTCTCGACTAAGCGCAACAACATAAAACAAGGAACAAATCTATATGGTTTTCTATAACTAAAAATTTGTGGCTCTAGGTTCAATTGACTAATTTCCATTTCAATAAATTTACTGGTTCTATTTACGAGAGAGGATACTCTATAACAAAGTTTCTAAGTTAAAATTTGGGATCTATCAGTCTATTAATAGAAGCAAGTCTCCCTTATGTGCCTAGTGATACAAGAATGCAGTTGCTCTGTCTAAGTTCATGACGCCTGACAATGCCTACTACGTAACAAGTATCACCTGAATACATCAGAATCACCAACCTCACTATTCTCTAGTGCTGGATTAACTAAGTATTCATTTATTAGATTTACTAATCTATAAATTTTTATCTTAACTGGTGTAATTTAAAAATTTACTTCGTAAACAGTTCACATCATTTTAAGCAATTTTAATCGTCAAAATTTATTTTATTTTTATTTTTATTTGTCATTGTCATTATTTATTTCTTTTAATGAAATCAAATTTTAATTTCAAATCGAACTATACTATTATAACAAAATAAGTTTTAAATTTATGTACTAATTAAGAAAAATTAATGTTATAATCATTATCCAAATGTTTTTAGTTACCTATTATTTTCAACGTATCTATTTGTTTATTTCATTATGTAACTTAATATAAGTAAATAATCACTAACAATTTTTCATAGTTGTTTTGTTTTGTTTTAATATTTTATTATTATATCTTATTTCTTAGGAAGATAAAAGCTAACCATAATTAATTATAATGCCAAGTTTAAGTTTATTATTAATACTATATTTGATTTGATCTAACTTTATTTCCTTAATATTTATATTATTGCTAAGTGATCCTTAAGTTGTACTACCAATAAAAATTACATTTTGATAATACCATCCTATAATTATTATATATATGATATTTACAATAATTCTAAATTTATAATAATTGGTATTATGCAATATTATTATTTGCTTATCTTATCAAACATTATTCTCTCAATTATATTACTGTTTTCACTATAAATATTGTCCCATAAGTTTTTATTAAAATTTTCCTTATTTGATTACTAGCGGAACTAAAATATGACCAGAAAAACTACTTAGTTTAATTTTACTAAGCCCTGATCTTATAAATATAATTCTACTTCCACGTAAGGATTGATATAATAGATTTTATTTATTCAGATTGAATCTGTGTACTATAACTTGTTAAATATTGACATTGGTATAATTTAATAAAATCTATATTTGAGTCTGCATAAATTATAATATATCCTAATAGTCTTTAGATTTTGCTATTAATATAACGTATCCTATTAATAGGAAATTTATTCTCCTTTAAGTCTAATTTTGTACTTAGTGTCCAAGCATTATAAATATTACTTCATGTGTATAATTTAGTGATTTAGTGAATCACTTATTGAACTAAGGATATTTGGGTATAAGATCGTTAACACGTTTACTCTTTATGTTATGCATTATATGACCTCACGTTCTTAATTCTATCTGATAAGTCATATACTAACTATCTGGTTTAAACGCAGAATATATGCTTCTAATTTGTTGTCAATTAACTTTGTAGAACTTAAACCGCATATAAGCACTAATATTTTTTTTCATAACTATTTATTCCTAATCACAATTTTATCGATACATATTTATAATGAATTTTAATTTAAGTTATACGTAATATAATACTAATTTAGTTTCTAACAGTTTAAGTTTGTCATACTAATTTTCCATTTCAAAAGATGATTAAATCTATTTACGACGAAGAATCCTATTAATATACAAATTTATTTTCTTTTAATTCTAATATTACACTAAGCATCTGAATACTATTATTACTATTTCACGTATATTGGTTTCATTTTAAAGATTTACCGGATCATTTGTTAGACTAAAATAATTTTGGTACAAGATTACTAACAAGTTGAGTCCTTTATTCTATTTATTTTATCTAGTTTAACCACAAACATATATCTCTAATTTGTAATTAGTTAAATTTACAAAGCTTAATTGTAAATAAGCTTGTGAACCGTACAACCATGATTAGAGAGGTCAGGTCTTTGTGTCCCTCAATCTCTCGTTGGGTTGAGTTTTGTTATGCGGAACCAGCTCGACTTTACTATTTGGACAATGTTCTTTCATCTGCTCAGGGGGTTCAACAGGGTGATCCATTGGGGCCCCTCTTATTTGCTCTCACTTTACATCCCATGGTTAGGAAAATTTCTAAAGTTTGTTCTTTGGAGCTACATGCATGGTACTTGGATGACGGAACCATTATTGGGGACACGTTGCAGGTAGCCAAAGCTTTTAAGATCATCCAGGATGACGGAGTGGGTTTGGGATTGCATATGAACGTCTGCAAAACTGAGATATTTTGGCCTTCTCCAGAAAGCAGAAGCTTTGAGTTGTTTCCTTCCCATATTAGTAGACCGCTGAATGGTGTTAAACTTTTAGGAGGTCCTGTAAGCACTAACTCAGATTTTTGTATGGACATGGTTCACAAAAGGGTTCAGAAAACTGCCAGTTTGATGGAGGCAGTAAGAAAATTAGAAGATCCTCAATGTGAATTGTTGTTTCTTAGGAACTGTACAGGTGTCTCAAGATTATACTTCACCTTGATAACTACCTTGCCCGACTGTATGGACGCGGCCACAGCTTCTTTTGATACTCACCTTTTTCAGTTTTTGCACCGATTGATCACTGGTGATGGTCCCGGTTATGGGTTGCTCCAACATAGGCTTGTCACCCTTCCTATTAGGTATGGTGGACTGGGTACTTACTCTATGTCTGACACACGCACCTACTGTTACCTCGCCTCTTGCCTCCAGACTTTTTCCTTGCAGCGATCCATACTGAGACATTCAGGTATTGACCCTAGTGGTACTTGCTTTACTAATGCTTTACATGACTTCAATACAGCTTGTTGTGATTATGTACCTACACCCGGTTTAGAAGATGTTGCACCCGTTCACTCTATGAGTTCCCTCACAACTATATACTTTGATACCGTGGTTAAATCGTTGCCTACTAGCTTCCATATGACAAAGCGTGATAAGGCTTTGCGATAATGTAATCAAGACCAACACGCTCAGGATTTCTTGTTGGTTGTACCCATTGAAGGGTTGGGTCAGAAAATTGGTCCAGCGGGTCTTGTGTTTGGTATGCATTGATCGGTGTGTAGCGGGTCACTAAAATATGATGATCAGGCGTATGGCGGGTCGCCTCGAAATTTGCCTCCAGAACATTTCTATGGCGATATTGGAGAAATCCATCGAGAGACCCGTTGGTATGATTGGTTGTTTCATTCAGGTAAGTGGTACTTGCTTTACTAATGCTTTACATGACTTCAATACTGACTTGTTGTGATTATGTACCTCGGTTTATGACCAAATATATTCCATCAATTAAGATGTTGCACCCGTTCACTCTATGAGTTCCCTCACAACTATATGTTGGTTAAATCGTTGCCTACTAGCTTAATTCCATAGTTGTGACGTTGGAGAAAAAGCGTGATAAGGCTTTGCGATAATGTAATCAAGACCAACACGCTCAGGATTTCTTGTTGGTTGTACCCATTGAAGGGTTGGGTCAGAAAATTGGTCCTAGACATTTCAGTGCAATCCTCAAATATAGGTTTGGGATCCCTTTCTTTGATGAGGATGGGATTTTCCCTAGCTGCGGGTCTGCGATGGACAAGTTTGGTGATCACGCTGTGCACTGCAAAAATGATTTGGGCTTGAAGTTCAGACATGACCTCCTTCGTGATACTTTTGCAGACATACACTATCGTTTAGGAGTTTCGACAAGGAAAGAAGTCGATTTTGGTCTTATTTATGATAATGGTACTGGTTTACTTCCGGCGGACATCATGGTTTATAACTGGGATAATGGTCGCGATGTTTGTTTAGATGTTACGGTTGTTTCCCCCTTTACAGAGAACGGTGTTCGTTCTTTTATTCCCGGTCAAGCCATTGCCAAAGTTGTCTCCCTAAAGCGAAAGAAGTATCTGAAAAAGTGTAATGCTTATGGATTCGGTTTTGGTACCTTAGCTTTTACTACTTTTGGTGGACTTGGTGACGAGACTATCGGCTTTCTCAAGAGATTACGTAATTTCTCGGTCAGTCAGGATGCTAATGTTATTATCGGAAATTTTCTTTTCCACAGAATAGGCGTGGCTCTTCAGAGAGGGATTGGCACACAACTTGTGTCACGTGTGCCAACGAACTTCTTGAAAGAACCTATCGTAGAGTTTTGATTTGAATTTTTCTATGAGTACATTAAACTTTCTAAATAAGAAAATATATTACCTTATTACTATTATTAAAATAAAATAAAAATTATTAATTTTTTTTCCATAACTATTTAATCATGATTATTGTTTTTATAGTTATAAATCTTTAATGAGATTTTAGTTAAGTTTAGTTCAATATCACACTAATTGAAAAAATGATAACATTACTTAATTAAAATTATTATTATTATTACTATTTTTTTTTATTATTATCATCTATAATTATTATTATATTTTATTATTAACGTTGGCGATCGAACTACATCAAATTATTATTCTAACTACTCTTACCAGTATTATTGAATCTCGAAAATATTATTAACGTTTATGTCATTATAAACTGTTGATTTAAGTCAAGGTGCTTAATGTTTATACATGTGACTTTCAAGATTTATCAATAATACTAATCTCACTATTTTTAGTATTGAAATGTGTATGTATTCACAGTTTTAAACCATTTATTCTCTAATCTTCATTAGATAAAATTATTGGTGTACCCTACAATTTTTACTTCATTACATAAACAACAAACAAATCAATCAAATAAATCTTTTAATTATTGATAGCTTTTAGTGATTAAGATTTATCTCACAAACCCACCCAGTTCAAGACTAATCTAGTTCACTAAATGGCACTGGCTAATTCTATCTTTTCCCATATAAGATTTAATAGTGAGCTCTGATACCAACTTTGTAGTGCCCCCTAAGCTAACAGTTGACTAATCCAAGAGATTAACTAAATATAGAGGCACTAAAACTAAACATTTACTGAATCAAACAAATAAGAAATCTACTATAAAACTTAACCCAATACTAACCCCTCTCAAAAACATATATACAAGATCTTCGCTCAAATGATACATATATAATAGTCATTTGGTTTTCAAATAAAATATACAACATAATAAACATAACAGAAGTTAATCAACTAGCGAACTCAACCCTTGAAACTTTCGATGCGCAACTCTGATCTGTCACAGAAACTGAAGTGGGAATAATTAACATTTAACTTCTAAGTAATCATAGGCAAGAATTGGAAAACAATACATGTTTTTCCGAAACATTAAACAGTGACTAAGTCACTGAAATAATCATACATGCATATGGAACAAACTCCTTCGTCAAACAATGTACTAATATGGTTGTGAATCCCTAAATACCGGCAATTCACACCTAATAGCTATGGATGCCACCAAGACCATGGTGACCAACTCTAAACAATAAAAGCTGAATTAAAGTAGGTATAAATGCGAAGGAGTGTATCCTATATACCACAAGTGGAAATTCTCATTTCCCATAACAATTCATATTGACAACACATTACAAGTCCTTTCAAATCGTGGAAAGATTCACAGGATTATCATAATGCATTTTAAACAAAGCTTGGAATGCACGGACAGACAATGCATGAGTTTGTTAAGCATAAACTTTTATAAAACAACAATAATGATTACAAAATGTCAAATGTATTCCCACCTCTTTTGATGACAGGCCACGCATACCTCAAGATCCACGATCCACTGGTTCGTCCTTTCAAATCGATCGTTGTTAATATAGACTAATTGCTAATCACACAAGAAGTCTAAGAATCTAGCCAAAAGGTTCACACAAGAATCATACAAGTATCATATAGTTCTATCTAATTGTTCTAGGCACATTTATGACTCTATACATCTTCATTATCTATCTCTTGCATTTCTAAAGGTTTATTAATTCAATTAGGTTGATTCTAAAGTCCAGTAGCTAAGTCTTACGAACATCGAGCATCTACAACTTTGTAGAAGAAAGCAAAGGCTAACTCATACCATAAGTGGTCCACACACTAATTAAGATTGATGGCCTTAAGGCCAAGCCCATGAGCCTGATTCGGCACGGCCCACTAGTCTGGCACACTACACAAAACCTGACCCAACTGGGTCAATCTAACGGTCACTGACGGTCAATGGGTCAACTAATAGTCCACGTCAAGTCAAGGTCAAGTCCAGGGTAAATGGTCAACGAGTCAAGACTAGTTACTCAGCGGTCAAACCCGATTCGACTCAGTCAGATGGACTAAGTCAGCTAGAGTCAGATACCTGACTAGGCTGAATGGCACAAGGCCAAAACACTTGCACAGGCCAGAGCCATTGCTCAGGCTAAGGAAACCTAATACACAATCATTGTGCAACACCAAAACTCTAAACTCTACAACTCAAACTCAAGTTTAATTTCAAACTAATAATACATCAATTCAATCATTCAAATATACTTCAAATTTCAATTATAATTGTAAACAATGTCTACCTGCAATTGCAGTTCCAAGCTTTGACAACAAACACCAACTATAATATTCATCCACCACCGTACACAATACCCTCAGCTGTAAGACCATTCTTTTCACTGAGGTACACTTGCAACTCCGAAATCCTCACTATTGCCGTTAAGAAATGAACTGCTTCAACCCAACTCAATTCACATCTCAGTTCAATGCTTCAACATCATGACCTCTTCTTATCCTCTAGCTACACTCTAAACAGTAACACCAATATCAATTCAAACCAACATTATCATTCAGTAAACCAAACCACTAGCAATAACAACTTAAGCCATTAATTTATACATTGCGGTCCAATAACACTTTACATGTATTCTACAACACCTCCATTACACCTTCCATGCCTGCAAGTTCAGATCACTATAGCCTCACAAGTACTACAACCAACTACTGAAACATCTTAACTCAACTCCAAACCATTTGTTATCCAAGCTCACTAATCCAACCCATTAAAGACTTCTTCCATGTAACTCACTTCAAAAATCATTACTACAAACTCATACTATCACAAGCACATCCTAGTGTTCACTATCATAACACCTCAAATACTGGTTTTACCACACATACATCCCAATTCTTAATTTAATTATCAAACATAAATATTCATACACTAAAATTAAACTGAACAAAATCACCTCAGGGAACAATTACCTCAAATGGTTCCATTTTAGCCAATGCAATTCAACTCTTATTCTTTCTTAACCGGATTCTGCATTTCTTCTTAAGGTTACAACAACCCCCCAATCCAGTTCATCCAACACCAAAATCAATCCCATCATCACTAACAGTTCTCAACTAAACCCTAATTCCGACTAAACCAATCCTTAAACATCCTTCCATAACTTCAATTTCATCTTCGAATTCTTCTTTGAGCTTCTTATGAAACCCTAGTTCTTAATTTGGGGAAGAACAGGAAACATCAACTTCCATAAGATCTTCACCAAAACTATAATTCGACTAATTCTCATTCCTTATGCTTCAATTAACATAAAACCCATCTTTAATTTCATCTTTGAACTTATCTTTGAACTCAACTCAGAAACCCTAATTCTCAATCTTCATCAATTCCACTTTAGAACTACAATTAAACATCAACCCCGTTCGTTCTTCATCACGACTACTTAAATCCTCTTTTAGTTAATCACTTCCTTCGTAATTTCATCCCAAATACAACCCTAACTTTTAAATACAGTAGACACCTTATCTTCTTCATATCCTTTTAAATTAATCATAACATCAACACCTTCTTCTCAATCTGCTCTCGCTCAATACTTAAATATCTCCACCGAATTCCCAAACCTTACTCTCAATCTTCGAAAACATCAGCAGCAGGAGGCAGGAAAAGAGAAGAAGAAAGAAAAAATAAGAAGAAAGAAGTGAAATGAATTCTTCTCTCGACACGTTTTGGGTGATAAGGCCAACATCCGATGCTAAAGGAACCCACCCAAAAGTTGAGGGGAGTTAGATCGGTTAAAAATAAATGATGATTCTACCCTTCGTACTTATTTGAAGATATCTTCTTCGTGCGGTATCCGAATGGCACGTGCGAGCAGTCCATCTCGCATAACTTTTCGATATATATTTAACGATACTAGTTTCGTATCTAGTTCGTTATTAGATTAATTACTATTAATTAACGTTCGTGTTAAACTAATCGAATTGATACCGGTTAATTCATTTTTTGACCGTTGTAATAGCGTTGACGAGCTTGAGGGTCTTTACATTCACAATCTCAATGAAGTTTTTAAGTCGTTAACCAGAATTTAGAGAGAAAACTCAAGGGTTAATGGAGATCGACTCTAGCTTAGTGAAAACTAGTATCACACAAGAAAAGTGTGTGGGGATTAGTTTTTCCAATAGCTAGAGTTCTCCCTTACATAGTCTTTCGAATCAGGGTTTGCAATCAATGTTAGCTTAGTAACAAAGCATTCAATATTCACTGTTAGATGAAAACCTGATTAGATACAAGCTAATATCTTTCAACCGTTAGATCGAAAACTTAGCTTGCCATACACACATGTACTTGACGTTTTGAGTTCGTGTAACCGTACCCAAACGTGTACAATGGTTGGTTCAATATTAGTCAACCAAATGGTTAGCCAAATGATAACTTTCATATCAACCATATTCTTCTTCACCATAACTAGTCCAAATGACTCAAATGAACTAGTTAGAGAGTTATTCAATTGCTATGAGATCTCAAGTACTACAAGAGACAAAATTGAATCAAAAAAGATGTGATTCACTCGAATCATTTCATGAACTATAAAGCCACGGTTTATAAAAGAATTCCTTAGTAATTTAAGATAAGTTCACGAACACCATTTTCAGACATAACCTCTTGATTTTGCGGACTGAGTTCGCGGACTCAAGCTAACTGGTTGAAGTTAATAAACTCCAGCAGAATTTCTCGGGATGAGAAATTTTGTCAGTTCGCGGACTGGGTTCACGGACTGCACCTGATCTTCAACTTAAGTAGATATTCTCGGGTTCGAGAACTTATGCCAGTTCGCAGACTGAGTAGCTGCTCACGCTCTGGTTCCACTTGATCAACAAAGTTCGCAAACTTCGGTTTAAGTGTTAAGGACTTATACATATATGTGTTGCCACAATAATGTTTATATCCCACAATTGTTATATAGTCTAAACTCTCATTTCAATCATTGAAACATTCTCAGAGGACGTTATATAGTTGTTATTCACAAACTATTTTTCGTCAGAGCGATTTCCAAAGTGATTGAAACATAACATGACTTTCGTCACTAGGCAAAGATGAACTTGGCTGAATAGAAATCTTTACCAACACACATTTCGAGAAATAGATAAGCGGGATATACTCAGCTCGAAATGTCACATGTGCATATTCTTAGTCTATATAGTAAAACGACTTTTGTCTCAAGATGGGAGATAGAGTAGATAGACTTTTGAGTGATAGATAAGTTCAAGTCTCCACATACCTTTTAGTCGATGAAGATCCACTGGTTCCTTGAGTAGTCCTTCGTCTTGTATGATGATCGCCATGGAGTTCTTGAGCTCAACTACACTTTCTATCCTAGTCTGAGACCTTAGCTATAGTAGACTAGAAATCAAGACTTTATAGTTTTGATCACTAAGATTGACAAACATGCTTGAGATAGCAACGCATGCGAGTTTGACCGAGCAGTGCTCTAACAATAAGTAAATACTTTAAGCGCACAACATGTAAATAAAACAGAAAGATCGAGAATAATGCATAGGTAATAACATTCTCCGGGATGATTAAAACGTCTATGTAAGGATTGTTTATACATAATAAAATAGGAAGTGGAAATAATGGTGAACTCGTTGATGACAAGTGAAAATGCGAGGTACCAAATACACCACCAATTGCAAGTAGACTAACTTAATGATCCTTGAGAATATGTATATAGAGTTTATATCTCTATCTCTTCCCAATCAGTAATATAGACTAAGGAGTCTGTAAACCTGATTGTTAAGAAGAGTTACTTGGACTATCCCAAAAATCAATATCTAAGATCAATCTAGTCGTATCCAAATAATATAATCGGAATTATGCTAAGTAATAAAACTTGTTATCTATCTTTGATTCTTTCAAGATATGAATTCTACAAGAAACAAGTCTCGTAATCGATTGTGATTATATGGATGTATCTACTAAGATTGAATATGTACCACTTGCGTAAATCCAATAATAAAGATAAATAACTTAACGCAGAAAAGGAAAAACACAAGACACAAGAAGTTTTGTTAACGAGGAAATAACAACTGCAAAAAAACCTCGGGACCTCGTCCAGATTTAAACACCAAACTATATTAAGTCGATACAGACACTATCCTACTATCAGACTTCGAATTGGAATGTAATTGAGACCGAATCCACCCTTCAAGTGATTCAGTTACAGTCGCGCTCCTAACGTCTCTTAAACCTCGCAAGGATCTACGCAATTTATTCCCTTAGATGACGTCCTTTATAGCCTAAGAGTTTCTTCAACCTCAATGTAAACATTTGATACCAATCTTCCTTTAACATATAAGCCTATTTGATTTCCCTTTAGATCAAAAATCAAGACTTGGAAATCTGTTTGCAATAGATAAAGCTAGCAAACCTCACAATCCAGAACACTTACACTCACTTATATGAGAAGCCTGGATATTTTACCACCTCTCAAGAACAATCTTCAAAAAATCACTGAAAATCAATTTTCAGATATCTATCCTGAGAAATCACAAAGTATGAGACGAAGAGAAATTTGAGATTGCTATCTATCTTGCATGAAAGAGATAATGAGAACCTCTATAACAGAAAAACAATATTATGATACACGAACTATCAAGGTACAAATAGTCATACCTTGCTTCACGAATACCTAGGTTCATAGAGGATGACTCTAGTTATCAACTGGTACACAAAGTATCGGGGTTTTAAATTCCCAGTTAAAAGAGCATGTCTATTTATAGATTTTAAAGACTAAGGGTTTCCCAGAATTCAAGATAAGATAACTTGAGAATCAAAAAGAATTCAAGCTAAGATAACTTGAGAATCAAGAAAATACTTTCTCTGTTTAGATGAAACTCTAATTAGGGTTTTAATTAAAAAAAATAGAATTAATCTTGAAAATACAATTGAAGAATCTACACAATGGCATGGTTACGAAACCATGTATAATGACCGCTCTGATTTGGCAATTATGTCTTTGAAATATAAACACGTTGATGTTCATTTAAATACTCAAGAGTTTAATCATGATGCGCACACATAAGTGTTTTCGTGATCAATAAAGTCTTAGAAGTACTTAAGAGAGTTAACAATGCTAAATATCTTTAAAAATTAAGTCTTTGAGTATCTACTATGTTCTACTGGGACCGTTGGTGAAACAGTTCATGAACTGTAAGGCAAAATTTCATGAGTCATAGAGCTATGGTTCGTGAAATGGGTTCGCCAACCCTACTCGACTCAAGAAATTAGATGTACATTGTTCGCGAACTGGTTTCGCCAATTATACTTGGTTTATGAACTCATATAGACACAATTCGCCAACCTTAATCCATTTTAAGGAGCCAAACTAGCTTTTCTACTCTGTTTCAAAAAAAACTTTGGTTTATCGCATGTCTGTCCTTGTTCTGGTCACCGTTAACATGGCTCAAATTCTCTCAACCATGAGCGCAGTAGTGATCCCTAGAGGTTATGCTACAACTGTAAGTGTATTCGTCATTGAATCCAACTCCTGCATGTCTCAGATGTCTTCAAATAGCCCGTTGGTGTTAATTTTGATCCAATATGGCATCGAAGGGGTTTCTTATTTATATATCATTATTCTACTTATGTGTAACTGGTTTGGGTTCACCATTGGTGGTAAATGAAGAGGGAAAATTCAAGGTATTGGAAATATATAAGGGAACAAAAAGTGGAAGATTGGAAATGGTCAGGAAGTCAACATCTGGAAAGATAATTATATTTGTTAGGGCACTGCTCGGTCAAACTCGCATGCATTGCTATCTCAAGCATGTTTGTCAATCTTAGTGATCAAAACTATAAAGTCTTGATTTCTAGTATACTATAGCTAAGGTCTCGGACTAGGATAGAAAGTTTAGTTGAGCTCAAGAACTCCATGGAAATCATCATACAACACGAAGGACTACTCAAGGAACCAGTGGATCTTCATCGACTAAAAGGTATGTGGAGACTTGAACTTATCTATCACTCAAAATTCTATCTACTCTATCTCCTATCTTGAGACAAAAGTCATTTTACTATATAGACTAAGAATATGCACATGTGACATTTCGAGTTGAGTATATCTCGCTTATCTATTTCTCGAAATAGGTGTTAATAAAGCTTTCGCTTTATCCAAGTTCATCTTTGCCTAGTGACGAAAGTCATGTTATGTTTCAATCACTTTGGAAATCACTCTGACGAAAAATAGTTTGTGAATAACAACTATATAACGTCCTCTGAGAATGTATCAATGATTGAAATGAGAGTTTAGACTATATAACCATTGTGGGATATAGACATTGTTGTGGCAACACATATATGTATAAGTCCTTAACACTTGAACAAAGTTCACACAAGTGGAACCATAACGTGAGCATCAACTCAGTCCGCGAACTGTCGTAAGTTCTCGAACCCGAGAATATATGATGAAGTTGAAGCTCAGGTGCAGTCTGCGAACCCAGTCCGCGAACTGACGGAAGTTCTCATCCCGAGAAATTCTGCTGGAGTTTATTAACTTCAACCGGTTAGCTTGAGTCCGCGAACTAAGAGGTTATGTCTGAAAACGGTGTTCGTGAACTTATCTTAAATTATTAAGGAATGCTTTTGAAAACCGTGGCTTTATAGTTCATGAAATCATTCGAGTGAATCACATCTTTTTTGATTCAATTGTGTCTCTTGTAGTACTTGAGATCTCATAGCAATTGAACAACTCTCTAACTAGTTCATTTGAGTCATTTGGACTAGTTATGGTTAATAAGAATATGGTTGATATAAAAGTTATCATTTGGCTAACCATTTGGTTGACTAATATTGAACGAACCATTGTACACGTTTGGGTACGGTTACACGAACTCAAAACGTTAAGTGCATGTGTGTATGGCAAGCTAAGTTTTTGATCTAACGGTTGAGAGATATTAGCTTGTATCTAATCAGGTTTTCATCTAACGGTGAATATTGAATGCTTTGTTACTAAGATAACATTGATTGCAAACCCTGATTTGAAAGACTATATAAGGGAGAACTCTAGCAACTGGGAAACCTAATCCCCACACATTCTGTGTGATACTAGTTTGCTAAAGCTAGAGTCGATTCTCCTTTAACCTTTGGTTTCCTTCTTCTAAAACCAGGTTAACGACTTAAATACTTCATTGGGATTGTGAAGCCAGACCGATACTACTTTTCTTGTATTTGTGTGATCTGATCTTGTTGTTTTTATCGTACGAGTACAATTGTAATAATTGGCTTAAGATTTATATATGTGATAGGCAATATAAAAGTAGTCACAAACATCTTCGTCTCATTGTTTGTGATTACTCAATAATCTTCTTCGCTACATCGATTAAGTTTATTGTGAGCTCATTGATGAAACTGAGATGTTCTTCGGAATTATAAGTTTGGTTTTATCGATTGGTTCATGTTTACCTTAATTTATCAAAATACGGAACAAAACTCATAGGTTTATTCGTGGGAGACGAATTTATCTATTACCTGTAGACTTTAATTTGTGAGACAGATTTGTTTGCTAAAGTCTTCGACTCTGGGTCGTAGCAACTCTTGGTTATGGGTGAGATCAGCTAAGGGAATCAAATGCACAATATCCTGCTGGGATCAGAGGCGTAGGAGCATAATTGTACCTTGGATCAGTGTGATATTGGTTGGGGTTTAACTACAATTCATACCGAAGTTAATTTGGAGTAGGCTAGTGTCTGTAGCAGATTAATACAGTGTATGTTTAATCTGTACTAGTTCCTGGGGTTTTTCTGCATTTGCGGTTCCTCGTTAACAAAATTCAGGTGTCTGTGTTATTTCTATTCCGCATTATATTTTGTTATATAATTGAAATATTACAGGTTGTGCGTTGTTCAATCAATTAGAATATCCGACCTTATTAGTTATTAATTTAAATCGATTGACACTTAAATATTGGTCTTTGGTACCATCCAATTATCTCTCTTTGATTAGGCTCACGAATCATATTTGCTTGAGTAAATAAAATCGAGGGATTGAGATAATAACTCCTTGAGTATTTTCTATTGATTGAGTCTTGTTGGTTCTCTAGAAAACAACTCGGAGTTGTCCATACAGATTGCTAATCGAAATATTGGGTGAGGTTGTTAGACCCCCCACATTTTCAATTGGTATCAGAGCAGGCAAACACGTTAAAGAGCTTACAAGTCTGTGTTTGTTGCGATCTGACTCTATGGACAGAGGTGTTATCTCAATAAACGTACCACCAGAAAATTGCTATCTGACTCGATGGCTCTAACTACTTATGGTGGAAAATTGCTATGCGAGCTTTTCTTCAAGCACGTGATTTTCAATCATGGGTATATGTTGTTAATGGATATGGTCCTTGCGTTGCTGCAGAAGGATAAAATATTCCAAAGAATATTGCTGAATATACTCCTGCAGTGGTTCTTGTTGCAAAACAAAACTCTGACAGTTTGAATGCTATCATACATGCCATTACCCCAAATCTTCAGCACCATGTGTCTAATTGCACTAAGTCGCAAGAAGCTTGGGATATCTTAGCAACCTTATTCGAAGGAAACTCTAGTGAAAAGGATGCAAGGCTTCAAAACCTTAATTCCGATTGGGAAAACCTTCGTATGGAAAATGGAGAAACATTTGATGAGTTTAATCACAAAGTGTATGAAATTGTTAATGCATCTTTTGCATTGGGTAAGACTATTCCTGAAAAGGACATTGTGATGAAAATTCTCATATCACTGCCATCTAGATACGATGCTAAGAAGCATGCCATCGTCGAGGGAAATAACCTAGATACTCTCTCCAGAAACACGTTGGTTGTTAAGCTTAAGATCTTTGATCACGAACTTTCATCCAAGGCTAAGGATGTTGCATTCATAGCGCTAAAGGACACTAAATTACTTGACAAAAGTAAAAAAGTGTATATCTCTGAAGATGATCACTCTGAGATAGATTCATCAGATAAAGATCTTGACAAATCGGTCTTGATGATCACAAGACAGTTTAAGGATCTTCTTTTGAAGAGAAGTAAATGGTTCTCCAGAGATAAGCCTAAGGCATCAGTCAAACCTCATAATCGTGTTCCTCCTAAAAACAGGTATATTGATGAACTGATGATGAGGATATGCCTCAGTGCTTTAAGTGTAAAGGATTTGGTCATTTTGCAAACGAGTGTCCTAATCGGAGAAAATATACTGGGAACAAAGGTCTTGCTACAACTCTTGATGAAATGTCTGAAGACTATGATTCAAATGAAGATAAGAAATCAAGTGTTGCACTTCTTGGTGAAAATATTGATTTTGATAATTGTAGCAATACACATATCAATTTTGATATTCTTTCAGAAGATAATCCAACCATTCTGGAAGAAAAATTTGACCATTTTCTTGGGAACACTATTTATAATATCTCAGGATCCACTATGTGCCTAACCGCCTGCACAATTCAGAAGCCTGATTATTATCCAAGTGTGACGTGCTCATATTGTTCATTAAAAGGTCATGAACTCTCAAGGTGTTACAAGTTCAAACACAAGCAAAGACACGTCAACAAACTTCAACGAATAGCAAATCATCTAGCAAGAAAGCTCAAACTTGCTCAGAAGACTGCAGAGGTATGTAAGATCTTATCTTCGTCTAAGAAGTTAGTTTCCAAGGAAACACCAAGACCATTTGAAAAGAAAATATGGTCAAATCGTTTTTATAGACAGAGGTCTATGGATTCCTCTCAAGAGGTAATTGGTGGAAAAATTGTTGTTCACCACAGCACAACTTAATTGTGTTGTGTCTAAAATCTTGTCTCATGTGCCTGATCAAAAGAGACAATGATTTTGTACCTCTCGGGCTTTAAGAAAAGTTTGATTCTTCTTTTCTTAGTTTTGTCTTATTTTTGTCTATCAAACAAAAGAAAAAGGGTACTATCGATAATTCTGCTCTTTATAGGGATAAGAGTTGATCGTCCACGAACCTGTTTTAGGTTTCAAACCCTACATTGCTTTTCCTTCTCTAAAACCTCTCTTTATCTTAAGACTACTTGTTGAGCTAATTGTGAATTCCTCTCACAAAAAAAAACATTCGTTGATGGATGCTCCAAGAATGATGTCTTGCGATGGAAAAGAAGGTAATGTGATTGTTAAGCCATCAATCACGAAGGAAAAAGAAAAATATCCATTGCCTCCAACCTTGAAAAGAAAAAGAAGGAATATGAGGAAGCCAAGAGTTATTCCTTTAAATTCTCAGAAGTTTTCTGATGTTCTTAAAGTGTTGAAGGAGCTGCAAAGGAGATTCAACAAATAAAGGCTTTTGTGTATAAGATTCATGAGATTTAGAAGGCCCTGGTTCGACAACATCAACCAAGAAGGTTCATCGATATAAACTCCTTTCTTAATGAACCCTATGTTCCAATGGCTGTTGATGACAAGGAATTCGGGGATGATAATGAATTCTTTAAAGGTCTTAATGTCTAGTAAATCTTCTATATGTTCAGTTTTATTTTAAAGAATAACTAGTGTTTTGGAATAGCAATGATTGTGACTACATATATCTATATCCAATGATTTCATCTTCTTGTTTTTAGATTTATTGGTTTAAATTCTAAATTTGTTTGGAAGATGATGGTTGCAGTATTAATCCTTTTGATTCTATATATTGCAATATTTTGATGGGATTTGTATGTTTACATCCGTGAACTTGATTATCCCATATTTTGTCAAAAGTAAGGTCGTTCACATATTAGTATGCAAATATACTTTTGGTAAAACACAAAAGTTAAGCCTATATTGTCAATTGTTGATGTAAGATAGGTTAAAATCTTTTGTGATTCAAGGATAAAGTCTATTATGTCACTTTGTGATGGAAAAATAGAATAGATCCTTGTTTTGTGATCCACGGTAAAGAGCTTAATTGTTCCATATTATTATGTATTACCGTAAAGGTTCCATCTTGTATCTTATTTTGAGCACGATACGACTAAGTCGATTTCTTATTGGCATGGTTGGTTGTTCCATAAAGATGCAAAATGTTGAGCATTAAGAACTAATTTAATCAACTTGTGTGGTTATTTAGTTTGTATTCCATGAGTTCTCTCATGTTGAGTACATGTACGGTTAAGGTTGTCATTTTCTATGATAATCTTAGTCGGGTTCCATAATCTCTTATGTTGAGCCTAAATGAACTAAATCAATCATCTTGTGTGATTATTGTAGGACCAGAATATCGCTACATCTATTTTCTGCGAGATTAACAACACTTCTCAGTGAGCATCACCGCAAGATCTTCGACTACACTTCACGAGTGTCATAAAAGCCTTCAAAAGAGTGACGTAATACCCGACGACTAAAGAAAACTTGAGAAAAGCATGTTTGTTCTGCGATGGTTACAAAACTTGCGAGATTTAACATTATAACTATCGCGATACAATCGCAGAATCAACCAGAAATAAGAGGAAAACTTAGCTGTCATCCACTATGTGACTACCCTATAAATATAGACTCAATGTGCCCAGAAAAGGATGATGTATTTTTGAGAGTTAAGAAAGTCTTGAGGAAAGAGTAACTTCAGGAGAATAGTTGTAATCTTGAATTCTCCCATTTCTGTAAACATTTCTGAAACCAAAATAATAAAGTGTCGTTTTTCATCTTCAATTATGAGTTGATTATAGCAAAATCTTAACAAGGGTGTAGTGTGGGAAATCCTACAACTACATTTTGGCGCCCGAAACAGGGATTGAATTAGCAAAATCATAGAAAAAGGTGAAGAAGAAGATAAGAATTGTTCAAGATTAAGAAAATCATAAAACAAATCAGTGAGATATTTAAAGGAAGGATGATTAGAATCAAAAAGGATTGTAGAAAATTGGAGTGTGGTATGGTAACGAGAACAATGATTGATAGATTTCATGAAAATATTAAGGGGAAGATACACAAACGGGATTTTGAAGGAAGGAAAATTATGACGGTGGAAAAAATATCACCATTGAAAGATTGGGAAAAGCAGGAAATCACATTTACAGCAGCAGAAATACCAGAAGAAAATCTAAGTCATACATCTCCATTGGTAGTCACAGTATCCATTATACCAATGAGAAATGAGGAATCAATAAAATCTGTAGAAGAATGGGCTATGAATAGAACTTTGGTGGATGCAGGAAGTTCTGTAGACATAATATTTTATCATACTTTCAAGAAAATGGGATATAAGGATGAAGAAATGTCTTATTCAACATATCATGTTCATGGCTTTGGAAAGTCTTTAACAAAACCTAAAGGCGAGATAGTGGTACGAATTCCACTAGGGGAGATTGAAACACAAGTAACGTTATGTGTGGTAGACGTGGAATCACCGTATAACATGATATTAGGAAGACCATGGATACACGCAATCAAGGCTGTAGCATCAACGTTGCATCAATGCATCAAATTTCCTACACCCAGTGGAATTGGAGAAATTAGAGGAGACACAGATTTTGCAAAATTGTGTTGCCAAATTGAAGTAAGAAATTGTGAATAACGTCCAAAGCTGCGAAAGGCTCGCAGAAAATTGGCGAGAGAAACAAAAAAGGAGGAAGAATTTAAAGTTTACATGATAAGAGCAAAAGAAGGAAAAGGAATACCCGGTGAAATCTCACGAGAAGGAGATGAACTCGCGAGAGTTATGAAAACACCAACACCAATGGGAGAACCTGAAGCCAGTTATATTGTAGCAGAACCAACAAAAGAAGTAAATATTGGGAGTGAAGAAGAGCCTAAAATGCTGAAAATTGGGACTAGAATGGAGGCAGATGAGGAAGAAAGAACTATAAATCTCTTGCGAGAATATAAAGATATCTTCGCGTGGAGCATGGATGAGATGCTAGGGATAAATCCATCAATAGCATTTCATAAATTAGAAATCAACAAAAATATAAGACCATTTAAGCAAAGAATAAGGAAAATCGCAACAACATATCATTCTCAGATAGAAGAATAATTACAGAAGATGCTTGACGCAGGAATTATAAGGCAAGCAAAATATCCAGAGTGGATTGCAAATATGATAGTGGTCCCAAAGAAGAACAAGGGGATAAGAATTTGTATAGATTTCACAGATTTAAACAAGGCTTGTCCTAAATATAGTTTTCCATTATCAGATATCCCACAGATGGTTGAATCAGCAGCGGGAAATGCTAGAATATCATCGTTGGATGGATATAAAAGATATAATCAAATCCCTCTCGCTGAAGAAGATCAAGAACATACCGCATTTTTTGCTCCAAGAGGATTATATTGTTATACAAAGATGCCATTTGGCTTACGAAATTCTGGTGCAACGTATCAAAGAATGGTGGAGAAGGTGTTTGCAAAGTGGATCCACAAAACATTAGAAGTGTATGTAGATGATATGCTGATCAAAAGCAAAGAATCTGAGAATCATGTGCAAGATTTGAAAGAGATTTTCGATCAAATGCGGCAATTTAATATTAAAGTGAATCCCGATAAGTATACTTTTGGAGTAACTACAGGGAAATTTTTGGGGTATATTGTATCAAAAGAAGGAATACAAGTTGATCCGGAAAAAGTACAAGCAATTCGCGATATGCCAACGCCTGCGACGGTAAAAGATGTGCAAAAATTGAATGGACTCTTAGCCTCGCTAGGAAGATTCATTTCACGATCTTCAGACAAGTGCAAACATTTTTTCGATATACTCAAAAAGGGAACAAAATTCAAGTGGACAGATGAGTGTGAAAAGGCTTTTCAAGGGATAAAAGAACATTTGATGAACATAACTATCTTACAGAAAGCTGAACCAGGAGAAGAACTATTGATTTATCTCGCAACAACCACATATGCACTAAGTGTTGTGTTGCTGCGAGTAGATGCATGGGTAGAAAAACCAATTTATTACATCAGCAAAATGTTCAATTCTGCAGAAAGAAATTATTCAAAGATTGAGAAACTAATTCTAGCATTGGTACATGCAACTTTTAAGCTTCGCATCTACTTTCAAGCACATAAGGTCAAAGTGTTAACAAAATTTCCAATTGAGTCAGTAATGAAAAATTCAAAAAGATCAGGCAGAGTTGAGAGATGGAATGCACAAGTAGGAAACTTTGATATTCAATATGAAGTTTTATCCTAGCCAAAGTCACAAGTTATCGCAGACTTCTTAGCTGAATTTCCTTTAGAAGATGATGAAGCTGTAGAAGAGATGATGGATGTAGAAGAGGAACATGGAGATCCAAAAGAGCTATTAACAGAACCGACAGATGGGAGATACTGGTGGATGGATCATCAAATGGGGAAGGAAATGGGATTGGAGTTGTTTTTATTTCACCAGAAGGAGAAAAAACAGCTTTTTCATTTAGATTGGAGTTTGCATCCACTAATAATGAAACAAAATATGAGGCCGTGATTCATGCTTTAAAATTTGCGGTAGAAATGAAGTTGGAAAATGCTAGAATCACTAGCGATTCATAGTTGGTTATTCGCCAAATAAAAGGAGAATACACAACAAATGAACCATCTTTAAGAAAGTATAAAAGGTTAGTCGAAGAATTATCTGCGAGAATTCCAAAAATAAAATGGAGACACATATCAAGGAAAGATAATAGGCTCGCAGATGCTTTTGCTTTCATATCCAGTATGATGACCAATCCAGCTGCAAGGTGCATAAAAATTCAAACACTTTTATTACCAGCGATAAACAAGGAAGAAGAAGAGGAAGATGTGATGATGGTATAAATTGGCGAAGAAGAATTAAAGAGCAACATTACAGATTGGCGAGCAGATCTTCATGCATACTTGGCAAGAGGATAAATCCCAAGAAATCGACTGGAGGCACATAAATTGAAAAGTAGGGCAACCAATTATGAATTAAGAGATGAAGTATTATATCGCATATCTTTTAGTGGTCCATCGCTAAGATGTTTGACGAGGGAAGAAGGACAAAAAATATTGAAGATGTTGCATAGTGGTGACGCTGGTAATCATAGTGGAGGAAGATCTTTGGCATATAGAAAAAAATGCAAGGCTATTACTGGCCATATATGCATGAAGATGCAAAACAACTCTCAAGGCGTTGCGAAGATTTCCAGCGATATGGAAAGAAGATACATGCACCAGGAGCACCATTATCATCTTCAACAAGTGTATGGCCTTTTGGGAAATGGGGGTTAGATATTGTGGGACCATTTGTACCTGGTTCTGGACAAAGAAGATATTTGATTGTCGCAACAGATTATTTCACAAAATGGGGAGAAGTAAAGGCAGTACAACATATTCGCGATAAAGATATTTTTACATTCATATTTGAGAATATAATTTACAGATTTGGGATTCCAACACAGTTGGTATCTGATAATGGAAAGAAATTTGAAGGGCATAAGATAGAATTGCTACTCAATGCATTTAAGATAAAGTGTGGAAAATCTACTCCTCTATATCCACAAGCAAATGGTCAAGCTGAAGCAACTAATAAGACAATCGCAGATATCTTAAAAAATAAACTAGAGGGATACCACAGAGCATGGTGTGAACAGGTGCATAATGCAATATGGGCCTACAATACAACTAGACGAGAAGCTACTGGAATGTCACCTTTTTGTTTGACATATGGAGTTGAAGTTGTGTTACCAACAGAAGTAGCTATTCCTACAACAAAAAGAGAGGCTTGGGAAAGAAATCTAAGCACTGGAATGATTTTAAATAAATTGGATGAATTAGAAGAAAAAAGAGAAAAAACTTTGCAACATATGGAAAATTACCAGCGAAGATTAGCTCGTGAGTACAACAAACGTGTTAAGAAACGTGAATTTCAACTTGGCGATTTAGTGCTGCGAGAAACACCAAGTTATCAGCGAGAGAATGGTGGAAAGTTGGCGAGAAAATGGGATGGACCATACATCATTAAAGAGATAGTTGGAGCCGGGGCATACAAACTAATGGACCCTGAAGGGAGAGGTGTTGGTCAAAGACTTGACAGACCATAGAATAGACTATATCTGAAAAAGTATTATCAATGACAACTTCTGCAAGATAAGAGATACAGGTACGTTGTAAAAAAAAAAATTACGATTGCGAGGTTCTCCTAATAATAAAGCAAAGCAAGAACTGCGAGCATAATCGCATGAATGTCGGATAAAATTTCGCAGAGATTAATATAATGTGACGAACCTATATGGCGTGCACCCTAGTTCGCGAATAAAATTTCGCAAGAGGCAAATGTAAGACCTAATAGTGCGTCATATAAGGGGGTATCTCTTGATATGACTCAGTGATAAGGTTATACCGCTGCTGTAACCTGAGTTATGCAGATGTTGGGGTTAAAGAAAACCTATCCAGGAGAGGGATCTTTGATTTCCAATTATATAAGGTTATACCCTGATTGGACGACTAAGGACCTCTTCTAAGGAGTGCAGAGTATGACCAATGCGCCGAGGTACACGGTTGAGTCAAGGGTGCCCGGGGTGTACGAAACTACCCTGGACATCCTTGGAAAGTCTTGGATACGATGCACTCGGCCCGAAGAAAACCCCACTTAGGGTGCATTCTTGTAACTATAAGCCATATTAGCATAAAGGACAAGAAGCTGCGAAAAACAACTGGTTGTTCGCAAATCTGGATGGGAGGAGCTAGTCTTGTATGGCCGATGTGCCCTCCTTGAAGGGGCAACCAGGGGGAATATAAGGGCGGCACCCTCCATTAGGGAGATGATAAGTGTCTAAAGACGGCAATGTCATGGGGCTTTATGATCGCAAGAACATTTAGGCATGTCATATTGTCGCATGACGAAAGTTATACAAAGGAAACAAGCCAAAAGAGAAAAAGTTAAGATAAGATCAATGGGTTTTAACATGAAAGTGTAAAGACGTCCTGCGATTTCATCGCAAGACGGCAATGTCATAAGATTTAATTCTTGCAAGAGAGTTTAAACTTATCATATTGTCGCAGAGATGTTGAAAAAATATTGATAAGACAAAATCAATGGGTCAATACATGCAAGTGTAAAGACGTCCTGCGATTTTGTCACAGAAAGAAAACTTTTTTGGAAAAATAAAACCTTTAATTAGGAAGGAAAAATAAGACCAACAGAATAATCTTAAAAATTAACTATTTTATTTTAAGATGCAGGAAAGATTTGTTCATCGTAGGAGAATATATAAGAAGGCAGATTCATAACATCGTAAACTCTTTCAAAAAAATTCAAAATATCGCAGCTGTACTCATTACATCGCATATATATTCATATTTTCACGAATAATATAGCCACACACTTCACAAAAAGGAGACACATGGAATAATTCAACATCTCAAGAAAGTTAATGAAGGGCAAGTAGGGGAGTGGAGAAATAAGATTTCATTAACTTCCTTGAGAATATTCAAAGTAAATAAAATCAAAAGTTGAATTCTAAAAATTTCAAAAGGTTACATTATTCGCAAGAAAGAAGAAGGAAAAGAAAGCAAAAATGAAATTCAAGTTTTGGCAACGGTCTCGCCAGATTCACTGTTCTTGCTCGCTAGATTCGTCACTCTTGCCAGAATTATCAGCTTCATCAGTATTCTTCTCATCGCTTGTAGTTACTTCTTTAGGAGGACTTCTTTCTTCTTCTTCATCTTCTTGAGTGATATTTTCTTCATCAGTGAATTCTAATTCCTTATCCATGGGAAGAGGAGTTTCATCATCATCAACTTTTAAAGGAGGAAAAGATATAGGAGGAAGAGAATGGGAGAGCAGAATATCGTTCACAAGAACTTCAGCACTGAGGTGAACCTTGCGAAGGAAACCTCTGTCACGATTCCTAATCTCTATATTTTTGAAGTACTCGAGATAATCAAGTCTTCTTTCTGCTTTGTCACGAGCTTCAATATAATTGGAAGTAAGAGTCTTGTTTTCTTTGCGAACTTTATCCAGTTTACCAGTAAGATCAGCGATGGTATAATGAAGACTTCTTTCAGATCCTGCGAGTAACAAAAGTGATAAAAGATCATTTAGTCAAAGATTTTGCAAGAAATATAATACAAAATTTGACAGAAAGGTTAACAAGAGAGGTAGTCAATTGACTACCTTCTTTCTGCGAGGTTAAGTTTTGAATTAATGTAAAGAAAAAGTTTTCCCATTGATTCATAGCGTCATCAAATTAATCGCCAACCACACCCTTCAGACGAGACTTCATGTTTTATTCTCTGGTGCGTAGATACGAGTTTTCATTTGCTAGTAAAGAATGAGATTTCTTCAATTAAGAGCATTGGTCTTGAAGCTCGCTGGCCTTCAAACTAAGAGTTAACCTACCTTTGATAAGTTTATCCTTCTCAGCAGCAGATGATTCAGTTACCTCCTTGAGTTCATCTTTAAGGGAACGAAGAGATTGCTCTTGATTATCGCATATTCTTTGTAGATTACTCAATTGCTGTGAAGAAATCGCCATCAAGCTTGAAAATCTATGTTTCTCTTGGGATAAAGTTCTATTTTTATCTGATAAAGATTCTACCGCCAAGTTAGACTTGGTTAACGAATATGAAAGACGAGTAACCTCGTTACTTAATAAATTTTGACTTTGCGATAGTTGGTTATTCTCATTAGTAAGGTTATCTATTTGATCAATCGAATATGTGTAGAGATTATCTAATCTATTATACTGGTCTATCCAAGAATTTCTTTCAACACGAGCTTCATCAGCAATAGATTCAAATTTAAGTCTCTCCATGAAACGAGTCCGATTTGAAACTAATATATGAATCAAGAATTTAAGAAGGAAACTTGAGTGCAGAAGATATAAAAGCAAAACAGAAAAATAAAAGGGTAGTAGAGGCAGGAAAATTGTACCTTTCATCTCGTCATTCTTTCTGCGAAGGTTCTCGCAATTAAGAGAAGAGTTGCGAAGCATATGGTTCAGAGTATCACATTCAGATTTTTTGACTTGAAGGCTTTTTCTCAGAGTTTCAACCTCATTCTCTAAAGATGCTCATGAAGCAGTGTTATCAGAGCCAAAATATTTAAGTAAGGTCTCGCAAGCTTCATATTGAAGAGAGTCGGTAGAAGATTTTCTAGCATCGTCTAAAATATTAGATAAAATTTTAAAAGCAATATCAACTTCAGCTAAGATTCCATTCGATGGAGGAAGAGATGCAGAGGGTGAAGTGGTAACAAGGGAAAGTTGACGATTTGAGTCATTTGCGATGGTTGTATTATCAGAAGGAGGAGTGTTGGGAAAAACAACAGTTGAAGGCAATAAAGGGCTAGAAGGAACTTCAGTCACAATAATTTCAGGAGCTTGATTTGTCAATGAATCAAAAGAAGTAGAGGTGTTGGCAGCGATGTTCTCGCATGCAAAAGGAAGAGGACCCAGTTGCGAGGGTGTGGGAGTAACTCTTGCAGATGCTAATGTGGGGATGGAGAAATCAGCCTCAAGAGCTTTGAGATGACGAGATCTTTTGGGAGGATTAGCGATGTTCTCGACATTATGCGAATAATAACTTAGATAAGAAACAGAGGCAACAATATTGTTATTAAGAAATAGGATGTGTTTCTTACCACCTTATCATTCGCAGAATTTCTCTTCTTCTTCTTAGTCGGTCTTTAGCGAGCATTAGGGTTTTGACCTGAGGATTGGGTGTTAAGGATAGTTCCACTGAAGAGAAGACATAATACGGGAGTTATGAAGGATCAAATATAGAAGATCTAAGAATATGAGTAAAAATTGAATCAAATAAAGATTATAATCAAAAAACATACCTTGATGATTCCATTAGAATAATAGCAGGAGAATATGAAGAAGAAGAAAAGTTGCAGACGGAAGATAAAATAAACAGATGAAGAAGATAGAGAAGTGGAAGAAGAAAATTAGTTTTGAAGTTTAACTCTACCTTTTATAGGAAAAAGGGAATAATCTGTTGAGTAAAGACGTGTCAGTAAAAAAATGAATTTACAACACGTGTAGGCGGTTAAAGCTAAATTAACGGAGCAATGTCGAGAAGAAAATATGGAAAGAAGAGAGGCTGCGAGCACTTTGAAGAATTGAAGATTCTCATATCCTCTCCACTTTGCGAAGAAGACATGAGAAGAGGCAAGATGTAGGACCAGAATATCGCTACATCTATTTTCTATGAGATTAACAACACTTATCAGCGAGCATCACCGCAAGATCTTCGACTACACTTCACGAGTATAATAAAAGCCTTCAAAAGAATGACGTAATACCTGACGACTGAAGAAAACTTGAGAAAAGCATGTTTGTTCTGCGATGGTTACAAAACTTGCGAGATTTAACATTGTAACTATCGCGATACAATCGCAGAATCAACCCGAAATAAAAGGAAAACTAAGCTGTCATCCACTATGTAACTACCCTATAAATATAGACTCAATGTGTCCAGAAAAGGATGATGTATTTTTGAGAGTTAAGAAAGTCTTGAGGAAAGAGAAAATTCAGGAGAATAGTTGTAATCTTGATTCTCCCATTTCTGTAAACATTTCTGAAACCAAAATAATAAAGTGTCGTTTTTCATCTTCAATTCACAGTTGATTATAGAAAAATCTTAACAAGGGTGTAGTGTGGGAAATCCTGCAATTACAATTATTTAGTTAGCCATCCATAGCTTTTTCTCATGTCGAGTGTGGACAATTGAATTGATTAATTTGTGATTAGTTTAATTGTATAATCCGGTTAGAATATTTATGGGTTCTCTTGTCAATAATCTAATCGATGAATTAAGTCTCCATAAGTTTACTTTTGTTAAGCATATTTAGCTAAATTAATCTTGGTTTGATTTGGTTAATATGATTGAATATTTTGGATTCCAAATTCATACTTGTATGCAATTTGTTGAGTCTAAAGAAATCCTTATTTTCTATTGAAATTAAGGTCGCTCTTGTTATTCCTTAGGGAATGACATTGTATGGGGGAGAGTTATTTTGAACTTGCGCTTAATTTACAAATCTTTGTGGGGAGTGCGGCTTGTATATTTATAAACTCCTTGATGAATGCTTTTAGCCTCGGCCTTATGATTGCATCTTAACAAGATGATAAAACATTTACCTTTGGTCATGAAATGTATCTTACGAAAATTTCATCAGGATCCCGTTCTTGTACCTTTGCCAATTTTATTGACAAAAAGGGGGAGAATTAATTATAGTTCACACTACAAATACATATGGTTTTCGGATCATTATGTAAGGGGGAGTGGTTTCCATGTAAGATGGAGTATTGACTAAGGGGGAGTGAAGTATCATCATAGTATTGTTGTTGAAGTTGTGATGCAATTG
Organism: Papaver bracteatum; assembly: GCA_023529315.1. Taxonomy (NCBI): domain Eukaryota; kingdom Viridiplantae; phylum Streptophyta; class Magnoliopsida; order Ranunculales; family Papaveraceae; genus Papaver; species Papaver bracteatum. Next base: position 967,604 of record JAJJWX010000650.1, read on the forward strand.
GACTTTGACGTTGTGTAATAATACTATGACATTGTATAACAATGATTGAGAACCAATGCTTTTCTCATTGTTATAGCTACGGATTTTCAACAACGATGATACTAAACTTACAACCTTTGGGATCATTGGACTACTTGGAAGTAACGAAGATTTCGAGTATTGTTGAAGATTAGGCATGTGGAATAGGAGCTACAAAGTTTATTTATATAATTTTTGTATTCCATATGTATTAATAGTTTTGCCACTAAAATTGACAAAGGGGGAGATTGTTAGGGCACTGCTCAGTCAAACTCGCATGCGTTCCTATCTTAAGCATGTTTGTCAATCTTAGTGATCAAAACTATAAAGTCTTTATTTCTAGTCTACGATAGCTAAGGTCTCGGACTAGGATAGAAAGTGTAGTTGAGCTCAAGAACTCCATGGCGATCATCATACAAGATGAAGGACTACTCAAGGAACCAGTGGATCTTCATCGACTAAAAGTTATGTGGAGACTTGAACTTATCTATCACTCAAAAGTCTATCTACTCTATCTCCTATCTTGAGACAAAAGTCGTTTTACTATATAGACTAAGAATATGCACATGTGATATTTCGAGCTGAGTATATCTCGCTCATCTATTTCTCGAAATGGGTGTTGGTAAAGCTTTCACTTTAGCCAAGTTCATCTTTGCCTAGTGACGAAAGTCATGTTATGTTTCAATCACTTTGGAAATTGCTCTAACGAAAACTAGTTTGTGAATAACAACTATATGACGTCCTCTAAGAATGTTTCAAAGATTGAAAAGAGAGTTTAGACTATATAACCATTGTGGGATATAAACATTTTTGTGGCAACACATATATGTATAAGTCCTTAACACTTGAACCGAAGTTTACGAACTTTGTTGATCAAGTGGAAGCGGAACGTGAGCAGCAACTCAGTCCGCGAACTGGCGTAAGTTCTCGAACCCGAGAATATCTGCTGAAGTTGAAGCTCAGGTGCAGTCTGCAAACTGACGGAAGTTCTTATCCCGAGAAATTCTGCTGGAGTTTATTAACTTCAACCGGTTAGCTTGAGTCCGCGAACTCAAGAGGTTATGTCTGAAAACGGTGTTCGTGAACTTATCTTAAATTACTAAGGAATGTTTTTGAAAACCGTGGATTTATAGTTCATGAAATAATTCGAGTGAATCACATCGTTTCTGATTCAATTGTGGCACTTGTAATACTTGAGATCTCATACCAATTGAACAACTCTCTAACTAGTTCATTTGAGTCATTTGGACTAGTTATGGTGAAGAAGCATATGGTTGATATGAAAGTTATCATTTGGCTAACCATTTGGTTGACTAATATTGAACCAACCATTGTACACGTTTGGGTACGGTTACATGAACTCAAAACGTCAAGTACATGTGTGTATGGCAAGCTAAGTTTTCGATCTAACGGTTGAGAGATATTAGCTTGTATCTAATCAGGTTTTCATCTAATGGTGAATATTGAATGCTTTGTTACTAAGATAACATTGATTGCAAACCCTGATTTGAAAGACTATATAAGGGAGAACTCTAGCAATTGGGAAACCTAATCCCCACACATTCTGTGTGATACTAGTTTGCTAAATCTAGATTCGATTCTCCTTTAACCTTTGGTTTTCTTCTTCTAAAACCAGGCTAACGACTTAAAAACTTCATTGGGATTGTGAAGCCAGACCGATACTACTTTTTTTGTTGTTGTGTGATCTGATCTTGCTGTGTCTATCGTATGAGTACAATTGTAATAATTGGCTTGAGATTTCTATCTCTGATAGGCAAGATAAAAGTAGTCACAAACATCTTCGTCTCATTATTTGTGATTTCTCAATAATCTTCTTCGCTGCGTCGATTAAGATTATTGTGAGGTGATTGATGAAACTGAGCTGTTCTTCGGGAATATAAGTCTGGTTTTATCGATTGGTACCTGTTCACCTTGATTTATCAAAATACGAAACAAAACTCAAAGGTTTATTCGTGGGAGACGAATTTATCTATTACTTGTAGACTTTTCTGTGTGAGACATATTTGTTTACTAAAATCTTCGACTTTAGGTCGTAGCAACTCTTGGTTGTAGGTGAGATCAGCTAAGGGAATCAAGTGCGCAGTATCCTAATGGGATCAGAGGCGTAGGAGCATAACTGCACCTTGGATCAGTGTGAGATTGGTTGGGGTTCAACTACAGTCCAGACCGAAGTTAATTTGGAGTAGGCTAATGTCTGTAGCGGCTTAATACAATGTATGTTTAATCTGGACTAGGTCCCGGGGTTTTTATGCATTTGTGGTTTTCTCGTTAACAAAATTCTGGTGTTTGCGTTATTTCTATTCCGAATTATATTTTGTTATATAATTAAAATAATACAGGTTGTGAGTTGTTCAATCGATTAGAATATCCGACCTTATTGGTTGTTGATTTAAATCGATTGACACTTGTATATTGGTCTTTGGTACCATCCAAGTTATCTCTCTTTGATTAGGCTCGCGAATTATATTTGCTTGAGTAAATCAAATCGAGAGATTGAGATAATAACTCCTTGAGTATTTTCTATTGATTGAGTCTTGTTGGTTCTCTAGAAAATAACTCGGAGTTGTCCATACATATTGCTAATCGAAATATTGGGTGAGGTTGTTAGACCCCCGCATTTTCAATATTAATGATCCTAACGTCTCTTTCACTAAACTAATAAAATGCTATACTGATCTTCTTTTCTTTGTGAAGCATCTAATCAATGAGAGTGGGGATTGAGATAATAATAAACTGGGCATTTGGTTCAATTAAGATGGCCTTTTATTAATTTGACCCTGAAATTTAATAGTGGAATGAGAGACATTACCAGCTAATGCATGTACATAAATCTCCACCCCTTCCTCTGGTTCATTGGTTACAATAGAGTCTTCAGAGCTATCATTTGAAGTTGCCAACTCATCATCCTCAGCAACTAGTATGTAGACTCATGGTTTGACACATCTGTGTTCTTGTTGAAACACCTCATCACAGTTATATCACAAGTATTTCTCTCTTCTATCTCTCATTTCAGCATAAGTAAGTTTTTTAACTAGCAGCACCTAAGAATTGTTATTGAGGGTGTTTTTGGTGGTGGGTTTAGTAAGAGTTTTGGGTTAGTAATTGAAGCTAATGGTTTTCCGAAGGAGTTGTTGGTAGATGGAGTAAAAGATGGTTTAAGGAAGGATTTATTCTTCTTGATAGTGTTTTCTAATAGAGCTTCTTGCATCCTTGCTAAATAAATAGCATAGTTGAGGGTTTTGGAAAAAGACATTTGGACATGCATCCTTAGTTCTTCTTTGAGTCCACTAATGAAATTCGAAGTGAAATATTATTCATGAAGTTATCGATACTTTGCTACTATCAAAGCCTTAATCTCCTCAAAAATCTCTTGATATTCAACCACGGTACCAGTTTGACTCAGTTTGTTAAATTCACCCATGATATCATCATGACCTAACTCTTGGAATCGACGATAAACATCTTTAATAAATTCATCCCAAACAACAACTATTTTACATTCTTGATAATCCTGAAACCAAACATCATCTTGACCATCCAAATACAAGGAACCTAGATTTACCTTTTGTTGGTCATCTATGATGTACATATGAAAGTATTTCTTTCATTTCATGATCCAAGCTCTACGTACATTACTATTAAATCTGGGAAACTCTATCTTGGGTTTCATTGTTGATAACTACTTTCACCAGTAGAGGTTGAAGAATGTTAAAACCCACTATATATGTTCTCCGGTGAGAATAAGAGAAGGAGTACGAAAAACACCACCAGGTACTGAGCGAAGTATTCCTCCATTGGGATCTGGACGATGTTCTCCTTGTTGAGTAAATATTTGATCTAGAATTTCATCGAACAAAAAAGTCATTATCTGTAAATATTCTTCAGAGGGGTTTTTATGAATTTTCGCAACTTGTTTTGAGAGATCTTTATATTGTTGATCTAAGGTAACAATATGAAAAAGCGGGGGTCTAACAACCTCACCCAATATTTCGATTAGCAATCTGTATGGACTAACTCTAATATACTTTTAAGAGAATCTACTAAACAGTCAGACTCAATCTTAGTAAAAAGTACATCAATGAGTTAATATCTCTATATTTCAATTTGATTTATACTCAAGCAAATAGAAATTTGCGAGTCTTTATCAAATACACGAGATATAAACTTGGATGGTACTGATAAGTGCATAATTCAAATGATTTTAGTATTCATTCCATACTTGCTTTAGATATTATTCTTGCATATTTTCGTATTATTACTCTTGTTTTCTCTTATTTGACTCTAATAGGTGAATCATCCAAAAAGGAGCTACAAAGTGCTTAAAATATCTAGGAAGATAATTATTCCAAGTATCCAAGAGACCAAGTCCAAGAGAAGTGGAAGAAATGCGACGAAAATGAGCAAAACGCTCAAAATCAAGACACAAGCCAAAGACCGATCTTAACTAATTCAAATCAAGGATTTCTCATCATAATCTTGAATAAAATTGAAACATAAAAATAATGCAAAAATAATGAGGTCATTCCGAGTTCAGATGAAGAAGTTGTGGCCAAAATAGTTTTTATTTAATACCAAAGACAGTGAAGTCCGCATACCGGGTTCGCAGACTTAATTCCGAAAATATCTGCTGGAATTTGAAGCTTGCGAACTGGGTTCACAAGGAAACGTGTATTTACACCTTGGAAAGCCTAAGGGCATGTTTGGGGTCATTATTTCGTGTTTTCGGGTCAGGTTCTTGAACTGGACTAAATACTTGGAGACCATTCAATGTAAACCTATAAAAAGGTATTAGGTTATGTAAAGATATCATATCGATTCTCATATCACAAGTTCTAAATCAAAACCTAGGGTTTACACTTTTAAGGGGAAACCACCATTATTCATCTTCTTTGTAATATGAGTAGCTAAATCATTTGTTGATTAAGGATGAATTGAATGTTCTAAGCGTGAAGCTTTATTAATAATACAAGTCCATTTGAGGTTTTAATCATCATTGTTTGTTTTCATTATTGTAGTTGCAGGAAATCCCACAACACACCCCTTGTAATATCTTGATAATAATTTCTTGATCTAAACCCATTTGATATGAAAATGATGATTAAAATACTAAAATTGTAAATAGACACACAGATTTTTACATGGTTCGGTCAATTTGATCTACATCCTTGATTCTTCACTATGATTGTTTAAATTTACATTTGATTTACATTGATAATCTCAATTAATGGAGTTATAGATCTAGTTTTGGGGAAGAAGATGATAAAGAAAAATATATTTTCTCCCTAAAAATATCTCTCTGCAAAATATCTCACTCTCTCTTACGAAAATTTTCCCTCCTTTCTCTCTCATGCTCTCCTCTTTATATATGTGTTTACATAATGGATGACAGCTCACATACAGCTCATACTTCCCCTATCTTAGGATCCCTTTCCACACTCTCGCAAGCTTCTCCATATTCTCTCAAGTTCCCGCCTTGTTCTTGCGAGTTCCTGCCTTGTTCTAGCGAGCTCCCGCTTCATTCTTGCGAGCTCCGCTTCATTCTCGCGAGATTTCTCTACAGCCACAGAATCTTCATATCTTTCTCGTGTTTTATGCTATCGTTGTCTATTACGTCATTAATTTGCGACATTTGCAGTGTGTTGTTGAAGAGCTCGCAGAAATGTCGTTATAAATTTCACAAGAGTATTGATGTGGCGATATTCTGATCCTACATCTTGCCTCCTTTTTCTTGAATATTGCTTGAAAAGAAATCTTTAAGAAAAAAAATCTGTTGTTGTAGTAGTCTTTGATCTTTGTTGATGAAGGAACGAGCGAAAGAATATTGGACTTGAAAAGTACGTACTTGCCTCTATTCTTTTGTGAAGTTCCAGATCTTTGCGAAGTAAATAAGAAGTATCAACTCTTGAAGTATACGAATTATGAAATATCCTTGAAGAAATATAAGAAGTACTCAATCCTCAAAATATAAGAAGTATCCGTCCTTGAATGAAAGTCATAAGCATTGCCTCTATTCATGCGAAATTATTACTTCATTTTTGGTGAAAATTCTTGTCCATTTTGGAAATGATTCTTGCCGAGAAGATAAAGAACATAAAATGTTTTCTTGGTAATCCATAGTTGCCTCTGTTCTTTATCTATGAAGGTAGAATCCTTGAGAAAATATTAAATGAGAAAATTGCTTCTTTATTCTTATCTTGCCTCTGCCTCATGCGATAATCTCTTTAAGAAAATAATCACATTCTGCAAAATAATCACATCTCCTGCGAGATTCCGAATGTGTCTGCGATATTCTGAATGAGTCTGCGAGATTATGATTAGTGTTCCTGAAATAGTGCTGCGAATAGTGCTGCGAAATTATGAATAGTGCTGCGAAATTGTAAATAATTCTTCTGAGAGACTCTGAATAATACTTCTGAGAAATTCTGAATAATACTTCTAAGAGATTCTGAATAGCATTTCTTGCTTCTCATTATCTCTCTTGCGATTAACAAATCTTTCCTGCATTCTAAAAAGAAAATAGTTAATGTTTGAGATTATTCTATTGGTCTTATTTTTCCTTCCTAGTTAAAGGTCTTATTTTGTCAATTTTTGTATTTGCGACAAAATCGCAGGACGTCCTTACATTCGCATGTAAAGACCCATTGATCTTGCATTATCCTCTTTTTGTCATTTTGTTACGACAATATGACAGGCCTAAGTTTTCTTGCGAGAACAAAGCCCCATGACATTGCCATCTTGCGATGAAATCGCAGGACGTCTTTACACTTTCATGTAAAAACCCATTGATCTCATCTTATCTTTTTCTCTTGGCTTTTTGCCTCTGTAGAATATTTGTCACGCGACAATATGACATGCCTAAGTGTTCTTGCAAACGTAAAGCCCCATGACATTGTCGTCTTAAGACACTTATCAGCTCCCTAATGGAGGGTGCCGCCCTTATCTTCCCCCTGGATGCCCCTTCAAGGATGGAACATCGGCCATACAAGACTAGATCCTCCCATCTGGTCTTAACAACAACCAGTTATGTTCGCAGCCTCTTATCCTTTATACCTACATGGATTATAGTTACAAGACTGCACCCTAAATGGGGTTTTCTTCGGGCCGAGTGCATCATATCCAAGACTTGACAAGAATGGCCAGGGTAGTTTCGTACTCCCCGGGCACCCTTGGCTCAACCGTGTACCTCCGCGCCTTGGTCATACTTTGCACTCCTTAGAAGATACCTTCGGTCGTCCAACCAGGGTATAACCTTATATAGTTGGAAATCCAAAGTATCTCTCCTGGATAGGTTTTCTTTAACCCCAACATCTCCATGACTCGGGTTCCAGCAGCGGTATAACCTTTTCCCTGAGTCATGTAAAGAGATACCCCCTTATATGACGTACTTTAGGTCTTACATTTGCCTCTTGCGAAATGTTATTCGCGAACTAAGGAGTACGCCATAAAGGTTCGTCCCATTCTCATAATATCATATCATTTGAAGCAAAGTAAAGTAAATATTCAAGAGAAATTCTAAGACATTGTAATTCTGAAATCTTTGTAGTTCTGAAATTTTTGTAATTCTGCGATAGTATCGCACTTTGTAAATTAAATCAAATTTTTTTGAAATCTTTTGAAAACTTAGAAATCTTTTTTGAAATCTTGCGATTGTATCATTTTTTGTAAATTAAATCAAAAATCTTTTATTTGTGGTAAGTAAAATGTTCTAGGAAATGGTACTTAGTTCTTATGTGAGTTGTCTGAACGTCTCGCAACAAAAAGAAGAGTGAGAGATGAGACTTGAACCCTTGACCTACCTCTTGCATTTTCTCGCAACAAACCAACTGTGCTATCCCTCTCTTGCGAATTAATCAAAGATCTTGCGAAGTAATCAAAGTTTAACTGTTCGAGAGACAATTATGTAGAAATTTCGCATATCAAAAATAAACTTGCGAGAAGCAAGAATTGATCCCGCAATCTGCTTCTTGCATTCATGCCTCTCAACCAATTGTGCTAGTTCTCTTTCTTGCGAAATTTATCTGCGAAATAATCAAAGGCTGACTTGCGAATTTCACATAACAAAAATAAACTTGCGAGAAGCAAGAACTGATCCCGCGACCTGCTGCTTGCATTCAAGCCTCTCAACCAACTGTGCTAGTTCTCTTGCTTGTGATATTTCTCTGCGAAATTATCATGAACTCTCTTCTATGTGAAATATACCTGCGAAATTATCAAGGATTTCGCGAAAAAATATGCATGTGTTGGGACTTGAACTCGCGACCATGAACTCATTAACTTCGCAAATCACCAACTGTGTTGCTTCTTACTTGCGAAATAATGAAACAATGCTGAGAGATTATCTATTTTTTCACCCTCTGTAAAAAGAAAAAAATTATGCTCGCAGGCAAATTCGAACCTATGACTACAATCTCCCATACTGTTCTCTAGACCATCTAATTTTTTTTGAAATCGCATAAGCTAAAAAGTACGAAATTTTTTGATGCTCTGAAATTCGAGAAATTCGCACAATCTAAAAAATTTGAAATTCGCATGTCCTAAATTTTTTCATAAGTTTTCTGTAATTTTTTTTATTTTTTTTTGACCTCTAAACTCATTATTTTAAAAATCAATCCAATGGGTTTGTAAAACAAGTTTTATATGTTGCGAATAACCCTGACTTATATTCCCGAAGAACAACCTAGAATTATTGATCACCTCACAATAATCTAAATCATATGGTAGCGAAACTAGATATTGCGGAATCACAAACGATGAGACGAAGATGTTTGTGATTTCTTTTTATCTTGCCCTATCGGAGATATAATCTCAAGCCAATTATTCAATTGAACTCGTATGATAGAAAATGGAAAGATCAGATCACTCAACTATAATAGAAGTGAAAAAGAAGGGGTCTAACAACCTCACCCAATATTTTGATTAGCAATCTGTATGGACGAATCCGAGTTGTTTTCTAGAGAATAAACAAGACTCAATCAATAGAAAATATCTCAAGGAGTTATTATCTCAATCTCTCGATTTGATTTACTCAAGAAAATATGATTCGCGAGTCTAATCAAAGAGAGATAACTTGGACGGTACCTGTAGGACCAGAATATCACCATGGCATTATTCTTGCGAGATTAACAACACTTCTGCGGGCGTCACCGTGAGTTCTTCAATAACACTTTGTGAGGGTCATAAAATAACTTAAAGGGTGATCCAAAGAATGGCGTAATAGATAACGATTGAAGAATCACGAGAAGAGCGTGATTGATCTGTGATGGTTACAATGCTCGCGAGATTTCATATTATAACTGTTGCGATAAGATCGCAGAACAAATCCGAAATAAAAGGAAAACTTAGCTGTCATCCACTATGTAATTACCCTATATAAAGAGACCCAGTATATTTAGAAAAGGATGATGTATTTTTGAATGTTGAGAAAGTGTTGAGGGGAGAGAAAATTCAAGAGAGCGGTTGTGTTCTTGATCTTCTTCCGTTACTTGTAAACATTTCTGAGAATCAAATAATAAAGTGTTGTTTTAATCATCAAATATATGTTAATCACTATAAGATCTTATCAAGGGTGTAGTGTAGGATTTCCTGTAACTACAGTACCAAAGACCAATATCCAAGTGTCAATCGATTTAAATCAACAACCAATAAGGTCGGATATTCTAATCGATTGAACAACGCACAACCTGTATTATTTCAATTATATAACAAAATATAATGCGGAATAGAAATAACACAGACACCATAATTTTGTTAACGAGGAAACCACAAATGCAGAAAAACCCCGGGACCTAGTCCAGATTAAACATACACCGTATTAAGCCGCTACATACACTAGCCTACTCCAAATTAACTTCGGTCTGGACTATAGTTGAACCCCAACCAATCACACACTGATCCAAGGTACAATTATGCTCCTACGCCTATGATACCAACATGATACTGCGCATTTGATTCCCTTAGCTGATCTCACCCACAACTAAGAGTTGCTACGACCCAAAGTCGAAGACTTAAATAAACAAATTTGTCTCACACAGAAAAGTCTACAGGTAATACATAAATTCGTCTCCCACGAATAAACCTACAAGTTTTGTTCTGTCTTTTGATAAATCAAGGTGAACAAGAACCAATCAATAAAACCAGACTTATATTCCCGAAGAGCAGCTCAGTTTCATCAATCACCTCACAATAAACTTAATCGACGCAGCGAAGAAGATTATTGAGGAATCACAAACAATGAGACGAAGATATTTGTGACTACTTTTATCTTGCCTATCGGAGATAGAAATCTCAATCCAATTATTACAATTGTACTCGTAAGATAGAAACAACAAGATCAGATCACATAACTACAAGAAAAGTAGTATCGGTCTGGCTTCATAATCCCAATGAGTCTTTAAGTCGTTAACCTGGTTTTACAAGAAGAAAATCAAAGTTTAAAGGAGAATCGACTCTAGCTTTAGCAAACTAGTATCACACAGAATGTGTGGGGATTAGGTTTCCCAGTTGCTAGAGTTCTCCCTTATATAGTCTTTCAAATCAGGGTTTGCAATCAATGTTAGATTACTAAAAAAGAATTCAATATTCACCGTTAGATGAAAACATGATTAGATACAAGCTAATATCTCTCAACCATTAGATTGGAAACTTAACTTGCCATACACACATGTACTTGACATTTTTGGGTTTGTGTAACCATACCCAAACGTGTACAATGGTTGGTTCAATATTATTCAACCAAACGGTTAGCCAAATGATAACTTTCATATCAACCATTTTCTTCTTCACCATAACTAGTCCAAATGACTCAAATGAACTAGTTAGAGAGTTGTTCAATTGCTATGAGATCTCATGTACTACACAAGACACAATTGAATCAAAAACGATGTAATTCACTAGAATCATTTCATGAACTATAAATCCACGGTTTGAAAAATAATTCCTTAGTAATTTAAGATAAGTTCACGAACAATGTTTTCAGACATAACCTCTTGAGTTCGCGGACTCAAGCTAACCGGTTGAAGTTAATAAACTCCAGCACAATTTCTCGGGATGAGAACTTCTGTCCGTTAACGGACTTGGACTTCACCTGAGCTTCAACTTCAGCAGATATTCTCGGGTTCGAGAACTTACGCCAGTTCACGGACTGGTTTCGCGGACTGAGTTGCTGCTCACGTTCCGGTTCCACTTGATCAACAAAGTTCGTAAACTTCGGTTCAAGTGTTAAGGACTTATACATATATGTGTTGCCACAACAATGTTTATATCCCACAATGGTTATATAGTCTAAACTCTCATTTCAATCATTGAAACATTCTCAGAGGACGTTATATAGTTATTATTCACAAATTATTTTTCGTCAGAGTGATTGAAACATAACATGACTTTCGTCACTAGGAAAAGATGAACTTGGCTAAAGTGAAAGCTTTACCAACACCCATTTCGAGAAATAGATAAGCGAGATATACTCAACTCGAAATGTCATATGTGCATATTCTTAGTCTATATAGTAAAACGACTTTTATCTCAAGATAGGAGATAGAGTAGATAGACTTTTATGTGATAGATAAGTTCAAGTCTCCACATACCTTTTAGTCGATGAAGATCCACTGGTTCCTTGAGTAGTCCTTCGTCTTGTATGATATTCACCATGGAGTTCTTGAGCTCAACTATAATTTCTATCCTAGTCCGATACCTTAGCTATAGTAGACTAGAAATCAAGACTTTATAGTTTTGATCACTAAGATTGACAAACATGCTTGAGATAGCAACGCATGCGAGTTTGACCGAGCTATGCTCTAACAATCCCCCCCTTTGTCAATTTTAGTGGAAAAACTATTAATACATATGGAATACAAAAATTATATAAATAAACTTTGTAGCTCCTATTCCACATGCCTAATCTTCAACAATACTCGAAATCTTCATCACTTCCAAGCAGTCCAATGATCCAAAAGGTTGTAAGTTTAGCATCATCGTTGTTGAAAATCCGTAGCTATAACAATGAGAAAAGCATTGGTTCTCAATCATTGTTATACAGTGTCATAGTATTATTACACAGCGTAAAAGTCCAATTGTATCACAACTTCAACAACAATACTATGGTGATACTTCACTCCCCCTTAGTCAATACTCTATCTCACATAAAAAACAACTCCCCCTTACATAATGATCCGAAAACCATATGTATTTGTAGTGTGAACTACAATTAATTCTCCCCCTTTTTGTCAATAAAATTGGCAAAGGTACAAGAACGGGATCCTAATGAAATTTCCGTAAGAGACATTTCATGACCAAAGGTAAATGTTCTATCATCTTGTTTAAATTAAATCATAAAGCCTAGGCTAAATGCATTCAACTAGGAGTTTATAAATATACAAGATAACCCCTAAAAATTCCACAGCCGCACTCACCACAAAGATTTGGAAATTAAGCGCAAGTTCAAAAGAACTCTCCCCTATAAGATGAACAACAAGAGAGACCTTAATTTCAAGAGAAAAGAAGGATTTCTTTAGACTCAACAAATTGCATACAAGTATGAATTTGGAATCCAAACTATTCAATCATATTAACCAAAGCGAACCAAGATTAATTTGACTAAATATGCTCAACACAAGTAAACTTATGGAGACTTAATTCATCGATTAGATTATTCGCAAGAGAACCCATAAATACTCTAACCAGATTACACAATTAAACTAATCAAAAAGTGATTAATTCAATTGACCACACTCGACATGATAAAAATCTATGGAGTGCTAGCTAAATAATCACACAAGATGATTGATTTAGTTCATTTGGGCTCAACATAAGAGATTATGGAACCCCGACAAAGATTATCATAGGAAATGACAACCTTAATCGTACATGTACTCAACACGAGAGAACTCATGGAATACAAAATAAATAACCACACATGTTGATTAATTTAATTCTTAATGCTCAACATTTTGCATCTCTATGGAATAACCAACCATGCCAATAAGAAATCGACTTAGTCGTATCGTGCTCAACATAAGATACAAGATGGAACCTTCACGGTAATACATAATAATATGGAACAATTAATCTCTATACCATGGATTACAATACAAGGACCTATTCTATTTTTCCATCACAAAGTGACATATTAGACTTTATCCTTGAATCACAAAAGATTTTAACCTATCTTACATCAAAAATTGACAATATAGGCTTAACTTTTGTGTTTTGCCAAAAGTCCATTCATTCCTTTATCAATATTTGCATACCAATATGTGAACGACTTTACTTTCGACCAAATATGGGACAATCAAGTTCACGGACGTAAACACGCATATCCCATCAAAATATTGAAATATATAAAACCATAAAGATTAATACTGCAACCATCATCTTCCAAACCAATTTAGAATTTAAACCAATAAATCTAAAAACAAGAAGATGAAATCATTGGATATAGCTATGTGTAATCACAATCATGGCTATTCCAAAACACTAGTTATTCTTCTAAATTAAATAAAAAACATAGAAGATTTACTAGACATTAAGAACTTTGAAGAATTCATTATCGTCCCCGAACTTCTTGTCGTCAACAGTCATTGGAACATAGGGTTCATTTAGAAAGGAGTTTATATCGATGAACCTTCTTGGTTGATGTTGTCGAACCAGTGCCTTCTGAATCTCATGAGTCTTATACACAAAAGCCTTTATTTGTTGAATCTCCTTACGCAACTCCTTCAACACTTTAAGAATATCAGAAAACTTCTAAGAATTTGAAGGAACATCCCTTGGTTTCCTCATATTCCTTCTTTTTATTTTCAAGGTTGGAGGCAATGGAGATTTTTATTTTTCCTTCATGATTTATAGCTTAACAATCACATTACCTTCTTTTCCATCGCAAGACATCATTCTTGGAGCGTCCATCAACGAATGGTTTTTGTGAGAGGAATTCACAATTGGCTCAACAAGTAGTCTAGTGATAAAAAGAGGTTTTAGAGAATGAAAAGGAATGTAGGGTTCGAAACCTAAAATAGGTTCGTAAACGATCAACTCTTATCCCCATCAAGAGTAAAGTTGTCGATAATACCCTTTTTCTTTTGTTTGATAGACAAAAAATAAGAAATAACTAAGAAAAGAAGAACAAGACTTTTCTTAAAACCTGAGAGGTACAAAATCATTGTCTCTTTTGATCAGGAACATGAGACAAGATTTTAGAAACAACACAATTAAGTTGTGTTGTGGTGAACAACAATTTTTCCACCAATTTCCTCTTGAGAGGAATCCATAGACCTCTGTCTATCAAATCGATTTGACCATATTTTCTTTTCACATGGTCTTGATTTTTCCTTGGAAACTAACTTCTTAGATGAAGATAAAATCTTACATACCTCTGCGGTCTTCTAAGCAAGTTTGAGCTTTCTTGCTAGATGATTTGCTCTTCGTTGAAGTTTTTTGACGCGTCTTTGCTTGTGTTTGAACTTGTAACATCTCGAGAGTTCATGACCTTTTAATGAAAAATATGAGCACGTCACACTTGGATAATAATCAGGCTTATGAATTGTGTAGGCGGCTAGGCACATAGTGGATCCTGAGACATTATAAACAGTGTTCCCAAGAAAAGGGTCAACTTTTTCTTTCAGAATAGATGGATTATCTTCTGAAAGAATATCAAAATTGATATGTGTATTGCTACAATTATCAAAATCAATATTTTCACCAAGAAGCGCAACACTTGATTTCTCATCTTCATTTTAATCATAGTCGTCAGACATTTCATCAAGAGTTGCAGCAAGACCTTTGTTCCCAGTGTATTTTCTTCGATTTGGACACTCGTTTGTAAAATGACCAAATCCTTTACACTTAAAGCACTAAGTCATATCCTCATCATCAACTTCATTAATATCCCTGTTTTTAGGAGGAACACGATTATGAGGTTTGACTGATGCCTTAGGCTTATCTCGGGAGAACCGTTTACTTCTCTTCAATTCAATATCCCTAAATTGTCTTGTGATCATCGAGACCGATATGTCAAGATCTTCATATGATGAATCTATTTCAGAGTGACCATCTTCAGAGATATACACTTTTTTACTTTTATCAAGTAATTTAGTGTCCTTTAGTGCTTTGAACACAACATCCTTAGCCTTAGATGAAAGTTCGTGATCAAAGATCTTAATCTTTCCAACCAGCGTCTTTCTGAAGAGAGTATCTAGGTTATTTCCATCAACGATGGCATGATTTTTAGCATCATATCTAGATGGCAGTGATCTGATAATTTTCATCACAATGTTCTTTTCAGGAATAGTCTTACCCAATGCAAAAGATGCATTAACAATTTCAGACACTTTGTGATTAAACTCATCAAATGTTTCTCCATCAACCATACGAAGGTTTTCCCAATCGGAATTAAGGTTCTGAAGCCTTGCATCCTTTTTATTGGAGTTTCCTTCGAATACGGTTGCTAAGATATCCCAAGATTCTTGCGACTTAGTGCAATTAGATACATGGTGCTGAAGATTTGGGGTAATGGCATGTATGATTGCATTCAAACCGTTGGAGTTTTGCTTTGCAGCAAGAATCTGTGCAGGAGTATATTCAGCAATATTCTTTGGAACATTTTCTCCTTCTGCAGCAATGGGAGGATCATATCCATTAACAACATATACCCATGATTGAAAATCACGTGCTTCAAGAAAAGCTCGCATAACAATTTTCCACCATAAGTAATTAGAACCATCGAAGACTGGTGGTACGTTTATTGAGAGAGCACCTCTGTCCATAGAGTCAGATCGCTATAAACACAGACTTGTAAGGTCTTTAACGTGTTTTCCTGCTCTGATACCAATTGAAAAAGAGGGGGTCTAACAACCTCACCCTATATTTCTATTAGCAATCTGTATGGACAACTCTGAGTTGTTTTCTAGAGAATCAACAAGAATCAATCAATAAAAAATATCTCAAGGAGTTATTATCTCAATATTTCGATTTGATCTACTCAATAAAATATGATTCGCGAGTCTAATCAAAGAGAGATAACTTGAATGGTACCAAAGACCAATATCCAAGTGTCAATCGATTTAAATAAACAACCAATAAGGTCAGATATTCTAATCGATTGAACAACGCACAACCTGTATTATTTCAATTATATAACAAAATATAATGTGGAATAGAAATAACACAGACACCATAATTTAGTTAACGAGGAAACCGCAAATGCATAAAAACCCCGGTACCTAGTCAAGATTAAACATACACTATATTAAGCCGCTACTAACACTAGACTACTCCAAATTAACTTCGGTCTGGACTGTAGTTGAACCCCAATCAATCTCACACTGATCCAAGGTACAGTTATGCTCCTACGCCTCTGATCCCTGCAAGATACTGCACACTTGATTCCCTTAGATGATCTCACTCACAACCTAGAGTTGCTACGACCCAAAGTCGAAGACTTTAATAAAAAAAATCTGACTCACATAGAAAAGTCTACAGGTAATAGATAAATTCGTCTCCTACGAGTTTTTTTACGACTTTTGATAAATCAAGGTGAACATGAACCAATCGATAAAACTAGACTTATATTCCCGAAAAACAACTCAGTTTCATCAATCACCTCACAATAAACTTAATCAATGCAGTGAATAAGATTATTGAGGAATCACAAACAATGAGACGAAGATATTTGTGACTACTTTTATCTTGCCTATCGGAGATAGAAATCTCAAGCCAATTATTACAATTGTACTCATACGATAGAAACAACAAGATCAGATCACACAACTACAAGAAAATTAGTATCGGTCTGGCTTCACAATCCCAATGAAGTCTTTAAGTCGTTAACCTGGTTTTAGAAGAAGAAAACCAAAGGTTAAAGGAGAATCAACTCTAGCTTTAGCAAACTAGTATCACACAGAATGTGTGGGAATTAGGTTTCCCAGTTGCTAGAGTTCTCCCTTATATAGTCTTTTAAATCAGAATTTGCAATCAATGTTAGCTTACTAACAAAGCATTCAATATTCACCGTTAGATGAAAACATGATTAGATACAAGCTAATATCTCTCAACCGTTAGATTGAAAACTTAGCTTGCCATACACACATGTACTTGACATTTTTGGGTTTGTGTAACCGTACCCAAACGTGTACAATGATTGGTTCAATATTAGTCAACCAAATGGTTAGCCAAATGATAACTTTCATGTCAACCATATTCTTCTTCACCATAACTAGACTCAAATGAACTATTTAGAGAGTTGTTCAATTGCTATGAGATCTCATGTACTACACAAGATACAATTGAATCAAAAAAGATGTGATTCACTCGAATCATTTCATGAACTATAAAGCCACGGTTTGCAAAAGTATTCCTTAGTAATTTAATATAAGTTCACGAACAACCTTTTCAGACATAACCTCTTGAGTTCGAGGACTCAAGCTAACCGGTTGAAGTTAATAAACTCCGGCAAAATTTATAAGGATTAGAACTTCCGTCAGTTCGCAGAATGCACCTGAGCTTCAACTTCAGCAGATATTCTCGGGTTCGAGAACTTACGCCAGTTCGCGGACTGAGTTGCTGCTCACGTTCCGGTTCCGCTTGATCAACAAAGTTCGCAAACTTCGGTTCAAATGTTAAGGACTTATACATATATGTGTTGCTACAACAATTTCTATATCCCACAATGGTTATATAATCTAAACTCTCATTTCAATCATTGAAACATTCTCAGAGGACGTTATATGGTTGTTATTCACAAACTATTTTTCGTCAAAGCGATTTCCAAAGTGATTGAAACATAACATGACTTTCGTCACTAGGCAAAGATGAACTTGGATAAAGCAAAAGCTTTACCAAAACCCATTTCGAGAAATAGATAAGCGAGATATACTCAGATCGAAATGTCACATATGCATATTCTTAGTCTATATAGTAAAACGAATTTTGTCTCAAGATAGGAGATAGAGTAGATAGACTTTTGAGTGATAGATAAGTTCAATTATCCACATACCTTTTAGTCGATGAAGATCCACTGGTTCCTTGAGTTGTCCTTCGTATTGTATGATGATCTCCATGGAGTTCTTGAGCTCAACTACACTTTCTATCCTAGTCCGAGACCTTAGCTATAGTAGACTAGAAATCAAGACTTTTTAGTTTTGATCACTAAGATTGACAAACATGCTTGAGATAGCAACGCATTCGAGTTTGACCGAGAAGTGCTCTAACAAGAAGTAGTTTCGTCTGGCTTCATAATCCCAATGGGGTCTTTAAATCGTTAAACGATAGGGTCTCGAAAACAAACCTATGGTTAAAGGAGAATCCACTCTAGCAAAACCAACTAATATCACACAGGAGGTGTGGGGATTAGTTTTTCCAGTTGCTAGATGGCTCCTTTATATAGTTTTCAAATCAGGGTTTGCAGTCTAAGTTAGCTTGGTAACAAAGCATTCAATATTCATAATTAGATGAAAAACCTGATTTATCCAAGCTAATATATTTCAACCGTTAGATCGAAACTCAGCTTGTCACACACAAAGGAAATGTATTTCATTTAGGTTTGAGTAATCGTACCTAAACGTGTACATTTGGTTGGTTCACAAATAGTTAACCAATGGTTAGCCACATTAGCACTTTCATATCAACCATATTCATCTTCTTTACAGCTAGTTCAAATGACTCAAAAGAACTAGTTGAAGAGTTGTTCAATTGCTTAGATCTTTATACATAGACACAATTGAAACAAAATCGGTTTGATTCACTCAATTCATGAACAATATAGCCACAGTTTGCAAAGATTGAGTTCCTTATTGATTTATTGTTTAAGTTCATGAGATACCGATTTGAGAAATATAACCAGCTTGTGTACGCATACGGGTACGTGTACCATAGCTACCGGATTTGAGTTTACAAACTCAGCAGAAATTTTCGGTTCGAAAACTTCTATGGGTTCACGTACGGGTACGCGTACCTAAGGTGACTAGTTTACTAGTTTGCAAAATACAAACTCAGCAAAAATTCTCGATTCAAGAACTTCCGCCAGTACGTGTACGGGTACGCGTACCCAACCTGTCTCCTTCACCAATACCGCATGCACACATATGCACGCACTTAGTTTCCGGCACATGGATTTATACACTAATGTGTGAAAACACTATATATTCTTATATCCATAGATGGTTACGTAATCTCAAATCTACATCTCAATCATTTAAATATTCTTCTATAATGTTATAATAGTCATTAGACATAGGAATCGACTATCGTCATCAAAGCTATTTTCAAGATTGAAACGTCATCATAACTTTCATCACGGGTAAAGATGAAAAGTGGTTAAATTGAAAGTTTACCAACACATATTTCGAGAAAAAGATAGGCGAGTAAACTCGACTCGAGATAGCAAATGTGTATGTATGAAAACTATCATACTTATACGACTGTTGTCTCAAGAGTAGGAGATAGATATACTTTTGAGTGTTAGATAAGTTCAAGTCTCCATATACCTTTTGGTCGGATGAAGTTCCACTAGTTCCTTGAGTAGTTCTTCGTCTTCGTAAGATAATCGCCATGAAGTCTGGAGATCAACTATACTTAACTATCCTAGACCGAGACTTAGTCATAAGTAAACTATAAATCAAGACGTATAGTTTTGATCACTAATATTGACAAACATGCTTAAGATAGCAACGCATGCGAGTTCGACCGAGCAATGCTCTAACAATCTCCCCCTTTGTCAATTTTAGTGACAAAACTATCAATACATATGGATTACAAAATAGATAAAACTTTGTAGCTTCTCGCCCACATGCTTGATCTCCTTGGTGCTTCAACATTACTCGAAAACTTCATCTTTTCCAAGTACTCCCATGATTCCATAGATGTTCAGTTCAGCATCATAGTTGTTGAAGTTTCGTAGCCATAACAATGAGAAAACAAAAGCTCTCGATCATTGTTATACAGTGTCATAATATTATTACACAATATCAAAGTTCTTATATCACAAACTTGACAACAATAATATGGTGATATGTATCACTCCCCCTTAGTCAATACTTTCGTCTCAACACGAAAACCACTCCCCCTTACAAAATAATCCGAAAACCATATGTATTTGTAGTGTGAACTACATATTAATTGTCCCCCTTTTTGTCAATAAAATTGGCAAAGGTATGAAAACGGGATCCAAATGAAATTTTCACGGAGACGCTTCAAGACCAAAGAAAAGTACATATCAACTTTGTTTAGATGTAATCATAAAGCCGAAGCTAAATGCATTCATCAAGGAGTTTATAAAGATACAAGATAATCCCTAAAAAATTCCACAGCCGCACTCCCTACAAAGATATGGAAATTAAGCGCAAGTTCAAAAGAACTCTCCCCCATTTGATGTCATTCCCGAGAGAACACTAAGAGCGACCTTAGTTTTACAAGAAAAGAAGGATTTCTTTGGACATCAAAAACCAGAAAAACGATTTTGTATCCAAAATTCTCAATTAAACTAACCACAAGAAAACCCATGATTAATTTAATCGGAATACATAACCAAAATAACCACAAACGAATCTATGATTACTCCAGTTGGAAATGCTCACACAAGAAGATTTATGGAGCTGCACAGTATATACATAAAATATGGATCAGGGAAGATCAATATTGCGGCATAGACAAGGATTCATTCTATTTTCCATCACTGTTTGCACAATGACATACAATAGACATAATCCTTGTAAATAAAAATTCATTTTATCTCCCATCAATTATTTGCATAACAACATAATAGGTTCAATTTTTGTTTGTCAAAAGTTCATCGATCTTGTATCAATACTTGCATATTGACATATAAAAGAGATAACTTTTTGATATCGTATGGGACAATAATAGTTCACGGATGCAAACACACATATCCCATATTGCAATATATAAAACCATAAAGATTAATACTGCAAAAATCATCTTCTAAACAATTTTAGAGTTTAAATAAATAAATCTAAAAACACGAAGATGAAAATTTTGGACATAGCTATGTGTAATCACAATAATGGCTATTCCAAACTCTAGTTATTCTTCCTTAAACACAAGAATAAAATTCTCATAAGAAGACTTCCTAGATATTAAAATCTTTGAAAAATTCTTTGTCGTCCCCGAACTCCTTGTCGTCAACAGCCATTGGAACATATGGTTCATGGAGGAAGTAGTCAATACCAATAAACCTTCTAGGTTGATGATGCCGAACCAAGGCCTTATGAATTTCCAATGATCTTAATACACAAGCCTTTATTTGTTGAATCTATTTTCTTGCCAGCTTCAACTCTTCAAGAACATCAGAAAACTTCTAAGAGTTTGAAGGAACAACTCTTGGCTTCCTCACATTCCTTCTTTTTCTTTTCAAAAATGGAGGCAATTGAGATTTCTCTTTTTCCTTAGTGATTGATGGCTTAACAATCATATTGATATCTTTCCCATCAGAAGACATGATGCTTGGAGTATCCATGAAATCACGGTTTTGTGAGAGGAGTTTACAAACAGACCTCAACAAGAAGTCTTAAGATATAAAGAGTATCAGAAAAGGAAAAAGAATTGTAGGGTTTTGAAACCTTTAAACAGGTTCGTACACATCCAACTCACAACCCTATAAATAATATAATTATCGATAATAACCCTCTTCTTTTGGAGAAAAGGTCCTTTCCAATATCAACAGTGATATGAAGGAATTTTAAAAACCAAACAACACAAAGCTAAAAAATAAATCAACAATTTTCTTTTAAGCCTGAGGTGTGCAAGATCTTGTCTCTTTTGAACAGGCACATGAGACAAGATGCATATGACAACACAATCAAGCTGTGATGTAGTGAACAACAATTTGTCCACCATGACCCTTTTGGTTGAAATTCATAGATTCGTGTCTTTCCGTATGTTTAGACCATATTTTCTTCTCTAATGCCCTATATCTATCTTTGGAAACTATTTTTTTCGAGGAAGATAAGATCTTACATACCTTAGTTGTTTTCTCTGCGAGTTTAAGCTTGGTGGCTAGACGATTTGCTCTTCGTTGAAGCTTGTTGACATATCTCATCTTGTGTTTGTATTTGAAACACTTTGAAAACTCATGACCCTTGAGAGAACTATAGGATCATGTCAACGTACAAGATGGCTCAGGTGCTCAAGATGTGCAGGCTGCTAGGAACATAGTTGATCCTGAAATATTAAACATAGAGTTTCCAACAGAAGGGTCAAATGATTCTTCCATCTTGATTGGGTTCTCTTCTAAAAGATTATCAAGATTGATGTATGTATTGCTACAATTATCAAAATCAATATTTTCACATAAAAGAGCAACACTTGATTTTTTGTCTTCATCAGAATCATAATTGTCAGACGTCTCATCAAGTGTCGCAACAAGACCTTTGTTTCCAGTGTATTTTCTATGATTTGGGCACTCGTTTTCAAAATGACCAAACCCTTTACACTTAAAGCACTGAGGCATATCCTCGTCATCAGTTTCATTTGTGTCCCTGTATTTTGGAGGAATACGATTATGAGGGTTTACTGATGCTTTTGGCTTATCTCTGGTGAACCGTTTACTTCTCTTCAATAGAAGGTCCCTAAACTGTCTTGTGATCATCGAGACCGATTTGTCAAGATCTTCATCTGATGAATCAGTCTGAGAGTGATCGTCTTCAGAGATATACAAATTTCTACTTTTATCAAGTAATTTTGTGTCTTTCAGTGATTTGAACGCAACATCCTTAGATTTGGATGTATGTTTATGATCAAAGATCTTCAGCTTCCCAACCAGCGTATTTATGGAAAGATTATCAAGGTTATTTTCCTCAACGATGGCATGCTTCTTAAAATCGTACCTAGATGGCAGCGATCTGAGAATTTTCATCACAATGTCCTTTTCATGAATAGTCTTACCCAATGCAAAAGATGCATTAACAATTTCAGACACTTTGTGATTAAACTCATCAAATGAATCTTCATTTGCCATACGAAGCTTTTCCCAATCGGAATTTAGGTTTTGAAGTCTGGCTTCCTTTTCACTCGTATTACCTTCGAATACGGATTCTAAGATATCCCACGCATCTTTAGACCTAGTGCAATTTGACACATGGTGCTGAAGATTTGGGGTAATGACATGTATGATGGCATTCAAACCGTTGGAGTTTTGCTTTGCAACAAGTATCTCAGCAGCATCGTATTCGCCAATATTCCTTGGAACAGTAGAGTTACCTATTGTCACAACGGGATCACCATTGCCATTAACAGCATATACCCATAGCAATTTTCCACCATAAGTAATTAGATCCATCGAAGACTGGTGGTACGTTAATAGAGATAACACCTCTGTTCATAAAGTCAGATCGCTACAAACACAGACTAATAAGGTTTTTAAACGTGTTTGCCTGCTCTGATACCAATTGAAAAAGCGGGGGTCTAACAACCTCACCCAATATTTCGATTAGCAATCTGTATGGACTAACTCTAATATACTTTTAAGAGAATCTACTAGACAGTTAGACTCAATCTTAATAAAAAGTATATCAAAGAGTTAATATCTCTATCTCTCGATTTGATTTATACTCAAGCAAATAGAAATCTGCGAGTCTTTATAAAATACAACAGATATAAACTTGGATGGTACCAAAGACCAATATCCAAGGATCAATCAATTTCCAATCAACAACCAAAGGTTAGATTTCACAATTGATCGATACAACGCACAAACTGTGATATTTCAATTATATAACAAAATATAATGCGGAATAGAAATAACATAGACACCAAAAATTTTGTTAACGAGGAAGCCGCAAATGTAGAAAATCCCTGGGACCTAGTCCAGATTGAACACTACACTGTATTAAACCGCTACAAACACTAGACTACAATAAACTAACTTCGGTATGGACTGTATTTGAACCCTAATCAATATCACACTGATTCAAGGTACAGTTGCACTATTTACGTCTCTGATCTCAGCAGGATACTGCGCACTTGATTCCCTTAGCTGATCTCACCCACAACCAAGAGTTGCTACGACCCAAAGTCGAAGACTTTAATTAACAAATCTGTATATGGAATACAAAAAAGTTGCGAGTACGACTGAGAAATGCTCTAACAATCTCCCCCTTTGTCAATTTTAGTGGCAAAACTATTAATACATATGGAATACAAAAAAATATATAAATAAACTTTGTAGCTCCTATTCCACATGTCTAATCTTCAACATTACTCGAAATCTTCACCACTTCCAAGTAGTCCAATGATCCTAAAGGTTGTAAGTTTAGCATCATCGTTGTTGAAAACACATAGCTATAACAATGAGAAAACAAGAGTTCTCAATCATTGTTATTGTTAGAGCATAGCTCGGTTGAACCCACCAAGCATTGGTATGTCAAGTTTGGTTGTTGTAGTAGCAGGAAATCCTACACTACACCTCTCACAAGAATTTATCATAATCAACACATATTTGGAAGATTAAGAACACCACTTTTATTAATTGATTCACATAAATGTTACAAGTAATGGAAGAAAACAAGAATACAATCGCTCTTTTTACTTTCTCTCTCCTAAATAACTTGCTTAACACTCAAAAAAGATCCCCCCTTCCCTTACGCCTACTCAACTCTTTATATAGGGATTTACATAGTGGATGACAGCTAATCTGTCCTTTAATTTCAGATCTGACTTGCGATATTTTCGCAAGAGTTACATTGTTAATCTTCGCAGAATTATCACACTCTTCTCGTATTTCTGCTATCGTCATTTGTTGCGTCATTCTTCAGATCATCCTGCGATAATCGCAAGGTGTTGTTAATCATATTTTGCAAATGCGTCTCCCTTGCGATATTCTGATCCTACAATTGTCATATTTTAGTGATCCAAAACTCATTTAAGAGTCACTTGATTTAAATTAGGGTGAGACATTACAAGTATTGCGAAGACTTGAAGAAGTACGGAGCTACAACCACAACATCATCCTTCCACTTGAGGTTAGTGATATTTTAATTGAATTGTTTCATTCCCTAATGTATCTTTCAAGTCGTGCATATTGAAAAGATAAAACTACGAAGCATGAACACTCTAGATAGACATAGTATTAAGGAATACAATATGAAGTTTCTTGCTTAACCATTAAACTTTGTATATGATACATCGACATAATTATATGAATGTTATTGTGATTATGTATGGGTATGAGGTGTGGATTTCATCCTAGGAAACAATGTTTTTACATGTGTTTTAAGGAAGTAAGTTCATGATATATGTTGTGAACCAAAAAGGAAATCGTCAGGCGTTATTGGGGTTGTTCTTCATTGCAAATCTTATGAACGACCAATATGTGTGATTAGTATAACTGCTCATGACTTGTTTGTGTTCTTCATGGCCTGACTTATGTATTGGTATGAATTTTATTAGTGAAACCAATCTTAAGTAATCACCTGGGGTATGATCGGGTTTGTGAGTGTCTGACCAAATTTTGGAAAGGGGAACCGATCCTATGAAGAGGTGCAGTACATCACAAGGGGGGGACGATCCTTGTATGAGGTGCAACAAGGTTTATAGAAGAAAGTGGAACCGATCCTATGAATATGTGCAACACGTTTTTAGGCAAGGGGGAACCGATCCTATGGACATGTGCAGTGCATACAAGTTAGATACCAAATATATGTGGGGAACCGATCCTAGTACCTAGTCAGCCGTATCTTTGGTAAGCTAGTGTGACTATGCACAATACTCACATGGAGGTAGAACTGAAACTTGTTTTGGTAGAACCGTTACACCCATGGTTTGTGATTGAGTGGTACTTGATCAATCACATAGTTCTTGAAAGTCATATGAACCAATTCTAAACTTGTTTGGAAGTGTGGTAAATCGGTTTCAAGTGAGTAAGTATGAAAAAGGACTTGCAAGAGTAAGATGTCGACACACTTTGAACACGCGCATTAATGTGTATTATTTTATTGTTCAAATATATTCCTTAACTACTAAAAAGGAAGTAAATCCCAAGATCAAATTTAAATAAGTTAAGAATCTTTTAATTAAGGTTTTTAATTATATATGGAAAATAAGAATTAGTAATGTGCATTTGCTAGTTAAAGATTTTCCAAGGAGATTTCGATCATTATATTTGGATAGTGCATTCACAGGAATTATGAAAACCGAATTTGGGTTAATATGGAAAAATATCTTGAGAATATTTTCGATCATTTACCAGTTTCATCTTACACCTATACCAATCATATGTACTGACTGACCAAGCCCCGAAGGTGAAAACTGGCTTAAAGGTCCAATATCGAGGTATTCCCAACACAAGTGTAATCCGGCAACCAACATTTCATCCCAAGTACTCAAATAGATGGACCAATTCGAAAGAGAAACTTTAACAGTAACTAACCCAAAGAAGAGAAGAAAAAACCACTAAGGTTCCAAAGGAATCCAGAGACCGGCTTCAAATTATTAACACTGTAGTCTCTTTGTCATGCCAAGATGAGACAACATCAATTTATTCAAAACTTAATTTAGGAAATAAGGCAACCCGAAGATGCATAAGTAACCAGAGATAATTACCATCCTTACTAAGACAAACACTAAATAAACCATTGAATTGATAAACCCACCAACCAAACTCATCATCCAATGTAATCATACAACTTATATCATACTCCATACAAGCCAGAGAACTTAAGCCATTCCAATCATGAGAGAACAGATAAAGGTCTAATTTTATCTATCTAGAAACCTCAACTTTTATAATTACTAGCTTATATAAGGCTCTACATGTGATATTAGAAACAACACTATCTTTCTGATTCTGATATAAATAGTGACAGTCCTCATCATGCTCCTCAATACACTTATCATCCTCATAAGATTGTGCTAAATAGTTAAGGCCTAAATTAAAAGTAATAGATAACTGAGATATCCAAACCTTATCATCAAGCTCAAAGAGGTAGATATCCAGGTATATTTGTCTTATGATGAAGGTCTAACAGGTAAAATGTGCCACAATTAATAGCTATACAAGAACAGTACGGAACACACTGATCGGTTATGTTTCCCTCTTCATGAGCATGTATTGAATAATTAGGCTTCAGAGAAACTGTCCCATTGACCTGGTGAGTCTTTTCGTTGACTTGACCAAAATCTAGGTCACTTGAGACTCCGCCGACCATCGGAAAAATGTTATAACCACTGACCGAAAAAACTTGAAATTCATCGGTAGCGGGGATTTCAACTTCCTCAGCTTGACCATTTTTACGAGAAACCTCATTTATACTGAGATCCTCAAGGATTTCACATAAAAAATTTACTTCAATCAAAGATATAAGAGATTGTATTGAGGAAGAGTTTCAAAATCAAAATTCTTGATCATTGGGCACAACAATTTCACCTCCATGGAGATTAAAAAAAAAAAAAACAGGAGACGCAGATTTAAGGAAAATAATTTCACCAGATCTAGAGAATCCTTACCAACCAAACATGACAGAGAGAACAGAAAAACCAGTAATCCGCTAAAAGAGAAAAAATTATTAACAAGAAGGACTAAATCTCAAACTTTTGAGATGAAATGAAAAAACATCGACCAAACTAAGAAAAGACTAAGAAAAAAAGGTAGAAATAGATCGTAGAGAAGACACTTAGAGAATAGGGGAAGAAATATCGAAGAAAAACCAGAGGAATCAAAAAAATCAAGGCGGTATAAAGAAGTGGAAGAGAGGTTTTGGAGGGTTGATAGTGGTTTTGACCAAGAAATAAGTGGTTTTGACTAAATTTTTTTTAAGGTGGATGAAAGACTGTTAGGAATTCAAGGTCCCTCTCTTTCTTATTTGTTTGCACCGATGTTGTTACCATAATCAACACCTACATATTTTGAGATTATAAATGTGAATATCCCTAGTGTTGATGTGAGAATACCCATAAAAATGTTATTATTGCATCCCCAATTGCAGCTTTTATCATACCCATTTTTTTTAATCTCCAGATATTCTCTTTTTGATCTCTTTTCTTCTCTGAAATTGAATTTCCCTGTCATGTTTAGTTGGCACGGCCAAACCTTCAACACATTTTTCGGTAACCTCAAAATATTTTAGTTAGTATAAATGTAACACCTAGTTTTCTTTTTGATGCTCGATAAAACATCACATAAAGTCTATTGTGATTTGTATAAGCTTTTTCCTGTTTTCTTATTAATTTTCTTTGGGTAGATTATTTAAATACCCCTACAATAGAAGGCCAACAAATATACCCTCCCTCAAAATAAAAATACCCTTCCCTAGAAATCTCGGACTTTTAGATTACTATAATTCCCCTCAATATACTTGAGGATTATAACGTTACAGACTCATTTATTGTTGTATTCATTTCTAATCATTCCCGTTTCTTTCTCTCCTGCTGCTGCTTCTCCAGAACTAGACCGCCCTCATAACTGAAGAAATAAAAAACTGATTCATCATTGTAACTGAATCAAACCATCAATCTATATAAATATCAGTAACCGATTTCATTAATCATTTTTAGTTTCAACAATCAAAAAATTTGAGAAGAAATGATAGAAAACTAGGGTTTACTGAGTTTGAAGATTCAAACACAAGATTCAAAAAGGTAAACATGATTTTCATCTTCCACTTACTGTTATTGGTGAAGATTTTGGTTTCGATGATGATTTTTTAAGGTTTTGATTTTGATTTCTTACGGTTTTGATTTCAAGATTAATTTTCAGTTTCTGGAAAAAAATCGCATGTATGATTTGATGTCGATTATTGCTACTAGATACTATGATTTGGTTTGGGATGTAATTAGTTTTTTATTAATTGTTTTTGTTTGATTTTGATTTTGATTTTATGTTAAGCAGGTTTAAAAGTTGCAGTTGCAGTTGATAGAGGTAAGAAAGTGATTTCAAATTATTGTACTCTCTCTGTGTGTGTTCATAAGTATTTTCATGATAATTATACATTTATTATCTAAAGTTGATGATTCTGTAAAACAAGAAGTTATTATTCTCTGAATGTGTGTTCTTCAGTTGATGTTGATGCTAAATGTTACACCATAGATAGGGTCAACAATAGGAGTTGATCCCATAAAACTCAAATGATTACATGTTATTGTTGTGTTGCATGTTGATTGTAAATCATTTCTTCAATATTGATAATGATTATACATATCAATAATATTAAAATTGTTGTTGATGCTAATGGTATAGACCATAGATGGGGTCAACAATAGGAGTTGATGTGTGTGTATTCTGCTAGATATGAAACTAATAACTTATACCATGTAAGCTAGATATCAACAACAATAGTTGATCAACAACAGTAGTTGATGCCATAAAAACTAAAAAACTTGGGACATATTATACCAGTAACAAGGTTCAACAACATAAGTTGATACAAATTAATGGGATCAACAACAGTAGTTGATGCCATATTATACCAGTAACATGGTTCAACAACAATAGTTTGTGCCATATTATACCAGTAACATGGTTCAACAACAGAAGTTGATCCAATTATTGGGATCAACAATAGTAGTTGATGCCATAAAATTACAAAACCAACCACAATTGTACAAGTTAAAAGGGATCAACAAAAATAGTTGATAACATAAAATGGAATCAACAACAGGAGTTGATCTCATAAAACTGAATACCAAGTACAATTATACCATTATTTTGTGTTATTGAATGAATAAGAATGCTGACTAGATTAATGTTGTTTGAAATAGATGAAAGAAATGAGAAGATCACCAGGGTTAAATACGAAGAGCTAGAGAAGAAGATGGTTCACAAACGATTCAAGAAAATGTAGCACCCAAAAGGAAGAGGGTGAACAAGAAGTTATTGGTTGAAGAATAATAACCAATTGAAAGAAGAAGAAAGCAGAAAAATAAAAAACCAGAAGAAGATTCAGAAGAAGAAGAATAGCAATTGAGTCAAAAAGTTACAGCAACAAAAAGAAAGAGGGAGACCAAGAAGAAATTGGATGATCAACAGAAAGCAAACGCGAAGAAGAAGAAGAAGAATGGATAAGAACCACTAGTTAAAGGAAATAAAAAGGTGGTGATCGAATAACAACAAGAAGATTCAGAAGATTCAGAAGAAAAAAAAATAAGATTCAAAATAAGAAGAAGAAGAAGAAGATGAGAAGGAACCAGAGGAAGAAGAAAAAGTTGTTGCAAATGGAAAACCAGAGAGAGAGCTAAAAGGTAAAAAAAAAAAAAAAACTTTAAATTGAGTTATATGATTCTATATGATTAAGCTCATTGTATACTAAAAATGAAAATGAATGGATGAGTTGCATTTATGCAGGTAGGTCAAGGGTGAACGAAACCAAACACAAATCATGTCTGAAGCCAGTTGCTGAAATGGGTAAATTTCTACACAACCTGTTTGAAGTAGGAGATTCTGAAAATCAGAAGAATACAATCAACGGGAAAGCACTAAAGGCATCTCCATTCTGGAACTTCATCAGCCCATTCTACATAACATACATGAGCAATATAGCGACTGATAAGTGGTTAAACAAAATCAACCTTGCAATCCATCTTCTTATTGGTGCATTCGATAAGAAAACGAAGAAGTTCAAGTTTGGATATTCCGAAGCTGCTTGTGAGTGCACTCTAGAAGCAAGAGATTTTACAATCATGTTTAAGATAAGAAGGGTTATCGAGAGTGAAGAGTTGAAGAAATTGCTGAAACAAAAGAATGGAGTTGAACTCGCTGCATGGTTGAAGAACAAGTTCAGACAAGAGACAAATGCAGATTTGAGTGAGAAAATAATTGTTAGAGCACTGCTCGGTCGAACTCGCATGCGTTTCTATCTCAAGAATGTTTGTCAATGTTAGTGATCAAAACTATAAGTCTTGATTTCTAGTCTACTATAGCTAAGTCTCGGACTAGGATAAAAAGTGTAGTTGAGCTCAAGAACTCCATGGCGATCATCATATAAGACGAAGGACTACTCAAAGAACTGGTGGAACTTCATCAACTAAAAGGTATGTGGAGACTTGAACTTATATATCACTCAAAAGTCTATCTACTCTATCTCCTATCTTGAGACAAAATTCGTTTTGTTATATAGATTTTGATCATACACATTTGCTATTTCGAGCCGTATTTATCTCGCTTATCCATTTCTCGAAATATGTGTTGGTAATCTTTCGCTTTGGCCATGTTCATCTTTACCTAGTGACGAAAGTCATGTTATGTTTCAATTATTTGAAAATGGCTTTGACGAAAAATGGTTTGTGAATAACAACTATATAACGTCCTCTAAGAATGTTTCCATGATTAAAACGAAAGTTTAGATTATATAACCATTGTGTGGAAACACATACATGTATAAGTCCTTATTCCTTGAACCAAATCATGCGTACTTTTCTGCTCAGGAAAATCGGAACAAAGTCCGCGCACTGTCGGAGGTTCTCTTCCTGAGAAAATATGCTGGAGTTTGTAAACTTTTACAAACTTATTCCGGGTACTTAAGTCCGCGTACTTAGGTTGGTTATTTTCTAAAAACTATTATTCGTGAACTTATACTTATATTAACTAAGGAATGCAAGTTTGCAAACCGTGGCTATAAAGTTCATGAATCGATTCGAGTGAATTAAATCGTTTTTGCTTTAATTGTGTCTTGTATACTTCTATAAGATCTAAGCAATTGAACAACATTTGAGTCATTTGAACTAGTTATGGTAAAGAAGAATATGGTTAATATGAAAGTGATCATATGGATAACCATTTGGCTAACTAATGTTGAACCAACCAATGTACATGTTTGAGTACGATTACACAAACCTAAAACATGCATTTCATTTGTGTATAACTAGATAAGTTTTCGATCTAACGGTTGAAAGATATTAGCTTGAATCTAATCAGGTTTTCATTTAACGGTGAATATTGAATACTTTGTTACTAAGCTAACATTGATTGCAAACCCTGATTTGAAAGATTATATAAGGGATAACTCTAGCAACTGGGAAACCTAATCCCCACACCTCCTGTGTGATACTAGTTATATTAGCTAGAGTCGATTATCCTTTAACCTTAGGTTTATACCGAGACCCTGTAGGTTAACAACTTAAAGACTTCATTGGGATTTTGAAGCCAGACTGATACTACTTTCTTATAGTTGTGTGATCTGATCTTGTTGTTTCTATTGTATTGAGTACAATCGTAACGATTGGCTTGAGATTAATATCTCCGTAGGCAAGATATAAAAGTAATCACAAACATCTTCGTCTCATCGTTTGTAATTCCACAATATCTTTTTTCGCCGAGTCGATTAAGATTATTGTGAGGTGATTGATAATACTAGGTTGTTCTTCGGGAATATAAGTCCGGATTATCAATTGGTTTCTGTTCACCTTGATTTATCAAAAGACGAAACAAAACTCGCAGGTATTTTTGTGGGAGACAGATTTCTCTACTACTGTAGACTTTTCTGTGTGATACAGATTTGTTTATTAAAGTATTTGACTTTGGGTCATAGTAACTCTTAGTTTTGAATGAGATCAGCTAAGGGAATCATGTGTGTAGTATCCTGCTGATATCAGAGACGTAAGGAGCGTAACTGTACCTTGGATCAGTGTGAGATTGATTTGGGTTCAACTACAGTCCAGACCGAAGTTAGTTTGTAGTAAGCTAGTGTATATAGCGGCTTAATACAGTGTGTGTTTAATCTGGACTAGGTCCCAGGGTTTTTCTGCATTTGCGGTTTCCTCGTTAACAAAACTTCTGGTGTTTGTGTTATTTCTTTTCCGCATTATATTTTGTTATATAATTGAAATATCACAGGTTGTTCTTTGTATCGATCAATTGTGAAATCCAACCTTTGGTTGTTGATTAGAAATTGATTGATCCTTGAACATTGGTATTTCGTACAGTTCAAGTGTTTTCTCTTGTATTCAATTAGACTCGCAGATTTCTATTTGCTTGAGTAAGAATTGAATCGAGAAAGAGAGATATAACTCTTAGATATATTTTATTAAGATTGAGTCTAGTTGATTCTCTTGAAAGTATATTGGAGTTAGTCTATACAGATTTCTAATCGAAATATTGGGTGTAGTTGTTATACCCCCACTTTTTCAATTGGTATCAGAGCATACAAACACATTAAACCTTATAAGTTTGTGTTTGTACGATCCTCAAAAATCTATCCCCATGGGAAATCTTTTTGGGAGGATTGCTCATGGAATCAGTAACTCACACCATATTTCCTTAAAGATTGTTCAGAGATTATTATTCTTCAGAACTACGGTCTCTCATATAATCTAATACCATCTAGAATATTGGAAAATCTAGATGAGAAGAAACGGTCTAAGGAAAAAATTAATAATTTCTCTAAAGGGAATTTTCAAAGAATACATGATCAATGCTTAAAGGTATGGACTCTTATAAGAATTACTCTTAATCTATTTGAGGAATACTATCATAAAGGATCAATTGACAGGGGATTTGTTTAGAGCGTTTGAAAATGTTTTTAACTTCTTAAAAAAGCTTAATTCTATAGAGAAATTGAATCGTTCTGATAAAAAAAATTGTACCTGTCAAATCATGGTCTAATGATGTACAAACTGTTCCAACTACCTACTCATGTGAAATTGATAAAAAGATTTCCTATGTGGTTGGTAAAGGAACCATCTATCATAAAAAGTCATTTCTGTGTCATAAGAAAAAGATATTAAAGAAATCTAAGTATTATCACTATGATTATGCTCCAGAGTCTGATCACAAGTGTCAACCAGAAAAATTGCATGAAAAATCCTCTACACCTTCCATCACCTGAATTCAGGATTGGATTCACCCCATTTGTATATAACTTGAAATGGGGTAAGTAACGGTTTGACTTTGTATTTTTTAAGTTTTCTGAAAAAAGCTTTTCCAAAGATGGTATAGGTATTTTTTTTAATACGTGTATTTACTCACTGTATGTGTACCTCCAAAAATCCTACTTTCCTTTTGTGGGTCGCGGTTCATGTACAGGTCCAAGTCCATCTGTGGGTATAACAGAAGTACGGGTACGCACACCTTCTTCCTCATCCATCAGTCCGCGTACATGAACTTTCTAGGGTTCATGATATTTCTTTATTAAATCTTCCTTGGAGGAAAATAATACAAAGGGGTGGTTAAAATTCATTCCAAGTAAGTAATTTCCTCTTGTTTCCTTCCAATTTCTAGAATCTTATGATGAATTTCAAGGTTTCAAAAAGAACTCCAAAAGGTTTGGGTTCCTCTAGCATGAATCTTCCTCTAGACCAAAATTCTATTAGAATTAGATTTGTCAATGATTCTTGTGCTAATGTTTTTGAAAGGATTTAATCTATGGATTTTATTTTAGAAAAGAAATTGGATTCTTCTAGTGGACATAAAGAGGATTTAATTTGCTTTGAAAAATTCAGTCTTGGAAACATCTTTGATGGTCTTGGTCAAGGATTTGATACTCTCACAAGAATTTTCTATGCCAACATTCATGATATTGATCTCGAAAAAATGGAATTCAAAACCATAATAAATAGAGAAAGATTTCTTATTAATAGAGAGTTGATTTCAAAGATTACCAATATTCCATTGGGGAATGTTCATCTACCTAGACCAAATAATGGACGACCATCACGTGAGGACATCTCTCTTGGACTTTGCGGTAAGAAGGTTGCTTGGAATCAAGGAAAGTTTCCTACTAATATTCACAGTGTTGCTTTGATGGATTTCAGAAAACTTGGTATCTCTAATCTTTATCCCTCCATAGTTGAGAATTCTCGATGGAGTCGCGAGTTTGCGGAATCGGTCTATTTCCTTGAATTGGGTGTTACGAGTCTCGATATTTGTGGGTTCATAATTTCTCAAATGACTTCGATGACTTCACCCAATAAGAAGTTAGGTTACCCTTGCTTGATTGGTCAAATTTTCCGTGAACATGGTATTGATTCAATTGGAAATTCTCTTGGGGTTCCCAAACCAGTTCGTCCCTGTACCTTCAAACGTATAAGGGAGAATGCGTGCAAAAGACAAAGAGATGATTCCCTTGACGATTGTGACCCTACCACATTTGGTATTCTTTAAAAAATTCACAAGGGTGTGTGTAAGGAAAATTCAAGGGTGAAGTGCGTGAAAGAACAATTGACATTGGTTGCAACTAAGTTTCCCGAGCTTAAGGAAGAATTGAACATGATTCAAGCATGTTGGAGCGTCCCCGATGATGAAGATGATGAGTAGATTGTGATTTTGCCTAGTAAATCTTCGGATAAGAATTTTATATTCTTGTTTTGTTTAGAAGAACAACTAGAGTATGGAATAGCCATTATTGTGATTACACATAGCTATGTCAAATGTTTTCATATTCATATTTTTAGGTCTATTTGTTTAAATTATAAAAAATTGTTTGGAAGGTGATTTTTGCAGTATTAATCTTTATGGTTTTATATATTGCAAATTGTTATGGGATATGTTTGTTTGCTTCCGTGAACTATGATTGTCCCATACCTTGTCAAAAGTTAAGTCTTTCGTATGTCGATATGCATGTATTGATAAAAGAATGAATGAACTTTTGACATTACAAAAGTTTGAAGCTTATTATGTCATTATTAAAATATTGATGGAAGATAGGATGAACTTTTGTTTACGAGGATTATGTCTATTGTACGTCATTATGCAAATACTGATGGAAAATATAATGAATCCTTGTCTTTTTCGCAGTATTGATCTTCCTTGATCCATATTTTATGTATATAATGTGAGGCTATGTAAGTTATCTTATGTTGAGCACTTCCGATTAGATTAATTATGGGTTCTCTTGTGGATAATCTAATTGAGTATGTTTGGATTCAAATTCATATTCATATGTGATTTTTTATGTCCAAAGAAATCCTTATTATCTTATGAAATTAAGGTCGCTCTTGTTGTTCTTTAGGGAATGACATTTCATGGGGGAGAGTTCTTAATTGAACTTGTGCTTAATTGCTAAATCTTTGTGGAGAGTGCGGCTGTGGAGGAGTTATCTTGTATCTTTATAAACTCCTTGATGAAAGCATTTAGCTTTGGCTATATGATTGCATCTAAAAAGTTGATATGTACTTTCTTTTGGTCATGAAATGTCTCTATGGAAATTTTCATTAGGATCCCATTTTCGTACCTTTGCTAATTTTATTGACAAAAAGGGGAGAATTAATGTGTAGTTCACACTACAAATACATATGGTTTTCAGATCATTATGTAAGGGGGAGAGGTTTCCATGTGAGATGGAGTATTGACTAAGGGGGAGTGATACATATCACCATAGTATTGTTGTCGAAGTTGTGATACAATTGAACTTTGATGTTGTATAATAATACTATGACACTGTATAACAATGATTGAGAATTCTTGTTTTCTCATTGTTATAGCTACGGATTTTCAACAACGATGATGCTAAACTTAAAACCTTTGGAATCATTGGAGTACTTGGAAGTAACGAATATTTCGAGTAATGTTGAAGATTAGGCATGTGGAAGAAGAGCTACAAAAGGTTATTTATCTATTTTGTATTCCATATGTATTGATAGTTTTGTCACTAAAATTGACAAAGGGGGAGATTTTTAGAGCACTGATCGGTCGAACTCGCATGCGTTGCTATCTCAAGCATGTTTGTCAATGTTAGTGATCAAAACTATAAGTCTTGATTTCTAGTCTACTATATCTAAGTCTCGGACTAGGATAGAAAGTGTAGTTGACCTCAGGAACTCCACGGTGATCATCATACAAGACGAATGACTACTCAAGGAACTGGTATAACTTCATCGACTAAAAGGTATGTGGAGACTTGAACTTATCTATCACTCAAAAGTCTATCTACTCTATCTCTTATCTTGAGACAAAAGTCGTTTTGCTATATAGACTTTGATTATACACATTTGCTATTTTGAGCTGAGTTTATCTTGCTTATCTATTTCTCGAAATATGTGTTGGTAAGCTTTCACTTTGGGTAAGTTCATCTTTACCTAGTGACGAAAGTCATGTTATGTTTCAATTACTTGAAAATGGCTTTGACAAAAATTGGTTTGTGAATAACAATTATGTTAGAGCATTGCTCGGTTGAACCCACCAAGCGTTGGTATGTCAAGTTTGGTTGTCATATTTTAGTGAGCCAAAACTCATTTAAGAGTCGCTTGATTTAAATGTACTAGAGTCAACTTCGTATAGGTTAGCTTGAGAGTATTAGGATGAGACATTACAAGTATTGCGAAGACTTGAAGAAGTACGGAGCTACAATGACAACATCATCCTTCCACTTGAGGTTAGTGATATTTGACTTGAACTTTTTCATTCCCTAACATATCTTTCAAGTCGTGCATATTGAAAAAATAAATCTGCGAAGCATGAACACTCTAGATAGACATAGTATTAAGGAATACAATATGAAGTTTCTTGCTTAACCATTAAACTTTGTATATAAGACATCGACATAATCGTATGAATGCTATTATGATTATGTATGTGTATGAGGTGAGGATTTCTTCCTAGGAAACAATGTTTTTACATGTGTTTTAAGGAAGTAAGTTCATGATATGTGTTGTGAACCGAAAAGGAAATCGCCAGGCGTTATTGGGGTTGTTCTTCATTGCATATCTTATGAACGACCAATATGTGTGATTAGTATAACCTCTCATGACTTGTTTGTGTTCTTGGTAAAACTATTCACATGAGGCCTGACTTATGTATTGGTATGACTTTTATTAGTGAAACCGATCTTAAGTAATCACCGGGGTATGATCGGGTTGTGAGTGTCAAAACTTATTACTGGGAGAAGGGGAACCGATCCTAGTAAGAGGTGCAGTGCATCACAAGGGGAAACGATCCTTGTATGAGGTGCATCAAGGTTTATGGAAGAAAGGGGAACCGATCCTATGAACATGTGTAACACGTTTTTGGGAAGGGGGAACCGATCCTATGGACATGTGCAGTGCATACAAGTTAGATACCAAATATATGTGGGGGAACCGATCCTAGTACCTAGTCAACGGTATCTTTGGTAAGCTAGTGTAACTATGCACAGTACTCACATGGAGGTAGAACCGAACCTTGTTTTGGTAGAACCGTAAACCCATGAGTTGTGATTGAGTGTTACTTGATCAATCACGTAGTTCTTAAAAGTCAGATGAACCAATTCTAAACTTATTTGGAAGTGTGGTAAATCGGTTTCAAGTGAGCAAGCATGGAAAATACTTGCAAGAGTAAGATGTCAACACACTTTGAACACGGTGAATTAATGCTTATTCTATATTGTTCAAAGATATTCCTTATCGGCTAAGAAGGAAGTAAATCCCAAGATCGAATTTAAATAAGTTAAGAATCTTTTTAATTAAGGGTTTTTAATTATATATGGAAAATAAGAATTAGTAATGTGCATTTGCTAATTAAAGATTTTCCAAGG
Organism: Papaver bracteatum; assembly: GCA_023529315.1. Classification (NCBI taxonomy): domain Eukaryota; kingdom Viridiplantae; phylum Streptophyta; class Magnoliopsida; order Ranunculales; family Papaveraceae; genus Papaver; species Papaver bracteatum. Next base: position 1,006,018 of record JAJJWX010000650.1, read on the forward strand.
AGATTTCGATTACTATTTTTGGACAATGCATTCACAAGAATTATGAAAACCGAATTTGGGTTAATATGGAAAAATATCTTGAGTATATTTTCGGTTTTGGAAATTCCTTGGTGTCCAGACTTCCTTGTCTAAAAATACTTTGAGTTTCCATTTCTATCAAACTAATCCTGCGTGACATAGACTTCCTCTTTTGTCTTTGTTACTGGTGAAGCCGCCTATCGGAGAGGAGAGTAATCTAATTAGGTGAAATCTCTTACGGCCGCTCAATTTAAAGTCTTCTTTGGGATTGAGAATCTCTAGCGCGACCCGTTGTTGGGAAACTAGATATTACGGTTTATCTTTAGTTTTCGTATTGATTTGATTGACAAACGGTGGTTGAACTTTGATTGCACCTAGTTTTTTTATGCTTGAGAATCTTCTCTTCTGATATAAGATTCACTCAAACTAGTTCAAGGTTTCGACAGGGATCTTTATACTGTTGTTTGATCTAAAGATGATCTTTTGATAATCCATTGTTAACATACTCCGTTCTGTGTGTGATTGATCACAAGAGATTCAAGTAGTTGTGTGCAGATGTTTATTGAATATCTAAGAAGATTTGAAGACAAAGAAGATATTGAAGATTTATGACTTGGTTTTTTTACAATCTTTGGTGTGCACAATACTTGTTTGGGAAAAATAGGATCCGACTATAATTGATTTATCCTTTTAGGTATTTTGATAGAATAGCTGAGGAAGATCGGCATCAATACGATTCCTTGTGATTAAAGGTATTTATTGGCTTAATCTTAACGATTGCCTTTGGGCGATTAAACATAAGATAGATCTTGGAACCTGGCAAAGGAGTTTATGTTAAGATAAACAAGGTAACCTTTGCGCAACTCATATCACTTGGTTGAAGAGAGTTGATACCAAACAGATTTGTTGTTCCTTTACTGTTTAGAATACGAACCAAAGGAATTGGTCCAAGTACGTGACTTGTTTACAGGTTGGAGGCGTGGGAATACAGACGTAACTAGGTGAACTATAGGTTTAGTTGCTTGGTCTCAACTATACGAAGTTGGTTTATTTTGTATAGCGGCTTAATCAGAGTATTCAATTATGGACTAGGTCCCGGCGTTTTTCCTGCATTTGCGGTTTCCTCGTTAACAAAATATTGTTGTGTCATTTACTTTATATTTCCGCATTATAATTGTTTTATTATAATTAAAGTAAATTGCACAAACGTTAATTCCTATTTACTTGGTACGTGAATTCTATTGAGTTTGGTTAAGTCTGAACCTTTGTATCAAGTAAACACACTTTGTTGTTGTATTGTCTCGATCTCGTATCCATAGACAATCACACAAAGTGTGAACCGATTTGTTGTATTGTCTCGACTCAGTCCATAGACCAACACTTTCGGGGAAAGGACTTATAGGAAGAAAAAGTAATAGCTTGAGGTATATTTGGGGTACCCTCGCCTTTTCAAATATATAACATACTCTAAGAATGTTTCAATGATTGAAATGCGAGTTTAGATTATATAACCATTGTTGGATATAAGCATTGTGTGGAAACACATACATGTATAGTCCTTATTCCTTGAACCAAAGTATGCGTACTTTGCTTCTCATTAAAACCGGAACCGAGCCTGCGAACCAAGTCCGCGTACTGTCGGAGGATCACTTCCCGAGAAAATATGCTGGAGTTTGTAAACTTTTACAAACTTATTCCGGTTACTTAAGTCCGTGTACCTTTTCCGCGTACTTAGGTTGGTTATTTTCTAAAAACGATTATTCGTGAACTTATACTTATATTAACTAAGGAATGCAAGTTTGCATACCGTGGATACAAAGTTCATGAATCGATTCGAGTGAATCAAATTGTTTTTGCTTCGATTGTGTCTTGTATACTTCTATAAGGTCTAAGAAATTGAACAACTCTCTAACTAGTTCATTCGAGTCATTTGAACTAGTTATGGTAAAGAAGAATATGGTTAATATGAAAGTGATCATATGGCTAACCATTTGGTTAACTACTGTTGAACCAACAAATGTACATGTTTGAGTACTGTTACACAAACCTAAAACGTGCATTTCATTTGTGTGTAACAAGCTAAGTTTTCGATCTAACAGTTGAAAGATATTAGCTTGAATCTAATCAGGTTTTTATCTAATGGTGAATATTGAATGCTTTGTTACTAAGCTAACATTGATTGCAAACCCTGATTTGAAAGACTATATAAGGGAGAACTCTAGCAACTGGGATACCTAATCCCTACACCTCATATGTGATACTAGTTGTATTATCTAGAGTCAATTCTCCTTTAACCTAAGGTTTCTACCAAGACCCTATAGGTTAACAACTTAAAGACTTCATTAGGATTGTGAAGCCAGACCGATACTACTTTATTGTAGTTGTGTGATATGATCTTTCTTTTTCTATCGTATTGAGTACAATCGTAATGATTGGATTGAGATTGATATCTCCAATAGGCAAGATATAAAAGTAATCACGAATATCTTCATCTCATCGTTTGTGATTCCACAATATCTTCTTTCGCCGCGTCGATTAAGATTATTGTGAGGTGATTGATAATACTAGGCTATTCTTCGGGAATATAAGTTCGGATTATCAATTGGTTCATGTTCACCTTGATTTATCAAAAGATGGAACAAAACTCATAGGTATTTCTGTGGGAGACAAATTTATCTACCACAGATTTTTCTGTGTGATACATATTTGTTTATTAAAGTCTTCGACTTTGGGTCGTAGCAACTCTTAGTTGTGGGTGAGATCAGCTAAGGGAATCAAGTGTATAGTATCCTGCTGGGATCAGAGATGTAAGGAGCTTAACTGTACCCTGGGTTAGTGTGAGATTGATTGGGGTTCAACTACAGTCTAGACCGAAGTTAGTTTGTAGTAGGCTAGTGTCTGTAGCGGCTTAATACAGTGCGTGTTCAATCTGGACTAGGTCCCGGGGTTTTTATGCATTTGCGGTTTCCTCGTTAACAAAACTTCGGGTGATTGTGTTATTTTTTTTCCGCATTATATTTTGTTATATAATTGAAATATCATAGGTTGTGCGTTGTATCGATCAATTGTGAAATCCAACCTTTGGTTGTTGATTGGAAATTGATTGATCCTTGAACATTGGTCTTTGGTACCGTTCAAGTGTTTTCTCTTGTATTCAATTAGACTCGCAGATTTCTATTTGCTTGAGTAAGAATTTAATCGAGAAAGAGATAAATAACTCTTTGATATACTTTATTAAGATTGAGTCTAGTTGATTCTCTTGAAAGTATATTGGAGTTAGTCCATATAGATTGCTAATCGAAATATTGGGTGTGGTTGTTATACCCACGAAAGCTGAAATTGAGCATAAACTAAAAGATGCAGCTAAAGATGAGTCTGACCCACATCATTTTGTGAGACTTTCTGCTATGTGGCTATGCACATTTTTTTTTCTTCACAGATGCTGGTGCAACAGGATTAGCAAAGAAATGGATTTCTCATATTTTAAACATGGACAAAGTATCATGGACAGATCACATTGTAGAGTATCTTCTTAAAAATATTGGAAATCAGAAAGGAAAAAAAGGAAGTGTCCCTGGCTGCACAACTCTACTGCCGGTAAGAAAAGAAGTTCATTTCATATAAAGTAACAAAGAAAATGTTTATTTTCGAAGATAGTAAAATGCATACTGTATGTCAAACTAACCTCATTGATTCTCTGTATGCAGTTTTGGTTCTGCGAACATACATGAAACTACATCATCAAGAAGGAGGATTTTGAAAGTTCAACTCTGAGATTCCTGAGATGGAGCCAACACACATTGTGCAAAAAACTTGTAAAAGACTTTGGAGAGAAAGTTAACAAGGGAATATACATGACTTGGTTTAACCATCAGGTAAAAAATTCATTTACTCAATTTATATTTCAAAAAGATTTTATTTTTTATTATGTCAACAAAGGAAGTTGACCCCAGTTTAGGGAGTCAATAATAAAAGTTTGTGTATCAACAATAGAAGTTGATCCAATTGTATGGAGTCAACAACCAAGGTTTATACAGTAACTGAAATGTACCCCAGTTTGTTTGTGTCAATAATGGTAGTTAGATCCCAGTAAATGGGTCAACAACCAATGTCAAAACAAAGTAACTGAAAAATATTTCAGCTTCTGTGTATCAACTATGGAAGTTGATCCAATTGTATGGAGTCAACAATGCATATGAAAAAGAATTTTACTACAAACCAAAAAAGAAACCATCCTAAAATAAAGTTTTAGCACGAATTCGTATACGTCGCACCTCACTCGGGGGCTACGCCCCCTCGTGAAAGATATATTAAGGGTAGAATGTGAGGAAAAACAGAAGAAAAAGTTATTTCACTGTCCATATAATACTTTGCTCACTGTATTGTACACCAGTTTGTAGGTTCATGAAGATTTTGTTGATCCAATTACACAAGATGAAATGTATTTGATTGGCCTATCAGCACCAGCACAAAAATTGGAAGTAGAAAGGTAGAGGAATGAGGAGCTAGCAGAAGAAAACTTGTATCTTGAGTGTGACAAGCAAGAAATCACTTGTCAGAGAAGGGGTCAAACAAGAACATTTATGAACAACATGATCTTCATGAAAAATATTATTCACAATAACAAGGACATAATTCAGTTGCAACCTGCAGATGTGAAGAGACTTGAAGATATTTCTAAAAATGTGAAGGAATGGAAAGAAAAGGAAATGCACGTCCAGAAAGCAAGATCAGCGAGTACTCAATGTTTGAAATAATGACAACATTCGTAATTAACTGAGAAAAAAATACTTAGCTCGAACTGACGCGTGATTGATGTTCCGGGAGATGCACTGATAATGGTAGAAGGAACTAGTAGAGGCACGTATGAGATACGCTGACCTAAAGGTAATATTGCCTGCTACTCCTCCTGTAGAGAGATGCTATAGCAGTTGGAAAGTCACCTCCAGGATACAACTACTGATAGTAATCCTCTTCGTAGCATACAAAGAAAGCTCTCTAAGAACTTGATAGCAGTGATAAACAAAAACTTAAAACAGAGAAGGATCGATAGTAAAACTGTTTACAGAAAACAGAGGAAGAGCAGAGAAGAGATGTTTCTATGTTGTGTTTAATGAGCTAGAAACTCCTCTTTTATATAGTGTTTTGGACGTCATAAGCAATAAGGAAAAAAACCATGCAAAGAACCCATGCGTATGACAGAAAAAACCGAGATGTACTGGTAATGTTTGGTCAAAAACAGTGTAAGACAAAGTCAGACATAGAACAAAGTGTAGATGCTTTTGCTTTTGGCAGTCATAGAACATAGTGTTGCTTTTCCTTTTTTGCAGTCATAAAACATAGTGTTGCTTTTTCTTTTTGCAGTCATAAAATAGAGTGTGTGTATCACGCATGTCAGACACATGAGACGAACACGTACAGACAAAGAATAAGATTCTTTCACATGTGTGGAAAATGTGTACAAAAATTTCAGCAAAAAGATAGGATATGTGAATCCACACCCACACCCACACCCGACCGGATGGACGGTGGCGGCGTACGTGCTTCGGTGTGAAGCACCGCGCATACGGAAAAAGCAACCTTGCCATAGTCTAGGTATTATCCCTCACACAAAAGTGTGTATACCCAAAGGGCCATTCCCTTTAGGCAAAACCCATGGTATTTAAGTCTAAAACTCTTAAGATTTTAGTCTATGTGGGACTATTATTTTATTTATTCAAATTAAAATAACAACTAGTGGGAAATAGTTCTAGGGATCAAGTCATGGTCCATGAATTTAAAACCCATTTTTTCTAACAATCCCCCACATGAATGATAAAACATATCGAAAGAACACGAGAAAACAGAAAGCAGAAAACATCAAAATTTGGCTAAGGTGTCCAAGAGATTGAACCTTAACTTAGTGAGAGGTTACCGGAACTGCTTGTTGTAACGGTGAACACAATGTCTTGAACCGACAATAGTGAATGCAATTCAGAAATAACAACCACACTTGATGTCTCAAAGGAAAGCTTCCAAGCTCTTGTCGTTGTGCCCGTTTTGGCCATGGGCTAAATCCCGGACTTAATGAATGTCTCTAGAGAATCAGCTCAAATTCTCATAGGAAGCGGACCCCACTTCCAACATCCACATAGGTGAGTCCATTAAGAGTGTTCTGCCACACCCCTCTTTAAACAAAGTCATGGAACCCATTAAGATCTCAACATATCATCCTAAATCATGCAGGCAGCACTATCACACGGTTACACCATAAGGAGGGACAAAGATAGTGCTTTCTCGATATCACCATAAATTAGTTATCTCATTGAACCTTTATCTTGGAGCTCCATTCACAAGGTTAAGTATCCTTCATGGTGATTTATTCTATGAGCTTAAGTCCCATCCCCCTCGCTGTGGATCTAACTACATCTCTAGATAAACCTTTCGTCAAAGGATCTGCAATATTATCTTTGGACTTTACGAAGTCTATAGAGATAATACCAGTAGAGAGTAGTTGTTTCACCGTCTTGTGTCTTCTTTGAAGATGTATAGACTTTATGTTGTATACATTGTCCCTTACATAACCAATATCAACTTGACTGTCATAGTAGATTACGATCGAAGACACATGCTTGGGACAAAGTGGAATTCCTCCTAGGAAACCTCGTATCCATTCAGCTTCCTCTCCAGCATTCTCCAAGGCTATAAACTCAGACTCCATAGTGGATCGAGTTATACATGTCTGTTTGGAAGACTTCCATGGCACAAACGCACCTCCAAGTTTGAAGATGTACCCACTAGTGTATTTGCACTCATCTAAGTCTGATATCCATTTGGCATCACAATACCCTTCCAGCACAGCAGGATACTTCCCAAAACTTAAGCAATAGTTTGAAGTGCCTCTCAGGTAGCATAAAACTCTATAGAGAGCATTCCAGTGATCTTTACCAGGGTTGCTAGTGTACCTGCTCAATCTACTCACAGTGTAGGAAATATCAGGTCTTGTACAATTCATCAAATACATAAGACTGCCAATAATGCGAGAATACTCAAGTTGACAAATTCCCTCATCCTTGTTCTTTTCCAAGTTATAAGCGAGATTATAAGGAGTAGATACAAGTTTAGCATTTTCATGATTAAATCTCTGAAGTACAGTTTCAGCATAATGAGATTGACTAAGACTATATCCATCAGACGTCTTTCTGATTTTCATCCCCAAGATTACATCAGCAGGGCCTAAGTCTTTCATGTCAAAGTTTTCGTTAAGCATGCTTTTAATAGTATTAATAATATCAAGGTTATTGCCTAATATGAGCATATCATCAACATACAGGCACACAATAACATGAGAATCATCCACATATTTAATGTAAACACATTTATCAGATTCATTGACCTTGAAGCCATTAGATATCATTACATGATCAAATTTTTCATGCCACTGTTAGGTACTTGCTTTAAACCGTACAGAGATTTGTTCAATTTGCACATTTTGTTTTCACAACCTTTCACAACAAAATCTTCAGGTTGGTCCATATAAATTTCTTCATTCAATTCACCATATAAAAATGTAGTTTTAACATCCATCTGATGTATATGCAAATCATAAATAGAAGCAATATCAATCAACATCCTAATAGAAGTGATTCTAATGACCGGTGAATAGGTATCAAAGAAATCTAATCCTTCATTTTGTCTATAGCCTTTAGCTACCAACCTAGCTTTATGTTTCCTATAGTTCCATCTGTTCTAAGCTTTCTTTTGAAAACCCATTTTCAACCTATAGATTTACTAACCAAGAGGTAAGTCTACAAGCTCCCAAGTTTGGTTTTGCTGAATGGACTCCCACTCATTTATTGAAGCTTTTTCCTAGAAGGGAGATTCCTTGTAGGTTTGAGTTTCAGACGCTACCATAAGAGTCACAAAATCTGGGCCAAAACTTGTCTCAGTCCTAACCCTCTTACTTCTTCTCAATTCGGTCTCATATTCTAAGGATGGGGGTTGACTAGTCGAAGAAACACATGAGAGGTCATCATGGACCCTTTTTCGAGGTCCAGACCCTAAAGGGAATATGTGTTCAAAAAACACAACATCTCTAGATTCCATTATGGTGTTCAGACCAATGTTATTATGGACAGAGTTGATAACCATGAAAATATATGTATTAGTATGCTCAGGGTATCCTAGGAAAACACAGTCTACAATTTTAGGTCCTATTTTGGTTCTCTTGGAACGAGGAATGCCTACCTTGGCCAAACACCCCCACACTTTAAAGTATGCAAATGAAGGTTGTCTACCTTTCCACAACTCGTAAGGAGTTTTATCATACTTTTTAAATGGAACTCAGTTCAAGATATAGCATGCAGAGATAATCGCTTCCCCACAAAAGTTCGAGGGTAACCCTGAACTGGTCAACATCACGTTCACCATATCTATGAGTGTTCGATTTTTCCTTTCGGCTATTCCATTCGACTCAGGTGAAAAAGGTGTAGTAGTTTCATGAATGATGCCATTAATTTTACAAAATTCACCTATGGGTATCACATACTCACCGCCACGGTCTGACCTAAGGGTTTTAATTGTAACACCTTTTTGGTTTTATACTTCAAATTTATATAGTTTGAAATCCTCTAAAGCCTTATCTTTACTTCTAAGAAGATAAACCTGGCAGTATCGTGAGTAATCATCTATAAAAGTGATGTACTATTTTTTACCACCTCTAGTTGGTGTTGATTACAAATCTCCTAAATCCGAGTATATTAGTTCTAAGGGAACTGTTCTAAGTTCAACCTTTTTATTAAATGGTTTTCTTGCATATATAGATTCAACACAAATTTCACATCTATGATTTTATCAATGTTAATTTTAGGAATGCAACCTAAATTAACAAGTCTTTCCAAGGATTTGAAATTAACATGTCCAAGTCTATCATGCCAAACATGTGAGGAGTCACAAACATAAACAAAAGAAGATGCATTAACATTCATGTTCAAAGAAAGTACACTAAGCTTAATCATGTTATCAGTGACATAACCTTTTCCTATGAAGTCACCACTCTTAGAGATTACAACATTGTTAGACTCAGCAACAATTTTAAAACCTTTCCCTAGTAAGATGGTCTTTGAGATAAGATTATTTCATATGTCCAGGACGTGATACACGTCATTCAATGCGAGAGATTTTCCTGAAGTGAGCTTCAATTCAACCTTGCCTTTCCCCAGCACCTTCGCGGTGGAAGAGTTTCCCATAAACAGTTTCTCATTGTCTCCTATTGTGGCATAGGAGGAGAAAGCATTTCTGAACTTGCATACATGCTTAGTGGCTCAAGAATTAGCCACCAATCTCTCATATTGGTCACATTAGAGACAAGGTTGACTTCAGACACCATGCCAGTAAAATATCCAGAATCATCTACTATGTTCGCCTTATTTTTCTGTTTTGGATCATTTTTGGTCTTTTTAGGCGCCCTACAGTCTTTGGCCATATGACCGGTCTTACCACAATTACAGCAGTCACATTTGATGGTGTTTTTAGAGATACCACCCTTTGGCTTAAGATGGTTACCTTTGGAGATACGACGTTTGTTACGTTTGTTACCATTTTTGTAGGATTCAGATTTTCCCTCATGTTCTTTCTTTGTTGCAGCATTGTCATTTAGGATATGAGATTTGTTGGACATGTCTTTGCTTAACAGCAGGTTCTTGTCCTTGCAGTAGAGTAGCTCCTCGACTTGAATCTTTTTCCCAGCTCTATCATGGTGATTTCACGAGCCTTGTGTCACAGCCTCCTCTTGTACTGGGTCCATGAAGGTGGATTTTTTTCAATCACTACAGATACTTGGAAAGCTTCATTAATAACCATACCTTCAGCAAGAATTTCGTTGATGAGGTTCTGAAGTTCCATGAATTGATCAACCACAAGTTTTTCATCGTTCTTTTTGTATTCAAGGAACCTAGCCACCAAGAACTTCTTGCTTCCAGCAGCCTCGGCAAGATATTTTTCTTCCAAGGCTTCCCATAAATCAAAAGCAGTAAAATTTTCTTTTGCATTATAAAAATCATATAAGGAATCATCCAAGCAGTTAAGAATATGATTTTTACACATATAATTCTTCCTAGTCCACCTATCCAGTCTATCTTCATAACCACGGTCATGAAGCCTTCTTGAGGGTTTTTCCAAAGCAACTTTATCTAACCTTTGGTCTTTGATAAAAACAACATTTTTGATTGCCATCGTTTAAAGCCTTTTCCACTAAACTTAGCAGGTTTGTCAACAGTACTTTTTCCCATGTTGTCACGGAAAACTCTAGTAGTGAAATATTACCTTTAGAATGTTGGAAATAATGACAATATTCGTAATTAACTGAGAAAAAATATTTAGCTCGAACTGAAGCGTGATTGATGTTTCGGGAGATGCACTGATAATGGTAGCAGGAACTAGTAGATGCGCGTATGAGATACACTGACCTAAAGGTAATATTGCATGCTACTCCTCCTGTAGAGAGATGCTATAGCAGTTGGAAAGTCACCTCCAGGATACAACTACTGATAGTACTCCTCTTCGTAGCATACAAAGAAATCACTCTAAGAACTTGGCAGTAGTGATAAACAAAAACTTAAAACAGAGAAGAGTCGATAGTAAAATTGTTTATAGAAAACAGAGGAAGAGCATAAAAATAGATGTTTCTCTGTTGTGTTTAATGAGCTAGAAACTCCTCTCTTATATAGTGTTTACGACATCATAATCAAGAAGGAAAAAAAACATGCAAAGAACCCATGCGTATGACAAAAAAAACTGAGACGTACCGGTAATGTTTGGTTAAAAACAGTGCAAGACAAAGTCAGACATAGAAAAAAGTGTAGATGCTTTTGCTTTTGGCAGTCATAGAATAGAGTGTTTCTTTTCCTTTTTTGCAGTCATAAAACAGAGTGTTGCTTTTTCTTTTTGCAGTCATAAAACAGAGTGTGTGTAGCACGCGTGTCAGACACATGAGACGAACACGTCACATGTGTGGAAAACGCGTACGAAAATTTCAGCAAAAAGATAGGATATGTGAAACCATACCCACACCCGACCCGCCCCGCCCGACCGGACGGACGGACGGCGGCGGCGTGCGTGCTTCGGTGCGAAGTACCGTGCATATGGAAAGGTAACCTTTCTATAGTCTAGGTCTTCTCCCTCACACAAAAGTGTGTAGACCTAAAGGGCCATGCCCTTTAGGCAAAACCCATGGTATTTAAGTCTAAAACTCTTAAGATTTTAGTCTATGTGGGATTATTGTTTTATCTATTCAAATTGAAAAAAAAAAACTAGTGGGAAATAGGTCTAGGGATCAAGTCATGGTCCATGAATTTAAAACCCATTTTTTCTAACACTCAACATGAATACAGAGAAGCAACCAAAGACTTCTTAGAGACTGAGTTCACTCATAATACAAGTGGAGAATTATTTGGAAAAGAGACTGAAGCTGACTTGAATGAAGATGGAATGAATGTAGATGAAAAACCAGAATCAAGTTAGCTCACCTTGTCATTGTCATACAGGTCCAACTAATTTGGAAAAGATCTTTCAAAAAGGTTTTCAAAGCGGACTGAGGATCCAGGTAAACCCTATATTGAACGATCACTTGGCGAACTGGAAGATGGGCTTCGACGCAGGAAGAGAAGAACAAAGAAGACAAGAAGCACATCTTCATATCAGTACTGTCGTTGTAGAGATTGGAAATTCAATTCAACAGTTAGAAGAAGAGAATGAAGTTAAATAAGGATATAGGAGTACAAACATGCAGGAAGCGAAGATCATGAGAGATTTAGTTGTTTATTCTACTCCTCCAATTAAATCTATACTTCCAGAAAGATCGAATTATGTCGCTATAGGTACTATTTTAACTCAGTTGAAAAAGTAATCAATTTACAACTAAATCCGTTGACAAGAAATGTATGCAAGTCTTACTGTTTAACTCTACAAGTTTTAGCTGACCGTACTCTATTCATAGTCTGCTCATTGGAAGTTAGTTTGGAAAGACATCTTAGTTACTGTAAATAAATGTATGAAAGTATGTTTATGTTATGCACAATTTGGATGATCTATTTGTAATGGTTTGTTATGAATTAATATCAGTATTAGTTTGGTTTACTGATTTCTAAACATTCGTAGTTAATGAAATGAGTGAATATTACTATTAAAGATAGCAGCAAGTATGTACAACTAATGGACTTTAATTGAGTTTACAGATAAAACCATGCATTTTTTATATATATTAAGTGTCAACAATGAAAGTTGATCCATGAAAGTAATGGGTCGACAATAATGAATGATTGGTTTGTTATCAAGAGAATGAGTGTTAGAAATATCATGGCACGATATTTATAGATAATGGAATTAACTTGTGCATACAAATAAAACCATGCATACTTTTTTTATTTTTTTAAGTTTTAACAGTAGAAGTTGATCCAATAGTGTGGGGTCAACAATGGAAGTTGATCCCATAAAAGGACTAACAACAATTGTTGATCCCAAAAGTAATGGGTCAACGATGATAGTCGATACTGCTTACATAAGCATGTTTACTATTAATCTAATCGGATTATGTCCCTACAGGTACTACCCAAAGCTTCAGTACGATCACTGCCGGAATATTTGATACTCCTACACAAAATATGGAAGATGCTCCTACACAGCAAACAGAAGATACTCCTACATAGCAAACGAAAGAAGATGTTTTTGCACCTGCAACAGACGAGGATGTATTAGAATGGCTTTAAATGATATAAAAAATTAGATGAAATTTACGGGCCCACTGAAGAGGAAGAATGGGACACCACCCAAGATGATGATTCTGAAATAAATCAGGAAAATAAGGTGAATAAATGAAGAAAAGGAAAGAAGAAGAAGAAGAAGAAGAAGAAGAAGAAGAAGAAGAAGAAGAAGGAGGGAGATGTTGAAATAATCGACCTGGATGATTACATTGATGTGACGCCACCTGAGCCAACAAAGCTGAAGAAGCCAGAAAAACTCAAACTATGGAAATCCTGCACCGAGGAAGAAGAAAAGGTTATTCGTCCATTCTTTGAGAAACCGACTGAAAGGTATGAAACCCTGTAACAACTTGCCTGTTTATTTATAAGTGTAAGCAATTAAACTCTGTAATAATACTTTTATTTGAAAAATGGAATAACAGAGCATGTAGCTTTTATTTCAATAATGACGTGGAAGAGATCGTCTTTGGAAAGCATATCTAAGCTCTAATGGATAACCAAAACATTAACAACGACATTGTTGATTACTACATCAACTTGCTGTAATCAAAGATGGATAATCCAGAAAAGCCGATATACTACGGGAAGAAGCACTTGATTCTGTCTACAAATGATTATGTAAGTAATGAAAACTCTTAATCTGACTTTTCAATAACTTGTTACATCAACTTATTTAGGTCTATATTATCGTAGTTGACATCTTAGTTAGGTGAGATGAAACAATTTAGTGTGCTAGGGATGGTACAAGTATACATGAATGAATTATTGTTAGTTTTGTAGTAAAAAAATAAATGGGATAAACAACAAAAGTTGACACAAAAAACTAAACAATACTACAGCTTTTTTGTATCAACAATGGTTGTTGACTCTCAAAAATCTGGAATTTGAGAATACCAATTTCCAAATTATAGTGTCAACAACCAAATTTGATAAAACATTTATGATATACTTGTTGTTATATAATATCAAAAATATGATGCGGCAACTGATGAGGAGTGCAGTATCTAGCAAAGATGCCACGAAAGTGTAGGAATGTGGGATTACAGCTAAGGTAAAGCAAAATTACACAGTGAATGACGATGACACATACCTGCTCATACCAATGTGTCTACATGACAAGAAAAAGAGACCATTCCATTGGGTGCTGCTTGCGTTAATAGGTGGAAGATGATTAGTTTTCAACACCATATATCATAACCCAGGATACAACGCACAATATACTGTCATGGTAAAACCATTGACTGATGTCCTGAACGAAATGGGCAAAACAAATGTCTACACATGTGAACCAATAAATTTAGGATTTGAGCACTACCGTGTACCACAACAAAAAGGGTCGGACTGTGCAATCCATATTTTCTTATTCATGAAGTGTTTGGTGAAGCGTGGACACTGCTGGGATTTAGATGATAAGAGCGTCGAATACCATGACAAGATAAACAAGAGTGAAGATGGCTGCAAGGATGTTGGATGAATTTGATGTATGGAAACCAGCTCTAGAAATTACTGACACACCTGAAGAAAATAAGGAAGAATAACAACTTACCGACTCAGTCGAAGAGATTGAGGAAGCACAACTTACCAACTCAGTTGAAGAAATACTCAATTTACAAGAATTCGTTGAACCACTAGATTAGTGCAACATATTGTTCATGCTCTAACAAAGAAACATCTTAGGTGTAGTTTAACATATCCTGGTAAGTAAAATGTAGGTATGCTCATCAGAAATTATTTGAAAATACATCTTAGTTACTGTAAAGAAATATCTGCAAGTCTGTTTATATTCTGAAAAATTTGGATGATGTGTTAGTAATGTTTTGTTATGAATTAATATTAGTATTAGTTTGGTTACTAATTTCTATCCATTTATAAAACATTGAATGAATGGTTTGTTATCAAGTGGATGAAAGTGGGTATTAAAGATTGCAGGTATGAACATCTAATGGAGTTAACTTGTATATATTGATAAAACCATGCAATTTTTTTTGTTTTTATCATGCATCAACAATGGAAGTTGATCCATGCATAGGATCAACAATGATTTGTTGATAATGTTTACATAAGCCTGTTTCCTGTAAAAACCAGTAAACCTGAAACTTGCAAACTGAAATAAGCTTTAAAAACAAAAGAATAACATTCATAAACAAATAAAACAGAATGTATGTCATTAAAAAACATAACAAATCCAAACAAGCAAACTAGGAAAGCATAAAAAAGAACTAACATCCAAGGTGACATAAACTATAAAAAAAATGTATGTCATAAAAAAGCTGTACAGAAAAATAGGAAAGCATTCACAAAAATTAAGAACAACATCCTCCTCAAAAAGTTGATAATCCTAAAATTAGACTCCTTACGGAACACTGGTGCACGAGGATCCAAAGGATCTCTATGACATATATGGGGATTGTGGAAGGCAAGCCTCCCACACTGACCACACTTCATTTTCTTGCGAACTTTCTCTCGAGAACCCATGTACCTTGCAATAGTTGGTCTTCCAGCTGATGCTCGACCACCATTAGGAGGAAACACATAACCATCCTCATAAAATTTAGGTGGCCTCTTACTGTATGGATATGATAGATAGGACGAGCATACAAACCTCTATAATACTCGGTCGTATAATACAGAATAATGTACTTGTAAGGTTCATCTTAACAAATCGGCAAGATCGCTTTTCATCGAGTGGGTGCAAGGGAAACTATGCTTCTGCCACCAATTGCAAGTGCATGTCTTAGCATCCAAGTCGACTATGTGCTTTCCAGTAGGAGAAATGATCTCAAAAACTTTCCCACTTGATCTTCGGAACTTGTAAAAATGATAGTCAATCACCCTCTTGTTGAGCCTAGCCTTCATCTGGGGATTAAGCTTTGCAGTCCACTTACTATACTCCACCAACCTCTTACAGTTCTGCTCCATTACCTTAGCGTGAACAGAATCGATAAGCTCAAGCACTAGAAGCCGCTCATAATGCTTAATCACGTTGTTAAAACTCTCAGCAATTTTGGATGTGTTCTCACCAAATCTTTCTTCTAGAAATGCATGAGCATCCCAGTTCTGGAATGAAAGCTTTACTATCCAATCAATAACTGAATCCATTTTCAGATTTCTCGTACTCTTTGCAGTAGCATAAAATTTCTCCTTTGTTAACGTAGTGTAGTACTCTTAAAACAACTTCACAACAGTTTTCCTACTCTTGACATTTGATGTGGTACAAACAGTACGAATGGTGAGCGTTTGGGAAGATCCCAAGGACATACTTCAAAAAGCCAGTTCCACGGTATGATATGATGGTCAATGGACGGTCACCACGGATAATACCATTCAAATTGGTTAAGAACCATTCCCAATTCTCATAATTTTCACAAGTTCCAAATACAACTGGATCTCTACAAAAGCAATAAACAACAAAAATTCATAAAGTGACCCATAAAACTGAAATCCATGAACAAGTTATGAGGTAAACGACAAAAGTCGATACAAATATATGGGATCAACAACAAGAGTTATGGGATCCATTATAGTGAAATCCAGGGACATTTCATACTATACAATAGTATCAACAACTCAAGTTGAAATAAAAAAATAGTATCCACAACCAAAGTTGAAACACTCGATAATTGAAAAAGAGAAAATGGATTAAAAATCATACCTTGGTTATCAGTTTCCCCGCAAGAAACCATGAGACCGCCCTTGAACTTCCCAGTCAGAAAAGTATCATCAATAAATAACATCGGACGTCAGTAATTGTTGAAACCAGTAATTGAAGCTTCGAAAGCGACAAAAACCCTTTGGAACTGCTTTGTTACACTGTCATACTCAAACTTGACGACACTTCCAGGATTGTAACGTTTAATGGAATCTTTATACCAAACCAAGTTTGAGTAGGACTTGATGTCATCACCCCCAAGAAACTCTTTAGTGAATTATAAATCATGGTATGCCGGACTATACGTAAGATCAACTCCATATTCCAGTTACGACAGATCTTTGATATCAGATGCAGTCTTCTTCTTCTCTGATGCTCGAAAATCATCTATTAAAATATCCTTTAAAAAAAACTTCGTCATCTTGACTTTTGTTGGATCAAAAGAAGCTAAATCACATAAATGCTCTCCGTGAAACGTCTTGCACTTAAACACATGATTAGTATTGGCGACGAGAGATGCTTGAAACCTCCAGCTACAATTTTGACGTTTCTTCTGCTTACACGCCACAATGTATCGTTTATTACGTATGAAATATTTGTAACCACTCTGAACTTCATACTTCTTAACAGTATCACGACAAACTTTAACACTTTCAAACAACTGCCCTACTACTGTTAAGATGTTGGCCCAAGCATCTGACTTCCTGGGGACCCTTTTGATCAAAGATGAATCATCCATCAAGTCTTCTACAACAACCACCTCGTTGTTTGAAACACAACTTGGTGATGACGAAGAAGAAGCAACAGAAGAAGAAGAAGAAGAAGAAGGAATAGAATCAACGCAAACCCTTAACTGGATGTTAAACTTCAACACATCAATCCCTTTTGTGATGCAGTAGTGAATGAAAAACCTCAAATCCAGATCGTGATGAATGACATTTGAAATCCCTTCTACAGTGTAACCAAATAGTATGAGGTCTTCAGGGACATAAGGCCAGTATTGTTTCACCACACTAATCATCTGGCTGACAGTAGCTGATTCCGAAATAGCATGCGAGATGGTCAAATTGCAAAATGTGAACTCTGCAGCAACCATCTTTGGCCTGCAACAACCATAAAAGATCAACAAAACTAATAAAACATAAAAATAAAACAATGTTGACACCATAATCTGTCAACAACCATTGTTGACAGAATAATCATAAAATTATCCAGGTTATTTGTATCAACAATAAAAGTTGATCTAATAAACCTGCATCAACAACAAATGTTGATACAATAATCTGTCAACAAGCAAAGTTGATCCAATAAAACATCTTTCAACAACCATTATTGACACCATAATCAGAAAATTATCCAGGTTATTTGTATCAACAATGAAAGTTGATCCAATAAACTTGTATCAACAAAAAATGTTGATACAAATAATCTGAAATATTGTACAAATTTTCAGTGTCAACAATGAAAAAACTATGTCAACAACCAAGATTTTTCTACACAAAAACAACATAAACAATATCATATATGTTACTTCGCATCGGATTAGTGCAAATGTTAACCTGCTACATGACTATACATGCTCCATGTTAAAAATTTCACTGCAAACAATAAGAAAACAACCTAAACCTAACCTAAGCAACAAATTCAATTACGTCGCACATCACTCGGGGGCTGTGCCCCCTCGTGAAAGTTATATTCAAATTCGAACGTTAGATATGTAAATTGAGTATGTAAACTCAAATATGTAAAATGAGTGAACTGAAAGTAAGGTTGTACATAAAAACATTATTACACTAACTTCTACCAGAAAATGTAAATGAGTTTATCAACACTAACTTCTAATTTCAAATTCATGCGAAAACTGTTTCATCAACACTTAGTATTCTCCAGATAATTCATCAACACTCAATATTCTCCAAATAATTCATCAACACTATGAATTCTCCAGAATAATTCAAAACAAGAACTGATTCATGGAAAGTACATTGAAGGTAAACTCATGAATTATAAACCTAACATTGAATCATGAGCCGATCTAAGTAAAATAACAGAAATTCAAAGTCAAAAACCAGAGATTGAAAATTGAATAATACTTGTTTAAGAGATGAATAAGGATCTCGAATTCAAATAATACGTAAATGAACCAATCAATTCAGTAGAATCAAACACACAAAATCAAGCTTCCGAAATCACTATATCTGCAATAGTAAATACGAATAAACTGAAATCAAAGATGAAGATTTAGAAACTACAAATCGAATATGCAAATATCATATACATTTCTACTCATCTTCAATCACGAATCACCATTACCAATTTGTTTCAGAAAAAAGATCGAAGAAACTGCTCTCAGATTCTGTTGATTCTGTTGTTGATGAAGAAACTGCTCTTAGATCTCAGATTTAAAGAGTCGAATGATTAAATTGATGAACACAGATTCAGCAGAAGAAGAAGAAAAAGATTTTCCGGTGATTCAAACCCTAGATTTCACGGAAACTTTTTTCGATTTTTTTTGTTCGAGTTTTCAGCTGATGAAGATCGGCTTCTCTCTCTTTCTGTTTTTCTTTCTGTTATTAACATATTTTTAATTTAGATTAATATATTTATTGTGTCATAAGGGTATGTGTGAAACCCATGAAAAAAAGGGGACAATTATATAATTACCACTTTTTTCTTCTTCTTTCGTTTATAACATACTACTACCATGCTCCTTGTATCATTTTTGTAACCGGTAAAGTCGATGCCTCTTTTTTTTTTGGTGCCGGACAGCCCGGACATCATTTCCCACCTAGATGTAGTGATCGGTTCATCTTCTAATAAGGGGTATAAATTCTTTTGTTAATACCGGTCAAAATCCATACAGGCTGCACTCAGTCGCATGTATTGCATATTTGACCAACTCAGGATTTCAAAAGAAGCTTTGAGGAAATTTTCCCCTTTTCCCGTGTAAAATTGACAACTTATCGAAAAACATAAGAAAACTGAAAAAAGTTCACACTTTATAAAAACTCAAAAACAAAAATGAAGAAAAATGAAGAAAATGTTCTGTTTCGGATTATCAAGTAGGGTATAATCCAACTATTTCTCGGTATGTATTGTGCTTTAGATTGTAGCACCAACAGCAGCTGTGGCGCGCAGTGACAACACGCAATATCCATGCCTTTAATACAGGGTGATGATAAAAAATCTAAAACCAGTCGCAACAAAACACGTCCTACATTATTTTCTCCCTAGTGTCGCGGCCCCACAATCTCAGCTGCGACATCCACTTCCAAATCTTTCCCTTCTCTTGCTTGCGTAAAACAAACTCCCCTCACCCTTCCTGTTTAAACGTCTATTATCTTTTCGGATATTCCCTTTAAACTTTACTGTACGGTCATTCCTTTTTTTTACACCTGCAAAATCTAAGCCGTCAGTTAGGACGGCACAGAGTATCTGATGGTTTTGGCAATAAGACGTAAAACAACAAAAGATTACGCAGGTTTATGGAATCATTCTGTGCACTTTTTTCTATCCATCTACTTACTATTACTAAATCACATCAGATCTCATCATCAGATTGAAGTGAAGAGAGTCAGAAGACACACTACTTCGAGCTTGCTTGATTTTTCAAACCTTGCTTTGCCATTCGGGTTAATGGGTCTTAATCACGCCACGCGTAGCATTAGCTCGCACGTATGAGAGTGGTCTTACGTGGAGTGACGCACGTGCGGCATGGAGAGAGACATAAATACACAGGTGATGGTGGCAGGGAGCTCACGCTCTTTCCACAACTTCTTCGCTTTTGTTTATTTTTGTTTGAAAAGCCCTAGAGAAAATGAAGTACATAAGAAGAGTGGTGTGATCTTTCTTCGTGAGCTAAAAAGTAACGTGGGTTATTAACTCACAAACAGAAGTGGAAAGAGGAATTTTCAAAGGTGGGTGTACGTGGGTCTGAACACTAGTATGTGAGGGTAGTAGACAGGTCTGAGGTCAACCTTCGTGTGTGTTTTTTTTTTTTTTTTTTTCCGAAAAAGAGGCAAGCCTCATAAAATATATTGATAACACCGATTTAGGAAATCAGAAACCTTACAAAGATATTTCAAAGGTCTGAGATCAATTTTCATTTGCAAAGGTTTTATATGCGGTTAAGAGGAGAAGATCTTTTTGCTAAAGAATTAGGCGATTCACAAAGACATTGAGACCTAATCTAAATATGAGTTCTCCGCGGATATGTGGATGAGTCATTCTCATGATCATCTTTTTATTGAAAGATATGGTGATGACGAGTATACTGAGGTCACATTTCAGCACTTTTTTCATGCTCTTTTCTTACAAGTCTGATAGCAAACTCATTCAAAATTTTGATATTAATATCAATCTTTCCCAGCGTTGACCTGATTAATTTTGTCATTTTAATAGATGCGAGCTCATTTCTTACAGTTTGATAATCTTTGATAGATGCTACTGCACATTTTTTACCACACCGACCCGATTAATCTTGTGATTTTAACCGCTGCAGGCAAACCTATTATATAGCTTTCATGATGGTCTGTGAACCGGTTTAGAGGAGCTAATGCAGTGGACTGATGAAAGTCTACGTCTCCACCCCAAGGGAGTCAAAATAAGATTGGTGTCGTTCACGTACGTTGTAAAGCGAATCATTAAATGACCGAAAAATACGTAAACGTGGCAAAAGAAGGAATGTGGGACCCAGAAAAATGACAACAATATATTTAGTTAGCATTAACAGAAGGCCTAAAATATAAATCCAGAGTCCAGCAGTAGAAGTAGAAGAAGATGATGGGATGAGAGGGTTGGCATCTACTCCAACGCCACATAAAACCAGAAAACCAATTTTTTTTTTATAATATTAATTAAATATAATCCCTACTACTAGTAAAATAAATAAATAAAAATTTCCGATATATATACATAATTACAATCCCATAACACCAACAACTGGTTTTATTCGCCACTGTTTCTCTCTCTTTCTCTCATTTCTCATTTCATTCTCTCTCCTTGTGTGACGGAAGAAAAAAAGTGTGAATGATGATGATGGTGGAGGAAGATGGTGGCGGAGATTGGGTTAAAGAAGCCATGAAAGATGAATTCATAGTTGCAGAGTTATTGACACGGTTGAAGATGAAGAAACACGATGATTCTGGATCATCGCCATCATCATCAGCAGGGATGAAGACGATGACGTCATTAGAGTGGGGTATACGTCAACCGAGGTCTAGACAAGTAATGATACGATGTAGTGGTGGTAGTAATAACACCAACAACAATCAGAATCAGAATCAGACTACCAGTACCGCCACCGTTCAGATTAAGAAAGAAGGTGGTGGTGAGTCAACTCGGGCGAGTCCAACTACTCCTCTTTCTTGGAGTACTGGTGGTTGTGGTAGTGGTGGTGGCGGTGGTGGTGGAGGCGTGTCTATTTGTGGTGGTGATGGTTACGAGGATTCGAGTAAACTTATCAGACAACGACCAACCTCAGCCGCATCCTCAAGATCTATCAAGGTTAGTTAGATTTTCTTTGTTTTTTGGGTATCTTCTACTTGACGCTTGATATATTTGCCGGTGTCACGTTTCCGATGACTGGGTGTGCTTTAAAGGTGGACTCTTTATTTGTTTGACGAAAATACCCTCCTTTCCTTTTTGTTTTTTTACTTTTTCTCTCCAGTGGTTGAGTTTTTTTCTGGTTAGTTGGTTGGTTGGTGTACAGTGTCTAGCTTTTTCGATGGAGGAGGGCAACTGCCCCTTCTCTGTGGATTCATTGGATTTTTATTTTCTCCATCGTTATCATCATCAGCATCATCTGATTCCTGTTTTTTGTTTTGACAAAATTGCACATCTCCTTTGACTTTCTCTTGACTTGGTCCAACCTCAAACTTTTCAGATCACTATAGTCATAATCATAATCTTTGATTTAAGTCTGAAAATATTCTCAAAGGGGCATTTTTGTAATCTAAAGACTGTTTTCTTCTCTTCATCTTCTTGGAACACTTCATATTGTCAGCATTTCGTATACTGACCAAAATGCCCCTCCTACTATTTTCTGATGAAATGGATAGAGTCAGCATTCTTTTTCAGGAAAAGAAAAATAAAATGAGAAAATGATTTTATTCATTCACGTTTTATACCGTGTATCTGTTGTTCACCTGTCATTCTTGTTTCTTTCTTTTTCAAAATAACTAAAAAAATAAATAAAGACACCCCAAAAATGAATATTTTGTCATAAAATAACAAACACAGTATTATATCCACATTCCAAGGTTAGTACTGTCAATTCCATCCTCCAATGGATTTCTTGTCATTTTGAAGTTCATTATCGAGTAGAAGATAAAAAGTGTTCCAAAAATTCTTGGTCGGATCCCATCTTCTTCTTCCCTTTTCTAGGGCTGTGATGTCTATCCATTATTACCATAATACCCTTTGACCTTTTTTGGTCAAAAGTCTCACACTTTTTCTGACTCTAAGAAGGTGGAGGAGATGAGGAGATGGTGGGATTTTTAATGGATGTTTCCTATGGGCATTACTGGGTCCACTGTATTAAGTTTGGTAATTAGGTTTAAAAATGTGTTTTTTGGAGTAGTTAAAGTGCTGTTAGCATTGGTTGCTAGAGTGTGGTGGCAAATATTGGGGCGTTGTAGTATTGTTTGTTGCAGCATCTAATCTCTTTAGCCAGTCCTTTAGAAGAGGAAGAGTTGGCTGTTGCCCACTCTCTTGTCAGATTGTGTCTGTCTTTCCTAGTCCTAAGTCCTAACTCTTCTTCTTGTAAAATGGGTGGAAAGATCCGGCATGTTGACTGCTAAGTAAGAAGGAATATTAAGTATTAACTTTGGATAAACTAATCTTAAATGCGCAAATCTCAAGAAGCAGACACTTATTATTTGTGGGTTGTTGTTTTACAACATTCACGCATTCCTCTCTTTTTCCTGGTAGGAGGAATAGGAATAGGATACTAGAAAGATATAAAGACTTTATTTTTATCACGTGAGTTTTCTTTGGGTTTGGTGGAGAAAGTAAGAAAAATGTCGGCATTCCTTTTCCCTTTCGAATTTTCAACGGTTCGTATTTATTTTTGTATGAATCTAGTGGCTCTAAATTGATTTCGTCATAATTGTTCTCTCTTTATGATTTTAAAAATGAGACAGTTTACCTTATAAGAGTCTATAATGCTAATAATCTGAATTGTATATTCTGATGAGGTGAGGTCTTGTTTTTCAAAATGGCCGAAAACATGCTTGTTTGCTTGGTGATGACGTGGCGTGTTTCCGATTATTTGTTCCTCTAGTATTGGCATGTAGTGTGTGCATCAAAAGGGGCTTGCATTTTGGTTAAATTTGGATGTCTTTTGGATTATGAAGTTAAACTGTGTCATGTCTGTATTGCAGGTTAATGGTACAAGTGAACCTAACAATAGGAGAGCAAGAAAAAAGAAGGTAACTTTTGCCAAGTACATATACATAAGAGTAAAGTCTTACATGTGTATTATCAAGGACAGAATTAAAGTACCCATCTGCAAGAATCCAAGTACATAACTAACTATTTTCATGGGTCCAACATGGGACAACATCTTGTGATTGCTTTTGTGGATCAGATGAGAATTTTTTTTGGATGAAGTTGTATTGGTTCCACATTAAGATTGTTAATAACGATGGATTCTAGATTTGGAGTTAATCTTGTTGTAGCTATTTTTAGTCAGATAAAGATTTTTGAGAAAAAAAAATGTTAATTGTGGAATTGCACTTGACATGTTTTTTCGCTGTTATCCAGACATTTGCTGAGCTTAAAGAGGAAGAGAGTTTGATGTTAAAAGAAAGGTTTCATTTAAAGAAGGTACAACAACTTGGTTATACCTTTTCTTTTTGTTGCTTTATACTTACCAATTTTCTCTATGGATTTAGCTATTGTTTGGATCAGAACTAACCATTTTGGCTTTCAATTTGTACGTTTGTTTTATTAGGAACTGGCAACATTAAGGAGGAGTTGGGAGGAAGAAAAGGCTAGGAACAATCAACTCAAGAGAATTAAGGTGAACGACTAACCGTATTATTTGAATAAAACAACAATTTATTTCTTTCCAGGTAGAACTGCAAGTGAAAGATAAAGAGGTAATATGTTGAGTTTCCATTTGGCGTGCGTGCGTGCATCATTCAGTTTAGTTACTATTATGTATGGGCTCTTAAACAGCTGCCATTGTTATGCCATTTCAACTAGGACAACCACATGTTAAAGTATATATTTATGTATGTCTACAACACATGGTAACTAAACCGTATGGAATACAACAAATCTTGTATATAATGCTCCAAAGGGATTGAGAAGCAGAATGAGTGATGGCCAGAAATGTGATAGGTAACATGAGATGTGTGAAAGATATTTTAGTATTTTATCCGTCACATGTGGGATACAGAAGTTTGGATTTAAGCATCTTTGAATTAACATATAGATAAGAGTAAATGATTCCTGATTGTACCATGTTGTGGACACACATATGTTGCCTTAGGTGAAGGAAGTGGGTAAAATCTACTTCTACATAGTTTCTGTTTCGTGTCATTATATTCAGGTAAACGAATGTGGCTCTAAGTATGTTTTTCTCGTAGATGCAGGTTGATTTGCAACATAAATCATCAAACCAAAGAGTTACAGCTGTTATAACTCAGGAAGTGATTTACAGTCAATCATGCAATAACGGAGGAATTGATCAGTCGCTGATGTTGCCTATGGTGTTGATTGGTGCCCGTCATGAGGTGGGTATGTCAGTAGTACCCCCAGCAACACTATCTAATGAACCGAAGGAGAATGAAGCTAGGCAAAGCCTATTTGATCTTCCCGACTTAAACGAGCCTCTAGGAGAAGATTCTGGTCCTGAGGTCCTATATGGAATGAGCTGACTGTAACTGTAACTGTAAATATAAATACCTTTTATTCTTCCATCGGGACATTAGGTAGGTTAATCGTTATAATATACTGCCTTGCTAATTATTCTCAAAAAAGCAATGGGTATACAGATAAAACTTGTAACTATTTTTTCAGAGGATTTCGGATTTTCAATCTAATGACATTTGTTTTGAACCTCTCATCTGTATGAATTATTTGAAATCTAATACATCTCTCATTTTTGTTCTCATATGATTTGTGTAGATAAAATGTCATCTGTAAATAGTTTATTCAAACAATAATTAATGAAGCTAAAGGCAAGTTGTTTTGAGACTGTTCAGGTAAACAGTAAGCAGGATTGATCCGAGCAAATGACTTCTACAAGACCTCTTAAACAATATCCATTTTGTGAAGGAAACCCAGTTTACCAAGAACATGGTCAATTTCTCTAATTCTCACCTGTTCCCACGGTTACACAAGTAAACCCTGTGATACAGTCGGTTTATCGAAAGAACATCTACATTTTGAAGTAACAGAATCTTTGGTATGTGTATATTTGTATCTGCAGAATATCCCTTCCTCAGTTTAACTTTGAATTTGCTTTGTTGTTCCAGAGATTTTCTTGTTCGCGCCTGGTTTTGCTGGGATGGAAGTGTCAAAAGTAGGGCAAGTAAGTTGACGATTCATCAGCTTATCATCAGAATCTTATATTCCTTAATTTGAGAGGAAACTACTGGACTGGTGATATCATTAAGGCCTGAATATTCAGTAGGTAATCGAAGACCACACACGGTCACGGGTGGATGATAATCAATCAAGTGGGTGCACTAAAACCGCGAACGGTTTTACAAAAACCTGGCGGCTCCGGATAACCCGCCGTCGGGTTATAGTCTGTTAAAATACGGGCATCCAACTCAAAACCAATTGACAATTAGTGGAGAGGCCCTAAGAATTATAAATCGCAGGATCTTAGATTGCCTAGACAATGTGAGACTAATAATCTCAACATGCCCCCTCACGTGTAGCCTCGTTGGGTCTAACACGTGGAAAATAATTCGGGTGACGCGGAGTAAAGGCGCGGTCAAATGACTCATCGCAAATAGCCTGCTCTGATACCATGTTAGAATTATGGGCATCCAACCCAAAACCAATTGGCAGTGAGTGGACAGGCCCTAAGAGATTATAAATCGCAGGATCTTAGATGGCCCAGACAATGTGGGACTAATAATCTCAACATGGTCGTCCGCCAACGACTATTTTTTCAAAAAGAAAAACGGTCATATTTTTACCACTATAAATTACCACCATCTTCAAACAACCCACTCACACCAAAATTCACTTCTCTTGAATTTTCTCTTCTAACTTTACTTTTTTTTTCTTCAAATTTTTAGTTGAAATGTCTAAAAAGGCGATAACATTTTTAGATTAAAGCAACTACTATTGCATCGTCAATGAACATACTCATTTAATAGCCGCCTCCTGGAATTCCTAAGATGCCGAAGGGGTTGACTTTGTTTAGCTGTCTAAGAATGTTGAAACAAGCTTGGCAGGAGAAAGGTTTGCCCTGAGATGTTTCCCACTCCGCTGGTATTTCGGTTCCACTTCATCTAGAGCTTCACCGTCCCTTTTATTCATACGATTGTGCACTAGTAAACTTAGGAATTTCGATACTATAGTAGGGTAAAAGATGATTCTGGAGAAAAAAATAAAGGTGGGTAGGTTGATGAGAAACGAGTCTAAACCCTAAACAAATGTACTGCACAGATTCGAGAGATCAATCTGTACAATTCTGACCTAAACCAAGAAATGACCATTCCAGTCTTGCTTCGGTCACAAAATGAAGGAGAAGGGTTGATCTTAGGGAGGAAAGAAGAGAAGGTGTTGATGTCAGTGAGACGGGCTCTGTAAGGTGTGATTGTGCATGACTTATCTCAGAAGATGGAACTTGCTTGCAAGAAATGGTAAGTTGTAAGTTCTCTGTATTTTATGGATACTTGTATTGATTGTTTATTTAATAGATTGATTGTATTTTATGGTAAGTTGTAAGTTCTCTATTTTATATTAAGTCATAGTGAACACCTTGATCTCGTAGGTAGTGGAGTTGTGGAGATCGTGTGAAGGTGGTAGAAACCGTATCCCTATTGTGAAGGTAGGACTGGAAGGTTGTGTAACCACTTCTCATTTACTCGTTAACTGCCCGCTCTTCCCGTCACTTTCTCATAATGGGTATATTGCACACCGCACGTTGTAGGCCGCCAAACCAATACCCTGATGAACATCCCCCATTTGTGACACTGTTGATTTCTCGAGTGAAAATTTGTAGAAGAAGTCGACTTGCTCGACTAGGATGACTTGTATGGCTAGGTCGACAAGTTTTTTTTGTGTGTAACGTGATCATTCCATCGCCTCTTCTTGACTAAAAAGTAGTTATGAAAGGTGGATAAGAAAACGTAACTGTTTAATCACTAAATATGTGGTGTTGATCGTGCATACAAGACACGCGAGTTTCGACCAATCACATGTGAGTTATGTTACATGTAGGTAGCGAGAAACCAAGTCCCTCATGACTTGTCAGGAGAAGCACTACGAGACGTGGGGCTCTTAATAAGATGTTATTAGGTTTTTAAAACAAAACCTATACATGTGACATATGGTTATTAGGTTTTAAACAAAACCGATAATATGATGTATCGCTTATAATAAACGATCCTGATATGTCGCATATACTATTTGTTTTAAAGGAGCTAGGCCATCCATCTTTGGTCGACCATTTTTGGCTACGTATGTAAGCTATGGATAATATGATTGGTCCGTTGGGAAGAGGGGCGACTGGTGGCAGTCACGACGCCTCATTCGTCGACCAAGACTAAATCTAGACTGATCAAATTAACTTGCGAAGTCGAGTTATCGAGATGAATCCGCAATGTTACATACAACATATTTGAACTAATTAGGATTTTGAAGCAGCTCGACTAGCCTAATTTAACTAGCTATTGAGAGCACATCATGTAGGCTAGGAGGTTTTTATTAGACGAAATAATAAAAAGGGGACGGGGGGTTACCATGGAGCTTGCTCGGTCGAGTATGTAAATATCTAAGCCAGCTAAACTGACCGGCCAAGTTGGATGGCCGTGATTTCTTTGCGGATGACTTGGGAGGTTAGGATCAAATTTTAAATAGAAACCTAGCCTCTCGACTAGCCTATTTTGGACGTCTATTGGGAGCGGCACATGTAGGCTATGATCGATTTGATTGGCCGATACAATAGGTGAGCGGCATGTAGTCACTATGGCTAGGAGGTTCCTATTATCCGAAATAATATATAAAAGGGCGACGGGTGGTTACCATGGAGCTTTTTCGGTCGAGTATGGAAAATGCTAAGCTAGCTAAACTGACTGGCCAAGTTGGATGGCCGTGATTGCTATGCGACTGACTTGGGCGGTCAGGATCAGATTTTAAATTGAAACCTAGCCGCTCGACTAGCCTACTTTGTCCGGCTATTGGGAGCTGCGCATGTAAGTTACGAGCTATCTGATTGGCCGAGACAATAGGAGAGCGACAGGTAGTCACTATGACACCTGATTGGCCGAGTATAAAAGGAGATATCAGGCTTGCTAATTTGACCGGCCAAGTTGAGTGGCCGTGATCACTTAGCGACTGACTTGGCGGCCAATATTTGATTTTAATTAAAACTAAGTTGCCCGACTCGCCTACTTTGGCCGACTATTGGGAACAAAGCATGTAGGCTACGAGCAATATGATTGGTCGGTTTAAAAGAGGGGCGTGAGGTTTTCATCATGGAACATGCTCGGCCGGCCATAAGAGGCGCGAAGCATGCTATATATGCTGACCAAGATAGGGTTTTGCACCCTCCGACCACAAGATACTTTGATTCCTAGCTTGCATAGGCTTAGTCTCGACCAATAGGAATCGAGATATCATGCATGCTCCAATTTTAGGGAAAAAAAATCTAATTTTGTGAGTTAACACAAAATAAGGTCAAATAATTGAATTTTGTGTATTGACACAAAATTGACCAAATTAGGTGAATTTTGCACGTTAGCACAAAATCATTAACTTTTTTCTACTCTTGCAAGTAGCATGATGGATGCCTGATCTTGTCGGTACATGCTATTCAGACACTCCGGGAAGTTCATGCTATTCAGTTGAGAATGAATGTGAATGTCATGTCAATATTAAGAGTTCAGATGGGAACATAATACTAAATAAGTACTCAGTCGGCTCTATACGAGTGAGCAATTCATCTAGGAGCTTGAGTTTTCATGGTAAAATATTAGAACACCTGGGATTATTGCAAAATGCACCAATACTTTTCTCGTAATTTTACATATGTGGATTCCGTATTATGCAGTGAATATTTTTATACATATACATATATTTTTGTGTTCATCTATGCGAAGCTCATAAACATAACTAAATGTATATAAAAAGATAGGCATAAACTCTCCCCAGGTTCTGATATATCTCTTGAATTCCTTACGTAATGTAGACATATCAAGGTCTACTACGGTCTACTATTCCTGATGCCGGGTCAAGTAGACAAACTTTTACAGTTTTCTCCCTAAGTTAAAAACCACCATCAAAATATACATCCCAACTAATTACACTAAAGCGATGTAACAATCCAGCATGATCATGGTTAAACTGGTTTCCTGTTTCTGCGACGAACTTTCTATCAATTTTCAACCAAAATGTTATCTTCGACGCGGCTTCATATCCATTGATATTATCGTTTGTTTCAATAATATAGGCTCTACAAATACTTAAATCCTCTAAGAGAGTGAATGTACAACCATAAACTCTGGGAGGCATTCTTAAATATGATTTTTGAGTGAGTGAGGTATAGAGGTTTAGAATGTGTGAATTTGGAGTTGAAATAAGAATTATTTATAGAGTTCAAAATTATAGTCGTTTGATGATCAGAGTTTGTAGCAGTTGAGATATAACGGTTGGCGGATTTTATTTGGCCGCTGACAGATAGACCAAATCCACCTGTTTCTTCTTCAACTGCCGATGGCTAGACATAATCCGCGCGGTTCTACATCTAACGCGCGTCACTTCATCGTCCACACTCACAAACCAATAAATTTTCTGGTTTGTTCACTAGTTTTTCATGTTTGATGAGTCCATAATAGGAGCAAAATGAACAAATCATGGATTTGTTTATTTAATAGGAATTTCCCTAACTGTTCCCTGGGATTACTTTGCTTCAAGCCTCACCTCCTTATCGTCACTTAAAGATTCGATCTCAAGTTAGCTGATTGTTTGGTCTGAGAATAAAAGGAGGAATTTGGGGAGAGAAGTCTGGCCTCTGATTCCTTGTGCAATCCTTTTGGAAATTTGGAAAAAAACCAACACTAGGATCCTTGTTCACTATCTGGTCACTGGATACAAATATCGGAAAACAGTGATCGGTTCTGAGTCACGATGCAGATTTTTGGCTCCTTCAAGTCTACAACAAAGTTTGAATGAGATGCGATAAATTTTGAATCAAGGGGTAAGATTTTTTGGGTGTAAAAGTTTTAACTACGACTCCATTGAGACACAACTTGGTCTATATTTTTTTGTCACATGATAGACTTCGGGCCACAATGGCAAATTTTGGATTTCGATGGCAGGTTTTTAGATCATATCGCGGATTACCGTCATATTTTGATTTGCAGTCACAATTTAGATGTTAGGCCAGGTTAGGATCATGCTAAAGACATTTTTCAATGTGGATAAGCTATAACCGTGGTATAAATTTTGCATTAGTATATAAATTTGGGGTCACTTGATATATTTTAAGCAACAATAACAAGTTTATGTCATGGGTACCGTAACAAAGATTAATTTTTGCTAAGAATATAAAAGGTATATCACTAACATAAATTCTGTGTTGCAGAGCATTTTGGTATCTTTGCCAACCTTTAATATTATTTTCAGAACCCTCCGGAGCCTTTTGATACTGGTGAAAATATAGAAAGCAAAGAAATGTGAAGCACGACTAAAATTAAAATTGTTATTGCATATCGTTTTTTTTCCTCCAATTTTTCCCCTCAAATTAGTGTTTTTTGATCTTTTGATAATTGCTTAAAACTATGTCACATTAAGATATCTTATTATCTTCTAGTCTGAAGCTTACGATGATACCTAAGCGTAAAAAATGTCGCATTTTTTCTCATCCATTCTCTGAACCTTAGAATTCTGCATCCCTGTTAGTGGTCAGATTCCTTAAATCCCTTAGTTTTGTAGCCCTAGACCCATTAGATACTTTTGACCTAGCATCAAAATAATGATTTCTGAGCATTGATTTATTATCATTGATCGGAAGTTTTTTAGAATAACCTGTAGTAAAACCATACATTCTTCTCCCATTACTCCATTATAATGGAAAACTGATTGGATCTTTCACCTACAACCTAGCCATTGATTCACATAGGTTATTTCATGAAGCTGTAAAAAATGAAGATCTTGGAAGAAAATTCTGGAAGCATGAAGATAATAAAAAATGGTTAAGTGCAACCAAACTCTGCAATGAAAATGGATATAATCTTCAGATTTTTTTATCTAGGACAAACCCTAAAAAATACTCAGTTTCATTTTACATGCCTTTTGGAGTACGTATTGAAGTTTGGTTTGATATGGTCTGCAATTGAATCCATTATCAATTATTCCTCATCTTAATCAAAACCTAAGCCTCAGTTTTTGAGTCCACTAAACCATCATACCCCGAATGAGAATTTGACAAAACCTAACACCACCAATGCTCAATCTTTGTTATGTCATAATAAGAATGCAGATTTGATATCCCATTACCCAAAACAAACTCATCCGCCATTTGTCTGCGATAGGTATGCTGCACCATGCTCTATCAACACAAAGAATTCCAAATATGGATAGTTCATACATATTGATCATAATCCTATTTAGGTGGGTGGGGTAATGCTTTCGTGATTTCTTCCTATGGTAAGGTTAAGTCATGGTTGAAAATTGGGAACTTTCTTTGCACTAAGTAGAAAATTCAGAAAGCTTTTCAACACAAGCAATTTTATATGTTGATGATGAATTTTCTTGTGCAAATTACGAATTCAAGTTCACTGCATACAATGTAACTTATTTTGTCTTTCGATGGCATAACCAGATTTGGGGTTCTGAAGTTGTTACCCATTAAACTTATTCTATCATCAAACCTTATAGTCCAATCCCCAACTATACCCCATTCACCATCTGTTACAAGGCCGACATCATCATATCTCAAAACCATTATCGATAAGCACATTCAATACCCCAATCCTTCTACACTTCATATTTTATTAACCCATGTAACCCTAGCAACCTGTAGTCACATCTATAAATACCTTGTTATGGTCTCACATAATATTAAAACCAATAACTTCAGTCTGCAACCCAAAAATAACCAAATTTTTTATCAATTCACAATTCCAACATCGATTATGACTGTAGTTAATAGTCTCTTTGAACTTGGTGTCAAACTTGGAAGTTTTCCTGCTACGCCAAATCATGCTAGAGAGTTCTTACTTTCAAAGATTTCCAACATCGGACCCGTTCTCCAAACCCATTCCTATTCCGCCAACAAAAAAATAAATCCATAAAGACTTTGATGTTTAAAACACTATTTGCATTGATGGTATTGAAAATATACATGTGCATGAAGAACAACAATTTGCATTACCCCTAATGGGTCTGGTCGAGAAAACTCGGTGATGTGCAGATTAGATAGGTTTCTTATCTCCTCATCTTTTGAAAAGAACTTCCCTTTTGTTACCCCATTAGCCAAATCCATACCTACCTCTGACCATATCCCACTATTTTTAGACATTTCCGATCCTTCTTGGGGACATAGTCCTTTCAGGATTGAAGTTATGTGGTTCTTGTAGAATGTATTCTTACAATTACTAGACCTGCACTATGCTTTGGCTTAAGCTAAAAGAACTTAAAGAAAAGATAAGAGTATGGAACAGAAAATAATTTGGTCACACCAACACAAAGCTGAATGTTATTCTCTCGGAAATATAAACTCTTGATTGGCTAGATGAAGATAATATCCTTACTGAAGAAGAACGGAATGTGCATATACTGAATAAAGTTAATTTTGAAAATATTTCAAAAATGAAGGAGACCTCGTGGAAAATCAAATCAAATACCAAATGGTTGCAAGAAGGAGATATGATACCTCTTTGTCTATCATCAATGCTTCTGCCAGACGTAGATATAGTAGAATAAGGAAATTATACATCATAGATGAATTAGTTTCTGACAGAAAAGAACCACGAACCCTATCTTGTAGATACCTTTACGGATACCAGGCTTTCTACACTTCCACATGCTATTGCTCTTGCTGCAAGATCATATAATGGGATACTACAAAATACTATTTACTGATGAAGAAGAAGCTATAAGATTTGAATTAGAGGGAATTGTGTTTGAATGCATCACTTCTACAGAGGCCACTATCTTAGACGCTGATTTTACTGAATAAGAGGTCCTTCATGCCATCAAAGATTTAGGTAATGACAAATCCTCGGATCTAGACGATTTTCCTATACTTTTCTTTCAGAATTGTTGGCATTTTATCAAGGAAGATATCATGGGTACTGTGAACAAATTTTGCACTACATGTACAATTAACTCTAAGCATAATTCTACTTTCATTACTCTTGTGCCAAAAAAGTACCATATCGAGACAATCAAGGATTCTAGACCTATTTGCCTTCTTATTAGTGTCTACAAGATCATTGCAAAAGTTCTAGATACAAGGATAAAGATTGTTATGGATAAGCTTATTTCTCCAGTATAATGCACATATATTGAAGGCTGACAAATTATTGATGGTACCTTAATTGTTAAGGAATTGGTAGACTCTGGACTGAGGTCTGGAAATGCTAGGATTATATGCAACATTGATCTTGAGAAGGCGTTAGATAGAATTAAATGGAGATGTCTCGAATTTGTTCTTAATCAAATGGGGTTCAGTTGGTAATGGTGTAATTGGTTGAGGTTTTGTTACTCAACTTCGTCATTCTAAGTTCTTATTAATGGGTCTTTTTTCGGCTATTTCACTAGTACAAGAGGCGTAGGACAAGGTTTCCCGGTTTCTCCTTTTTTTGTTCACCATCGATATGAAGGGTTATTCTAGATACATGGATAGAGCATCTAATCAGAATCTATTTAATGGTATTTCTATTACACCTACAAGTATCATAGTCAACCACACCTTCATAATGCAGATGATACGATTTTGTTTGTTGATAATAAAAAGGAGGAGTTACATAACCTGTTTTCATCTCGACATTTTTTTGAGTATATAGCTGGTCTAAAGGTAGATACTTCTAAAACTAGGTTCATTGTTGTTGCAGATGTCCTTGACTTAACTATTTGGGATGAAAATATTTGGTTGTCAACTGATTGCTTACCTTTTATGTACTTGGGGATGCCACTGGGTGCAAAGTCTTGGTCGAAAGGAATTTGGGACTCAATTATAAAGAAGTTTGATGCTAGATTATCAGTTTGGAGACGTATTCAAGAGAGTTGTCTAGGGATAGAAACACTAAAGTTGCAGCCATGATATCTTTGGAAGGAGGTTGGAAGTTTGAATTCAAAAGAGTTCTCACAAATTCATAAGTGTAAGAATATGCTACTCTCCTAATTTTTATTGGTGATAACCCCCCAACTCGATATGGTCCTGCAGACACTCGAAGGTGGAAACTTCATTCCATAGGAGTATTTACAGTCAAATCACTATACTCAAAGTTGGTGGCTGAAGTTGGAGTTGATCATTTTCTATTTCAGTTCATTTGGAAAACCTGAAATAAGCTGAAAATAAACATCTTAATGTGGTGTTTGATTCATGGTAAACTGAATACCTTATATAAACCGCAACATAAAGGTATGAATTTTCATAACTCGTGTGTTTTGTGTGGAATTGGTCTTGAGTCGCAAAACCATATATTCTTACATTACAAGATTGTATACAAGATTTGGTCGAGTTTTCTCCCTAGTACTGGCTGGGTTTTGGTTTTACCTGGTTCCACGAGAATTTTGTCAGAAACGTGGCATCATAGTCATTTCTCGCATTCAGGTAACTATATCTGGGGTTTAATACCTGCGGCTATTATGAACACCATTTGGAGAGAAAGGAATTGTTGAAGATTTGAAGAACACTATCTTTATAAAACTGATGATGATCTAATTTATGAAGCACGATCCTCAATTTTATCATGGGAAGTAGCAGCAGGACATCAAATTCATTCGAACCTCTCAAATACGATTATGTATAACTGGAATTCAATCTTTATGTAATTTTAGCTTGCTGTTTTTTTATTTTTGATCTACCACAGGTAGAACTCTCTGTACATCCTTTTCAATCTTAATAAATCTTATCTTTCGATCAAAAAAAAATAAATCTAAGCCCCATAGCAGGTTTCAGATCATGGATTTGATTTTAAGCCCCAGACTAAATGAAAATTTGAGTCTCAAGGCAAAATTTTGTAATCGTTGGACCAAGGAATTGCATCCTAATACTCACAATGATCAGCGTCTGGCCATGCCAGTGTTTTCTCTGCCTGTATATTCCATCAACTACATATTAAGATACGAGAACATGTTCATAATGGGAAGGCAACGGTATTTTAAAGTTCACATGTCTCTTTCTCTCTAGAAAAGTGAAGCATTGACAACACTTAATAGAAACTAAAGTTTATTCAAATGCAAAGCACGCAATATTGTCAAACATTCTTTCTTACCTTATTGTTTCATTCATTCATTCATTCATTTTTTTTTTTGATCAGAAGAGAAGATGTTATTAGAAAAGAATGCATAAATGTAGGATCAAGCAAGAGAGAGGATAGCACACGCAGAAGCAATAAAACGATTACATTGATAATCAGTTTGGTGTACATTCTCTCATGGATTAATAGCCTACTTATAGTCTCACAAACTTGACAATCACTCAAAGTACTTTCCTAATAAAAACAAACTCTAAATAAAGCACACTTTCCTAACATAACACAAACTCTAAATAAAACTCTCTAGAACAGACACAACTTGCTTTGACTTCCAAATATGACACAGTGTGTCAACAACGTATGTTGATCCACCCTGACTGTGTCAACAATACATGTTGACCCACGAACCAAATCACCATATCTTGGTTTAACTTCCAATATCCTCCCTTAAACCAAGATATCATTCAACGAGAATTCCGTAACTCTCTTCTTCCATTGATAAACGTTTGCACGTCCTTGTCTTTTATCATTTACCATTCCTCTTCTTCCATTGATAAACGTTAACATGTTCTTGTCTTTTCTCATACCAGAATTCTGTCATCATTATCAAAAAAATTCACAAATCGCAGCTCACTCGGCTAACAAACCAATCTTCTTCATTTTTTTAACAACAATCATCAAACGCTCACTTCGTACTGTTATCATACCATAGCAATAATCACAAACTTCTTTCACATTCTACATCTCTTGTTTACCTACTTCACTTGCAGGATTTTCACACTCTTCAAATTCCACATTGGAATTTCTTCACAACTCTAGCCAAATCCCCACTGGGATTGCTTCACACAACTAACAATCACAACCTTGTGACGTCTCTTCTCTTCAATCTCTCATCACCACCTGGTGATTAATTCTCTTTCTTCATAACATTGTTGTTGTTTCTTCTTCTCTTGTTCCAGTCACGCTATTGTTTTGAAACCTTCACACTTCTTTGTTCTTCAAGATTCTCTCACAATCTTTCTTTTTTACGCTTCTGCCACAAGCAATAACTAACACAAAGTATGCCACACTTTGTACGTTTTCCAAGTTTCTCTCACAAACTCTTCAACCACACTTCAATCTTTTAACATGTTTGAGCTTAAACTTCTACCATGCTCCCTTAAGATCAAACATCACCGCCCAACTTTCTTTGTCATTCTAAGCTTCTAAATTAGATCACCTTAATCAAAATGTACTAGTCCTGACTGCAATACCAACTTTGATCCTTTCGTCTTTTTCGAATCCATGACTTAACCCTTCAAATCAACCACTTACCCAAAAACTTTTTACCTTAACAAACATGAAATCTGCTATCTGCAACATCTCTGACAGAAAAACATCACACGTTTTTATTGTCATCTTCTGTCACAAACTGTGACCATTCTTTTGTCACACTTCTGTTAATCTATTACAACTCCACTATAACAACTTCTTCTGCAACAACTCTATTGTAACTTTCCTTCTGTAACAACTCCTTTGTCACATTTCTGTAACAACTTCTCACTGTGATTGTTCTTTGTAACACATCACATACTGTAACAAACCTCCAATAAAACTTTCCCATTTTTTTTGGCAAACAAACCCTAACGAATGTTGATCTTCCCATACCAACGTTGCAATGGAAACATCACTTCTCATCATACTACCAGCTCGAGATCTTTGTCGGTCATCATCACGATCACCACTTAATTCACTCCAAAGCAACAAACTAACGACGTCATCAAACTTGCAATGAAACAAACTCAGCCAAGCTTTGCTCCTTCTTTCTCGGTCTCCAACTCTTTCCAATCCTGCATAGGTTCCTCCTTTCTTCGCTGCTAACAGACAACAACATCTTCCATGTAAGTAAGCAGTAGTTAACACCATCAGCAATACTTTATCACAGCACCCCTTGTTGACTGCAACACCACCAATCACATTATCAGCACATAAACGAAAGCAGACTCCGCGACTTTCTTCATCTTCAACTTTGCGTGATAACCAGAATCCTAACGACGCATCTCAGTTTTTTTTTTTCGATTCCAGCAACAGACTCCGTCAAGTTCCTTTTTTTTTATATTATTCTTCTAACCCGAGATTCTCCATGACTTCCATAAACCATTATTTCCTTTCCAAACACACATCTCCAACTCCGTCTCTCTTTAAGAAACACACAAGTTTTCTACCTCTTCTCGGATTCTAAACACCATTTCTCACATTCACCATCAAAGATGTCACGGATCATCGGTATATGCTACGTCTTCTTCTCATCTAACTTGCTTCGAGTCCTTTTTTTTGTCAACAACACACGAACAAAACCAAACACAACGTCTACTTCCCTTTTTTAAACCTTTAAAAAAAAAAAAAACTAGAAACCCTAAAAAACACCAAACGCAGCAAAAACAACCAAACAAAATTCTTTATCACCGAAAGCAAAAATATCTCTTCAACTTTCTCTCCTTCTCCTCTCCCTTCCTCTCACCTTGCTCTGATACCAAATGTAAGATCGAGCAAGAGAGAGGAGAGCACACGCGGAAGCAATAAAACGATTACATGATAATCAGTTTGGTGTACATTCTCTCATGGCTCAATAGCCTACTTAAAGTCTCACAAACTTGACAATCACTCAAAGTACTTACCTAATAAAAATAAACTCAAAATAAAGCACACTTTCCTAACATAACACATGTTAGAAATTTTAGGGCATGGAATAGAAACGATCATGGCTTGAAGCGCGTAGAGACGCTTTCTTTAAAGCGTTATTTTCTCCCACTCGATTAGAGTTGTTGTAGGGAGTAATTGCAAATCGCTTCCAGGATACAACAAGCCTTGTGTGATCAACGACCAACAAAATCGGTGAATCACCCTTGAACTCCTTTGATATTACTACTTGTTCTATGTAACACAATCAGAGAAAAATGAGAAGAGAATACCAATTCAATATCTGTCTGGTACCCTTGCATCCTTTTATAAGTTATGAAGAGACGTCTTGTATTGTGTATCTTGCTAACCCCTTATAAGGAACAGATGCTTAACATCTTTATACCATAAATAGCCTAACTGAAAAGTCACATTTCAGTTCATTTGTAACTGAATCACCTTATTGGTTCAAACCAAAATCGGTTATACAAACCAATGGATGTATCTCTTGCGTGTTTAGTCACTGATGACCTTTTGTATATTTAATCTATATTGAATACTTGATCAGAATATTCAATAAATATATTGAATACTTGATCAGAATATTCAACAATCCCCCACTATATTAAATATACATGTGTGTTAATAGTTTAAACAAGCAGTGTGATGTTTTTATGCATAAACAAGAGTGTCATTGATATTAAACTTTTACTTAGTGTAAATGTTTCAAGTCGAAGTTGATGGTAGCCTTGGATTTAAACCTATACTCCACTATGACTTAACCGGAAACACCACACACATAGAAACATCAATACCTATAATGAGTTCAATTTTCACTTAGCACTATTATGTCCTTGTGCTTGCCTGGTTTCATGAGAAATCCCAAGAGAAACCTCACTCTTATGAGAAGCGGCACCAATTCTATGCTCACATAGGTGAGATCCTTCCAGTTTTCCCATTATTTTGAAAACTTGTTCATAAAGAACTAGACTTCATTAAGATTAGTAATCAACCTCTAGTCATAACGGTACACATCAACACTAATTTTTTCACAATTGGGATTCAAAATTGAAGTGTTGAAACTAATAACTTATCAATAACTTGTTTTTACCTATTAAACCAACAAACAAGTCATTTTATAGTGGTCGGTTAGGTTACCATTACCGGTGACTAAATATTATGAAGTTACAATCCCATCCATATACGAATTCGCGAAAAATTCTTTCAAAAATAAATTCCTACTAAAAGGACTTGCCAAACTAATTTGGCCTAATCTATTAGATTCAAAAGTCTAATCATAACAACTATACTATGATCTGTTTCATAGTTTCTAGGCTCTAGATTCTTGGATTCAAGTAATCCTTTCTATCAAAGACACCACATTTTTCTTTGATAATTAATGTATAGAGCCAAAATCCTTGCGATGTGCACCATTTCACTTTAAAATCATGGTTTATTGTTACAAAGACAGACAACAACCATCCAAAAATTCTTAGAAAGGTAGCATCCTCACTAAGAGGACATGCAAACTGCTTTCGCTTCATCTATTAGATTAAAATCTAATGATAGCGACACACAATACTATGATATCTTTCATAGTTTTAGACAGTTGAGATTTCAAGAGTTTAGGACACAAAAATCCAGTAACCATCTACATATGTTACGAAGTCTAGTGGTTTCCTTTCATCTGTATGCATTTCTCATGCACAGATCATACTTAGTGCTGCACCACTCGATCAATGACTTTCATAAACATGAATTGAATTCACATACTGGTATAACACCCCCACAGTTTCTTGACAAGAAAAATGTATAAATATATGATATTCTGATCACAACATGGAGATAGTAAGCAAAAACAAACCAACACCAAAATTTTACCATTTGCAAAGCTATTCCTAGTTAAGAAAAATCTGGTAAAGCAAGTATTTGAAGGTCTAGCGTACTATACTCAAACCTGAACAGTATATTTCCAAGTCAAAACATTGTTTTGAACTGCCAGGGGTCAATTCTTATAGTAGCGAGAATTACAAATTACAAATTCCAATATTTCCAAATAATTCCTTTGATCAAATGATCAAGAAATCTTAGAATCTCTAACCCCCACATTTGAACGCTAATTAGGTATTAAATTGTACCGACAAAGATTACTATTGGAACCTTAGCATTCTCCCCACATTTCATAATCATTTCTCTATGTTATGAGACTAGAATTCCTGGGTATGTTGCCCGATTCACAACAATCAAAGCGACTACTTTGATAAGTAAGTATATAAAGATGAATTCTCATACTACAATGATGACAAATAAAATGCATCTCACTTGCTAACAATCTAAGCATCTAAAATTCAACTACTTTGTATTGAAACACCACTTCAATACAAAGTCATGGACTTATTATTGCCAAAAGCAACCAGCGTCCATAGTCTTGTGAAAGTACATGCTAAATAATCTTACTCAAAATAAAAATCTATTAGCCCCACAATTTCATTAATCACAAGATTAAAATGTTTTGTTTTCATTTCCTGCTTGACATGCACCTCACTTGCATAAAATTGTATGCGACAGTAAAACATATGAACCAAACTCATAACCCATAGGTATGACAACCCCTCACTATAATTATTTCAAAATGCGCACCATTGTATCCATACAGAATCCATATTGTAAAATGCACATCATCATATGATTCCCGCTAATCCATGTTCACATATATAATCTAGGTTTGGCTTAGACATTTGTTCAAACATTTATGATAAACACCTAACATAATTTAAGATATGCCATTGCAATAAAAGGATAGTAGATGCGCTTATCTGATTTAATGGCAGTATCCCTAGCACCAGCCGTTGGTATTTATTCACCAATATTCGGTGAATTTTCCAGATGCAACGACAATTCTTCCAATGATTCATGGCAGGAGGAGTCGCACAATGCCTAGCAATGATTTTGAAGTTTCTCAAAATTCCTTCCCTCCTTATTTTCTGAACACAAAAGAGATAACCAATCAGAAATTTCTTGAGTAGCAATATTAAATACTCAAACAAAAGGGGAATAATAGAGTTTAAAGAAATAGAAAATAATTTTCAGAAAACTCCCAGATGTTTGCTCCAATTTGGTGCATGTCCATACATGTACTTGGTTCACCACCAAAGGAATACCAATAACTGATCTCAATAGCAGTCTCGGCGTAAAGCTTTAAATCTCCCGAAAACAACCACAATATCTATTTCTCGTTTCGTCTTTTCTTGTTCCTCAGAAAATATAATTTTCTTCAGTTTCTGATGTATGAGCCTAGCCTTAAGAAAACCCATAATTGTTCCAAATTCCTTTGATGAAATAACGCTTTAAAATTGTTAGAAATTTTAGGGCATGTAATAGAAACGATCGTGGCTTGAGGCGCGTAGAGACACTTTCTTTAAAGCGTTATTTGCTCCCACTCGATTAGAGTTGTAATAGGGAATAATTGCAAATCGCTTCCAGGATACAACAATCCTTGCGTGATCAACGACCAACAAAATCGGTGAATCACCCTTGAACTCCTTTGATATTACTACTTGTTCTATGTAACACAATCAGAGAAAAATGAGAAGAGAATACCAATTCAATGTCTGTCTGGTACCCTTGCATCCTTTTATAAGTTATGAGGAGACATCTTGTATTGTGTCTCTTGCTAACCCCTTATCAGGAACAGATGCTTAACATCTTTATACCATAAACAACCTAACTGAAAAGTCACCTTTCAGTTCATTTGTAACTGAATCCCCTTATTGGTTCAAACCAAAATCGGTTAAACAAACAAATGGATGTATCTCTTGCGTGTTTAGTCACTAATGACCTTTTGTATATTTAATCTATAAATATATTGAATACTTGATCATAATATTCAACAACATAAACTCTAAATAGAACTCTTCTAGAACTCTCTAGAACCGGCACAACTTGCTTCGACTTCCAAATATGACACAATGTGTCAACAACGTATGTTGATCCACCCTGACTGTGTCAACAATACCTGTTGACCCACGAACCAAATCACCATATCTTGATTTAACTTCCAACAATAAACAATAAATGACAACTTGTTTCATTCTTATAAATGACAACTTTTTTTTTTTGATCGATAAAGAAAAGAATGCATTGATCAAAAAAAGAGGGGTATGACAGGATTATACCACCCTAACAAGAAAGAAAGCAAACAAAAAAAGAGAACTAAGATGGTAACAGACTACCAATCTCATAAACAATAAGAATACAATCTTACCTCGCGTATTTAAAGTAATGGACAGTTAAGACGACGACTTGGAACTGCCACAAGACGGACAGCTCTAGGTGCAGTGAGTCCAAACACATCCATCATATCCATCTCGCTAGGTTTCATTCCATTAGGTAATTCCCATGAAAAACAATGAACCAAATGAGCTACAGCAGATTCAAGTGCATAAAGCCCGAGTTGCATACCGGGGCATGATCGTCGACCGGACCCAAACGAAAGAAACTCAAAATTGTTACCCTTAAAATCAGCTGCGCCTTCTTTACAAAATCTAGATGGCTTATATTTTTCTGCATCTTCCCATGAATTCTGGTCTCTCCCAATGGCCCATACATTTATCATAACTCGAGAACCCATCGGAATCCTGTACCCATCAACCTCTGTATCTTCAGATGTTTCATGAAGGAGTAACGGTATTGGTGGATGCAATCGTAGTGTCTCTCTAACAGCAAATTTTAAATATGTCAAGTTTTCAAGATCTTTCTCTTGGAGTCTTCTGTCGACACCAACGACTTCATCTAGTTCCTGTTGGACTTTTGATCGATCTTGTGGGCTTTTCATTAGCTCAGCCATGGTCCACTCAATTGCAGATGCAACTGTTTCTGTACCACCAAACATGACATCCTGCAGAGAATCACAACATTCATTTAGCATCAAATCGAAGTGAACCAAATTTTTATTTATTTTTATTAGAGAATCACATATCAAGCACAAAGGTTTGCTAAAAATAAACATTATATTGTTGATGTCACTCTAGTGATAGAGTCGTTGGATGAC
Source organism: Papaver bracteatum (assembly GCA_023529315.1). Classification (NCBI taxonomy): domain Eukaryota; kingdom Viridiplantae; phylum Streptophyta; class Magnoliopsida; order Ranunculales; family Papaveraceae; genus Papaver; species Papaver bracteatum. The sequence continues at coordinate 1,049,749 of JAJJWX010000650.1, forward strand.
ACCAGTGACTTGAGTTCGAAACTCTTCACCACCTAATCTAAAATCTTTACTAACCAAAATAATAAAAAATAATGTATTATACTAAATGAGAACTAGTTGGTAACAAATTTTTTACCGATAAAAAACAAATAATAAAAAAGTACATTATACATACTAACGTATTAAAAGAAGGAAAAAAAACATATTAAAAGAAATGCATGCTTAAAAAAAAAAAGAAAAAACGCTTCAAAAATAAAATAAAATAATAATTATAAAATGGAATGAAATTCAAAACTAATAAATTAATTAGTCAGCTAAAATAAGGTTTACCCACCATAATGATAGCTTTGATGTTATCTCTCGTAAGATTAATGGAACTTTCGTTCTTATTTGCAGCAAGAAGGTCATCAACCATATCAGCTTCTACTCCTAAAGTTCCATCACCATTGTCATTCCGCTTTTGCATCATTTTATTTTCATGTTCATCAATAATACTATCAATAAACCGATCCAAAGATATCCGAGCTTTAACGAGTCGTTTATTTAATCCTTGTGGATCGATCCATCCAAGTCCAGGGAAAAAATCAGCAAGATTAAAAGCACCAAATAGTTTAGAAAACTCTTGCATTATAGAAACAAACTCATCTTGACCCTCGTTTGAAGTTGTTCCAAAAGCAGCTCTAAAAATTATATTCTTCATAAGGTTAAACACTAATTCCCCTATATTAACTGGTGATCCAACTTTAGAATCAATAAACCGAACCATCGACTCAACCTCATCACGTACCGATACCCAAGACTCAGCACGTTTTCTGCTGAACAGATTTACTACACAAATCTTTCTCATTTGACGCCAAAACGGGCCATAATGAGCGAAAGCCATATCAGCACGATCGTAAGTCAAGTATTTAATTGCGATATTTGCTGGACGGTTTGAAAAAATACTGTCTTGGATTTGAAGAACTTGACGAGCCATATCAGGTGTTGAGATTGAAACCATATGAAGAAATCCGATCCTGAGATACATGAGACCATTTTTGCCATGTTGTTTATTCAGTTGAGCAAGTCCGCGATGAGTAAGTTGATCCATCATGAACATGTTGCCTAAAAGTGGTAACCCTTTCGGACCAGGTGGGTATGGAAGCCTTTTACGTGCAGTAACAAAAATAGTCACTGAGGATATGAGTACTGGAAGTATAATGAAGTAGAGTAACCATTGTAAATCAAAAACCATTGCCGCTGATTGTTTTCTTCTCACTTTTTAGTTTTCTCGAATGTCTGATTTTATATTTTGGATTTAGCAACAATACATGAAGTCTATTTATAGAGGGTAGATAGATATTTGTTGAGATAGATAACCCAACAATGTGGGACTAGTAATAATCTCAACAATATCTTTTCAATCCATTCAGATTCCAGAAGGTAGATTTTTCTTCTATTACTAATGGAGATTGTGCCAAGTCGACCAGAAAGGTGCTTATTTTCTCGATTGGAAAATGTATTTGTTTCTATTGCCAGATACTTAAGTTAGCATTGCGTCATCATCCAACCCAAGACCACAGTACTTAGGCAGGTAGGTCCATATGAAATGTTCCTCACAGGCTGGACCACACTGAGCAGCTGCAAAAAATGGTTACTAGACAGGAAAACCGTGGAGCAGAGAACTTGCAATAGGAAAACAGTGGTGCTAGACGTACAGGCCTTGGCTAATAACGCATCCGGCGATATCTCAAGTTTTACTTTGCGCCCGGATGTCTAAATTTTTTGACTGAGATTTTAAACTTGTCGGATATGGTAAAAACATGTTTGGCATTGAAGAGTTTGTGGATTTCCACAACTGGATTGTGATAATCTAGCTTGTTTCATTTTTCTTTTGCACCGGTTAGGTACATCTTAGTCCTACTAATTTGGGCTTCCAAAGCTTTTCTTTCTTTTTCTCGTTGTTCACATGAGGTGAGGTAGACTGGAGATAATGAAAGCCAAGTTGTTCCAGTACCAATAAGATGTGGTGGTAGGTGACAGATTCATCCCCACCGTTGTTTGATACTGTTTTTTTGCCTTGTTGATCCATACTGTTGCAATCTCAAGCTACCTAATATTCATCATTAATTACAAAAGCTAACACTCATGTATAATCAAGATATTGATGTTTAACCTCTAATGTTGTATTTATTTGGGTCATTATCACCGTGATTAGTGTGATATTATCACCTGCCAAATTTTATCCCGAAACCAATTCCAGTAAAGCAAGTTAGCTACTCAACTAATGCAGATCGCAAGCCCCCAGTCCCATGAGTTTAGATTATGAAAATTTGAAATTAAGACAATCTTAATGGTTGGCGGTGCGTGTGTGGTGGTCGAGATCGATTTTCCTTTCGGTACTTTGTTGGGTAACCTTTTGTAAGTTGCAAATGATACTGGACAAGTATCATCTATTCTCACCATCCATCATCAACATCCATTTTGCGCGTTTTCTCCCTTCTTCTTTTTTGACAGTGAAATAAACGCATGTTTTCTCGCCTTTGAAAATGAGAATTGTTCACCCGTAGTTGCATATGAGCAATGATAGAATAGTCAAGGTTTTGGACTTTGGTTGTTTTTTAGTGGAACGTCCACAAACTAAAGAGTGTGCATGATGAAACATTGGCACTAGACCAGTTTTTAAGCTATCTGGGTATAGTGATTACATTTGTCAACTTCCGAGCTAAAGATTTGGTTCTAGAGTGGTACCGACTACGGATTGCTACTTAATTCAAGAGACTGCCTTTATTTCCTTCCGTTTGGTGTGATTGCGAAAGACTACCCTTTCTTCTTAAGAGGTCCAACGAGAAAGGCATGCATAAAGTGATAGCATGCATGTACATGGTCGGATTGGAGTTGCGGTTGCTGATAATTTGAGGGTTGACAACTTGACATCCTACCAAACGAAATCTCCAGTACTGTTGGACCAATTGATCTTAGCAACAGCACCAAATTAATTACTAGCTAATAGGTGGTGTGAGGTAGGAAGGCCTTAGTTCCATAAGAGCACTAAGCAAGGCTTTTACTTATTCTAGTACCTGCATTAGTTTGGTTTGAAAGGGTGTTGCCATTTTGTGCCACTAGGGTCAATAATGCTACTTTTGGTTGTATCAATGGGTGCCTCAAAGAATTGGGGGCTTTGCATGTATAATCAAATATGGCCGAAATTTTGTTTGATTTTTTGAGGGATCTGGCTAACATTTTCAAAATGAAGAAAAATTGGCACGAGGTTATAGCAAAATCCTGTACTAGTGGATACAACTGTACAAGTTTCATCATTAAGTCTATCACAATCACTTGAGAAATTAATGAACGTATTGAATCTTTTGACATTGAATAGTATCTAAAATAATTCACTATTTAGGCTTGTTTATTCAACCCATTAAACAACAGAAATGAGGCCCCTCCTAGTAACGACCACATAAGACTGGGTTTGGAGTCTATCGGGATGGGAAAAATAATCACCTTTACTTTGCCCGTTCAACTGAAAATTTGCCAGAAAGAAAGAAAAATTGAAAATTTGCCAACACTTCGACAAACTAGATTTTTCGTGTTTACTTTTCTTTCTCATCGTCATTCCTTTCGCATGGAAGAAAATTCAAAAACCAAACTGGCAAACACCATGGACACTATAAGACCGTGGTTTGCCGTATTAGGTATTGGTCCTCGCATATGCAGTATAATATGATGGCATTGGTGATACTTGGTAGAACTGAGTAATCTGTAATTCATTGATTGATGGAAAATAAAAATTATAGTAGCAGAAAAACACCCAGTTATAGAGGATAGAGACTATTATATAGTCTTCAAATCAGGGTTTGCAATCAATGTTACCTTGGTAGCAAATCATTCAATATTCACCGTTAGATGAAAACCTGATTATATTCAAGCAAATATCTTTCAACCGTTAGATCGAATTTAGCTTGTTACACACAAATGAAATGTACCTATATTTAAATATGGGTAACCGTACCTAAACGTGTACACTTAGTTGGCTCAACAATAGTTAACCGAAGTTAGCCATATGAACACTTTCATACCAACCTTGTTCATCTTAATCACAACTAGTTCAAATGAAACTAGTAATAGAGTTGTTAAATTTTTTATATTCTCATAGAAGTATACAAGACACAATTGAAGCAAAATCGATGTTGATTCACTTGAATCAATTCATGAACATTATAGCCACGATTTGCAAATATTGCATTCCTTATTATATATAAATGTATTTGTTCACGAATAAACCGATTTTAGAGCTTAACCCACTCAAGTATGGAAACGGGTATGCATACTTAGAGTTCCGGACTTGGTATGTCCGCCAGTATGCGAACGGTTACGCATACTATCGTTCATGACCGAATTCAGTTAAATTCCCGGACTTGAACTGTTAAGCCAGTACATATACGGGTATGCATAATAAGTTCCCGGACTTCAACTGTTAAACCAGTACGCATACGGGTATGCATACTATGGTTCCCAGACTTGGAATAACTTGCAACAGTTAGCATACAAGTACGCATACTGTTCTATATACAATCAATGGTTAATCGTTCTAAACTCCATTTTAATCATTGAAATATTCTTAGAAGGCGGTAATAGCTGTCTCTTTCATTAGGTACATGTTCCTTGTATGAATCTCTTATACTCGTGCCAACTCGACCAGGGTCGGGATTTCCGTGTCAACTGTTCCATTGGGTGGAGTGTTGGAAGAAGGAACATTTCCATTCAAAAGATTCTGACTGGAATTCGGAGTCGTTGAGTTAGATCTAAGACCAACCATTTTGTGAAAATTTGAGATTGCAACCGAGAGATTAATCTCCTATTGTGGTCGCCAATCTGTAGATGGGGAAAAATGATTTGCTGGTTTCTTGGGAAGTGAGGAGACGATGGATCGGATGAGACTCCTCAAACCGAGCAAACTGATTAACCTCACACAGATGCACTGCAAAGGGAGTTCTTAGATTCGAGAGATCAATTTTTAGGACTCCGGCCTAAACCAAGTCAATGGCCATTCCAGAGTCAATTCGGTCACAAAGAGGGAGATGGGTTGATCTGTAGGAGGGAAGATGAGAATTATGTGGGATCAATGATCAAAGATTGTGGATGTATTATGGGTTTCTGCAAGATTGATGAACTGCTGAATGTTGAGTTCGAATAAGCTCTGGTCGATTGATAGAATTTTTGAGAGTGATTGCTCGAAAAATTGTTGTTGTTCAATCGTGGATCCATGGACTTATTTATATTATCAGAATAGTGAACACATTGATCCCTGTAAGTGTGGAGGTTTCTTGAGTGAAAGAGTGGAAAAATGGGAGATCATGGTAAAGTCAGTTTCGTGTCATGTGGAGACTTGACTGATCGTACACCCACTACTTTTGCTAACTCCTTCAACCGTTTGCACGACTTACTCACATTTCTCGTCGTGGATGAACACACGTGCCGTAGGCCGCCAGATCAAAACCCTAAGTGATATCCCCATTTGTGACGTGACTGATGTCTCACGAATCGTGGAGTCAGTTGTTGACTGATTAGACAATGTGTCTAGGTTTTGTTGAATCGAGCATGATCGACTGATGCTCAGTGATTCATGAATGTTAATATTGCTCGTCTGGGAAAATATTGTAAATTCAAAGAGTTGTTGAATATTGAGTTGCGGTTAATATCCGAGTTGACCAGTTGGGCGAATTACTGAATATTGATGAGTTACTGAATATAAATGGATTATTCGAGCAACTGAGCAAATATTGTTCGATTCGACGAATTATTGATAAATTACTGAATATTGATAATTGGGTCAATTATCGGGCAACTGAGCAAGTATTTCTCAATTTGACGAATTATTTATTGGTGACGTGACCCAATAAAATATTAATTAAAATATTGGTAGATTACCAAATATTACATAATTAATCCAGATATTGATTGCTGGATCAACATAAATTTATTAGTGTTTGAACTTGTTCAGAATGATGATTCGTGGAGCGTTTTGTTTGAAACCCTAATTTTTGAGCAATTGTTCGACAAATGACGAATTGCTAAAAATAGGTCATGAGTGGGGGAGGGACCGACCACATGGGATAATGGACGACCATGTGATGCCCGAGTGCTCGTGAGAGCATTAGGTCATAAAACCTAATTTATGGAGAAGTGAGGGACCGACCAAGAGGGCATGAAACCAGCCCTTGGTGGTCGTGAGACTAGCTGATGGTCGATTGAGCAAATTTCAGGTTGGTTGGAAAGAGTTTGGGCCCAATATGAGCAATTGAGCAAATTAGGTCAAAATTGTGAATATGTGTAGGACCATCTTTGTGTAAGACTTAGGGCCGGCCTTGGTCGGTCAAAGAGGCATGCCCGTGTCACCATAATGTCTGTGTCTCAGTCCTAAGAGCCTCGGTCTTTTCTGATGTGCGTTTGGGAAATATCTCAGATTTTCAGAAGAGTTTGATCTTTGACTGAAATTCTTGATTTTGCCCGAATGAGCAAGTAGAACTTTGCTTGTTTGATCAAAATTTGGAAAATATTAAAGTAGTGATATTTTATTGTTTGGCGTGAGTAGCCTAGTCGGTCGTGTGACCATGTTGACTTTTTGGCTTTTTCATGGTTTGAGCAATATTTAAGAAAATATGAAGAAACCATGATTTTTGCTCAAACTGCGGAGTTTCATGAGATGTAGAAATAATAATAAAATTAGGATTTGGAAAATGTGGGACCGGCCACGGCCAAGGCATGGTCGGCCGGCTAGGAGCCCGGTCCCGTGACACTTTTCCTGATTTTATATTATTTTTCATGATACGGGGGAAATTCTATGAAACCAAGGAGTTTTGTTGAAACCATGAAATTTCCACGAGATGAGGGAAATAATAATAATAATATTAGGGTTTGGAAAGTGTGGGACAGACCACGGCCAAGGCATGGTCGGCCGGATAGGAGCCCGGTCCCGTGACACTTTCCCCAATTTTATACTCCCTCTGTTCCACTTTAGACGAGTGATTAGGGTTATTTTTTTGTTCCACATTACTTGATAGTTTTCATATTTTTCCCACAAAACTACCAACATTACCCTAACATTTTGTCTTGGAACCATAAATTTATTTTCAATTACACTAATAGCAATTAATGTTTGAAGATTTTTCTCAAGGGTATACATAGAAAACTTTTATATCTCTCTCTATTTCTTAATCTACGTGTAAACTCCTAAAACATCAACTAAAGTGGAACGAAGGGAGTATTATTTTTCATGATATGGGGGAAATTCCATGACACCAAGGAGTATTGTTGAAACCATGAAATTTCCATGAGATGAGGGAAATCATAATAATGAAATTAGGGTTTGGAAAGTGTGGGACCGGCCACGGCCAAGGCATGGCCGGCTAGGAGCCCGGTCCCGTGATACTTTCCCTAATTTTATATTATTTTCATGATAGGGGGCAATTCCATGAAACCAAGGAGTTTTGTTGAAACCATGAAATTTCTATGAGATGTGGGAAATAATAATAATAAAATTAGGGTTTGGAAAGTGTGGGACCGTCCATGGCCCGGTCTCGTAACACTTTCCCTAATTTTATATTATTTTTCATGATACTGGGGAAATTCCATGAAACCAAGGAGTTTTGTTGAAACCATGAAATTTCCATGAGATGACGGAAATAATAATAATAATAATAAAATTAGGATTTGGCAAGTATGGGACTGGCCACAGCCAAGGCATGGTCGGCCGGCTAGGAGCCCGATGTTGTGACACTTTCCCTAATTTTATATTATTTTTCATGATACGGGGGAAATTCCATGAAACCAAGGAGTTTTGTTGAAACCATAAAATTTCCATGAGATGAGGAAAATAATAATAATAAAATTAGGGTTTGGAAAGTGTGGGACCCGCCATGGCCAAGGCATGGCCGGCCGTCTAGGAGCCCGGTCCCGTGACACTTTCCCTAAGTTTATATTATTTTCCATGATACGGGGGAAATTCCATGAAACCAAGGAGTTTTGTTAAAACCATGAAATTTCCATGAGATGAGGGAAATAATAATAATAATAATAATAAAAGACTAGGGATTGTAAGGTGTGGGACCGGCCACGGCTAGGGCATGGACGGCTGGCTAGGTTGCCCGGTCTCGCAACACCTTTCCCTATTTTGCATTATTATTTCTCATGAATCCGTGAAAATATGGAAAAACCGTGAGTTTTGCTTAAACAAGGAAAGTTGCTAGAGTGAAGGAGTTTTCATGAGTTTATGAAAATAATAAAATATGAAAAAATAATAAAGGAGGCATGGCCGACCACGGCTAGGGTACGGCCGGTCAGGCGGTGGGCCCGGTCCATGAGCTCATCTTTATTATTTTAATATTGTTATTCTTTCCTGTTTTGTGTAGGATTCCTCGTTTGTCCATGTTTTCGAATGCTCGTTCGTGCATTTGAGTACTCGTTCGTGCATCATTGTCGAGTACACATGCACCATTTTATGGGGCTTACTCAGTGGTAGTCCAGATACCCTATTGTTGAGTATTTATTACTAATTTATGAAATTCAGTGGAAAATGATTCATGAAACTGAGTAATAAAAGTGAGTAGTTATCTATTATGAATTCATAGGATCAGCCGTGGATTCGACCATGAATTCAGAATAATAAAGCGAGTATTACCATTTTATGGGATCGTGGATTCGACCGTAGAATCGGAGTAATGAAATTATCTATTACCATTCCATGAGATCAGCCGTGGATTCGATCATGAAATCAGAGTAATTAGATAAAATAGATTATATTCTAGGAATTCAGTGGTGAATGTCACGGTAAAATCAATCTATTTCAGAAGGGATATTAGTCAGTTAAAGCGTCATATTCGTTCTGAAAGGTGCATAGTCAGGGGACGACTGGTATCCTGAAGGCGTTATTGCTCTCAATCTTACGGAGAACTACCTAGATATATACACGGTCTCTCTACATAGTCAGGGAACAGTGAGTATCACCGACGTACTGAAGGCGTTATTGCTCTCAATCTAACGGAAAACCGCCCAATTGTTCTTCTATGTAGAGGGGGGTCTCTCTCATTTAGTCAGAGAACAGTGAGTATCACCGACGTCCTAAAGGCGTTATTACTCTCAATCTTACGGAAAACCGCCCAATTATGTTATTCTACATAGAAGGCATGATAACATGCGAGGCATCAAACGCTTAGTTAGTGGAGGCCTTTCGAGAAGCATATTCACCATGGCTTCGTAAAATATGAATCGTCACATGCTCGAAGCCGTATCAGAAACATGCAGTATCATGATTTTACGGTTTTGACCTTTGTTGAAAATCCACCATCAACATTAAGTCCCCTGCTTAGTGAGGGACAGTCATGTTCCGCAGTAAGCATTAGATGATGATTTTCAGCCAACAAGATCGGTGGTTGAACTCAGCCGTACAAAGATAGCTTCAGAATCCTTGATTTGCTCCAATGGTGTCATGTACGAGCAAATGCACAGATAAGGACCCCGATAGCAAGGTAGAGTATCATCCCGTGAGCACGGAGAGATGAGACACTGCTGATTTGAGCGCCCGGAGGCTTAGTTTTGGTCAGTTTAGGATTTATGGGCCCGAGCCCAAAAAAGGAAACCCATGTTTTATTAGGTTTTGGAAATAAAATTAATATAAAAGGGGAGACACCCTAAAAATTTATTATTATTTTTTGTGTGACCGACCATCTCTTCCTCAACCTCTCGTCCGAGCAGAAGATTTTTTTTTTTGTGCACACCGGAGCTCCATCGTCGACTGCCGCCGACCGATTTCCCGCGAACCCCGACACCGACAGCGGTACGTGAATTATTATTATTTTATTTTTTTTGCTGTGCGTTTGGTATTTTTCATGAGTTGTTCATAACACAAATTTTTCATGCAAGCATGTATATGTAGGTTTTATGAAATTTGTTGCTTTTGAAAATACGTATGCCCGTTCGTTCAATAGCTTAAGAAACTAGCAATAATCCCTAATATGAAAGAGATACATATATTATTGAATAGACGTGGTCTAGTTGTAGTAGAGAAAATTTTGTTTATGAGGTTTCATGAAAAATCCAAATTTGTTTTCGAAGCATGAACTTTCACAAATACTTTTAGGAACGCATGTTCGTTCGTAGTAACATTATTAAACAATGATCCTTAGGGGTAGATGAAATTTTGAAAAGACCTGTAGTTTATGATAAAATTTATTTGAGAACTTTCAAAATTTTATTTGGAATATGTGGACTTTTACAAAAATAGAAAAGACCCTCTTTTCGTAGATGAATGCTCATTTGACCAAAAAAGTTTTTTTATTTAATATTTACGTGAGTTATTAGCTCACGGAAAAGAATTTTTTTTTCTTAATTACGTGACTTATTCACGTTTTTGTTTTTAAGAAAAATCAAATTTTGATTTACTAAAATTGTTGAAAGCAAACAATATTTCTATGAGTTGATGAGTTCGTAGTATATGTATGAGTTTGACGATTTTATAGTGTACGTACACGTAAAAAATCAGCGAATGTTCACATGGAAGGTTATGTGAATTGTTTTTAGTTTCGTGAAAAATAAAAAGTCAGTGTCGACTCTTGAATGGTAGATTTTGCTTGTCTTTGAAGGTTTGAAAGAACGAGCAAGTTTTTGGGGTTTTACGTTATTATCACTAAGTTCGTGAAATCGTAAATAGGTAAGAGTTGAGGATTACCATTTTTGTCGTTAATCCAATATTGACATATCTGTAATTGTGTGGTTCTGGTTCCAGATATTGATGACTTCCAGCAGCATTGATTATGATTATGATTATTCCTCTAGCTCTTCTGAAGAGGATTCTAAGACTTCTGCGGCCAAAGCACGTGTTAGGACGACTCATGTTAAGAAGATGGTAAATAGCACGCCCCTCAACAATCTAAAAGCCGCCCGTGATGAACTCTTGAAGAGAAAATAAAAGGAGGAGATATTTGCTGAGTATCGAGAGAAGAGACGCCGAATTCAAAGGAAAAGACTAAAAGCCGAGGAGAGACTCCGATCCCGTCCTGATGGTGTAGCCTCAAACTCAGATGCTAAAGAACAAGAACCTGTATGAGAGCCGATGGAACGCAAAAGCAGGCCATATTCACCACACAGGAAGATTGAACGACAAGTTAAGGCTGATCTCCAAGCTGAATGTGATAAAGGCGATTTACTGGATGCAACATATGGCGACATCGAGGAATAATTCCCTGATGGTTCGGACAGTGACTCCGAGAAAGAGTCTGAAGAGGATGATGATGATAATAATGAATCAGACACCGATGATGACAACGATGAATCCGACAATTCTGATGATTAGTCTTGCTTGCGAATATTTCTGAGATCATTTATTTTCTGTTGAATTAGACATTATCCTACTATTTGAATAGTTTGACTGTAGAGATATTTAGAGACTCTTATTTTTTGAACAATCCATTATCATATTTTCTACCCCGTTCTTTTATGCTTCTATCCGAATGAATCCGTATCCATGCATGTGAGAATTAGTCGTAATCTTCTATGATTGTGCGAGCAAACCAAAAAAATGTGACTTCACAAAATTAGTCAAAGTATCGACCAGTTGAACTGTCAGTCCCCAGTATCTCATTCTTCTTCCATATTGCCAACAAAATCTAGTTCGAGATTCAGAGTCTCAGTGTAAATCACAACTGATTTGATCATTCGTAGAAGGTAAGTATTCACAATCTTCTGTTTTGACCTTCCACAAGCTCCCCTTATTAGTTATCCGTCTTCAATCTATGAACGCCGTGAAGTCTAAAGCTCAACTACACATTCTATCTTAATCCGAGACATAGCTATATGTAGACTGGATATCAAGACTTATAGTTTTGACAATTAAACTTGACAAACAAGCTTGAGATAGAAATGCTTGCGATTTCGACCGAGCAGTGATCTAACAAAGTCTTTAAGTCGTTAACCTATAATGGTTTTCTAAAAAACCTAAGATGAAGGAGAATCGACTATAATCGCAACTAGTATCACACAGGAGGTGTGGGGATTAGGTTTCCCAGTTGCTAGAGTTTTCCCTTATATAGTCTTGAAATCAGGGTTTGATAGCTTTGAAACAAAGCAATCAATATTCACCATTAGCTGAAATCCTGATTTAAGATTCAAGTTAAGTTTGCTTAAAACTAAAGCAATATCTCTCTACCGTTAGATGGTCTTAGCTTGTTACACACAAATGAAATATACCTTCATTTAGATATGGGTAGCCGTACCTAAACGTGTACATTAAGTTGGCTCAATAACAGTTAACCGAAGTCATCCATATGAACACTTTTGTATTACATCTTAACACTTTTGTATTAACCATATTCAAATTAATCTAATTGTGTTTCTCAAAGAGTTGTTCAATTATTTATTTTCTCATAGAAGTATACAAGACAGAATTGAAACAAAATCGGATTGATTCAAAAGAATCAGTTCATGAACACTTTAGCCACGGTTTGCAAAGATTGCATTCCTTAATATATAAATGTGTTTGTTCATGAGTTTGAAATCATACTTAATCGATTTTAGAACTTAACCACATAAGTTTGCAATCCGGTACGCAAACTTAGGTTCCGTTCTTTGATCTTTTCTGACTGTTCGCAAACGGGTACGCATACTGTCATTTCAGACCGAACTCAGGTGAAACAGTTTGCAAATGGGTATGGAAACTTGCTTCCTAGACTTTAACAGTTAAAATCGTGCGCATACAGGTATGCATACTTGGTTCCCGGAACTGAATTATTCTTACAACAGTTTGCATATGGGTATGCATGCTATGCTATATACAGACAATGATTAATTATTCTAAACTCCCATTTCAATCATTGAAACATTCTTAGAATACGACAATAGCTGTCTCACACAAACTATTAGCTTATAAGCAATTTTCAAGTGATCGAATGATTAATACGAAACATTACGAGTCTACATCAAATGAATTTCTCACACAAATCATGTAAGATGTTCCAGGGCGATTTTCACATGTAATGATGAACGTAGTTAAACAAAAAAGCTTTCCAACACATATTTCGAGAAAGATATAAGCGATTTAAACTCAGCTCGAAATATCAAATGTGCATAATGTAAAGTCTATATAGTTATACGACTTAGTCTCAATACGGGATAGAATATAATAGACTTCTGAGTGATAGACGAGTTCAAGTCTCCACATACCTTTTGTTGATGAAGTTCCTCCAAGATCCCCTTAGTAGACCTTCGTATTCAATCGATGAACTCCCTGAAATCTAAAACTCAACTACACATTCTATCCTAATCCGAGACATAGCTATAAGTAGACTAGAAATCAAGACTTATAGTTTTGACAACTAAACTTGACAAACAAGCTTGAGATAGCAATGCTTGCGAGTTCGAACGAGCAGGTGCTCTAACTAACTCCCCTTTGTGAATTTTAGTGACAAAACTATCAATACATATAGATTACAAAATAAATAAACTTAGTAGCTTCTCATCCAAATGCTTGATTTCCTTGGTTCTTCAACATTCCTTGAATTCTTCGTCGCTCCAAGTACTCAAGTGATTCTGAACGTGTTCAACTTAGTATCATAGTTGTTGAAGATTCGTAGCCATAACAATAAGAAAACAGTTGTTCTCAATTATTGTTATACAGTGTCATAGTATTATTACACAACATCAAAGTTCAATTGTATCACAACTTTGACAATAATACTATGGTGATATGTATCACTCCCCCTTAGTCAATACTCCATCTCACAATGAAAACCACTCCCCCCTTACATAATGATCCGTCAACCATATGTATGTAGTGTGAACTACAAAATAATTCTCTCCCTTTTTGTCAATATAAATTTGCAAAGGTACGAAAACTAGCAGGATCATAATAAAATTCTCAAAGAGATTATTCATGACTAAAAGAGAACATGACAACTTTGTTTCGATGATTTCACATAGTCGAAACTCAGTGTATTCATCAAGGAGTTTATAAAGATACAAGATAACTCCTACAATATTCCACAGCTGCACTCCCTATAAAGATTTGGAAATTAAGCATAATTTCAATTAAGAACTCTCCCCCATAAAATGTCATTTCCGAAAGACAACAAGAGCGACCTTACTTTTACAAGAAAAGAAGGATTTCTTTGGACATTAACAAATCACATGGAACACGAATTTATATCCAGAAAACTCAATTAAATTAACCACAAAGGAATCGGCATGATTAATTTAATCAGAAATACTCAACATAAGAAAACTTGTGGAGCCATACGGTACTTTCACATAAAAGTGGATCAGGGAAAGATCAATACTGCGAAATATACAAAAGTTCATTCTATATTTTATCAATATTTGCATAAAGACATAATATACTTAATTTTTGACATATATGGGACAATCATAGTTCACGAACGTAAACACGCATATCCCGTAACATTATTTGCAATATATGAAACCAATAAAGATTAATACTGCAAAATCATCTTCCAAATAACTTAGTATTTAAATAAATAAATCTAAAATATTGCAAGATGAAAATCGTTGGCAATAGTTATGTGTAATCACAATATTTGTTATTTCAAACCCTAGTTATCCTTCTTAAAACACAAGAATAAATATTCATATTCTAGACTGATGTCGAACCAGGGACTTCTGAATTTTAAGAGTTCTTAGAAAAATAGCCTTTATTTGCTAAATATCCTTCGTTGTTTCCTTCAACTCTTCAAGAACACCAGAGCACTTACGAAGATTAGAGGGGATACCCTTGGTTTCTTCATATTCTTCCTTTTTTCTCTTCAAAGTTGTAGAGGAAAGAGATTTATCTTTTCCCTTCATAATTGATGGCTTAAAAATCATATTAACATATTTTTCATCAAAATATATGATATTCAAATATGGAATTGTGAGAAAAATACACAATTCAGGCTTTACAAGCGATCTTGTGATAAAAAGAGTTTTCAGGGAAGGAAAAAGAATGTAGTGTTACATAACCTATATACAGAGTAAGATTCACGTACGACGAACTCTTAACCCTAAAGAAGGTATAATTGTCGATTTTAACCCTCTTTCAATGAGCAAAAGGGAAACCTTTTCAATACCAATTTATGATATGAAAATATCAACAGAATTCTAGAAAACAAAAAGAAAAAAAAATAAAACAACAAAAATCTTCTTTTCCTAAAGCCTGATTTGTGCTCAGTTCCTGTATCTTTGACCGGGCTCATGAGACAAGATACACCTTCAACATAATTAAGTTGTGTTGGGGTGAACAATAATTTTCCACCATACAATTCTTGTACAGAATTATTAATACCCTTTTTCGTAGATTGTTTGGACCTTGTTCTTTTCTGTAAAGGTGTATCTTTTCCTTTAGAAATTAGCTTCTTCGGAGAAGTGTTGAGTTTACATACCTCAGATGAATTCGACTTCTGAACAAGTTTGAGCTTATTTGCTAATCAATTTTCTCTCTGTTGAAGTTTGTTGACATATCTTATTTTATTTTTGTACTCGAAACACTTAAAAAGTTCATGACCCTTAAAAGTACAATAAGAACATGTCAATATGAAGGACGGTTTAGACACCATAGCTGATCATGCTTCTAAACAAATTGAGGTACTAGAAACATGTGAGATAGAATTTTTAGTAGACAGGGAAAAATCTATTTTATCCTCCAAAGTGGTTGAAGAAGTTTCTCCAGGAAGCATATCAATATTGGTGTATGTATTGTTGCAATTATCAAAATCAATATTTTCACTAAGAAGTGCAACACTTGATTTTTCATCTTCATTTGAATCATAATGATCAGACATTTCATCAAGAGTTGCAGCAAGACCTTTGTTCCCAGTGTATTTTCTACGATTTGGACACTCGTTTGAAAAATGACCAAAACCATTACACTTGAAGTACTGTGTCATATCCTCATCATCAATATCGACAGTATCCCTGTTTTTATGAGGGGCACGATCATGAGGTTTGACTGATGACCTGGGTTTATCTTTGATGAACCGTTTATTTCTCTTTAAAATGAGATCTCTAAACTTTCTTGTGATCAGTGAGACTGAGTTGTCAAGATCTTCATCTGATAAACCAGTCTCAATAGGATCAACTAGAGAGTTTCCAACACTTTTACTTTTGTCAAGTAATTTAGTGTTATTTCGTGCTTTGAAAGAAATATCCTTCCCATATTTGGATGTATACTCGTGATCAAAGATCATTAACTTCCCAACAAGAGTATTTATGTAAATTATATCAAGGTTATTTCCTTCAACGATGTCATATTTCTTAGAATCATATCTATCTGGCAACGATCTGAGAATTTTCATCACAATGTCCTTTTCAGGAATAGTCTTACCCAATGCAGAAGATGCATTAACAATTTCAGACATTTTGTGATTAAACTCATCAAATGAATCTTCATCAGCTATACGAAGGTTTTCCCAATCAGAATTTAAGTTTTGAAGCCTAGCTTTCTTTTCAGAGGTATTCCCTTCAAATCTTGTTTCTAAGATATCCCAAACATCTTTAGACCGAGTACATATAGTCACATGGTGCTGAAGATCTGGGGTAATGGCATGTATGATAGCATTTAAGTCGTCAGAATTTTGCTTTGCAGCAAAAATCTCATCAGGCTCATACCTACCAATATCCTCTGCAACTGTTACACCGTCTACTGTAACCAATGGAGGATTATATCCATTTACAACATAAACCCATGATTGAAAATCACGTGCTTAGAGAAAGGAACGCATAACAATTTTCCACCTTAAGTAATTCGAGTCATCGAAGACTGGCGGTACATTTATAGAGATAATGCTTCTGTTCATAGAGTCATATTGCTACAAACACAGACTTATGAGGTCGTTAACGTGTTTGCCTACTCTGATACCAATTGAAAAATCGAGGGTACAAAAACAACACCCAATATTTCATTAGGCAATCTGTATGGACTAACTCCAATATAATTCCAAGGGAATCAACTAGACAGTCAGACTCAATCAAGGAAATATATCTAAAAGTTATATCTCAGTTTCTCATTATAATCAGCAAATCAAACAGATAAAAATCCGCGAACTTGATTATTATGAGAAACAATTTGAACGGTACTAAAGACCAATTTTCAATTGTCAATCGATTTCAATCAACAACCAAAGGTTGGATTTACTAATTGATTGAACTATGCACAACCTATGGTATTTCAATTATATAGAAAATATTATACGGAAAAGAAATAACACAGACACCAGAAGTTTTGTTAACGAGGAAACTGCAAGTACAGAAAAACCCTGGGACCTAGTCCATATTTGAACACCACGCTGTATTAAGACGCTACAGACTCTAGCCTACTACAAGTTAACTTCAGGCTGGAATGTAGTTGAGCCATAACCAATCTCACATTAATCAAGTTATAGTCGTGTTCCTTAAGTATCTATATCCCAGCAGGACTCTACACACTTGATTCCCTTAGCTGATCTCACCCACAACTAAGAGTTGCTACGAACCAAATTCTAAGACTTTATAAACAAATCTGTCTCCCACGGAAAAGTATATTCAGATATATAAATTTGTCTCCCACAGAAAAACCTACGAAGTTTTTGTTCCGTCTTTTGATAAATCAAGGTGAACATGAACCAATCGATAATTCTAGTCTTATATTCCCGAAGAACAGACTAGAAATATCAATCACCTCACAATAACTTAACTATATGTTAGTAGAACAAGTTATTATGGAATCACAAAGAATGAGAAGAAGAGCTTTGTGATTACTTTTTATATCTTACCTATCGGTGATAAATCTTGAGCAAATCTTATAGAAGATAGTACTCAATACGATAGAACAAGTAAGATCAAAACACGCAACTACAGAGAAAATATCTAGTTATGTCTTCAGAATCGCAATGAATTCTCCAAGTCGTTAACCTATAATGGTTTTAGGAAAAACCTAGGTTAAAGGAGAATCGACTCTAGTCGCAACTTGTATCACACATGAGGTATGGGGATTAGATTTCCCAGTTGCTAGAGTTCTCCCTTATATAGTCTTCAAATCAGGGTTTGATAGCTTTGAAACAAAGCAATCAATATTCATCGTTAGATGAAACCCTAATTTAAGATTCAAGATAAGTTTGCTTAAAATCATAGCAATATCTCTCCACCGTTAGATGGTCTTAGCTTGTTACATACAAATGAAATATACCTTCATTTAGATATGGGTAACCGTACCAAAACGTGTATATTGAGTTGGCTCAATAAAAGTTAACCGAAGTTAGCCATATGAACACTTTTGTATTAACCACATTCAGCTTAACACTTATAGATCAATTGATAATCAAATGAATCTAATTGTGTTACTCATAGATTTGTTCAATTGTTTATATTCTCATAAAAGTATACAAGAAATAATTGAAGCAAAATTGGATTGATTCAAAAGAATCAGTTCATGAATACTTTAGCCACGGTTTGCAAAGATTGCAATTGATTAATATATAAATGTATTTGTTCATGAGTATGGAATCATACTTAACCGATTTTAGAACTTAACCACATAAGTTTGCAAACGGGTACGCAAACTTAAGTTTCGGACTTTGATCTTTTCCGAAAGTTCGCAAACGGGTACACATACTATCGTTATGGAGCGAACTCAGGTGAAATAGTTTGCAAACGAGTACGCAAACTTGGTTCCCAGACTTTAATAGTTAATACCGTTCACATAAGGGTATGCATACTTCGTTCCCGGACCTGAATTATTCTTACAACAGTTTGTATACGGGCATGAATACTGTGTTATATCCAGACAATGATTATTTTTTCTAAACTCCCATTTCCATCATTGAAACATTCTTAGAAGACGACAATAGCTATCTCACACAAACTATTATCTTATAAGCAATTTTCAAGTGATCGAATGATCAATACGAAATATTCCGAGTCTACATCAAATGAGTTTCTCACACAAATCATGTAAGATATTCCAAGGCGGTTTTTATGTGATCATATTTTGACTTTCATCAAGAATAATGATGAACGTAGTTAAGAAGCTTTACAACACATATTTCTAGAAAGATATAAGCGAGTTAAACTCAGCTCGAAATATCCAATGTGTATAATGTAAAGTTTATATAGCTATGAAAAAGCGGGGGTCTAACAACCACACCCAATATTTCGATTAGCAATCTGTATGGACAAACTCCAACATAATTTCTAGAGAATCAACTAGACAGTCAGACTCAATCAATAGAAAATATATCAAAAAGTTATTATCTCAATCTCTCAATTTGATCTTTACTCAAGCAAATAGAAATCTGCGAGTCTTTATCAAAGAGAGATAACTTGGATGGTACCAAAGACCAATATCCAAGTGTCAATCAATTTAAATCAATAACCAAAAGGTCGGATATTCTAATTGATTGAACAACGCACAACCTGTATTATTTCAATTATATAACAAAATATAATGCGGAAAAGAAATAACACAGACACCAGAATTTTGTTAACGAGGAAACCGCAAATGCAGAAAAACCCCGGGACCTAGTCCAAATTAAACATTCACTATATTAAGCCGCTACAGACACTAGCCTAATCCAAGCTAACTTCAATCTGAACTGTAGTTGAACCCCAACCAATCTCACACTGATCCAAGGTACGGTTATGCTCCTACGCCTCTGATCCCAGCAGGATACTGCACACTTGATTCTCTTAGCTGATCTCACCCACAACCAAGAGTTGCTACGACCCAAAGTCGAAGACTTTAATAAACAAATTTGTCTCACACAGAAAAGTCTACAAGGATAGATAAATTCGTATCCCACGAATAAACCTATGAGTTTTGTTCCGTATTTTGATAAATCAAGGTGAACAAGAACCACTTGATAAAACCAGACTTATATTCCCGAAGAACAACTCAGTTTTATCAGTTACCTCACAATAAACTTAATCGACGCAACGAAGAAGATTATTGAGGAATCACAAACGATGAGTCGAAGTGTTTGTGATTACTTTTATATCTTGCCTATTGGAGATAGAAATCTCAAGCCAATTATTACAATTATACTCGTACGATAGAAGATACAAGATCAGATCACACAACTACGATAAAAGTAGTACCGGTCTGGATTCACTATCCCAATGAAGTCTTTAAGTCGTTAACATGGTTTTAGAAGAACAAAACCAAAGGTTAAAGGAAAATCGACTCTAGCTTAGCAAACTAGTATCACACAAAATGTGTGGGGATTAGGTTTCCCAGTTGCTAGAGTTCTCCCATATATAGTCTTTCAAATCAGGGTTTGCAATCAATGTTAGCTTAGTAACAAATCAATCAATATTCACCGTTAGATGAAAACCTGATTAGATACAAGCTAATATTTATCAACTGTTAGATCGAAAACATAGCTTGTTATACACACATGTACTGCACGTTTGTAGGCTTGTGAAAACCATACCCAAACTTGTACATTAGTTGGTTCAACACTAGTTAACCAAATGGTTAGCCAAATGATAACTTTCATATCAACCATATTCTTCTTTACCATAACTAGTCCAAATGACTCAAATGAACTAGTTAGAGAGTTGTTCAATTGCTTAGATCTTTATGTACTACACACGACACAATTGAAGCAAAAACGATGTGATTCACTCGAATAGATTCATGAACTATAAACCCACGGTTTGCAATAGCATTCCTTAGTTTATTAAGAAAAGTTCACAAACATCGTTTTTAGACATAACCTAATCAAGTTTGCGGACTGGGTTTGCGGAGAAATTATCGGGTTGGAGAACTACGCCAGTTTGCGGACTAGGCTCGTGGACTGAGTTTGTATGCTGAGTTCGCGGACTGAGCTCACGCACTACTCCGGTTTCACTTGATCAACAAATTTCGCAAACTTCGGTTCAAGCACTAAGCACTAAGGACTTATACATATATGTGTTACCACAACAATGCTTATATCCTCCAATGGTTATATTGTCTAACCTCTCATTTCAATCATTGAAACATTCTCAGAGGGGTTTATATAGTTGTTATTCACAAACTATTTTTCGTCAGAGCAATTTCCAAAATGATTAAAACATAACATGACTTTCGTCACTAGGTAAAGATGAACTTGGCTAAAGCGAAAGCTTTACCAACACATATTTCTAGAAATACATAAGCGAGATATACTCAGCTCGAAATATCATATGTGTATATTCTTAGTCTATATAGTAATACGACTTTTGTCTCAAGATAGGAGATAGAATAGATAGACTTTTGAGTGATAGATAAGTTCAAGTCTCCACATACCTTTTAGTCGATAAAGATCCACTGGTTCCTTGAGTAGTCCTTCGTCTTGTATGATGATCGCCATGGAGTTCTTGAGCTCAACTACACTTTCTATCCTAGTCCGATACCTTAGCTATAGTAGACTAAAAATCAAAGACTTTATAATTTTGATCACTAATATTGACAAACATGCTTGAGATAGCAACGCATGCGAGTTTGACCGAGCAATGCTCTAATAATCTCCCCCTTTTTCAATTTTAGTGGCAAAACTATTAATACATATGGAATACAAAATATATAATATAAAATAAACTTTGTAGCTCATATTCCACATGTCATCTAATCTTCAACAATACTCAAAATCTTCTTCACTTCCAAGTAATCCAATGATCCCAAAGGTTGTAAGTTTAGCACCATCGTTGTTGAAATCCATAGCTATAACAATGAGAAAACAAGGGTTCTCAATCATTGTTATACAATGTCATAGTATCATTACACAACTTCAAAGTCCAATTGTATCACAACTTTAAAAACAATACTATGGTGATACTTCACTCCCCCTTAGTTAATACTCTATCTCACATGGAAATCACTCCCCCTTAAATAATGATCCAAAAACCATATGTATTTGTAGTGTGAACTACATATTAATGCTCCCTCTTTTTGTCAATAAAATTGGCAAAGGTACAAGAATGGGGTCCTAATGAAATTTTCTTAAGAGAAATTTCATGACCAAAGGTAAATGTATATCATCTTGTTTAGATGCAATCATAAATCCGAAGCTAAATGCATTCATCAAGGAGTCTATAAAGATACAAGATAACCCCTATAATATTCCACAGCCGCACTCCCCGCAAAGATTTGGCAATTACGCGCAAGTTCAAAAGAACTCTCCCCCATTAAATGTCATTCCCAAGGGAACAACAAGAGCGACCTTAATTTCAAAAGAAAAGAAGGATTTCTTTAGACTCAACAAATCACATACAAGTATGAATTTGGAATCCAAAAAGAAATATTCAATCATATTAACCAAAGCGAACCAAGATTAATTTGACTAAATATGCTCAACACAAGTAAACTTATGGACGCTTAAATCAATTAGATCAATCACAAGAAAACTCGCAACTAATCTAATTGTCATACTCAACCAAACTAATTACAAAAGTAATCAATTTAATTGGTCACACTCGACATAAGAAAATCTATGGATCAATGACTAAGTTAATCATGAAAAAATAACTCAGTCAAAAAGATGCTCAAACATAAGAAAACTTATGGAGTGCAAACTAAATAATCCCACAAGATGATTAATTTAGTTCAATCATGTTCAACATAAGGTACCTTACGGAACAACTAAGCTAATCACAAAAGCAATCAACTTTTGTTATTTTAGTGCTCAAGATAGGACACTTCATGGAACAACACAGTATTTACACAAAGATTGTGGATCGGAGGATCGACCTTATACCGTGGAATAATCAAGGATTCATTATATTTTCATCAACATTTGCACAATGAAACACAATAGCCATACTCCTTGAATCACAAAAGAATTTAACCTATCTTATATCAATAATTGACAATATAGGCTTAACTTTTGTGTTTGTCAAAAGTTTATTCATTCTTTTATCAATACTTGCATATCAATTCACGAACGACTTTACTTTTAACAAAATATGGGATAATCAAGTTCACGGATGTAAACACACATATCCCATAACAATATTGCAATATATAAAATCAAAAAGATTATACTGCAAAAATCATCTTCCAAACAAGTTTAGAATTTAAGCCAATAAATCTAAAAACAAGAAGATGAAAACTTTGGACATAGCTATGTGTAATCACAATAATGTCTATTCCAAACACTAGTTATTCTTCTAAACAAAACAAGAAAAATAGAAGATTTACTAGCCAATAAGACCTTTGAAGAATTCTTTATCGTCCCCGAACTCCTTGTCGTCAACAACCATTGGAACATAAGGTTCATTAAGGTAGGAGCTTATATCAATAAACCTTCTAGGTTGCTATTGTCGAACCAGGGCCTTCTGAATCTCATGAGTCTTATACACAAAAGCATTTATCTGTTGAATCTACTTTCGCAACTCCTTCATCACTTCAAGAACATCAGAAAACTTCTGAGAATTTGAAGGAACAGATCTTGGCTTCCTCACATTCCTTATTTTCCTTTTCAATGTAGGATTCAATGGAGATTGTTCTTTTTCCTTTATGATTTATGACTTATTAATCATATTATCGTCCTTTCCATCTAAAGACATCATTCATGGAGAGTCCATGAACGTATGGGTTTGTGAGAGGAATTCACAATTAACTCAATAAGTAGTCTTGAGATAAAAAGAGGTTTTTAGAGAAGGAAAAGGAATGTAGGGTTCGAAACCTTTAAACATGTTCGTAAACAACCAACTCTTAACCATATGAAGAGTAGAATTGTCGATAGTACCCTTTCTTTTATTTGATAGACAAAAAGGAAGACAAATCTAAGAAAAATAAAACTTCTCCTAAAGCTTGTGAGGTACAAAATCATTGTCTCTTTTAATCAGGCACATGAGACAAGATTTTAAAAACAACACAATCATGTTGTGTTGTGGTGAACAATAATTTGTCCACCAATTTTCTCTTGGGAGGAATTCACAGACCTCTGTCTATCAAAACTATTTGACCATAATTTCTTCTCTAATGGTCTTAGTTTATCCTTGGAAACTAACTTCTTAGACGAAGATAAATCTTACATACCTCAGTGTTCTTCTGAGCAAGTTTAAGCTTTCTTGCTAGATGATTTTCTCTTCGTTAAAGTTTGTTGACATGCCTTTGTTGGTGTTTGAACTTGTAACACTTTGAGAGTTCATGTCCCTTTAATGAAAAATATGAGCATATCAGACTTGGATAAACATCAGGCTTCTGGAATGTGCAAGCAGCTAAGACAAAGTTGGGACCTGAAACATTATAAGCTGAGTTTCCAAAAAATGGGTCAACTTTATCTTCCAGAATAGTTGGAATATCTTGTGAAAGAATATCAAGATTGATATGTGTATTGCTACAATTATCAAAATCAATATTTTCACTAAGAAGTACAACACTTGATTTCTCGTCTTCATTAGAATCATAATTGTCAGACATTTCATCAAGAGTTGCATCAAGACATTTGTTTCATCAAAATGACAAAATCCCTTAAACTTAAAGCACTGAGGCATATCCTCATCATCAGTTTCATCAATATCCATGTTTTTAGGAGGAACACGATTATGAGGTTTGACCGGTGCCTTAGGTTTATCTTTGGAGAACCGTTTACTTCTCTTCAATAGAAGATCCCTAAATTGTCTTGTGATCATCGAGATTGATTTTTCAAGATCTTCATCTGATGAATCTGTCTCAGAGTGATCATCTTCAGAGATATACACTTTCTTACTTTTATCAAGTAATTTAGTGTCTTTTAGTGCTTTGAACGCAACATCCTTAGATATGGATGTATGTTCATGATCAAAGATCTTAAGCTTTCCAACCAGCATATTTCTGGACAGAGTATCAAGGTTATTTCCCTCAACGATGGCATGCTTCTTAGAATCGTATCTAGATGGCAGCGATCTGAGAATTTTAAACACAATGTCCTTTTCAGGAATAGTCTGACCCAATGCAAAAGATGTATTAACAATTTCAGAAACTTTGTGATTAAACTCATCAAATGTTTCTTCATCTGCCATACAAAGGTTTTCCCAATCGGAATTAAGATTTTGAAGTTTAGCTTCCTTTTCACTGGAATTACCTTCGAATACGGTTGCTAAGATATCCCAAGCTTCTTGCGACTTAGTGCAATTAGACACATGGTGCTGAAGATTTGGGGTAATGGCATGTATGATCGCATTCAAACCGTCGGAGTTTTGCTTTGCAGCAAGAATCTCGGCAGGAGTGTATTCACTAATATTCTTTGGAACATTTACACCTCCAATTGCCTCAACGGGAGCATCATAGCCATTAACAACATATACCCATGATTGGAAATCACGTGCTTGAAAAAAATATCGCATAGAAATTTTCCACCATAAGTAATTAGAGCCATCGAAGACTGGTGGTACGTTAATTGAGATATCACCTCTGTCCATAGAGTCAGATCGCTACAGACACAGACTTGTAAGGTCTTGAACGTGCTTGCCTGCTCTGATACCAATTGAAAAAGCAGGGGTCTAACAACCACACCCAATATTTCGATTAGAAATCTGTATGGACAACTCCGAGTTACTTTCTAGAGAATAAACTAGACAGTCAGACTTAATCAATAGAAAATATCTCAAGGAGTTTATTATCTCTATCTCTCAATTTTATTTACTCAAGAAAATATAATATGTGAGTCTTTATCAAAGAGAGATAACTTGGATGGTACCAAAGACCAATATCCAAGTGTCAATCAATTTAAATCAACAACCAATAAGGTCGGATATTCTAATTGATTGAACCCCAACCAATCTCACACTGATACAAGGTACAGTTATGCTCCTATACCTCTGATCCCCGCAGGATATTGTGCACTTGATTCCCTTAGCTGATCTCACCCACAACCAAGAGTTACTACGACCCAAAGTCGAAGACTTTAATAAACAAATCTGTCTCACACAAAAAATTCTACAAGGATAGATAAATTCGTCTCCCATGAGTTTTGTTCCATATTTCGATAAATCAGGGTGAACATGAACCAATTGATAAAATCAGACTTATATTCCCGAAGAACAATTCAGTTTTATCAATCACCTCACAATAAACTTAATCGAGGCAATGAAGAAGATTATTGAGGAATCACAAACGATGAGACGAAGTGTTTGTGATTACTTTTATATCTTGCCTATCAGAGATAGAAATCTCAAGCCAATTATTACAATTGTACTCGTACGATAGAAGATGCAAGATCAGATCACACAACAACGATAAAAGTAGTATCATTCTGGCTTCACAATCCCAATAAAGTCTATAAGTCGTTAACCTGGTTTTAGAAGAAGAAAACTAAAGGTTAAAGGATAATTGACTCTAGCTTAGCAAAGTAGTATCACACAGAATGTGTGGGGATTAGGTTTCCCAGTTGCTAGAGTCCTCCCTATATAGTCTTTCAAATCAGGGTTTGAATCAATGTTAGCTTAGTAACAAAGCATTCAATATTCACCGTTAGATGAAAACCTGATTAGATACAAGCTAATATTTATCAACCATTAGATCGAAAACATAGCTTGTTATACAAACATGTATTGCACGTTTGTAGGCTTGTAAAAACCGTACCCAAACTTGTACATTAGTTGGTTCAACACTAGTTAACCAAATGGTTAGCCAAATGATAACTTTCATATCAACCATATTTTTTTTTCACCATAACTAGTCCAAATGACTCAAATGAACTAGTTAGAGTGTTGTTCAATTTCTTAGATATTTATGTGACTCAATCGAATCGATTCATGAACTATAAAGCCACAGTTTGCAATAGTATTCCTTAGTTTATTAAGATGGTTTACAATAGCATTCCTTAGTTTATTAAGATAAGTTCACAAACATCATTTTTAGACATAACCTACTCAAGTTCGAGGACTGGGTTCACGGACTTAAGTTCCCGGACGGAGTTCAAAAACTCTAGCAGAAATTATTGGGTTCGAGAACTATGCCAGTTCGCGGACTGAGTTTGTATGCTGAGTTCGCGGACTGAGCTCACGCACTACTCTGGTTTCACTTGATCAACAAAGTTCACAAACTTCAGTTCAAGCACTAAGGACTTATACATATATGTATTACCACAACAATGCTTATATCCTCCAAGGGTTATATTGTCTAAACTCTCATTTCAATCATTGAAACACTCTCATCGGGCGTTTTGTAGTTGTTATTCACGAACTATTTTTCGTCAGAGAAATTTCCAAAATGATTGAAACATAACATGACTTTCATCACTAGGTAAAGATGAACTTGGATAAAGCGAAAGCTTTACCAACACATATTTCGAGAAATAGATAAGCGAGATATACTCATCTCGAAATATCATATGTGTATATTCTTAGTCTATATTGTAATACGACTTTTGTCTTAAGATAGGAGATAGAATAGATAGACTTTTGAGTGATAGATAAGTTTAAGTCTCCGCATACCTTTTAGTCGATGAAGATCCATTGTTCCTTGAGTATTGATTTATCTTGTATGATGATCACCATGGAGTTCTTGAGCTCAACTACACTTTCTATCCTAGTCCGAGACCTTAGCTATAGTAGACTAGAAATCAAAGACTTTATAGTTTTGATTACTAATATTGACAAACATGCTTGAGATAGCAACACATGCGAGTTCGACCGAGCAATGCTCTAACGAAATGCACATTACTAATTCTTATTTTCCATATATAATTAAAAACCATTAATTAAAAATATTATTAACTTATTTAAATTCGATCTTGGGATTTACTTCCTTCTTAGCCTTTAAGTAATATCTTTGAACGATAAAAGAATACACATCAATGCGCGTGTTCAAAGTGTGTCGACATCTTTCTCTTGCAAGTCGTTTTTCATACTTACTCACATGAAATTGATTTACCACACTTCCAAACAAGTTTAGAATTGGTTCATCTGACTTTCAAGAACTATGTGATTGATCAAGTAACACTCAATCACAAATATGGGTTTAACGGTTCTACCAAAACAAGTTTCGGTTCTACCTCCATGTGAGTACTATGCATAGTTACACTAGCTTACCAAAATTCGGATGAATAGGTACTAGGATCGGTTCCCCACATATATTTGGTATCTAACTTGTATGCACTGCACATGTCCATAAGATTGGTTCCCCCTTGCCTAAAAACGTGTTGCACATGTTCATAGGATCGGTTCCCCTTTCTTCTATAAACCTTGTTGCACCTCATACAAGGATCGGTTCCCCTTATGATGTACTGCACCTCTTACTAGGATCGGTTCCCCTTTCCCAATATTTGTCAGACACTCACAAACCCGATCATACCCCAAGTGATTACTTAAGATCAGTTTCACTAATAAAAGTCATACCAATACATAAGTCAGGCCTCATGTGAATAGTTTTACCAAGAACACAAACAAGTCATAAGCGGTTATACTAAACACACATATCGGTCATTCATAAGATTTGCAATGAAAAATGGCCCCAATAACGCCTGGCGATTTCCTTTTCGGTTCACAATACATATCATGAACTTACTTCCTTAAAACACATGCAAAAATATTATTTCCTAGGATGAAATCCTCACCTCATACCCATACATAATCACAATAGCATTCATACGATTATTTCGATGTCTCGTATACAAAGTTTAATGGTTAAGCAAGAAGCTTCATATTGTATTCCTTAATACTATGTCTATCTAGAGTGTTCATGCTTCATAGTTTTATATTTTCAATATGCACGACTTGAAAGATACGTTAGGGAAAGTAAAATATCACTAACCTCAAATGGAAGGATGATGTTGTGGTTGTAGCTCCGTTCTTCTTTATTTCTTCTAGTCTTCGCAATACTTGTAATGTCTCACCCTAATACTTTCAAGCTAACCTATACGAAGTTGACTCTAGTAAATTTAAATCAAGCGACTCTTAAATGAATTTTGGTTCACTAAAATATGACAACCAAACTTGACATACCAATGCTTGGTGGGTTCAACTGAGCAATGCTATAACAAAATCAAGTGGAGCTTTAGTGAGAATATCTCGAGATAATCTATGGTGAACTTTTGTTTGTTTACCCTTTTGACAGGCACCACATACACCTTCAATCTTTGCATTAAGCCTCTAACAAGTTCTTTGTTAATGATCTTAGTTAGGAGACGATAATTGATGTGACCAAAACGTTCATGCCAAAAATGTGTAGATTTCACCTTACTCATATTGCAACAATTGCTGAACTTGAGTATCAAGAAGATAACAATTATTTTTACCACGATTTTCCTGAAAAATTACTTTCCCAGTTTTGTCTACAATGTCACATCCATTTGTATTGAAGACAACTCGATGGCCTTTGTCACAAATTTGACTAATAGCTAAGAGATTTGCAGTCATATATTTTACGTAGACCACATCATGAATTTCAGGTACGCCAGGTAATTTGATCGTTCCCTTTTTGCTTATGTAGCAACATCTCCCATCACCGAATGTTACATGTCCACCTTCATAGTCGTTTGAAGAAACAAACCAAGTGAGGTCACCTATCATGTGTCTGATACATCCACTATCGGGAAACCATTGAAAGGGTGATGTTGATTTTAAAGCAAAAGCTCCCATACTATTCATACCAATCTGTTTGGAATTTCCCAATAGTTTTGTCTGTCTTTTTAGAGACGCAAATAGTTGTTTAGTTCCCTCATTAAGATTACTTGCAACTCTTAATCTCTTTTGAAAAGATACACACTTATGTTAAGACTAATTCGAAGAATCACAAAACAAACATGGGCCAACACCTTTTAGTTTCGCAGAACATTTCTAAGTCATATCAGTTTTCACAATATTTAATTGTTATTTATCAGCTAATGCGTGACCTTTCTTTAGAGAGAAACTACTGGGATCTCTCATAACCTTTAAAAGATTTACGACTGGTTTCAAATCCTTAAGAAATGCAATTTCTGCAACAAGATCAGAATTGATCCGGATTTGTTCATCCAACCTTTCCTGGAGAACAGCCAGTTTATCAGAACTTTTTCTACGATTAGTTTTTAATCCAGGTAAAGCGTTATAAGATACTTTATCGTCCATAGAGTCAGATCGCTACAAACATAGACTTGTAAGGTCTTGAACGTGTTTGCCTGCTCTGATACCAATTGAAAAAGCGGGGGTCTAACAACCATACCTAATATTTCGATTAGCAATCTATATGGACAAACTCCAATATACTTTCTAGAGGATCAACTAGACAGTCAGACTCAATCAATAGAAAATATATCAAAGAGTTATTATCTCAATCTCTCAATTTGATCTTTACTCAAGCAAATAGAAATCTGCGAGTCTTTATCAAAGACAGATAACTTGGATGGTACCAAAGACCAATATCCAAGTGTCAATCAATTTAAATCAACAACCAAAAGGTCGGATATTCTAATTGATTGAATAACGCACAACCTGTATTATTTCAATTATATAACAAAATATAATGCGGAAAAGAAATAACACAGACACCGGAAATTTGTTAACGAGGTAACCGCAAATGCAGAAAAACCTCGGGACCTAGTCCAGATTAAACATATATTGTATTAAACCGCTACAGACACTAGCCTACTCCAAGCTAACTTCGTTCTGGACTGTAGTTGAACCCCAACCAATCTCACACTGATCCAAGGTACAATTATGCTCCTACGTCTCTGGTCCCAGCAGGATACTACGTACTTGATTCCCTTAGCTGATCTCACCCACAACCAAGAGTTGCTATAACCCAAAGTCAAAGAATTTAAATAAACAAATCTGTATCACACAGAAAAGTCTACAGTAATAGATAAACCCGCCTCCCACGAATATACCTACAAGCTTTTGTTCCGTCTTTTGATAAATCAAGGTGAACATGAACCAATTAATAAAACCAGACTTATTTTCGCTAAGAACATCTCAGTTTTATCAATCACCTCACAATAGTATTAATCAACGCAGCGAAAAAATATATTGTGGAATCACAAATGATGAGACGAAGTGTTGGTGACTACTTTTATATCTTGCCTATCGGAGATAAAAATCTCAAGCCAATTATTACAATTGTACTCGTACGATAGGAATAGCAAGATCAGATCACACAACTATGATACAAGTAGTATCGATCTGGCTTCACAATCCCAATGAAGACTTTAAGTCGTTAACCTGGTTTTAGAAGAATAAACCCAAAGGTTAAAGGAGAATCGACTCTAGATTATCACAACTAGTGTCACACAGAATGTGTGGGGATTAGGTTTCCTAGTTGCTAGAGTTCTCCCTTATATAGTCTTCAAATCAGGGTTTGCAATCAATGTTAGCTTACTAACAATGCATTCAATATTCACCGTTAGATGAAAACCTGATGAGATTCAAGCTAATATTTATCAACCATTAGATCTAAAACATATCTTGTTACACACACATGTAATGCACGTTTATAGGCTTGTGTAACCGTACCCAAATTTGTACATTAGTTAGTTCAACAATAGTTAACCAAAAGGTTAGCCATATGATAACTTTCATATCAACCATATTCTTCTTCACTATAACTAGTCCAAATGACTCAAATGAACTAGTTAGAGAGTTGTTCAATTGCTTAGATCTTTATGTACTACACAAGACACAATCGAAGCAAAAACGATGTGATTCAATCGAATCTATTCATGAATTATAAAGCCACGGTTTGCAATTGCATTCCTTAGTTTATTAAGATAAGTTCACAAACATCATTTTTAGACATAACCTACTCAATTTCGCGGACTCAAGTTCCCGGATAGAGTTCACAAACTCCAGCAGAAATTCTCGGGTTCGAGAACTTTGTCAGTCCGCGGACTGATCTCACGCACTACACCGGTTTCACTTGATCAACAAAGTTCGCAAACTTTGGTTCAAGCACTATGGACTTATACAAATATGTGTTTCCATAACAATGCTTATAACCTCCAATGGTTATATTGTTTAAACTCTCATTTCAATCATTGAAAAATTCTCAGAGGGCGTTATATAGTTGTTATTCACAAACTATTTTTCGTCAGAGCGATTTCCAAAGTGATTGAAACATAACATGACTTTCGTCACTAAGTAAATATGAACTTGGCTAAAGCGAAAGCTTTACCAACACATATTTCAAAAAATAGATAAGCGACATATACTCAGCTCGAAATACCACATGTGTATAATCTTAGTCTATATAGTAATACGACTTTTGTCTCAAGATAAGAGATAGAGTAGATAGACTTTTGAGTGATAGATAAGTTCAAATCTCCACATACCTTTTAGTCGATGAAGATCCACTGGTTCCTTGAGTAGTCATTCGTCTTGTATAATGATCGCCATGGAGTTCTTGAGCTCAACTACACTTTTTATCCTAGTCCGAGACCTTAGCTATAGTAGACTAGAAATCAAGGCTTTATAGTTTTGATCACTAACATTGAAAAATATGCTTGAGATAGCAACACATGCGAGTTCGACCTACCAATGCTCTAACAAGCTATACGACTTAGTCTCAATATTAGATAGAATAGAATAGACTTATGAGTGATAGATGAGTTCAAGTATCCACATACCTTTTGTTGATGAAGTTCCTCCAAGTTCCCCTTAGTAGATCTTCGTCTTCAATCGATGAACGCCGTGAAGTCTAAAGCTCAACTGCACATTCTATCATAATCCAAGACATAGCTATAAGTAAACTAGAAATCAAGACTTATAGTTTTGACAACTAAACTTGACAAACAAGCTTGAGATAGAAATGCTTGCGAGTTTGACCGAGCAGTGCTCTAACAATCGATATCATACACTTCTCATCTTCTCTCCTACAGATCGGCCCTCATCCCTGTTTGTGACCGAATTGACTCTGGAATGGCCATTGTCTTGGTTAAGGCCAAAGTCATATAGATTGATCTCTCAAACTAAAAGCAGTCCCGTGCAGTGCATCTATTAAAGGTTTAAGCAATTTCCTTAATTGAGGATCCGCCTGTTGCACAACCCTCAATATTTCCTCAAAAACCAGCAAACATGTTTTCACCCATTAACAGTGTGATGGTGTGCTAAATAAGTATTTGATATATATAAATATGGAAATCAATCACCCACTCAAATTGTCCAATATTGTCTTTAGATTCCAACATAAAAATGTAGCGATTCACCAATGAAGGAGTTGTTGATTTTTTTCAAGCCTGGATATCGATTACAGCAGATAGGTCTTCCAGGAATCAAACCCGCAACAGTTTTCGAGATAACGTATTTGAAACATTTGACACGCTAACCAATATTAAAAATGCTAGATCTAAGAGATCTCTTCAATATAGATTTAGTTGCATCAACAACGAGGTGAAAATATTTATATTTACCATGATGTCGGTTGAAGTTAACATAGCAAATCCTGGGTTTTCCACTGAAGAACGGATGCGTATTTGAACATGTCGGATTTGTTATTTACCATTTTTCTGTCTCCCATTATTTGTCTGCGTCATAGTTTTATGAGAATTTATTTGTGTATGCGTTAGTGCTACCCAGCTTACAATGATTTTAACTATCATTTGAGGAGCTCTGGTTCTATAACTTTTGTTTTGGATGACTACAGAAAGTGTTACTATTCCTTTAATGACATCAACCCTATTTTCTATAACTAGCCTCGTTCTTTGACAAACATTCCCAAATTCTTGTAGATAATTGTTGTATACCTGCTCTCATAATTTAAAACCCGGAACTTGGTGTCACACAATATCAAGTTGAAGTGCAATATTCACCCATGCTCTCGTGATCGCTACATCTTCTTCCGACTTCTTCTGAAGAATACAAATCCATAATTGTAAAGATATTGTCACAAACCTTAAAGAGCATATGCAACGAGGCATTTAGTGGAGATAAAAAGTAGTGTGTTATTTTGATGGAGAACATCTCAATTTGTATGATTTTTTTCTTCAAAAGTAGTTGTTGATGAAAATTTATACGATTTTTTTCTTCAAAAGTAGTTGTTGATGAAAATAAGAGTTGGAGAGTTGTTATATAATAGAAATTGAATTAAGATTGAGAAAATTTAAATGGTAGAGAACTTAATTGAATTGGGAAAATAGTGATTGAGAAAAATCAATTTTGAAATATTAAGAAAAATATGACGGTCTAGAAAATAGAGCCGGCAAGAATAATGAAAGATGTAAACCAAGTTTCCATAAGAAACTGGATGTAAGATGAATAATGAAAGGGTTAGATCGTGTCTGAGGAAAAAAAATAATAAATGCGAGACGGAAACTAAATTTCCGTAAAATTGGACGGATCATAAGTATTCATTTGTCGTACTTTATGGAAACTCAGTTTCCACATGCTAAGGCTTGGCTAAAATTTACTTTCTGGTGAAAATTTAGCCGACAGTATTTGTTTTTGGCTATTATCTAACTATAGCCGAGAGAACTCCTCCTCCATAATGCTTGCTCTTAGCCAAGAAAGTGTTTTAGGCCATATTTCTACCTAGAAAAACAAAAGCTTGCAACTTTTTCTATAATTTAATATAAGATCATATAAGAATATGCCTCGTTTTGGTTCTAATATCATTTTTGTAGACAACTTGTCGTAGGTTGATATAATTTATTTATTTTTCATTCAAACATAAAGTTTCCCGATGTATGGTGCCGTTGAGTTGATGGTGAGTAACCTCTTACCTCTTAATAGTACGATAAAACATGAAATCTCTGTGATAAGAGATTGGTTGGATACACTTTAAAAAATATTTTTTGACATGATAAAAATTGGTTTGTGAAACAAATTTTAGAATGATTTTTTAAAATAATTGTTGGAAAACTTCTTAGGCTTAGTGTAGTGGGTAGTCAAGATTCAAGGTTTTCCATCTCACCTTGAATCAAAGACTAAGTTTTATCGTGATTCAAAGTTGAATCCACAAAACGCCAAAATCTTATGGTTGTTAGATAATGATTTGGCGTTTTTAACATATACTAGTGTCTAACCCGTACTACGCACCGGGACTGGTGGGATCAGCTAATTTAGAATGGCGGGGCTTCGCCCCGCGCCCGTGTTCAAATGCATTAGATTATTTTGGAACAGTCTTTGATTAGTTTGATCTTTTAAAGGGATACAGAACTATGATACCCTTTAGGTATCCAATGATTTGATTATGTAAATTTGATATTATAAACCTAAATTCATGTATAAATTTTATTGGCAAATATTTTTTGTAACTAAAAAGAAATTGACTCCCTAGATTTTGGATTTAAAATAATTATTAAATTTTCTTATGAATATTTGAAATTAATTAAACATAATTACACGTTTTTTATTAACAAATTGTCATATCCACCGATTTTATCTGTAGAAGGTTTGGAAGATATATATATCACATGCGAAGGATTCCTAATCGATTAGCGATTAATACAATTCCACCAGTGATGCCTTAAAAACTAAACCATAACCACAACCCAAATCATAGTCAGACCTTTTCAAAAAAAGAAAAAAAGATAGTTACCTTAAGTTCTATCTCCTCGAAAATAAGAATCTTCACTTGTATTTGAAAAGCTTTTTTTGATTCAAATACGCTCAAACCAACAATCAAAACCTAATTAAAACCCAAGAAAAATATAAAAAATCGGTATCTTTCAAAACCAAAAAAACCCTATCCAAAAACATACCTTTAGTTTTCTGCAATAAATATAACAATACTGATTAATTATGGAAAAAACTATGGGCAATAACATGAACGAAATTTGATCATTAAAACTCCTAGAAATAGAGTTTTTTTCTTTTAAAACTCCATAGGAAACTTCGACTAAATATGGCAAAAGACCAAAAGATATATGTAGATTTGTTTCCAGATATATATCCGGTTATGTTTCTCCTAGATTTGTTTCTCCAAAGGAAACTTCGACTAAATATGCCCATAGAAATGGTAGTATGTTTCTCCTAGATTTGTTTCCAGATATATATCCGGAAGACCAAAAGATATCTGTAGATTTTTTTCCAGATATATATCCGGTTATGTTTCTCCTAGATTTGTTTCCCCAAAGGAAACTTTGACTAAATATGCCCATAGAAATGGTAGTATGTTTCTCCTAGATTTGTTTCCAGATATATGTCCGGTTATGTATTACACGAAAATTCCACTATGTTCCATAAATTGCGGATAAAAAAAAATCCATAAAAAATTATTTTGGCTGATTTTTATTTTGATATGGAAATTCTCGGATTTTTCTAAAAAGAAAAGAAAATTGTTTCGACTTTTATCCTAAAGATTTTCTTTACTTTCCATTAATTTCTCATGAAAGAATCTCGTAAAAACTTATTTATGTCAATTTTCTTTTTACATGGAAATTTTCGGTTTTTTTCGCAACAAAAAAAATATCTTCGGGCCCTGCCCAAAAGATATGTGTAGATTTTGCGGCTAATCCGAAGGTCCATATTTCATATTCTATTAAAAATTAACGGCCACGAAATTAACGGCTAATCCGAAGGTCCAGATTTCATATTCTATTAAAAATTAACGGCCACGAAATATAAGGGGGCTAACTTCGATTTCGGCCAATCAGGAGCGAGGGTTTCGTTGACCGGCCAATAAGAGGGGAGGTTAGCGCAACTCTCGACATGGTGTGAGAGATGTGGTTGGGTGTTTAGGTTATTGATTGATGTTAGATTTTAAAATTCTAATATAAGATATGATGGCTGAGATTGAAAATGCCAAATGATCAAACGTCTCTCTGCATCTTCTAAAAATATATTCTTAGACGCCTAATTTATCGGCATTTTCGAAATTTCTGGGCCGGCAAATTTGTGATGATTCCCTATCACACCCAACCAAAGCCAAGGCTCGGTGGAATCTGGGCAAAAGGCGACGCTTTTTGCGTTGAAAGTTGAACGTTGGGCGTCCACTCCACTAAGTCTTATCGGAACGGAAAATTCTCTCTACAATCCACGTCAGGTAGGACAATCACCTAAGTCTTATGGGAGTGCTAATCTAGCAGGTAACTTAGCAGCTGGGACCACCGTTCAGTGCTGAACGGTTCAACACTTTAAATTTCAGCCGTCAAATCAAAAAATAAATGGCCTAGCGCTGAATCATTACGCGAAAATGTGGTTTTCCCAACTCTGAATGATTCAGCGTAACTATCTAGCTGCTAATTCACCTGCGAGCAACTGCGGTGTTAACAAATAGACAACACTTTTTTTTTTAATTGCAACACATTTCTGCTAATCTAGCTAGGGATGAACATGGTTACCGGTTAACCGCGAAACCGAACCAAACCAAACCAATAAGGAGAAAACCGAACCGAACCATTTACTAATGGTTTGGTTTGGTTTCTAAATTTTAAAAACCGAGCTAATGGTTTCGGTTTCGGTTTTGGTTTGATGAAGAAACCGAACCATTAACCAATGGTTAACCGACTATTGAAAAAAAAAAATTAAATTTTCATTAGAGATGTCATTGTATAGCCTACCACTAGTTAAATCTTCTTTTGATCTCTAGATTTAGAGTAATCCTTAACTACTCTTGATATTCTTTCTATTTATTTTTTGTTTGTAATTTTTTGTAAACCAATACTATTTTTTTTGTAAATTTGTGTAATTTTTTTTTGTTTGACATAATTATTGGTTAACCAAAAACCCGGGAAAAACCGAAACCGATTGGAACCATTGGTTTTTGGAACCAATGGTTAATGGATTGGTTTGGTTTCAATTTTTGGAAAACCGATAGTATTGGTTTGGTTTCGGTTTTGGCTTGAAACCGAACCAAACCGAACCATGTACACCCCTAAATCTAGCCCATAACCCATAAGACTTGTTTTTACATCCCTGACCACTGATTGAATTACCTCCAACTGGGTATATTTTTCCACCGAGAGGTCAACCGTTTCACCGTAAAAGGATTTCTTCCTTGAATTGGTAAGAAAAAGGCAAGTGTCAAATGTAGAGACACGTATAGGGTCGTCTTGAGGCAGTACCAGGTGTACTATCCTATGTGTTGCCGCATAAGATAATGACTATGATTGAGTCTGTTGGCACATTTGTTTGCTTGTTCATGAAACACGGATATAATTTTTGTTATCATTCAGAACTGAAAATTTAAGTTCTAACATCCATTTCTTCAATTAACTCTGCCAACATTTTCATTTCTCTCTTCAGCTTCGATTTCCCTTTCTTCTGCTGCTGTTTATATAAATATACTTGTTTTCTTTGTTTATCTTTTGTTTTTGCATTTTAAGAATCTAAAGAGAGTAATTTAGAAAGAAAGAAAAAAATATGTGTGGAATACTAGCAGTTTTGGGTTGCTCTGATGATTCACAAGCTAAAAGAGCTCGGGTGTTGGAGCTCTCAAGAAGGTCTTTCTCTATTTCAATTTTTTTTTTTCAAAACAATGCATCTTAGCTGCATTGTGTCATGAGCATAAACATTGTACAACTAACGATATTACAAATGTTGTGTGTTTAGACTGAAGCACCGTGGACCTGACTGGAGTGGGATGTACCAACATGGAGACTTTTATTTGTGCCATCAACGTCTTGCAATTGTGGATCCAGCTTCGGGTGATCAACCTCTGTATAATGAAGACAAATCAATTGTTGTAACTGTAAGCTACAAATTTATCTCAAGTCTCACCTGATATACCGAGCTCAACCGGAATCCGTTGGCTATTTAAAAAACCAAGTTTTAGTAGGACATTAAGCATTATTGACAAATATACATGTGCACCGAGTATAAAGCTTGACTGTTTAATAATTTACACACACTAGAGTAACCTTTAAAACAACAGGAATTATTATTATTTTGGAAACATAATAGTACTCTCTACGTCTCTTCTAGATTAGAGATACTATCACTTTCCAATTTAGCTTATTTTTAGGTTAAAATGAAAAAGCAAAAGTTTTTTTTTTTTTTTTTCAAAAACGGAGGTAGTACATAAATAAGAAAAATATTTGTGCCGAAGGTAGTAGGTTTCAGTATTTCAGTTTTAAGTGGCTTCATTTTGTTTGAACTAAGGAGGGATGTTCATGGGTTGAGAAACAGGTGAATGGAGAGATATACAACCACGAAGACTCGAGGAAGCGTTTACCGAATCATCGTTTCCGCACAGGAAGTGACTGCGAAGTCATAGCTCATCTGGTTGGCTTCCATTCTGATGATTCTTGTTCTTTGAAACGTTCCGGTTCGTGTTTTTATGGTTTAATGACTTGAGTAATTTTTTATTTTTGGCGGCATTTTGCTTACTAGTATGAGGAACACGGAGAAGATTTTGTGGACCTGTTGGATGGGATATTTTCATTTGTATTGTTGGACACCCGTGACAACAGTTTCATTGTAGCTCGAGATGCAATTGGGATCACCTCCCTCTATATTGGTTGGGGACTGGACGGTATGTCTCTGATTAACCTGCCTATTTAGGTGCAGCTTCTTTTGTTTATAGGAAAATGATAGTCTCGTTGTTAAATACGGAACAATTGACGGCTGTGATTTGTCAGGTTCCATATGGGTTGCGTCAGAAATGAAAGGACTGAATGACGAATGTGAACATTTTGAATACTTTCCTCCCGGTCACTTGTACTCAAGCGTACAAGGCAGTTTCAGAAGATGGTACAACCCAGCATGGATGTCAGAAACTATTCCCTCTACTCTATATGATCCGTTGGTTCTCAGACGTGCTTTTGAAAAGGTAGGTTAATTTGAAGCATTTGGAACATGGTACTGAGCTTGAAATGGACAACTCCTATAAATTGGATTGCACCTCATATTCCAGTAAGACCTACAGTAGCTTTTTTGCAAGTATCTAAAGAAGTAATCAAATTTTTCTAGGCTGTCATAAAGAGGCTAATGACTGATGTACCTTTCGGAGTTCTGCTCTCGGGTGGATTAGATTCATCGTTGGTTGCATCCGTCACTGCTCGCCACTTCGCTGCGACAAAAGCAGCAAAGAATTGGGGACCTCAACTTCATTCCTTTTGCATTGGCCTTGAGGTTACTTTTGATTTCATTATATGATTTCAGGTGTTGCTTTGTGGGTTTGTAAAAAATTAACCGTATATTCCTCGCTTACTTTGATCAGGGCTCACCAGATTTGGAGGCAGCAAGAGAGGTTGCAGATTATCTTGGTACAATTCATCATGAATTTCATTTTTCAGTTCAGGTATTCAAAACTACATTATCATGTCATGGTTTTAATAAATCTCTTTTCTCTTTTTCTCACTACATTACATGGAAATTGTAATAGGACGGAATCGACGCGATTGAAGACGTTATATACCATATTGAAACGTATGATGTGACTACAGTAAGAGCAAGCACTCCTATGTTTCTTTTGGCCCGCAAGATTAAGTCACTGGGAGTGAAAATGGTGATATCTG
Source organism: Papaver bracteatum (assembly GCA_023529315.1). Classification (NCBI taxonomy): domain Eukaryota; kingdom Viridiplantae; phylum Streptophyta; class Magnoliopsida; order Ranunculales; family Papaveraceae; genus Papaver; species Papaver bracteatum. The sequence goes on from JAJJWX010000650.1 coordinate 1,089,981, forward strand.
GGGAAGGATCCGACGAGTACTTGTATTTTCACAAGGCACCAAATAAAGAAGAGTTCCACCGCGAAACATGTCGTAAGGTAAATAATCCACGATTTTAGCTACAATTGAGAGATAACAAACGAAGGAGTTTTGTTCTTCCATTTTGCAGATTAATGCTCTCCATCAGTATGATTGTTTGAGAGCTAACAAATCAACTTCTGCTTGGGGTTTGGAGGTCCGGGTTCCATTTTTGGACAAAGAATTTATCAATGTAGTAATGGATATTGACCCTGAGTGGAAAATGGTATGTGGAAAATGAGACATTCACAACTTAACTGTCTCTAAGTTTCCCCTTTCTCGTTTCTCCGTACATAAAAGTGAGTTGGCCGTTTTTTTTTTCTTCTTCCAGATTAATCAGAGTCAGGGGCGTATTGAGAAATGGATTCTCAGAAGGGCCTTCGACGATGAAGAGCGTCCTTACCTTCCAAAGGTTAGGCAAAATCTTGTCTTGTTCCATCTATGAGAAAATTACTGACACAATCCCTTTTGGTTTTGCAGCACATTCTCTACAGGCAGAAAGAACAGTTTAGTGATGGCGTTGGCTACGATTGGATTGATGGGCTCAAAGAACACGCTGCAGAAAATGTATTATTCTATCTTTAGTGTTCGCACTTGTATGTTGATATCTGCTTAGAAGCTTAGGTATGATTTATCAGATATAAAATGCATGCACATCTTTCTTTCCAGGTGACGGACAAACTGATGCTTCAGGCAGAGCACATTTACCCTCATAATACACCCCCAAGTAAAGAAGCCTGCTACTATAGAATGATCTTTGAGAGGTTCTTCCCACAGGTAATAATATCGGTTAGCGGTAGAAAACAACATGTTTACTCTTGATTAGAACATCTTGTTGGAAATTCTGGGCTGCAATGGAGATGAAACACAAACAGACTGTGGTTGTACTCAAAAGCTTTCAAGGCTCTGGTGATTTCTTTTAGACAAATATTTCTACCCTTCCAACGAATTGGCAATTGCAACAGGTATGTGAAATACTGCCTTCAGGATACAATGAAAGCCCTACAACCGGAAATTGGATTCAAGGTTTGCAACCCTTGACCCAATCAAGAACACATGAAAAGAAGGTTCTGATGATGCTTTAGAAGAAGAGAGAAAACAGAGAAAGGGTTTTCAAGAGATGATTTGAAATGGGTTTGGGAGATGCTACTTATAGGGGTTTTTGCATCTGTTGGGAAAAGACATGTCTTTTCACCAACAGGTTTCTCTTCACAAAGAGATGCGTCTCTTCATCAACAGACACTGTCTATTGAATTTAGAATTTTCTGGAAACGTTTTCCAACTGTCCAAACAATTGCATATCCAAACAATTCCCCCCAGGACCCCCTTCGCAGCGCAATTGAAAATATTCCAACATTTTCCCCCTATTTTCAAAAACCATAAAACAAAGTTAAAAACTTTTAAATCGGAGCGACTGCATCACCGAAGTGACTGCCTACGTGCCGAAAGTGGGATCAAGCCAACGTAGTTCTAGCACGATTGAGACTAAGCATCATCGTTGAAACCAATACATAAATGATAGGTACCTTCTGGGTTTGAACCTTCACTTAGTGTAAGAAACTCAAAGCTTTATCGATATTTTATGGTGAAACTAGTCTTGAACCAAGAATCCCTTATGAAAAAACCGGAGTCTCCACACATATTTATTCCATAAGACATGTGTTCTGTAGCCAAGCACTATAAAGGCCTTGTGCTTATATCCTTATTCATGAGTCTTCTTTAGAGAACGGTCTTCTTCTCTTAGGAAACGGCCCACATTTCCATACTCATATAGGTAAGTCTCGAAGGTGTTTCTGCGAGTCACCTTTTACTAATCACAGACTCATTAAGGATTTACATCCATCCTATTTTCTTGCAGAAAAACCAGCACTAACTTGAAATGGGAAGTTTTATGTTAATGCTCCATAATCTACATCCATAACTTGTTGGTACCACATTGAACCTTGTTTATCCTTTTCAAAACATAGGTTGGGTTTCTGCTATGGGAGATCAACCTTCCTTCACAGACCTTAGTCCCATTTCATTACATTTTATTGAAGCAACTGAATATGGTAGACTTTTTGTGAATGGGTCTGCCAAATTCCTCTTTGATTCAATAAAGTTAACCGTAACTACTCCCCTCTTGAGTAGTTGCCTAACCATTTGGTGTCTCAGACTCGCATGTCTACACTTTCCATTATAAGTCTTATTAGAGACATTATAGATTGTAGATTGATTATCACAATTAATCAAAACTCCTGGAGATGGCTTCTTCCAAAGTGGAATTTCCATAAGAAGGTCCCTAAGCCATTCTGCCTCTTTACATGCATTCGTTAAGGCTATCAATTCTGACAACATTGTTGAATCAGATATACAAGTATGCTTCTTGGAACTCCAAGACACAGCAGCACCCCCTAAAGTAAAAATCCATCTAGATGTCGACTTGGACTTGGATTCTACTTTTTTCCAGTTAGCATCGTTGTAACCTTCCAATACAGCGGGATAGCCTTGGTAATGCAAACCAAAATCAATTGTTCCTTTCAAGTAAGCCATAACTCTGGAAACCGCTTTCCAGTGTTCAGAACCAGGATTACTTGAGAAACGACATAATACCCCCACCGCATGGGCTATGTCCGTTCTTGTGCAATGCATAGCATACATAAGACTCCCAATAACACTGGAATACTCAAGTTGTGCATGAGTACGACCGGTGTTCTTCGTTAACTTGATAGTATGGTCTAAAGGAGTAGGTGCTGGATCGTCATCAAAATGATCATACCTTTTGAGAAATTTCTCAATATAATGAGATTGGGTTAAAGCCAACTCATTCCCCTTTCTTAGGATCTTAATTCCCAAGATTACATCAGCCTCTCCTAAATCCTTCATATCAAAGTTAGAGCCAAGAAACCTTTTTGTTTCTTCCACCACAGATATGTTAGATCCAAAAATAAGCATATCATCAACATATAAACAGAGAATCACACATCCAGAACTATCATGCTTACTATAGATACATTTATCCGCATCATTCACCACAAAACCATATGACAAAACCACTTCGTCAAACTTCTCATGCCATTGCATGGGAGCTTGCTTCAAGCCATAAAGAGATTTAACCAACTTGCAAACCTTCTTTTCTTGGCCTGGCAATATGAAACCTTCAGGTTGTTCCATATATATCTCTTCTTCCAAATCTCCATTTAGGAAGGCAGTTTTGACATCCATTTGATGAATAATTAACTTGTGAATAGAAGCAAGTGCAATTAAACAACGAATAGATGAGATGCGTGCAACAAGAGCATATGTATCAAAATAATCAATTCCATGTCTTTGCCTATAACCCTTAGCAACTAATCTGGCTTTGAACTTATCAATGGAACCATCGGCATTCATCTTTATCTTGAAAATCCATTTACATCCAATAGGCTTGACGCCTGGAGGTAAATCACAATATATCCAAGTACCGTTGGTCAAAAGAGAATTCTTTTCATCATTGATAGCCTCTTTCCAAAAATTAGCATATTTGGAACTCATAGCCTCAGCATAAGTTTTAGGGTCATCATCAACATGCGCAACATATTTGGTAATATTAAGAATTGTATTCTTATCACCTTCTACAAGATATGTTATAAAGTCTGGACCAAAACTTGTCTCTTTTCTTGCTCTCTTACTCCTTCTAGGTTCAATATCTTCTATGGGTTCAGAAATATCCTCTATGTCTTGAGTAGGAATAGAATGATCATCATTCTCATTAGTCTCTTCAGATTCTAGACTAGGTAACAATGAATTCTCCATGGGTTGCATTTGAGAACTGTTCCTATTTAATTTCTCAAAGAATTCCACATCTACAGATTCTATAATCTCGAAAGTATCAAGGATTAAAAATCTGTAGGTGATACTATTAAGAGAGTATCCCACAAAAGCACATTTATAAACCATGTTTCCTAGTTTTGGTCTTTTAGGATCAGGCTTTCGAACATATGCCAAACAACCCCAGACTTTAAGTCTCTTCAAGTTTGGTTTCCTTTTAAACCACAACTCATAAGGAGAAACATTTTTCTTTTTCAAAAGAACCCTATTCAAAATATAACATGCAGACAACATAGCTTCACCCCACAAAGAATTAGGCAAACTAGAACTTATAAGCATGCAATTAACCATATCAATCAAAGTTCTATTTTTTCTTTCAGCCATACCATTTTGTTGAGGTGTATAAGGTGCAGTAAATTGATGAATTAAACCATGCTCTTGACAAAAGAATTTAAATTCATTAGGAAAATACTCACCACCACGATAAGAACGTAAAATCTTAATTTTCAGTCATAATTGTGTCTCTACTTCTGCTTTATATATTTTGAACATGTCAAAAAAATCATCCTTAGATTTCATCAAATATGTGTAAGCATATCTAGTACTATCCTCTATAAAAGTGACATAATACTTATTTCCACCACGAGTGGCAGAACCATGCAAATCACCCACATCACTATGTACTAATTCAAGTAAGGAAGAATTTCGTACTACAGACTTATGGGAAATTCTAGTTATCTTTGCTTGCACACATATTTCACATTTATAAGCATGATCAAAATTGCAATCAGAAATCAAACCTAATCGATTCATGTTTCTAAGGGAACCATAATTTACATGACCAAATCTACCATGCCATAGATTAACAGAGTCAACAATATAAGCAGAACCATTATTTATTATATTAAGCTTAATCATCCCATTACAAGCATATCCTTGTCCAATAAACACACCATTTTTGGACAATACAAACTTATTAGACTCATAGGTCGTCTTGAATCCAGCCTTCATAACAAGGTCGCCGAAAACAAGGTTCTTTATCATGTCAGGGACATGTAATACATTAGTAAGAGTAACGGTCTTTCCCGAAGTAAACGAGAGTTCAACAGTGCCTTTCCCAATGACTTTGCTGTGTTGGCCGTTTGCGGAGACAACTTCGTTTCCTTCTCCACTAACCGGTTCATAAGTCTTGTAAAGATTTCTATCCTTACAGATGTGGACGGTTGCACCATTGTCGTACCACCATCCACTCCCAGTTTCAGCAAAGTCATTGGGGGCTTGCACTACAATCACAAGATTTTCATCGACCATATTTGCCTCCTTTTTCGGTTCTGCTGTTGTTTCATTTTGAGACGACGAGTCCACGAGCAAAATGGTAGGGTTTGTCATCCAAGTAGTAAGTAATTTCCCTTCTTCTTACTCTTCTTGTTGGGATGATTCTTCTTCTTAAATTGGGTATCATTCTTAGGTTTCAAAGGATTTGGTGTCTCTACGCTATTTACCTTATAATGGTTTCCAGACTGTGGACTATCCTTAAATTCTCGTTTACGAGAGTCCTCTTCTATGCGAAGATAACGTTGTAAGGCCTCTAAATCATAGTCAGTCTCAGCATGCTTAAGTTTCTTCTTATAACCATTCCAGGAAGGGGGAAGACGAGAAATAATAACACCAACAATAAACCCAGGAGGAAGTTCATATCCAGCATCCTTAAGATGATTAACAATGAGTAAAAATTCACGACACTGGGCAATGACTGACTTCTTGTCAACCATCTTAAAATCCATGAAGTTGCAAGTCGAATTTCTTGTTGCTTACCTCGTAAATCTTGTATTTGTTGTCAAGCGCGATCCACAATCCCTTTGCGATGCAATACTCCGATGTGCATTGTAAATGAAGTTTCCAGGGCATTCAAAATATGTCCACGACACATGAAATCATCTTCCCGACGCTTCTTTCGTTTGGTAATCAAATCGGGAGTATCTTTGTCGACGGTGCAGGAATCTCCTCCAATCCATCTTCAAGTATGTACCACAATTTGATGGTCATAAGGAAAAACTTCACGGTCTCTTGCCAACGAGTAAAATTTTCACCATCAAAACGTTCCGATCGAGTCAGGGGTTTGGTTCATCACTTGCAGGGATTGTGCAGTAGCATTCGAAGTTGAAGATTCACCCTCCATTGCCAGAAATTATTTGTCTAAAACTGTTGGAAATTCTGGGCTGCAATGGAGATGAAACACAAACAGACTGTGGTTGTACTCAAAAGCTTTCAAGGCTCTGGTGATTTCTTTTAGACAAATATTTCTACCCTTCCAACGAATTGGCAATTGCAATGGTATGTGAAATCGCCTTCAGGATACAATAAAAGCCCTACAACCGGAAATTGGATTCAAGGTTTGCAACCCTTGACCCAATCAAGAACACATGAAAAGAAGGTTCTGATGATGCTTTAGAAGAAGAGAGAAAACAGAGAAAGGGTTTTCAAGAGATGATTTGAAATGGGTTTGGGAGATGCTACTTATAGGGGTTTTTGCATCTGTTGGGAAAAGACATGTCTTTTCACCAACAGGTTTCTCTTCACAAAGAGATGCGTCTCTTCATCAACAGACACTGTCTGTTGAATTTAGAATTTTCTGGAAACGTTTTCCAACTGTCCAAACAATTGCATATCCAAACAATTCCCCCCAGGACCCCCTTCGCAGCGCAATTGAAAATATTCCAACATTCTCCCCCTATTTTCAAAAACCATAAAACAAAGTTAAAAACTTTTAAATCGGAGCGACTGCATCACCGAAGTGACTGCCTACGTACCCGAGTGGGATCAAGCCAACGTAGTTCTAGCACGATTGAGACTAAGCATCATCGTTGAAACCAATACATAAATGATAGGTACCTTCTGGGTTTGAACCTTCACTTAGTGTAAGAAACTCAAAGCTTTATCGATATTCTATGGTGAAACTAGTCTTGAACCAAGAATCCCTTATGACAAAACCGGAGTCTCCACACATATTGATTCCATAAGACATGTGTTATGTAGCCAAGCACTATAAAGGCCTTGTGCTTATATCCTTATTCATGAGTCTTCTTTAGAAAACGGTCTTCTTCTCTTAGGAAACGGCCCACATTTCCATACTCATATAGGTAAGTCTCGAAGGCTACGCCCCCCAGGACCCCCCTTCGCAGCGCAATTGAAAATATTCCAACACATCTTAGCTACCCTTTCTATTTTCTTTGCTGCAGAAGTCAGCAACGTTAACAGTTCCGGGAGGTGCAAGCGTAGCCTGCAGCACAGCCAAGGCCATTGAATGGGACTCTAATTGGTCCAACAATCTCGACCCCTCTGGCCGAGCTGCCTTAGGTGTTCATCTCTTGAATGTACCTAACAATCATTAGAAATTTCAGAGGGTGAGTTTCAAGAAAGGGTGTTTTTATAGTGTTATTTTCTTCATCACAAGTATGTGAAGAACAGTTAGAAATGCACAAGTGCAGCTTGATACATTTGAAGTTAATTTGTTCTCTTGGATTTGTGTGTGAGTGCTTTTATCTTTTTGCAGTGACGGATTCACATACAGGTTTCTCATTTTAGGTCACTAAGTAACTTTTTGAGTCGAGAAACAAAGAACAATGGAAATTGTAAGGTCATAGTTGAAAAGCGTGCAAGCAAAACAAAAACAATCCCAAAAGGCCCATTAAAAAGAAAAAACTGATTTTTTTTTTAATTTTTTTTTTATCATAGCTTAATTACACAACAAGGAAAAAAAAAACACAAAAAAAAAAAAAAAAAAAAAAAAAAAAAAAGGAAAAAAACATAACATGAAATAGACCACCTCATATCCCAAGTGATCAAAGAACTCATTATGAGAAAGTGTTTTTCTAGGGTTCATAACAGTTGCTGTAGTTGGTTGAGGTGAAAGAAACTGTTGTCTTGCATGTAAAAGGGAGTGATGAAGACCTTTTTAGTTACATAGGGTGCCTGCAAACGAACAAGAATGACACGCAGTCACGCACAGTCACTATGAGCCACCTGGAGAAACCATCCTGCTTACAAAGATGGTTATGACGAAGGGGACTGTTTTGGCTACCTAAGGTTAATAGCGTGGCTTCTGGAATCACACATCGAGAAATAATTTTTTGACTTCGAAAAGTTAACAGACAAAATGTTAGTTTGGACGTAAAATTTCAGAACTAATTTTAGAAGCAAAAAAAATCGATTTTTTGTGAAGCAAATATCTTTACTTCCGACTTCTATTTCTGGAGAAACAAGGCGTATTACGTATCCAAACACGCTAAAGGGACCTGATCACCAATCAGAAGTGACCAATTTGGTTCTCTAGTTGTCAAGAACTACTCCACTCATAGAAATCTTGCTTAAAGGCATGAAAAAGAGGATTTGAGACCCAAAATTCTGGAAGAGATGCAATGTAACCACTCTCTTAAACACTACTTTAGTTAGGTCTAATTGATGATTAATTGGGAAAGAAAACCACCTTTATCAGGAGGATATACTTATGTGATGGTGTTGCTAAAACACTTGAATTATTGAGAGATAAAGCAGCTATTGTTGAAAATCAGAGATAAAGTTTTGACGAATAAACAGTTGAGTCAATTAACCAATTCAAATCGCAATCAGTGAAAAAGAATATCAATTGTAAGTTTAAAGGCAGCAAATTGGCCAGCCATTACTTGAAAATTGACCAATCCGAGTGTGGCTCTCAACATCACAAACCAAATTGGTTTTTGGAATTATTATTATGATCCTAAAAGAAGAGATATAGATATTTATAACAGAAATAGCTAGTGACATTCTTAAACTGATGACATCAATGGTGTGAATGGGATGGCATCAGCCTCAAAATAGTGTGGCAGATGCTTGGGCCAATTATGTTGGTCCGAATCGTGTTCCTGAGATGGCCTTCATTTTACTAGGTTTTCGCAAGCCAAGTCATATCGGATGTTAGAAGAGACTAGTTCTTACTGTTATTAATGAAAGAGAAAAAGCGCAAAATCTTTACGAGTTGGCTTAGCCCTCCTCTTGTAATTTTCTGGGGTTAGGCTTTTTTTTTTTTTTGATTGGTGTCTTTTTTTCTTTTACTTTGGGAGTTGGCTTAACCCTTCTATGGTAAAATTTTTGCTTTCGTTTCTATGACATGCTTAGGCACTTTATCACGTATACTTTTTTTTTTTTTTTTTTTTTTTAGGGAATAAGTTTTACTTTCATTTAATTTCCAAATTCAGACAAGAAACTAGTCGGAAGCCTAGCAACAAGCTGGGCTCCAACTCCTTTTTGAACTAGCATCATGACTAGCAATATAGTTGCGGAGCCGCTGAACGAAGTCTGTTGTTCCGTCCCCAAATTCACCTAGAGTAGTGAAAGCCAAAGCACCAAATCCATATCCTTGTGCGGTAGCATTTTTCTAAATACTTGGTATTTTTTGCGATCGACATCCTTGATAGCTTGCCCCCTTCCAAAGTACGACCATTACTCCCAAAGAAAGGGAGACACAATCGTAACATCGAAGCAAACGTCCGACCATTGTCCCAATTGAGCACAAGAACATCTCACGGTCTCAAAGAAGTACCGTTGTTCGCAAGCATACCCAAGTCCACCTCTTTAGTGCGGCCACCTGATTTCGATAATGAGATGTCCGCAATCGTGTCGCGTACTAAATCATGTCGAAATTTTAAACCAACTTCATTTGTACGATTAATTGCATGGTCACCAAAAGCATCCATCTCTCTCTTGCGGAAAGGACACAAACTACCTGGTTCAAACAAGGGAATACCAAGTCTATAACATAATCCGCACTAAAGCGCCTCGAACCAATTTCTTGATTTAAACCAAGGATGGGGATAGCCATTAAGAAATCCAGGGAATGCTTCATTTGGTTGCTCTGCCATAGGAAAGAATCACGTTCAGACAACTTGAATTGGGAAGTCAAGTTCTTCTTTACTGCATCAAAATAAACAGTTGCCAGAGTTGACATAGAATGGTTGGCAGTGTTATCGACGCATATAGGAGAAACAGGACTACACATAGAGTTGAAAGAAGCTGCACTAAATTGAGTGCATTAAAAAAAAAATCGTTACGAGTCGGTAACTTTTAATTATTACAAGTTACACTAAATTGAGTGCAAAAAGAAAAGAAAAAGAAAGTCTGGAAAAAAAAAGGATATCGGTTGCTCGGTGGAAGCAAAAGAAAATTGCTTAATGATTACCGGTCGACTGCGCATGACCAAACACGATTGTTAAACTCTTTGGTACCAATATTTTTTCCATGATATAAGTGTTAACAGTTTACCAGCTTAATGGAAAGGTAAACTCCATTAGCACCGTGCAATTCATTGGTTTTCCGTAAAAAGCGTCTCGCCGTAGGTAGCCACTAGCGTTGAAATAAGTTTTCAGTTTTTACTCATTGGATTCACAGTTTTTTTTGTAAACTCAAATTGGAATATTATATGAGTCTTCAAATCCACTCCCTTGGATACCTACTCTTCTTCTCCTTCCTCATGTCTTGTCTGCTACACTTATTTAGGGTACCATTTACACTAAATGTGAGTATAGCTAGTCCTACCAAACTTCTGAGACCCTATCCCACAATAGTAAATCATGAAGAAACTACAATACCCAATATATCTCTATTCTCTATAAATGGAGTATAAAGATGAGTTGTATTGATTTGATCTATGGGTTACTGAACAACAGTGGGTACCACTTACACCCTTTGATCTACAGAAAACATAAAACAAAATTTGGGGAATAGTTGATTGTGGGGTTCAATTCTGTGTCTCAAAATACTTACACTTGTGATGTTAGAGCAAGAATAGTAAGAGGACCACTGACTATTAGCCCAATTTGGTGTCATGATTAGAGTTTAAGCAAGGAGGGTCTTATTAGTGGATGGATATTAAATGCCATGCCATGTTTGAGGTGATAATGCGTCTCTTCTTTCAAATACCAACCACATGATACATCCATCTTACCAAAGTTGATTAAGATCAAAACAACAGAAAGATACTCAATAATCTGAAACAACCTAGTCTTTTAAAGTTTAAACTGAAATATTTCAGATTTTATAGTCAATAACATTTAGAGTCTAGATTCAAAATTGTCCTAAAACATTTTCTAAATCGTTTTTATACCAGCACGAGTAGTATTGTGGAGAGATATTTTGAAATCTCGGACTAATAGCCTGTTTGGATTGCACATCTGAAGTAATTTTTTCGCCTTATAGAAGTCGAAAAGTCAAAAGCCAGTTTGGCTATCAAATTTCAAAACGACTTCTACAAATCGAAAAGTTAATTTTTTATAATTTTTTTTTTTTTTACTTCTCTGCTTCTGATTTCGACTTCTAAAGAAAAACCCCCAATTGGGGGATATTGATTACCTCCCCCAACCCATTGTTTCTGCTAAGGGGTGACCATTTGGTATGAAAGTACTAAAATACCCTTTGGTTAATTAATTTTTTTTATGAAAAGACTGTTATACCCTTTCCCCTAAAACATAAAATCAAACAACCAAATCATTTATCCCCCATTTACACTATCAATTCCGACACTCATTAGGTTTAGGTTTTGAAATATATATTTTCTTCCATCTTCTTCTTCATTGTGAGAAGGTAAGTGATTTTGATTGCTCAAGGGCAAGAAGAAGAAGAAGAACAAGAGGCTTCGGACGATCAACTTCTCGTAAACATGCCTTCCGTGAGAAGGTAAGTGATTTTGAAATGTTTGAATCGATTTATAGCAGTGGGTTTGGGTTAGAATCGTCGGAATCGCAAACCCCAACTCAAACAGTTGAGTTTCAGAGAGTACCATCATTGATTTTAGTATGAATATAGTGTCGGTACTAGTTTACGGCATTCAATCTATAATGAATACAATGCCGGTATTTAGTTACGGCAATGATTTTAGTATGAATGATATGCCGGTATTGAGTTGCAGAATCACCTGAAAAAGAATGTTCTGTCCCGGCATTGATTTAGGTTGATTTCAATGCCGGTAGTATGTCACGGCATTGATTTGAATTTATTCGTGCATATAATTTAGGTTAAATACGATGCAGGTACAAAAGTTGTATTTTACGCAGGTGGTCTGGGGGTGTCCCGGAGGACGTAGCCCTTCCCGACTGTGTTCGATCTGACGGCACAGTACCTGCATAGTTTTTTGGTTGAATACTATGCCGGTTTTGGTTTCAAAATGGGGGATATCGGGCTACCGACATAGTCGTAGTATGAATACTATGCCGGTATAGGGGGTTCCGACATTGTATTCATACAACTACTATGCCGGCATAGAGCTTTTTCAGCTGATAAAATGGTGGGTTCAAAGAAAAAAATCAAATTTTCAACCTCTCAGCAGCTTTACCTGTGTGTTGGGGATGCTTGTATGATGTGCAAGTTTACTTTCTTGTGTAGGTTCTTCGAATAACTCTTCTTGCTCGTAAAAAATCAGCATTCAAGGGTGTTGGTTCCACAAAAACTTGCAATTGTGAGTTGTTGTCATTAGCTGAAGATTCAAGATATGATCATTGTTGTAGTTGAGCTAAAGATTCAGCAACAACAATTCTCTCTTCACAATCATCATCTATTTTCCTCAAATAAAAGTTTCTTCCCAAAAAAAATTCCCTCCTCCTACTCTCGCCACACTCACCCAAATTCAAATAAAAACACACATTAATCTTAAAATAAATACTTAACATTCTAACTAATTATAATTAAACACTAATTAGGATTAGTGAGTGGTAGATTTGAATTAAAAAAATATTTGAAAAGGCGATAACCATGAATTACTATTGGGACATTTTTTTTTTTTGTCCTGTAACTATATCACCAATTGGAAGTTCCTAAATAAGCATAAGTTATAAATAAATTTGTATCCAAACCCACCAACTGTAAAGTTTTTATTTTTGGTTTTTATGGTGATGGATACGGGGGAGTTTGTTTTACTTATTCTTTTCATTATGGCCACGGTCATATCAATATCAAACCATCCCATGGATCATCTTATCGCATCTAATCAATTATTTCCCGCGTCTCTCGTCCTTTTTTCTCTTTTTCTGGTGTCGAATCCACTAATCTAATCGAAAGTCATAACAATGTAGCTAATCGAAAATATTGTTGTGATTGTTTGTTTTGGTTCAACTCATTCGTTCACATCAAAGTCCTTTTTGCTTTTGTTTTTTCACTTTTGTTTTTTCTTTCATCATTTTTGTTGGGATTAAGTGCGGTTTGAAAGCATCAACTGACTATTTATATGATCTCTCGATAGTAAAATTCTAAACGGAATGAAAAAGTTTAGTACTGAAGGGTTATCCACACGTACAAAGCATATTGACTTGGCAAAATTCCGGCCCTTTTAATTATCTTAGCTTTTAGCTTCTACCGCCGTTGCCACCCAAAGCTAACCGGAGAAAAGTGCTGCACCCTCGTACCATATAAGGGTTGTTTGGATACTATATGACAACTAGCTTTTGGGCTCGACTAAGATGAAAAGTCGAAATGTAGTTTTTGGACAAAATTTCAGAATGATATTTTAAAAGTGAATATGTCCTTCTTTGACTAAACAAATTTTGCTTATTATTTCCTAAAACTATTTTGGCCAACTATTTTTACATTTGGAGAAACAGAAATATTTATATTTCCAGTTGACAAACAAAATATTACTATCTCCTTTTCAGGAAACATGGTATTTTTATTTTTTATTTTTCCTCTAAGAATAAGTCAGATTGAAAAAGTAAAAGTAACGTCTTTTTAATAGATACACATCCAAAAGTAAGTAAGAAAAGTTAGTTTGGGTGTAAAATTTCAAAACAATTTTTAGAAGTAAAAAACTCGTCTTTTTGTGAAGTAAAATATCTTTGCTTATGACTTCTGCTTCTGGCATCCAAATGCGCTATAATAGGTTATTTGGATATACACCTAGAAGTTATTTTTTGATTTCTGAAAACAAAAAAGGTCAGAAATTAATTTGGATACACAGTTTCAAAATGACTTCTAGAAACAAAAAAAATAACTTTTTGTGAAACAAAATATTTTTGCTCCCGACTTCCTGCTTATAACATTGCATTGGGGTCATATGATTCTGACAAATGTTATCCCACACGACTCTGTGAGATGGTTTTCCGCAAAAACGGTTTTTTTATCGTTGGATGATCAAATCAACAGTTAGATTCATATTCAGAAAGGACCCATCATTTTTAGAAAAGGACCCACAATTTTCAAGATATGACTCACCGTTTCCCCTAAAGGGTTCAAGGTTGTTAAATCTGAGTTTTAACATGATCTAATAGTAAAGAAGCTGCATTTGCAGGAAATCATCCCGTAAAATCGTGTGGGATAGCAATGCTCTATGATTTTAGTGAGTCATTTAGGTGTTTGATTTCTACATAAAATGGGTACAACGCTCCCACCTTAATATTTGTTAAATCAACATTCAACTAACAAACAAACACATCTCCATTAGAATAATGACAAAAGATAAAACAAAATAAAAATACCTAACCTAGAAAGACTTTTCCATTAAATATGGACCTTTTCTTTGATGCTTACAAAAAAATAATAACCTTGTACTGAAATCTAATGGCCTGACTAATCTCACCATTAAGTATGACACGTTTCATGTCATTAGTGGTTTGCCGGTTGTAATCCTTGTAGTATATCTTGGTGGCAAGCAACGAAGCGGGTGCCTCACGAAACCTAGACAAGGATGCCCGGATACCATATTCCAAATAAATGGCGCCAACTGTTCTTAACTATGTCATGCGTCTAGCCGTATAGTTCAAATAAAGAAATTACTATAGGGGTGATTTGCAATAGTGATAATTTGAAAGATTGATCCGGAATACTTTTTTTTGGCCGGCTTTAAAGGTTTGAAATGGATTGACGTTTGATATACACACCTATCGAAGTTCGGAACAAGATGCAGTGATGTTTTCTTTGTTTCTTTCGAAAAAAAAAAAATCCCTTGCTTTATCTCATCTAAATTTAAGAGCAAAGGGCAGTGAAATAACATATTTCACGGAAAGGTGCAACTAGGGTAGAAGTTAGCAAAAAGTAAACAACCAGGTGCGTTTTGAACTCGGCTGATTTGGTGAGTATAAATTTGTTGGGTAGAATGGTGAAGTGGTCCTATAAAATTTGTTGGGTATCCATATAACATGGACGCATAAAATTAAAAGGGTATTGTGTACCATATGGTCATATAATTTTTTTGGGTAACTGGGTACTATAAGAGATGTTACTGGAATGCTAAAAACAAACGTAAAAATTGTAAAAGAAATATGAAGTGAAAGCAGAATACGCCTGGAAACCATCCTCATGTTGTCATTGCAAAATCTTTGGTCATTTGAGCCATAACTGCATCTCTAACAAAAAGGCTAAGCACATAAAAGTTTTGCCTACTGTACATTCATCTGCAGCTGATCCAATTCCCATGATTAATGGTACATCCAAAGATGTAGAAGAGGGAATTGAAGTTGGAGGGCAAACGTCTATTCCTTTGGTAACCTACAAACAGAATTGCCAAAATCTACAATGATGCATTCCAGTCACTGCATAGAGCATAAGTAAGAAATACAAACGAGATGAAGCATTTCTTTCAACTGAATTTTCAACTAGGAAAAATGTAGAATAAACCAAGCCGTGAACTGGCCCTAAATCTCAAGCAATTATCAAAATTATAAGTCAGCTGTCAATAACATTCCAAATGAATGTTGGGACATATTTGGGACGTCCTTATACACTGGACGCTGACCATGTCAAATTTTAATCAACCATAAGTTTTAAAATTAAAATTTACTAACCATGAAGTAGGACATATTTGGGTCCTACTTCATTTTAGTTGCTCCACCTCCATCGATGCATCATCTACTCTTGCAGTTCCATACCATCTCCACATCTCCAGTCACCACCACTACTTGCAGCTGCACCTCAATCTCCATTCTTCAGTTGTAGCACCTCCACTACAGAACCAAAACTCCCACTTGCACATCACCACTTACACTCAAACAAATACCCATCTGCTCTGAACCACCACCAACACCATATCCTGTACTTCCGTTCAGCGGCACCTGCTATTCTCATTCAATCCATCTCACCACCTCAAATTCTTCATTGCCAAAAGTTGACAGCATCAGCCTTAATCGCATCTTCTTGCGATTCTAAGATACTTAACCTACAATCTGAAGCTACCAGACCCATTCTACAGCTTCAACCCATGCTCAATTATCAACTGCAGTCTCCAGTCCCAGCTACCATTTGCACACCTTGTCTGCAAATCTTGTCCTCAACAGCAGCAGTTCTTATCCTCCAACACCAAGCACAACCCATTAGACCTTTGAGAACTACCACTGTTATAAGCTTCACCAGCATCATCTGCAGTTCTCAGTTGCAACTCCAACTGCACTGAACTCTCAGCTACAATCATCATGGTTTTTGTACTTGTCCTAAAGCATTCATCTAAACAAGCCTTCTCAAGCTCAATCAACAACCACCCTAGCTTCAAATAACTCAAGCATTTCTCAAATCACCTAAGCATATACATTTATATCTGCTTAGCTCACAGCAGATACTTCCACCATAACTCATTACAAATGTAATCAATCTCCAATCGACCTCCACCATAAGTAGCCACCACCATTGAATCAATGCAGCCACATAATCTTCAAATCTTTTTCATTCTCTCAAACAAACCATGTATCCCTGTCTTCTCGATCTAACTTCATATACAACAGCAGAGACCAATCTCAGTTCAAACCCTGTAGTTCAATTGAATCTGAAGCAAACCCTAACTTCTAAAATTTCTGGTAATATCAAAATTCACCAACTTAATACTCCCAGCAGAAGCAAACTCAAAATATCCATCTCCTTAATCTTCATCAATCTCTTCTGGTTCATAAACTTAGGTGAAAGTTTATGTCCTACTTCATCAACAATTTACAAACTTTAACTTTATGTCAAAATTGTCCTACTTCATAAACTTTAACATCAAATATCTTAAACTTATAAATCGAGGGTTCATACAATTTATACAAAATCCCAAATTGAAAAAATCCCTAATTTTTAAAACCCATCATAATTCCCAATTTCGGAAACCCTAATTTCATCATTGAATCATGTTAAAATTCAACTATAATAGACTAAAATCATAAAATAAATCAATCATGTGTCTACAAAAACAATCAAAGGGGGTTCGGATTACTAACTCGTTTTAGCAAAGAAGAACAATTCTTTTCCTGACAACTGAAGCACCACCGTCAACAACCATGGAAGAACTCAATATTCACGATCTAACTCTTCCTCTGCGTCTCTCTGGATTTGTTTCTCTATCTCGATCTTCCTCTCTTCTCCCACTCTCACTCTCGATCTGTTTCCCTTTTTTTTCCTGTGATTGTAGGCTTATAACTCACCAGGGAGGGTAGCTTAGGTATTCACTTGGCCGGGTTAAGGACTGAGTTTGATTGAGTGTGAATCACACATGTTTGATAGGTTTTCTCCGAGTCTAACAAAAGGTGGACCTTTCCGTGAAATATGTAATTTCACTGCCCTTCTCTCTAGATTTTACTAGTAATTCTATCTAAATCAAACTTATTATATCCTATTTTCTCGATAACCATCAAGTGGTCTGATGGTTCTCATGTTCCCTCCCACTGTGGAGGTTGGGGTTCGAACCCTTGTAATTGCTAAAATTCCTAAATGAATGAGATTTAGGAGTAGTTTAGGGACCACTGTTCCAAGCTATCAAAAAAAAATATCCTATTTTCGTCGGGGTTATTACACCCGATTTTCAAATTGTTTAATAATCAAAATGTAAATACTTTAATAAAAATATAAAAAGTTTTTAAACCTAGTCATATATATAAGCCTGGTTTAATTGGGGCTCCAAAAAAACAATTAGGGACCCACACTACAGGACAAAAAGAGTCATGAAATAGCAAATGGTGGTTATCCCTTATTCCAAAAATTTAAATGCCTAAACTACCCCTAAATCATTAGTGTTAATTAAGTTAACTAAGTTATTAATTAGTTTAGTTAGATTAAAATCAGATTTAGGGATAAATTTTTGATAAAAGAAAAATTATGTTTTTGTGTTATGGAGAAGGACAAGTTGAGTTTTTGGAGGGGGGAAGTTAGGGTTATTTGAAATGAGTGATTTTAGTGGAGGAAATGATGTTGGTGAAGCTTCAAATAACAAGCATGATAGTGTTGATGGTGAGATTATCTTGCAATCCCATTTGGATTGGATGTATACCTAAACGACTCTCTAAGGTCGTCAGTATATTAACACTAACAATGACGACTTGAACCTGCAACTTTTCCAGGTTATGAAAAATCGTTAAGGTAGTGTGCTAAACATTGACGACCCTTTTTAGCTAGGTCGCTTAGAGTCGTTATGTTGTTTTGTGTACACATAGACGACTCTAAAACCAACACTCTCTATAAAAAAATAACACTTAGGGTCGTCATATATGTAGTCATATGAAATGACGATCCTAGCTAGCAATTACTAATTTCTTTTATAGTCGTTAGGTTCAGTAGTTATATATAGTAACGATCCTTGCCTCGTATTATCATAATTTTTGATTCCATAGAATCATTTCATTGAATCGTAAAAAGATTACATCGTGCATAGCGTTGCATTGAAGGAAATGAAAAACAATAGGTAATATCGGTGCAGTTAAACACTTAATTATAAACGTTGTAATTATAGGTAGTGCCTTCCAAGATGAGGTAGCAATCGTCGAACTCAAACTTTTTTCCACGAAGCACCTTGTATAGGGTATACGCCATCCCCAACTGAAAACGTAAAACAAAAATAATATACTTAGTTAGTATTGTTCAAAGCTTTCGATAAGTTTTACCTCTTGTTTAAATACTTACTCTTATAGAACCCAACATATTGGGTAAGGCTTCCCTTACGACCTTCATTTCTCTTTTGAAATGAGAGGTCTGGAAGGAGGAGTGGGCATTGGTTTCTTGTCTTTCTTTTGACTACAATGGTGCATACACAAAAAAAGGAACAAATAAGTTAAGTGTTTCATGCTATCAAACAAGGGTCGTCAACATATTCTTTAAAACAAAAACGATTCTCAAATAGTATATGACGACTCTAAGGAAAAAGGCGACGACCCTAAGCTACTCAATGACAACTCTCGATGACATATGTGATGACCCTATCAATATTTTGGACAGAAAGTACGTTTGTTTATCACCTAGGGTCGTCAAATGTTACTATATAGGGGTAACGTTTCTAATCTAAGGCAAAAGAGTTCAATGACGACTCGAATAGATTTATTGACGACACTTCCAATATTTGGGACAGAGAGGCTGTTCGTATTTCATCAAGGATCGTTACTAACCAAAAAAGGGTCTTTCAAATATGGTCATCAATTGATTCAATTACAGAGGTAAACGACTCAAATCTAGAAAAAAAAATTGTAGTAGCAAAATTAGGGTCGTTATCCTAAACATCATACAGCTTAACGATTTTTCATAGTGTATACATGCATATGAACAATCGTTAGGGTTTAATAAAATACAGAGTAACGACCCATTCCCTATAACTGAAAAAATTCGTTTCCAAAACACAAGAAAAAATCAAAACGGACGTGGGTTTTAGTTCTCTTACTTTCTAATCGGTGCCATTTCTTCTTCTAATTATTCCCGGCTTGATTCCTGCTTGGTTTTGATATTAATCTTCAATTTGGTTTTTTCTACCAATTTAGGGTTACCAAACTTTCCTTTGTACTCATTTGTTCAAGCCATGTTCGTATAAGAAGTTAATCGTCATTAAAGTTTTTTGAATCGACGAAAAAACAAATTGGTCATTAATGGAGGAGATGGAGAGGGAGGGGAGGATAAACAGTTTTGGTTTTTAGAAAATGAATGGGGGGCTTTTGGTTTAGAGTTAATAGGTTTTTAAGTACACAGGGTAAAATAGTATTTTTCACCACTATTTGGAATCCCCCTTTGATATTTGGAGTGGGTATAAAATTGGTGAGTCCCCTAATTGTTTTTTGGGGCCCCCAATTAAACAAGGATATATATGTATATACTTAATAAACCGAATACACAATGTGGTTAAATATAATATATGGAATCCAAAGGTACGAGCTGAATCAAATCAAAATCATACAAAACAAATGGATGGTTTAATATATGACTCAAGCCGAGATGTCGAATTAAATACATATTTCGAATAAAACCCAAAAAAACAAATATTTTCTCGATGAGAGTTTTTCTTTATTTATCAACTTTGAATATCATTTTGATTTTGGTATCCTCTGGTTGAGCAGATGGTAGAGAAATTGAAAACAGTTCAAATATGGGTCTCTCTTAGGAAGATTCCAATGTTCCTAAGGAATTCAAGAGGTATTAGGATTATTGCTACATATTTGGTGTAGGATCAGAATATCGCCACAGCAATACTCTTGTAAAATTTATAACGACAGTTCTGCGAGCTCTTCAACAACACACTGCAAATGTCGCAAATGAATGACATAATAGACAACGAGAGCATCAAACGCAAGAAAGATGTGAAGATTTTGTGGTTGTAGATAAATCTCGCGAGAATGAAGCGGAGCTCGAGAGAACAAGGCAGGATCTCGAGAGAATATGGAGAAAGCTTGCGAGAGTGTGGAAAGGGATCCTAAAATAGGGGAAGTGTGAGCTGTCATCCATTATGTAAACACATATATAAAGAGGAGAGCAGGAAAGAGAAAAGGGGGGGAGAGAAAATTTTAGTAAGAGGGAGAGAGATATTTTGCAGAGAGATTTTTAGAGAGAAAATGTATTTTTATTTATCATCTTCTTCCCCAAAACTAGATCTAGAACTCCATTAATGGAGATTATCAATGTAAATTTAAACAATCATAGTGAAGAATCATGGATGTAGATCAAATTGATCGAACCATGTAAAAATCTGTGTGTCCATTTACAACTTTAGTATTTTAATCATCATTTTCATATCAAATGAGTTTAGATCAAGAAATTATTATCAAGATATTATAAGGGGTGTGTTGTGGGAATTCCTGCAACTATATTTGGGTATACCGTTTATGACATATAGGAAAATTTTAGAGAGGTGTGGAATGAATTTTTCCAGACTACATGTGGAGAGTGATATTAATTTTGATTATCTCACTGAACTTCCAGTGGTGATTGATGGTAAGAAAGTTTTTCAGGTATATGTCGAATACTTATGGAAACCTCCTAAATATGGGGGATGTAAGACCTTTGTCCACTCTCATGTTAACTGTCCAAGAACTTAGGTAGAGGTGGATGGTAAGCATAAGAAAGGAAATGTGAAGCAACATTAGCAGAGGTCTGAGTGGGTTATGAAGACTCACAATAAAAAGCAAGGGGTGATTTCAAATGGGTCTATTGCTTTAATTTATGAGACAAAGCTTATGGATGTTGAGGCTATGGAAGGGTCTGTGATTGTTGAAGATATTATCGTGGAATTTATTCCTGAAAATAAGAAGAGACAGTTTGATGGGGAATTTATTGGACCTGAAGTTGTTTAGAGGACTAGTGTAGTCCCTAATTTTGTCAAGAATTCTTTTGATATTTTCCAAGATAGGGGACCTTAGAAAGAGGGGGCTGGAATGTTTACTCTAATTTGCAAATTGTGGGTCCTCTAGATGAAAATGAGAATCCAAATGTTGGGGAGGGTGTGAAGAATTATTTTAATGTTATCGGAGGAATTAGTGCTAGAATTCACTTTGTGAAGAATTCCCATATTGGTTATTGTTTATATCATAAGGGTACTGATTCGAAGAAACCTGCAAGACGTAAGAAGTCCAAACCTCTAGTTTTAAATGATGTTTAAATTAGGTTGTTGGAACATAAGGGGATTGAATGATCCTCTTAACCAAATAGAATGAAAACTTTAATTAGGGAGAATAAATTGTGTATTCTAAGCATCGTTGAGACTTATGTTTAGAGTCCTAATAAAGATAGAATTAGAAGGGGTATTAGCTCTTGTATGGGATGTCATAGGCTCAACAAATTAATAAATATATTTCCCACTAAATAACTGGTAATATAGTGGTAGTAAGATATCGTTCCCACAGAGAGCTGTGTAATTGATATGTTATTTGAAATAGCAAGATAAAGTAAATAACAAAGGGGGTTTTGGTTTATAAGATGAATAGAAAAGACAATAAGAAAAGAGATGATTAAGGAATCCTTCGTTGCTACCAAGCAATAACAGGATTAGAATACTTATCTAATGTTCGTAAGAACCATTCATCACCAACCGTAGAATAACATCTAGCTCAGTGTTATCCCCAAAACTCCTTTTACCATGGATATGGAAGCTCTCCAATATCAGATTATATTCAACTGAACCACCAAGTAGTAGCTCACTTAAGGTGTAATTCAATCGAACGCTTTAAGCTTTGTGAATTAGGTTGACCCCAGTAGTTAAACTCTTAGCTCAAGGTTTACTTGGTGGTGTTGTTTTCACACATGATTCCTCCACAGAATCCCTCTGTAAGGTCTCGCGATTTCTACTTGTGTAGAGAGTTATTCGATGATTAATTATCTCCTAATCTCCACTAGCGATAGAATAATCAATAGACTAATCTAGTTGCGCACCCAAATCAATCTAAGAATCAATCATAAACCCTAGATATGGTAAAGACAAACGATAATGATAAAAAAACTCTCAATAGATTTGTATTATTAATGAAGCTTCACGCTTAGAATATAGAATTCATCCTTAATCAACAAAGGATTTAGCTACTCATATTACAAAGAAGATGAATCATGGTGGTTTCCCCCTAAAGGGGTAAACCCTAGGTTTTGATGTAGAACTTGTGATATGAGATTCGATGATATGATTTTACATAAACTAATACCTTTTTATAGATTTACATTGCTTGGACTCCAAGTATTTAGTTCGGTTTAGGAACCCGACCCGAATACACGAACTAGCGATCCCAAACGTGACCTTAGGTTTTCCAAGGTGTGAATACACGTTTCCCATTTGAGAAGTTTGCGAACCCTATCCGCAAACTTCAATTTCCAGCAGATATTTTCGGAATTAAGTCTGCGAACCCCGTCCGAAAACCCAGTTCGCGGACTGTACTATCTTTGGTTTTCAATAGAAACTGTTTTGGCCACAACTTCTTCATCCGAACTCGGAATGACCTCATTATTTTTGCATTATTTTTATCTTTCAATTCTATTCGATATGGTAATAAGAAATCCTTAATTTGAATGATTTAATATGGTCATTGTCCCTTCTATTGATTATGAACGTTTTGCTCCTTTTCGTCGCCTTTCTTCCACTTCTCTTGGACTTGGGCACTTGGATACTTGGAATACTTCTCTTCCTATCATTTTTCAGCATTTTGTATCTCCTTTTTGGATGATTCACCTATTAGAGTCAAACAAGAGAAAACAAGAGTAATAATACGAAAATATGCAAGAATAATAGCTTAAGCAAGTATGGAATGGACACTAAAATCATATGAATTATGCACTTATCAGCTCTGATTGGAATTTTGTTGATAATAATTACATACACAATGAGTCTGGTAGAGTTTGGACAGAGTGGGATCCTCTTGATGTTCAACTTTTTGTTCTTTATTTTTCATCCCGAGCTTAATTTGTTGAAGTAGTTACTAGTAGATATTTGAAATTTGTGGTTAGTTTTATTTATGGAAATAATTGCTAGAGCATTGCTTGGTTGAACCCACTAGCGTTGGTATGTCAAGTTAGTTTTTCAATTTTAGTTGCCAAAATGCATTCTTTATTTAGCATACTAAAGATAGTTTCAGACTAAATTAGGTCTAAGAAGTTGAATCGAAGTTATCCTTAAAGGATGAAGATTGAAGACTACAAGAAGACATATACAAGTAATTCATAAACAAAGGCATGTGATTGATTTCATTTGGATTCTTGTTCAATTCTACCTTTCTAATCTATCGAGATAAATGCTCACTCTATGGAACAATTACTATGACGGTAAATATACATTTATATATATATATACTTGAGGTTATTTGATTCATGACTTTGGTGACAATAACCTTTATCCCTATAGAGGATCTCATGTTATAGTTAATGAGCTTACGAATTCAACGAGCCAAGAATAACTCAATTCCGAGTTATAACGATGAAGTTATGAGTGATTTATTAAAGTAACAATTATAAGTGTTGTTGTAATTGTTACAGTTTATTAGTAGGAAACAATCCATGGACTGTTTGTAACGGTTCACGAACTTGGGCCCAATTACGTGACTAAAAGGCATTTTTGGTCAAGTTGGTGATGTTTCCTTATCTAGGCAAGATGGCTATTAATCCAAGCATATTTGATTACCATATTAAAGTGTTTGTGATAACTTTAAATTCATGCCTAAGTTAAAATGTGGTTTATTCACATAAATACAATATTTTCCAATTAATTAATTATTTAATTATTTTGGCAAGAGTTGTAACTCAGGAAAGACTCCCAAAATTAGGAGAGTCTTGAAAAAGGAAAATAGCTATGCTTATCTTTCAAGCTACCTTTCACTATAAATAAAGGGTTCGTGAGTGCTACACGTTTTCATCCCCTTTGGAAAATTGGTGTTAGCTTCACAAGGTTGTTTTCCATGTCTTTTGTTCTTCGTGAGCAAGAGTAAGATAAAAGTCTTTGTATTGCGAATCACAAAGCGGAGTTGGATTTAATCTTCGTGATTGATTATACAACTTGTAATCTAGGTTTTTCACTTCTTGTCTATTCTAAGGTTTTCTCTTCTGATATAAAACCATTCAAGAGTTGTTGATCATAAACCCTAGGTTTTGATAGATTTCAGTTTCCGATCGTATACCAACACTTGTTAGTCGAAATCGGAAGATAGAAAGAAAACTTCGATTAGGGTATCTCGTAAAAATCCTTAAGAAGTTTTATACAAAAAAACTCTAGATTTATTCTAGTTGTAGAATAATTAGGTTTCTCTTCCTTTTCGTGAAGAGTGTAATAATCCCTAATCTATAAGTTTGTTTTGATATTACTTTTACCTAATAATTATTTTTATCAAAATAAACACAAGATTTCCAAAACCTTGATTTACATCTAAAGGGAAATCAAACCGGTGTTTTGTGCAAACAAAATATCAAATCGTATCAATCGTATTGATGTATCTTTTAAAGAGAGCCTTGGGTTCTGCTAGAAGATTTACGAGAAGAATTCCTAAAGAGAATCGGTGTTCTGCTAGGAGTTCTATAAGAATACAGCTAAAGCAGGTATTACATCTAGTCCGAATAGGTAGTATAAAATTGGTGTAACAACTTTAATCATTGTGTGTTTATTCTGGACTAGGTCCCGGGGTTTTTCTGCATTTGCGGTTTCCTCATTAACAAAATTTCTAGTGACTGTGTTATTTCTTTTCCGCATTATATTTTATTTATATAATTGAAATAATACAGGTTGTACGTTAATCAATCATAGTTTTTAAATCCGACCTTGTTTGTTGGATAAGCCTTGATTGATCTTGAACACTTGATTTTGTTATTTTCACATTGTTAGACCAGTCCGGACTAGCCCTGTTTTAAGTGGACACCGTGTTGAAATATTTCTTTAGTGATTGTTGCTTAAAGAAGTTTATACATGGTGGATATTGAATAAGTTGTGATTAACACAAAAGATTTGGTTCAAGAACTTCACACTAAAATCAGGTTTACGGATTTGCTTCTGTTTAACCATTGATTATGTTGAGTAAGAGATAAACCCTTTAGTATTATTCTTTGATTGAGTTTTCACTCTCGAAATATTATTGAGGTTTAGTCCATACATATTTCCAAACGGAATATTGGGTGTGGTTGTTATACCCCGCTTTTTCAATTGGTATCATAACAGGCAAACACGTTAAAGACCTTACAAGTCTATGTTTGTAGTGATCTAATATGGACAGAAGTGCTATCTCTATAAACGTACCACCAGTCTTCGATGGCACGAACTATTTATGGTGGAAAATTTCTATGCATTCTTTTATTCAAGCGCGATATTTCAATCATGGTTTCATATGTTACTGGATATAATCCTCCATTAGTTATAGTAGACGGTGTAACTGTTGCAAAGGATATTGGTGATTATAATGATCTTGAGATTCTTGCTGCAAAGCAAAATTATGAAGGATTAAATGCTATCATCCATGCCGTTACCCTAAATCTTCAGCACCATGTTACTACGTATAATAAGTCTAAAGATGCTTGGGATATCTTAGAAACTGTATTCGAAGGGAATGCCGCAAAGAAAGAAACAAGGCTTCAAAATCTAGCTTCTAACTAGGAAAACCTTCGCATGTATGATGATGAAACCTTTGATGAGTATAACCAAAGACTTTCTCAAATAGTTAACTCCTCATATTAGGAAGAAGTATTCCAGAGAAAGTTATTGTGTGCAAAATTCTCAGGTCTCTACCATCAAGATACGAGTCTAAGAAACATGCCATTGAAGAAGCAAACGATCTTTGTACACTCTCCATAAATACTCTTGTTGGAAAGTTAAAGATCTTTGATAATTAACATGCATCTAGAAAAGAGGTGATTTCTCTTAAAGCTGCAAACAATTCTGAATCCTCTAAGGATAAATCTGGTTCGCCAGATACGAAGAATGTTAATCCATGACAATTTAGAAAATTCTTGAGAGATGGGAAAAAGAGTTTTTCTAAAGTTACAACATTTCCTAATGATGATTTATAATGCTATAATTGTCGTGGTTTCATGCATCTTTCTTCAGTATGTCCTAGATGGAACCGTAGATAATCGGCATATGCAGCAGCTTTGCCTACTCTTGATGATGGACCCGAACATTATGATCATTAAGAGTAAGCAGGCGAGGTTGCATTAGCTTCTAGAAAAAAATTTATTTCGGATACTAATTCTGACGAAGAAGTGTTCCATGTAGATCCAGTTGCTAATAATCTTCTTAAGGAATGTCATCAGAAACTCTCGGAAGCTGAAAGCACCATTTTCAGTGAGAAAGTTAAATATGACAGACTTCGTAGTCAAAATAAAGACTTGCAAGACCAACTTGATTCTATTGGTGCAAGAGATTATCTCAACGAAATACGAAAGCTTAAAGAAGAAATTGCCGAAGGTCGAGATCGGGAAATTACTCTTCAAGCAAAACTAGATAACTAGGAAAACATTGAGATGAACTTGTTATTTGATTCAGAACGAGAAGATCTCACAGTTCAATATGAATCATCCAAGAATGATCTAGTTATTGCGCTTGAAAAGGTCAAAAGATTGGAAGAAGAAAACTCGATCTTAAAAGTGAGTTTGTCTAGAAATAGCAGCTCAGATAAATTAACCTCAATATTGGGAGCATGTATAATTCATCGTGATACACGAGGATTGGTCTATGAAGGAATAGACACTCCTGGTATTTTCAAAGAAGTAAAATTTGTTAGAGCTAAAGTTTTTTCTCAACTAAAACCTTCCACGGTTGACAAAAGTGAAGTATCTCTACCAACTGCCGATGACGAAAAGAGGAAATCCTGTTAAGTTCCAAAGCAAACACATATATATTCAGGTAACACTAAACACAACTTTTTCCATTCTACTAAACATTGATTTTATTGTTGAAAACCAGGTCACTTGCAAAGGAATTGCATATTTCTTAAACGAGATAAAACCAGGTCTGATTCTGTTAAGATGACAAGATCTGATGTTCCAAACTGGAGAAAAATTGAGTCTCATTATATCAGTTCTTCTAGTATTCCCCCAAGAAGTTTCATAATTATATTGGGGAGAAAAAGAAATACGTTTCTCCAAAAGCTACTCTGAAATGGGTACCAAAGAAGATCAATAAAGTAACGAGTACTATTAAGAAGGATATCCCAGACAAGAGTTCGACAATTATTGAAAGTTTCAAGGAAGTTGTTAAATTCCTAGAGTTTATGCTTGATTTTGTTTCGAATACCTATGGTGAGCAAGATTTTGTTCACCTCAACAGAACCTGATTGTGTTGAAAGTGCATCCTCACCAAGAAGCCCTAGTAAATGCGGTGAGGATTGCAAAAGAATTGGGGCGCATATATTATGTTGGAATAATTTATTGTTTCGAGCTGAGTTTAATTAGGTTACTTATTCCTCGAAATATGTGTTGGTAATCTTTCACTTTAACCAAGTTCATATTTACTCATGACGAAAGTCATATTGATATTCCAATATCTTGAAAATTGATTTGATGATGATAGTTGTGAATAACGACTATTATAACATTACAGAAGAATGTTTCAAAGATTGGAATTTAGAGTTGAGATTATGTAACCATCTATGGATATAAGCATATATAGTGTGTTCGCACATTAATGTATATATCCATGTACAGGAAACCAAGTGTGTGCATATGTGTGCATACGAAATTGGTAAAGGAGACAGGTTGGGTACACGTACCCGTACGCGTACTGGCTGAACTTTTCCTCCCGGAATTCTGCTAAGTTTGGAGTTTACGGACTCATAAACCAGTCACCTTAGGTACACGTACCCGTACGCGTACTAGCAGAACTTTTCTACCCGAAAAATTCTGCTGAGTTTAGAAACTCAAATCTGGTAGCTAAGGTACGCATACCCAAGCTGGTTATTTCTCAAATCGGTAGTTCATGAACTTAAAATAATAAATTATAAGGAATGTAATCTTTGCAAACCATGGATATATTGTTCATGAATTGATTCAAATGAATCAAACCGATTTTGTTTCAACTGTGTCTATGTATAAAGACCTAAGCAATTGAATAACTCTATAAACTAGTTCTTTTGAAGTCATTAGAACTAGTTATGGTAAAGATGAATATGGATAGATACCACATGTATGATTCTTAATTACCTAACTTGATTTGTGATTGAAATTCTTAAATATAACAGGTTAGAAGCAATTATCAAAGCCATGGATGTTGGTTTTTATTGTCAAAGAAACCTTTTCATACTCTTATGGTAACCATTCTTGGTGTAAATCCTTGTAGAAAAGGTTATTCTTCCTTCTAAGCATATCAATTCTTGTTTATACAAGTTTGTATCTTATAAAATATGATCACAATACTTGATCTTTATGATTACATATTGTGTATTGTCACCATGAGATAGTTCTAGTTTTTTTAGTAACACGGTCTCATGAGATACTTTCAATGATTGGTTCTTAAATCCTATCTCCTTGTAGGATTTCTAAAATCCAATATATAAATTCTTATCCCTGGAGAAAGGTCACTCTTGTTGTTCTTTCGGGAATGACATTTTATGTGGGAGAGTTCCTAAATGAACTTGTACTTAATTGTTATATCTTTGAGGATATAAGCGGTTGTGTAACATGTAGGGGTTAATATGTATCTTAATAAACTCCTTGTTGAAGTCACTAAGTTTCGACTCTGTGATATCGTCCAAACAAAGTTGATAAGTTTCTTTCTTTTGGTCATGAAGTGTCTCCGTGAAAATTTTATGAGGTACCCACTAGTTTTTGTTCCTTTGCCAATTTTATTGACAAAAAGGTGGAGAATTAATGTGTAGTTCACACTACAAATACATATGGCTTACGGATCATTATGTAAGGGGGAGTGGTTTTAATGTTGAGATGTAGTATTGACTAAGGGGGAGTTATACATATCACCGTAGTATTATTGTCAAAGTTGTGATACAATGAAACTTTGATGCTCTGTAATAATACTATGATGGATGTTCAACAAGTACAGGATGAACACACGCAAAGTTGAAGAACCAAGGAAATCAAGTATGTAGGATTTTGGAGCTGTAATGCTTTTAACAAGTACAATCCATATGTAAAATGGTTTTGTCACTAAA
Organism: Papaver bracteatum; assembly: GCA_023529315.1. NCBI lineage: Eukaryota > Viridiplantae > Streptophyta > Magnoliopsida > Ranunculales > Papaveraceae > Papaver > Papaver bracteatum. The sequence goes on from JAJJWX010000650.1 coordinate 1,119,611, forward strand.
ATTGACAAAGAGGGAGATTGTTAGATCATTGCTTGGTTGAACCCACTAGTGTTGCTATGTCAAGTTAGTTGTCAATTTTAGTTGCCAAAATGCATTCTTGATTTAGCATACTAAATATAGTTTCGGACTAGATTAGGTCTAAGAAGTTGAATCGAAGCTATCCTTAAAGGATGAAGATTGAAGACTACAAGAAGACATCTACAAGTACTACTAGCATTTCTATGTCAAGTTAGTTGTCAATTTTAGTTGCCAAAATGCATTCTTGATTTATCATACTAAATATAGTTTCGGACTAGATTAGGTCTAAGAAATTGAATCGAAGCTATCCTTAAAGGATGAAGATTGAAGACTACAAGAAGACATCTACAAGTACTTTATCAACAAAGTTATGTGATTTATTTCATTTGGATTCTTGTTCAATTCTACATTTATAATCTATCGAGATAAATGCTCACTCGATGGAACAATTCCTATGACGGTAAATATACATTTATATATATATATATATACTTGAGGTTATTTGATTCATGACTTTGGTGACAATAACCTTTATCCATATAGAGGATCTCATGTATAGTGAATGAGCTTACGAATTAAACGAGCCAAGAATCACTCAATTCCGAGTTATAACGATGAAGTTACGAGTGATTTATTAAAGTAACGATTATAAGTGTTGCTGTAATCGTTACAGTTCGTTAGTAGGAAACAATCCATGGACGGTTTGTAACGGTTCACGGACTTGGGCCCAATTACGTGACTAAAAGGAATTTTTGGTCAAGTTGGTGATGTTTCCTTATCTAGGCAAGATGGCTATTAATCCAAAGCATATTTGATTACCATATTAAAGTGTTTGTGATAACTTTTAATTCCTGCCTAAGTTAAAATGTGATTTATTCACATAAATACAATATTTTCCAATTAATTAATTATTTAATTATTTTGGCAAGAGTTGTAACTTAGGAAAGACTCCAAAAATTAGGGGAGTCTTGAAAAAGAAAAATAGCTATGCTTATCTTTCAAGCTACCTTTCACTATAAATAAAGGGTTCGTGAGTGCTACACGTTTTCACCCCCTTTGGAAAATTGGTGTTAGCTTCACAAGGTTGTTTTCCATGTCTTCTATTCTTCGTGAGCCAAGAGTGAGATAAAAGTCTTTGTATTGGGGATCACAAAGCCGAGTTGGATTTAATCTTCGTGATTGATTATACAACTTGTAATCTAGGTTTTTCACCTCTTGTCTATTATAAGGTTTTCTCTTCTTATATAAAACCATTCAAGAGTTGTTGATCATAAACCCTAGGTTTTGATAGATTTCAGTTTCCGATCGTATACCAACACTTGTTAGTCGAAATCGAAAGCTATAAAGAAAACTTTGATTAGGGTATCTCGTAAAAATCCTTAAGAAGTTTTATACAAGAAGATTTATTCTAGTTGTTCTTGTTGTAGAATAATTAGGTTTCTCTTCCTTTTCGTGAAGAGTGTAATAATCCCTAATCTACAAGTTTGTTTTGATATTAATTTTAACTATTAATTTTTTTTTATCAAAATAAACACAAGATTTCCAAAACCTTGATTTACATCTAAAGGGAAATCAAACCTGTGTTTTGTGAAAACAAAATATCGAATCATATCAATCGTGTTGTTGTATCTTCTAAAGAGAGCCTTGGGTTCTGCTAGAAGATTTACGAGAAGAATTCCTAAAGAGAATCGGTGTTCAGCTAGGAGTTCTATAATAATACAGCTAAAGTAGGTATTACATCTAGTCTGAATAGGTAGTAGAAAATTGGTGTAACAGCTTTTAATCAGTGTGTGTTTATTCTGGACTAGGTCCCGGTGTTTTTCTGCATTTGCGGTTTCCTCGTTAATAAAATTTCTGGTGTCTGTGTTATTTCTTTTTCGCATTATATTTTATTTATATAATTGAAATAATACAGGTTGTACGTTAATCAATCATAGTTGTTAAATCCGACCTTGTTTGTTGGATAAGCCTTGATTGATCTTGAACACTTGATTTTGTTATTTTCACATTGTTAGACCAGTTTCAAGTGGACACTGTGTTGAAATATTCCTCTAGTGATTGTTGCTTAAAGAGGTTTATACACGGTGAATATTGAATAGGTTGTGATTAACACAAAAGATTTTGGTTCAAGAACTTCACACTAAAATCAGATTTATGGACTTGCTTCTGTTTAACCATTGATTGTGTTGAGTAAGAGATAAACTCTTTAGTATTATTCTTTGATTGAGTTTTCACTCTCGGAATATTATTGAGGTTTAGTCCATACAGATTTCCAAATGAAATATTGGGTGTGGTTGTTAAACCCCCGCTTTTTCAATAATGATGCTGGGATCAGACAACAACTTTGGGATGATCTTTTATCTTTTTCTACTTCTTATTCTGGGACTTTTTTGTTAATGGGATATTTTAACTCTATTTTGTTTTCTGGTGAGAAAATTTGTAGTGCAATTTTTCCTCATCAGTACTTGGATTTTTGGAATTGTACTCAGGATTGTCACATTTTTTATTCAGAATACTTTGGGTGCTTTTACTCTTGGAAAAATGGCCACACTGATGATAGTAGGATTATGTCCAAGATTGATAGGGTTCTTGTGAATATGGATTGAATGAGTAGTTTTACGGATTCTAAAGTTGAATTTCTTGAAGCAGTGATACCTGATCATTCTTCAATGATAGTTTCTATTTTCAAAAACGTAACCATGGCTCGCCTCCATTTAAGTTTTTCAATTTCATGACCGAAGAGAGTGACTTTCTGGATTTGGTGAGATAGGCTTGGATGGACGCAGCGAGAGGGAATTTAATGTATGTTCTTGTGACTAAACTTCACATAGTCAAACGGAAGATTATTTTGTGGAAAAGGGAAAGATTTAGGATTATTCCTATATAGGTTGAGAATGCTAAGGTATAACTAAAGTCTATTTAGCAATTTGGTGGAGTCAGTTCAGAATAATAAAGTGGTTATTCATCACTATGCTAATATTTCTACGTATGAAGAGTCGATAGCTAAGCGAAAAATCCAAGGTTCAGTGGATCGATCTAGGGGATGCCAATACCCTTTTTTTCATAACTCATTAAATTCTAGAAATTATATTTTGACTCTGATGTTAAGGGACTATGTGATGTTGCATGAGGATGTGGAGATTGCAGAGGAGTGTCTTGACTTCTATTCTTATTTACTTGATGATGCTTCTTTTTATTTTGTGGATGACCCATAAGTGTTTAATTTTATTCAATTTGACAATATACTTGATGATGAGGATGAAGCTTCCTTATCCATACCTGTGACCAGATGGGTACTCGAGTTGGTTCTTTAGAGCTAGCTGAAGCACTGTTGGGGACGATTTTACAGAAATTGCACAGTTTTTTTTTTCTCAAAGGAAACCTTGAAAAGGAAGTAAATAATAAATTTCTTACTTTGGTTGCTAAGAAAAAAAATCCAAATTTTGTTAAAGACTTTAGACCAATAGCTTGTTGTAATGTGATTTATAAGTGTCTGACCAAGATTATTGCTCTGCGGATTAAGTCCGTGTTATCTAATTTGATTAGTGAAAATCAGTTTGCGTTAATATCCGGGAGACCCATACATGATAATGTTCTTCTGGAACATGATATTTTGAGAAACTATCACAGGGCTACTGGGTCTCCAAGATGTGCTCTCAAGATTTACCCGAAGAAAGCCTACGACATGGTAAATTAGAGGGAAGTTATCACTACTCTTTAGAAGTTTGGTTTTCCAAGTATTTTTATTGATTGGATCCAATGTTGCATTACTTTTTCTAAATTCTACGTCACGATAAATGGATCCCCTTGAGTCAAGGTTGCCCGCTGTCTCCGTACTTATTTGTGATGGTTATGGAGATTCTAAGTGTCTGCTTGAGGAATCAGGTGAAGAGTAAAGACTATGGGTTTCATATGAGGTGTTAGACTACCTATCTTACCCACCTCTGATACACATATGATGTGTTGATCTTCTTCACATGTGATTTTAAATCTGCTTCATCTCTCAATAGTGCTCTCCAAAATTTCAGTGCTTGTTCTGAGATTGAGGTTAGTAAGGACAAATATTCGCTTTTTTGTTCGGATGTCAATGAGATAAATCAACAGTATATTGTGTCTTGTCTGGACTGTGTAGTGGGGAAATTATCGGTTAGATACTTAGGTTTGCCTTTTATTTTTACTAGGCTTTCCTCTTATTGATAAATTCATTGGTCGCATAAAGTCTTGGAAGTATAAATCCCTATCTGATGCTGGTAGAATAAATCTTATAAAGAATGTTCTCAATGGTATGGTCTTTTATTGGCTATTTTGCTTTATTTTTCCTATATAGGTTATCAAGTATCTTAACTATATTTTTAAGAAATTCTTGTGGGCTGGAGCAGAGATGAAGAAGAAGTATAGACTGTATAGTTATCCCATTAGTTGGTAACAAGTTTGTTCTTCATACAAAGAGGGTGAGCTTGCTGTTAGAGACCTTCAACCTACTAACTTGGAGGTTGGTATGAGGCATGTTTGAGAGTTGGCCACTAATAAATTCAGTTTGGGCTTATTGGATAAAGCAAAATCTTATTAAGGAGAAGGACTTCTGGACTATGCAATGTCCCCAAGATGCCTCTTGGAGTTGGAGACATATCTTGAGTCAGAGAACTGAAACTGCTAGATATTTGAGGACTTCTATTAGAAATGGGATATCCACTTCCTTCTTAACTGGAAATTTGCATCCTTATGGTAGACTCATTGACTGGATCCATGATGAGATCATCAATTTAGTCTTTTGAGGCAGAGATTGTATAAGTGTTTGAATACACTGATGAGTATGGTTAGAGGCTCCCTTATTCTGAAGATACTTTCATTGCATCTTGGTAGGTATGTAAACAAGCCTACAACTATGTCAACTGCAAGTGCACATCGTCTATTATAGACATAGCGTCTATTGTAGATAGAGAAAATACAGGTCGATCCCACAGAGACAAGGTGGGTGTAGAAGTGATTCCAAGGCTTTACTAAACTGATTCAAATATAAAGTACCGAAAAGGGGGGTTTCGTTGCCGAAACGGCTGGATGATGTTAGTGACTGAAATAACAAAAACGAAATCAAAGAGTAATCTACAAGAAGATAAACAAGTTTCTAGGGCAGTCGAATCCACCGCTTAACCTACACTAAGTCAATTCAGTCTCAATGCTATTCTTGTCCCTTATAATGGACATCGGTGGTCTTCCGCCTATCCAGGGCAATTTCAGGAGGATGGTTTAGTGTCACTAAGATGATTCCTAATCTTAGTATTAGGTGCCCTCTCTCAAAATAAACTAACCGCAGATCAATCACTTAGATAATTAAACAAATATGATATGGATATTCTAATCTCAACTGAGATATCCCTCCAAAATACTAACTGTCTTCTCAGGGCACAACTAGTCTAAGGATCATACAACAATCAGTTAAGCATGAGTTGTAGCATAATCAACATAGTGCTATTCTAACTACAATGGATACATGTCATACACTGTGAGAGAATTTTTTTAAAGGATCAGATTATATTTATCCAAAACATTATAGCACAACAAGAACAATATCAATATATGAACCAAACTTAGCAATAGATTAATGGTTTCATCTAAACCCTAACTATGCAATTAGAACATCATGGAGATAATAAAATAAAACATGAACTACTGCTTGGTGTATCGGCTAATCTGGGCATGAGTTTTACATATAATTCTCACCCCTATTTATACATAAATTTCTCCCCAATCACTAGAAATTGATAATTAGAAAACAACCACTCAAAATTGTGTTTTTTCGACAAACTTCTTCTGCAAATAAGACCTGCAACTCTTGATTTGATGTTTTCTTTAGCTATTAAATATAACCCTAGACTTATCTCTCTCAATCATAGCTTCCATGGTTTACTGTTTTGGAGAAGAACCTATGATAGAGATAGAAAGGGACTAGGAGTTGATTGATAACATAGAGTGGATGATTGGGTGGATGTGCTTCATAGTTGGTCGGAGATGGAAGTGATTGATGGAGGGAAGGTGAACTGATAGTTTTTGAAGAGGGTGGAGAATAATAAAGTACGAAGAGAATGAGTGTTTGGTTATTGCTCGAATAGGGGAAGGATATAGCATGCTTATGTGTGAGGCAGGAGTATCAAAAGTTGATGCACACTGTGGAGATGCCTTGGATGCTGAGAAGCTCAATTGAATCTGATGGATTAGAATGGAAACGGGCTTGGGTCTTGTTTCTTGTCTCTTCTTGGCTCAAGTATTCTTCAAGGCCACTATCTTAACCCCACTTTTAGCTTTGAGACGTGAAAGTTCACTTGCGGATGAGGTGCAATAGATATTCTTCACTTGCTTTCCAGCGGGAGCTTCGTTGTCTCTCTTCCGTTGTCATAAATTCTCCTCTTCTTTTGACTTCTTAATTCATCCAAGCTTTATTTACTACCTAAAAACACAGAATTAATTAGTACAAGTATTTATTCTTGAAAACAAAGAAAATACAGAATCTGGGATAATATATGATTTTAAATTGCAAAAGATGAGTTAAATGCCAGTAAATAAAAAGGTATAGAAATATGCAATATTTGGCACTCATCACATCTATTATTGACCATATTAGGAGTATATGTATGGATCCATTGTGGAGGATTGGGTAATTTGATCTCCAAGCACTTCTAGCAGATATATAGTAAATGATATTTATAAAGACTTAATGAATCCTAATGAGTCTACTTTTTGAACTAATTTGGTTTGGTTTAAGCTTCACATTCGTAAACATTCTTTTATCACCTGGGTTGCTATGAAACTTTGGCTCAAGAGTAAAAGCAGACTCGTTAAGTGAGGGTTGGATGTTTCTCATTTGTGTATGTTTTGTAACCAAGGAATTGAAGATGAAGATTATTTATTTCCTTACCGCTTCTTTTCTTCTCAAATTTGGTTGGGGTTGCTTATTAAAATGGGCTATGTGACAGGGAAGAGGACCACTTGGAAGGAGGATATTCATTGGTGAAGTTCTGTCTTTGTGGGTTCTTCCATCATTACAACTATGATGAAACTCACTCTCAACAGTTTTGTATATCATATCTAGAAGGAATGCAATGCTAGGGTTCTCAGAAATCGTAATCATGCCACTGATCAGGTCAGTTGGTTAATAGTGGAGGATGTTAAATTGAAACTATTTGCACATATTATTACTGTTGAGCACACCCCTTATTCTAGACAGCTATTTCATAACTGAAATATGGTTTGTTTTTTTAAGCTTAAAATTGAATTGAGGTGTTGGTGGAAAAGGCCTTAAGAGGGTGTAGTTATGATCAACTCATATGGTTCTTGGGGAGATGGTTTGGGAGGTTTTGGACATGTTATTAGAAACGTTTGGCTTGTTTGTTTGGCTACTACTACTGAATCTAGTTTTAGGATCTCCGTGCTGGGTCATGAATTGCAAGGGATTGATACTAGACTTAAGAATGCTATTTCCAATGGTATTAGAAGGGATCGGTTAGGGTAGGATTCTATGGCTGCAGTGATCTTACTTAATAGTGATAATTTTGACCCTCCCCGGAATGTCATATTTGGAGACATATTGTTAAGCTCAAGTAACAATATGAATGTATAAAGGTGGAGCATATTTATCGTGAGAACAATAAGGTAGCGGATTGTTTTGCAGGCATTTATCCTCCTTCTGCTTACGAGATGTTGGATTGGCATAATTTGGGAGATGAATTCGTAGGCATCATTGAGGAGGACATAAATCAGATGGTGTACTATCGGTTATAGTTTGTAACCTTTGTCTGTTGACGGGGTTTTTGTTTTTCAGTTTCCTTTTTGTGGACTAAGGACACTTACGCCTTGCTGAATGTGTCATTTTTTATTTATTTTTAAAATAAAAATAAAATTGAACATCTTCAAAGATATTTAGAAACTCGTGGTGATTAGACCTATATTTTTGCAATGTCTGAAATTGGTCAGTTGAGGATTTTTGTTATATGATGTCAATTTTTTTTGAAGCATCATTATACGTGTAAGGTGTTTGTTTTTGTACTCTTTTTCTTTCATTTTTAAAAAAATATATATATTAAAGAAGTCTTTTTTATCGATTGGAAAAAAAAAGAGAAGAAAAATCTATAATATTGGGATGTACTTTCCACGGAATAAACTCTTTATATTTTTGATTTTGACATAATTACAATCAATAGAAAAATATACTCCCTTCGTTCCACTTTAGATGAGTGTTTAGGGTTATTTTCTTGTTCCACATTACTTGATGATTTCTCACAAAATTACCAATAATACCCTAGCATTTTATCTTGAAACTATAAGTTTATTAAATGCACTAATACTAATTAATGGTAGAAGACTTTTCTTATGGGCATATATGTAATTGTTTTATATCTCTTTATTTCTTAATCTGCGTAAAAACTCTTAAAACACCATCTAAGGTGGAACGCGGAAAGTATGTATATTAACGAGTAATTTAGTAACGAGTGCATTGGTCTTACTTAATAGTGACACGAATTGAATTATATTAATAAGTAATCAATTAGGGTTGGATTATATGGCTGCAGTACTGGTCTTACTTGATAGTGATAATCCTGACCCTCCCTGGAATTCGAGATATATTTGGAGACATATTGTTAAGCTTAGACATCAATATGAATGTATAAATGTGGAGCATATTTATCGTGAGACCAATAAGGCAAAAAATTGGTTTGCAGGGATTTATCCTCCTCTTGCTCATGAGGTGTTGGATTGGCATAATCTGGGAGATAGATTCGTAGGCATCATTGAGGACGACAGAAATCGGAAGGTGTACTATCGGTTATAATTTATAACCTTTGTTTGTTGGCATAGAATTTTTTTGTTTTTGTTTTTGTTTTTGTTCTTGTCTTTTTTTTTTAGTTTCTTTTCTGTGGGCTAGGGACCCTTAAGCCCCGCTGAATGTGTCAATTTTTTCATTTTGAAGAAAAAAATTGAACATCTTCAAAGATGTTTAGAAACTCGTGGTGATCAAACCTATATTTTTGCAATGTCTAAAATTGGTCAATTGAGTTATTTTTTAATGTTATATATGATGTCTATTTTTTTTTTTTGAAGCATCATTATACGGTGTTTGTTTTTGTACTCTTTTTTAAAAATAAATAAATTAAAGAAGTCTTCTTCATCCATTGATCGGAAAAAAAGAAAAATCTTTGCTATTTAGATGTATTATCTACGGATTAAACTCTTTATATTTTTCATTTTGACATAATTACAATCAATGGAAAAATATATATATTAATGAGTAATTTAGTAATGGGTGAAAAAATAATAGTGATAATAAGCTTATTTATATTTCTTACAGAAAATTACATAAATCTTAAAATAAATTTGAAACTAAGATTGGTTCAAAAAAATTCCACTCCCTACGTACAGTAGAAACTCTTTTAATTAATACTCAATTATTTAATAAACTCTCTTAAATAATATTTTTGGCCGGTCGTGAATCGGGGACAACGTGCCAAATTAATAATTCGCTAAAATTATAAGATAATACTTTTTTGATTACCTATGTAGGTCCCATATGAAATATAAATTAATAATGCATTATATATATATATATATATATATATTCAATATATTAATGATTTACGAAGACTTTTTGAAAAATGATTTAATTGTCTTACTCCCTCCGTCCCTGTATAATAGGCGGAGAAGTGAAAAATGGTTGTCCCTGTATATAGGCGGAAACATGTTTCCAATGTAAAATCTTCCCTATATACCCCTATTTAAGCATATATGTATCAGTGAAGCTGTTAATTGCTAATAGTCATTCCCTAGGATAATTACTGATCAAAACATTCCCATCCGTATGATTGATCTTTTTTTTTATCAACAATGAGATTTTTCCTCTTGTTACACTGTATGTTGGTAGGAGAAAATGGTTCTTCTATGCAAGTTGATTTAACTCAGGAAGATTAGGTGGAGGTGGATTATCATTATCTTATGGAAATTGAGAAGAAATGTTGATCATCAATGGGAATGAACAAAAAACCAGGGAAGGAGGTGGAGGACGAAGAGACTGTTTTAAGTTTTTTTTTTCTTTCACAGAGTACATGCATTTTCTCCTCTTTGAAGAAATATTCTTTAATTAACAGAATATTTAATATGGGAAACTTCCCAACCATACACATGATTTTCTTATTTTAATAGATATTCATTAATTAACATAACAATTAATATGGGCAAATTCGGTACTCTAAGGAAAATTTAGGAAAACTATAATTTTTCTTATATGACGAGATTTGCACTTCTCCGCCTATTATACAGGGACGGAGGGAGTATGTTTTTTAGTAAAATCAATATCGCGTTGAATTTCATCTCTAATTTTTCTTATCATTGTAAGAATTTTTTGTGTTGTTGGATTATCCTTGTTGTGCTTGAATAATGCTCTACTAATTTCATCGGTCATTGTTGATTTTTTAACACCTATAAGATGAAAATCCATATTTGTGTGTATGATTTGTTTGTGTTAGTAGTATGATTTCCTATTGTATTTGTATAAAATATTTTTTTATTTGTTAGTAGTATGATTTCATATGTATTTCCATATGATTTTTTTTTTTTGGGAATGAATAAAAATTTATTTAGAAAATATGATTTGATATTGTGTGTATATATAAAAAAATATGATTTGATATTGTTTGTATAGAAACTAATTATTTAATATAAAATTTATCTATAAATTAATATGTATGAATTTATCGGTTAATTAATATCTCGCTTAATTAATAAGTTTTGATGATCCCGGTAGCATTAATTTATAGAGTTTCTAGTGTATCATATTAGACATTTTTTTTTATTTTTTATGAAGCATGAAATTTACACAATTACTAAGAAATTGTTACACGAGGGCACATAATAGACTATCAAACTCTTTTTTATTTTAATCTTTGTTGTATCTAAATAGACGATAATTTGTATTTTTTTTTCTAAATACTTACTAGCGTTCCTATTTTTATTTCCAAATCATAATTATTTTGTCTAAAATAAATTAGTATTAGTAATATATCCCATGCACTTGTAATCTACTTCTCTCCGCTGTTGACATTGTCACCATGTTATGCTGCAAAATTTCAATGTTGTTAATAGGGGCATTATTTTACTTGGGATATACCAAATTGCATATAAGATAAAAAATATTTTAATAAGGGATTGGTATACATCCTCAAGGAAAATGGTACCCCATTAACATCCTTGCAAAATTTCATCTTGTACTTACGAAGGGAGCATTGACCATGGTTCTCTACTTATTTCATCTTTTGATCCAAACACTTCACCTTTTCCTATCGATTTTGATAAGTCATTCCATTCCATGTCTTATATTACATGGCAAAATACTTGACTAGTAGATAGAATAGAACTTGGATGACCACCCTCTCAAGTGTCACTTCTTGATTTAACTATATTGTACTTTGTACTACGAAGATTCAAACTTAGCCAAAGACCGAACTAATGCACAGAAGCTGGTTAATGAATTACAATCGTGGTATACAAAGATTTACCAACGGAACAAGAATGCGAGATGAAGCTTGGGTTGAAAAAATCGCAACCAAAACGTGCCAAATGCATGTCTGTTGCACCAGAAGAATCTCAGTTGATACTGTAAAAATGTGCGCAGGTGAATAACTTTTCCTGTTACAAAAGACTGCGTGAAAAAAAAAAAAAAAAAGTAAAGACAAGCAACCGCCTTTGAGCTTGCAGCTTGCTTGACACAATAAAAAAGCAAGCCGTAAAATGCCTTCGGACTGACGGCAGATAACCGCAGAGATTAGAAAGGGGACCATCCTACAAAAAATGGTAGTAGCCACGAGTAATCTGTACAGTAAACAAATGGTCTCCACACAAAAACCTTCCCTGTGATAAATAGCGTGTATCGTGGTCCTGCCTTCTGCTTTCTTTTTTCCTTTACATTTTGGGACCACAACAAATAATTTAAAGAAAGAAAAATCGATAATAATTCTGCAAGTGATGAGCGTGATTAAGCCGGCGGCGCCACAGACAATGGTAGTGATAAAGTCAATGGTCCCCTATAACACTCTTAGATGCTTTATTTACACGTGTATGGTTATGATAAGCCAATTCAATTCGCGTGCTAACTTCATACGTGGTCCCTACCTTTGTGGTCCAGCTAAGATTTATCCGCCGCGTGTCTTCCGGAAAAAAGATTAGGTCCTCCTTTTGTCAGTGTGTGGATACGCGGGAAGGGACGTAATTTTAATTTTTTTCATGGATTTTTCGTGTACGTTCAGACCGACGTCGACTGCAATTATGAGAACCGCCTATACCAAGTTTCGGAAAACTTGATCAACTGCCTATATCCAGTCTCATATTACCGACTCGACATGTACGGGCCAAGTTGCACTGTTCGATTATCTCTTACATGTAAAAGTCCCGAGAAAGAAACAACTTTTTTCCCCAAAGATTTACTTGCTTCTTCTGATGATATACATGAATTAAATTCGACCGGCAGTCTTTATTGCTCGTACTGATGTTTAAGCTAGCTACCATAGCAGCCTATAACAACTTGTTACTGATGAAATAGTGTTACTCACGGTGACGGTCACAGGACGGACAGTGGGAGATAAACGGCGGTTGGTTTTGAGAAAACATTGTACAAATTAGAGTCAGTACAGGAGTACTAGAAAACCACTTTTTCCTATACGTATGCAATGTATGTCTCATGTTGTCTTACTTTAATTTCATTCGTATTTTTTTTTATCTGCCAGAGAAAAAAAAAAAAAAAAAAAAAGAAAACTCTTTGTATAGTCTACTCAATGTACTCATTCTTCCCCCGACTTCTCAATAATTTATTAATCTACAAATATCTGATTGTATAAATAACACTCTCTCTCTTACGTTCTCATAAATATATATATATATATAAAAAGGTTTAGAAGAAAAAAAAATCAGATTATTATGAAGGAGGAGAAAAAATTGTTGTGAAAAAAGAAAAATTCATTCAGTTTCTTCTTTATTATCATCATTATTAATGGCTTCTTTTCATAATCATAATCATCTATCACATGAAATGGCTTTACAACATCAACAATTCTCATCAGCAGAAGAACATCTAGTAGTAGGAGGTGGAGCAACATCAACAACATCATCAACAGTATTAAGAAGTGTAAATATACCAGAACAACATCATCATCACCATCATCAACAACATCATCAATCTTCACCAAGACATACAAGCAGAGATCATAAAGATATTCAGCGGTTGATTGAAACTGCTGGTGGCGGAGGAGGAGGAGGACCGAAATCTCAACACCAACAAGGAGGGCCGAATTGGTTGAGTAATGCGATTTTGAGGCAACAGAATAATAATAATAGTAGTAGTAGTAACAGTAATACTAATAATAATCAGTATGGTGATGGAAGTTTTTTACATTTACAAACAACAAATAATAATAATAATAATAATAATACGGATTCTAGTAATAATTCTCCTGTTGGTGTAACTGGTTCGAATCAATGGTTACCGAGATCAATATTGCAAAGAAATACAAGTGATGTTGGTGGTGGTGTTGTTGGAGTAGATTCTGTACCTGTTGTTTCCAGTGATTCCATGATGGCTGGAACAGATTTGATGAATAGAAATGATAATAGTGGAACAGATTTAGCAGCTGAGAGTGAAACTGGAGGTGGTGGTGGAGATGTTGGAGGAGGTGGGGGTGGATTAGGAGTTTCGTCTATAGGAAGTTGGCAAACAGCAAGATATAAAGCAGATATATTAGGTCATCCTCTATATGATCAATTGTTATCTGCACATGTAGCTTGTTTACGCATTGCAACACCAGTAGATCAATTGCCGAGAATTGATGCTCAACTTGCACAATCTCAACATGTTGTTGCTAAGTATTCTGTACTTGGCGGTGCTGCTGCCGCTGCTGGTGGTGCTACTGCTGGTGATGATAAAGAACTTGATCAGTTCATGGTTAGTAGTTTCTTTCCAACTCTTCTTTTGCATTCTTCAATTTTGCAACCAATTTATCGTTAAGAGTTTTTTTAAATTATATTAGTTAATTACGGCCAAAATTCTCTCTGTCGGATGGAATTTTGATTTGGGAAAAAAACATTATTATGATATTATTTTCCCTGGTTCAATTTTCAAGTTTGTCTGAATTTTGCTCAGATAATTAATTTTTTTTAAATTATTTGGGGGATTTTGGTTCAAATTTGTGTTTGATTTTCAAGTATGGACCAGAAAATACTCAAAGGGACAAAGCTTAAAGGGAAGCATCTTTACTGTCTATACTTTTGTATACTGCTATACTCTGGTTGGTGTTTACAAAATCTGAAATAATGATTTTTAATTTGATGGATTGTTGCGCATAATACATACTAGAACAATTATAGGTTCCCCACACCTTGATATGAAGTGAAAGAATTGATCTAAACCAAATGCCTTAGTTTCGCCAATTCTGGAGAATGAAACATTATTGTGTTAGCTTTTAGTCTCAATCTGTTATGAACAAGGATTTGACAAACAAGATTGGTTGAAATTGGGGGAGTAAAAAGTTGTGTAACAATAATAGTTCTGTTGATAATAAAAATGAATTCAAATGAGTGTTGGGAAATACATGGAAGGATTAATTTTTTTGCATCCCAGTTTCACAGATGGATAAGTATATAGATAGGTAGGACCAAATTTGAGTGCAGCATTTCGGTATCTTGGATCTACATAAACCACAACAATAGATAGGTAGGTTGAGAGATGGGAAGGGAATTTCTTTTTAGGATTCTCCCCTGTTCTCTCTTATTGTACCCTCGGAATTTTTAGGATTCTTTTTTTTCCACTACCTTCTTCACTCTTATTATTGTATCTCCCATTCAGTTTTATACTGTACTAACTTTCACTTATTAACTAAACGAATCGAATTATCAACTAGGAAGCATCTTCAATAATTGGTTTGGATAATATAATAATATCCTTTTAAGGTTGCTTGCTGTTATACAACATGTTGCAGTTTTATATCGAGAGAGATTATGTGCCAAATATGTTCACCTGTTTCTGTTAATCTATATTTTTTTTTTGTTTGGAGAACAGACACATGAAGAGCTTAATAACATGCTTAGCAACATTTTCTTACTTTCGTGGCATGTCTTGCATATTTACTGCTTAGGTCCTAGTCAAATATATGCTGTTATGTGGAGGTAACATATGGGAAAGCTCCATCCCTAGACCTTTTGGGACCTTTTAGAATAATATTTTGCTTGCAATGACTTGTTGAAATATTGGTCGGAGACATAAGTTAATGCCAGCATGCACTCAAGGATTGCTAAGCCATCAAGCAAGACCTAGATTCTTTTTTTACTTGAGCCAATCACAGTAGCTTAAACTGTTTGAGAGAGTACGGCATGTTCACCAAAATCACCACTTGTTCTTAGAGATCATACTATTAGAGAGTAGAAAGCATGGAAAAGGGTCCCTAACCTTATAGAGGATTTCATAAGTTTGTGTTTAAACAAAGATGTTCTGAGCAGATTTACCAGAACACGGAAATGGATGCATAAAATCTGTATGAGAATTTGTTGTTTATTTTTGCATGGAATTTTCTTTTTGTATCCTAAGTATTGCTGTGAGTGATTTAAAATGGAGAAGTTATGGCGAAGCGAAGTATTGGTTGGGGTGTGAGAGTTAAAGAGGTTTTTCTTAGTAATCCTGTTACTTCAAAATTCTGTTTAGGAAATGAGAGAGAAATCCAGCTTAATCATATGTATCTCAACGAAGTGAGTTCCATGCTTTCATGTTATAGATCAAAATAGGGTAGATGTCTGATTTCATTTTTCTCTCACAGTCATAATGGAAAAATAACAACATAGAAGTTCAGAGAGATACCTTTGAACACCACCATTCAAACTGAAAATGATTTAATTTTCTTTGTTGTTGTGCACTTTTCTATTTTGAGTAATGGGTATCTCTAATCCTAGTCTTTTGCAAGTCTAAGTGCATATGCACTCATTTGATAAACATTAGAGATAATTAGCAATGTGACTGATGATCGATGTGTACACATGCATCTTAAAGTCTTTTTTAGATACTCCTTTGTGACTACTTATTAACATTACTTGATAATCCCTGAAGATCTCTGTTCTTGTGTTACTTGTTTAGCCAATCCGACTTTCAATTATTTTCTGAGCAAGTTTTTTATGGTGTGCAGACTCATTATGTTCTTTTGCTCTGTTCCTTCAAAGAGCAACTGCAACAGCATGTTCGTGTTCATGCAATGGAAGCTGTGATGGCGTGTTGGCAGCTTGAGCAATCTCTCCAAAGCTTAACAGGTGACCTATAGTAGTTTTTTCTGTACTATCCACTTCAAGGCTTTCTTCTCTGTGATGGATTGTGTTTACTGTTTAGTAGCTAGAAAATAAGCTTTTCCATGTGTAGAAGTTACTGCATAATAATTATGTGCTTATGCATGGTATCCTTCGTTGTGATGTGTGAACTGGTTTAATGTGAAATATATTAGGTTATAATAGACCTTGAAGCAGAGAAATCCTTGCAGAATCTTGGTTTCTCTCTCATATCTAACCCAAGCTACAGAATTTCAAAGACTATTGATGCCATGGTTTCTCTTTTCATACTTGTTTGAAGGTTAGATGTACGTGACTGAGGAAATTACATTGGAGTCTGAATTTTTCTTTTTGCTGGGAACAGTTCACCAATTGATCTAGGAGGATTTGATGCATCGACAAATGAACTGATGTATCAAATGTGACATGTACTGATATCTTCGGGTTCTGTTGTTCATTTTTTGTCTCGTTTCCCCCTTCGTTTTCCTTCTGTTCATCTCAATTGAAAGTAGAAAAAAAAACTATAGAAAAATGTGTGGATTATTGCGTAACGCATCATCATATTCCATCTTTGATCTTTAATTTTCTCATCAGTCTATCTACTGTGCATAATAAATACAATTTCTTGTCAATACATCCATTGGATCACACATACAGAGGGTTTTCTGATCTTATCATTTCTCATCCAAACAACTTCCTTATTTTCCCGAGTTTTTCTAACAAAATGTTATGCATAAACAGGTGTCTCTCCAGGTGAAGGAACTGGTGCAACAATGTCGGATGATGATGACGACCAGGCCGACAGTGATACCAATTTATTTGATGGAAGTCTAGATGGAGCAGACAACATGGGCTTTGGTCCTCTTATCCCCACAGAGAGTGAGAGATCCTTGATGGAACGTGTTAGGCAAGAGCTGAAACATGAGCTAAAACAGGTCAGTCAGTATTTTTTTTTCATTAGTATCCCTGTTTGTGATGTTAATTTATTTATTTTTGGAGGATTGTGCTAAAGATTTTCATATATCTTAAAGGGGTACAAGGAGAAAATTGTGGACATAAGAGAGGAGATTCTGCGTAAAAGGAGAGCAGGAAAACTCCCCGGAGACACCACCTCTCTCTTAAAGGCTTGGTGGCAATCACATTCCAAATGGCCTTATCCAACAGTAAGTATTTGTTATCCTAGTACTAGTAGAACACAAGGATGGAATAATAGTCATTCAATGGGGGTACTTTCAAGCCCCTGAATCTTTGATACCATTTTGGTTGCTGAATCTTGTTTTCAGGAGGAAGACAAGGCAAGGCTGGTGCAAGAAACAGGTTTGCAGTTGAAGCAGATTAATAATTGGTTTATCAATCAAAGGAAGAGGAATTGGCACAACAACCCTTCATCCTCTACTGTTCTAAAAGGCAACAAACGAAAGAGGTAGTTCTCTATACTGTCTAATTCTGGTAACTCTTTTAAGTGAAATTGATCATCAAAAAGGACCCCAGCCAACTTAATTTTGAAAAAGAAGTAATGCAGGTGAAAACAGTTCTGGTGACTTCATGTAGTTGATATCCAGTTCAAACGTCTCAACAATCAATTTACCTGGTACGGTATAAAATCCAGCGAGCAAAAATCTCAAACACACAACCTGGTGACATTTTGGAGGGTCTAATTGGAGATCCATTTACTTAGCTCCGACTGAAAATCGCGAGAACGAAGAAATATACTAGTTAATATTTTGGAAGTGTGATTATCGAAGGAAGATCAGTGCCATTGACATGTATGACTGAAAGACGAACAATATCTATAGGATGTACGTAAGTAAGCCATTCTAGTCCCGAGATAAGTTCTTTCTCTGTCTCTCATGGTATATCAAGTTTTCTCATATATATTACTGTGTATAAGAAGATTTTATCATAGTTGTTTATGTACAATGTAATAATCTTTGCTCAGCACTGTGATTATTTGTTTTTCTTTTTTTTGACTGATAAAGAAAAATATGTTGATCAAAGAAAGGGTACAAAAGCCTTGTACCACCAAAAGTAAACAAAGCAAAACTCACCTGCTAACAAAGAGCAAGTGAGAAGAAAGATGCAATTTATTTCAGTTGCAGAAATTGCTTCCTTGGAAGAAGTGATTGGGTTTTGTGCATGGTTGTGCAACTTGGTACGGGACCTTGCTTATCTTACCCGTTACAGTAGTGTCTCTCAACACTCTTTTGGGTTCTGGTACACGCCGGTCCGGAAGGAATCTCATCAAATACTCGTATGTTTTTGAACAGGTTCTGCCATGCTACATGGAAACTTCTTCTATTGTTTCCAAGACTATCCTAAACAAGTTAGCAAAAATTATACACAAGTTTTGGTGGGAGCAATGCTAATGACAGGAAGAAAATGCACTTTATAACATCCAATAAGTAAATAACCTATATATTACACATTGTCTACTAGTTCAAATCCTGTTCCAAACACCTGATAATTTAACATCAAAATGGGAATAGTAAAACGAACATAGGACAGAAGGCTTATTCAAAAAAGATCCCAAAGGCTTCTGTATAGATAATGTCCCACAACTCCTTAGACTCACCAATTTCCTTTAGTTTATACTCCTTATCTTGCAGAAGACTTGCGACATGATATGCAGCCTCATTCTTTTCACTGTCACGCATAGAGAACCAAGGAAGACCACGGCTCTTAAGTTCGGAAATATCTGAGAAAATACCTTCGGTGAGTTCAAAAGCAACTTCATGGTCTTTGTGGTCTCCATGAAACATCAGCCGTTTCGAACAAGCTTTGCAGCGACTTTCGACAGTTTCCCATATGCCACTACATCGACACTTATCTCTGCGACGCCAATTTTGGTCAACGAAGTAACAAACACTTTCAGATGGACAGTAAAGATAGAAAGGAAAAGGGTCATACAGCATCGCAAGTTTTACCCCTAAAGCAACCCCTTCCAACTGTAGAATAAATGGTGAGACACACTGCCCTTCAGAAAACACCTTCGACCTGGCAACTATTGGTCTATGAGGGAAGTCATTTAAAATAGCCGCACAACCAGAATCTCCCTTTGCATCATATGAACCATTTGTAAAAAATTTAAAAAGTTGTGTTGTAGCTTTCACTTGGGATATAATATCAGCAGCATCTTCCTTTCCCCAATCTCCATACACCCAAACATAAATCCAACCAATAATGTTTTGTTGGAACCTGAATTTCTTCATCACTATCTGTGCCACTATCTTCAGAACCATCTTCACTGTTAAAAGCATTAAAAAAAGGTAATCAACAGAGAGGAGTGGTAAACAAACTTTTCACAGCAAACAAAATTCTGAAGGAACAGGGTTTATTTGTTAGTTGCAGAAACATACCACTGATCTTCGTCACATTGTTCCAACTGCAATCCAACTCTTTTAATAAGTCTTTTCTTTGTCTCTTTAAAATCAGCGCTATTAGCATCTGGAAATTTCCTATTAGGTTTATATTTGATATCCTGCAAAAATGATGTTGCAAAAGTATCAAGAATTGGAACAAACATCAAATTGGTGGCGAAACAACATAAACTTCAAATAAGAACATATATTATGGAAGGGAGCTTAATTACAGGATGACTGTGGGCTCGTACTGATCTGAGCGCGCACTTAGTGCTCTCTTTGCTTTCTTCTTCATACTTTCTGCTTGCTTCTTCATAAGCTTCTCTCCTTTTTTTTGCTGCTTCTTCTTCTTCCTCCTCCTCCTGGGGCTGAGTGCTCTGTGGAAGTCCCTGCAAAGGTTGTTTATCTGGGAATGAAAGTCAGAGAACCAAATTGGTGACTGCGCAACATTAAACTTAATTGAAGCTTAATGGATCACTTTCATGCTCTGCAGGGCGCTGTATTTGTTTGAACATTTCGTGTGTTAATTCATCTTCTTCTTTTTGTTGCATTAGCTGGGGCAGAAAGGTCGGTGAAAGTGAACATCCCTGCAAAATTATATCCGCTAAATTGGTAATTCCGCAACATTAACTTGAAACAAAGAGGGCACTAAGATTTGATCAACTGATAGGAATACAAAACAGTAGTGCTGTCAAATAGATAAGCTTACATTTGGTGGTGGTGCAACTTGTTCAATTGTTTCAGCAAATAAATCCATATTAGCTTCCTCCTCCTCCTCCAATATTAGATAATGATAAGTAGTGGTAAATCCAAATCAGATATTCTTTTACCTGTAACCAAACCAAACCCTAATAAGAAAAATTTAATGGAAAAACATTCAAAATCTCGAATCACGTAAAAATATGTCGAAAAATTTATCATCAAAGAGAAGAAAACACGCATTAACTCACCAAAATAAACGGAGATTTGCTCGATTCTGGAGAAAAAAATCCTCCCAAGAGGAAGAAATGCGAAAACGACCGAGCTTGCTCCAAGAGGAATTTCTGCTCCAGGTGAAATGACTACGAAGATCCAAACCTAACAAAACTGAAGCACACAAGGCGGTTTATAAACTACAATTTTGGTACAAAGATTAACCACGGGAATAAGAATGCGAGATAAAACTTGGGGTGAAAAAATCATTTTCTTTTCGGTTAGTCTTCATTTTTATGTTATATTGGTTCGTTTTTGTGTGAGATTTAGGTGCTTTGGTATTATTTCTGCACATAATGGGTGCAAAGTTTGGAGGTAATAAGCACATCCACGGGAGAAAAAAAATTAGTTATTTTAATTGGGAATTACATAGCAGCTACAAAATGTTGGTTGAAGAGGTGTTGCAGAAGACTCCAAGATAAATCTAGTTCTTTCTTGAGCATTAGGCATTAGCCTTGCAGTTCAGAGACATTTATATAATTTTGGAAACCTGCAGAGGACATGAATAATGAATAAAGCTAATGTTTCACATCAGATTGAGAAAACCATCTGTTATTAGAATCCTCCATTAGCAAACCAGTCTAAGATCAATTTAAAGGCAAAGGCATTAGCTCTTTTGCAGGGAGCTAAATGTGCTAAAGAGATAAACTTAAAGTATTTTTGGATGGAAGGGGCTGCATCTGGAGATTTGACTTTTCGGAGGAGCTTGAACGTCTTACTGGTTGGGCAAATGAACAATGGTGTGAAGCTGGAGATTTCAATGTTACTAGGAGAAGAAAAGGAGGAGACAAACCTAGTGGGTCTGTCAGAGGTTGGAGACTTTTCAGCCAGTTTATGGAGGAGCATGCACTTAGAGCTAGTCTTACGGTGGAATCCATCCATCTTCCACGCCACCTTAGCACTTGGAACTGTGGATGGAAGCGCAAGTGTAATGGTGGAATAGTAGAAACGCTATTAAGAATGGCTTAAAACGCCATTCTTAATGGAGCTTTTTTCTCAGCCGTTAGATTCTCAACAACTCAGTTTAAACCTACGGAAGAAAAAAACGTTATTCTTAATAGCGTTTTTTGTCTTTTAGCGCTATTATTATTGGCGTTTTACGCTATTCTTATTGGCATTTTACGCTATTATTATTGGCGTTTTACGCTATTCTTATTGGCGTTTTAGATGGATTCCACGGACCCTTCCACTAAATCATGGAACCTTGCTTGGATTTTCTGTGAAAAAGCCCAACTTGGAAGCCACTAGACTTGACATTCCATGAATTTTCCACACTTGGAATAGGTTGGATACCACCATAAGACTTGCCCTTATAGATAAAACATTGAATGAAGGAATGTATACCTGGTCCAATATGCAAGTTGATCAAATTCTCTGCAAGCCGGAAAGAATTTTGGTGACACCTCAAATGGCAGGTGATTTCCCACTCCTAATTCAAACTCTTTCATCAAGAACAATTTAGATCATTCTGCAATATTGTTAACCATTGCCAAAAGGCTCCTTTACAAATAGAAAGTTATTGGTATTTACATCCTGATTTTTTTTTATCAAATTTGAAAATGTGGTGGGAGGCAATGGTTTATAGAGATCCGCTGCTACGAAATATGAAGTTTTTTTCTAAAAAGGTGGTACTATAAACAACATACCGAAAAATAACCTACTTTAATTGGGGGTCATAACATTTTATTTACACCCCAAAATTTTCAGGGGCGTATTTATCCGATTATGAAAATATTGTTTTACCTTGACTATTTTTTTTTTCTTCCAAATCACGACCTTTCAAAGACAATAACGACTTTAAGGGTCGTCATCATATATATAATAAAAACAATAACGACCTTTCTAAAGGGTCGTCAGGGTATTGATTTTTATATGACGACTCCAAACTGTCGTATATTTCCGCCATTAATGACTGTTTAGAGTCTTCATTGAAACTGTCGAGACATTAATGATTGTTTACAGCAATCGACAACGACTCTTTTATAAAAAATAACGACTGTTTAGAATCATCACCGAAACAGTCTAACATTGACGACTGTTTAGAGTCGTCAATGAACCACTTCAATACCATGACGATTTTTCATACGGATCTGGGCAAAAAAAAAAAAAAAAAATTATCCATAATCTCAGCGATTTTTCATACACATGGATAACCAAAAAATTTGAAAAAAAAAAAGTTAAAACTCTATCTAATTATTTAAGATTATTACTAATTATTCAGGGGCATTTTAGCCATTTAGAAAAACAAAATTATAAGGGGTGACCCAAATTACTATTAGGAGATATTTTTTGTCATCTAGTGATGGCCCCCAATTAAACCAGGAAAAATAAGTGAAAGGAAATTGAAACTAACCAAACATATAAATGCTCTAAATGCAATCTGGGTTGCACGGACGCGGACGCGTAGACGCGGACACGACACGACGCGGACACTACAAAATTCTCAAAAAACTAGGACGCGGACGCGTATATACATACTTTATTTATATATATAATTATGTATTTATAGAGCAAAGTCAAGTATTTCCATTCTAAAAATTAGAAAATAATGCTACATGTGTATAAATTTCAAAAGAAAATGAAAGATCGTTTGTTTATACACGCCGAAGGTCAAGCAATCAATCACTATTAAACACATGGCACAGTCAAATTGCATTATTAGAACAACACATGCCCAACCATGGGTATATGTGATGTATTTCCAATTACAAAATCCTAATAAAGAGTTACATGATTGATCTAAATGTTTGTCTTTCTTCATTTAGTTAATAATAGTAAAAATAAAGGAAGAAGTTTAAATGAAAATGGAAAAAAAAATGCTTCAAACCAAGTCATCGGTGCATCCAAAAAGGACGCGCACGGGACGCGTATTTGGTGCGTCGGACACGCGTCGTGTCAGCGTCAAACGCGCGTCCTGCGTCCGACGTGAGTCGGACGCGGACACTGCACAAAAATCGGTGCGTCCGTGCATCCCAGAATGCAATAGAAGAACTTGGAGCACTTTCTAGTCTTAATTGAGTGAGAGAGTTGAAATGTCAAATGAGAGCCCAATTGAAACAGGCGAATTCGAAAAATGCAAGAAAATGGTTGACAAGGGCCAAAGGGCAACATTTGAAGACAAGAGATGCTAATACCAAGTATTTTCATAGTCTTGCAAATTGTAGGAGAAATACAGTCCAGAAGCTGGTGATATACAGGGAAGATAATATTTATTGCAGAAAAGATCTATAACTATTTTCATAAGCTATTTCAAGATGAATATCCACAAAGACCTCAATTACAAGAAGAACATTTTTCAAACATCCACAAAGACCTCAATTACAAAAAGAACATTTCTCAAAGATTTTTGAAGAAGACAAGAATTGACATACCAGCTCATTCAAAACCAGAGGCTTCTCTATAGATAATGTCCCACAACTCCTTCCGCTCACCAATTTCCTTTAGTTTATACTCCTTATCCTGTAGAAGACTTGCAAGATAATATGCAACCTCATTTTTTTCATTGTTTTCATTTCTACCATCACACGTAGAGAACCAAGGAAGACCACGCTTCTCAAGTTCTGAGATATCCGAGAAAATATCTTCAGTGAGTTCAAAAGCAACTTCATGGTCTTCATGGTTCCTTGTAAACATCAGCCGCTTAGAACAAACTTTGCAGCGTCTTTTGACAGTTTCCCATACACCGCTACAACGGCACTCATCTATGCGAAGCCAATTTTGATCAACAAAGTAACAAACACTTTCAGATGGGCAATAAAGATAGAAAGGAAAAGCGTCATACTGCATCGCAAGTTTTACCCCTAAAGCAACCCCTTCCAACTGTAGATGAAATGGTGAGACACACTTCCCTTTAGGAATCACCTTCGACCTAGCAGCTATTGGTCTATGAGGAAAGTCATGTAAAATAGCCCCACAACCAGAATCTCCATTTTCATTATATAAACCATCTGTATAGATTTCAAAAACTTGGTCTGTAGCTTTCACTTGGGATCTAACAGCAGCGTCATCTTCCATTCCCCATATACTCAAACATATGCTCAACCAATACTTCTTTGTTGGAATGCAAATTTCTTCATCACTATCTGTGCCACTATCTTCAGAACCACCTTTACTGGTAAAATCATTAAAAGAGGTAATCAATAGAGAGGAGTGCAAAACAAACTTTTCAAAGCAAACAAAATTCTGAAGAAGCAGGGTTTGTTTTGTTAATTGCAATAACATACCACTGATTTTCGCCGTGCAGCAATGCAACTCTTTCTTGAAGTTTTTCCATTTCCTGATTAAAGTCAGCGCTATCGGGATGGGGAAATTTCCTATTAGGTTTGCATCGGATATCCTGCAAAAAAAGATGTTGCAAAAGTATTAAGAATCAAAACAAATACCAAATTGGTGGCAAAACAACATAAACTTCAAGCAGAAGCATATTATGGAAGGCAGCTTAATTACAGGATGACTGTGGGCCTGTACTGATTTGAGCACACGCTTAAAGCTGTCTTTGTGTTCTTCTTCATAAGCTTCTCTTCTTTTTTCTTCTTCTTCGTCTTCTTCTTCTACTTCTTCCTGGGGCTGAATGCTCTGTGGAAGTCCCTGCAAAGGTTGTTGCAAATTAAGTATATCTTCTAAACTGGTGATTCCACAACATTTAACTTGAAACAAAGAGGGATGAAGCTTACCAGATCAGATTCATGCTCTGCAAGTGGTAATTGCTCTCTCCGGCTCAGTTTGATTTCAGGTGAAAATCCCTGCAAAAGTTGTAGTTGAGTATTATGAAACTGATCACACTGACACCATAGACTTAGAAAGAAAAACAGTGTTGATTTTGTAGTCTATTGTTGTTACTTATGGTCGGTAATTGATTGATTTACCCGCCTCTGGTAACAAGAAAAAGAACATGACTAAGATTTGATCAATTGATTGGAATATAAAACAGTAGTGATAAGCTTACATTCGGTGGTGGTGGTGCAACTTCTTCAATTGTTTCAGCAAATATATCCTCCTCCTCCTCCAACATGATAAGCAGTGGTAAACCCAAATCAGATATTCGTCTACCTGTAACCAAACAAAACCCTAATAAGAAAAATTACGACGCACAGAAACCCTAATAAGCAAAATTTGAAACAAAAACAGGTGAATCCATATCAGATTTTCCTTTTCGGTGGATTATGCTAAAGATTTTCATGATCTATGTCTTACCAGGCGTTAGGGTGGCAATACTAAAATAGATAGCTCAAGACTTTTAATCCTTTGATTGGGGATCAACCACCTTAAAATTGTATTGAAAGATTGATAACTGATGTGCTACTTAGTTCTACAGAGAAGCATTATATAGCTTAGAGTTTTTAGTAAAATAGGAAACAGAAACTATAAAAAAGAAATCGCCTAGAAAAAGGAAAACAAAACTAAACCAAGCAAGCTAGCAATTTAAACGACTTTAGACATTCCATTCTCTCACCTGCTACATTAAATTTCAAAACTGTAGCAACCATTCAGTAAACGAAATTTTTTGAAAATTTTGGAATTCGGTGATTTTTTCTTTGTGATTCGGTGATTCGTTCCGTTGGGGATTCGATGTTTACGTGATTCTATACGTTTGTGTTTCAACATGTTTGTGATTCTATCCGTTTGTGATTATATACGTTTAATTTTATGTGAGTTGTTTAACGCACGGAAAGTGTTTGATAAAAATCTGAATCAGATGAGCAACAGATAAGGGGCTTGTTGTGAGTCGCATTTCGGCTCCTTTGGTCATGACAACGGAAGGACAACCATCTTCTCCCTTCCAAGACTCTTCTTCTCCTTTGGCCGTTATTAATCACTTGGATGACTCAACTTTCCATTGTCCTTTTAGGATCTTTGATGGTTGCTGGGATGGGGTTAGAGGTAGAGGCTTCACTCGAAGTTCTCTAATTAGCCATATTCACGATCGACATTTTGGTTCTCATTGAGAGCAAGGGTGCATGCGAGCACGTATTGGTAATGATGCGGACATCTATGATGCTTGGGAGGTTGGTTTAAGAAACCTGAAGATGTGGTTGTGCAGTGAGTGTATGCACCTTCGTGCCTGGAGCCGTCCCTGTCGTGATCACAGTGATATTATTGTGGGTCCCCTTGATGGAAACAATGCAACATTTTTGATTCATGGCATTATCAAACCTTGCATAGGTTCCCTGGAAGCGAGCATTGAAGCCATTGATGATGAAGCGAATGTTCTGACCTTGGAAGTGCTAGATGCAATTTTTAAAAACAGTACACAAATCGCTAGCATTCCTCCATCGTGTAGGCTAAACTTCTCGAACTCGAAAGCGACGATGGACAAGATTCGGCTAAGCCTACGATTTAACATCTTGGATCAAATTGTTGTTATTGCCCAAACTGCACTCTAACTTTGTACAACCCCAAGAATACCAATGAAGCGAGATCGGATAATAGAAGGAGATTACAAAGCTAATAGCATAAATCGGGCCTTGAATGTGTGGAGGGAGACAAATGGTCGCCTTATCTTAGCTTGGAAGTTGTTGGATCCATCGGGACAAGAGAGTAGACAAGCTACTCAAGGCGCCAAGAAAAAAAAAAACCAATCTTCAAGCATGTAAGAGAAAGTTGGCTTGGGGCACTACGCAGCGGCGGTGCGTATTCTATCTTCCGGTGGTGTCGCGCCAACTACATCGAAACATTGAACGAACGAGGCGTATGCACCCCAGAACTGAACCACGACATACCTTGAGAACCCAGAACGGGGCGGCGGTTTATGTAGATGCTAAGGCGGTCTTAGGCGCGATTAGAAGTTTCCCTAGAGGGACTTCTTGTGGGAGGGACGGTATGAGAGCCCAAAGACTTGACGGATGCTCTTAGTGGGAGCGGCGACATTGTTGCTGACGAACTACTAACATCTATGGCAGGAGTCGTTAACCTATGGTTGGCAGGTAGATGCCCATCTGGTCTGGGTGAGTTTCTAGCCAGTGCACCATTAACTCCGTTGCTCAAGCCGGGAGGTGGAATTAGGCCAATAGCAGTAGGGACAGTTTGGAGGAGGATGTGTTCGAAGTTGGCGATGTCTGCGGTGAGTAAGGAAATGGATGTCTACTTGGGTAATCATCAATTCGGAGTGGGTATCCCCGGCGGAGGAGAAGCAATTCTGCACTCGGCCAATAGGTTACTCGAGTTGAAAGGGAGACATGGGAATATGACCATGTTTTTGGTTGATTTCACCAACGCATTTAATTTAGTTGACAGGAGCACACTGATCAGGGAGGTGCGGATCAAATGCCCAAGTATCGCGAGGTGGGTTGAGTTTTGTTATGCTAAGCCAGCAAGGCTTTATTACAATGAATTCAATTTATCTTCGGCATTGGGGGTTCAGCAAGGGGATCCTTTGGGACCGTTATTATTTGCTCTAGCGTTACATCCGATGGTTTGTATGATTGCTTCGCAATGCAAGCTTGACCTGCAAGCATGGTACTTAGATGATGGAACTTTGGTAGGAGATACGCTGGAGGTGTCGAAGGCTTTAAGCATTATTCAGTCGGAAGGCGTCAGCAGAGGGCTTCATCTTAACATCAAGAAGACGGAGATTTTTTGGCCTATTGTTGACCAAAGGAGTTTAGCAGATAACGTGTTTCCCTCGGACATCGGTAGGCCCTTTAGAGGAGTGAAATTGATGGGCGGCCCGGTTAGCCTAGATCTTAAGTTCAACAGCGATTTAATACAAGCTAGAGCAGACAAAACAATTCATATAATGGACATTGTGAAGAAACTACAAGATCCTCAATGCGAGCTTCTTTACATTTACGAAGCTGCGCTGGGGTGTCAAGATTATATTTTGCTATGAGGACTGCCAGCCCCTTGGCACTGCTTCAAGCTAAATCCTTGTTTGATCAACGTTTGATGCTCTTTTTGAGACACATTGTCACAGGAGATGGCGCTGGCTTTGGACCACTTCAACAACGTCTCTCCACCTTGCCAATGAAAGATGGGGGTCTCGGTGTCTACACAATGGAGGATACTAGCCATTTTTGTTATATCGCATCATGTTTTCAGACTAGGGGCTTACAAGAGAAAATGCTAAAGGTTTCCTCTGATGATGTGCCGAGCGCATGCTTCAAGCGAGCTTTGAATAATTTCCTAGAGGTATGTGGATTGAATACTTCTACCTTCAACATAAATAATATTGCCCCACATCCAATGCGTTCGTTGGCAGTGTTATATTTTGATGTTGTGAAGAAGCAGATTCCGTCACACTTCTTTATGTCCGGTCGAGATTCAGTTTTATGGCAAAGCAACAGGGTGCCACATGCTTTGGATTTTCTTAAGGAGATTCCCATTGGCGGTTTAAATCAAAGTATAGGACCGAGGCAATTTAGGTCGGTGTTAAGTTATAGATTGGGAATACCTCTTTTCGGGGAAGATAGTACATGCTCAAGTTGCAACAAAAAGATGGATATTTTCGGAGACCATGCCCTGCACTGCGCTAATGATGTGGGCAACAAATTCCGCCATGACCTTGCAAGGGATGTATTCGCTGACATTTGTTACAAGGCAGGTGTACATGTCAGGAAGGAGGTAGAGCTTGGTTTATTATCAGACAACGGTACTCCCTTGAGACCGGCGGATATACTTGTTCATGGTTGGGAAAATGGTCAGGATGTTTGTTTTGATGTTACCGTTGTTTCACCGCTCACTGGTGGGGGAGTTCGTACATTTATACCAGGTCAGGCCATATCGAGGGCCTCAACGCGTAAACGTATTAAATACCTAGATAAGTGCGCAACTCACGGGTATGGCTTTGCTGTTTTAGCCTTTACAACTTTAGGGGAGTTGGGCGAGGAAACCATAATTTTGTTGAAGAGGTTGAAGAATTGCATCACCAACCATGATGCAAATTATAAGATAGGAGGAACTCTTTTTTACAGAATAGGGTTAGCAATCCAAAAGGGTGTTGGTGCCCAGCTTGTTGCCAGGCTACCCACCAACATAATGTAATCTGACCTTGTAAGGCTTTTTATATATTTAGAGCAAGGTCTACCGGGTAGTGTCACTCTTTCAAATGAAGGAGTGAACTACCAATCTGGGCATATTAGAGCAACCCATTTCCCCCCAAACTCGTTGGCACATTCGTTTACGGTAGGTTTGTTTGTAGAATTCACCGTTTACATGAATTTATAATCCCATGTGATTACAAATTCTGGGAATCATGTAAATTCCTTGTGTGTTTGGTAACTCAATATAAATTCCTAGGATTTACAAGGTTTTCTTGTATTAAAGTCTTTGTCCCGTTTGACATTACCCTCAAATCTTAAAATTGCATATATATGGGATTTAGAGTTAAAAAAAAAGTGGATCCATGAATCCCTTGATAAGTTTCCCATCAAATCTTAGGGGGAGGGGTCGGACTCCATATGGAGGATTTGTTGGAAAACTGAATCCCGTAGGAAACGTGATTTCAAGGATTCGGGCAACCAAACATACAGAGGGAAACGTAATTCTACCAAATTCCCTGGACCCATAAATTCCACCTTTAAAATTCTGCATCCAAACTTACCTTTAGTTGAACGAGTGGTTGGTAAGAGCATCTCCAACAGAGTGTGAAAAAAATCTTATGTGGATTTTTTAGTTAGTCCTTTTATTTATGGGGTCTATACATATAGAGTAAATATAGGATCTCATATCTATAAAAACCATCTCCAATAGTGGAGAATTTTAACCCTAGAATTTCTGGATAAATTTTAAGAGGATTTAAAATCAAAAATTATAATTTAAAATTTAAAATTTAGAATCTGAAAACTAAAAGTATGGAGGGAATACGAGCGCCAAAACAAAATTTCCCGCTGAAATTCCTAACCAACAATTGTGTGATAAGATTCAGAAACTAAAATCATGGGTTGAATGTGCCCGTCAAACAAAACCCTCGCTAGAATTTCTAACCAACAAATTCATGATAAGACTAAGATTGGATCTTTATCTCCTATAAAAGCCCTAGGGTTCTCAGTAGAGAAACACCGAAGTGAAATTTTTTATAGAAGAAAAAAGGTACAAGTAAGTTTTTGTGCTCTACGTTCTTGTGTTCTCTATTTTGTGCTCTACTGTTCTTGTATTCTCTATTAATCACACTTTGATTTCTCCCCCTTTTTTTAAGATGCACGGTTCTCTTTCGATGGTCATTCTATTTATATTGTTTCTATTACTATCATGGTATGCTTTTAGTACAATGATTACTTGATGAGAAATACTTTGATTGTTGGTCTAGGGTTTTCTATCCCTTCTGCACCACATCACTTTTTTCATCACCGGGATACAACCTACATGATCTAACATTGTCCTAGATGTTAAAACTTTTTCTGTTTTTGGGTTCCATTATTAATGTGCTTGTAGTACATGACTATTATGTTATCTTTTGTGGAAGGAAAACTTATATAGATCGTAAAAACATGTCATGTAATCAGGGAGATGGCTAGTTTTCGTTTATATATATTCAAATATGATTACGCAATCTTACTCTGATTGGTCTCGATTTATGAAAGTTAATTACTCAGAAAGATATCAAAATCACGTTTTATATGTAACTTTTGGTTTTTATTTTCTTTGCAGGTTAATTAAATTATATCTCAATGGAGTTCGGTAACCAGAATGGAACGCAACAACAACAGTCACACAATCCTGATAACCATGTCATGGTTACACCTCCTAACCTAGAGCGCCAAATTCCTTTTGCATTCATGAATTCTAATAACATGAATGCCTCACAGTTCCTTCCTCATTTTAGCTTGCACCGCGTGAACGCTCCACAACCACATGAATTGTATGGTGTATCCAACTAAGATGCTTTTGGCATGAATTCCCAAGGTTGTTTCACCACTACCACTGCTTCCAAGCAAACTGGAAGAAAAACAAAAAAGAACATCACCCATCAAACCAGAAAAATTCAACAAGCCAACAAGCCAACCGTTGCAATTGGTATACCGAAGAGGATATAGCTCTAACTAAGGCTTTCCTGTATGTAACTCTAGATCCGGTAGTGGGAAATGAACAATCAAGTGGAACCATGTGGCAGCGTATTCTTGAGGCATATAAGAATAATGTTGTCGATTACGATAACCGGGGATGAAATAGTTTGAAGTGTCACTGAAAACCCATACAACAGTCTGTTTCAAAATTTCATGGATTTTACGAAGGTATAGAGAGAGCTCCCCCAAGTGGAAATCAAACACATGATGTGGTACGTTTCTTTTAGTATCTAGTGTATCAAGATATTCTATTACTTTTTCTACAGTTGTGAATGTAAGTTTTTGTTATTAATCTTAGTATATGTGTGCAGATAATAGAAGCAAAGCTTTTATACGATGGAATGGAAAGATCGTCATTCAAGTTCGAGCAATGCTGGGAGATTATGAAAGCGAGTCCAAAATGGTGTTCCCTACAACTGAGCAAATCGTCGTCAAAGAAAGCAAAGATTAATGGTAAGAGCTCGGTTGATACTCTAGCTGAAGAGGAAAAAAGCCATGTTGGTGTTCATGGAACTGAATACGATAATGATGACCGTCCGCTGGGACAGCAAAGAAAATAAGAAAAGAATGAATGATCAAAAGGTTGTGGTAGATATGTTATGTAGCTTTCAAAGTACTCTTGAAAAACAGCACTGTGAGAGTCGGCAAAGTTTGGAGATGAGAGAAAGAATGTTAAGCAGAGATTTGGAGTTGAAGGAAAGATCTTGTAAGTTGAAAGAAGAAGCTGATAAAAGAAAGGCAAAGGTTGAAAAGAGAAGAGAACAGGAACGTATTATGAACACAGATATGAATATCCTTCAACCAATCTTGCGGGCTTCCTATGAAAAGATGTAAGATCAGATTATGAAGGAGTGGGAAAAAGAAGGCTTAACTTCAAAGATTTTAACAAATTTACAAAACATGAAGCCTAAAAATTGTTTAATTGTAAGTGGGCACTACAAATTTGAATATCAAAGTATTAATCTAACAAAGACAAAAACTCTCAATCGAAGTAAATAAATAAAAATCCTCCCAAAGAATCAAATAAAAACCCAAGCACTTGAAAATCAAAATCTTTAATATTACAATTATAGTGGTCTCCTTCTGTTATTTTTACCAATAATTATAGACATAAACTATAACTCAATACAAAACCAAAAACATACAAGCTCGATGGAAAGAAGGGCTTTCTCATAAGAATTCCAACCTTGATTTTTAAAACTATATGGCACATCAGATTATTGCAAATCTTAATTGTAAGCAGATGGGTGAGCCTAAGACAAACACTAATCCTGAATTGAAAATAACTGAACCTAAAAAAGTCCATTTCATGTGAGTGAATCAAAATTTTACATTTAATCTCTAATCTCCATGATTGAAGTAGAAAGTATAAATCAAAAAACATACCGATATCATGTGCGAACCCCAGCTTTGCAAAAGAAATTATGTGCAAAACCCTAGTTTTGCAGAAGAAATATTGTACGGGAAAGGAGAAGAAGGAAGAAGAAATAGAAATGACTATGTTGAGAACAATTTTTCTTTTTCTTCTTTTATTATCGGTTTTTTAATCTAATTAAAAATAATTATAAATTAGTGAAAAACGTGACGTAAAGGTGTAGTCGGAGGTGAAAATACCACTTTCTTGAACACCTTCTTATTTAGTAATTGGTCCTTCCTATTTTGTTGGACCCACTACTGGAGATGGTTTTTTGGCTAACGGGGGTTAAAAATCCTACGTGTCACTAGAAAAAAACAACCTTCACCCACTGTTGGAGATGCTCTTTGAGATACTAGACGGTAGTGCATACTATGGGTAGCCTCCAACCCACTTTTCCTGTCTAGAAAAAGAATAAAAACGGAGGACCGTATACCGTATGT
Source organism: Papaver bracteatum (assembly GCA_023529315.1). NCBI lineage: Eukaryota > Viridiplantae > Streptophyta > Magnoliopsida > Ranunculales > Papaveraceae > Papaver > Papaver bracteatum. Next base: position 1,153,152 of record JAJJWX010000650.1, read on the forward strand.
AAAAAATTATGTATGGATGGTGACAGTCTCCCGTCTTTGCCTACAGGTTGTGCAAGGATTGGGTAGGCCGGCGTAAAAATTATGCTCTATTTTCGGGAGTTAACTTTGTCTCCTACCCGGCCCGATACTTTCTACTGGAAAATGGTTTTGGTCTTTGGTGACAGTCTCCAGTCTGATTTTTTTTCTTTTGTTTAAATTTGTTCAGGATTCTTACTTTCTGGCTTGAGAACACAGAAAGATGGTGGATTCAACGTTGAAAAACAAAATTGATGTTGGTGGGGAAAAAATCAAAGAAAAACATTAACGGCGGCAAGACTTGTCACCAGAAACACGTTACAGACAACTAGTTTCTGATTCTTCTTCTTCAAATCATCATCGTTAAATTTCTCTTCTTTAAGGATTCTGTTAAAAAAAAAATTATCAGTTGTTGAAGGTTCATTCGATGGAATGAGCAACAACAGTTCTTCTTGCTCAAATGCTTTAAAAGGAATGTACGAATTAGTTCGTCTAGTCGGAACCAGAAGTTTTGCAAAAGTGTATCACACAAGAAATTTACAATCGGGTAAAAGTGTAGCCATGAAAGTTGTTGGTACACAAAAAGTGATTAAAGTTGGTATGATGGATCAGATCAAAACAGACATAAGAGAAATCTGTGTTATGAAAATGGTTAAACATCCAAATATTGTTGAGCTTGATGAATTCATGGCAAGTAAATCAAAGAGTTATTTTTATGGATGGGGGAATCTCCCCCGTCTGGTTTAAAAAAAAAAAAAAAATCTCACGAGACATTATTTCCTTGTAGTGCTTCTTTTCCTTTTGCCCATAGTGGGTTCACTTGTTCATTTGGGTGATTCCTCCTTCATATGAAAGAGTTGGATTTCAAATGAAGACTACTCATAGCTCTTAGAAAGAGTAGACATGTAAGAGGTGTTGGAGTCCCTAGGGAAGTTCCTAGGACAATCAACAAACACGTTTTTACAATATGGTAAATCAGAGAAAAATGAACAGATTTGGTTTTTTAGGGTTCCACTACTATTTTTTTTTAATATAAAATGTTTTATAGAATAAAGTTAAAATATAAAATATAATATTTAGCTAAGATAAAATAGGATAAAGTGAAATAAAATAGGATAAAATGAATAAAGAAGTAGTAGAATAATTTTTGGGAAACAGAATTGTAATGGGAGGTTGTGGAAAAGCCTCTGGCGGTTGAAGAAGATCCGCTTGCAGATTTTGTTTGTCCGCGCGGTTGTTCATGAAGCGCGCGGAAAATCTACGATCGCACTTAACAAACCATCAAATTTGTTGGTTTGTTCACCCGTTTTTCATGTTTGTTGAGTCCATAGTGGGAGCAAAATGAACAAATCTTTGATTTGTTCATTCTATAAGAATTTCTCTAACATCCCACCCCCTTCAGACATTACTTGTCATTTACATCCTCCTAGGTAGCTTCATCAGTAGAATGATCCTTCCATTTGATAATCCAGCGTGTGATAGCCTGATTGTTACGCTTGAACATTCCCCTTTCTAGAATATACTCAAGCTGCCATTCAAAATGGTCAATTGTTAAAGACAAGTTATCTGTAACAGCAACATTTGCTCCCAGTTTAAGTTTCAATACTAAAACATGGAAAACTTGATGAATACGACAATGTAAAGGTAAGGCAAATTAATAAGCAACATCACCAATCTTCTTTAGAACACGGAATGGACCATAAAATCGTGAAGGTAACTTTGAATATGATTGGGTAGAAGTTGCGGATTGGAGATAAGGTTGAAGACGAAGAAAAACCCAATCACCAACAATAAAACTTATTTTTGTGCGATGGGTATCAGCATAAAACTTCATACGATCTTGAGAAGCTTATATATGGGTTTGAGAAGGCACAAGGTGCGATCTTGTGATCGTAAAACTAAGTCAACAGCATCAACAGCGGTAGAACCAGGAAAGTATGCAGAGATGGTTGAAGGTGGCTTGTTGTATATTGATTAAAAAAGAGTCATCTTAATGGCAGAATGGTAAGTCGTATTACACCACCATTCAGCCCATGGTAACCAACGTGCACATTTTTCTCACTAGTAAAACAACGAAGATAACATTCGAGTATTCTATTTGTAACTTCAGTTTGGCCATCGGATTACGGATGATAGACTGAGCTTCTACAAAGTTGGGTTTCTTGGGAAGAAAAGAAATCTTCCCAAAAGTTACAGAGAAAAATGGGATCACGATCACTTACAATGGTTCGTGGCATCCCATGAAGACGAACAATATCACGCACAAATACATCATCAACCACAAAGGCCTTGTATGGATTAGACAGGGCACTGAAATACGCATACTTGGAGAGACGGTCAACAACCACTAATATGGAAGTACGTCGTTGAGAAAAAGGCAACCCATCTATAAAATCCATGGAAATATCAAGCCAAACATCGTCAGGAATAGGCAAAGGTTGGAGAAAGCCTGTAGGAAAGATTGCTTCATATTTATAACATTGACAAACATTAAAATGAGCAATAAAGGTTTTAACTGAAGTTTTCATTCTTTTCCAAAAGAAATTTTGTTGTAGACATTTGTAGGTGTGAAGAAAACCCGAGTGGCCAACGCTGGGAGTACTATGAAATCATGTAAAATCTTTCCACACCATGGAGAAGATGGAACAATAACAACACGACCTTTGTAACGAAGTATACTATCCGCATAAGAGAAGTTCATTTTGTACTCTGGATGACTAATAAGAGAAGCAATAAGGTTGCTCATCTCAGTATCAAGGTGACACTCTTGAAAAATTTTGGTAACACTGGAAAAATTAGAGCAGTAAAAGCAACAAAAATAGAATCCAAAACACGAGATAGGGCATCCACATAAACATTTTCTTTGTCATGGTGAAAGACAATCTCGTAATTGTAGCCTAGTAATTTAGACAACTATTTTTGTTGTTCCATGGAAGATATTTTCTGATCCAATAAATACTTAAGACTGCGATTATCCGTATACATTTAGAATGCCAACCGAGTAAATAAGGTTTCCATTTATGAACCGCAGATTCGCAGATACAATAATAAGCATTTTTTTTATCATATACTGTATATATATATATGGATAAATTTAAATTTTTACCAGTAAGAGGCTTGCTAAAATAGGAAATTGGTTTACCTGATTACATCAAGAAAACTCCCAAACCATTTCCAAAAGCATCACACTCCAAAACAAATTTCTTTGAGAAATCAGGAAGTACCAAAATTGGGGTTGTAGTTAAAGCATGTTCTTGTTTCTTGAAAGCAACAGTAGCATCGTAAGTCCATATAGACGCATCTTCTTAAATAGTTGAGTTAAAGGAGCACTAATCTTCCCAAAATATTTAATAAACTTTCGATAATATCCGGCTAAATCCAAAATCCCTCGAAAACTCTTAATTCAACTAAGAATAGGCCATTGTACTGTACTGCAAATCTTGTCACTCTCAATAGATACTCCCTGAGTTGAAATGTTATGCCCAAGATAGTTGGCAGACATTGAAGCAAAAGTGCACTTAGACTCTTTCACAAATAGATTATTAGCACGCAAAATTTCAAAATCCAAGGATAAGTGTTACACATGATCAGCCATACAACTACTATAGATCAAAATATCATGGGAAAAATGGTTCAAACTGTCGTAAATAATGCCGAAAAATGTTATTCATCGAGCTTTAAAAAATTGTCGGAGCATTCAAAAGACCAAAAAGCATTACCAAAAACTCGTAATAACCATCATGAGTATGAAATGCAGTCTTTAGAATATATGGCTCGTGAAGTCTGATCTGGTGATAACCGTACCGTATATCCAACTTAGAAAAGATGGATTTACCATGTAATTCATCTATTAATTCGTTCACCATTGGAATGGGAAACCGATCTTTTATAGTCAGCTTATTAAGGGCACGATAGTCTATAAACGTCCACCAAGACCCATATTTTTTTACGAACCATGAGAATAAGAGAGGAGTACTATCTTCTCAATTTTATCCTTTTGGAAATATAGGTAACGGTAAGGTCGTACGTTGATAGGAGAAAAATCTGGAGATAAAGGTATATGATGATCATGCGAATGCTTAAGAGGTAACGTCGTCAGCGTTGCAAAGATATCCTTGAAACTAATCGGGTGGTACAACCGATGACCCTTTATATGTTTATGTAGTAGATGAAACTATATATAAGAAAACACCATATTGTTCCTGACATAACACACGTTTCATATGAACACTATTCATAATCATCACAGTTGGTGAATTATCTCCAACTAATGAAATAACATGTCCTCCTGACCTAAAATTCCTAGTTAACTTATCAAAATCCCATGATATTATTCCCAAATTATGCAACCACTGTTGAAAAAGCAGGGGTACAACAACCACACCCAATATTTCGTTCCACAATCTGTATGGACTAACTCCAATATAATTCCAAGAGAATCAACTAGACATTCAGACTCAATCAAGGAAAGTATATCAAAGAGTTATATCTCTGTTTCTCAATATAATAAACAAATCAAATAGATAGAATCCGTGAGCCTGATTATTATGAGAAACAACTTGAATGGTACCAAAGACCAATGTTCAAGTGTCAATCAATTTCAACCAACAACCAAAGGTTGGATTTACCAATTGATTGAACTACGCACAACCTATGATATTTCAATTATATAAACAAATATAATGTGGAAAAGAGATAACACAAACACCAGAAGTTTTGTTAATGAGGAAACTTCAAATGCAGAAAAAAACCCGGGACCTAGTCCAGATTTGAACACCACACTGTATTAATCAGCTACAGACTCTATCATACTACAAGTTAACTTCAGACTAGAATGTAGTTGAGCCCTAACCAAGTCTCACACCTATTAAGGTACATCCGCGTTCCTTACGTCTCTGAATCCCAGCGGGACTCTATGCACTTGATTCCCTTAGTTGATCTCACCCACAACTAATAGTTGCTACGACCCAAAGTCGAAGACTTTTTAAACAAATTTGTCTCTCACAAAAAAGTCTATTCTGATAGATAAATTTGTCTCCCACAGAAATACCTACGAAGTTATTGTTTCGTCTTTTGATAAATCAAGATGAACATGAACCAATCGATAATACGGTCTTATATTCCCAAAGAAAAACCTAGAAATATCAATCACCTCACAATAACTTAACTATATGGTAGTAAAACAAGTTATTGTGGAATCACAAAGAATGAACAAAGAACTTTGTGATTAATTTTTATATCTTACCTATCGGAGATAAATCTCGAGAAAATCTTAGAGAAGATAGTACTCAATACGATAGAACAAGTAAGATCAGAACACGCTGATAAGCACGTAAATGCTACATTTTATACCCATGTTTATATGAGCTAAGACTCAATATTTTTACTAATAATATTATTTTAGTGCTTTTGTAGAAAGTACAAGTGATATTTCGTGCTTCGGTTAAATCCCTAGACGTGGTATGCAAGGATAGATAGGTAATTCTTTAGGATCGCTACATACGAAGCAAAGGAAGTTACATCGGAGAAACTATATTTTAGAATTTAATATAACATCTTCCGGGACATGAGATTGATTTCGATATTTGTCTTGAGTAATAAATAGAAATTAGTATAGTTTTATATGATTGAATTGGTGGAAATCGAAAACCTTAATAACCCATTACCTATTTTGTTACGATTATTTATTATTTCATTTTGTTCCGAAATCTGAAAAATTGTTAAGCATCATCTTATTTGATTACTTTGTTTTTGGTATTAGTTAGTAGGGTATTTCACACTCCTCGTGGGAACGACCTATACTTTCCATTGTCTACTAGTTAGACGATGTGCACTTTCAGTATTATTATTGTAGGTTTTCGAGCCTATCACACGCAACTACAGAGAAAATAGTTGGGCATGGCTTCAGAATCCCAATGAAGTTTTTAAGTCATTAACTTATAATGGTTTTGGAAAAAACTAGGTTAAAGGAGAATCGACTCTAGTCTCAACTAGTATCACACATGAGGTATGGGGATTAGGTTTCCCAATTGCTAGAGTTCTCCTTTATATAGTCTTTAAATCAGGGTTTGATAGCTTTAAAACAAAGAAATCAATATTCACCGTTAGATGAAAATCTGATTTAAGATTCAAGCTAAGTTTGCTTGAAACCAAAGAAATATCTCTCCACCGTTAGATGGTCTTAGCTTGTTACACACAAATGAAATATACCTTCATTTAGATATGGGTAACTGTACCTAAACATGTATATTGAGTTCGCTCAACAATAGTTAACTGAAGTTAGCGATACAAACACTTTTGCGTTAACCACATTCATCTTAACACTTCTAGATCAAATAAATCTAATTGTGTTGCTCATAGAGTTGTTCAATTGTTTATATTCTTATAGAAGTATACAAGACACAATTGAAGCAAAACTGATTTTCATTCAAGAGAATCAATTCATTAATATTTATCCACGGTTTGCAAAGATTGCATTCCTTAATATATAAATGTATTTTTTCATGAGTATGAAATCATACTTAACCGATTTTAGAACTTAAGCATTTAAGTTTGCAAATTGGTATGCAAACTTAAGTTCCGGACTTTGGTCTTGTCCGACAGTTCTCAAACGGGTACCCATATAGTCGGTTCAGACCTAACTCAGGTGAAACAATTCGCAAAGGGGTATGCAAACTTAGTTCCCGGACTTTGACAGTTAAAATCGTTCGCATACTGGTACGCAAACTTGGTTCCCGGACCTGGATCATTTTACAACAGTTCGCATACTGGTTTGCATATTATGCTATATCCGGACAATGGTTAATTGTTCATTTCAATTATTGAAACATCCTTAGAATACGACAATAACTGTCTCACACAAACTATTTCCTTATAAGTAGTTTTCAAGTAATCGAATGATCAATACGAAATATTCCTAGTCTACATCAAATGACTGTCTCACACAAATCATGTAAGATGTTCCAAGGAAATTCTCACATAATCTTCTTTTGACTCATTATTTAGTTTCCAACAAAAAAAAAATCCAACTAAACTCGTCAGGAATAATGATGAACGTATCTAAATAAAAAATCTTTTCAACACATATTTCGATAAAGATATAAGCGAGTTAAACTCAGCGCGAAATATCAAATGTGTATAATATAAAAGTCTATATAGCTATACGACTTAGATACGTGGTAAATTCACTGGATGATGATACCAGGGACCCGAGTTCGAAACTTTCCAGCATCAAATTCTTTACCGATAAAAAAAACCCGACTTAGTCTCAATAGAATAGACTTCTGAGTGATAAATAATGTTAGAGCACTGCTCGGTAGAACTCGCATGCGTTGTTATCTCAAGCATGTTTGTCAATGTTAGTGATCAAAACTATAAGTCTTGATTTCTAGCCTATTTATAGATGTCTCAGACTAGGACATAAATTGTGTAGTTGATCTTAGACTTCACAGCGTTCATCCTTTGAAGACGAAGAACTACTAAGGGGAGCTTGTGGAACTTCATCAACAAAAGGTATGTGCAGACTTTAAACTCATCTATAACTTGGAAAGTCTATTTCTACTATCTCATATATTGAGACATAAGTCGTGTTACGATATAGTTTTCTATATACACATTTGAGATTTCGAGCTGAGTATATCTCGCTTACATATTTATCGAAATATATGTTGGTAAGCTTTCGCTTCGACCAAGTTCATCTTATATCATGATAAAATTGCAGAGTAACATCTTACATGGGTTGTGTGATACAATCATTTCAATTAGATAATCCACCATTATATAGTCCTTCTTTTTTTTCTATGTAAATCGAGCTACAAACTCGGTACCAAAATCGGCGAGTGACTCAGTTTTGATTTTTGTTTTTTTCTCGTTTTTGGTGTTCCTTCATTCATTAACCTTAGGTGCTTCTCAATTATTCTTGATAATTGGTGTTGATCAATATGTGTTTCCTGATCATTAACTTGAAATTATGTCGGAAAATTTAACTCATAATTTAGAGAGAAAAAAATTTGAATCTAGACCTAATCCTGGAAAGTTTGATTTTCGATCTACCTCAATGGATTTTCCTATTACTTATGAAACTACATCAAATGGATCTTCACCTTCTCTTTTTATTCCTGATGATATCATTGATGAATGCTTAGAAGAATGGAAGTTCAGTTTAATTGGGAGATTGGATTTAGTAAAGATCAAGATGGAAACAGCTGCAAAATCATTAAGAGAACAATGGCAACTAAAAGGTATTGTTCAGTTTATATTCCATTAGGAAAAGGCTTCTTTATCATTAAACTTGAAAAATCTTGAGGATAGGAATTATATTCAGAAAAATCTTTGGATTATTGAATCTCAAAACTTAAGTCTCAGAGCTTGGGAACCTAATTTCAACCCATCTGCTCAAAAAACTACTTCAACTTTTGTTTGAGCTATCTTTCCTGGATTAAACTTAGAATATTGGAAAGAAAATATTCTTATGCAAATGGGGAAAACTCTGGGAAGAACTATTAAAGTTGATGAAATAACTCTGAAAAGAACTATTGGATATTATGCTTATGTGTTAATTGAAGTTGATGTCTCTAAATCCATTCTAAGTACAATCCGGGTTAATTCTAAAGATGGGAAATTTGAACAAGTTGTGCATATACCTAATCTCCCTAAAAAATTTAGCCATTGCAAATCTTTGGGTTATTTTGCAACAAATTGTAGAACCAAAAATAAGGAAACTCAACCCCAAACTTCTGATGGTTTTGTTAAACAACAAAAGAAACAGTGGAAACCAAAAAGAATACAATACCAAAAAATTGGGTTTGATATTTGTGGAACTGATTCAGAACCAACTTTGGAAAACACTAATCATCATGTAACTACTGGAAATAGAACTACTACTCATTCTGCAAGTATAATCCAAAGTGAATTATCTTCAGGGAGATTTCATATTCTACAAGACAGTACTTCTGAATGCAATATTAATTAAGATTTTCCTATCCTGTCTGCAACAAATGCTTTGGTGGAGTGTCATAATACTGTTGGGGAATCTAGTGGAGTAATTAAAGAAATTTAATGCTTTGATCTCACACCTCAGGTTATATTTACTTATTTGGATCACCTCACAATTACTGAAGATTCAAGTGACTCTAATTCTGAGGATGGAGAAATTAAAGAAGTAAGTACCTCTTCACTACTCCATAACATCAATATTTCTTCTCCTGTGATTATTATAAAAAATGAATCTGCTAGTATTGTTCCCTTTGTAACTAAGAAAATTACTGTTGAGAAGAAAAAGGCCCTTGCTAAACCTAGTAAACCAGCTCATCTCACTAGGAAATCCAGTAAATAAATTCAGAAAATTATGATCAATAAGGAGGAATCTTCTCCCAAAACTTATGAATGAGAATAATATATTGGAATATCAGAAGCCTTAAGAGAGATAAGGCCAAAAACAAACTTATTTCTTTAGTTAAACAAATAAACCCCTCTTTAGTTTGGGTTGCATAACCTAAAATTCATTTCAATAACAAAAATAGAATAAAACTTCCTGGAATGCATCACTAGATAATTCATAATACTTGTAATCATAGGAAAGCCAATTTATGGTTATTTTGGAACACCTCAATACCAACTCCAAGTGTTATTTCTTCTTCAAGACAATATATAACTATTGACATTGGAGGTGTTTTAGTAACTGGTGTGCATGTTGATGTACTTACTGCCAATAGAAGAGTCTTATGGATTGAATTATTACAGTTTAGAAATTTAAATAAACCTTGGATGGTGATTGGTGATTTTAATACTATTACTTATGTTAATGATAAAAAAAAGGTGGATCAAGTCCTTTATCTACATCATTATATTATTTCAATGAATGGATTGATCAATGTAATCTCATTCAAGCTCCAAAAACTGGTCTTCATTTTTCATGGTCAAATGGAAGAAGCGGAAGGAAGAGAATATTATGTAACCTTGACAGGGCTCTGTTCAATTCTCATTGGCTGAATTTGTATAATGGTTGGAAATATCATGTATCTGCAAGGGGGATTTCTGATCATAGTTTTCTGATTCTTTCTGAGATAGACATTCCAAAACCAAAAAATTCACCTTATAAGTTTAAAAAATATGGAATAATCATCCTGACTTCCTTCAAGTGGTTAAAAGTTCTTGGGAAGAAGTTCTTATTGGAAATCCAATTCTTATTTTTATGAACAAGCTAAAAGGTTGAAGATTATTCTAAAATAATGGAACTGGGAAGCTTTTGGAAATGTTCAAATTTAGTTGAATCAAGCTGAAGGAAAAGTTATAGAAGCAAATACTTTATCAGATGAAGATCCTTCTAACTTGGAATTATTGAATAAATATATTATAGCTAGAGGTGAAAGAGATTTGGCAGCTCAAAACTACCATACTCTCTTAAGCCAAAAAGCTAGAATTAACTGGATCAAATATGGTATTGCTAATACATCTTTCTTTCATACTTATATCAAGTTAAGACAATCCCAGAACTATATATCAAAATTGGTAGATGATAATGGTTCCATTGTATCTAATCAACAAGACATAGCCAATATGCTCATTGATTACTTCAGCAAGAAATTTTCAGGAAAACCTGTGCAGATTTCAAAATCAATATTGGATGCAATCCCTCAAGCAGTCACAGATGAAGATAATTTTTTACTGGAAAAAATTCCATCCAGAGAAGAAATCAAAAAAGTTATTTTTGAACTCAATCAAGATGGAACTCCTGGTCCAGATGGCTTCACAGGGATTTTTTACAGAGAAGCATGGGACATCATTTGTGATGATTTGGTAAGTGTTATTCAATTTTGTTGGGCTAATCATCTAATACCCAGTGGACTGAATTCAAACTTTTTAGTACTTATTCCAAGTCAAAGAAGCTAAAAAAGTCTAGCACCTTGTCTGCAGTTTTGTAGTTTGATAAACAGTTGTTGCGTAAAATCTTTTGGTAAAAACTTATCTCTTAATAAGTCTTTCATTCTTTTCCAAGTACGTATATGAGGCTTATGATACTTACTTCGATCTTCACAGAGTTTGTCCCACCAAGCTGCAGCTCCACCTTTTAATTTATATGCCACCAGTTTCACCTTCGTAGAATCAGGCACTTCCATGAAGTTGAAGAATGATTCTACTTCATAAAACCAATCTAACAATTCTTCTATTTATAAACCTCCATAAAGTTGGGAATATCAGCTTTCAATTTATATTCAGGTAAAGATCCATAAGGATTCATATTAGATTTGAGTCTCTTCTCATCTTCCCACCTTTGTCTTTGATCTTCTTCAATCTTGTCCTCTTCTTCATCACTTTTGATATTCACACTGACATGCTTCATATGATGATTTTGTAGATAACTCTCAAATTGTTTTTTGAACGTAAGAAGTTGTGAAATTTCCTCAGGAATAGAAGTATTTGTAACAAAAGAATTTTTAACTTTGTTTGTTTCATCATCTTCCTTTTCTCCTGTCTTCATTTCTTCTCTTTCTGTGTCATCAGTTAAACCTGGCATGCCTTCATCCATACCTACAAATTTGGCTATCATAACCATGTATCCTTCATGCGATTCTAACTTCTTCTCCAAAACATCAAAAAAAAATTCTAACTTTTCTGTGAAAACTTTGTAGCTTGTTGTTTCAATATTAGTAATGGAAGTTTTAAGAGGTTTCAATAGTTCAGCAATTTTGCTAAGGTGGCCATTGGGACGAAAGATATGGTTTTGTGGTTTTGCGGAAGCGATTATGGATCGGTTTCTAGATAAGAATTTAAAAACGTTGGATGTGGTACCAACTAATGTAGAACTGATAAAAAGAAAGCAATTCAGAGATTGTTGGAGATACGAAGAGACGAAAGAGATACGAATTGGATGAAAATAAGATTAAGAATAAGCATAAAAGAGTTGATAAATAAGATAGTTATATTTAATGATAATCTCAATTGTGTTCATAAAACAAAAGACATGGCCTGTATATATAGGCTAGCAAAGAACGACAAATAAAAGGAATACTAGCTAGTATAGGAAAGTAAAAGCCTTGACAACCAAGAAATACCCAATTAAGAGTCTGATAATAATTAGGAAACTAAGAAAGAAAAGATGTACTACATCAACATGTCCATAGGATGGGTTCCCCTTTCTGCTATAAACCTTGATGCACCCCATACAAGGATCGGTTCCCCTTTGTGATGTACTACACCTCTTACTAGGATCGGTTCCCCTTTCCCATATTTGGTCAGACATAAAATCACAAACCAAATCATACCATCTCAGGTGATTACTTAATATCGATTTCACTAATAAAAGTCATATCAATACATAAGTCAGGCCTTTGTGAATAGTTCTACCAAGAACTCAAACAAGTTGTGAGCGGTTATACTCAATCACACATATTAGTTGTTCATAAGATATGCAATGAATAACAAAAACAATAACACCTGGAAATTTCCTTTTCGGTTCACAAACAAGTTTATGAACTTAATTCCTTAGAACACATGTAAAAAAAAATTCCCTATGATGAAATCCTCACCTCATACCCATACATAATTACAATAACATTCAAATGATTATGGCGATGTCTTATCTACAAAGTTTTATTGGTTAAGCAATAAACCTCGTATTGTATTCCTTAATACTATGTCTATCTAAAGTTCAAATATGCTTTGCAGTTTTGTTTTCAATATGCACGACTTGAAAGATATGTTAGGGAATGAAACAGTTCAATTTAAATGTCACTAACCTCAAGTGGAAGGATGATTGTTGTCGTTGTAGATCCCTGCTTCTTCACATCTTCAAGACTTCGCAATACTTGTAATGTCTCATATCCTAATACCTTCAAGCTAACCTATACGAAGTTGACTCTAGTACATAATCAAGCGACTCTTAACATGAGTTTTGATTTACTAAAATATGACAACCAAACTTGACATACCAACGCTTGGTGGGTTCAACCGAGCCATGCTCTAACAGGGTTACCAACTGGTAATGATTTCTGCACTGGAATCCTGACACACACTTTGACATTCTTCTTTAAAGGATGATTACTATAAGGATTTAGAGCTTCAAAAAGTTCTCCCATCTTGAAGGTAGGTTTTTGAAGATCCTCAAATTCAGCACATTCATTAGGGATATCACATAGAGTAAACCACATTAGTTCTTCAGTGAAGTAGAGTTGATGATTTGTTGGCTAGACCTTTTTTGGAACATCTTTTAGTGACATTTGATATCCACACACAAACCAAGGTCTTTGAGAGTTAATTCTATTGAAATCATCTTCATCTAAGAAATGAATAAGGACTTTGTTGCGCAAACCATTGAATGTTGTAACAGTTGGAGATTGAACAAGAGGCCACTGGTTACAGATATAGAATCAGATTTTTGAGGTAGAAACCAGGGTTTCACAACATAAATATCCCGCCATACACCATTTCCAATTATTATCAGAATCTAGCATAACTTTTTTGTCAATGAACACTGGTTTAGAAAGGGTGGAGGGTAAAGTTAATTTCTCAGCCATTTGAACAAACAAATTTTAAATATCTTGGTCTAACTTTTGATGGTTTTCTGGGAAATTTGGGGGTTCCATTAGGTAAGAGAACTGGACATATATGAATATAGACTGATTGAGGTGAGACTTACAAATAACTAATATAATATTCAGTTATGTAGAAAGGAATCTCTTTGTAGTACTATACTGGTATTGATCACAGACAATGTGGATGGAGAAGTGGCATAAGGGTTTTATTTGTTTATGTTTTTGAACCTTAAAAAGGGAATGAGAAGACTATTGAATAAAATTTAAAAAGCTTTCAGGAGAAATTTGGTGTAAGGTAGTTGTTGTAACACTGCTATGACTGTGTTGGAGATAGGGTTTATCACACGAGATGTCTTTTTTGTTTCCATACTTTATCAGTGTGTATATATATATATATATATATATATATATATATATTCACGTGAGGTTGAAGATAAGAGAACCAAGTAAAGACAAGTCCAATTATCCAATATAAGATTTCCTGGGATATGAGAGAATGGTACGTAAGCATAGCGAAATTTGGTGTTGGTGGATCATTAATGGGTTTGTATTTTTTTAGATCCACATAGGTATGTTGGTACAAACTTCCAAATGTAATAATGGTATGAAATTGAAAAATGATTGGTGGGGGTAGAAATGGAGGGACAGATTATGTGGTGGATGATGGTTTTGGTTGGGAGGTTGCATTTTGGTAATATGCATAGGTTTGATGGTTGAGCTAGTAACCCATCTGGCAGATATGCCCCAAACCGCAATGGTTCCTCTCAACTGATGTTGCATTCTTTTAATCTGCATAAAACACAAAATTTTAATTAGACCCCAAAAAGCTTTGTAAGAGTTAGATGACCTACTAATACTCCACTCGAAGGAAGTTCCACAGGGAGTTATGGCTAATGAAGTGGTTAGGTGTTGAAAATAGGGTTTTATAGGGTAATTATGATAAAGAAATTGAAAGGAGTACGCATGTCTTTGAAGGGACGTGAATAACCAAGCGACGGGACTGATTACTAAAAGCTATAAATGGAAGTTAATAGGCTAATTGATGTCTTTAAAAGGGTCATTTTGGAGGAGATTAGCATAGCCATTAGCAGTTTTACCAGAAAAATAAAGGTTCAGGGAGAGATCATCAAGATATGGCAAGTTCCAGTAACCCCATTTCGTCAATTTCTGCCAATTCCGATCGATACAACCTAGCCAAAACACATGCATTTTCTCTTAAAATGGATGAATTAATGAGGTTTAGAGATGAAGTTAGGGTGAGATAAATATGCGTGCAAGTGAAGAGGCTCAGCGACATAGGGAGAAAGAAGAGAGGGAAAAAAGAGGAAAAAGAGAGAAGAGGATGAACTGGAATCACTTTTTGCTGCATGGGTACCAAAGCATTTTGAAAGGTCTGATCGGAAGGTGGAAGAGAGATCTCAGAAGCGCCAGAAAGGACCAAAGTATGGCAGTGAAACAGAGAGTGATTCCAAGGCAGGTTCTGATGCAGGTTTTGAGTATCTTGTGGAGGAGGTAAACACCACTGATGAATATTCTGATGCTGCTGAAGATAAAAGAAAGATGCATAAGTATCATGATTGGAAGTTGCGCAGGCGGTTTGACTTTGAGAGATCCAACCCCAAGATATTTTCCAGAACAATGCAGGAGGGAGAACCCAAAGTTGAGAAGAGAGCCCCTGTGAGGATATATCCCAGAGCCGCTCAAGCAGAAGAAATCCAGTGCATATGATGAAGAGCTACTTGATGTTTCCAACGAAGAAGAAGATGAAGATGGTAGCGATGAGGAGGGTGATACTTCCCCAGCGTCATCAGGCAGTAGTTGTAGTGAGAGGTATGAGGAGGATGAGGATTGGAGTTACGATGAAGAGGACTGGTAGCATCCTCTTTTGGAGTATCGAAAGCAGCCAATTTTTCTGATTTTAAAAAAAGTCAGAAGACGATTAACAAGTTTTTTGCAAGATGGCTTTCTCGATGCTTACTCCTAATTCTATTTATCTTCTTGTGGATCATGGTAAGTCTGGTTTTATGGTTTCTTTCTCTTCGGACGGTTTCTTTGAAGTTGTTTCTTGAAATTTTCTATGAATGGTAAATAGTTCCAGTGTTGGTAATGGTGAATAAGGCTTGTTTTGGAGACTCAATAGCTTATGTAAGTTGGGATTCTTTATAAATATGATGGTAATGGTTTTTGTTTCTTTGGTTTGTAGTTATGGAAAACAAGATAGTAATGTGTTTAATGTTCTCGTTATTTGTATGAATGCAATTGTAGTTGTTCTTTCTTGTGTGAATATTTTTTGTGATGGATATTGTAAATAAGATATACATATTGATGAGAAAATCAATAATTTGGGTTAGTAATTCCAAGAATAAGGAGCTATGATTGTTGATTTTTCTAGGATGAACACCAAACTGCATCTGGTTCTTCCTTATACCTTCCTGCCTCTCTCTTATCGAATAAGTGTTTCTCCACAACCTATGAAAGGATAAAACTTTTGTTTACAATTATTATGTCTATTATATGTGATTGTGCAAATAGTGATGGAAAATAGAATGAATCATTGTGTATTCCACAGTATTGGTCGATCTCTCCACAATTTTTGGGCATATACTGTGTTACTCCGTAAATTCTCTTATGTCGAGCATGGCCAATTGAATTGATCGATTTCTTGTGGTTAATTTAGTTGTCTATTTTGATTGAATTAATCATGGGTTCTCTTTTGGTTAATTCAATTAAATATTTTGGATACAAATTCATGTTTTCATGTGATTTGGTTATATAAAAAAAAAAATCAGTCTTTTCTTGTAAAAGCAAGGTCGCCTTTGTTGTTCTTTCAGGAATGACATATTATGGGGGAGAGTTCTTTTGAACTTGTGCTTAATTGCCAAATCTTTATGGGGAGTGAGGCTGTGGAATATTATAGGGGTTATCTTGTATCTTTATAAACTCCTTGATGAATGCATTTATCTTCGGTTTTATGATGGCATCTAAATAAGTTGATATGGTATTATATTTTGGTCATGAAGTACCTCTATGAAAATTTCATGAGGATCCCACTAGTTTTCGTACCTTTGCCAATTTATATTGACAAAAAGGGGGAGAATTAATGTGTAGTGTGATACTACAAATACGTATGGTTTACGGATCATTATTTAAGGGGGAGTGGTTTTCATGTTGACAGGAAGTATTATCTAAAGGGGAGTGATACATATCACCATAGTATTGTTGTCAAAGTCGTGATACAATTTACAAAGGGGGAGATTGACAAAGGGGGAGATTGTTAGAGCACTGCTCGGTCGAACTCACATACGTTGCTATCTCAAGCATGTTTGTTAATGTTAGTGATCAAAATTATAAGTCTTGATTTCTAGCCTATTTATAGATGTATCGGACTAGGACATGGATTGTGTAGTTGAGCTTAGACTTCACATCGTTCAGCATTTGAAGACGAAGAACTACTAATGGGAGCTTGTGGAATTTCATTAACAAAAGGTATGTGGAGACTTTAAACTCATATATCACTTGGAAAGTCTATTTATACTATCTCCTATATTGAGACATAAGTCTTGTTACGATATAGTTTTCTATATACACATTTGAGATTTCGAGTTGAGTATATCTCGCTTACATATTTCTCGAAATATGTGTTGGTAAGCTTTCGCTTCGACCAAGTTCATCTTATATCATGAGAAAATTGCCGAGTAATATCTTACATGGTTTGTGTGATACAATCATTTGGTGTAGACTTGGAATGTTTCAATAATGATTATTTCAATATCTTGAAAATTGCTTTGATGCTAATAGTGTGTGAAAACGACTATTGCCATCCTCTAAGAATGTTTCAATGATTGAAATAAAGAGTTTAGAATCATGTAACTATCTTTGGATATAAGCATAGTGTGTTCACACATTGGTGTATAAGTCCAAAACCTGGAACCAAAAGTATGCATGTTTGTGTGTATACAAAATGGTTAAAAGAGACTGGATAAGTATGCGTACCCATATGCATACCGGCGGAAGTTCACGTCCGTGAATTTCTGCTGAGTTTGAAAACCAAACCAAACTCATCCGGTTACCTAAAGTACGCGTACCCAAATGCATACTGTCGGAAATTTCACGTCCGTCAATTTCTGCTGAGTTTGAAAACCAAACGAAACTCAAATCCGGTTACTTAAGTACGCATAACCGTACGCATACTTAAGTGTGTTACTTTCATAAATAGGTCGAACATGAACTTAAACATTTATATATTAAGGAATACAATCTTTGCAAACTGTGGCTATGATGTTCATGTATTGATTCGAGTGAATTAAAGCAATTTTGCTTTAATTGTGTTCTTGTATAATTCTATGAGAATATAACAATTGAATAACTCTTTAACTAGTTTTATTTGAGTCATTTGAACTAGTTATGGTTAAGATGAATAAGGTTGATATGAGAGTAATAATATGTCTAACCTAGGTTAACTATTTGTGAACCAACATGGTGTACACGTTTAGGTACGATTACATAAACTTAAATGAGGGTACATTTCATTTGTGTGTAACAAGCTAAGTTCGGTCTAACAGTTGAAATATATTAGCTTGGTTAAATAAGGTTTTTCATCTAACGGAGAATATTGAATGCTTTGTTACCAAGGTAACTTGGATTGCAAACCGTGATTTGAAAACTATATAAAGGAGAACTCTAGCAACTGGGAAACCTAATCCCCACACCTCCTGTGAGTTACTAGTTGCATAACTAGAGTCGATTCTCCTTTAACCTTAGGTTTCTTCTCGAGACCATGTAGGTTAACGACTTGAAGATTTCATTGGGATTGTGAAGCCAAACCCAACTATTTTTTTTTGTAGTTGCTTGATCTGATCTTGATGTTTCTATCGTATTGAGTACAATTGAAATAATTGACTCGAGATTAATTTCTCCGATAGGCAAGATAGAAAAGTAATCGTAAACTTCTTCGTCCCATCGTTTGTGATTCCAAAATATCTTGTTTCGCTAGTCGATTAGATTATTGTGAGGTGATTGATAATACTAGGATGTTTTTTGGGAATATAAGTCCAGTTTATCAATTGGTTCCTGTTCACATTGATTTATCAAAAGATGGAACAAAAACTCTTGGGTATTTATATGGGAGACAGACTTATTCAATCTTATAGACTTTTCTGTGTGAGACAGATTTTTGTATCAAGTCTTCAACTTTGGGTCGTAGCAACCCTTAGTTGTGGGTAAGATCAGCTAATAGAATCAAGTGCATAGTATCCTGATGGGATCAGAGACGTAAGGAACGCAACTGTACCTTGAATCAATGTGAGATTGATTAGGGTTCAACTACAGTCCAGTCTAAAGTTAATTGGTAGTAGGCTAGAGTCTGTAGCGTCTTAATACAATATGGTGTTCAAACTGGACTAGGTCCCAGGGTTTTTATGCATTTGTGGTTTCCTCGTTAACAAAATTTTGGTGTCTGTGTTATTTCTTTTCCGCATTATATTTTGTTATATAATTGAAATATCACAGGTTGTGCGTTTAGATCAATCAATTAGAATAACCCACCTTTGGTTGATGATTTACATTGATTGGCACTTGAACATTGGTCATTGGTACCGTTCAAGTTGTTTAACATAATAATCAGGCTCGCTGATTTTTATCTGTTTGATTTTCTGATTACATTGTGAAACAAAGATATTAAACTCTTTGATATACTTTACTCTAGATTGAGTCTCTCTAGAAAGTGTATTGGAGTAAGTCATCTCATATTGAAAAACGAATTATTGGGTGTGGTTGTTAGACCCCCGTATTTTCAGATAAGTTTTAGTCTCCACATACCTTTTGTTGATGAAGTTCCTCCAACCTATCCTCAGTAGATCTTCGTATTCAATCGATGAACGTCGTGAAGTCTAAAGCTCAACTACATATTTTATCCTAATCCGAGACATATCTATAAGAAGATTAGAAATTAAAACTTATAGTTTTGGTTGCCTAAACTTGACAAACAAGCTTGAGATAGCAACACTTGGGAGTTCGACTAAGCGGTGCTCTAACAGCTGTATTCCGAGAACTGCATCAAAATCACTAATTCTTAAAAGATAAAAATCAGTGGAGAAAGCATAACCCTGTAAATTAATGGAAAAACATTCAAACATGAGCCATGCATTTTTAAGAATCCCTCATCACTAATCATAACACTTAAAGGTACGTCAATTGATTGAATAGTGTAACCGCACTGCTTATCTATATATGGATGTAGAAATTTATGACTAGTTATTGTATTGATAAGAACTGTAATAGAACACCCTTTAAGAAAACCATTAATGCGAACCGTCTCAGGTTGTGGTGGTCCCATAAGTGTATGCAATGAGATTGCAAGTTAATTAATTGTTGGCTCAATAGTTGAGTCAGGTGAATCATCTTCACAATAAGAATCCATGTCAAACTCTGTAATTATGGGACCAAGAGCACCTTCCAACATCATTAATATATGCTTGAGACAAATATGCCCATGTTTTTAAGCCTCGTCGCAATCAAAGCATAAACCCTTTTCACGACGTTCTTTTTGTTTAACCCATGACAACCTCTTAACACCAAGTGGTAAACCAGGATTTGGAGTAGCTCCTGCTATAATAGTAGGGTATTTTCCTTGGTTGGGAACTATGAATAAAAGGTTTTGTGAAAATAGGTGTTATAGATAGTATAACATCCTCTTTATTTAAATCATAATCAAAAGCTTCTGACAAAGTTCTAGGATTGAACAAACGAACTTTGACTCGAATATCATCTCGAAGGCCCGAGATAAAGATGCTTACTTGATGCGATTCAGACATACCAGAAACAAAATTAAGCAATTTCTCAAATTCGGTAATAAATTCACGAACCGTACCTGTTTGTTCCAACTTGGATAAGCTGTTACATGGATCAATGTGCTTGCGGGAACTGAAACGTGCTCGAAATAAGCGAGAAAATTGTGTCCATGGTAACTCACCTAAATATTGTGTAAGCCAACGATACCGTGAGATAGAATAGCCAACAAGATGGACACCAAAAATTTGTACCTTTCTATCCTTTTGAACACCCACCAACAAAAAATATTGTTCATCTTTGAAAATCTATCCTTCCATCTCAATACCATCGAATACAGTAAACTTCAAACTAATCTGGCTTCCAAGAATAACTGAAACATCCCCAACATCATTGGAACGATTAGTTTGGTTTAGCCGATTATTTACTGGTGGAGTTACGAGTGTTTTGGAACTTTGTTTGTTGAAGAAGGAAGCAATAAATTTCAATGCCTGATTAGTTTTTTGTCGATCATCTTTCATCTCCTTAAACACAGATTTTAATAGATGTCGATCTTCATTCATCTTAGTAAGTACAGAATTTAAATTCTCTGCAAGTGCAGTAACATAATCCTCTAAATCTTTTACCGTCATCTTCAAGTTTTTATTTTTTTTATTTTAAACAATGAATATGGAGAATTGAGAATTGATAGCAGACGTAATAGAAAAAAAAATGGATAGGAAGAGTGGCCTCAGAACGAATGCTCTAAATATACTGGGTGTTAGGATTCTAATACTATAATAGATAACTTAAGACTTTTAATCCTTTGATTGCGGATAGACCACCTTAAAATTGTACTGAAATATTGATATGCTATTTAGTTCTACAGAAAAGCTTTATATAACTTAAATTTTTAGTAAAATTGGAAACATAAACTATAAAAAGAAATCGCCTAGAAAATTAAGGAAAACTAAACTAAACTAAGCAAGCTAGCTAGCAATTTAGGAAAGAGTGGACAGGTAAGAGGTGTTGGAGTCCTAACACAGGGGTACAAATTGTGGACAAAGAGATGAGATTTGCATAAAAGGAGAGCAGGAGAACTCCCAGGAGACACCACCTGTCTCTTAAAGGATTGCTGGAAATAGTATTCCAAGTGGCCTTAGTAAGGCCGGTTCTTATGGAGAGTGTCTAACCCACTCATATACCATGCCATCTGGCCAGGCAAACTGGCCGCGCCACTATGGAAAAATATATAAGCAACGAGTCTTAATCGGGAGGTACAAACTAAAATATTGTCGGTCGAGTCGCGATGTAGTTTCTACCATTCGGTTGGTTTTGAACGTCCAACTGCTCATTCACTATCGCTATAAATATGTGAATTTCAAACATAAAATTTACAAAAAGAAATTTACCCAATTTTTTTTTTATCTTTTCTTCCAAAATAATTCAAATGACAAAATTTGAATCACAAGTATACTTGGCTACCCAACTTGATTTTTCGGGAGTGGTGCTTGAAGCCGCTATTAGTAAGATATGTGACAGTTATAAAGAAATAGGTAAAAACCAAAAAATCCTACAAGTTTTGGATATTAACCAAATCAAACCTTCAACTAAGAAAAGGAAAAGAAAAGTTCAAGGCAAGGAAAATTTGAAGGCAAAGAAGAAGATAAACAAAGGAAACTCCGCTCAAGCGCGCATTGATTGGAAGTTTGGTGAAATGAAGAAGATAAACAAGATGAAGAACATTGTCCCTAATTTTTATTTTTAAAGTCTTTATGAGCATTTTCCTAATTTTTATTGTAAGTTATCTAGATTTATGAAAGAGGCACTAATGTAAATTAAAATTCGAAAATTAGATGATGAAACTTAATGAATTAAATTTAACTTAATTAAAATTTGATAATAAATTTAAATCTTGATTAAATGCATCATACAAATGTTAATCTAAATGCATTGTATTAGGGTAGCACTCTCAAGATTTGATAACAACTTCCGAATTGAAAATATTTTCCCACTATGTTGCGCCATTCAGCCCGACACATTCGCCCCGCATCAAATTCGTTTTGACCATTTGCTCGGTTTCGATTGCCTTGAATAAACGCATCAACAAACAAGATCACATCCTTGTTGATTACTTGGAAGCGATGACACAAAGAATTTGCATCTCGATTATTGAGGTTCAATGTTTCTTCTCGAAATCTCTGAAATATGTGTTGCCATAGAGTATGTTGTTGTTGTTGTTGTTGTTGTGCACCATTGACCATATCTTGTGTAACAAGAACATAATTCCTGCAACTGCATTCATCTTCAACTAAGCTACATTTGCAACCCAGAACTGACATATTGGATTTGCGGAGTGAAATATTGAATTTATGGAGCGAAATATTGAATTTGTTGAAAGAAAGAATGAAGATTAAAGAAATTGTGTGAGTTAAATGAAATTGGATATTGTATTTATAGGGTGATGAATCGATGACTGTTAGATGGGATGCAGTGGGTGACCAAGTCTACATCTGGAGGTCGACTGCTGACTGTTCGGTAGAAACTTAACTTGGCCTGGCTAAGTGGCAAACTTAAGGGTTTGCCTCTTCCATAGGAACCGGCCTAAGCTGTTCTAGTTTAGAAATAGGTTTTCTTTCAGAGACTAAAGCACAAGTTGGAATGATCACCTTAAGGACTTACGTGCACTTCTCGATTTTCCACCAAAAAAACCTTGTATTTCTCTAGTGGAAATAAAACCTTGTATTTCTCTAATTTCATACTGCCAGCATGTAGCAATTGGAATTATGTTCCAAATCATCTGATGTTGCAGATCCTCAACCGAGATTGTTAAGTGAAAAAAGCAGTAATTACATCATTCGGGATAGGAAAAAAAGGCAGTTTTTGGGCATACAAAATTTTTTTCCACCCAGGGTGGAAAAATAAGGGGTAGTGTAATTACTTATATATCCTCAAACAATTTAAATTACTAATATGTCCTTACCCTTAATGGTTAGGTTCGGCTTGTACGATAATCATAATATGTGCCGAACATTTTTAGATGCTCTAAAGAAAAATTAATGGTTAGGTTCGGCTTGTACGATAATCATAATATCTGCCGAACCTAGTGCATTTATAAGATTCGGCTCACAATTAAGTTGTGTTTTTAGCCGAACTGTTCTTCACAAAATCTTCCTGTAAGTGTATATGAACAATTCGGCTTGAAATTTCATGCAATTTCAAGCCGAACCTAGTCCTGTAAAGAGATGCGTAGGGGTTCGGCGTATTCGATAATCATAATATGTGCTTTAGAACCAATACAAAATTATTAACCCAGGAATGTACATGATCAGGTTAGAAACTTATATTCTACTTATTCAAATAGCCGAACAATGTGTTTCCAACAGGTTCGGCGCTTACAATTTCTAAATATAAGCCGAACCCTAAACTTTTTTTCTTCCCAGACAGATTCGGTGTAGGGTTCGGCTTATTTGGACAATTCAAAACGAGCGAACTAGGTAGGTTCGACTCTTAATCAACACTTCCAGCTAGCCGAACTGTTCATCCAAACTCCTTAGAACCTTAGTGAAAAAACACAAACTTTTGATGATTTTAACCTACAAAAGCGAGATTAAACATAAGATATGTTGGAAAAAAAAATCAACATTCTGAAGATCAAAACCAGGAAAAAATCGTAACGAGAGAGCTACGCCCCCCCAAACCCCCCCGGATAGTGGCAAGTAATCTTAAAACTAATCACTAATCAGATTTATTTTACCTAATCATTACTATTAACACTAATCCTAAAAAGGACATATTTGCCATTACCAAAAAAAATTGGTTAAGGGGCTTCTAATATTGCTATTTACACTCCTATTTTGTCTTACTTGGTATGCCCAAAATGTTTTTGGTATACCCAAAAACTGCCTTCTAGAAAAATACCACTGCGAGGCTTCAGTAAAAGCATGCCACAACTCCTAGAAAATTATAAAAGCAGTATTAGGCTTACTATTGTAACTGTTCGGATGCGGCGAGCTTTTGTGGCCCATATATGAATGCAAAATTGGAATGTTTAGACCTATGTTATAGGCGAGGCGAGGCGAGGGGACTGCCCATAGGCGCTCAGAAAAAGAAGAAAAAAAATCACACTTTGGTGCCTTAGGCATTTTTCTTTTATCTGGGGCGCCCCTTGCACTACTCGCCAAGGGCATCAACCTTTTTCAAAAAGATTTCAATTTTTCTCAAATTTGCATAGTTGGGAAACAACGGTTTCTGTAGACTGTAGTAGTAGTTCAACACAAAATTTTAAGTGCTCCACCGACTATCTCAAATTCTATATATTAATCAAAAATCAATTTTAAGTTTCCAATATATATACAAAAAAATCTTAATAAATTTGTCAACGATAGACAAACGATTCCACCACAATAAAGTTAACTCAAATTCCTCCGCCGCCCCGGCTAGTGATGAACATCGTAAACTTCTTCTTCATTACCATCATCGAAGTTAAGGGCATAACTTTGTGCATCATACGACGTACTCATTCGCTTGCGATTATTCTTTCGATTGTCGTTGCAGTAACTTCCAACCTTACGAATGAATGTTTTCCACTTTGGTCCCGCTATCAACTCTGATATTTCTTTTAATTTCTTACCTCTCTTTACAAACCAATTACTCTCGCTGCTATTGTAATACTGATCATCTCCTCCGTCTTCTTGTTGTATCATACCATAATTTCGTGTATCAGCCCTTTTCGATTTGAAACAAAAAAGATCAAAACCCCAACAACGACCAGCACCAAACGTTTCTTCGAAATCATCATCACTATCTATGTATTCCTCTTCATGATCACTTCCTTGTGCCCTTTTCTTATCTTCATGAGGTACTGTTGTCGTCTCCATGGTGATACACGAACGATTTCGAAAACTATATCAGAGACCGGAGAGATGTTTGAGACCTGGAAAACTGCCGGTATATAAGTAGTGGTTCAGGAAATTTCAACGAAACCAAGAAGTTTGAAATAAGAGAGGAAAGTAAAATAGAGTAGAAAACGTGTTTGGAAGTATCTATCGGTTTAATTGAGGAAATGGTAGTAGCAGTAGGAGTCGTACTACAACTTCGCCGGCTTGACCACATAAGTTAGCTGTTCATCCAATATAACGTGTTTTGCTTTTTTTTTGTTTTATACTTTGACAAGGATAGGCATAAGCCAAGATCCAGAAGCATGGATTATATGAGCTGCAGTTTATCCAACAACTAGAATCAAATCAGGAAATTGGGAAATACGTGTTGCCCACAAACTCTTGAGAGTTGAGACCCAAACTATCGAGAAAAGTCAATTTGGAAGGAAGGTACGAAACTTCCCAGCTCGCAGATGTGTTTGGTTGATTGAAATTAACTACAAAGCAACGGTTCCGACTTTGCCGATGTTATCAGTAAAGTTTTTCTTTCTTTCTTTTTTTCTACTGGGCCTAACTCCCGTGAACAGAAGACAGGCCCACGAATGATCTAATTTGCCATTTCCATCAACAAAATTCCCTGGCACATTTAGGGCGACTCAGTCGCAATTAGGGGCGACACTAAAAGACAAAAAAGGTCACCCAAACGTAAAACGGAGCTACCCTTTATCCGCGATTTTTCAAAATGGCAACTATGCCCTTTTATAATCGGTAGTCAAAACAACAATCGGTAGGTTAGTTGTTAATCGGTAGTTTAAATTGAAACTATACCTACCGAATATTGTGTAGATACTTCGGAAAATAATCCTTTGTTTATTCGGTAGCTTATCCAAATTTACTGGCTACCGATTATCAGGATCCCCTTATATAACCTTGGCCAAATCCCGGAGGTTCTGAGGGGTGAAGAGCCAACCATAACCACTTGGGTTGAGCTGTGGATTTATCTGTAATCGGAAGAAAAGGATGTTATAACCCTTCCGATTATAAGTTGCCCCAAAATGATATTATTTCTAAAATCCTTCACGTAAAGAATTTAGAAATCTTCTTATAATCGGTAAGTTTTACAACTACAAAACCTAAAGATTATATCGAGCCCCAGATCGAACCTTTGCCATATTTCAAAGGTTTTGAGTGTACACAGCGAGCCATAACCACTTGGTGCGTGTTTTGGGTGCAGCAGTAATCGAAAGTTTTTTATATTACAAAACCATCCGATCATAATTATCCCCAAAATGATTATTTTCGAAAATCCTTCATGCATTGAATTTTGAAATCTTCCATAATCGGTAGGTTATCTACCTTAAACAACTTACCGATTATAAGGAGCCCCAGATCGAACCATTGACAAATTCCATAGGTTTTGAGTGTTCAGAGCCACGGGTAAGCACTTGGTTCGTGTTTTGAATGTAGACATATTCGTAAGGAAAATTTGTTCCACAACCTACCGATTATTGGTTGCCCTAAATTCAAATTTTGTAAGCTACTATATTCGGTAGGTATTATTAATCAAATTACTACCGATTATTGGTTTCTCCACTTTCAACCTTCGTCAAATTAGCCGTTGCATGTTGAACCAAATTTCAGAAATATCCGTTGGAGTTTTTGGGGAAAGTAAAAACAACCGTTGGACCCTAAGTCTATATAAAGAAACTAATATCTATCACCCCAATTGCACCAAACTCTTTTCTCACTTCAATTCTAATTTAGAAAACCTAAAACATGGATATTGCTTTTGTAGAAGAAGAAGATTATGCTATTTATAGAGCGTGGGTTGTGGTAACTGTTCATGATATTGTTCACAAGCTCCACAAATGGGAATCCGAAGAGCAGTTATGGAACCGTATTTTAATGGTATTTGAGGCGTTAGATGGTAATTGAATTCGAAGATCATCCAATGACATTAAGATGAGAATGAAGGCGATCGATAAGGAGATTGACAAGCTTGAAGATGAAGAACGATTTGTTAGGGATGCTTTTCCTCAATGGACGTATCAAAAACGAGTAAGTATGTTTCATAACTCCGGCTCACTTGTTACTCATTCGTTAATACTAACGTGGTCATTCGTAATTTCAGAGAAATCTTGCTGATTATCGGTATATGGACCTCTACGGGAAACGATTTGAACATGAAGGATGTTACAAAATCAAGAGGGACAATTTCTGCGGTGTCTGGACGTTATGATCTTTCGTAATACTTTTCTGGTCAATAAGGAGTATGGATTTAGGTGCTTTTGACGAAATTGTAAGGTTGTGGTCTTTTGAGGTTTATGTAATGCACTTAATCAGATGAATATTAATCTAAAAAAGTTTCTGATTATCCATATTCGGTAGAATATCTCGCCAACTAAGTTCCCGATTGACATATTCGGTAAATTTGTGAGTCCACCTACTTTCCTATTATGTTGTTATTTGGTTCCAGGAACCAATTTTATTCACACAGAATAATCGGATATTGAAAAAAACATATATACTACCGAATATAGTTATTCGGATGTCAGGGTGAACATTTACCTTCCGATTATTGGGATGTTTTGCTACAGAAAAGAAAGTTTTTGGGCACAGAATAATCGTAAGGAATTCATAAAAAAAAAACCACCGTTTAATATAATCGTTAACCAGTGAAGGAATATAGATTCTCGATTAGGGTGTTATTTGGTTCTAGGAAACAAATTGTTTTCACACATAATAATCGGAAATTAACCATTAAAAATCCCTACCGAATATTAATATTAGGGAGGATTGTTTTAAAATAACCCTCCGATTGTGGTGTTGTTTCGGTACAGAAGACAAGTTTTCTTTACACCTAATAGTCGAAAGGAAGATTAAATTATTAACCTTCCGATTCTGACTAAATGTTTTGCAAAACCTCCAGAATCGGTTGGTTAAAAATATATAAAGCTCCCGATTCTGACAAAAAATGAAAAAACCCCAGAATCGGTAGGTTCTTATATAAAATTAACCCTCCGATTGCTCCAGAATTCAACAGTTACATGTATTATCGTGTGATTCGCTTGCGAGTCCTCGTTAAATGCATAAACATAGCAATATAGCCATTCATAATCCATAAAAGGAAGAATTCACAATCAAAAAACATAACGTACCAACTAATAATCCGACACAAACTTTTAAAACGACATAATCCGACATAAACTTTGAAAACCATAAAGTTAACTAAAAACAGCGAGAGTTTACAACATCGAAAGTTTATTTCTTCTTTTTTCCCATGATTTTGCAACCTTTACTGCCTCTACCACTTGGACCAACATCATCACCGGTTTCATCAACTTGAGTGCTCGATGACGCCCGAGTTCTTTTTTTCACAACCTTTTTAGGTTGCTTGCCTTTATCCCCAAACCAGGATGCATAATCTTCATTGTCAATGTTATCAATCATCTCTTGGTGCTCTTTTATCTTCTCAAGTGGCACAGGATCTCCGGCTTTTATGCAATTAGTGCACCATTTGGACAAACCTCTTAACATGTTCATCTGTTTTAAAACATAGCATACCATCAAGGACGGTTCTAGTCTGATTTTGACTCATAAAATAAAAATAAATTAAGAAACCAATACTTACCAATCTATCAAAACCCGGAGGTTTCTCTTTGAGGATACTCTTATACGGTGTGGGCTTTGCTTTAAGATCACGGATTACGCGATAATGAGAAACATCTCGATACCAATCCATATAGTTGGGAGCATTTTCAAAAACGTTGTTGGCTTGCCTTCCACCGTTGATCAAGTAATTATCCTTTGGATTAATGAATGGTTGGGCCATTATGTTGAAGATGAAGTTGAAGAGAGTTAAAAGGTATTTGTGTTCCATAGAGGGTACAAGGATACAATCCTTATATAGGGTTTAAACTTCCAACGGCTCTTTTTTTGTTGGGGAAACTGTATAATCGGTAGTTTATATGAATGGTTGGGCCATTATATTGAAGATGAAGTTGGAGAGAGTTAAAAGGTATTTGTGTTCCATAGAGGGTACAAGGATAAAATCCTTATATATGGTTTAGACTTCCAATGGCTCTTTTTTTGTTGGGGAAACTGTATAATCGGTAGCCAAATAAGGTATTTAGCTACCGACTATACAGTTGCCCCAAATTTTGTTTTGGGAGAAATCTCAAATTTACGAATTTGAGAACTATAATAATCGGTAGTTTATATGACTACCGATTATACAGTTGCCCCAAATTTTGTTTTGGGAGAAATCTCAAATTTTTCGAATTTGAGAACTATAATAATCGGTAGTTAGTATGACTACCGATTATAAAGTTGCCTCAAATCTCTTCTTTGGGAGATACTATAATCGGTAGTATAGTGAGGTTATTATTACTACCGATTGTTATAGGACCAAGATTCACGTTTGGCACGAAATCTATATTAATCGGTAGTCAAATATGATTACTAACCTTCCGATTTAGTGCTACACAATCGGACACAAAATTGCTTCCGATTATATAAGGGAATTAACGTAATCTCCACGTTTTTCGACACCCGTTAACGTGGCCTGTGGGTTGGGAATAAAAAAGTCGCCCCTAATTGCGACTGAGTCGCCCCTAAATGTGCCAGGCAAAATTCAACCTCAATCAAAATCTTCAAGTTTAGAGTGCATCTGGTCCTTGAGAGTGATGAAGTTGGTTGGATGGTTGCTCCCTTACCTTGTCGCATTCGTTATGAGCTCTAGTTTCTCTAATGATGCAAATTGCAGAGTTCCGTCCGTGCTAAACTCATCAATTTTGGTACTTTTTTTTTCGGAAGACGTTAATTTTTATATTCTTTTGTGTCATGGAAATGGATATATACGTTCTTTCCAAAAATTATCACCTACATACGGACAAAAACTCATCATCTCAACAAGCACGAAATAATTCTATCTTGCATTTTTTGTGCATTCCTCTCAGTTGTTTAAGAAGGACGATGCACAATAAAAAACACAGTCAGGTTGTGTTGTGATGAGCATCCTCATCACGAATTAGGGTTATTTGGTTTTTGGTACTTACTTTTTGACCTAAACCTGGGTTTGGTCTAACATTTGTCCAGGCTTTGCGTTTGGTCTAAAGACCAACGTTGACCCGTTTTGACTCGGTTAAATGGTGACTTGTATAACTGTTGACTTGGTTTATTTTCTTTAAACCCCTTAAATTATTATGTATAAACTACCAGGGGCCTCAAAAATGAAAACTCCCCCATCTTCTTATCTTCTCCTTCTCTCCGCCTGCTGCTGCACCACCACAACAATAGTAACATCACCATCACTAACACTACCTCAATACACCATCACTCACCCAGATTCCTCTTCGACAACAACCAAAACTCACCAGCAAAAATACACAATCACTTCAAAATCCAAACAGTCAGAACCCAATCAATTCATTACCTACATTCAAATTTGATTCGATTAAAGGAATTCACAACTCGTCGACATTGGATTGTGCCATTTGCATCTCAAAATTTGAAAAATAAGATCAATTAAGAACAACACAATCTGTTCTTCTTATTTTCTTCTCAGCAACAATACTTACCTGTTCTTCATCACCAGCTTCACTGCATCGTAGCATAACCTCAAAACTGCCATCAATCTGTTCTTGGACATTTCAACTCTGACAATAGCACAGTCAAATCCTAAATCTCAACTTCTTCAGAAAACCCTAGCTTCCAATTCTTGAATAACACAGCTCAATAAGTGAAATTCAAACATCAATAAACATCAACATCTTTATCTTCTTCTAATCGCAGCCGAATATAAAACCCTTGATTTCATCTCCTCAATCTCATACCCTAACTTTCCATGAATCGATCAAACCTTAAATTCTTAACTCAAATCAATTCAAACCCACTGTAATTGTTTGAACCCTCGTTATCATCAGCGCTGCAATTCTCGGACAACGTGGACTCAATGGCTTCAAATTCATCACTCATTTCAAATATACCAACATTGCTCCTTTCAACCAAACTATCCACAGTTGATTCAATCATCAGATATTGTTGGAGTTATCTAGAGTTTTGGTTGAGAAACTATCTTGGGTTTCTGGGATTTTAGGTTTTGGGTAAGGAAAATTAGCTGTCTAGGGTTTTGAAAATTTTCATCATCATCAAATACTGATGGATTTAGAGTATGTAATTTGGATGATTTGAGGTTTAATTTCTTGTTTGGAGGCATGATTTTGGTACGAGGTCTTCTTCTCCACTTAGATACAAATTGAGCTTGGCTGCAAAAAAAAAGTGAGAACGAGTTTGGGTGTCTCTTCCCTAATTTGGTGAGAATCGTGAGAGTGAGTTGTCAGTTGGGGGTGGAATAAGAAAATGGTTAATAATTCGAGGACTGTAAAAAGAAAACATAAGTCAAAGGTTAAACATATCATCACTTGACGGAGTCAACGCGGGTCAACGTTGGTCTTTAGACCAAACGCAAAGCCTGGACAAATGTTAGACCAAACCCAGGTTTAGGTCAAAAAGTAAGTACCAAAAACCAAATAACCCCACGAATTATGTAAACCTTTGCTTAAATTCTTTGTTTAATTCTAACTATATCATCCATAATCCTTTTTAACTTAGTGAAAAACTATAGAAAAGAGAAGGAAAATAGTTACCCGAAATAGCCACTCTCTTTTTGATAATACGTCTTGTCATGTTGATGAGAGATTTATAAATAAAAATTCTTTTGTAAATATCAGTTTCATTAGATTCTATGTTGAGGTCTAAGATAGTGCAATTGTGATGATGAATCATAGAAGAGATATTCTTTAAGGAACAATGTTTTTTTTTTTTTTGAAGCAATCCTTCTTTGTATCACTAGACTTGAGAATGGCAACATATTTGAGAATTTGTTGCAGTTTTTTTTGTAAATAAGAAATTCTCTTACTCTCGAGCTGTGAGAATATGTTGTCCTTCTTGAGAATGGCAATGCATTTGAGAATCTTCTGCATTTTTTTTTTTGTAAATCAGTTATTCTCTTACTCTCGAGCTTTGAGAAACAATCCTTGGAAGAATGTTCATTTGTTCTACAATAATGACTGAAATCTTCACCTTTGTTGGATATAAGGAATGGAATTTCTATATGTGAACGATTCTTCTTAGATTGTTTATTGCACTATTTCAGGGTGTGACTTTTTTTACGACATCAGGAGAAGTTTTCAGAGGTTTAAGGTGATCAGTTTAGACCATTTTGAGTGGTGCAAAGACTGCATTAAAAGGTTTTGGATCTTCTTCTCTTAAGTGGACTTAGAACTCTGATTTTTTTTTACGAGGTATGTAGAAGTACACGAGAAAGTATCTTTAATTTACTTCAAAATAAAGTGGTTTTAGTGCAGATATCTCTTTCTCAATCCCTTCAATCTTTGAAAGTGCTTGAGTGAGATCTTCTCTTGAGTCATTAAGTTTCGTTCTCAAGATTTTATTTATTTCATTAATTTTCTCTAGTCTTTTGTTAAACATATCATTATTTTCTTCTTTAATTAAATCAATTTATCAAGAAGACTAATTATTTATAGAAGATCAGAATGGGTTGACGATCCTTCATCAGAACACGACACTAAAATTGCACTCACAGTTTTCGTAACAGGTTTATCATGAGAGTTAATGAACCTGTTGTGCAACTGTCCTCTAAGAGTGTCTAGAGATATGCTCTGTCGGACACCTAAAAATGTTGAATTTTCAGAGAGAAAAATATCCTTTTATGAGGTGTTCTTAATTCTGTGTAGTACGTACAATGAGTTTTTCCTTGGTAAATTTAACTAATTTATAACATGTTTAGACCGTTTACAAACACATACTTGTTAGGTGTAACAGTATTTTCCCACTTTAATACCAACTGAAAAGGAGAGGTAACTAAGTAAACCACCATATTTTCCGTTCAACAACCTGTGTGGACAAAGCATAATATAATTACAAATAGATTTACATTAAAGATCCTTGACAATATGTATACCTAGTTTTTTTCTCTTTTTCTTAGACAATCAATATGTCTAGACTAAGAAGTCCATGAAACACATTAATATCGACGGTTCAAAGTAGTTATATAATATCCTAGAGTGAAACTCAAAAATGATCCTTTGAAAAATCAAATAACTAGAATTCCTCTGACTGGCTATGATAGAAATGATCCTCTGCTTACTGTTGTAAGGGATGATGAAGTTAGTTTGGTGTCATGTAATGCTAACTAATGAATGAAATCTTCTTTTTGTTTCAAAAAGAAGAAGATAGGAATGCATAACTCTTTTGTTTCAGGAATTTATACGTTGACCATTTTTGTTTAATGAGTTCCCGACCTTGACCCCATTGAGAACTAACTTACCAATTTTGCCAAGTTTATATGCCTTATAACTAATATATGTTCCGAAAAAGATCAATCCCTAGTCTCTAAATTTCAAATCCAAGTGGGTCTCAGACCCCACTTGCACCCACCTCCCTCTGTTCTTGGATATATGTATCCTTCATAATTGTAAATACAGGTTAGGATCAGGAATCCTAGTTTTAACGGATAATTGAAACTGGAAAACAAACTAGGTAGTCGGAAATCGGAAGGAATCGAGAATGAGGCAAACTGGGACAAAATGCCTTTTAGATATGGTTCTGAATCCTCTATCACGTTTCCTCCTTATGCACCTAATCCAAGTCATTTATAAAATAATACATGTTGTTTTCCTATTTGTCTTATTACCCGCATTCTTAGAATCATCACCTAAACTTTGAAAAAAAGTATGTGCTTGAGAGTGATTAAAAAATTCTTTTACAGTAGAAACCACCTCCCAATTTGTGCTATTCGGGCAAGGCTGCAATCAGAACCCCTTATGAAGAACAACTGGCAGCAAAAAAAAATTAAGATCTATTGTGCATCCAACCTTGGCCGTGCAATAGTGGAAGATTTGGATGATGGACTTATGTGGTACAGATGACCAAATAATTAAGAAGATGAAAAGGTGATGCCTACTCGGTGCTGAATTTGAAAGAAGGACATTGAATCACTTACCAATCTTATTTGACAATATAGATTTTCTAGGGGAATATGGGTATAGGCGGCTATGATTTTTAATCTTCAACCAAATGAATATATTATGGCTTCTTACGAAGCGGCAACAAGGAGGAGCAGAATGATTAAAGACTTGTGGCTAATATGGCAATAACCATTCAGTTATGGAAGCTTCGAAATAAAGTTTTCTTTGAAGGTGATGATATTAATTGGCTTGGTTTCAAGGGAAGAGTTTATCAGGCAATAACAGATAATTCTATTAAGATGAAGGGTTTTATGTTTAACACTATGGATGATTTGTGCATCCTGAACTATTTTAAGGTTAAGCATATACAATGCAAGAAATCTATGCCTGTTGAGATCACTTGGTCTCCTCATAACAAGGTGAGATTATGATTTGATGTGATGGTGCTGCTTATGGAAATCCAGGTCAGGCTAGCGTGCTAGTGTTAGTTTCATAGATGCTAATTCAAGAGTGCTTAAGCCTTATGTGTTGGCATTAGCTGGCAGACTAATTTTTATGCTGAAGTGAGTGCTGTTATTTATGGCTTGATGTTGGCCAAAATATGGAAGGTAAAGAAGATTTGTGTTCGGTCAGACTCTCTAAGTTGTATTCAAGCTTTATAAAAGGGTGAGTTTTTGTATAAACTCAAGCAGAAATGGAAGATAGCTAGTGAATTTTACAGCAATATAAGATTAGTTCATAGTTATAGAGAAGTAAACTTTGCGGTTGATAACTTTTCCAAATGAGCTTACTTGTAGGTCGATAATTTTGAGTTTTTGAGGGCTGCCCAGTGTTTTTTTTGTTTGTGGAATGGACGGACGACCAACATGGACGGACGTCGCTGTTGTCCAGAGTGGTAAGGTGCGGCCATCACGGCCTGGGGAGTTTATGAATGATTTTTGGTCCCTCAATTTAAGTTGTAAAAATGTTATTTTTACATATATAGGGAGGGGTAGTTGGTTGATGGTGTATATGCGGACTATGCACCAAGTAAGCTTCATAGATTAACCGGAAGAGTATAAATGATGCCTAAGGCTCATTTATAGTTGCTAGCCTTGCGAAGAGGGCATTTGATGCTTAGGCATCATTATGCCATATTGCGGACCAAACATGCATCACTTGGATGCATTTCGACCGAACGGCCTATACGGACTAGGCCATTACCACTATTGCTTGGCCACGGCCTAGCAAACGAGTTAGATTAAGTTTCTTGTCCCTTAGAGGATGAACTACGGTCTGTGCTTGATCCCTTTAGAGTAGGGAAGGGTATGTAGGCATCCGCAATGAGTTGCAGCACGTTGTCGCTCATATCATCTAATTTAGAGATGATTGCGGTATTTTTGGCCTTTCATGTCATCTGGATCGGTAGGTCGATGCAAGAGATAATTGTGTCCAAACTTGATGAGGCAAGTTGCATTCCCTTCACTGGATGCTCATACTTCCTATCAAGGCGTTTGACATAGGCTAAAAACCTGAGTGTCGTAATTTAGCTCAAGAGATGTGTTAGTTTGGGTGGCCTTTTTGGCTAACTTTACTTGCATAGTTTAAGATTTGTATTTATTTTGCTTTTTAATAAAAAATTTATTGACCGAGTTAAAAAAAAATAGAAATTCACAAAATAAACGCAAACGAAAAAAACTTAAATGCACAAAAATATGATAAGTAAGATAGTTTATGTTATAAAAAACTATAACATATTTTAGTGAGCCAAAACTCATTTAAGAGTCGGTTGATTTAAATGTACTAGAGTCAACTTCGTATAGGTTAACTTGAAAGTATTAGGATTATACATTACAAGTATTGCGAAGACTTGAATAAGTGAAGAAGTACGGATCTACAACCACAACATCATCCTTCCACTTGAGGTTAGTGATATTTGACTTGAACTGTTTCATTCCCTAACGTATCTTTCAAGTCGTGCATATTGAAAACATAAAACTGCGAAGCATGAACACTCTAGATAGACATAGTATTGAGGAATACAATATGAGGTAAGTCTTGTCAAGTTAAAATATGTTATAAAACAGAAATTCACTAAAATATGTTATAAATAGAAATTCTCAAGCTTGTTTGTCAAGTTTAGTTTCCAAAACTATTGGTCTTGATTTCTAGTCTACTTATAGCTAAGTCTTATGTTAGAGCATAGCTTAGTTGAACCAACCAAGCGTTGGTATGTCAAGTTTGGTTGTCATATTTTAGTGAGCCAAAACTCATTTAAGAGTCGGTTGATTTAAATGTACTAGAGTCAACTTTGTATAGGTTAACTTGAAAGTATTAGGATTAGACATTACAAGTATTGCGAAGACTTGAAGAAGTGAAGAAGTATGGATCTACAACCACAACATCATCCTTCCACTTGAGGTTAGTGATATTTGACTTGAACTGTTTCATTCCCTAACGTATCTTTCAAGTCGTGCATATTGAAAACATAAAACTGCAAATCATGAACACTCTAGATAGACATTGTATTGAGGAATACAATATGAGGTTTATTTATTAAC
Source organism: Papaver bracteatum (assembly GCA_023529315.1). NCBI lineage: Eukaryota > Viridiplantae > Streptophyta > Magnoliopsida > Ranunculales > Papaveraceae > Papaver > Papaver bracteatum. The sequence goes on from JAJJWX010000650.1 coordinate 1,189,874, forward strand.
CATTAAACTTTGTATATAAGACATCAACATAATCGTATGGATGCTATTGTAATTATGTATGGGTATGAGGTGAGGATTTCATCCTAGGAAACAATGTTTTTACATGTGTTTTAAGGAAGTAAGTTCATGATATGTGTTGTGAACCGAAAAAGAAATCGCCAGGAGTTATTGGGGATGTTCTTCATTGCATATATTATGAACAACCAATATGTATGATTAGTATAACCACTCATGACTAGTTTGTGTTCTTGGTAAATATATTCACATGAGGCCTGACTTATGTATTGGTATGACTTTTATTAGTGAAATTGATCTTAAGTAATCACCAGGGGTATGATCGGGTTTGTGTGTCTGACCAAATTTGGGAGAGGGGAACCGATCCTAGTAAGAGGTGTAGTACATCACAAGGGGAACCGATCCTTGTATGAGGTGCAACAAGGTTTATAGTAGAAAGGGTAACCGATCCTATGAATATGAGCAACACATTTTTAGGCAAAGGGGAACCGATCCTATGGACATGTGCAACACATATAAGTTAGGGGAACCGATCCTAGTAGCTAGTCAACCGAAAATTTGGTAAGCTAGTGTGACTATGCACAATACTCACATGGAGGTAGAACCGAAACTTGTTTTGGTAGAACCGTTACACCCATGACTCGTGATTGAGTGTTACTTGATAAATCACAAAGTTCTTCAAAGTCAGATGAACCAATTCTAAACTTATTTGGAAGTGTGGTAAATTGGTTTCAAGTGAGTAAGTATGAAAAAGGACTTACAAGAGGAAAAATGTCGACACACTTTGAACTCGCGCATTAATGTGTATCTTTTATTGTTCAAAGTTATTCCTTAACAACTAAGGAAGTAAATCCCAAGATCGAATTTAAATAAGTTAAGAATATTTTAATTAAGGTTTTTAATTATATATGGAAAATAAGAATTAGTAATGTGCATTTTCTAGTTAAAGATTTTCCAAGGAGATTTCGATCATAAATTTGGACAGTGTATTCTCAGGAATTATGAAAACCGAATTCGGAAAATATTAAATATCTTGAGAATATTTTCGGTTTTAGAAATTCCTTGGTGTCCAAACTTTCTTGTCTATAAATACTTTGAGTTTGTATTTCTAGCAAACTAATCCTTCGTAACAGTAAACTTCCTCTGTTATACTGTTACTGGGGAAGCCGCCTATTCGGAGAGGAGAGTAACCTAATTAGGCGAAATCTCTTACGGCCGCTCAGTTTAAAGTCTTATTTGGGATTAAGAAGCTCTAGTGCGTACCGTTGGTGGGAAACTAGATAATTGCAGTTTATCTTTAGTTTTCATATTGATTTGATTGACTAACGGTGGTTGAACTTTGATTGCACCTAGTTTGTTTATGCTTGAGAATCTTCTCTTATGATATAAGATTCACTCAAACTAGTTCAAGGTTTCAACATGGATCTTTAGACTGTTGTTAGATCTAAAGACGATCTTGTGATAATCCATTGTTAACAGAATCCATTCTGTATGTGATTGATCACAAGAGATTCAAGTAGTTGTGTGCAGGTGTTTATTGAAGATCTAAGAATATTTGAAGACAAAGAAGAGATAAAAGATTTATGACTTGGTTTTATAATCTTTAGTGTGCACAATACTTGTTTCGGTAATAGAGGATCCAGTTAATAATCGGTTTATCCTTGTGGTAGATTGGATTGATTAATTGCATAGATCGGCATAAACACAATTCTTTTGATTAAGAGTGTTGTTGGCTTAATCTTTACGATTACCTTTTGGTGATTGAACATAAGATAGATCTTGCAACCTGACAAAGAAGTTTATGTTAAGATAAACATAAGAGCCTTTGCGCAACTCATATCACTTGGTTGAAGAGAGTTGATACCAAACATATTTGTTTTTCCTTTACTGTTTGGAATATGAACCAAAGGAATTGGTCCAAGTACGTGACTTGTTTACATGTTGGAGGTGTGGGAATACAGACGGAACTAGGTGAACTATAGGTTTAGTTGTTGGGTCTCAACTATACGAAGTTGGTTTATTTTGTATAGCGGCTTAATCCTGAGATTATTCAATTCTGGACTAGGTCCCATGGTTTTTATGCATTTGCGGTTTCCTCGTAAACAAAATCTTGCTAAGTCATTTACTTTATATTTTCGCATTATAATTGGTTTATTATAATTAAAGTAAATTGCACAAATGTTAATTCCTATTTACTTGATATGCAATCCTATTGAGTTTGGTTAAGTCCAAACCTTTGTATCAAGTAAACACACTTCGTAGTTGTATTGTCTCGATCTCGTATCCATAGACAATCACACGAAATGTGAACCAATTTGTTGTATTGTCTCGACTCAGTATATAGAAAATCACTTTCGGAGAAAGGACTTATAGGAAGGAAAAGTTATAGCTTGAGGTATATTTGGGTACCCTCTCCTTTTCAATTGGTATCAGAGAAGGCAAACACGAAAAGATCTAACAATCTGTGTTTGGTGCGATCCATCCTATAAGAATTAAATCCATGTCTGATTCAGTTAGCATAAAACAAGACGAAGGATCAACATCTCTAAATGATGTTTCCTATGAATCTACTAAACATCCAGATACATATAATGTAGATTCTGGTGATTGGAAAACTTTCCTTGAAAAACATCTTGATGAAATATCTGAAGAAGGTGACTCAGAAATCGATCAAGATATTGAAGAAGATATGTCAGAATACTCTTTTATACTAGATGTTATTTCTACAAAAAAACTGTCTACCTTGAACATAATTGAGCTCATTACTCCTCTTTGTAGAGAAAATAAGAAACTAAGAAAAATCTTCTCTAGTTTCTTCTATGGATATCAGAATTCCAGATATCTTCTTAAAGACTACAAAGAAAGTCTACATTAAAAAACCCTTGAGTTTGAAACTCTCAACAGGAAACATTACTTGTTACATAAGAAACTAGTTGAGACAGAGGCGAAGATTAATTCTCAACAATCAACAAGGAATGGACAACATGAGTCTAATTCCGTCAAGAAAAATCCTCTTGAGGATCAACTTGCTGTAGCCCTTGAGAAAGTCAAGGTATTAGAAGAGAAAGTTGAGAGGCTAAGAAAGCTCAATGATAGTTCAAACACTTTATCCTCGATGTTGGATGCAGGGAGAAGTTATGGAAACAAACGTGGATTAGGGTATAATAGAGTTGACGTGTTATCAATCAACAAGGAAGTGAAATTCGTAAAAGTTATTTGCCCTTCAAGAACAAGCCTGCACGCATGAGACATCCAAGTGCTCTATTAAAATTCCAACAGAAACCATCTCTAGAAGCAACCAGAGGATGACGCCAGCTAAGGGTCAGCATAGTAACCGAACATCTCATAAAGGTAAATCAAAAAACTTTACACCTTTGAATAAGCTTTGTTTTTATTGTAGAGATAAACGTCATATGCAAAGGGATTTCAAAATTAGAAAAATGCAAAATGCTCTTGCATTTGTTTCTAAAGAATTAAAATGTTTCGTCTCCAAGAATCTCTCAGATCAGCATTATCCTACAAGACAAATGAGTTATTATAATAATTCTAAATCGTACCCTAAAAGAAACATTCCTAAATGGAAAAATAATAGGAAAGGTAACATCTCTATCAATAGGGATATGAAATCTGATGTTTCAAGGTGGAGAGATGCAATTGAACTAGAGATGAAAAATCTTCATTCCAGGTCAACTTACAAGTGGATACCAAAATCCGAAAAGGTATCAAAATGGAAGTCATCTAAAACCAATTCTAATAAAAACAATCCAGTTGTAACCTTAGACAAACATGACTATGAAAGTTTAGTGCTTAGACTAAAAAGGGATCTAGAGACGTCCAAAGATGTCAATGAACAAACAACCTTCGATGATCTAGAGACTAACCGAAACTTCTTAAACTACCAAAATGTGCAATATTCTTGATTGTATTCAGGATGAGTTTTTGTTTTTAGGTAAACTTTCCTAGTTGAGTTTTTGGTCCGAAAAAGAGAAAAAGAAGGGTCTATATATAGGACTGATCATGTTGTTCTTATTACAAGAGTTATTTACTGTAATAATTCCTTCTCCATACAAAGAAAACGATGAGGACCTAACTATAAGTCTTCTGGAAGTGATCAACTCCTGCAAATCGTTACCACGATCAAAGGTACTTCATGCTATTTCTTTGTTAGCTAAGGGACAAGATTGTGTTGACGTTATCTGTGAATTTTGTGTAGACAAAATTGAAAACATTCTTGAGTATATGGTCTGTGTTTCGATTATTTATCTTTCCCTATAAAGGCATGTTCTTCAGTCCATCCAGCTCCGAACATGCTTGAAGGAATAATGGAACTCATTGGAAGAAGAGATCTTCTCAATAATGATATTATTGCAGCAAAGAGGGAAATATTTGGTTATGAACAATCTATTGCAAAATATAGATGGCCCAAAGATCTTGGTGAATTCAAAAGGGGGTTAAAATACTGTAAACAGGATCTAACAGAAACAGAGATTCTCTTAAAAGAATTCTCCAACAAGGCGTGTAAAGCCAAAATAAGATTAAATTCTTATCTGAAATTAGGCTACTTTATAAAAAGTCTATTATGAAAAAGTCTATTATGAATAAAGTTATTTGATTTATAATTTTTCTTGTGCTAGTTTTTGATTTACATATCCTGTTCTTGAATGCTTTATTATTTGCTATGGATGTTTATGGGATGTTTGATTTCGGTTTTATTACCTTGATATTCGATCCCATAATATGTCGCGAACCCTTATGGTTTGGGTGACTTTTTGATTTAGCAGGATTAAGTTCTAGCCTATGTTGGTAGGCTTTATCAAAGGATCATGAGGGGTTCCTGTAGAAACAATATGTGAAAAAGTCACAATATGTTGAATCGGTTTTGGTTTAGCATAAAAGCATATGTGTTTCGACGGTTTTCAACTTTTGCTTGCAATTGTTAAAACCGATTTTCAACCTTTCTCTGGTAAAGGTTGGTTGTCGTTATTCTTTTGTTTTTGCATAAGGATGACAACATAATGGTATTTCGATATCAATTCTCCCTGGAAGAAGAATATGCGATTATAATTGAAGAAGTTGGATGTGAAATTGAGGTAACAATCGTTTTCTTGTTTAAGAAAATCTTGTTTTTATTTGATATATTTATTGCTTTTGCTTAAACGAAATTGTCGGTACAATTTATGTGTTTATTCCATTATGAATGTGTGGATGATTGTGTAATTCAATTGGTTCAGGTTAAGTAAAACTTTTGATATCTTGCTTTGTTGTGTGATATCAATCGTTTAGGCTTACAAAAGTTTGGTGCAATTGCGGTGCTTTAATGTCTATGTTATTTCAATTGCTTCCAGTTAAGTAAAACAATTGTTATTTTGCTTTATTTTGTAGTATCAATTGTTTAGGCTTACAAAATTTCGGTGCAATAGTGGAATTTTTTATATGTTGTTTCAATCGCTTCCGGTTGAGGTGAATAATTTTACAAGTTGATTTATTGGTTTGTATGAATTATTTATGGCTTAACGAATGAATATATTGACGGGATGAGTTTTTTAGTCCAATTCGATTCAGGATAAGATAAACTAAGTTAATTCTGATCTTAGTTAGACTTATCAAAGTAGAGGTTTCGGTTATTCAAGTCTAGACGAATGCCTAAACAACAAAATGTTAGTTAACTAACCTAGTATTTGTCTTGTTTAAAATCTAAAGGTCTAAGTTATATGGATAATTAGAACCTGATGAGAAAAATGGAGTTTATCTTTGTTTTGGTCTTATCAAATGAAGCGGTTGTATTTATACAATCGGTTTAGCAAAGGAACTAAGTTGGTTAGTTGATTTTTGGTTTGCTAAACTAGTTGGGAAAATTGCTTCGGGGAATTTTTTCCATGATAACATATCAAAACATAATTACTTTATAGTTTCGGTTTCGATTTTGGTTATCAAAAATGGTATGTAGAACCCTCGTGCTTGACTCAACAGGTTGCAAGTCTATTTTGAGATTTGTAAGATCCTTTTCGTGTTGTCCTTTATTTTTTCGTTTCTTTGTCATTTTTGTGAAAAAAAGGGGAAGAAATATATGGAGTAAACAGGTGATGCTAGTATCAATTTTATATTGATTGGTGTCACTAGGGAAGAGGACAATGGTGCTTGAATGTTTATCTAACGAAAGAGGAAAATCACAGACTAAGGTGGAGTAACATATCATATGATTGGTATAACAAAGACGCGCGGATTGAAAATCTACCTATCTCACCTTTAGGGGGAGTATGAGATTTGTTATTATAATGTCAACAAAGACATTTTAAGGATTGAATTAATGCAGGTTATGTGCTGTTGAATTCGGGAATCAAGCGTATGAGTAATGAATTATTGTAATTTGTTTATCCATATGATTGTAAGAGTTTTGTCACTAAAATTGACAAAGGGGGAGATTGTTAGAGCATAGCTCGGTTGAACCCACCAAGAGTTGGTGAAAAAGCGGGGGTCTAACAACCACACCCAATATTTCGATTAGCAATCTGTATGGACAAACTCCAATATACTTTTCTAGAGAATCAACTAGACAGTTAGACTCAATCAATAGAAAAGATATCAAAGAGTTTATTATCTAAATCTCTTAATTTGATCTCTACTCAAGCAAATAGAAATCTGCGAGTCTTTATCAAAGAGAGATAACTTGGATGGTACCAAAGACCAATTTACAAGTGTCAATCAATTTAAATCAACAACCAAAGAGGTCGGATATTCTAATTGATTGAACAACGCGCAACCTGTATTATTTCAATTATATAACGAAATATAATGCGGAAAAGAAATAACACTGACACCAGAATTTTGTTAACGAGGAAACCGCAAATGCAGAAAAACCCCGGGACCTAGTCCAGATTAAACATACATTGTATTAAGCCGATGCAGACACTAGCCTACTCCAAGATAACTTCGGTCTGGCCTGTAGTTGAACCCCAACCAATCTCACACTGATCCAAGGTACAGTTATGCTCATACACCTCTGATCCCAGCAGGATACTGCGCACTTGATTCCCTTAGCTGATATCACCCACAACTAAGAGTTGCTACGACCCAAAGTCGAATACTTTAATAAACAAATCTGTCTCACACATAAAAGTCTACAAGATAGATAAATTCTTCTCCCACGAATAAACCTATGAGTTTTGTTCCGTCTTTTGATAAATCAAGGTGAACATGAACCAATCAATAAAACCGGACTTATATTCTCGAAGAACAACTCAGTTTTATCAATCACCTCACAATAATCTTAATCGACACGACGAAAAAATATATTGTGGAATCACAAACGATGAGACGAAGATGTTTGTGATTACTTTTATATCTTGCCTATCGAAGATAGAAATCTCAAGACAATTGTTAGAATTGTACTCGTACGATATAAACAGCAAAATCAGATCACACAACTACGATAAAAGTAGTATCAGTCTGGCTTCACAATCCCAATGAAGTTTTTAAGTCGTTAACCTAGTTTTAGAAGAAGAAAACCAAATCTTAAAGGATAATCAACTCTATCTTAGCAAACTAGTATCACACAGAATGTGTGGGGATTAGGTTTCCCAGTTGCTAGATTTCTCCCTTATATAGTCTTTCAAATCAGGGTTTGCAATCAATGCTAGCTTCGTAACAAAGCATTCAATATTCACCATTAGATGAAAACCTAATTGGATACAAGATAATATTTATTAACCGTTAGATCGAAAACATAGCTTGTTATACACACATATACTTGACATTTTTGGGTTTGTGTAACCGTACCCAAACTTGTACATTAGTTGGTTCAACACTAGTTAACCAAATGGTTAGCCAAATGATAACTTTCATATCAACCATATTCTTCTTCACCATAACTAGTCCAAATGACTCAAATGAACTAGTTATAGAGTTTTTCAATTGCTATGAGATCTCATGTACTATACAATACATAATTGAAGCAAAAAAGATGTGATTCACTTGAATCGATTCATGAACTATAAATCCATGGTTTGCAATAGCATTCCTTAGTTTATTAAGATAAGTTCACAAACATCATTTTTAGACATAACCAACTCAAGTTCGCGGACAGGGTTCGCGGACTCAAGTCAACAGGTTGGAGTTTACAAACTCCAACAGAAATTCTCAGGTCGAGAACTTCCATCAGTTCGCGGACTGAAACTAAGCTACAACTCCAGCAGAAATTCTCGGGTTCGATAACTATGCCAGTTCACGGACTGATTTGACGGCTCATGTTCCAGTTTCACTTGATCAACAAAGTTCGCAAACTTCGGTTCAAGCAATAAGGACTTATAAATATATGTGTTACCACAATAATTTTTGTATCCTCCAATGGTTATATTGTCTAAACTCTCATTTCTATCATTGAAACATTCCCAGAGGGCGTTATATAGTTGTTATTTACAAACTATTTTTCGTCAGAGGGATTTCCAAAATGATTGAAACATAACATGACTTTCGTCACTAGGTAAAGATGAACTTGGCTAAAGCGAAAGCTTTTCCAACACATATTTCGAGAAATAGATAAGCGAGATATACTCAACTCGAAATGACATATGTGTATAATCTTAGTCTATATAGTAATACGACTTTTGTCTCAAGATAGGAGATAGAGTAGATATACTTTTAAGTGATATATAAGTTCAAGTCTCCACATACCTTTTAGTCGATGAAGATCCACTGGTTCCTTGAGTAGTCCTTCGTCTTGTATGATGATCGCCATGGAGTTCTTGAGCTCAACTACATTTTCTATCCTAGTCCTAGACCTTAGCTATAGTAGACTAGAAATAAAGACTTTACAATTTTGATCACTAACATTGACAAACATGATTGAGATAGCAACGCATGCGAGTTCGACCGAGCAATGCTCTAAAAATCTCCCCCTTTGTCAATTTTAGTGGCAAAACTATTAATACATACGGAATACAAAAATTATATAAATAAACTTTGTAGCTCCTATTCCACATGTCTAATTATAAACAATACTCGAAATCTTCGTCACTTCCAAGTAGTCCAATGATCCCAAAGGTTGTAAATTTAGTACCATCGTTGTTGAAAATCCATAGCTATAACAATGAGAAAACAAGAGTTCCCAATCATTGTTATACAGTGTCATAGTATTATTACACAGTGTCAAAGTCCAATTGCATCACAACTTTAACAATAATATTATGGTGATATTTCACTCCCCCTTAGTCAATACTCCATCTCACATGGAAACCACTCCCCCTTACACAATGATCCGAAAACCATATGTATTTGTAGTATGTACTACATATTAATTCTCACCCTTTTTGTCAATAAAATTGGCAAAGGTACAAGAACCGGATCCTAATGAAATTTCCATAAGAGACATTTCTTGACCAAAGGTAAATGTATATCATCTTGTATAGATGCAATCATGAATCCGAAGCTAAATGCATTCATCAAGGAGTTTATAAAGATACAAGATAACCCATGTAATATTCCACAGCCGCACTCCCCACAAAGATTTGGCAATTTAAGCACAAGTTCAAAAGAACTCTCCCCCATAAAATGTCATTCTCAAGGGAACAACAAGAGCGACCTTAATTTCAAAAGAAAAGAAGGATTTCTTTAGACTCAACAAATTACATACAGGCATAAATTTGGAATCCAACAAGAAATATTCAATCATATTAACCAAAGCGAACCAAGATTAAATTGACTAAATATGCTCAACACAAGTAGACTTATGGAGACTTAATAACTTGATTAGATTATTCACAAGAGAACTCATAATTAATCCAACCGGAATACACAATTAAACTAATCACAAAAGTAATCAATTCAATAGTTTATTCTCACATAAGAAAATCTATGGAGCGATGACTAAGTTAATCATAAAAATAACCAACCCAGTCAATCATGCTCAACATGAGAAAAACTTATGGAGTCATAACTAAATAATCACACAAGATGATTGATTTAGTTCAAATACTCTACGAAAAGTACCTTACGGGACACAACTAATCTAATCACAAAAATAATTAACTTGGTTTTCTAGTGCTCAACATAAGACACAATACGGAGTCTCACAATAATACACAAAAAATGGATCAGGGAAGATCAATTACTGCGGAATACACAAGGATTCATTCTATGTTCCATCACTATTTGCACAATGACATACAATAGACATAATCCTTGGAAACAAAAATTCATCCTATCTTCCGTCAATTATTTGCATAACGACACAATAGGTTCAATTTTTGTTTGTCAAAAGTTCATCGATTTTGTATCAATACTTGCATATTGACATATACAAGAGATAACTTTTGACATCGTATGGGAAAATAATAGTTCACGGACGTAAACACACATATCCCATAACATATTGCAATATATGCAACCATAAAGATTAATATTACAACCATCATCTTCAAAACTATTTTTAGAGTTTAAATGAATAAACCTAAAAGCATTGAAGATGAATACGTTGGACATAGCTATGAGAAATCACAATAATTGCTATTCCAAACTCTAGTAATCCTTCTCAAAAACAAGAATAAATTCTCATAAGAAGTTTCCTAGGCACCAATACAAACTCATAATGCACATATAAGATGGTTTGTCCTTAGAGGGTAGAATCAATCTTTTTCGCCCGGATTTATACCAATAATAGCTACCAAAGGCGTATAAAAATATTTTCCAACAAAATTCTTGTAAAAGCTACAAATTAGCTTAGAAGAGTAGTATTCCAAGAATCCAAGTACCCAAGTTCAAGAGAAGTGAAACAAGTGCAATGAAACGGAGCAACATACTCAAAAACAAGAGACAAGACAAATACCAATCTTAACTCATCCGAATTCAAGGTTTCTCATATTCATTTCTAATAGAATTTAAATAAGAAGAGAGTGCAAAAATAATGAGTTAATTCCGAGTTCGTATGAAGAAGTTATGACCAAAACAAGTTGACCGAATATCGACGTCTACATGCAAGTCCGCGAACTTACGGGTTTGCACACGAATTTTCAAGTCCGCAAACTTAAACTCTTGGATTTTGGTTTTAAAAGATTTTATGCATACTTGGTATATGTACCATGAAGTCCAAATATCCCGAACCACTATTTTCAAAGCTAAACATTTAAGAACCTTAAACACAAATCAAGTTAGATAGAAATGAACTATAAGCAAGGTATATGGATCGTAGACATACCTTTTTAGACGAATCCAATCGACTTATCGAACATAATATGTGTGCCCCAATTCTCTTGTTTTCCTCACCGTATTCATAGCAGGACATTCCTTGGTGAGGATGCACTTACAACACATTCAGGTTGTGTTGAGGTGAACAATATCTTGATCACCACAAGTGACTTTTGGATTATCATGAAAGAGATCACTTTTAGAACCTTTCACATCCAAATCCATCTTTCCAAAGAACTTTTTAAGTTCCAACATCATGGATACTGCCTTTTCCATAGTCATGGAATTTTCTGGGAGATCATTCCTTCTCACACTCAAAATATCATCGACTTTCTTTGGTATCCACTTCTAAGTACGTTTAGGAACAACCGGAACTTTCTTCCCATTACTCTCTTCTAGATTTCTCGAGAGAGAGTTGGATTGACTATTCTTTTGCAGGTTAATATTTCTCAAATTTGGAGCATCAGATCTTATCTTCGTCTTTACGAAGTTATCCTTTTGATAACCATTACGATTGTGAAAAGACTTCGTATGATGTTTATAGGAAAATCTAGGTTGATCACAACACTGATTCCTTTGCCTAAAGGTTGGACAGTTACAACCTGTAATGTTAAGGGGATTAGTCTTAACATATGATCTTGGTTTCACAACTTCTTGTGATTCCCAAACAAGAACATCATGAAGTTTCTCATCCCTTATACGGAAACGACATCTCCTTTCCAGATGACCTTTATTTCCGCAATAGTGGCAAACATAAGGAATGTTCTTACCTCGATCTGTGTGTGCTGACTTTGGAGGTTGATATACTTTGCTCTTTCAAACTTTAACTGCCGGTGAAGGTATTTCACTTTTTCCATCAGTAGAAACCTTTTGTTGAGAAGCATCACTAGCCTTCACAAATTTTACCTCTTTGCTAGTACTTGGAGCATCTATTCCCTTATAGCCCAATCCTCGTGTATCACGATGATTTTTACTTGCTCCTATAATAGTGGTTAATTTGCTTGAACTAGTATTGAAATTTTTCAAGTCATCTTCCAACATCTTGATTTTATCAAGATCAGGAGTTAAATCATCCTCAAGGCGTTTTTATCGAGCGAGATAAGCGCTTTCACTGTCATCAAAACTTGTTAGATGTTCTGCAAGTTTCTCTTCCAACAAGAAATATTTTTGATAAAAATTATCACATTCAAGTGAATTCCTACGTAGGTTTTCCTCAGAATCCTTGAGGATCGATTCATTAGAACGATTCGAAACATAAACACTTGCATAACATCTTCTCAATTTCTTGTTTTCTCGACAGAGAGGAGTCAGAAGAGGTGTGACATGAGAAGTTGTCATCTTCATCTTTTCCAATGAATTCAAAACCTTAACATACCCTGAGGCTTCCTCATCAACATCTCTATCAAGATCTGAATCACCTTCATCCGAAATTTCATCCAACTGTTCTTCTAGGCGAATTTCCCAGACTTCAACAAGTTTTACATTAAGAGAATGTTTAGATACTGACCTAGATGAGATATTTCTATCAGGTGAATCCAAGCTTTGAAAATCATCTGGTGATTTATGAACTGGTACGTTATTAGAGATAGACTCGTCCATAAAGTCAGATCGCTACAAACACAGACTGATAAAGTCTTTAACGTGTTTTCCTGCTCGGATACCAATTGAAAAAGCGGGGGTCTAACAACCACACCCAATATTTCGATTAGCAATATATATGGACAAAGTCCAATATAATTTTCTAGAGAATCAACTAGACAGTTAGACTCAATCAATAGAAAAGATATCAAAGAGTTTATTATCTCAATCTCTCAATTTGATCTCTACTCAAGCAAATAGAAATATGCGAGTTTTTATCAAAGAGAGATAACTTTGGTACCAAAGACCAATTTCCAAGTGTCAATCAATTTAAATCAACAACCAAAGAGGTCAAATATTCTAATTGATTGAACAACACATAACATGTATTATTTGAATTATATAACGAAATATAATGCGGAAAAGAAATAACACAGACACCAGAATTTTGTTAACGAGGAAACCGCAAATGGAGAAAAACCCCGGGACCTAGTCCAGATTAAACATACATTGTATTAAGCCTTTACATACACTAGCCTACTCCAAGATAAATTCTATCTGGACTGTAGTTTAACCCCAACCAATCTCACACTGATCCAAGGTACAGTTATGCTCCTATGCCTCTGATCCCAACAGGATACTGCATACTTGATTCCCTTAGCTGATCTCACCCACAACCAAGAGTTGCTACGACCCAAAGTCGAAGACTTTAATAAACAAACCTGTCTCACACAGAAAAGTCCACAAGATAGATAAATTCGTCTCCCACGAATAAACCTATGAGTTTTATTCAGTCTTTTGATAAATCAAGGTGAACATGAACCAATCAATAAAACCAGACTTATATTCTCGGAGAACAACTCAGTTTTATCAATCACCTCACAATAATCTTAATCGACGTAGCTAAAAAAGATATTGTGGAATCACAAACGATGAGACGAATATGTTTGTGATTACTTTTATATCTTTCCTATCGGAGATAAAAATCTCAAGCTAATTATTACAATTGTACTCGTACGATAGAAACAACAAGATCATATCACACAACTACGATAAAAATAGTATCGTTCTGGATTCACAATCCCAATGAAGTCTTTAAGTCGTTAACCTGGTTTTAGAAGAAGAAAACCAAAGGTTAAAGGAGAATCGACTTTATCTTAGCAAACTAGTATCACAGAATGTGTGGGGATTAGCTTTCCCAGTTGCTAGAATTCTCCCTTATATAGTCTTTCAAATCAGGGTTTCCAATCAATGTTAACTTAGTAACAAAGCATTTAATATTCACCGTTAGATGAAAACCTGATTAGATACAAGCTAATATTTATCAACCGTTAGATCGAAAACATAGATTGTTATACACACATGTACTTGGCATTTTTGGGTTTGTGTAACCGTACCCAAACTTGTACATTAGTTGGTTCAACACTAGTTAACCAAATGGTTAGCCAAATGATAACTTTCATATCAACCATATTCTTCTTCACCATAACTAGTCCAAATGACTCAAATGAACTAGTTATAGAGTTGTTCAATTGCTATGAGATCTCATGTACTACACAAGACACAATTGAAGCAAAAACGATGTGATTCACTTGAATCGATTCATGAACTATAAAGCCACGGTTTTCAATAGCATTCCTTAGTTTATTAAGATAAGTTCACAAACATCGTTTTTAGACATAACCTACTCAAGTTCGCGGACAGGGTTCGCGGACTCAAGTCAACCGGTTGGAGTTTACAAACTCCAGTAGAAATTCTCGGGTCGAGAACTTTCTTTAGTTTGTGGACTGAAACTGAGCTACAACTCCAGCAGAAATTCTCGGGTTCGAGAACTACCCCAGTTCGCGGACTGAGTTGACGACTCACGTTCCGGTTTCACTTGTTCACCAAAGTTCGCAAACTTCGGTTCAAGAAATAAGGACTTATACATATATGTGTTACCACAACAATGTTTATATCCTCCAATGGTTATATTGTCTAAACTCTTATTTCAATAATTTAAACATTCTCAGAGGGCGTTATATAATTGTTATTTACAAACTATTTTTCGTCAGAGTGATTTCCAAAATGATTGTAACATAACATGACTTTCTTCACTAGGTAAAGATGAACTTGGCTAAAGAGAAAGCTTTACCAACACATATTTTGAGAAATAGATAAGCGAGATATACTCATCTCAAAATACCACATGTGTATAATCTTAGTTTATATAGTAATACGACTTTTGTGTCAAGATAGGAGATAGAGTAGATAGACTTTTGAGTGATAGATAAGTTCAAGTCTTCACATACCTTTTAGTCGATGAAGATCCACTGGTTCCTTAAGTAGTCCTTCGTCTTGTATGATGATCGCTGTCATAGGCGTCAAAAATAAATTACACTTTCTTACTACTTAAAATATAAATATAGAAAGGGAAAGAAAGGATCGTTCCTACAAAGAGGACTAGGTTGTCAATATATTTTTGGTTTCCTATAAATATCAATGGGGGTTTTTATGATTTTTATAAAGTAAAAATAAAATAAAAGCAAACAAAGAAATAAACAAACAAATCAAGGTAGTGAGAATATTGGGTAAAGATTTCATCTTCAATTGTAAACAAGTATTTGAATGTATGAATAGAATTCGTATTTAATCTCGCTATCATCAAAAGCCCTAGAATACCTTATTGCAAGAATACTCCGTAAATTTCCTAAATTTATCAACACACACATTAGAGTTGCGTATGTGAATTCTACCTAAAGAATAACCTAACACCTTGCGCTAATTAAGTTCAATTCCTATGAGCATTAAGTTTTAGAAATAGGATAATCAATGCAACTATCATACATTGCTCATGACAATTCGGACAAAGGTCAATTTCTATATATGATTACAAGGATGTATCACTACCAATTATAATCATATCATGCTACTCGTATTCAATGTTATCGCTCGATGAAAACCCTAAAATAGCTATAGATATAGATGTATGTTCAATCAATTCTAGACTCAACCAAACACACATTCAATCATATTGCAATACATCAATCATGCAATTATTATAATCAGTAGAAATCAAACTATAATATTGAGAGAAAACTAACTCATAAAGATCAAAACTTGTTTTCAAAATCCAACTACATCTTTAACCAATAATAAAAACTTAGTTACTCATGGCATAAGAGTTCATAACAAGAAGGAAGAGAAAACGTATCATGTTTCTAAACCCTAGAACAAAAGTAGAAGCCTCTCTCATGGAGATATATCGGTTTTGAAGAAGACTTTTCTATTTATATGCTTTTCTCCCAAAAGGATACTTTCCCAAAATTAGGTTAAGTCTTCATAATCTTCAAGTCCACGTCCATCTACTAGTCCACCAAGCACATGTGTGAGAAATATGTCTCTGGAATTTTTGGGTCCAAAACTGGTCGGCGGATTGCCGATGTTATCGCCGGTTTCCCGTAACCGGCCACCGGAATTTGTCACCGGAAAACTATCTCTGGTCACTGAGCCATTAAAAACTGTCACTAGGAAAATATATACTTCCAGCAACTCATCTCTCCTTCTCTGCAGTTCAAACATTCACAAAAACCATCTAACCCAACTTCTCATTTCTTGCGAAAACGTACCCAAAAGCGTGCCATGTAGCTCATATATCTGGCCGCCAACTCTTGTATCCAACACATACCCCCTTCGCGATTCACTGAAATATTCTGATTCACACTTCGAGTTCCAAAATCCGGAAACCGGAACTAGTACCACCGGTTCGCCATTCATGCTGCGTTTTGCAAAGTTATGGAAGCATCTCAGCACCAGCTGCACAGATTAGCTCCAGTTCCTGCTTCTATCTCAACCACCTTCCATACATGTCTGCAGCTTTGTCTCTTGTCAGTTCAACTCAACCCCTGTAATGCTCCACCTGACACATAAACATTGCACTGATTCAGTTACGTGACCAGCGTTACCAGAAACACCATCATTCCATCTCAAACTCGAACATCATCACTCGTCACTCCATTCCTGCAGTTCCAAATTTGCTCTTTGTAATAGCATAATTTACAAGCACCACTGGCAGTCTTTGGATCATACCCTTTCATGTAATTGCATGTAACTCAAGATTCTCTCCAATCTCAATGCCAACCTCCAGCTGCAACCACCAAAATCCATTCCATACAAACCATTCACATTGCAGCTGCATTATAAACTGGAAATCATACCCATCTAAACAGCACCACCAGTTCAGCTTTACTGCAACACCAGTTCAACAACTCCAATGTTCCATTCCATCATGTGCTGGAAATCAACAACAGTACCACAATGTTCCATTCCCAGTCTAAACAGCACCACCAGTTCAGCTTTACTGCAACACCAGTTCAACATCACTCCCAAACTCAGCTCAAAACCATCCACCAGTACATACTCCATCATGTGCAGCACGAACTTAGCTCCCTTACAGCGCCAACTTGTAATCTTTCCATCTGAGTAACAAACGACCAGTACCTAGATCATAAATACCACTTGAACCAACTAACAACACCAGAACCCAACCAAACAAGTGCTACTGCCTTATTCTCCATTTTGAGCTTTGTGGCAGCTGTAGTATCTCAATTCCACCAAATCAACCATTGACACCACCAATTCCCACTGCATATCACCTGACATGAACTTCTAGCTCCTCCATTCAACCACCAACACCTGCTCTTGCTTGTGCATAACCAACACCAACACCTTGCTTCTCCTGCAGTTTCCTACAATCTTCATAACTAGCTGCTGCCTCTCATCTTCCATCCCTGAAGTCACAAATCAACGGCAGGAACATGGTCCTCTTGACTGGATTCTCGGCAAAGTCTTTAACCTCAAAATCGTACCAAACTCTTCTCCTCTGTTCAATATTTGTCTTAGCTTCAAAATCCTCTCTAAATCCCTTGTAGACATCCGACCAGAACCCATGGCTAACCTGGAAGACTAAGATGGTAGCGGCTAAACTTGACGCTGTAAATTACTGCTCTTTCCAGCCTTTTTTCAAATAGTCAATGTGCATTTCGTTGTTGATACAGAGACAAACTCTCTGTTGATTTCTATCAATTCTATCTTCTTCCCTGCAGGCAATTCAACAAACCCATTCTTATTCAAGACTCTAATACAATCATTCAATCATTAACCTCCATCATTCATCAATTCAGCCACCAACTTGAATTCATCATCAACACTCTTCTTCAAAACCAACCACAAACCCTAATTTCTCTACTGAATCTACACCCAAATTCCTTCACAGACATCTCTTATTACTCCGGCAGCAACCAAAATCCATCTTCTGAGATCAATCAATTAACCTCCAAGACATCTCCTTTGTGTTCTTCTCAGTGAAACCACTCTAATATCACCTCTTCTTGACCAAATTCAATACTTCACCCATCCAAAATCCAGTTACTGACAGATACCCATTCATTCATCATCTTTGATACCAACAGTTGCAGCTTCAATTTAGAGTCATCTTTCTGCCAAGCACAAGTACATGGCAAATAGATCAATCAAATCCATATCATCCAACAATTTCAGGCTCCCTTTTTCCTTCATTACTGTCTACACCCAAAAGTACAACAACGTCTCGATCCCTGGTTATTCTATATTTCAGAATCACCTCTCTTCTTTCTCTGAATCTCTCAGAATTTCTCGACCTAGTCTCTTACAGAAACAACAAACTAAAATTAGGGAAGAAAATGATTTTGTTCTTTCTTCTCGACTTAGCTGATAAGGTTGTAGGTACGGCAATTATTTAGGATCCCGGCTGATGGATATGGGCCACCCTTGATAGCTTATGACTGTCAGTCTTGAAAGACTGACAATACAATCCCCTGTTTCATTCTCAATGTATGTCAGTTCTCCAGCCCTGACAAGATTAACATCTGATTTTTCTCGTAACTTTCTCATACGACATCAAATTGACCTCATTCTTTCGTCGTTGGCTTCATATTTTCGCTCCCTTCAAGGTGATGAAAAGAAAACCTAGATTTGAATGAGTTTTACTTCCTTTTGCTCCAATAACTCCATTGCCCCTGATAAACTCGAAAGCAATCATAAGATACAAAATTTACTAGAAAACTCGCAAAGAAAGCATAAATACTCGATATAAAATTAGGTGTTTTAGACACCTATCAAATTCCCCCACACTTAGACTTTGCTTGTCCTCGAGCAAATCAAACAAAACAAAAATACAACAACTCCGTGTCATCGAGGCTACGGTCACTTTTAGCATAAATAACAAGCCTTTAAACCCCTAGGTGTCCCTAGTGGACAAGTTTTAGTCTCGTGAAGGTTTACAAAAGGTCTACCTACAAAACCTATATTTCCAACTCCAGCTACCTGTGAAAAATCTATGAACGAATCCAAAATGGCTATTGGAGGAGGTACCCTGTTGCAAATTCAATTCATATATAATAAAAAAATTCTTAGAAAGTCGAACAAACCACAATACTCGGAATCTGACTAACCACAATCACAATGAAAAGATTAAGAATATGGATATAGAGGTAGATGTTTGCGAATGTTAACAAGTGATCGGTGTTTCCCATATCTGTCTGAAGGTCACCGCCAAGATGAACCTATGCATCATATTGGATTGAGCTACTGGTCAATTCTAGTGTCAACACACTAGCATATACAAGGGAACTAGTGGTCAACAATCTTAATTCTACATCAACTCAACTGGCATATACAAGGGAACCAGGAGTCGACTTTATTCAACACAATAATAATTTCTTTTTCTTTTTCTTTTTCACTTTTTTTTTTGTATTTTTTTTTAGACAACATGATTAGATCTTTTGGATCCAAGCGCATGCTTCTTGTCAGGAGATTACATGGTAATTCCCTTGGATCCTACATTCCACGCTTGTTTAGGCGACGGAGATAGGGAGAACACACACATATTGCTATCCAAGTGTCATTTTTATTTCGTTTGGTCTAATTGGTCGGTCACTTTTTTTTTCTTTCTTTTTCTTAGCAACTCAATCACTCTATTTCATCCTTGCAGTAATAACAATTCAATGTTTAGTGACCCACTAAATCACTTAGATAACAATAGATAAATATGGAAAAATAAAAATAGAACGTGATATGGTGATATTCAGAGATATGGTAACAACTATCATATTATTTCTAACATTTGAATAATTATGTCCTTTTAGTCAATGGGTTCCTCAACTCCCGCAGCCAAGATGGTTCCATCCTTAGATTGATAGTGTCATCCTAAAGGCACACATGTTTCTAGGTTTCGAAGTGTTTCAAGCCAATTTTTTTTTTTTATGAACACAAGGTAAAACTAACAAGGCTAAAAACTCTATATGAGAACACTCCCCCACACTTAAACTTTACATTGTCCTCAATGTAAATTGAATCGTCCAAAGAAAGTCAAGGTGGGAAATCCATAAAATGATATATATACAAATGCATAATAAAAACTGATACTCCAACTCATAGTTATTTCTGAACAATAGAGGATAAACACTAAACAAGCTATTTAGTTGGTATCTAATCCCAACTCAGCCAATATATACACCTCATCGTTAAGAAAAAATTCCATCTACTTAGAAAGGCTAGTGTTTATTCTAAATTGTTCAAAAATCTCTAAAAGTTGGAGTTTTGATATGCAAATATCCAAAATAAGAAAATAAAGATAAAAGACTTGATAAAAATAAATAAAAAGATAGGGATAGATACACAAAACCAGTGGGTTGCCTCCCATTTAGCGCTTGGTTTAAAGTCGTCAGCCCGACATGCAAGTTGAATTCCCCATACACCAATAATCGGAAAAGTTGGGGATCCACACATAGCACCTGTTTTGAAAACACTAGCTTTACACAAATATTAGTAATATAAAATAGAAACGAAGCTATTAACTGATAAAAGCTTCCCCCATACTTATTCTTGTCCACACTTGGAAGTGTATAAAGAATATAGAAGGTGGGTACTTCCACGGTTTCTTCTTTTCAAACATCCATAGTATGAGAATCAAATGTTTCTAACAGCGGATATCGAGAAACAAAGTCATTCAACAATACTCTCGAAGCACATACATTCAAACCAATAAGAGGTAAAGGAGAAGAATAAATATGCAAAGGGTTAGACAAACCTCGCACAATCTCTTATAGCACGGAATCCTCTTCATCCTAGAAAAACTCAAGTGAATTATTCACCTTTTGTATATCATGGTCCTCTATCAAACCTTGCAACCATTCTTCGTCCGTCTCTGCCTTAACCAAAATCTCGACATCATTACAATCATATGCAAGCTCAATTGGGTCTTCCACAATATTGGTCATAGCGGTCACATTCTCAACATACTCTTCTTCATTAGAAGGCACATACTCCACTGCAGATTCAAGTCTCACCATAAGAACTTTTTTAGAACACTCATTGCATTATCCTCAAGCCCTACCTTTTGAATAGGTTCTTGATCGTTATAAAGATCAATGCTTGAGTAAGCTACACTAGTGTCATCATACTCCTTTTCAACTTCATCTTGATCGCAAAAAGACTCCATTGTACACTCCTCGGGGATGTCACCATAAATTGGTTCAAGCGATGTATTTGCATAGTCATCGTCATTATCATAGTTAACATAAGATTGGATACCACTTCCCAAAGATTGGTATTTCCCAAAATTTTGCATGTCCTCTTTGCATTCTTCAATCCCTTGTCTTAAATTGGAAATACCTTTTTGAAGCTCTTGGAGTGATCCATTCAAATTTTGAAAATAGAATTCCATTTGTTGGTAAAGCTCATTCGACAAAGAAAAAGTAGAATTACTTACTTCAGTATTGTTGGGCCAATTATCTTCCCTTTGAATGGGTGAATGATCATAACTACGATCAGAAATTGGGCCAAACATACTATGAGCAAATTCAGTCGATGAAACTGGTTCCATGCTTGGTTGTCTACAAACGGACTCCATGCTGACTATAAATTGTTGCATTTCATCTACCAAACTAGAAGAAATATTAAGAGAAGCACAACTATTCTCCCCTCCTTGTGGTTGCTCACTTACATACCCACCATAAGAAGGTTGGAATGTATGAGAGTAACTAAAATGGTATGTGGAGTATTGATCATAACCAAAGGATTGGTTTTGATTGTACTCCCCATAAGGGTTATAGTTGTCATATTGTTGTTGAGGTTGATAACCGTACCCATTGTTCCAATATGCTCCGTCCATAGATTTTTGGTACTTGAAACAAGAGTTCTCAAAACTATGTTAAAAACCAGAAAATAAGAAAAACAAAAATAAGAAACAAAACTAAAAACAAATATAAGAAACCAAAAACAAGTGACAACCGTTGCCTCCCCGGCAACGACGCCAAAATTTGATCGATGTCGCAGGCGTCAAAAATAAATTACACTTTCTTACTACTCAAAATATAAATATAGCAAGGGCAAGAAAGGATCGTTCCCACGGAGAGGACTAGGTTGTCAATATATTTTCGGTTTCCTATAAATACAAATGGGGGTTTTTCTGATTTTTATAAAGTAAAAAATAAAATAAAAGCAAACAAAGAAATAAACAAACAAATCAAGGTAGTGAGAATATTGGGTAAAGATTTCATCTTCAATTGTAAACAAGTATTTGAATGTATGAATAGCATTCATATTTAATCTCGCTATCATCAAAAGCCCTAGAATACCTTATTGCAAGAATACTCCGTAAATTTCCTAAATTTATCAACACACACATTAGAGCTGCGTATGTGAATTCTACCTAAAGAATAACCTAACGCCTTGCGCTAATTAAGTTCAATTCCTAGGAGCATTAAGTTTTAGAAATAGGCTAATCAATGCAACTATCATACATTGCGCATGACAATTTGTACAAAGGTCAATTTCTATATATGATTACAAGGATGTATCACTACAAACTATAATCATATCATGCTACTCGTATTCAAGGTTATCGCTCGATGAAAACCCTAAAATAGCTATAGATATAGATGTATGTTCAATCAATTCTAGACTCAACCAAACACACATTCAATCATATTGCAATACATCAATCATGCAATTATTATAATCAGTAGAAATCAAACTATAATATTGAGAGAAAACTAACTCATAAAGATCAAAACTTGTTTTCAAAATCCAACTACATCTTTAACCAATAATAAAAACTTAGTTACTCATGGCATAA
Organism: Papaver bracteatum; assembly: GCA_023529315.1. Classification (NCBI taxonomy): domain Eukaryota; kingdom Viridiplantae; phylum Streptophyta; class Magnoliopsida; order Ranunculales; family Papaveraceae; genus Papaver; species Papaver bracteatum. The sequence goes on from JAJJWX010000650.1 coordinate 1,212,801, forward strand.
GAGTTCATAACAAGAAGGAAGAGAAAAAGTATCATGTTTCTAAACCCTAGAACAAAAGTAGAAGCCTCCCTCATGGAGATATATCGGTTTTGAAGAAGACTTTTCTATTTATATGCTTTTCTCCCAAAAGGATACTTTCCCAAAATTAGGTTAAGTCTTCATAATCTTCAAGTCCACGTCCATATACTAGTCTACCAAGCCCATGTGTGAGAAATGTGTCTCTGGAATTTTTGGGTCCAAAATTGGTCGGCGGATTGCTGATGTCATCGCCGGTTTCCGGTCACCGGCCGTCAGAATTTGTCACCGGAAAACTATCTCCGGTCACTGAGCCATTAAAAACTGTCACTAGACAAATATGTACTTCCAGCAACTCATCTCTCCTTCTCTGCAGTTCAAACATTCACAAAAACCATCTAACCCAACTTCTCATTTCTTGCGAAAACGTACCCAAAAGCGTGCCATGTAGCTCATATATCTGGCCGCCAACTCTTGTATCCAACACATACCCCCTTCGCGATTCACTAAAATATTCTGATTCACACTTCGAGTTCCAAAATCCGACAACCGGAACTAGTACCACCGGCTCGCCATTCTTGCTGCGTTTTTCACAGTTAAGTCAGCATCTCAGCACCAGCTGCACAGATTAGCTCCAGTTACTACTTTTATCTCAACCACCTTCCATACATGTCTGCAGCTGTGTCTCTTGTTAGTTCAACTCAACCCCTGTAATGATCCACCTGACACATAAACATTGCACTGATTCAGTTACGTGACCAGCGTCACCAGAAACACCATCATTCCATCTCAAACTCGAACATCATCACTCGTCACTCCATTCCTGTAGTTCCAAATTTGCTCATTGTAATAGCACAATTTACCAGCACCACTTGCAGTCTTTGGATCATACCCTTTCCTGTAATTGCCTGTAACTCGAGCTTATCTCCAATCTCAATGCCAACCTCCAGCTGCAACCACCAAAATCCATTCCATACAAACCATTCACATTGCAGCTGCATTATAACCTGGAAATCAAACCCAACAGTAGATGCAACTCCAACGTTCCATTCCCAGTCTAAATAGCACCACCAGTTCAGCTTTACTGCAACACCAGTTCAACATCACTCCCAAACTCAGCTCAAAACCATCCACCAGTACATACTCCATCATGTGCAGCACGAACTTAGCTCCCTTACACCGCCAACTTGTAATCTTTCCATCTGAGTAACAAACGACCAGTACCCAGATCATAAATACCACTTGAACCAACTAAAAACACCAGAACCCAACCAAACAAGTGCCACTGCCTTATTCTCCATTTTGAGCTTTGTGGCAGCTGCAGTATCTCAATTCCACCAAATCAACCACTGACACCACCAATTCCCACTGCATAGCACCTGACCTGAACTGCTAGCTCCTCCATTCAACCACCAGCACCTGCTCTTGCTTGCGCACAACCAACATCAACACCTTGCTGCTCCTGTAGTTTCCTACAATCTCCATAACTAGTTGCTGCCTCTCATCTTCCATCCCTGAAGTCAAAAATCAACGGCAGCAACATGGTCCTCTTGACTGTATTCTCGGCAAAGCCTTTAACCTCAAAATCACACCAAACTCTTCTCTTCTGTTCAATATTTGTCTTAGCTTCAAAATCCTCTCTGAATCCCTTGTAGACATCCGACCAGAACCCATGGCTAACCTGGAAGATTAAGATGGTAGTGGCTAAACTAGACGCTGTGAATTACTGCTCTTTCCAGCCTTTTCTCAAACAATCAATGTGCATTTCGTTATTGATACATATATAAACTCTCTTTTGATTTCTATCAGTTCTATCTTCTTCCCTGCAGGCAATTCAACAAACCCATTCTTATTCAAGACTCTAATACAATCATTCAATCATTAACCTCCATCATTCATCAATTCAGACACCAACTTGAATTCATCATCAACACTCTTCTTCAAAACCAACCACAAACCCTAATTTCTCTACTGAATCTACACCCAAATTCCATCACAGACATCTCTTCTTACTCCGGCAGCAACCAAAATCCATCTTCTGAGATCAATCAATTAACCTCCAAGCCATCTCATCTGTGTTCTTCTCAGTGAAACCACTCCAATACCACCTCTTCTTGACCAAATTCAATACTTCACCCATCCAAAATCCAATTACTGACAGATACCCATTCATTCATCATCTTTGATACCAATAGTTGCAGCTTCAATTTAGAGTCATCTTTATGCCAAGCACAAGTACATGGCAACAGCTCAATCAAATCCATATCATCCAACAGTTTCAGACCCCATTTTTCCTTCATTACTGTCTACACCCAAAAGTACAACAGCGTCTCGATCCCTGATTCTTCTTCATTTCAGAATCACCTATCTTCTTTCTCTGAATCTCTCGGGATTTCTCGACCTAGTCTCTTACAGAAACAACAAACTAAAATTGGGGAAGAAAATGATTTTCTTCTTTATTCTCGACTTAGCTGATAAGGCTGTAGGTACGACAGTTATTTAGGCTCCCGGCTGATGGATATGGGCCACCCCTGATAGCTTTTGACTGTCAGTCTTGAAAGACTAACAATACAATCCCCTATTTCATTCTCAATGTATGTCAGTTCTCCAGCCTTGACAAGCTTAACATCTGATATTTCTCGTAACTTTCTCATACGACATCAGATTGACCTCATTATTTCGTCGTTGGATTCAGATTTTCTCTCCCTTCAAGGTGATGAAAAGAAAACCTGGATTTGAACGAGTTTTACTTCTTTTTGCTCCAATAACTCCATTGCCCCTGATAAACTCGAAAGCAATCATAAGATACAAAATTTTCTAGAAAACTCGAAAAGAAAGCATAAATACTCGATATAAAATTAGGTGTTTTAGACACCTATCATATGATGATCTCCGTGGAGTTCTTGAGCTCAACTACACTTTCTATCCTAGTCCGAGACCTTAGCTATAGTAGACAAGAAATCAAGACTTTATAGTTTTGATCACTAAAATTTAGAAACATGCTTGAGATAGCAATGCATGCGAGATCGACCAAGCAATGCTCTAACAGTTGGTATGTCAAGTTTGGTTGTCATATTTTAGTGAGCCAAAACTCATTTAAGAGTCGCTTGATTTAAATATACTAGAGTCAACTTCATATAGGTTAACTTGAAAGTATTAGGATGAGACATTACAAGTATTGCGAAGACTTGAAGAAGTGAAGAAGTATGGAGCTACAACCACAACATCATCCTTCTACTTGAGGTTAGTGATATTTGACTTGAACTGTATCATTCCCTAACCATCTTTCAAGTCGTGCATATTGAAAACATAAAACTGCAAAGCATGAACACTCTAGATAGACATAGTATTAAGGAATACAATATGAGGTTTATTGATTCACCATTAAACTTTGTATATAAGACATCAACATAATCGTATGAATGCTATTGTGATTATGTATGGGTATGAGGTGAGGATTTCATCCTAGAAAACAATGTTTTTACATGTGTTTTAAGGAAGTAAGTTCATGATATGTGTTGTGAACATAAAAGGTAATCTCTAGGCATTATTGGGGCTGTTCTTCATTGAATATCTTATGAACGACCAATATGTGTGATTAGTATAACCGCTCATGACTAGTTTGTGTTCTTGGTAAAAATATTTACATGAGGCCTGACTTATGTATTGGTATGACTTTTATTAGTGATACCGATCTTAAGTAATCTGATCGGGTTTGTGTGTATGACCAAATTTGGGAGAGGGGAACCGATCCTAGTAAGAGGTGCAGTACATCACAAGGGGAACCGATCCTTATATGAGGTGCAGTAAGGTTTATAGTAGAAAGGGGAACCGATCCTATGAACATGTACAACATATTTTTAGGCAAAGGGGAACCGATCCTATGGAAATGTGCAACACATATAAGTTAGATACCAAATATATGTGGGGAACCGATCCTAGTACCTAGTCAACCAAAAATTTGGTAAGCAAGTGTGACTATGCACAATACTCACATGGAGGTAAAACCGAAACTTGTTTGGTAAAACCGTTACCCCATGACTTGTGATTGAGTGTTACTTGATCAATCACATAGTTCTTCAAAGTCAGATGAACCAATTCTAAACTTGTTTGGAAGTGTGGTAAATCGGTTTCAAGTGAGTAAGTATGAAAAAGGACTTATAAGAGGAAAGATGTCTACACACTTTGAACATGCTCATTAATGTGTATCTTTTATTGTTCAAAGATATTCTTTAACAGCTAAAAAGGAAGTAAATCCCAAGATCAAATTTAAATAAGTTAAGAATATTTTAATTAAGGTTTTTAATTATATATGGAAAATAAGAATTAGTAATGTGCATTTTCTAGTTAAAGATTTTCCAAGGATATTTCGATCATAAATTTGGACAGTGTATTCTCAGAAATTATGAAAACCGAATTTGGAAAGTATTGAATATCTTGAGAATATTTTCGGTTTTGGAAATTCCTTGGTGTCCAAACTTCCTTGTCTATAAATACTTTGAGTTTGCATTTCTAGCAAACTAATCCTTCTTGACAGTAAACTTCCTCTGTTGTACTATTACTGGTGAAGCCGCCTATTCAGAGAGGAGAGTAACCTAATTAGGTGAAATCTCTTACGGCCACTCAGTTTAAAGTCTTCTTTGGGATTGAGAAGCTCTAGTTCATACCGTTGGTGGGAAACTAGATAATTGTGGTTTATCTTTATTTTTCATATTGATTTGATTGACTAACGGTGGTTGAAGTTTGATTGCACCTAGTTTGTTTATGCTTGAGAATCTTCTCTTCTGATATAAGATTCACTCAAACTAGTTCAAGATTTCGACAAGGATCTTTAGACTGTTGTTAGATCTAAAGACGGTCTTATGATAATCCATTGTTAACAGATTTTGTTATGTATGTGATTGATCACAAGAGATTTAAGTAGTTGTGTACATGTGTTTATTGAAGATATAAGAAGATTTGAAGACAAAGAAGAGATAGAAAATTTCTGACTTGGTTTTATAATATTTGGTGTGCACAATACTTGTTTCGGTAATAGAGGATCCAATTAATAGTCGGTTTATCCTTGTGGTAGATTAGATTGATTAATTGCGTAGATCAGAATCAACATAATTCTTTGGATTAAGAGTGTTGTTGGCTTAATCTTAACAATTAACTTTTGGTGATTGAACATAAGATAGATATTGGAACCTGGCAAAGGAGTTTATGTTAAGATAAACAGAAGAGCCTTTGCGCAACTCATATCACTTGGTTGAAGAAAGTTGATACCAAACAGATTTGTTGTTCCTTTAATGTTTGGAATACGAACCAAAGGAATTGGTCCAAGTACGTGACTTGTTTTTAGGTTGGAGGCGTGGGAATACAGACGGAACTAGGTGAACTATAGGTTTAGTTGCTTGGTCTCAACTATACGAAGTTGGTTTATTTTGTATAGCAGCTGAATCCTAAGAGTATTCAATTCTGGACTAGGTCCCGGGGTTTTTCCTGCATTTGCGGTTTCCTCGTTAACAAAATCTTGTTGTGTCATTTACTTTATATTTCCACATTATAATTGTTTTATTATAATTAAAGTAAATTACACAAACATTAATTCCTATTTACTTGATATGCAATCCTATTGAGTTTGGTTAAGTATGAACCTTTGTATCAAGTAAACACACTTCGTAGTTGTATTGTCTCGACCTCGTATCCATAGACAATCACACGAAGTGTGAAACGATTTGTTGTATTGTCTCGACTCAGTCTATAGACAATCACTTTCGGAGAAAGGACTTATAGGAAGGAAAAGTTATAGTTTGAGGCATATTTGGGTACCCTCCCCATTTCATCTTGGACTAGGATAGTAAGTGTGGTTGAGCTCTAGACTCCACGGCATTCATCATGCAAACACGAAGAGCTACTCAAGGAACTGGTGGATATTCATCGACAAAAAGGTATGTGGAGACTTGAACTTATCTATCACTCAAAAGTCTATCTATTTTATCTCATATCTTAAGACAAAAGTCATATTTCTATATAGACTTCGATTATACACATTTGCTATTTCGAGGCGAGTTTATCTCGCTTATCTATTTATCGAAATATGTGTTGGTAAGCTTTCACTTTGGCCAAGTTCATCTTTACTCGTGACGAAAGTCATGTTGATTGTTTCAATCTCTTGAAAATCGTTTTGATGAAAAATAGTGTGTGAATAACCACTATATAACATCCTCTAAGAATGTTTCAATGATTAAAATGAGAGTTTAGAATGTATAACCTTGAATGGATATAAACATTGTATGTGAACTCATACTTGTGCAAGTCCAAAATCCTTGAACCAAAGTATGCGTACTTTACCTAAATGAACCTACATTTCATTTGTGTATAACAAGCTAAGTTCGATCTAACGGTAGAAATATATTAGCTTGAATCTAATCAGGTTTTCATCTAGCGGTGAATATTGAATGCTTTGTTCCCAAGGTAACTTAGATTGCAAGCCCTGATTTGGAGACTATATAAAGGAGAACTCTAGTAACTGGGAAACCTAATCCCCACACCTCCTGTGTGATACTAGTTGTATAAGCTAGAGTCGATTCTCTTTTAACCTTAGGTTTCTATCGATACCCTGTAGGTTAACGACTTGAAGACTTCATTGGGATTGTGAAGCCAGACCCAACTATTTTCTCTGTAGTTGCGTGATATGATCTTGCTGTTTATAACGTATTTGAGTACAATCATAAGATTGGATTGAGATTAATTTCTCCAATAGGAAAGATAGAAAAGTAGTCACAAACACATTCGTATCATCGTTTGTGATTCCACAATATCTTGTTTCGCTAGTCGATTAAGATTATTGTAAGGTGGTTGATATTTCTAGGCTGTTCTTCAAGAATATAAGTCCGGTATATCAATTGGTTCATGTTCACCGTGATTTATCAAAAGACGGAACAAAACTCGTAGGTATTTCTGTGGGAGGAAAATTTATCTATTCTTGTAGAAATTTCTGTGTGATACAGATTTGTTTATTAAATTCTTCGACTTTGGGTCGTAGCAACTCTTAGTTGTGGGTGAGATCATCTAATGGAATCAAGTGCGTAGTATCCTGCTGGGATCAGAGACGTAAGGAGCGCAACTATACCTTGGATCAGTGTGAGATTGATTGGAATTCAACTACAGTCCAGACCGAAGTTAGTTTGTAGTAGGCTAGTGTATGTAGCGGCTTAATACAGTGTGTGTTCAATCTGGACTAGGTCCCGGGGTTTTTCTGCATTTGCGGTTTCCTCGTTAACAAAACTTCTGGTGTCTGTGTTATTTATTTTCCGCATTATATTTTGTTATATAATTAAAATATAACAGGTTGTGCGCTGTATCGATCAATTGGTAAATCGAACCTTTGGTTGTTGATTGAAATTGATTGATCCTTGAACATTGGTCTTTGGTAACGTTCAAGTTATTTCTCTTGTATTCAATCAGGCTCGCATATTTTTATTTGTTTGAGTGAGGATTGAATCGATAAATTGAGATATAAATCCTTGATATACTTTTTATTAAGATTAAATCTGACTGTCTAGTTGATTCTCTTAAAAGTATATTGGAGTTAGTCCATATTGATTGTTAAGCTAAATATTGGGTGAGGTTTTTAGACCCCCGCTTTTTCATTTGGTATTAGAGAAGGCAAACACGTTTAGGACATTGTAAGTCTGTGTTTGTAGTGATCTGACTATATGGACAGTTGTAATCTCTCTGATAAACGCATCATGAGAAACAAAAGTTCTGTTTCGATAATTTCTATTAATGGGAAAGATTCGTCAATCTCAAATATAGATGAAACTAGCGTTGTGACGAAACATACAGATACTGATATGTGTTATTCTGATCACCCTTCAGAAGAGTCTAACTCCGATGAATAGGAAGCAGCTGAAGAAGGCAAACTGATTTTAAACCTTGTTAGAATCTAAGAGACTATAACTCTAAAGGAAAATCTCATTGCAAAGAAATACTGAAGTTCAGTCTTCATGTTTCCTAATCGAGGCGAGCCTCAAAAAGGACGCTTTGTAAATAAAACATCGCTTGAGTAAACTCTCGATTCAAGGATGTTCCAAAAGGTCTACTATACTATCTACTTCTATCATAACTGAAAGAGTTCCAGTTCTAGAAGTAAACCCAAAATCCTTTCTTATTGGAAAAGATGTGCCTATTGTCTCCTCTAATCAAGGATGTTCCACATCACATGGAAGGAAGAAATATACAAACGATAATGTTAATCATGTACTATCTAATCACCCTTGCGACCAGAAAGTATGTCTCTTTTGTGATTCAAAAGTGCCTGTTGAGAAAAAGAGAAACTCTAGGTTGAATAACAAGTCCATTGTTCAACTTCAACACACCTTATACTTGATTCTCAAAGGTGTAACTGACATTCGTATGTCTAAACCAATTGGTTTCAGGACTCACCCTGTGTATTCTACCAGGAAAGTTAGTTCAATGAGTTCCTCAAATGCTCAGAAGCATAACAGACGACTCAACAAAAATCGTTTAAGAAGAGATCAAAAATCTTCTTCTATCAAAAAGTGAGATAATGTTACTTTTGATGTATCAGGAGAAGGAAGGAAAAATGATGATATGAAAAATTACCTAAAGGTGATAATTGAAGGTTATAAGGAAATCATCAATAGGCTGTCAACTTCTTCTAGTCGAAATTCTTCTGGTAAGAACTCAAACTATGTCTCGTATTTTGATGACAGTAAGTTTTATGATAATTTTTCACATCAAAAGAGATTCTTTCCTAGATTCGAAAGGAAAAAGAAACTCAACAGTAAACACATTTCACCTAATGAGCATAGGGATCATACTTGTGCTAAATAATCACAAGGGTTAAGAACTTACTCATAAAAATCCTGTTGAGTAAGATTTGTTAATAATCAGGTATACTATTGGCAAAATTGCTTTTTATGTAGTTGAGCTATTTTCTCATCGTCCATAGCTGAACTATTGTTTGCAGGCAACTTTTCTTAAATATTGGTTATGTCTGATGTTGTTCCTTCATTGTTTTGTTTTGTTTTTCATCAAAGAAGTTTTTCGTTACTTGCTACTGTTGTGCTCTAAATTGATTTTCTATGAAGATGTAAAATTTATTGAGCCATATTTTTTTCTTGAAAATTTTCATGTAGCAAAATTTATGTTGTGTCATAAAATACGACCCTATGTGTTTTTATTTTATGGATAAAGTTGTGTTCGTATGGGTACCCATGTTACCATCACGAATCAATTTTGGAAACCCTAAAAGTTACCTTCCCTAAGAAACCTTTTAAATACCAAACCTTTGAGTCACGTACACATACTCTGGTCTGTCTCGTGGTTTGTCAAGAATGTCTTCTTCTTCACGCTCTGGTAGCTTTGCAAGAGGTTTTCTTGATAAATGTATTGGTTTCGAATCCAAAGGGAGGAATAAAGAACATATATAATCATCTTAATACCTCATGTTGCTATGCCTATACACATCAGGATATTGAGAATAAGGATATGGTTTCTGCTGAAGTGATTCATGATTTTCTTAAATACTTTGAGGAAGCAAAACTGTAACTCGTTGATACGTTGAAGAGTCTTGATGTGTTAAGAACTGAGTTGAAAAAGGTTACTTCTAACCTTGGTCTCATAAAGACACATGTTAAAGAAATTCTCAATGAGGATATCTTCTCTGAAGAAGCAGTGGACGTTGTCAATCACAAGATGAAAAATCTCAAGGCTCGTGAGGATTTCGAAAAGTCTATTTGATTTAGTTCGTGTTCGGTTTTGATTTCTTAGGAGTCGTTCTTGTTTTATTAGCTTGTTGATTTTCTGTTTTGTCTAGGAAAAATTCTTATGAGAATTTATTCTTATATTTTAAGAAGGATAACTAGGGTTTGGAATAGCCATTATTGTGAGTACACATAGCTATTTCCAACGATTTTCATCTTCAATGTTTTTTAGATTTATTTAAATTCTAAAGTTTGTTTGGAAAATGATTTTGCAGTATTAATCTTTATGGTTTTATATATTGCAACTTGTTATGGGATATGCGTGTTTGCGTCCGTGAACTATGATTGTCCCATACGTGGTCAAAAGTTAAGTCCTTCATATGTCGATATGCAAGTATTGATAAAAGATTGAATGAAATTTTGACAAACAAAAGATAAGCCTATTATGTCATTATGCAAATATTGATGAAAGATAGGATGAGCTTTTGTTTACAAAGATTAAGTCTATTATATGTCATCGTGCAAATAGTAATGAAGAGTAAAATGAATCTTTGTTTATTCCGCAGTATTGATCTTCCCTGATCCATAGTTTTATGTATATACTGTGCGGCTCCTTAAGATTTCTTATGTGAGTATTTATGATTGAATTAATCATGGGTTCTGTTGTGGTTAATTCAGTTGAGATTTTTTGATACAAATGTTTCATCTGATTTGTTAATGTCCAAAGAAATCCTTCTTTTCTCGTGAAAGTAAGGTCGCTCTTGTTGTTCTCTCGGTTTATGGGGGAGAGTTCTTAATTGAACTTATGCTTAATTGCCAAATCTTTGTGGGGAGTGCGGCTGTGGAATATTATAGGGGTTATATTGTATCTTTATAAACTCCTTGATGAATACATTTAGTTTCGACTATATGATTGCATCTAAAAAAGTTGATATGTACTTTCTTTTGGTCATGAAGTGTCTCTATGGAAATTTCATTAGGATCCCACTAGTTTTCGTACCTTTGCCAATTTTATTGACAAAAAGGGGGAGAATTAATGTGTAGTTCACACTACAAATACATATGGTTTTCAGATCATTATGTAAGGGGGAGTGGTTTTCATGTGAGATGAAGTATTGACTAAGGGGGAGTGATACATATCACCATAGTATTGTTGTCGAAGTTGTGATACAATTGGACTTTGATGTTGTGTAACAATACTATGTCACTGTGTAATAATGATTGAGAGCTTTTGTTTTCTCATTGTTATGGCTACGGATCTTCAACAATGGTGATGCTGATTTGAATATCTTTGGAATCATTGGAGTACTTGGAAGTGACGAAGATTTTGAGTAATGTTGAAGAACCAAGGAGATCATTCATGTGGATGAGAAGCTGCAAAACTTATTTATTTTGTATTCCATATGTATTGATATTTTTGTCACTAAAATTGACAAAGGGGGAGATTGTTAGAGCACTGCTCGGTCGAACTCGCAAGCTCAAGCTTGTTTGTCAAGTTTAGCTGCCAAAATTATAAGTCTTGATTTCTAGTCTACTTATAGCTAAGTCTCGGACTAGAATAGTAAGTGTAGTTGAGATCTAGACTCCAAGACGTTCATCATGTAAAGACAAAGAACTACTCAAGGAACTGGTGGATCTTCATCGACAAAAAGGTATGTGGAGACTTGAACTTATCTATCACTCAAAAGTCTATCTATTCTATCTCCTATCTTTAGACAAAAGTCATATTGCTATATAGACTTCGATTATACACATTTTCTATTTCAAGACGAGTTTATCTCGCTTATCTATTTCTCTAAATATGTGTTGGTAAGCTTTCTCTTTAGCCAAGTTCATTTTTACTCATGAGAAAGTCATGTTGATTGTTTCAATCTCTTGAAAATCGCTTTGATGAAAAATAGTGTGAATGACCACTATATAACATCCTCTAAGAATATTTCAATGATTGAAATGAGAGTTTAGAATATATAACCTTGAATGGATATAAACATTGTCCGTGAACTCATACTTGTGTAAGTCCAAAATCCTTGAACCAAAGTATGCGTAGTTTACTGGGTTAGGATGCTCGGATCTAAGTTCGCATACCCGTACGCGTACTGCCGGAAGTTCATATCCCGTGAATTTCTGCTGGAGTTTGTGAACTAAAAACAAGCTCAATCTGGGTAATTAAGTATGCGTACCGTTATGCGTACTTAAGTGGGTTATTTTCTAAAAACAATTTATTCGTGAACTAGGACATTTATAAATTAAGGAATGCAATCTTTGCAAACCGCGGGTATAATGTTCATGAATCGATTCGAGTGAATCAAAATCATTTTTGCTTCGATTGTATCTTATATACTTCTATGAGATCTAAGAAATTGAATAACTCTCTAACTAGTTCTTTTGAGTCACTTGAACTAGTTATGGTGAAGATGAATAAGGTTGATATGAAAGTGCTCATATGGCTAACCATTGGTTAACTATTGTTGAACCAACTGGGTGTGCATGTTCGATCTAACGGTTGAAAGTTATTAGCTTGAATATAATCAGGTTTTCATCTAATGGTGAATATTTAATGTTTGTTACCAAGGTAGCTTAGATTGCAAACCCTGATTTGGAGACTATATAAAAGAGAACTTTAGCAACTGGGAAACCTAATCCCCACACCTCTTGTGTGATATTAGTTGTATAAGCTAGAGTCGATTATCCTTTAACCTTAGGTTTCTATCGAGACCTTGTAGGTTAACGACTTGAAGACTTCATTGGGATTGTGAAGCCAGACCCAACTATTTTCTCTGTAGTTACGTGATCTGATCTTGCTATTTCTATCATATTTGAGTACAATCGTAAGGTTGGCTTGAGATTAATTTCTCCGATAGGCAAGATAGAAAAGTAGTCATGAACACCTTCGTCTCATCGTTTGTGATTCCACAATATGTTGTTTCGCTAGTCGATTAAGATTATTGTGAGGTGATTGATATTTCTAGGATGTTCTTGGGGAATATAAGTCCGGTTTATCAATTGGTTCCTGTTTACCTTGATTTATCAAAAGACGAAAAAAAACTCATAAGTATTTCTGTGGGAGACAAGTTTATCTATTCCTGTAGACTTTTTTGTGTGATACAGATTTGTTTATTAAAGTCTTCGACTTTCATAGCAACTCTTAGTTGTGGGTGAGATCATCTAAGGGAATCAAGTGCGTAGTATCCTGCTGGGATCAGAGATGTAAGGAGCGCAACTGTACCTTGGATTAATGTGATATTGATTGGGGTTCAACTACAGTCCAGACCGAAGTTAGTTTGTAGTAGGCTAGTGTCTGTAGCGGCTTAATACAATGTGTGTTCAATTTGGACTAGGTCCCGGGTTTTTTCTACATTTGCGGTTTCCTCGTTAACAAAACTTTTGGTGTCTGTGTTATATCTTTTCCGCATTATATTTTGTTATATAATTGAAATATCACAGGTTGTGCGTTGTATCAATCAATTGGTAAATCCAACCTTTGGTTGTTGATTGAAATTGATTGATTCTTGAACATTGGTATTTGGTACCGTTCAAGTTATTTCTCTTGTATTCAATCAGGCTCGCAAATTTCTATTTTTTTGAGTGAGGATTGAATCGAGAAATTTAGATATAACTCCTTGATATACTTTTTATTAAGATTGAGTATGACTGTCTAGTTGATTCTCTTAAAAGTATATTGGAGTTAGTCCATACAGATTGCTAAGCTAAATATTGGGTGAGGTTGTTAGACCCCCGCTTTTTCATTTTATTGTATCATGCAGCCTATATTGTGCGGAATACTTCTTCCCCTAATCAGTGGAACTAGATTTTGTGCCCGTGCAATGCACCGGGCGGATCCAAAAACCATCCACCATTATTTTTTGTTTTATTTTTTAATGATATTTTTGGTTTGGTGTGATGTGGATTCGTCTCGCCCCGTCGTGCATTTTTGATTGGGCATCAAGGGGCTTCGTCCCTTCCCGTCACGATGCATTTTTGATTTGGTGTGGTTCGGTTTGCCTTGACCCACTGCTTTGGATTTTTGATTTGTTGTTGGTCGGCTTTGCCTCCTCCCGTCGGGATACATTTTTGATTTGGTGTGGCTCGGCTTCGCCTCTCCCCGTCGGGTTGCATTTTTGATTTGGTGTGGCTCGGCTTCGCCTCTCCCCGTCGGGTTGTATTTTGATTTGGTGTGGCTCGGCTTCACCTCGTCCCATCCCGATATTTTTTTGATTTGGTCTCGTACGACACTTCACCTCGTCCTATCGCGATGCATTTTTGATTTGGTGGGCGAGACGAAAACAATAAATAGTGAAATAAATTAAAAAATGAAAGTCATATTAGAACTTAAAGTGAACAAGACAACGACATATGCAATTGCATTTTGGAGTTAAATTAATATATAACCTATTGTTCACAATTACTTAGATCTATTACTTTCTTATTCTTCTATCACCGGCAGCAAGGGGTGCCAACGGGTCCGGGTAGTACTATCCGGAACCGGAACCGGTAATTTTAATCGGTTCCGGGTCCGGTTCCTAAATTGATGGACCCGGAACCGGACCCGATAAAAACACTAATTACCCGTCGGATCCGGGTATTTATCGGGTCCTTAGAAATCAACTAAACTTTTTGATATTTTACTTTTATATTTGTTATATTAGTTTGAATCTAATAATTTTTCATATAAAATTATTATTATATCTATGTAAATTTTTTAATTAGGATTAAACATAAGAATATGAAGGATAATTGAAAAAAATTTGAACGAAATTATACTAAATCTTTCTATTTTATTAAAATTAACAAGTAAAACATAGATATTCGGATACCCGATACCCGAACCGAAACTTATCGGTTCCTAACGGGTCTTACCCGCCGGGTAGTTATTTTGCTAACGGTTCCAATCTTGGGACCCGGAACCGGACCCGACACACCCGGGTTCGGTTCGGTTCCGGGTACCCGTTGGCAGCCCTACCGGCAGCTCATCCAGATCAAAATCAAGCACCTGTATTAGAAGTTGTACTACTATTAGTAGCGATGAGCTACTTGATGGAGGATGAAGAATTTTGTCCACCACAGCTGACAGGCCTAGTTTTGTGACGCGTCTTACATGTCATCCAGGTGCTTGACATGTTGGAAGTGTCTTCCCCCGCAAATGCTAAATGGATGTGTTTGCACGACTTTGATTTTTGAATTTGTAATGAATCTTACTTTCTTAACCTGAACTCTGAATTTCATGGGTTCACTTTGAAGCTGCTCATAAAAATTGTGGTTCTCATCCTTTTCCTCTTTAGTTTATCTTCTTATTATTAATCTACCTGCAACAACTTCCATATTTCTGCTGATTGATCTTATTACTATCTATGACCACCCAATGCCTGGTATTGGAACAATTGCCGAAATCCGCCTACAAAACAATCACAAAGAAAAACCAAACAAATAACGTTATGGCTGAGTCACGACCCCAGATTTTGCAAGCAGTTCTTCCATGTCGCGTCGTCCCCAGGACAAAACAGCTGAGTAAATCTCTTTCACAATTATTCTTGCACTTTGAGATTATGTGATACTTTTACACTTCTATTATTGCTCAAAATCAAACTTGTAGAAAACAAGTGATGATCACACACTAGTTTTCTTTCTCTCAAAAAATTCTTGTTTTTTCTTTAAAACTCCAAAACCATTAAAGAAAAAAATTCTCTAATTGTTTTTCCAACCAAAAAATGATTTATAGTCAAAAGACTTCAAACAAAGTTTAATGAAAACATTAATATGTTTTAATAAAAACCATTTACCCTTGTAACATGAAACAGTCAAGGAATTTATAACAAAAATTAAATTTATTTTATGAAGATCATTAAGACTATTAAAAACAGATTTAACAAAAATAATAAATGGAGATAAATTTTGTTTTAAAACATATATTTCTAACAATGTGCATAAGCAAAGGCATCTTTCGATTTTGAACCTTTACATAGTGTTAGACTCTCGAAAAATCTGACCATAGAGTGAACATAAGTCTTTGAACTCTAGGAGATAAAAGATTGTCCGACACACACACAACTATACTAGTGTAAAGTCTAAAGTCTAAAGCCAACACATTACGGCACTGTGCTTAAATCCCGGTTTAATGAATGATCTAGAGAATTTCCCATATTCTCGTAGAAAGCGGCCATACTTTCACATCCATAGAGGTGAGTTTATCAGGAGTACTCCTGTAACTAAGTAACCCACTCTAAATAGAGATATAAGCATCATTAAGAGTTTTTGAAACAAAAAACTCAACCTCAACTCGCTTCAGGATATCATGTCGTGGGATGAATTCTTTAAAGCATGATTCTGTCTTTACATATATTAATTATCCGCAACTTAACCCCATTCAAACCTACATTTTGGGATCTCCATTCATAGGTAGTGAATACCTTTTGAACCTACTTCTGGAATCTTGAGGTATAGGTTGGGTGTCCATCACGAACAACTATGTTCACATCATTTGTGATTCATTATTCCATTTGAACCTATTTCTAGGTGGGTATCCATAACAAATGACTCAATTCTCAATGGGCATCAACATCATCCCATAAGATGAATTCACACCTTCTTATTAATCCTTTCGTCAAAGGATCAACGATAAATCTTTTCAGACCATATATAATCCATTCTCATAGCATCAAAAATGCTTTCTATCACCTTATATGTCGACTCTATCGTTGTAATTAACGGTTCTCAACTCTTGCAATAGCCGCGGTACTATCACATTGGATTAATATATCTGTTCTTCCTCTATCTAATAGAGGATTGAATCGCTCCATCCCATAGAAAATTCATCTGAAAGTATTTTTAATCAGTTTCACAATATCCATAAAGGATTTCAGTAATCATTTAAATAATGTATTTCTAGGTGTTAGATGCGTTTGAAACACCTCATAACCTTCTCAAAATTTTACCAATTTTCCATATTAGGTTTGGTAAATCTGAATATAAAACCCCCACTATGAAAGTGATATATTACACCCCCACTATAAAAATATATATATAGTCAACCACGTAGCATAAAAACATACTAAGCTACCATACTCATGTCTAGTGCAAGCACACACAATATCAAAAGCATTAGCACTAAATCAAAAGAGTGAAAACTAGTTTACCGGCATACTATATATCTCTATTTATTTTTTTAAATAAAAATGTTTTTCTTTGAATTGAGTTAGATACAAAAGAAGAACAAATTCAATTCAAGATATACACTATCTTCACTCAAGTCTTTCATGTCAAACATGTCCATTTTCTTCAGTTTCATGAACAACATATGAGTTATAACACAAATTCAACAAGTCCCTTTTGCATATATAACATATAGTCTTATGCGTTTGTCACCCTAATCAATTTTGAAACTATTTGAATTCACCAAGTAATCAAATTTCTCATTCAATTGTTTAAGAGCTTGTTTCAAAATATATGATGACTAATCAAACTTATATTCATTTCGCTCTTATGGGAACTACAATATTTTTCATGCTTGGTGTAGGTGTAAATTATCCACAGATCCAGGTGGAAACATCTAAAGCCTTGATGCACCTAAAAACGAAGAGACTCGAAGCATAGAAGGAAGATCAGCAGGCGCGAGATTTGAGGAGCCACGTGGATCGGGCGTGATCGTTCCACAGCTGTCGGACAAGACTTAACTCCAGATTTCTGACAGAGCTGACAAGACAAGACAGGGTGGGTCAAATGAGGTGCAACGGTCATAAGGATAAGAAAATACGTGTCACATCGGCCCACCGCTGAGGCGACAGACAAGACGGGCGACATCGTGTCAAAAGAAAACCAGAAGAGGTTGGCTCGGGCAAGGGACAGACGAAGGAATCAAGATGCATCGGCCATGCGCACGGAAGAAGGGGCGACGTAAGAAGGCCCGATCACATAACTTCATAAGAGATGTAACATGACCCACACCCTAACTTGGTTGTATGGAACTTCTCATATAAATAGAGTGACTTGTATCCAAGAGAGGTAGGTTGTAATTTTGGGGAGAGAGAGAGAGAGAGAGAAACTCAAGTTTTCACCAAGGAGAAGAAAGTGAGAAGTAAGTTCATCTTTGTAATGAAATCCGACTAAGAGCAACACCTTTGTAACACTTTGAAGTAATAAGATTCACTCTTTCACCCCCGTGGACGTAGGTAATCATACCGAACCACGTATATCTTGTGTTCATTGTTAAGTGCTTACTTTCATTTGACTTGAGTTGAAGCTTTCTATCCTTTGGATGTAGTTGGTAGTAAAATGCATCTACATTCTGGCGCCGACTAAGGGGACACGACTAAGATCTCCGGATACCTTGCTTTGGAGACCTTCAGAGACGATCAAAAGCTCATAAATACATGTTAATGTGTTGTGGTTGAAGCTACGATAAACTCTGTTGGCCGAAATAATGTTTGCTTTGAGTCATTTGTTGTGCATGTAAAGTTAGGGCAGTAGTAGTGTCTTCGGAAGTAGCAGTTCTCGTATTTTCTTCACCCGTTAACAGTTCGATCAGCCAAGAGACTTCATAAGCTTACCAGCGACTAACATTTCGGGTTAGAAGCTAGATGAAGGATCTGTTGAAAGGAAGACTGTTTGTTTCCAATAGTTGAGTGATCTGTGACGATAAGCAAGTCGTTCTCTAGATACGGTATGGAGTTGAGCGTTTAGATTTACCAAGGGTATACATTTTAGATATCTTCTAGTGTGATAAGCTGCTAACCGATTGGATATTTGGACGGCGGTGTAACATAAGTTGTCGGAAAGGTCATGATTAGGTCTCGAGAAAGTAGAGCTACTACAAACTTAGTTTGAATCATGGGGTTGCGTGCCGTACCATTTAAGCATCACGTGCATAAGTTCAATTATTTGGAGCATGTAGAACAAAGGACAAACTAACTTAAATACATAGGTCGGGTACTGAAAGCGACGCCGTACGGAGAGATAAGGACGAATGAGAAAAAGCTGACGCAGATTCAGCGTAGGACCAAAATAGGATAGATAGGCGGACCCACCGGAGTAATAGGAGAAAATTTTGTGTCAACAAGAGTAGGCGTAGTAGTAATTGTGGTGTCAGTAGAACTTTTTGGTCTTTTGTTTGAACTTATGTTCCAAAAGTCAGGTCAAAGTAAGGTGTTCTTTGTATTTGCTGACGTAGGTTGGGGCGATACTCGGCTGACTACGCGAAGTACCCGATGGCTAGCACTTCAGGAACGAGAAGGATGTTGAGGAATCATACAGTAACTAGCAGCAGCATGCTGGCAGGGGTAACTGGGCCGAGGCAAGAAGACAGTTGAAAACCACCTCCCGAGGAATCTCATGCAGATGCGCGAGGAATGCCAACTATCGATGAGGAGGTTGATCTGGGGTGAGACGATAACACCCTACCATTGGACCAAGTTATTTTGACTCAGAGAAGAGTTGAACAAGTTGATGGGCTCACAGCTTAAGACACCGATGACGATGAGGTAGCGCTTGCAGCACAAGCCCAGAGACAAAGAGCGAGGAAGCAAGTAGAGTACCAGGATGCCCTAGCGAAAGAGAAAGAGCGTATCAGGCAGATTCAGCTAGGACGAGGAACAACTAGAAATATCGGCCCAACACTTGTTCACACGGTTGGCCACGTAACCGGTCCGATAATACCCCCACCACCCCCCTCTGTACAGCCTCGGCCACACAACCCAAATGGGAATTCTAGTCATGAAAGCACGGACCCGACATTATTGGACATTTTGGAGAGTCAAAGGAGACAGGAAGCGGCACTAAGAGAGCTCCAGCAACGGAACCTCGCTTTGGAATATGAGAACTATCAATTGAGAAATCAGCGAACCAGATCAAGAGGCTCGTCCAGCCGAGGAACATCGATCTACCATGACCGATCAGGTCACGCGCCACCTATGATGGGGCCGAGCAACCCTAATCAGTCCGGCCGATCAGGACAGCCACCATCGCCTCCGGTACCCCCCACACAAAGATATGGGCCACCCGAGGACTCGTCCACTGATGAGGATAGGCTAGGTAGAGACGGGCGAAAGGAACGGGCGACAGAGGCCAAATTCAATGAATTGGAGGCAAAAATCAAAGAGCTCTCGGGCGGAGGCGAAGAGAACAAATTGGCAGAAATCATGAGCGAAGCCGAGAAGACGCCTTTCTCTCAAGAACTCGAACATATGCCGTTCCCACCAAAGTGTACATTACCTACATTTCCTTTTAGGTTCGACGGAACAGGAGATGCGATCGAGCATCTGAATATGTACACCATGTCGCTAATCCAATGGAAGAACAACCCGGTAGTCATGTGTAAATTCTTTCCAGCTAGCCTGGAGGGCGAGGCACGAGACTGGTTCTATTCGCTCCCACCTGGGTCGATTAATGGGTATGAGATGTTAGTCGAAGCTTTCCTTGAGACCTACATGCACAACAGTCGACCTCGGCCTAGATTGAACAAGTTGTTTACCCTCGCCCGAAGATTCAGGGAGCCCTTAAGAACCCTGACCGATAGGTGGAGGAAGATATGTACTGACATTGGGAAGGTGCCGGTAGATCAGGCCATCTTTGGGTTTGAAAACACGTTAGGGAGATCGGACCCCATCTGGATAGCCATGTTCTCCGAGAAGCCGAAAACCTTAAAGGAAATGAGAAAAATGCAGGAGCATTACATCGCTTTGGAAGAAATTTAGGCCGAGTCAAGAGATATAGGAATACAAGAAGCTAGTGCTGAAGTGGGTATTGAAGCTAAAGCGGTCACAGACGACCCTATTAGGTGACCAGAAAAGAGATCGGATCCACCCCCGAGAAGCAGTGAAAAGAGAGAGTGGATCGCTAAAGGGAAGAAGCCGAGGCAGGAATCCCGATCGTATACCCCCCTAAATGCTCCTTTGGAGGAGGTATTCAAGGAAGTCGAGAAGAGAAACGATATCAACTACCCAGCGTCGAGGGGAGTTCAGTTTCAAGAGACCAGGGAGAACCCCGTCTTGTCACTACCATCAGGATAGGGGCCATTCCACCAACAACTGCCGAGAAGTAAAAGATATCGTTCAGCATCTCATCCGATATGGGTATTTGAGGCAATTTATCCAGCACCCACCACAGCTGATAGCAACACCTGATGCACCAATTCATCAAGTCCGCATCGATAGAACAACTCAGTTCGTGAGCACCATTTCACACTCGGCTATTCAAGACTACACGCTCGGCCCAGTAATTACTTCTAGGATCCATAAAAGGTATCGGGATGGAAAGGAAATATTTAGCGTAGCTAAGGCCCTACCTATGGAGCCTTGGATGGTGAAACCCATTTCGTTCTCGGCCAAGGATGTCCCAGCGAATGGACAAGCACATATCACCTTACTGATCGAAAATTGGGGAGTAAGAAGGATTCTTGTGGATAGCGGAAGCTCGGTCGAGGTGTTATTCTACGACACGTTCAGAAGAATGAAACTATCAGACGACATGCTCGTCCCCTCAACGTATCACATCTACGGCTTCAATGGCACAATAACTATCCCCAGGGGCGAGATAACCCTGAGGGTATCGGACGATGGAGGCTTCCTCGATACACTGACTACCTTTTGTGTGGTCGACGTCGCCTCACCTTATGAAGCGATTAACGTGCGGCCATGGATCACTGGAATTAAAGGGGTAGCATCGGCATACCACCAGAGATTAAGGTTCCCGACCTATAAGGGAATAACTGAAGTTATGGGCGACTCCCCAGCAGCACGGCAATGCATGCAAGTAGATGCAAAAATTAATGAGGACCGGCGAGCTTAGCAAAGGCGAGAGAAGAGTAAAGCCGAGGAAGTAAAAGTTGCAAAGGAATTGGAAGAGGTGATTTCACAAGTGGTCATGGCGTATGAAACCCAAGAGCGGGACCCTTTATAGCAATCAAAGGAAGCGGCTATCTTCCGGGAGAACAAATCAAGTTTCTCGACGGTCGAACCGACTCGGGAAGTAAACTTGGGGACGGTAGAGGCGCCAAAGGTAGTAAGGATCGGGACATTGTTATCGGACGAACAAGCAAGTCAACTCACGGCGGTATTAAGGGAAAACTTAAACGCATTTTCCTGGGAGGTGCGTGATTTGGAGGGAATTGATCCAAAGGTCTGTTGTCACCACTTAAAAATTGACCCAAAGTTCAAACCAGTTAGATAAAAAATGAGGCGCATCGCACCAGAATTACAGGCAACAGTCGAGGCCGAGCTGAAGAAGCTACATGAATCCGGAATAATAAGGAAATCTCACTACCCACAGTGGATATCTAACATGGTTGTGGTGCCAAAAAAGAAAGGAGGGGTCAGAATATGTATTGATTTCAGCGACTTGAACAAGGCCTTCCCGAAGGACAATTTCCCCCTCCCCAGCATAGATCATCTAGTAGAATCGATAGTCGGATACGAGGCGATGACCTTAATGGATGGATACATGGGCTACAACCAAATACCATTGGCGCACGAGGACCAGGAGCATACTTCTTTCTTCACACCGAGGGGATTGTATTGTTATACCAAAATGCCATTCGGACTTAAAAATGCGGGGGCAACATATCAGAGATTGGTAGGAGACATGTTTGAAGATAAGATTCACGACACCATAGAAGTCTACGTGGACGACATGTTAGTCAAGAGTCGTCGCGACAATGAGGAAACACAAGATGAAGATTAACCCCGCCAAGTGCGATATTTGGGTCACATAAGGGAAATTCTTGGGGTATATCATCACCCCTAGAGGAATAGAAGCGGATCCCGAGAAGGTCCGTGCAGTCCTTGAAATGCCATCTCCCGCGACGGTAAAAGACGTGCAAAAACTAAATGGTTGCATAGCAGCATTGGGGTGATTTGTATCACGGTCATCGGACAAATGCAAGGCCTTTTACGACATCTTGAAGAAAGGAGAAAAATTATAATGGACGGACACCAGCGAAGAGGCCTTTAAAAATATCAAGTTACACCTAGCTAGCCTCCCGGTTCTTCAGAGGCCCGAGACATCAGAAGTTCTCACCCCATACTTAGGGGCGACACCCTATGCCGTTAGTGCGGTGCTAGTAAAATCGGAGGGGAATGTGGAGAAGCCAGTATATTTCACTAGTAAAACATTAAGCCCGACCGAGAGAAACTATACAAGAATGGAGCAGATGGTACTCGCGCTAGATTTTGCTGCTTCTAAGATCCGAACATATTTTCAAGCTCACCGAATACGGGTGCTCACCAAATCTCCTATTGAAGCATTATTGGATAGTGTTGGATGATCGGGAAGAATCTCCAAGTGGGGAGCCATAATCAAACAATATGACGTGGTGTACGAGACGAGGACCGCGATAAAAGGGCAAGTAGTGGCCGATTTCTTGGAGGATTTCCCCCTTAGTGATGAGGATGAGGTAGAAGGTGTACCGGTAATGATGGAGGAACAAGAGGAACCAGTGGACCTATTATCCGCCGATATCCCTACCCGATGGGAGGTCTTTGTCGATGGGGCGTTAAACAAAGATGGATCGGGCCTCGGGATAGTATTTACCACACCAAAGGGGAGGAAGATCGTGCATTCGTTCAGACTAGAATTCAAGGCAACAAACAACGTCACCGAGTATGAAGCGGTAATCCATGCCTTACGAATAATTGTGGAGATGGGGCTGCAAGAGGTCCGCTTGACTAGCGACTCACAATTAGTAATTCGGAAAATTACGGGCCAATACGCTACCCATGATCCTGTCTTTGCAAAAATATTGGGAGCTCGCTCAATTTTACATCAAGCAAATACCCAATATTAGATTCCGCCACATCTTCCGAAAAGATAACAGGCACTCGGACGCTCTGTCATACATCGCCTCACATCTAGTAGACCCGAGCATCGAAGGCATACGTGTCATGAGGCTTCTTATCCCGTCTATCCCAGAAACACCAGAAGTATGGGTCGAGGTTGCCATTAACATAGCCAAGAGATACAAGGAAGGCGACTGGAGAAAGCCAATACATCAATACTTAGAGACGGGTGAGCTACCTAAGGGGCGGCCCGAGATAAACAAAATCAAAAGCAAGTCGTGCGCCTACGAGCTGCGCGAAGGGATTTTATATAGAAAATCTTACCTAGGACCGCTCCTACGATGCTTGAGTAAACAAGAGGGCCACATAATCCTTCACGAACGGCACTATGGAGCGGCCGGAAACCATAGCTCGGGCAGAAGCTTGTCGGCCAAGGCGAAAACAATGGGCTACTTTTGGATATACATGAACGAAGATGCGAAGCAAATGGCGAAAGCTTGTGAAGAATGTCAGCGTTTCAGAAAGAAAATCCATGCTCCCGGAGTACCTTTAAACTCAGTTATAAGCCCGTGGCCCTTTGCTAAGTGGGGTGTAGACATTGTCGGGCCATTACATGTAGGAACAGGGCAAAGGAAATTTCTGATCGTGGCCACATACTACTTCACCAAATGGGTAGAGGCGGCACCGCTAAGACATATCCGAGACAAAGATGTTTTCAAATTTATTTGGGAACATATCATTTTCCGCTTTGGGGTCCCTGCAGCTATCGTCTCGGATAATGGAAAACAACTACAAGGCGAGAACATTGATCTCCTGTTCAACACTTACAACATCAGAAAGAGCAAAGCTACCCCGATTTACCCCCAGAGTAATGGGAAGGCCGAGATCACTAATAAGACTATCGCCGATAACATGAAGAAGAAACTAGATGGGGAATATGGCAACTGGTGTGAGGAGTTATATAACGTCCTATGGGCATACAGAACCACACGAAGGGAAGCTACAAGATTCTCTCCGTTTATGCTTACCTACGGAACCGAGGCGATCTTACCAACAGAAGGCATGATCCCTACCACAAGAACGGAAGCTTGGAGGCGAAACGTCTCGTCCGATCTGATTTTGGCTAAACTCAACGATCTGGAAGAAACAAGAGAAATGGCGTTACAAAAAATGGAAAAATATCAAAGGAGGTTACAATGAGAATACAAAAAGTGAGTTCGACCAAGAGAATTTAACCCAGGGGAACAAGTATTGAAATTTCTGGATGAATGGGAGCGAGACAAAAAGGGCGGAAAGCTAGCGCCAAAATGGGAAGGACCGTATATAATTGAATCTAAGGCGGGCGAGGGATCGTATCGATTACTGCGACTCGACGGAACATAAGATCTCAAACCATGGGACATCAAGTTTTTGAAACTCTACCATCCTTGACGGGCGATACGGAAAAACGGTAAGCATACATGTCTCCTATATCTATGAAACCGTGAGGGGTATGAGATAGGACGTGAGCGACTAATGGTCATTCGTACTCGGGGCAATGCCAGTGTGGAAGTGCCGAGGTGACTTACACTCGAATGGTCATTCGTACTCGGGGAAAAGCCAGTGTGGAATTGCCGAGGTGACTTACACTCGAATGGGCATTCGTACTCGGGGCAACGCCAGTGTGGAAGTGCCGAGGTGCCTTACAGTCGCCTGGCTATTCGTACTCGGGGAAGTGGAAGTGTGCAAGTGCCAAGGTAGCCTAAGGGTTCTGGTGGTTGGAAACCAGTTCCAAAGGTTGTTGAGACGCGAGGTCTCCTCAGCTAGGTGGCCTACTTACATTTGAAAGGTCTCCCCATCGCAAGTGGCTGTGTCCACTTGCCCGAGACTGGTTGGTCGATAACCACTCGGGAATGTCGGGCCTAGAACTAGGTTGACTGGTACCCTTCCACTGAATCCAAAGAGATAGTGATGAGATACCCCAATCAGGACATGGCATTGGGCCCGATGACCCTCCTTGTTGGGTGTGTTCGACAGAAATGATTAAAATACTAACTTACTTGAACAATAATTGCAGGAATAACATGCGAAACAAAGGATAATTCGATTGCGTCAAGCGTCTAAGTAAGAAAGTACGAAAAATGTCGTGTAACCATACGAAACGAAGAATTTAACGGAAATAAAACAAACAACGTCGGCGACGCAGCACCCCCATAAAAACCAGCAGGAAGTGTAGCAGAAATAAAAAAAAGGGGACAAGTGTTCAAAGCGATTTACAACCCGACGGAAAAGAGCAACTTAGTAACGCAACACTACAAAAAAGGAGTTCAAGCCTTCGGAGAAACAGTGCCGGCCTTCTTCTGTGCGACCTCGCGCCGCTTGTTCTCCACCCATGTCTCAATACCCGTCTGTACTTTCTCGTCTATCTCGTCCGCATGGGCGACACGTTCTTCCTCGAGTTGTTGGGTAAGCTGAGAAACGTTCCCCTCGGCGTCGGACAGCTGGGAGATCAAATCGACCACGACCTGCTTCAATCGACGGACCTCCTGATCCAGCTCCTGAGAACGTTTTTGCTCGGCTACAAAACCACAAAGACAAAACATTATTCGTCGAACACGATTTAACAATTTCGCAAGAATAAGACATAATCTAAATCTAAGGAGCGGCCCCAACATATCGTCTAAGATACCTGAAAGGGATGGCAACACCGACTGAAGCGACTCTACCGACTTAGAAAACTCATCCTCGGCCTTGGATAACTTCATGGTTAACTCGCTATAGTGTTGTTCGTTGAACTCGTTACTGGGGCAATATTTCTTATGCTCACTCCAATCCTCCATTAACCGATTGCGCGACACCTGGAGCACAACAAGCTGCGATCTATTCCACTCTAGATCATCCCTTACTTTATCAAACTCACTCACTCGGCCTAGCGGATCATTATTAGCTCGCTCCACCACATCTTTATCCCTTAATATTCGTGGACGATCTTCATGAAGGTCTCGATTCTGTATTTGCAAAGTGTTTACCCGTTGCTCTAGGTTCGTAGCCAGAGTACTCTGTTCAGCAGCAAGGCATTGGGAATAGCCCAGATGAGCTCGTAAATTGTATCTCAGCCGGGTCGTACTCAAACTGACGATACCGTTCTAGTTCCTCCTTGAGTTCTTCGATTTCTCCAGCTTGGCGATCTATTTTGTCATCTTTGTTTGCCATTCTCCGACGGAGATTCTTTACCAAATCCTTCTCAATATCCCATTTCCTCTTCATGATCCTAAACTATGAAGATGTGTCTAAGCCTACACTGGTTACCTCGGCTAGCAGAAGGATACCCGACTCAGGATGATGGCACGATAACCTCAATCAACATAAGTTAAGAGTCGCAGAATTCTGGCATACCTTAGGCGTTGGCGAGTTTAATTTCTAGCTCGCACGTGCGGCTCCTTTCGTTCTGTAGCTGGAGTTGGAGAGACTCTAACAATTGCTTTTCTCTGTGTCGACTGGCGGCATCTAAGCGTACCTGATTTAGGATCTAACACAAGTAAACGCGAGTAAGTTGTAAGCGACAATAATAACAGAAATCATAGGGGGGGCACTACTATGCTAAAACGAGCCGCTCACCACTGTGTCAAGAGTCTGGGCGATATCTCCATAGAGGGGCACCGCATTCAACATCTCTTCCTCAGTATACGCTCCAAAATCGGGCGAAGTGAGCGCACCCAAAGAATTCATGATAGGGCCAGAGACGTTGAATGAAATTGCTCATCGCCTTTGTCACCCGAAGATGACCCCTCTTCATGAAATCAATGGGGCATGCGCTTATCAACTTGCTTACCTCTTCCTAAGAGTATATCAGTAACAACCTTCTCTACGACGGGAATCTCCAAGGGCTCCTGCTGGTCTCCCACACCTTGCTCATCGCCTTTGTCACCCGAGATATTCTCACCAAATAGTTCATCTTCATCGGAAAGTTCAATGACTGGGGACCTCTTCGGCGGTGGCTTAGCAACTTGCTTACCTCTAAGGGGATTACGCCTAAAAGGATGGGGGTCAACCTCGTCAACATCACCATCATCCGACTGCTCGTGCTTCGTCATATCATAGGCCTAGCTCCAGTTGGCCCTGAGTAATGACCACGCAATCATCCGACTGCTCGTGCTTCGTCATATCATACTTCTTCAAAAGGATGTTTTGGCCCGAGAGCAGGGTAACTTCGTAATTTCCAAGGTCGTACTTTTCCTTCAGCTGCTGAACGAACTCCTTGTCGGAAAGATTTTCACCCTTCTCTCGGACCTGCATGAAACATAAGGAGAATCATCAGGAAAGATAGATTTCATGGCACGGACATCGTGCTCGGAAGGACTTTCGTAAGAAAACAGTGAAGAAAGGGAAAAAGCATCAATCTCGGAAAAAACATCATCAACGGACCTTCTCTCAGTCATGGAGGGAGAAGAATCCATTAACGGAAACAATGTAGAACTTGGTTCTCGATGAAGAGAGATGAGGAAACGAGACTGTAACAACGGCTACTGTAGTAATCGGTGAGGAGAAGATGAAGGAAGAAAATCAAGAAAATTAGGGTTCTCTGAAGCAAAAAGTGATGAAGGAATCTGGGAGAAAAGTTGCAGCGACAAGGAACAGAGAGAGAAAATATAAATAAGAAGAAGGAGAAAAAGAAGCAGGCTATTTAAAGGGGAAAAGTTGCAACCGACGCCGACGGTTACATGTAATAAAGTACAGTTAGTGGGGCATTGCATGGAGGGATTTGCGGCATGGGCGAAGACGTGGGCAGTTGGGACGACGTTCTTCCGCTCGTGTCTCCCCCACGAGCGAAAGAAGGGGCATAAATGTAGGTGTAAATTATCCACAAATCCAGGTGGCAACATCTTAAGCCTCGATGCACCTAAAAACGAAGAGACGTGAAGTATAGAAGGAAGATCAGCAGGCGCGAGATTTGAGGAGCCACGTGGATCAGGCTATATCGTTCCACAGCTGTCGGACAAGACTTAACCCCAGATTTCTGACAGAGCTGACAAGACAAGACAGGGTGGGTCAAACGAGGTGCAACGGTCATAAGGATAAGAAAATACGTGTCACATCGGCCCACCGCTGAGGCGACATACAAGACGGGCGACATCGTGTCAAAAGAACACCAGAATAGGTCGTCTCGGTCAAGGGACAGACGAAGAAATCAAGATGCATCGGCCATGCGAACGGAAGAAGGGGCGACGTAAGAAGGCACGATCACAGAACTTCATAAGAGATGTAACATGACCCACACCCTAACTTGGTTGTATGGAACTTCTCATATAAATAGAGTGACTTGTATCCAAGAGAGGTAGGTTGTAATTTTGGGGAGAGAGAGAGAGAAACTCAAGTTTTCACCAAGGAGAAGAAAGTGAGAAGTAAGTTCATCTTTGTAAGGAAATCCGACTAAGAGCAACACCTTTGTAACACTTTGAAGTAATAAGATTCACCCTTTCACCCCCGTGGACGTAGGTAATCATACCGAACCACGTATATCTTGTGTTCATTGTTAAGTGCTTACTTTCATTTGACTTGAGTAGAAGCTTTCTATCCTTTGGATGTAGTTGGTAGTAAAATGCATCTACACTTGGTTTACATATATTTATCATTTAACTCATTCAATATATTTTTCTACATATGATATACAACAAATCACGCATAGTAGAAAAAATATCACCAATCAAAAATGTAAATCCAACGACATGAAAGCAAGTACCAAAATTAATTACCCTTTCTTTATATTTGTCAAATAAAACATTAGGTTCTTAAAGCCTTTTTCAAAATATTAAAATTATGAGGATCTAATTATCTCAAATAAGGTAATAATTATGACTTTTTTTTTTTTTTTAGTCTTACTACTTACACATCCATCTTTATGATCTTGTAATCTCCATTTGTAGCTAGCTCCTTAATCTAAATTTAGCGTTCAAACATACATAGGATAAAGAATCCCCACTATTTCTTGATTAAAAAATAAATTTCAAATCAACACCAAAAGATCTAAAATTGAGAAGTTACTTATGCAAATTGCATTTCTTCCCATGTGCATTCAAATTTCTATAGATTTTGTTAGATGTCAAATTTCGGTGTTTAATACGAATTCAAAAACTACAAAGTTTCCTCATTCATACAAAAATTAGAAATAATTTTTCTAAGCACAAATAATTGCTCTAAATTCATATTTGACGCGATATGCGTTCTTTCTCGTAACTAATAAAGTAATTATATCCAATTTCAAAATCTTTTTGGCACAATATAGAGGATGAACAAACAAACATTTTTCATGAGGATAACATTGCATAATTCACTACTGAAAAGATCAGTTTTAGTCATCAAGTTAGACTACCTCAAACACCAAATATCTTATAAAATTCTCAGACATTTTATTTCATCCGATGCTTTTAAAAACTAGCAAGATTGAGAGTCTATATGCTTTGGTGTGTTGGTTAAAATTTGATACACGTCACTTAAAAAATTCTTATAAATTTTAAAGGAGAACACAACATGCTCATATTGATTATTAACTCAAAAATTTCATAGAAGCAAGATAAAATCACATATTTCAAGCACTCCAAAGCTGCAGTCATATCATATAAATAATACAATATTTGGTTCAAACATTTCATTGATAACATTACTATTGTAGTAGTGCAATGATCAAGTTCAACAAAACTTTTAATCTCAATCTTGTTAAAACAAGATAGGTGGAAATTAGATTCTTTCTCATTTTGGTGGTATGAACATCTTTAACAAGATAGTTCTACCGGAAGAAAACTTTTCAGACCATACCAATACCAAGAATCCTAGAGATGTGAGTATAACTCAATATCACTTTCTTTCAAACGATTCGGTTCAACTTTTGAACCATAACCTATCAAAACAAACATGGTGTAAAACACCAATATATACCAACCTCTCACCGTATCCACAATTCACATTAACTTAGCTTGAAAAGCATTGTTAATAACATTTGATATTCTTGCAATGTCGTGTCATAAGACTTGGTTTAATTCAAGCATAGCAAATAATTTCATAATTAAAATTATGTTCATTTCTTGGTGAGAGTTGGTATTCGTATTTGTTTCGACTAGGTTTCTTATTCTTTCGGTTTTGGTTTGGTATCAATTTCTATCTCATAAGTTCCAAACTTGTATGAGTCACACATTTATTGTCATTAACAATAATTCTCAATATCTAGTTTCTGTGCAACTCATTCTAAGATTGAATAATCAATTTATTTCAATCTAGAATGCAATTATTTGATCACTACAATAACTACAAATAGTTCATCAAACATACCGCATTTGCTTCGAAAGCTCAATTGGTCATAAACCATTTTCCACTCTTTCCACACTAGAAAACCATTTCTCCATGCACTGATTAATCTCCAATATTTACTCACAATTTTCATTTTCATTGGGAAACAAAATCTTGCTCAAGTAAGTGAAATTATCACCTGTCACCATCATTTAAATGCAAGCATTTGTAACCCAAAATAAGTAAGATATTTTCTTATATAATTACTTAAAATCAAATAAAATTAGTACTCCAAGTTTCTCTTAAGTGTCAAAAAACTGTTCAAAGTTCTATAGTTATAACATCATATTTTTATAATTTTTTATCAAGCATTTTATCAAACATATGTGGTCCACTAGTTTGATTGCTAACAATAATCTTGTATTTTCATTACTAGAACAAGAATATGAATCAGTAGAATCAAAACATGATTTTAAAGCAATTTCTTGCATCTCTAATCTTTATGCTCACACAAGTTTCACGACTCATATTTTGGACATACATACACATTGATTTTAAAATCACAACATCTCTCAAACAAAAAATCCAAACAAAAAATTTCAAAAAGGGTTTCGAAGATAAGTTCATGATCTACAAGTTTCGTGTACCAAAATAACAACACAAAGATCAGCAAAACGAAATTAATCATAACTAAATTTCTACTCGTCAGAAATTTTCAGCAGCGTTAATGTGATATAGCTTTTACGCTTCAAAAAAAAAAGAAAAGGTGATATAACTTTTTCAGGTATTTTGTCGAACACCTTATTTGCAACCTGACAATGTTGCTATTAATGAAAAACCTTCTTCCTAGCTTTCCAATTCTAATAGTACCAAATCTATCAGTTAGGTCAAGTTTCCGATGGATGTTTTGTACACGTACCCGACGTTAGTAACGTCCAGTTAAAATTTTGGTGTAAACCAAGTGTAAGTTATTAGTTAGCCATAAATCCCC
The DNA here is from genome assembly GCA_023529315.1 of Papaver bracteatum. NCBI lineage: Eukaryota > Viridiplantae > Streptophyta > Magnoliopsida > Ranunculales > Papaveraceae > Papaver > Papaver bracteatum. The sequence continues at coordinate 1,244,543 of JAJJWX010000650.1, forward strand.
GTATAAGTGTTTTTGCTAACGGTGTTACAAACGGCTAGTCAAATACAGGATGTAAACATAGTGTAGTTCAATTTTTAATGCTTCGACCAATAGAGTCCCGCCACTTGTCCTCTCCAGAATTGTTCTAGTTCAAAGCTTTTATCTCATTTAATTTGAGGGGGTGTTACACTCACCGTGCGATGTGGAAACTCATATGACTTAGTGTTTTAAATGAGGGGAGATGATCTACTTCTAAGGACGCCAAGGCCGGACATAGGACGCACCTAAGATTAAGATCAAACATTAAGGACGGCAAGGCCGGACACTACTAGAACTCGCAAACATCTGGACCACTTGACTACGGTTGCTTTCAAAATGCATCTGCTTCAAGGCCGGCCCTAAAGGGCGGTGTTCGGACCGGCAATGGTGGCTAATATGATGGAGCTGGGAATTAATCGCATGAAAATGATTTGAAAACTATACAAAGCACTATTTGTATTCTCACATTAATTTGTGGCCCATCCTTTGTCTCCCCATCAGGTTAACTTGTCATCCACTTGATTCTTGTTCTTCTTCACCACGATTCTTCTCCACTTATTATTCTCCTCCCACTGCATCTTTTAAGTTCCTGTTAACCATCTCTTCACAACCATATGCATAATTCAACATTTCATTTCATGTCTCTTCTTTAAGATAATTCACCTACACACTTCGATGGAGGGAGACATGTATATGGATGATTTGTATACTGATGATGAGACTAATATGGTCTTGTATTTTTAATTTGCAGTGCTAAGTGCACCTAAATACATATATTGAAGTATATCAACTAATGGCCGGAATATTACCCGGGGTTGAATGTGCTCGAAGAAGACGATTTCATCAAACTGATTCTTATAGTTCAGTGATAGGTACGAATAGTAATGGTCGAACAAGACGCTACTCATTTTGCGTATACACAAGCAGCAGCAATGATACTCATCCCAATTATTCTTCTTCAACCTCATCTTCCCTGGTACTAATATAATTCTACTCAAGACTCATTTACTTTTTCAAGATTTGTGTACGTGCATCGTCCTTGGGCAGGGACCATGCTATTCTTCTCTTTATCGTTCCAATTTTATCAGTGTATCATCCTCGCGCAGGGACCATGTTAATTTTCTCTTTATCATTCCAATTTTACTGGATGTCCAAGAAGGGACAACTCACTTTATTTTTGATTAGTTAATTTGAACTTTATTAGAAAAAATTAGTTTTAATTGTTAAAACTGAATTTCAGAAAAGAAGTATATCAAATCAACAAAAGACTTTGGAGCAAGATGAGAAACTTGAAGGTGGTGTCAGAGAAGCTAAAGGAAGATTGCATGAAAAACTTCGGAGCCAAAGTTATTCATCGTCGTCATCATCATCAATTTCAGTACCAAATAAGAGGTGAGAATTTAATCAAGTGCATAATAGTAGAGAAATAAGAGTTAAAGCTAACTGGCCTTGAACTACTGACTATCTGGCCGGGCTATTTTTTGTTGGCCTAAAATTTCATTTAGATTATTTCTTAATCTTTTTTCTTTTATCCATTTGATTACCAATTCAGGACCAGTATTGATAAAGATGAGGATTTAAGGTTAGTAATTGAAGGTCATTTAGCGAAAAAGGCGGTTGGATCGAAGAAGAAAACTTGCGGTAGTACTACTAAGTCTTCATATCTGTCAAAGAGGACATTCATGAGTTGGGCAAAGTTTGGATGGAAATCATCCCACCAAGAAGTATGTGCAGTTTGTAATTACTAGTCAGAACTTGATGAACCTTAATTCCTAGTACTGTGCAGATGATAGCTGCTTGGCACTATGGCTTGAGACAAATGCTCATTGCCCTTGTTGTAAACTTGGAATATTAGTATAATGGTAATCTTGATTAGATGGTAATTCAAATTCCAGTATCATAGACTATTCTTGTTTTTCTCGAAGGATATTATGTGATTCAAGTAGAATTGGAAATCAGTATCAATCTTAATCTTGTCTAAAGGAATGTGACCCTACTGATCACTATAGGACATTACAAATGGATTCAATAATTCATGTTATCTTGTTGGACCATGTTATTGACTTGTACGCAATGAAGTCTTTTACTGCGATTTGAGTGCATGGATGGAGCTAGGGAAGTTTTACAACAGGGACAAAATATGGCTCATTGCCGTCCTAACTTATATTGTGTACTATACTATCTCTTCTAGCCTGTAGAGATTGCTCCTAGCGTCCCATGGACAAACTTCAGATGAAAGATCGATGGCGCACCCCCAGCAAGGCGGAACCAAGTAGGAACAACTGGGGGTCAGTTGCCACCACTTGGTTTTGCAAGTTTAACTTGTGTTTTCATTTTTGCTTGTCTATGCACAGTAAGAAATGTTCTATTTTGCCTTTTCTTCTACCTAGAATCTTGGTTCCACAACGGGTCCATGTTGGAATATTTTCAACTGCGCTATCAAAGGAGGTCCGGGGGGGCGTGGCCCCCCAGGTTGTGGGGGCAACGCCCCCGGAAGAATTTTTTGGTTGTACGTAACTGTTACGACAGTTACAAGCATATCCAGAAACTTCGATTCCAACAGACGCCATTGATGTCTGATGGTGAAGAGAAACCTGTTGGTGAAAAGATGTCTTTTCCCAACAGATGCGAAAACCTCCATAAATAGCATCTCCCTAAACTCGTTTCAATCACATCAGAAAAAACCTTTTCTGTTTTCTCTCTTTTCTAAAGCATCATCAGAATTTTTGCTTACATGTGTTCTTGATTGAATCAAGGGGTACAAACCTTGAATTCAATTTCTGTTGTAGGGCTTTCATTGTATCCTGAAGGCATTATTTCACATACCTGTTGTAATCGCCAATTTATTGGGAGGGTAGAAATAATTGTCTAAAAGAAATCGTATGAGCCTTGAAAGCTTTTGAGTACAACAACATTTTCATGTGTTATTTCATCTTCTATTGCAACCCAATTTTCCAACAGTCCCAACTACCTTTCCTGCCCGCATGAGCAATTTGCATGCAGAGACTCATTGGTGTATATTACAGGGTTGCTGAAACCACATGAGCAATAGCATTGTTAGTTGGTCAAGAGTTAGGCAATGTCATATGCTTACTGACCCAGTTAATTACCCTAGAAGCTTACCAAACCCTTTCTCTCCCAACTCTATATATTCATGTAACATGTTTTACAAGTAGCTCATCGACAATCCAGTGTATATAACCAAGTTCTTTTATCTTTTAAAAGTATGACAATGCATCCACCACCACCTCCTCCGCACCCACCACATCCACAGCCGCGTCCACCCCCTCCTGGTCCTCCTGCACCTCCTCCTCATCCCCACCATCCCCCTCATACTCCACACCCACCTCATCCACAACCACACCCGCTACCACCTTCTCTTGGTCTTCGAACTCCACCACCAGCGCCACCAACAGTAGGTCCTCCTCCACCTCCAGCACCACATTATAGTTTTGGTCCTCCTCCACCACCACCACATCCTTGTTTTGCACCGCCACCGCCACCACCACGTCGTCACTGAAATGACCAAAAAAGAAGATGATAAATGATCATTATATATATGCATGTAAACAATAAATATATAGTACTCTGTGTTCTGGGATTATAATCCAACACATATATATAAGAGTACGAGTGGATCCATTATGTTGTTCCAAACATCATCTGTTCTATATCGATATCTTATGCATGAGTGATGATGTTAAGTGAGATTAATTAAGTTCTAATTATGTATTCTTGGTGCGTGTGTCTCTATAACCTATATATGTATACTCTGTTCGAGAATTGTTTTGGTATTCTATAAGATATGATGATATTGGGTACATAATTGACCTTTAGACCGGATTTTTTTTTGTGTTCAAGCTAAGATATCAGTGAAAAATTACTTAACCTGGCTAGCTTTCGCAGACACCTTCAGTTTCAAGGGTCGTATACATGTTCCCAGTTCAAGGCCAATCAAGGGCTTGCGCCATCTTAATTACCTTAGCCTGCAACTGCAATCCAAGGCCAAAAGTCATTGCCATGGCCCATGCGTCTCTTTTTTTTTTTGAAAGAATGAGGAGCATGAATGCCCCAAACTTCATTGATAATAAGATATAATTACATAATACACAATTACACCCATAAATCAAAATACATTATTAATATAATAATCCCAAACAAAAATAAATCCCAAACAAAATTCTGTACTAAATGTATGTAAACGGAATTGAAATCTTCTAATGGTTTATCACCATTTTGTTGGATACTCTCCGAGAACATAAGGTGCTTCCATAAGAGAAGTAATATGCCCAAATTCTTCATCGAATTATGTAATCTTTGATCATCACGTCCATAGATGGTTGAATGAAAGATTGAACGAAACCGAAAGTCCTCCAGGAGGCATGAGAAACCGTAATGGCATAAACTTGCCATACGTTATCAGAAATAAAAACTATTTATAATACCAATTGTTATAATGCAATTTGTTTTATTTAGATATATATATTAGATAGATAAATCTACCCGGATCTTAAATTAAATTAAAATTCGGGCAAAAAATGAGAAGATGGTTAAAAAAATTCAATGGAAAAGATGAAAATAACTACCAATAAATAAATATAACTATTTCTTAAGAAGATAACTGTTTATGTTTTAAGAGATAACTACTAATAGATAAGGTAACTCTTTAGTTACCGAACGACCAAAGTTCATGAAAAAAAAAATCAGCATAAGTATTCACACACAAAAAAAAAATCTGTGAAATCCGGCCAGCTCTCACATCGAACGACCAAAGTTCCCTTCTTAAGCCTATGTGTGACTGCCCTGATTTACAACTTGCAAAGTTTACTTAACGGCCCTTAGGTAAGCCTAGTTAACCGCCGGCCAACCGACACTATTACGTCTAAAAAACATACCATACCGTAGTGTGTTGTTATCGGGGGAAAGGAAACAAATTCGAGGAGGGAACAAATCTTGGATTCTATAAATAAAATCCGGGTCAAAGTGATAGTCAAAGTTTCGTCTCCTTTCCTTTCCACTTCCCATCCTGCCAAACTTGTTTCTCTCTCTGAGCGAGCAGCAATTATCTCCAAGCCCTAAATCTCAAAACCAGGAAGAACTCAGGTAAATACTTGATTGTTTGTTTGGTTTCTAATACTTTAACCCCCAAGAATCATTGAATGTTTTTAGGTTTCTTAAACAAACCTAAATTTGAATCCGTCTTGTGTTTTTCTCAACGAAAATTGTTGATTTTAGCCGTGACTTGTTTTACAATTAGGATTGACGATATTCAATTTTATTCAATTTTTAGTTAGATGTAGATTATTGAAATCTGTAAGCTAATGAATGACATTATAGAAATTAAAATCCTAGAACAGAAAACTGATGCCCTTTTGTTTGTTTCCTGTTGCAGAGTTTGTTTGTAGCTGATTATCGATTGAAAAATGCTATCTGGAATCAAGTTTATTCCACGGGATCAACTTAAAACTGTAAGTATGATGCTTATGAGCTAGAAGTTTAAACAAATTTTCGGTTCTTGAGGAGTTTATACTAACGTTTCTTCAAAAATTAACAGGATTTGAGTTCATCTTCAGTAGAAGAGAGGAGAAAATCTGGTAATAAGAAGGAGAAACGTAGGAGAAAGAAGAAGCATCAAGAGTATTCATCTGTATCTTCATCTGATAGTGAGAGTAGTGATTCTGATGTTGACATAAAGAGTCACTGGAGTAGAGGGGAAAACAAGAAAACCTCCAAAAAGAGGAAAAATAGGCATTCTACTAGCAGTTCAGATTCAGAAAGTGAAGAGGAGGGCCGAAGGAGGAAACGTGAATCTAGGAAGAAGGAAAGAGGGCATAGAGCTGAGGCACAGGAAGGCGTATCAGGTACATTGCGTGTGTGTGTGTGTTTTTTTTTTTTGGCTTCAACTGAGGTATCGAGAACTTGAAATTGAGTTTATTTGCTTGTTTTTGATAGATTCTGTTCCTCGCGATGTAAATGAACTTGCACGGAAGGAGGCAGGTTTGGACTGGATGCTTAAGCCTAAATATGATCCAGAAAGAGTATCTGTGCAAACTACTGATTTACCGGAGGAGCCTCAAGTTGAAGAGGTAAGGCCTTAATTGATTTTAAAATTGCAGAAAATTTTCACCTTCCAAATATTAGGTTTACTACATTATCGTATTTTATCCTGTCACTTAGTTTAGCAGATGCAATTCATGGTTTAGTAATCTATCCATCATCCATCTTGCTACTGTGTCTAGTAACCTAGTAGGAGTAGGATATAGTAAACATTGTAATATGCTTGATATTGGAGCTACATAAACATTCATGGGTAATTAGTTTCAGAAACATTATTTACAGTTGTCCCTGGTCATTAAAAGAGATGGATTATTGATTTTCACTGACAGATGCTGTATATTTTTTTCATGGGGAAGAATTCATGTTTTGATTCATACACAGTATCGGGGAGTGGGTGGTGGTGTTATGCGTTCATTTTTGAACTAAACCATGCTCGTGACTCACAGGCTGTGGCTCATCATGGCCCTTCATGTCTGACAAGCCCCTTTCTGGTGTCACATTTGTTGCTTTTGCACACTTGATGTGATTTTCCTGTATGTTAACGGGTTATGTTTTATCAGGTAAAGAAACCAAATCCTAGAGAATTGAACCCATACTATAAGAATGATGGTGGTGGGTTCCCTGAAGATGAAGTCCAAACGAAGGTTCGTGGGAGCCAACTTCCATCTTCTTCAGTTGTTGGAGATGGTGGTGCAAGCTGGCGGTTGAAAGCCTTGAAGCGTGCACAAGAGCAAGCTGCTCGTGATGGCCGAAAGCTTGAGGAGGTACATATCCTCAACTTATTCCCCTTCTCTGTTTCTACCAAAACAAACTAACTTTCTTATGATCATGAACCTACAGTTTTTATTTCTAAGCAGTTTTAATTCTTTGCCGTCTAACAATCATACTTTACATTAGGTTGTTGAAGAACGTTGGGGTTCTCTAGGTCAACTTGACGTTTCTGCAGCAGCTCGTGCTGCTCCTAATCGTGCTCATTTGCATGCGATAAGAAATAGACAGAGGACGAATGAATCTGTTTCAGACGACAAAGTTAACGTGGATGGAAAAAGTGTAAACGATGGGAAGCGGGATTACTTAAAAGATGTATCTGTCCGACGACCTGAAATGAGAGAACCTAAAGTTCATGATTCACTGTCTTGGAGAAAGAGGAAAGGTGCGGTGATGTCTACGGAGACTGCTCAGGTCATCTCTGCTGCAGCTTCCAGCCTAAACAAGTTTGCAAATGATGGGAGCTTTTTGCGTCAACTTGCTGCTAATCAAAAGAAAGAGGATGATGGTCCTAGTTGCTCCCCCAGAGATATGGAGACTGTAAACATGGAAGTAAGTATGGGTTCAGCAGGGGTGAGCAAACCTAGTGAGGAGAGTGCATCTGGTAAACAAGAGTTAAGTGCGAATCAGTTGGCAGCTAGGGCTATGCAGCTTAGAATGAAAGGAAAGCATGACGAAGCTGACAAACTTATGGTAAGATACCAGTCTACATCTGCATATTATTTTCTTGGCGGTTTTTCTCTATTTATGTTAAACGTGGGGTCCAGCGGTTCATTATCATAACTTACGATGGACAATTATTATGAATAGCCTAATGTGACAACTCAGATTGAAACTTAGGAATTTGAATTTGAATGCCTATAACCATGATTCTCCACGACGGGGTTGAACAAAATAGAAAACCAAACATTTATAAGACCTTCTCACGAACCCATAGTACAATATGACCCTCAAGTTTGACGGGTTGTGTAGGGGAGCCTAAATTTCCAGATAGCATAGTGCTAGTCTGTAAACAAAGAGTCTCTAACGATACTATCACAGTGCCACTTTAGGAAATGAACCCAGCAAGAGGTGATTAAATTAATGTTTGATAAGGTTTTATGGGAGAACTGTGAGAGGAAACTAAGGCTGTCAATAAATGGTATGGAGAAGTTGAAACTTGTGGAGTGAACAAAAAGCCTAGGGTAGTGAGGATCTTGTTTCAGTAGTTTGTTAAGGTCGCTAGAAGGATTGTTTTGTGTTGGCTGTAGTGGGCGAAAAAATATTATTTAGTGCTAGTGTAGGATCTCTTGGGTTTGGCAATTGGCGCATATAATTAATGCACAGGTGTTGTAGAGTAGCCCAAGTTTTAGAAATGATGGCAGTGCAACCTATCCGTATGTAGTGGGGGGGCACTATCTTCTGCCAGGCGCTTCCTTTTTTTCTTCTTGTTCATATTTATATTTTATTGATTATACGGAACAACATAGGACATTATTTAAAAGCTTTGTCTTAGTTTTTCATCTATTTTGTAAGTATTTGTTGTTAATCTCTATGCTTCTTCGTATGCAGAAAGAGGTAGAGATCATGAAGATGAAGGATAGTGAGTCAAAGCCAGCCGGTCATGGAGCTAAGGGAAGTGCAACCAGGTTAGTGTTAGCTTTATGGATTTATATATATGTAGTTTGCAAGAAATTTAAACAGATACTTCTTTGGTCTATGGTTCTTTACTGGAATAGCTCTGCTTCCTGGGCTTTGTGACTATTCTGCATCTTGGCCCTTTTGATACTGACGAAAAACCTTTTGCTTGCAGGCATGTCTTGCACAATCTATCTCTCCGAGAAAAGGAAAAAGTGGAGGATGCTGATATGAATTTGGCCCAGAATATTGTGCACAATAAGCAGTATGGCCGGGAAGATGATGAGTATGATTTTGAGGTTGGTCCAAATCAAAAGCGAAATAAGAAAAAAGTAGCAGTGCCAGAACGAAACAAAAACGTCGGAATTGCTAGTCGGATAATGACTCAGCAAGAACGCTGTCAATTTTGCTTTGAAAATCCAACAAGGCCAAAACATCTTGTTGTTGCAATAGCAAATTTCACTTATTTGATGTTACCACAATGGCAGCCTGTCGTGCAAGGCCATTGCTACATTTTACCTATGCAGGTGAGCTAATCTAATCCTTTGTTGCTGTGTTTTTCTGTTAATCTTCATACAATAGAGGCCTGATATCTTGTCCATTTCCAGCATGAAGCAGCCACTAGAAATATTGACAACAATGTGTGGGATGAAATTCGGAACTTCAAGAAATGCCTCATCATGATGTTTGCAAAGCAAGATAAAGATGTGGTGTTCCTTGAAACTGTGATGGACATCGCGAAGCAACGACGGCACTGCTTGGTCGAATGTATTCCTTTACCCCGACAAATTGCAAAGCAGGCCCCTTTGTATTTTAAAAAGGTCTGTACATCTTTCCTGAGTTTAGGGTTATCTTTTTTGCCTTTTGTTTTGGAAGGGACCTGTGTTAACTACCTCTGGTCTTACAATGCTGATACTTGCTTGTGATACATGTCATATAGTTCATCTCCCTAGGTCACTGTTTGATTTTTCATTCTTACCAATATTATTAACTTCAATACAAAGTAAGTTAAAGATGCTAACAAGAGTTTGAGAATAGAATAAATTTGAAGGGCAAAGCACAGTCTGTTGCTTTTGTATTTAATAACTTGCTGTAGTCTAGTAATGATAATATCCTAATAATCTTGCACTTTTTTTTTATCTTGCTTACTTGCCTATAATATGAAGGAAATTTCAAGCCGAGGATATGACTTAGTAATTTACCATGAGCTTCCACGAATAGTTTTCAGATGTGACGGTAACAAACCACTGCATAGTAAATGTAGATTTTGTTATGCTCATAACTTTGTGCCATTCTTTTGTTATCTTTCTTGCTAGTTTTTAGATTTCTGAACACGGATTCTAATTTGACAGGCAATAGATGAAGCTGAAGACGAGTGGAGCCAACACAATGCAAAAAAGCTGATCGACACAAGCAAGAAAGGATTACGTGGTTCAATCCCAAAGGACTTCCCTTATTTCCATGTCGAGTTTGGTCTAGATAAGGGTTTTGTCCATATAATAGACGATGAAAGCCAGTTTAAGAGCAACATTGGTATAAATGTCATTAGAGGCATGCTTCAATTACCTGAGGAGGACATGTACCGGCGTCGTCAGAAGAACGATTCAATAGAATCTCAGAAACAAGCTGTAGGACTCTTTGTCAAAGACTGGGAACCGTTTGATTGGACGAAGCAGCTTGGTTAGGACTTAGGACTTTGTAATCGTATTATCACATTACAGTTGCCAAGTGTAAATCTCAACCATTAAATTTATGTTTTCTTTTTGAAGAATACATGAATATTTAAGAAATGAAAGTGGAAAAGAAGCTTGAAAACTAGTTTCAGTTACTATCTTCAAGATTTCTAAGACCATCACCTGTGAAAACTGTATGAGATGCAATATAAAAATGTTACTTCTTGCCTATTTTAGAACTTCACGGATTGATCCAGCTCCAGCCACAGGAGAAAATTAACTACCAAAGTATATACAAACTGTGTGAGCTCACATAACAAGCTGCAAAGATGTACATAAACGAAGTCTGGACTCTATCGTGTCCATCAAAAGTACAGCTTTTCTTGTGGAAAGCATTGAAGGAAGGCATCACGATGTTCTCTAGCATAGATTACCCAGAAAATCAGCGAAAGCATCACTGCAGATGAAACCAAAACCAACCCAATGTAGATCCATTTACCACAATAATCCTTGCTGATTGTTGAGAATGTTTCCCTCACAAATGAGCAATCTTCAAGGTTAACTTGGAATGGACTGTAAGTATAAAGCCCATAGCTTACATTAACTGCTGCATTCATCTGGGTGTAGAAGTCAGGGGTTATACGGCCAACTGTCGCACAAATTCCTGTTGCTGAAATCTTGCAGAGATAACTCTGCAAACCTGTATGAGATGCAGTATACAAAAAAAAAAGTTCAATCTCTTGCCAGTTTTGAGCATGAGGTTCGGAAGGATATAGGCCTACAAGCATTACTAGATTTCATTGCCCAAAACAAAACACGATTGCAATTTACACCCACAAAACTGGGTCTTCGTGGTAACATGTCAGGAATGGATGGGTACACTTAAACAGTCCATAACTAACGAGTTTTATTGCTGTAGGCCGTTTTAAATCACCATAACTCACATGGAAGGCTATTTGGCAAATGTATCCAACTAAAGAGAGAATCTATGAAGTTAACTTATGATAAAAGTTGATAAACAGATTAAATACACTTCACTAGGTACTCAAGGTTTACCTGTGTTGCGTTGTTCAAATCTACTTCACCAGGCGAGCATTGTCTATCAGTCAAATCAGCATTAAAAGGATCACAGAGAACAGGAACCAAAGGACCAGATTGATGTTAGAGATGTTGGTGATAACTTGATTCACCACACCAACCAATTTGTGTGTAGCTTCTTTGGTTCATAACAAGGTTTCAGTTGCAGTAGCATTATCCACACACGGCAGGATATCATCAAGAGCAGTATGAGCAGTCGGGTGTTGAACCCACTCATCGATTGCCACACATGTGTCTCCAACAACACTAGTTATAAGATAAAAAAGAATGCATGAGATACTTCAATTTGAACTTTCACAAAATTATGCAGAATGAAAGCAAATTAGAACTTGGTATGAAAACAAAATGGTAGAAACAATTATAAGCACGTGACAGAGTTCAAACATTCTGCATACCATAAGTATGGCACATAAAACACTATACAAAAAATCGAAATGAAGATGGATAGTATCTCAAACATAAACATCCCCTAAGCTAATAATATACCATGTCAGAGAATTAGATGAATAAGAACAGAACGAGCGAGCCTAAAAAAAAGAGAGATGGTCCAGTATCGCTTTTGATGTCTTTAGGTGGATCTAATTTCTTGAAATCTGGATAAGGATATCCATGGATCAAGCTGATTCTGTATGGGGTACAAACCAGTACCTAAGTCCCACCAAATAATTATATAGACTTACCTATTATAATAAGTTATAGTGATTGGTGACAATATAGGCATTACAGGAAGTTTTCCTCTCGCATGTGAGTTGCATGGAATGTGTTGTAGCAAACATCAAGTGAGAAGTTTAGTTATCCTTTTCTTACTTGTGGAAAAGAAGAAGTACTCCATAAAGGAGAAATGTGCCAGCAACAACAATCCATCCAATGACAACCAAGCTGCAGATTTTAAATATCAAGCACTAAAATGAGACACATAAACAAATTCAAAAGAACAACTGTTGCCAACACAATAAGCCAACACAGTATGGAAGGCAAGTTCTTATTTTACTCACATGGATACAATAAATTTCCCAAAAATAGAGAATACTGCATATAAACACAACTGAAAGCATTAAACATGAAAGGTCGGAAGAGTCGATGCAGGATAAGTATAGACCAATGTGCATAAAGATTGCAAGGTAAGAAACTTTAATCAAGATAGGAAGATCAATATATGCTTATAAAATCCAACAAATGCCAAGAAGAGCATTACTGGGGCCACTATGATAAGAATAAGTCTCCTGCACAGAGATAATGGATAAATTTCATGAAGAACGCATCGTGCAACTATTTAAGGAATGTAAGATGCGCAAGATTTCAAGATGCTCTTACACAGTGTCTAAGGTTATTTGTATCTTATCCTTATTAGCATCTGTACGAGTTGCAAGAGCATTAGCAGAAGAATTAATCCTGGTTTGGATGTTATCACTTATCAATCTTAGTCTGCATTTCAGAAGGTAAGGAAATGTGATATTCTGAGCTGAAGCAAGATAACTGGAAACGTTTCTAAGGCTGTCTACAGTAAAATTCACCTGCTTCAGAACATATTCAAATGTATCTATAGTACTTCCATGAAATTTCCCTTGACCAGTATACAGAACCACACATCCAATGCTGAAACCACAAAAAGAAACATGTGAGTTCTGCAGAATCAGAGAATGGCCAATACCTTTTCTTTCATGATCCAGAGATTGGCCAATGAATGATTAAATATAGGCAAGTCATCCGCATGTTCTAGTTGAAGTCCTTGGGAATAAACATCAAACAAGATAATGCTTAATACCAAGATAATTCAGTTTTTTCCCGACTCTAATAGGATTACAAATGGCAAAACCCCTACCGAACTGCGTCCTACTCAAAATCAAGATCGAGCAAAAGAGAACGATAAACATGCATACTTGCATTGCCATAATGGTTCTTTCAGACAACAGCAATAACAGGTAAAGATGAGACATAGACATTCCGAAGATAACAAACCCGATAGCTTCAATAATAAACAATGGAACAGCCGTACAACCTACAGACTGCAGTTTGAACAATAACAACATTAGGTTATTACCAAAATAGGCTCAAGCCGAATCGCCGCATAACTAACAAGCAGAATAGATTCCAAAAAGTAGGATACCAACATAACCATTCTTTACAAAAAGTAAATGAAAAATTTTCATGAAGGAAGGAAATTACTTACAGCCCAATAATGGTTATCGCTGATATTCCAACCCCTTCCGGATCTCTTGAAACCATCAGTAGGATCTCTCCTGTATGTTCTTTTTGCAGCTAAGAAAAGGGTTGAATTCTCCATATATGATTCATTTGTTCCCACAGCATTTCTCTACCCATAACATCTATACTTCCACCAAAAAAAATCAAAAATCAAAAATTCTAAACAAAAAATTATATTTTGGCAACAATGTAAAGAACCCATATCTAGAAAACAAAGATAAAGACGAAAAAAAGTTTACCCTGGTGATGGAAGACTGAGAAACTCCATGAGAGACACATATTATGAGGAGAATGGTGAGAAATAGAAGGAAACTCGTTTGTAATCTAGAGCATATCATTACCTAAGAACAAGAACTCTGTATCTGAATCAGGGTTTTCAGGGTTTGTTTTTTTTTTTTTTGCTGGTTTTGGAGAGAAGATTTGTGGGAATACCTCTCTGTACTAGTATTTATTTGAAGGCTATTATTATTGTGGCGTCACTTAGTAGGTAGGACAAAAAAAGAGTTACTCATGATTAAGTTCAAAAATCTCTTATCTAAAATAATTTTATAGTGACTAAATTACCCTCATTTAGTTAGTGTTAACCATTTAACTAGATTAGCTAATCTAGTAGTATTAGTTACTCCATCCGTCTTAAAATAAGTGTCCTAATTGACTTTGTCAAAATAATAAGGATTTCCTATAAAAAGTCATGACTAAACCTCAACTAACTTATTTAATTTTAACTTATTACCAAAACTAAATAGAAGTATTAGGAATTCAATAACTACTCATAAATATTTTCATTTAAAAAAGGAATAACAATTAATATGAAAAAATATTGAATGGATTTTTTCCTTATATATGGTGATGGTATTTATGATTTGGAATTAAATTTATATTAAAAATGATTTTTTTTTGTAATGTTTATTGACATATTTTTCATTAAACTATATCAAATATACATTTTATTTTTTACAATTATAAAATTAATAAGATTAATATAGTAATAAACTTTTAAAAAATGATTTTGTAATTATAAAAAATAAAGGGTATATTTGATAGTTTAAGGGAAAAGTATGTCTATAAACAGAGCGGACAGATAAAAAAAGACAAACCAAAATAGAAATTATGACAGATAAAAAACGACAGAGGGAGTATTAAATTAGATTAATGATTATAATTCACAGTAAGACATAGAATTTATGTTTTGGTTTTTTGAAGGGAGAGTAAAAGGAAAAACAAGATTTTTTGAAAACCCTAGATTTTGAACCAAGTGAGAAATTTAAGGAGGGTGAATCCATATATGATTGAAAGACAAAATTTTACATACCTTTGATGGAGATCGTGATTCACTTAACCAAAGATTGGATTTTTTTTTTCCTTTTCAGAATGAATTACGGTTGGGTTTTTCCCTTCGTAATCAACCGTAAAACTAACTTACGGCTAGGTAATGATGAACTCCCAACCGTAACTTGGGTAAAAATGGGAACACCTAATTATAAACCATTTACGGTTAGGTTTTTGCTTTTTTGAAGCAAACCGTAAGTCTGACTTTTGAAAATTTACGGTTAGATTTTATTTGGGCCTAACCGTAGAATACTTATGATTTTAACTAGACCCAACCGTAACTCATGCGTCCTGCGTTAAATTTTAATTTTTGATCCTAAAATGGAGAAGGCAGTATATTCATTATCGAAGAAACAGATGGTGATGATCTTAGTAACTCCACGTGGCCCAACCAAACTCTTTTAATGATGGAAGAGCATTCTAGAGAATAAAAGAACAATCTTCCGTTCAAAGAAAATTCGATCAATTTTGACGAATCTTAAATGAATCGACCAACTCTAACAAGTTCTCGTTACATGAATATAAGTAGAGCTTTAAAATGAGTTGTAAATTTGTAATGCTGGTAGTGCTTTAGATTGCACATAATACGATCAAAACAAGTTACTAAAATATCATTGCATTCTCATATTACAATTACATCATATGATCAACAAGGTGCACATCAAGTCATCGACATAGTAGCTTAACTAGAAGAGGAGAAAAAATTCCATAGAGATGATAACGATGACATAAAAATATATTAGAAATAATCTTTAAATAAAGTCATAAAGAAAATACCAACTACCATAGAGACGAGAACCATGAATTACGATTAGGTTTTGGCTTGGTCGAAGCCAATCGTATAAAACTTAACTGTAATCGTGAATGTCTAAATTTACGGTTGGAAGTTTTTCAAACCCAACCGTAACACATTCAGAAGTTGAATTTACCCTATTTTTTTTCAAACTAAATCAAATCAATATAATTTGTTCTTGATTGGGACCTTCATTATTGATTGGAGGATGTCGTTAACGATGAAAAGTGTTCAATTGAAGAGACAAAAAAAAAAGGAAATGGAGATTCTTTTTCTACAGTTGAAGTCCTTGGGAAGATGCAGAGGAAGAGGAGAAGAAGTGAATTAATTTTGAAATAAAATTAGGTTAGGTTAGGTTTAGTTGTTAGGTTTTTATTTGATGAAGGGTTATTTAGACATTTTGCAACTGTCCTAGGACATCCCCTAACCATCTTTTTAATCACTATGAATCTATGTGAAGCGCTTCTATTGGAATGTGAAGTCCCAATAATAGGATTCATTTATTTTTATGAACAAAGTTATAGTTTCAAAATATGGAAACAGAAAGTAACGGCTTCAAAAACAAAAACAAAAAGTAACGGTGTTACGTGTGTCCCTCCGTTTCGCTTTCGATGATTCTCAGTTATGTCGTGTTCCAAAGTAAAGAGTGATTTTTTTAACAAAAAATGGGTCAAATGGACAAGAATCCAAAGTTTGAAATTAGACGAGACAATGAAGGACGTTAAGAAGATTTAGAGTGAACTAGTTTGATAGTTGAAGTCCGGGAACTTAATATGCATACCCGTATGCGTACCAACGTAAGTTCAAGTTCGGGAATTCAACTGAGTTTGGTTGAGTACGACAGTATGCGTACCCGTTCGCATACTGGCGAACCCAGACCAAGTCCAACTACTTAGGTATGCGTACCCGTTTGCATACTTGAGTGGGTTATGTTCTAAAATCGGTTTGTTCATGAATTAATACATTTATAAATTAAGGAATTCAATCTTTTGGAAACCGTGGCTATAATGTTCATGAATCGATTCGAGTGAATCAAAATCGATTTTGCTTCAATTGTATCTTGTATACTTATATGAGAATATAAACAATTGAACAACTTTATAATTACTTTTATTTGAGTCATTTGAACTAGTTATGATTAAGATGAATAAGGTTCATATATGAAAGTGTTCGTATTGATAACTTTGGTTAATTATTTTTGAACCAACCAAGTGTACACGTTTAGGTACGGTTACCCATATCTATATGAAGTCACTTTTCATTTGTGTGTAACAAGCTAAGTTCGATCTAACGGTTGAAAGATATTAGCTTCAGTCTAATCAGGTTTTCATCTAACGGTGAATATTGGATGATTTGTTACCAAGGTAATATTGATTTCAAACCCTGATTTAAAGACTATATAAGGGAGAATTCTAGAAACTGGGAAACCTAATCCATACACCTCCTTTGTTGTACTAGTTGCGACTAGAGTCGATTCTCCTTTAACCTAGGTTTTTCCTAATAACATTATAGGTTAACAACTTAAAGAGTTCATTAGTATTGTGAAGCCAGACCCAACTATTTTCTCTATAGTTGCATGTTCTGATCTTACTTTCTTCTCTAATATTTGCTTGAGATTTAATCTCCGATAGGTAAGATAAAAAGTATTCACAAACATCTTCGTCTCATCGTTTGTGATTCCACAATATCTTGTTTCGCTACCATATGATTAAGATTATTGTGCGATGATTGATAATACTAGGTTGTTCTTTGGTAATATAAGTCTGGTGTATAAATTGTTTCATGTTCACGTTGATTTATCAAAAGACGGAACAAAACTCATAGGTATTTCTATGGGAGACAGATTTATCTATTTAATAGACTTTTCTGTGTGATACAGTTTTGTTTATCAAGTCTTCGACTTTGGGTCATAGCAACTCTTAGTTGTTGGTGAGATAAGGTAAGGGAATCAAGTGCGTAGAATCCTGATGAGATTCAGAGGAGTAAGGAACGCGACTATACCTTAATCAGTCTTAAATTGTTTAGCGCTCAACTACATTCCAGTCCTAAGTTAACTTGCAATAGGCTAGTGTCTAGAGCGGCTTGATACAATGTGGTGTTCAAATCTGGACTAGGTCCCGAGGTTTTTCTACATTCCTCGTTAACAAAATTTATGGTGTCTTTGTTATTTCTTTTCCGCATTATATTTGTTTATATAATTGAAATATCACAGGTTGTGCATAGTTCAATCAATTAGATAATCCAACCTTTGGTTGTTGGTATAAATTTATTGACACTTGAACATTGGTATTTGGTACCGTTCAAGTTGTTTCACATAATAATCTGGCTCGCGGATTTCTATCTGTTTGATTTGTTGATTATATTGTGAAACAGAGATACAACTCTTAGATATATTTCCATTGATTGAGTCTGAATGTCTAGTTGAATCTCTTGGAATTATATTGGAGTTTGTCCATACAGATTGCTTAAACAAAATATTGGGTATGGACCGTGTGGTTGTCATACCCTCGCTTTTTTAATATCACGTAGTAAGAAATACTTAGCGCTCATCTAGGGGCTTTAAGATAAAAGAGTCCCCATTAATTCCTTACGCCTCTTAGTTTTGTTTATCAAGTCTTCGAATTTGGGTCGTAGCAACTCTTAGTTGTGGGTGAGATCAGGTAAGGGAATCAAGTGCGTAGAATCCTGCTGGGATTCAGAGGCGTAAGGAACGCGACTATACCTTGATCAGTCTCAGATTGTTTAGCACTCAACTATATTCCAGTCCGAAGTTAACTTGCAATAGGCTAGTGTCTATAGCGGCTTGATACAATGTGGTGTTCAAATCTGGACTAGGTCCCGAGGTTTTTCTGCATTCCTCGTTAACAAAATTTCTGGTGTCTGTGTTATTTCTTTTCCGCATTATATTTGTTTATATAATTGAAATATCACAGGTTGTGCGTAGTTCAATCAATTAGATAATCCAACCTTTGGTTGTTGGTATAAATTGATTGACACTTGAACATTGGTCTTTGGTATTGTTCAAGTTGTTTCACATAATAATCTGGCTCGCGGATTTCTATCTGTTTGATTTTTTGATTATATTGTGAAACAGAGATACAACTCTTAGATATATTTCCATTGATTGAGTCTGAATGTCTAGTTGAATCTCTTGGAATTATATTGGAGTTTGTCCATACAGATTGCTTAAACAAAATATTGGGTATGGACCGTGTGGTTGTCAGACCCTCGCTTTTTTAATATCACGTAGTAAGAAATACTTAGCGCTCATCTAGGGGCTTTAAGATAAAAGAGTCCCCATTAATTCCTTACGCCTCTTAGTTTTGTTTATCAAATCTTCGACTTTGGGTCGTAGCAACTCTTAGTTGTGGGTGAGATCAGGTAAGGGAATCAAGTGCGTAGAATCCTGCTGGGATTCAGAGGCTTAAGGAACGCGACTATACCTTGATCAGTCTCAGATTGTTTAGCGCTCAACTATATTCCAGTCCGAAGTTAACTTGCAATAGGCTAGTGTCTATAGCGGCTTGATACAATGTGGTGTTCAAATCTGGACTAGGTCCCGAGGTTTTTCTGCATTCCTCGTTAACAAAATTTCTGGTGTCTGTGTTATTTCTTTTCCGCATTATATTTGTTTATATAATTGAAATATCACAGGTTGTGCGTAGTTCAATCAATTAGATAATCCAACCTTTGGTTGTTGGTATAAATTGATTGACACTTGAACATTGGTCTTTGGTATTGTTCAAGTTGTTTCACATAATAATCTGGCTCGCGGATTTCTATCTGTTTGATTTGTTGATTATATTGTGAAACAGAGATACAACTCTTAGATATATTTCCATTGATTGAGTCTGAATTTCTAGTTGAATCTCTTGGAATTATATTGGAGTTTGTCCATACAGATTTCTTAAACAAAATATTGGGTATGGACCGTGTGGTTGTCAGACTCTCGCTTTTTTAATATCACGTAGTAAGAAATACTTAGCGCTTATCTAGGGGATTTAAGATAAAAGAGTCCCCATTAATTCCCCCCACCCCACCCACCCACACACGCGCACACACACACACACACAAACAAAGATATAGCAATTAAGCACAAGTTCATTTAAGAACTCTCCCACAATTGATGTCATTCTCAAGAGAACGACATGAGTGACCTTGCTTTATGAAAAAGAAGGATATTGTCGGACTTTAACAAATCACATGGATTTGTATCCTGCGAATCGACATAAAATAATCTCAACGCTAGTTAAATATAATTTTAATCGGTATAACTCAACATAGAAAATATTACGGAGTGTGTCAAGTAGTAAAAATACAGAAGTGTGATCACGATTAGATCGATACTGCGAGAAAATTCTCAATGAGTTTGTTCTATTTTTAGTTTATAAAAACATAATAGATTTAACTTCTGAGAATATACGAATATCAGCTCGAATCGCGAAAACGTAAAAGCACATATATTTCATAAGACTTTGCAATAAATTAAACCAATAATGATTAAATACTGCAAGTACTTCCATCATGTTATCTAAGAAACAAACTTGTAAGGAACATACAAGTTGATTTTCTCTTAGAAGGAAGAATCAATCTTTTCCGCTAGTATTTACACCAAGATTGGCTACCAAAAGCGTATAAAAATATTTCCTTGACAAAGAAGAAAATGTACATATATATAAATATATAACTCATTAAGAATCGTGCATCATATGTTCACATATAAACCAAGGAGGTCGTGAAAATTCAAGTAATAACCGGGTTCAATAACACTCAAGACTTAAACTATGAATGATGATCAAAAGAGATTTAATGATCAAAGTTATCTTAGAAGTGTTAGAGAGTGTTTTTCTAATGCCAAACATAATTATAGAAATAGTTTGTATGCATCTGAAAAATATTTGGAAGGATCCCGATCCTAAGTTACGAAAGAAATACCTAAAAGATAATTCATGAATATTGGCCCTCATGGTACACGTACCATTATGTGTACCATCTTTTTTTTTTAAAGTCCAGGAACTTTTTAGTATGTATACTAGTATGCATACCCCTTGATTCATGAAATTCAGAGTTTCCATGGTACACGTACATGTATGTGTACCCTCATGTCTATGTGGTCCCATTGTTATCCTCCATGGATCTCCAGCGCAATCTTTCTTATAGCTATCTCAGGTTTTTCTTCATTGTTCAGTCGTATAAAATGCATCTATAAATCTATTGTTCCATCTAGGATAGAATTTAGTGACAAGCCCCAACCCTGATATGGGTCTTGACGATACAGGGTTTAGTTAATTATGTACATTTCCCTAGTTGGTTTTACTGAACTTCATTATACTAAGTGTAACAAGTTTTCTTATTGTAATTTGGATATTTCTGCTTGTTGCGAAAGAGGAGTACCTCTCTGCTTTGACAGACCAAGGTGCTTTATCTAGAATTTCATACAAATTCATTCCTACCCATAGTTTTGATTTCTATCATCCTGTTGCTTCTTCCGCATCATAAAAAGAAAAAAATTCATCCTTTACCTCCTTGAAATCCATTTGCTCAGCTGAAAATATTTTTCCAAGCAAATCATTCGCCCACTCATTGGCGTCGATGGTCCATATCAAAATAGCTTAAAGAATTAAGGTGAGCTTCTCGAGTATATTATACACACAATTTGCAGGTGGCTAATCCGGATAAACATGTGTATGAGATAAACATGTACGTGGATGAATAATACCACTTAATATTTGTATGTCTCCATGTGGGAAAAACATGTAAATTAGTATGCATTCTTGATCATACCATCTATAAATAGGATCGCAATACTTAATTAAGAGAGCATGTAAGTAACTATTAAGAAATTCCAAACTTAGAAGTTAAACAAAATCCAAACTATGAACTCAACATATAAACTAATTAAAAGAGTATCAAGAACAATAATCTCGACCCAAACTATGATCCAAACTTAAAATTAAAACCGATAAAAACAATAACCTCGATCTCTTTACTTTCTTACCCATACATCTTCATTTTCTCTTTTTCTCTTATTCATCCGCTCCTTTCCGTTTACCATCACAATCCTTAGCTAAATGACCAGTTAACGCACACGTAAAGCATGATCTTTCTAAAACTTTTTCATATGTGCACATGCTAGATACATGATCCTTTTCACCACGGTTGTAACATATAATTACTCTTTTCTTGATGTTGTGTTTCTTGGAGGTTTTTGCTTTCTCTTCAGCGAAATAACAGAAACCAATCCCTGAAGGTAGATTCCTCTTGGTAAAAATTTTAAACATCCAATCATCTTTTAACATCTTACGAGCCTCATCACCACCAACTTCAGTTCCAACCTTCAAAACTCTTCCTTTGTGGGAGAGACGGTCTGCTACAAAATTGGACTGACGTCTCACCCTGTTGATGGTGGAATTCTATTCAGGGCTAAAATTGTAAAAGACAAATTCTAAGCTGACGTCCTGAAAGGGATAAAGCCTTCATACGGTGAATATTCTCACCATATTAATTCATTGGAGCATGTGCAACCATCCCTGAGAATTAAAACCTACCCAGAGCGGAGCATGTAGCAACCATCTCGATTTTCTGTAGGTTTGCAGCATTACAATTAATGCCCTACTCAAAGCCTTATGTTCGACATGCAAACACCCGTAGGCTACCTGATGGAGGGTTATATTAGCCCCGTTGAACGCATGCAAGACTACCCATGTTAGTCTCACCTGCTGAAAACAAACTCAAAAATAGACCTCATCCGTCTAACTTCGCAGGCATGGTTGGACGGCCTAGATCACGTGCGGGACCGAGTAACGCGCACGCATATGCTCACCACCGGTCTACCTTCCTAATGGTGCAAACGGCTTCACCATAGGAGCCATGGGCGTCGAGATGCGCTAGCATGAATCTGCGGCTCACAAACCCTAAAATTAGGGTTTGCTTACAGGTTGCGACCAAGAAACTTTGGGCATGCGCGCACTAACGATTTCGAAGCACAGCTGCTGGCCGATGACACCCGTGTACTCACCATGGGACCAGCTACATGGCAAGCCAATCGGCCACGGTCGGTTGCAGACCAGCCATCTCAAAATTCGTGCCCAAAGACAGCATGCGAGATCCCATCTAATCTCGGCCATCCGTCATCGCAGGCTAGAACGGGCGACCCAGATTGCTCCGATTGACTTCCAGCTGGCGTGGACGTGTAGAGTAGCGTCCCACCTACATGCAGGGACAATCGGCCACTCCATGCACGCCTCCCAAGGTATAAAACCATTAGGGTGAAAGAGGAAGCTCGCAAGCCTTCCAAACCCTAATCCAACGGTTATTCCTCCATCAATCTCGTCCGTCCAAGTTCGCATGCTTGGATAAATAGCCTAGGAAGGGAGTTAGGTGGCAAAAAAGGTATCACCGTGATCACCATCCTCCACACTTCCCCATGGCATAACCGGTCAAGGTGGGTCCCGCTCATGCGACCTCCGAACAATGCCTGAACATATCTAGTTGAGTCACTTCAACTTGCAATCTTTTCATCAAGGTTGTGTAGGCTTCAAATATGTTAAGCATATTTAATGCACCACATGCATACAATATGCGCCTACAAACAACTTGATTATTTTACCTAGCACCGTTTGCTACCTTATGTGGGTCCCACGACTCACTCGAGACGTTAATCACGTCACAACTGGGGGATACAAACTGGGGTATTGGTATGGCGGTTTACAGCGTGCAGCGTGCAACACGCCATCACAAGATCGTGTCATGGAAACATGGGCGGTTAGCGATGATAGGAGAAGTGGGCAAGCAACCGTGTGACACTAACACACAACTCCACTTCCTCCATCACTCCACTTCCTCCACTTTCCCACGAGAGATGTGATGAAGGCTTATCGACTTGTATAAATAGGTTCTCCTCCCTATTTCCAACGACACAGAAAAACCGAGTGTTAATACCATCGTATTCAACACCCAGAGCCTGCATGCAACATTTTCTAGCTTGCTCAACCTTCTGTTAACAAGTCATCAAATAGCCTTCACCTTTATACTCTCAACACCTTCTTCGCTTTCCTCCCTAAGATCAACCTCACATCCTTCACCTGTGACCGAAACAAATCTGGAACGGACGTGTCTTCGGTTTAGGCCAGAATTGTACAGATTATCTCTCGAATCAAAAGTGCTCATCGTGCAGCACATTTGTTGAAGGTTTAAATTCACTTCTCATCCACACACACCCAAAATTACCTAAACCTTCAGAAGTAGTTTTCTCCCACAAACAATTGGCGACCACAGTGGGAGGTTAATCTATTGGTTGTGAAGTCGATCTCTTCAATACCATTTCAATTTTCAAGAATGGTGGATCTTAGATCTGGATCAGAAACCAATCCCGAGGGAGGTAGAGCCGACAACACTTCTAGTGCTGATATCCTAATTACTGGTGTCACTATACAACCCGCCAGTACAACCAACGTGTCCCGTGGAGTTGCGTCTTCTACCATCAGTACCAGCGGAGCAGGAGTGGACATTCCAGTAGGTGTGACACCTCCCATTACAAGAGCTAGAGCGGATGCAAATCCAGGCATTTCCTCAAGCATGATACCTCCGTCCGTCACCAGAACGACTACTACTCCCCCTTCAGGACGAGGATCTAGAGGACCCAAAGGAGGACAACCTCCTATCACCATGGTGGACTTGATGGAGAGACAAGAAACCCTCGCTAAAGCTCAGGCAGACATGGCAACCACTCATAAGGAGGTACTCACCATCCTTAAAACATTAACTGATCGATTACCGCAAGAGTCGAAACAGCCCCAAGGGCCAACAAGAAATACGTTCATCACACCTGGAGAAGGTGCCTCAGTTACGCAAGCCTACTTGAACGAAGAGTCTTATGCTGCTGACCACGCAAGAGAAAGGGACCAGGAGCGTCTCAGGGAAAGGAGCCGATCATCCAACTTTATTACACGTGAAGATCTGGAGAGACTCCTCCAAAATCGTGGCAAAGAAAATCCCATGGACGCGCATCGACACCAGCCTCCATATCCACAAGACGTGCAGCGGATTCTTCTTCCCAGGGGATACACCTCCCCTCAATTCACCCTTTACGATGGTACCGGTAATGCTCGTGAACACGTCTCTCAATTTTTAGAATCCTTAGGAGAACACGAATATAATCACGTTCTCCGCCTGAAGGAATTCTCCAAATCACTTACGGGGAGAGCCTATACGTGGTACAACAACGTCGCACCCGAAAACATATCCAATTGGAGTGAGATGGTTAGCACGTTCTACAAGAAGTACTTATTTGTATCTGAGCAAGTTACTTTCTTAGACCTGGGGAGAATATCCCAACGGAACAAAGAACATCCAAATGATTTTGTCAAAAGGTTCAGAACACAAGCGTTAGACTGCCATGAACCAAATTTCACAGAACGACAGCTGGTGGAATTATGCATCAACGGAATGATACCCATATATCGCGCCCTGCTGGAAAACTTGGGATTCCAGACGTTCTCAGAGCTCCATGAAGCATCCAAACGTTCATCCACTACCGCCCCAGCATTATTGGAAAGAAACAGGATCGTTCGGAGCGACGATTCACGAGATAATCGGGGAAACATGCACCTCATCAACAAGCAGTATAATACTGGCCCTTCTATCAGTGTAGTAAGCGAAGGCGGAAAGTGAAAATCTCTAGCAGCGGCAGAACAACTACCCAAGCGTGCGGATTAAACGCATAAAGCTTCGCCTCGAAAGGGAACATGCAAAAATCCTGCGCAGAGCACCGAAGACACATGATTCCTGTTTCCGATAAATAAAGTAATGGAACTCTTGGAGGCATGGATTCAGGATGATGCTATCAAGCTACCTCCTATCAGACATCCACCAACTGAGAAAGACATGGCAGACCCTAAGTACTGCTGTTATCATAGGTTTGTCCACCACCCAACTAAGGATTGCAACAAGTTGAAAGAAATCTTCAGGGAAAAGATAGCAGCAGGAGAGCTTCAATTGGGAAATGAAGGAGTTCACAGAGACCCTCTTCCTGTCCGAAGTTTCATGATCTCTGGAGACTCTATGCGCGAGATTGCTCAATCCATGATGGAACACCTGTGTGAAATATTGTACCTTTCCAAGGTACAATGTCAAGATATATTCATGGCCCTCAAATGTATTGTGTCACGCAGGCGCTTGTACCCAGAAAAAGAAGTTGTTCCAGCATCTCAAGCCTCCTTGGAAGATAGCGCCAACAAAGGAAACTGGGGACTTTTGACCGTTGCCCATTTGAAAGATGTCAAGTTCGATAGCACATTAATCGATATAGCTTCTGAATTCAACATCGTTACTATCAAGACCCCGCAAGCTGCGAAAATCTCAAAGCAGGAGGCTACCCGTGGTCCGACTGTGACCAAGAGCCCAACAGGAGAGTTTGTGGATGTCTATGGATACATTGACCTTGATGTCAAGATCGATAACACTCCAACAAAAGCCAGATTCCATATAATTAAGGAACATCCGGATTACGACATGATTATGGGGCGCCCGTGGGTACACAAGGCGCATTCCTTACCAATCTCAGTACCTGGAAGAATCTCCAACAAGCCAGCTCTGATGATTTCCAACAAACCTTGGAGACTCTAAGACTGCCTGTTGCCTCCATACCAACAACTCACAAGCATAACGAAAATCCCTAGTGAAAGCCCTTCGTCCTACGTCAAGAGATTCCGAGCCCAAGTAAGTCTCATTGAACAACCCTCTTTGCAAGTAGTGGATGATTGTCTTGTTGGACCACATGGGACTATTTTACCTGACTGGCGGGCCACCACCAAGAGATATGAATTGAGTGCTGGCCCCTTTAAGCGCTTCACCAAAAGTTTGGAAGCAGTCAAGAACGACACGTGTCAGAAGCAAGCTGGTATACCAAGTCCAAATCCGTTTCAAATCGGAGATATGGTAGCAAAGGTAACCACGTTCCAAGTTGGAAACATGGCAGTAAAAATAACTGCCCAGACTGATATGCCTGCAAAGGAGGAAGAAGTATTCTTAGTGGCAGATGTTATCTTGGGCGGTTACTGCAAGATCATCAATGCATACAAACTCGAAGGTGTGGTTGTTCACTCACGATGGCTCAAGCCCTACCTCACTTGAACACATGACATACCTTCTCCCACGTGGTAAACATGTATTTACTCTGGCTTTAGTTATTTTTGTATGCAAATTGTCACCATCTCATGCCTACCCTACAATAGTGTAACCATTGCATGCTAGGCAGGGGACTTAATGTTGATGGTGGAATTCTATTCAGGGCTAAAATTGTAAAAGACAAATTTTAAGATGACGTCTTGCAAGAGATAAATCCTTCATACGGTGAATATTCTCACCATATTAATTCATTGGAGAATGTGCAACCATCCCTGAGAATTAAAACCTACCCAGAGCGGAGCATGTAGCAACCATCCCGATTTTCTGTAGGTTTGCAACATTACAATTAATGCCCTACTCAAAGCCTTGTGTTCGACATGCAAACACCCGTAGGCTACCTAACGGCGGGTTATATTAGCCCCGTTGAACGCATGCAAGACTACCCATGTTAGTCTCACCTGCTGAAAACAAACTCAAAAATAGACTTCATCCGTCCAACTTCGCAGGCATGGTTGGACGTCCTAGATCACGCGCGGGACCGAGTAGCGTGCACGCACATGCTCACCACTGGTCTACCTTCCTAATGGTGCAAACGGCTTCACCATAGGATCCATGGGCATCGAGATGCGCTAGCATGAAGCTGCGGCTCACAAACCCTAAAATTAGGGTTTGCTTACAGGTTGCGACCAAGCAACTTTGGGCATGCACGTACTAACGATTTCGAAGCATAGCTGCTGGCCGAAGATTCCTTTGTACTCACCATGGGACCGGCTACACGGCCAGCCAATCGGCCACGGTCGGTTGCAGACCAGCCATCTCAAAATTCGTTCCCAAAGACAGCATGCGAGATCCCATCTAATCTCGGCCATCCGTCATCGCAGGCTAGAACGGGCGACCCAGATTGCTCCGATTGACTTCCAGCTGGCGTGGACGTGTAGAGTAGCGTCCCACCTACATGCAAGGACAATCGGCCACTCCATGCACGCCTCCCAAGGTATAAAACCATTAGGGTGAAAGAGGAAGCTCGCAAGCCTTCCAAACCCTAATCCAACGGTTATTCCTCCATCAATCTCGTCCGTCCAAGTTCGCATGCTTGGATAAATAGCCTAGGAAGGGAGTTAGGTGGCAAAAAAGGTATCACCGTGATCACCATCCTCCATACTTCCCCATGGCATAACCGGCCAAGGTGGGTCCCGCTCATGCGACCTCCGAACAACGCCTGAACATAGCTAGTTGAGTCACTTCAACTTGCAATATTTTCATCAAGGTTGTGTAGGCTTCAAATATGTTAAGCATATTTAATGCACCGCATGCATACAATATGCGCCTACAAACAACTTGATTATTTTACCTAGCACCGTTTGCTACCTTTTGTGGGTCCCACGACTCACTCGAGACGTTAATCACGTCACAACTTGGGGATACAAACTGGGGTATTGGTATGGCGGTTTACAGCGTGCAACACGCCATCACAAGATCGTGTCAGGGAAACATGGGCGGTTAGCGATGATAGGAGAAGTGGGAAAGAAACCGTGTGACACTAACACACAACTCCACTTCCTCCATCACTCCACTTCCTCCACTTTCCCACGAGAGACGTGATGAAGGCTTATCGACTTGTATAAATAGGTTCTCCTCCCTATTTCCAACGACACAGAAATACCGAGTGTTAATACCATCGTATTCAACACCCAGAGCCTGCCTGCAACATTTGCTAGCCTGCTCAACCTTCTGTTAACAAGTCATCAAATAGCCTTCACCTTCATACTCTCAACACCTTCTTCGCTTCCCTCCCTAAGATCAACCTCACATCCTTCACCTGTGACCAAAACAAATCTGGAACGGCCGTGTCTTCGGTTTAGGCCAAAATTGTACAGATTATCTCTCGAATCAAAAGTGCTCATCGTGCAGCACATTTGTTGAAGTTTTAAATTCACTTCTCATCCACACACACCCAAAATTACCTAAACCTGCAGAAGTAGTTTTCTCCCACAAACACACCCATTTAAACCTCAAGTTACCCTATTGATGCTTTTCTTTTTCAATAACTTTGATACGCTTATAAGGTTCTCATATTGTTCAGTATGCCTAAATCTATCATACGGCTTTGAGCTATTAAGAACATTGATCGCCAACTTTTTATCACCTCGAGCCTCTAGAACCGGACACTGTGTAGGATCCACATTCTTTATCATCTTAGAATAAGCAAAAAATTCAATAAAGCATGGTGAGTTTCCTTCACAAGGATCGGTAGCCCTACCAAATCCATAATTCACACGAGTTCCTTGAAAGTTCCTTATAATATAGCCATGAGAAAATGAGTTTGTACCTACTATGCCCGAAGCATCAAAATTCCCAATGAATTCTCCTTCCTTCTCGATCACCTCAAAAACCTCTCTGCTAGGTTTGGTTTCATCAGTAATTTTCGTAGTTAGTTTTTTAGGTTTCGTTTCATCAGTGAGTCATCTGTTTTCATGTGTTTGTACCATTAATTAGGTTTATGTTTCATTTGTTTTCAATTGATTCACAGTTCAATTTTAAAATTTCTATTGGTGTGTTTACTTGATGTCTGTGTTGGAAATATGTTCTTTAAAACAAAATTTTATTTTCAATTATTATTTTTTATTAAAGTTCTTTTTCATAATCTTAAATGATACTCATAAAAGAAATTTATTTTTGTCATAAATCCCTTGAACGATTCAGGTTACAAGAGTAATGGTTTATATTAAACCATATTAGAGCATGATTACATAATTTTAATTATACCGTTATCAAAATTTTGTCATCAAAATTTAATTTTAGTTATCGAATGAACATAATTTTAATTATGAAATTATTTGATATGTTTGCATTAAATAAAGTCTTACAACACGACATTGCAAGAATACCAAATATTATTAACAATGCTTTTCAAGCTAAGTTAATGTGAATTGTGGATAAGCTGAGAGGTGGTATATATTGGTGTTTTACACCATATTTGTTTTGATAGGTTCTGGTTCAAAAGTTGAATTGAGTCATTTGAAAGAAAGTGGTGTTGAGTTATAGTCACATCTCTAGGATTCTTTGTATTTGTATGGTCTCAAAAGTTTGCTCCGGGTAGAACTATCTTGTTAAAAATATTCATACAACCAAAATGAGAAAGAATCTAGTTTTCGCTTATCTTGTTTTTAACAAGATTAAGATTAAATTTTTTGTTGAACTTGATCATCAATACTACAATAGAAGTGTTATCAATGGAATATTTGAACCAAATATTGTATTATTTATATGATATGACTGAAGCTTTGATTGCTTGAAATATGTGATTTTATTTTACTTCTACGAATTTTTTGAGTTAGTGAAGACTATGAGGATATTTTGTTTTCCTCTAAACTTTCTAATAATTGCTTGAGTAACATGTATCTAATTTTACCCAACTCACCAAAACATGTAGACTCCCAATCTTGCTAGTTTGCAGATGAAATAAAATGTTTGAGAATTTTATAAGATTTTTTTTTTTTTTGGTGTTTCACGTAATCTAACTTGGTGAGTAAAACTGACCCTTTCAGTAGTTATGCAATGTTGTCTTCACGAAAAAAGTTTCTTTATTCGTCCTCTATATTGTGCCAAAAGGATTTTGAAATTGGATCATTACTTTATTAGTTATGAGAAAGAACGCATAGCGCGTCGGATATGAATCTAGAAAAAATATT
This sequence comes from Papaver bracteatum, assembly GCA_023529315.1. Classification (NCBI taxonomy): domain Eukaryota; kingdom Viridiplantae; phylum Streptophyta; class Magnoliopsida; order Ranunculales; family Papaveraceae; genus Papaver; species Papaver bracteatum. The sequence continues at coordinate 1,274,920 of JAJJWX010000650.1, forward strand.
TATGCTTAGAAAAATTATTCCAATTTTGATATGAACAGGGATTTTTTTTTTCTAGTTTCTGAATTAGTATTAAATACGAAAATCCGACATCTAACGAAGTCTATAGAAATTTTTATATGAGCGTGAGCAGAAATGCAATTTGCATAAGTAATTTCTTAATTTTAGATCTTTTGGTGTTGATTTGAAATTTCCTTTTGAGTCGATAAATAGTGTGGGTTCTTTACCCTATGTATGTTTGAACACTAAACTTAGATTAAAGAGATATCTAGAAATGGAGATCGCATGATCATTTATAATGAATTTTGACATACGTGAGTAATAATACTAAATAGAACTTTACTCTTTGTTTGAGATACTTAGATCTTTGTAACTTAAATATTTGTAGAAAGGTTTAAAAGAGCCAACTGTTTTATTTTGACAAACATAGAACAAGGATGTTTAATTTTTATACTTGCTTTCATGTCACTGGATTTGCATTCTTGGTTGTTGATACTTTTTCTACGATGCGTGATTTGGTATGTATCATATGTAGAAAAAAATAATATTAAATGAGTTAAATGATGAATCTATGTAAACCAATCATGAAACTTTGTAGTTCCCATAAGAACGAAATGCATATAAGTTAATTCAAATAGTTTCAAAATTGATTAGGGTGACAAACGCATAAGATTATTTGTTATATATGCATAAGTGATTCGTTGAATTTGTATTCTAACTCATACGATGTTAATGGAACTAAGAACATGCTTAGTTTATTATTTGACAAGAAAGATTTGGATGAAGATAGTGTAAATTATTGTATTTATATTTCTTTTTGAGTCTCCACTACATTGAAAAATATTTGTAAAGAAATAGAAAATATAGCCTTTATAAACTAGTTTTCACTCATTTGATTCTAGTATTGTAGTGCTTGTGAATGCGTGTGACTGAACTAGAAAAAAAAATGAGTATGGTAGCATGAGATTGATTTTTTCTACGTGATGGACTGTATGTGTATTATTTTTGTAGTGGGGGTTACATATATGCAGATTTACTAATAATCCATATATGGATAATTAGTAAAACATTGAGAAGGTTATGAGGTGTCTGAAAATAACCTTAAACCTAGAAATACAATATCTAAAAATGTTTACCGTAATCCTTTAAGGATATCGCGATGCTGATTGAGATATCCTCTCAAATGAATCCTCCAAGGGATAGAGTAATTCAGTTCTCTACTAGATAGAGGAATACCAGACATATTAATCCAATGCAATAGTGTCGCGGCTATATATTGCAAGAGTTGAGAACCGTTAATTACAACGGTATAGTCGACATATATGGTGATTGAAAGGCATTTTTTGATGCTATAAGAATGTATTATATATGGTCTGAAAAGAATTATCGTTGATCCTTTGATGAAAGGATTAATAAGAAGGTGTGAATACATCTTATGGGATGATGTTTATGCATATTGATAATTGAGTTATTTGTGATGGATACCCACCTAGAAATAAGTTCAAAGGGAATAAAGATTCACAAATGATACAAACATAGTTGTTCGTGATGGACACCCAACCTATAACTCAAGATTCCATAAGTAGGTTCAAAATTTAATCCCTAGATATGAATGGATATCCCAAAATGAAGGTTCAAATGGGGCTAAGTCACGGATAATATATGTAAACACAGAATCATGTTTTAGAGAATTCATCCCACGACATGATATCCTGAAGCGAGTTAAGGTTGAGTTTTTATTTCTAAAACTCTTAATGATATTTATATCTTTATTTCGAGTGGGGTACTTAGCTATAAGAGTACTCTTGATAAACTCACTTATATGGATGTGAGAGTGTAGCCGCAATCTATGAGAATATGGCAGTTCTCTAGATCATTCATTAAACCGGGATTCAAGCACAGGGCTGTAATATGCTGACTTTAGACTTTACACTAGTATAGTTGTGTGTAAACTCCAGTGCAGCTACGCAAGGAACTTAACAATAATGGCTAGTATCCTCCATCATGTAAACTCCAAGACCTCTATCTTTCATCGGTAGGGTAGCAATATGTTGTTGAATAGGACCGAAGCCTGAGCCATACCCAGTAATTATATGTATAAAGAAAATAAACAAATGTTTATCAAATAATGGCTTAGCCTGATCTAACGCGAGGGGATTAGTGGTACACATGGAAAAATATAGCCTCGACACACCAGTACAGCTACGCAGAAGAAGCTGCTCGCTTTGAGGATTTTGCAACTTCTTGACAGCGTTCATTAGACTGATAGTATTTTCCACTCTAGCTAGAACCAGGTCCCTGCGAAAATCAAGATCAAGACTGACTGGACCTCCCAACAACTTGACCCCTAAGGTAGGCACACCGATCTCATCAGGAAACAAGTTGACTGTTCTAGGATTCACAACCGGCTAAAAGATATCAGTTTACTAAATATTTTGATGAAGACCTCTTCTACTACCACCTTCAGATTGAATAATGCTCAGTGCTTTGGCCACTTCCAAAGTATCCCTAACCAACATACCATTATCCAAACCACACGTGAAAATTGAGCTTGCATTGTGAGGCAATCACACACACAATAGGGTGAAGAGTTAGTGCAACTAACAAGGGACCTACATGGTTACCTTGTTGAACCCCCAAAGCTGAAGATAACGTGAATTCATTATAGTAAACTATGGTAGGCTTAGCATAAAAAAACTCCACCCACTTGGCGATGCTTGGACAGTTGTTCCACACTTCCCTAATCAGCATATACCTTCCACTAAATTGAAAGTATTAGAAAAATCAACTAACATCATGGTCATATCGCCTTGCATCCCTTTCAACTCAAGCAATCTATTTTCCGAATGTAAAATGACTTCAACTCCGCAGGGCATGCCCACACCAAATTTATAATCTCCCAAATAATTTGCCATCTTCTTGCCAACAGAAGAAGCAACAAGCTTATAACACAACCTCCTCCAAATCGTACTAACTGCGATAGGCCTTAACCCATCCCCAGGCTTAAGAAGTGGAGTTAAATGAAACTAGCAACAAATTCCCCTACAACTGTTGGACATTGTACATCCAACCATAAGTTTACAACTCCTGATATAAAAGTTAAAAGGTCCTCGATGATAGCGATAGCAACATCACTAAGTGATGATCTCTCAACCCATCTCTGCCGCATGACGTTCCTCTAGGAAAATTACTAATTGCACCCCAAGACACCATTAATATGCACGTGAACAGCAACTGCACTGACAGACCCTGAAGGTATGCATGGCTATGGAGCACAAGGGTGTTTAAGCCTCAATTCATGAAGCGTATCAGGTGTAGATGGTGCAACACTGTTGGAGGAGAGAACATGTATGGCAGCTGTATAATGGCCTGAACTCAACTTTCTTCTACAAGCCTGCATGTTAGTTTATTTTTTTTCCTTTTTGTTGTGACTAGCTTGGCTCTATTGTTGTCCCGATGGAGCAAACAACTTAAGAGCTAAGTTAAGACATCCATTAGGTTCCCTCCACTGTGATAAAGCTTGATTGATACTAGCAGCCTGTAACCTATTCATATTACCTGACCTTTCTTCATTATCACTTTTAGGAATATATAAATTTAAGTTACAGATAGGCAAGAGAAATAACTGAATCCAAGAAGTAAAGTTCGATGGCTTAGCTAATAACCTGTCCAATGCAGCCTTCAATGTTCTGGAGAAGTTTTGGTCTACACGCTGGGGGAATGCTAGAAGTTGTAGTGATTTGTTTATGTAACAAGGGCGCCAAACATGAACTGGATATAAAGATTAATACAGAGGGGGTGACCAAGAGCGCCCACCTGGGTTTTGCAGGTGTGGGTTTCATTTTTCTGAGGCACATATGATGATGGTCTTATCCCAACCTTTAGGAATTTTGACTGCCTTAACCGCAAAAACATGGGCTCTGCTTTTGGCATCCAGAATAAAAACGGAAAGGCAATGACCAAAAGTCCTCTTTGAGACGGATTCAAAGAACCTCTTTCGCTTCATCACCTCTCCCACTATACCCCTTTAATACATGTCAGGGATAGTCGATGAAATAAACAATAGATTACGATAAGCTGCTATCCAAGACCACTACAAATAAGGAAATCAGGCAACAGATGAAAGTCAAATAGAAAATTTATCAAATAAAATTTAGGACCATGCAATCCCGAATTGTATTAGTTAAATTATTTTTCATGACTATGTGAGTACCACATATCCGTATGAAATTGTAACCTACATGCTTCCAAAAAAAAAAAAAAAAACTATTCACAGGGCATATGGCTTAAACACTTCATGGTCCCATAAAAATAAAGGTGCCCAAATAAATCATTCTAAAGTAATACAAGTATATTTTGGGCCATGTGATTCCATGCTATGGATGTGCCATTAGGTCAGAAACTACTGTCAACCCCATTTTTAAGATTTTCTTCACTGTGAAACCCACAATCGAAAATCTTCAAACGCGCACCCATTTTTGAGAAAAAAGTTTCTCTGACACCCATATTATTTATAATTAGTTTTCTCCTCTCAATTCTTCTTCCTCTGGTATTCTTTTATTTTTCGATTTCTTTCTTCCTTCGTCTTCTGTCTTTTAATCAAGGAAGAATGCTTTTGTTCGATCAACATAAACCGATTTCGATCAATCGCTGAATAACATCGATTTTCATATGTGTTTTGCTTTTGAAATCCTTACAGTGATTGATATCAGATTTTTTTTTGTAAATTCTTTTGAGATCTGATTGATGTGGATCGAGAAGGAAACTAGATTCTGGTTCGCTCGTGTGTGAGTACAAGCTTTGGTGGTTCATAAACACTTGATTTGGATAACTAGGTTTATGTTCCTGATGTGTAAGATGTTTTGTATATATGTATATGGTTGTACTAGGGAATTCTTGATATGGATCTATTCTTTATTAGCGACTTCAAGAAGGATGTGGGTTTTATGCTGGTATTGATAACAATTTCAGGGTAAGCGACTTTTTTTTTCTTCCAATTTAACTGAAGTAAGATTACGACTACAATATTTTTTTGTGTATTCCCACTCACTACCGTAGATGTTCTTAGTACATCATGGTGTGTTCACTCTGGAAACCCTTCTTCGTGGTGATTGTATCATGTTTTACGATAAATAAAGATGGAGGATGTCTCTTCTTAATGCTCCTCATTAGTTTAATTTTTTTCTCTATTACTCGGTTGATCAATTTTTCTTATTTGTGGGTTCAAAAAAATGAAAGGTTCCTTCCAGTCCAAATAAAATACTTCAAAAGTCAGTTGAAGGGATACTCTTGGTACAAATATTGTTATCTTTTTATATTTCCCTCTGGTCTAATTAGGAGATAGTATAAGTAGTTTTCCTTTTGGTAAGAGTTGTACTTAATCCAACTACTGGGAGTCAAGGATTTTGTTCTATTTTATTTGATTTTATTTTCTTGCTAACAATCTTTGCTTTTTTTAGTCATCAGATGATTTTCCCGATCAGCCGTAGACTTGAGCAATTCAAAAGCCCTACATTCTTCAAGTTCTTGAAACATTGTTTGAAGATGATGGAAACATCATTTTGCTGCATGCATGTCTTTTTCAAAGGACATGCCTGAGAAGACTGGTTGAACTGTATTGGAGAAGTACTTAGCAAATGGAAACCTCTCTTTGACAAATGTGGGCTTATCTTGATTTTGTGCGCAAGCTGCTAAAAACTGTTCCCACCGTGAGTAGACATGAAGAAACCAAAAGTAGCAGTTTCACATGTGTATCCCACATCTTCTGGCAGTTGAAGTGATCTGGAAAGCCATTCTACTTCAGCAAGAAGCTCTAATCGTCGAGCAAATGAATTGATGAATGGAGCAGTGAAGTGAGTTAGGAATGGTGGTGTTGCTGTTGGTTTGCAATGAGTGTGTGCATAACGGATGTTTGTTGGTTGGGAAGTTCCGGATGTATTGATGTTGGTGTTGGTCATAATGGTTGAATAATTTGTTATGCAGCTATGAAAGTGGTTGCATAACTTGTTATGCATCTACAAAAGTTGTTGCATACCTTGTTATGCAGTCCAGAGAATGGTTGCATAACACGTTATGCAGCTAATTTTTCGTTAGTATTGAAACCAACAAAAAAAAAGTTGTATAACTTGTCATGTAAAAAAAAAGTTGTATAACTTGTCATGTACCTACAATAATATCTGCATAACATGTTATCCAGTCGAGAAAATGGATGCATAAAGCATTATGCAACCATATTTTTGTAAGCACTGAATTAAAAAAATTGATGCATAATCTTTTATGCATCCAAGGAAATGGATGCATAAAATGTTATGCATAAATTAATAGATGCATGAACCAAAATATGGTTGCATAACGTGTTATGCATCTTTTGTTGTGTCTGCATAATGTGTTATGCATATTTTTTGGAGGCTGTATAACGAATATGTAATTAGTTTTCGAAAATTTTCCCTAAAACGATGATCACGTCCGATTATTTCGTAAAAAACAAGAATTTGATATTGTTGTTTGTACTCGTTCTGCAGCTCTCTTTAAAAGATTTCCAACGATATAAAATTTGTAAAATTCCAAGGCGCGATTTTTTAGATATGTTATATCCAAGTTGCGTTGCCAATAATACCCCTGAAAAATTAGGATGCATAACCGATTATGCAGTCATTGTTCAAAATTATAAACCCAACAATTTTCAGGAATATAAATGATAAGGTTCGACTTGTATTCTACTTATTTAAAAAGCCGAACCATGTATTTCCAAAAGGTTTGGCGCTTACGAATTTCACAATATAAGACGAACCTTTAAAAAAAAATCTTCCAAAAGTTTCAGTGTAGGGTTCGGTTGCTTATGACAATTTAAAACAAGACGAACTATGGTCTAGAAAGTATGTTAGGCTCCTAATCATAACACTTTCAGCTAGCCGAACCTTAGTGAAAAAACACAAACTTTTTATGATATTAAGCTACAAAAGTGAGATTAAACATAAGATAAAAGTGTACCTGTGTATTAGAAGCATTGGGTTCCTCATATTTGTATTCATCATCTAGATTTGGCTCATAAAAATCATCACCTTGAGTTTGAGTTTGAGTTTGTGCTTGTGCTTGAGTTTGTGTAAAATCATTCTCATAATCTAAGAAATCAGCCATTTCCGGATCATTGTTGTAATTGATATGTATTTTCTTAGGTTTTTCAGATGAAGATTGACCCTCCTCATCCATTGAATCAAATACAAGCTTTTTTCTCACTTTCCCCTTCTAATTCTCCAAAAAAACCTAACTTTTTTTTCTTACTCAAAATTTTTCATCTACACAAATTTATAACTAAATAATCTTAATCACTAATCATAATTTTTATAACTAATCATTAGTATTAACTAGTACGACCATTTCCACGGTGGGAGGGCCGACCGAAGAAGAATCTGAAGATGGGGTTTGTCTGCGACTACTTTCGTCCCGTTTAAGAAAAGGTGATACTTTCATCCCGTTTCCGAAAAAGTGATACTTTCGCCCCGTTTCGGAAAAAAAATGATACTTTCTCCCCGTTTCGGAAAAAGTGATACTTTCTCCATGTTTCAGAAAAAGAGCGAAAGTATCATTTTTTCTGAAACATTGATCACTTTTTCTGAAACAGAGCGAAAGTATCATTTTTTCCGAAACCGAGCGAAAGTATCACTTTTCCCGAAACAGAGTGAAAGTATCACTTTTCCTGAAATGGGATGTGAAAGTATCACATTTTCTTAAACAAAAAATTAATCGATCCATAAACCAAAATATGGTCGCATGATGTGTTATGCATCCTTTGTGGTGGTTTGCATAATGGCTATGCATTCAATTTTCGAGAATTATGCCTAAAATGAAAGTATCATTTTTCTTGAAACGGAGGAGTACATCGTTTTATTAGTTGCAATGGAAAATTAGTTGATGAATAAACCAAAATTTTGTTACATAAACTATTATGTATCCTTTATGGCGGTTTGCATAATGGATATACACTTAATTTTCTAAAATTGTGCCTAAATGATAAGTACCTCTGAATTTTTCGTAAAAACTCAAAATTTGATATTGTTGTTTGTGTTCGTTGGATAGGTTTTTTTATTAGCTTTCCAACGAGATAAAATTTGTAAAATTCCAAGGCACGGATTTTTAGATATGTTATATTAAAGTCTGCTTTCCAATTATACCCCTGAAAAGATATAGGATATACAAGGAGTTATAGTAATTGGACTAAAAGAGTGGGATATTTTTGGTTTTTCGGCCCTAACCATTTCCAATCTTTTTGTGTCAATTGATCACTTACATTTTACAAAAAAGTGGCCATATAAAGGTCCTCCCTCGCTTCGCTCGGTTGGCCCAACAATAATCCTAAAATGGCAGATTTGCCATTAATAAAAATATTTGGTTAAGGGGTTATTGATTTTGATATTTACAACCAGTTTTTGTCTTTATTCGGTATATACCCCGAAAGTTTTACGTAAGCCCTAAAACATGGTTCATATCACGAAACTAAAAATAATCTTGGATCTGAAAACGAGAGTATTATTTATTTTGGGCATGCAACCAATTTCCATGTACATAATTTGTCTTCACGGATAAATATGCTTCTAAAAACAAGAAGACGGCCGGGCACAATTTCTTAAAGGCCTTGGGGCAACAATTTTTTTAATTGGACTCGGGTTAACCTTGCCATGCGCTTTACACATTTTTTTACCTTTCCCAACCATATTTTTTCACAACACTGCCATACATTACACCGACTGCCTCAATTACAGTACACGTAACACGGTAATAGTGTAGAAACCAGCCGGGTTTGGACCGGTCTTCTCTACCCGTTTTGTTTGTTAAAGATGTGCATATATGAAAGCCAGCCGCAGGAAGAGAACCCTAGAGTATGAAGAAAAAAAATAATTGGTTGCAATGGCTGTAGATGCCGCTAATAGTGTGTGGAACTCAGTTCAATCCTCATATGATGTTGCTTCTGTTTGCACCGGTGCCAATGTATCTCTTGAACAAGAAACAGAAGATGATGACATCCTTTCTACTACTAGCACTATAGAATATAATTACTTGGAAGAAGAAAGATATTATTACTCAGAAGAAGAAGAAGATCCAAGCGAGAATGCTTGTGAAGATGATCATTACGACGAAGAAGATCCAACTAAGAATGTGGACAGTAACTTGGAAGTATTAGAAATGGAAGTGAACGACCAAGGAACTATTTTCTCTGATCCATCAGAATCAGATATCGAAGAATTCTCATGGAAGAGATCAATGAAGCCGTACCAACACCTGTAAGTAATATTAAATACTCATTAACTTAGGTGATCGTATATGAAACCTTTGAAGCACCAAAATTTATCCATCTTTCCAGTATAGTTCTAGATGATGTAATGACAATAAAGAGGTTTGCAGGATGAGGAGTGGGAGAGTAGCAGCGACATTGGTAGCCAGGCTCCTGGTGAAAAGCCAAGCAACGAGGACTGGATTGCTTCATGGAATAATGGAGATCCTCAAAAGCATTTGACTTGGATTAATGTGTATTCTTATTATAGAAAGAAGGGAAAAGGCTACGGAGGATATGGAGTTATTATACGCTATGCAGATGCGAAGCCAGTCACTGCTACTGTCAAGTATTCAAAAGTTGGAATATCTTTTTTTTCATCAATTGTTGATGGGAATAAAGGCTGGTGTCAAACTTGCTAAGGGACACAACCTTTCAGGTCGTTATGTCATCTGCAATTCTACTGAAGTTGAAAGGCTCATTAAGCATGCATTTTACTGCCGCACTGATAAATGCAGAACCTCGTATAGTGAAAACATTATTTGCAAGGGGTGTAAGGCTTATCTTGATTCTTGTGTGGGTTGCGATATGGGGTTGTGGCCTCTTATCCAGGACCTTAAACAGGAAGAAGGACTAGATTTGGTAAAATATCCAAGGACATCGAATGAAGCTGCGCATTATCTGGCAAAAATGGCAAAAGCAAAGCATGATGTGAAGAAGTTAAAAGGGATTGCTTGTGATGATGAGGATCTCGGTGAGGTTAAACCAGATAAATTTCCAGCTGAAAGATATTTTCTGGAAAGATTCTATTGGTGGCATGACATGCTACAGGGCGGCATCTCGCTGAAGATATTTAAGAAATGAAAGTGGAAAAGAAGCTAGAAAACTAGTTTCAGTTACTATCTTCAAATTTGTAAGACATTGCCTGTGAAACCTGTGTTACTTCTCTTGACCATTTTAATATTGCACTTTGAACTTCACAGATCAGTCCAACCACATGAGAAATTTAACCACTAAAATATATACAGACTCTGTGAGCTCACATAACAAGCTGCAAAGATCTACATAACCAAAGTCTGGAGTCTGGACAATAGATAGAACCAATGACTATCGAACTAGAAATTGTTTAGTATAAACACGATGACGTCGTTCTCTAGCATAGATTACCCATAATATCAGTGAAAGCATCACCGCGGATGAAACCAAAACCAAGCCAATGTAGATCCATTTGCTATATCGTCGTAACCCCGGACAATAATCCTTGCCGATTGTTGAGAATGTGTCCCTCACAAATGAGCAGTCTTCAAGGTTAACTAGGAATGGACCATAAGTATAAAGCCCGTAACTTACATTAACTGCTGCATTCATCTGGGTGTAGAAGTCAGGGGTTATACGGCCAACTGTCGCACAAATTCCTGTTGCTGAAATCTGGCACACATAACTCTGCCAAACCTGTATGAGATCCAATGTAGAAAACATGTTACAGTGCATCTCTTGCCTACTTTGAATTTCAGTTTTCGAAGGATATAGGCCTTTCAACGTTACTAGATGTCATAGACCTAGTATGAAAAGCATCTTTTGATCAGAACAAAACACGACTTCAATTTAAACCAACCAAACTGAGTCTTCGTGGTAACATGTGAGGAATGGGTACTTAAACTGCCCATAACTAATGATTTTTACCGCCGTTGGCCGTTTTCCATCACTCACATGGAAGGCTATAGGGTGAGCGTATCCAACTAAAGAGAGAAGTTGACATGATAAAAGTTGAAAAACTAAATCTACTTCACTAGGTAACTCAAGGTTTACCTGTGTTGCATTGTTAAAATCTACTTCACCAGGCGAGCATTGTCGATCAGTCAAATCAGCATTGAAGGGAGCACAGAGAACAGGAATCAAAGGACCAGATTGATTGTAGTATAGAGGAGCAAAGTTTGGTGGGAAATTGATGTTAGAGATGTTGGTGATGACTTGATTCACCACACCAACCAATTTGTGTGTAGCTTCTTTGGTTCTTAACAAGGTTTCAGCTGCAGTAGCATTATCCACACACGGCAAGATATCATCAAGAGCAGTATGAGCAGTCGGGTGTTGAACCCACTCATCCATTGCTACACATGTGTCCCCAACAACACTAGTTATATGACAAAAAAAGAATGCATGAGATACTTCAATTTGAACTTCCACAAAATTATGCAGAATGAAAGCAAATTATATCTTAGTATGAAAAGAAAAATGGTAGAAAGAATTATGAGCATGTGAGAAAGTTCATACAATTACACTAGTTACAGTTAGGGCAGCAACAATAATGCATACATGCATACCATAAGTATGGCACATAAACCACTATATAAAAAATTGAAATGAAGATGGATAGTATCTCAAACAGAACGAGCGATCTTAAGAAAAAGAGATAATCCAGTGTAACATTTAATGTCTTTAATTGGATCTAACTCCTTGAAATCTAAATAAGGATATCTAAAGATCAAGCTGATTCTGAATGGGTTAGAAACTTGCACCTAAGACCCGTCAAATAATTTGGTAGACTTACCTATTATAATAAGCTATAGTGATTGGTCACAATATAGGCTATACAGGAGGTTTTCCTCTCACATGTGAGTTGCATGGAGAAATTCAAGTATGCTAAACAAAAACAGCAATGTAATGTAATAAACATCAAGTGAGAAGTTTAGATATTCTTCTCTTACTTGTGAAGAAGAAGAAACACTCCACAGAGGACAAATGTGCCAGCGACAAGAACCCATCCAATGACAACCAAGCTGCAGATTTTCATACCAAACATTAAAGTGAGACACGGAAACAAATTCAAAAGAACAACGTTGCCAACACAATAAACCAAAATAGTGTGGAAGGTAAGTTATCTTATTTGACTCACATGGATATGATAAATTTCATCCCAAAAATAGAGAATACTGCACAACACAATTGAAAGCATCAAACGTGAAAGGTCAGAAGAGTCAATGCAGGATAATTACAGATCAATGTGCGTAAAGATTGCTAAGTAAGAAACTTTAATCAAGGTAGGAAGACCAATGTGCTTACAAAATCCAAGAAATGCCAAGAAGAGCATTACAGCGGCCACTATGATAAGAATAAGTCTCCTGCACAGAGATAGTGGATAAATTTCATGAAGAACAAATCGTGCAATTATTTGAAGGAACGTAAGATGCGCAAGATTTCAAGATTTTCTTACACAGTGTCTAGAGTTTTTTGTATCTTATGCTTATTAGCATCCATACGAGTTGCAAGAGCATTAGCAGAAGAGTTCATCCTGGTTTGGATATTATCAATCTTAGTCTGCATATCAGAAGCTAATAAAACCTTGTCCACCGTGATATTCTGAGCTGAATCAAGATAACCAGAAACGTTTCTAAGGCTGTCTACTGTATAATTCCCCTGCTTCAAAACAAATTCAAATGTATCTATTGTACTTCCATGAAATTTCCCTTGACCAGTATACAAAACCACACATCCAATGCTGAAACCACAAAAGGAAACATGTGAGTAACGCAGAACCAGAGAATGGCCAATGCCCCTTCTTCCATGACCCAGATTGTCCAATGAACGAATACATATAGGTAAGTCATTCGCAGATTCTAGTTTTAGTCCTTGGGGATCAACATCAAACAAGATAATGCCTAATACCAAGATAATTCACTTTTTGCCCGAATGTAGAGTTGGATTACAAATGGAAAAACCGCTACTGAACTGCAGCCTACTAAAAATCTAGATCAACCAAAAGAGAACAATAAACATCCACACTTACATTGCCGTAATGGTGAAGAATATCAGAAAACCAAGTGAGAGAGCATAAGCTACTCTAGAATAGCCGTATGGTTCTTTCGGACAACAGCAATAGCAGGTACAGATGAGACATAAAGACATTCCAAAGATAATAAACCAGATAGCCGCAATAATGAACAATGGAACAGCCGTAAAACCTACAGACTGCAGTTTGAACAATAACAACATTAAGTCATTAGCAAAACCCGCTCAAGCCGAATCGCCGCATAATTAACAAGCATAATAAATTAAAGATTAAACTCAGATAATAAGACACCAATTTAACCATTTTTAACAAAAAATATAAATGATTTTTTTTTCAATTAAGAAAATGAAGGAAATTACTTACAGCCCAATAATGGTTATCACTGATATTCCAACCCCCTCTGTACCTCTTGAAACCATCAGTAGGATCTCTCCTGTATGTTCTTTTTGCAGCTAAGAAAAGGGTTGAATTCTCCATATATGATTCATTTGTTCCCACACTCTCTAGCATTTCTCTACCCATAACCATCTCTACTCACACCAGAAGAAAAAAAATCAAAATTTCTATACAAAAAATTATATTTTGGCAATAATGTAAAGAACCCATATCTAGAAAACAAATATAAAGATGAAAAAAAGTATACCCTGATGATTGGAAGACCGAGAAACTCCATGAGAGACACATATTATGAGGAGAATGGTGAGAAATAGAAGGAAACTCGTCTGTAATCTAGAGCATATCATTATCTAAGAACAAGAATTCTGTATCTGAATCAGGGTTTTCAGGTTTTTTTTTTGTTGGTTTTGGAGAGAAGATTTGTGGGAATTTGAAACAAACCTCTCTGTATTCGAAATTACAGTTTCAGAATATGGAAACAGAAAGTAACGGTGTCACGTGTGTCCCCTCCGTTTCGCTTGCAATGATTCTCCGTTATGTCTTTTTTTGGTCCGAAATTACCCCTTCAAGTGTTCCAAAGTAAGTCTTAGGCCGGTTCCTATAGCAAATGTTAACCCACCCATTTGCCATGCCAGCTGGCCTGGCAAACTGGCCGCGCCACTATGGTAAGAACTTTAAGCGATCGAGTCTCCACCTATAGTCGATACTACACTGCTAGAGGTCTCGTAGAGATCGCCATGTCTATATTACACCGCCAGCGGTTCAATCTTGACCGTTCACGGACGGTGCTCTACCGCCTATAAATACCCCTATTCCCTTCATTTTTCCTTCACAAAAACTTTTCTCCCCTTCTCTCTAGTTTACATAAGAGATCAGAGCGATTTAAAAAAAATGAGTAGTAGTTCTAAAACAAATAGGCAAAGGAAAAGAAATAGGAAAGACAAGGGAAAATCTGTTGCAGATAGTGATATAATATGGGTTCAGGATAAAGAGCACGAGTTCACTAATGTTAGGCAACTAGTTGGATCTGCTGTACAATCTAAGCATTTATGTAACCATCCCGAGCAAGTTTTGTTACCTAAATTAAAAGGTGGGTGGTCTGAGCTAACTGAAGTGTTTGAGTTACTCCCCGAAGGTGTTCAAGTATCCATGAGAATATATCCTTGGCAGCGTTTATATTTCATAAAAGGAAAAAACCACATGACTCAAATTGTGCGAGTTATTTGTGAACGTTGGTGGAACATTGCAAATACGTTCGTTTCAAGGATTTCGAGTGTGGTAAGTTCTATTTGTTCCATTCAATAGTTTAATTTTTAATTCAGAAACAAACTTTAATTTTTAGAGATTCAATTATTTAGTTTGATACCAATTTTAGTTCCACATACAAACTTTACTTTTATGACCATGTTGTTTTTAAAGTTTACACCGTTAGATTTGCATATGTTGACTGGAATAAAAAGTGATGGCGAAATAGTACAACTTAACCAGCTAAAGTGGATATCAGAAGGAAGATGAAAACAATTACTCCCTTTGTACTCAAATGATACTGAAGGAAAGCCAGAATACAGACAGTTACACTCATTTGGATTAAGAGTGTCTGGGTTGAATGTTTTTTTGACCCGTTACAATGTCAAGGGGATAAATAGAACTGAAGATTATCCCGATCTTGAACGTATTTTTGTATTATGGATGTTAGGCCAAGTTTTGTTCCCCAATGCTATCAGCGTTTCATTAATTGGTTTTCTGGAATCTTTAGAAGATTTTGCCGAAGCGCCAAATTATGATTGGGGTTCTGCAATTTTATATGAGTTATTCATATGTCTCGGTGATTGCTCAATTAAGAAGACAGAAAGCTTAAATGCATTTTGGGTCATATTGGAGGTAAGAACTATTTATCGAGTTGAATGTATTTGTGGTGAATGTACTAACACATCATTTTTCGTTAATGTTATTTTTCAGTATTGGTGGTATACTTACTTTACAGTCGGCGAACCTGATCTTCACGATAAACGATTAATTTTTTCAGTCATGTACAAGTACAAAGCTGATAATTGGATTGGCCAGATCAATGACGGTCAAAATACTGTTGTTGTTCAAAGGATGCAACAACTGTGCAGAACTAGTATCAACAATCCATGCTTCAGTTAATCTTAAATCGAACTGTGTTTTACTGTCCAGTTAGTGGTCATGGTATTTGGTACTATGGAGAAAGACATTTGTTTCAGCTACAAGGAAGAAAGGTAAAAGCAATCAACCATTTTTCATCTTCAATTATTTCACATGATGATTGGATAAAGTTAATACATAATGGACAACCTTGGGAAGAAGCTGATGATTTGATCCAAGAACCAGAAAATGACTATGATTACTACTGTCGGTTCCAAAAGGTATGCAAGCTAAATATTGTTATTCATCCACATAACTTAGGTAGTGTTGACTTTCCAGCACTTGGCAATTTGCCACTTACAGATATTCTATCCCAACCCCCACCACCTACGGGCAAACCATGTACGTACCCTAACAGTCAAATTGGGTTTTCACATATGCCTCCATTGTCTTGGGAAGTCAATACTTTATCACCAGGAGGAGATATTGTTTCAGTTCCACTAACTACTGAATGTATGCAGCTGATCTATCCATATGATGTTGTGGATGCAAAAAAAGAAGAGTATCGGAACGAGTTGAACAATTTTGCGCATTTAACCCATCAGCTCTGCAATTTTCACTTGAGTCAGATGCAGTCTTTGAGGGAAAGTCTGAGTTATGAAATGCCTGAGACTCCTGGTGAGAGCAATACAAGAAGTCGTGCAAATGGAAGTTGTGGAACTGGAAGTCGTGGACGTGGAGGTCGTATAAGTAATCAACACACTCCAACTATGATGGACGAGACTATGGTGGAAGAGACTCAGCTACAACCAACAGCAGCAAACTTGGAGATGGATTTGCAGTCTCATATTGCTTTCATGCCCCAAGGTCCTATACTTACTCCTGCTGGTGAACACGTCAATTTGGATGCATTTAGGCAATCCATAATTTATACCCAAACAAGTTTAGTATTTCACCGATTTCAACCACCTCCAATGGCTCCGATACCATTTCAAGGTTATGATTCACCTGATGCTATTCAACCACCATCTCAAAGTCCAAATAATGAGTTTTCACAAGATCCAACAGGCTTAGTGGATTATGTATTTGGTGGTAATGGTTAGTTTGAGAGTTTTGTTTAATCGTTAATATGAATCTTGGTTTGTTTAAATCGTTAATGTATTGCACTTTTGTTTGATAAATAATAATCTTCATTTCAAGTTTTCTACATAACTTATAATTGTGAACTTAGAATTGATAAGATAGATTAAATTGGGGCAACACTTTTAATATTTCATAACTACTGGCATATCGGAACTTCTCTCCGTTGTCACAGAGCGACTTTACACGACATCTTTGATCAATCTCCAGCAGGGTTTCACCACTTCTCATGTTTCGAGCCTCTTCCCTTATTATACCAATATACTCCCTCTGTTTCACAAAGATAGTCCAGTTTGACTTTGTCAAGATATTAAAAAGACCATTGTAGTTTACATGTCTACCCTCAAATACTTACCTAATTTAGTTTTTTTTTTTTAGTTCAATTAAAATATTAATTATAAAAACTTCCAAAAATTGATATGGAATTGTAAATATGAAATAAAAAAAATAAAATTAAAACATATCCCATTTATGGAAACAATATCACCAAAGTTAAAAGAGAAAATATTTGGAATATTGTGCGGCAAAGTAGTTTGCCTCTCGTTCCTTTAGAAAAAATGGAAAAGAATCCCTCGCGCCTGAAACCATACGTGCGAAATTGGGCGGGAACATTGAAATTTAAAAATCAAAGTCCGCTTCAAAACTAAAATCTGGATTGTTTCCTCTTCTCAGGATATGCTCACCATGGAAACAAGATTTTAACTTAAATTCCAAAGATCCTCTCCCATGTATATATACCCATGTTAATCCCCATTAATCAATCAAACTCTTCTTACGTGCAAATCTGTCTCTCTTTCTCTCTACCGTAATATCTTGATACCTACCTTCAACCTCAAAATCATCCAGTTGTAGGTATAAATTCTTGATAACATCTCGGTGCTCATTATCCTTGGTTGATAAATTCATTTCGACCACTATCATCTTTTTTTTGGCCCCTAAGTAAGCTAGTTTTTCGTAATCCATGGGGTTCGGGAAAAAAAAGGTGAAAAGATTATAAAGATAAAAAATGGTGTTTGCAAAAATAAAAGAGATGAAAAGAATATAGAGATAAAAAGATTGTATACTTATGGAGGATAAACTTTACAAGGAATTTAATTTGGAACCATATATATTGTCTTTTAAAAGGAATGTAGAATAAATGTGTTTCCTTAATTATATAGATAAATTTTTAGATTGAGTCCCATTAATTTTTTTTTTATATGAATATAAAAGTTTTAAGGGTATATTAGAGAGATCATTGAAAAAATACGTCCATAAACAGAAGCTGGCCACAATTTTGAAACAGAACAAAATGAAATAGAGGACCGTCTTTCAGAAACAGAGGGAGTACTTGTAAACATTCTTGGAAATTATGGATAACCGGCCACTCAACACCATCGAATTGCGATTGTTGATGTTCGTTGTTTCTTCTTCAAATTTCATTAAAATGCGTCCCCAAAACGTAATAAGCCGTAATGCTCCATCAACGATTGGATGATTAGTGATGAAAACATAATTTCTGCAGATGCATTCATCTTCTAATGTGCTAAAATTACGCTGTTGTGCAACTCTCCAACTATTTGCTCTTCTTAATTCATTTTTCACACTAGCTCAAAGTGCAACTCTTTGATTTTCGGCCGCATGTTGCTCTTCATGAATTGAGCCATAGACATGTTTTGAGCCATTGGAAAATCTAAGAAAATAGGAAGAAGGTGTGAGTTAAAATGGTAGAGGAATGTGGTATTTATAGGGGGGATTTCTGGCCGTTGGATCAAATTCTACGCAATAGTGTAAACTACACCGACAGGTCTTACAGACACCGCTAGTGGTGTAATAAACACCTAACAGTGTTATCTTAACCGAGCGGCGAGACTCGACCGCTCGGTAGACACTTGACATGGCCTGGCTAAGTGGAAATTTTGCCACTTAGCCAGGTCGGTTTGCCTGTTTGCCACCTCCATAGTGGGTGCTTAAATGGCAAACATTCATGTTTGCCACACCCATAGGAAGGGGCCTTAGGATGGGTTTGGTAATGCTTTTATTTTTCCAAAAGCACTTTCAAAACATATGTTAATAATTTTTGAAATTAGTGTTTGGTAAAAAAAAATCAAAGTGCTCTTTACCCAAAGCACTTTCAAAATTCCTCAATTTTTAAAAGCTGGGGTGGATGAGCTTTTAAAACCTACAAAAGCATAAGCTTTGATCCCACCAAAATTTAATGCTTGATTTATCATTTTTGTCCCTATTTTATTTTGTAAATGACAAAAATTATCCTTAAATATATATACAATAAATTTTTTATTTCTTACATCTTATTTTTAAAATTTTATTAAATTTTATTTTCAAACTATTTTATGATACCATTTCATTTAATTTGCCAAAATAAAAATAAAAATAAAATAATTATTTGATTTTAGTTTGATTTTTTGTCAAAAATTATATATATATATATATTAAAAAGTGGTTAAGTGAAAAATTAAAAAAATATTAGCAATCATAATAATAGTAACAATTAGTAAATTTAATATTTAATATATTTAATAGTTTATTATTGGATAAAGAGTATTACATTAACTAGTTGGAAGCCTAACAAGCTAAGCTCCAACAACATACTACTACATTAATTGAACAGGTTGTTGTGCTAACCTACCAGCGAGCCTCATGGGTAACCTAGCCAAGGGAGCGAGAAGCGGATGGGGAAATTTGAAATTATGTCACAAGGGGGGCAAACTAACACTACCTTCCATGTTAATTCCTGCAATATTACGCCATTGGGGGATTGAATCTGGGACCTCCTGGAACGCATGGAACTTTGGGGAACGGGGATGACCAGCTAAGCCAGGGCCCGTTATTAAAGAACCCCCAATCGGGGGATATAGCTCGAAGACAAAACCGGTGTCCCAATAGCAATTCTGGGTGACCCCTTATCCAAAAAAAAATTAATTCCTAATCTAGCCCTCACTAATCCTAATTAGTGATTAATTTAAATTAGTAAAACTGTAAGTATTTGTTATAAGATTAAGTTAGTGTTTTTATTTGTTTTTGGGTGAGTGAGGTGAGAAT
The DNA here is from genome assembly GCA_023529315.1 of Papaver bracteatum. Lineage (NCBI taxonomy): Eukaryota > Viridiplantae > Streptophyta > Magnoliopsida > Ranunculales > Papaveraceae > Papaver > Papaver bracteatum. The sequence goes on from JAJJWX010000650.1 coordinate 1,294,659, forward strand.
AGAAGGAGGGGGAAATTTTTTGGGAGGGAATTTTTTTGGTGAAAATGGTGGATGATTGTGAAGAGAGAATTTCTGCTGCTGAATCTTTAGCTCAACTACAACAAGGATCATATCCTCAATCTTCGGCTAATGACAACAACTCACAATTGCAAGTTTTTGTGGAACCAACACCCTTGAATGATGATTTTTACGAGCAAAGTGAGTTGTTTGAAGAAACTACACAAGAAAGTAAACTTGCACAACTTACAAGCATCCCCAACACACAGGTAAAGCTGCTGAGAGGTTAAAATTTTGATTTTTTCCTTTGAACCCGCCATGTTTTCATCTGAAAAACCTATGTACTGGCATAGAAGAAGTATGAATACAATGCCGGAACACCTTAAACCGGTATAGTATTCATAGAACGACCATGCCGGTAGGACAGTATCCCCCATTTCGAAGCCAAAACTGACATAGAATTCAAACAAATAGCTATGCCGGTACTGCATGAAAAACATACAGGAAGCAATACCTTCCAAAGTTAAGTACCGGCATAGGAAAATTAATTAAAAATAATTTTGAAACTGCAAGTCTTGTTAGAAATAAAATAAAAAAAATCCCCGGAAGTGATGAAGACCATGCCAGAAACTGGTTTCGGCATGGTTGGTAACTAACATTCAATGTCGTAACTAAGTGCCAGCATGCTCGATAGAAATCTATCAATACCGGTACTCAAGTGAATTTTTTTTTGTAAGTTTCTGGATACTTTATATCATGTGCCTGCATATAAATTCAAGCAACATACCATGACGGTAGCAGTACCGGCATGCTCGAGAATTAAATGACTATGCCGGCAGTGGACTGAAAACCCGGAAAAAATTCAAAACAGGCGGAAATTCAATTTTCTACGAGACGTTGTCTCGCACTCTTCTAGGGGACGCTTCCCGCCGGGAGGAGCTACGCCCCCCAGACCACCTGCGTAAAATAAAACTTTTGTACCGGCATCGTATTCAACCTAAATTATATGCCGGTATTGATAACAAATTCCAAGAGTTTTCCTGTGTAGTTAAAGTGTACTTCCGGCATACACGAATAAATTCAAATCAATGCCGTTACATACTACCGGCATTGAAGTCAACCTAAAATCAATGCCGGGACAAAACATTCATTTTCAGGTGATTCTGTAACTCAATACCGGCATAACATTCATACTAAAATCATTGCCATAACTATCTACCGGCGTTGTCTTTAACCTAAATTCCATGTCGTTACTTGGTACCGACATTGTATTCATACAAATGTCAATGCCGGAACTCACTGAAAATCAGCTGTTTGAGTTATGATTCGTGATTCTAAGCTAAACACACTGCTGTAAACTAGTTCAAAATCCCTAACCTTCTCACATAAGCCATGTTTACGAGAGGTTGGTTGTCCGAGTTCTCCTCTTCTTCTTCTTCGACAATCTGATTGATTATTTCTTGTTGTTTGTGTTGAACAATCGATTTTTAATTCAATTGGGCTTTTGATTTCTTTCGAGGAGGCATGATTAAACGGATGAAGAAGAAGATGGAAGAAAAAAATAATCAAAAACCTAAACTTAGGTGACTTCCGAAACTGATTTAGAATAAATGGGGGATATAAGAATTTGGTTTTTGATTTTAATATTTTAGGGGAAAGGGTATAACAGTCATTTCATAAAGGTTTTTAATTAAGGAAAGGGTATTTTGGTATTTTCATAATAAAAAGTTACCCCTTGTCAGCCACCCCTGGTTGGGGGAAGTAATCAATATCCCCCAATTGGATTGGATATCCCCCAATTGGGGGTTCTTCTTAAACCCAATAAAATTGAATAAAATTATTTTCAGAAATATGTATGTTTTTGTCATTTGACACAACAACTATGGTTGAATCTCATATTTTACCAAACATACTTTGATTGTTTTTTTAATCATCTTTAACTTTAATTAATACTTTACCAAACGTGTAACTGCTTTTTTCTCACAGCACAACAACGCGCAGCAGAAAAGTGCTTTTATAAAAGCCGCGACAATACCAAACTAAGCCTAATTTTAAGGAGGAAGGATCCCTTCACACTTTTATTATCACACTATCTCACACGTTGGATGATATTTTTGAGAATAAAAACCAAAACGTAACGGATTTGAAGCTAATAGTTTGAGGATATCTTCCTATTACCAAGTTCTACATACCTACCAAAAATGAGCGCATTCCAAAATGTAAAACCTTACAATTTACCGTTCTTAATTTCGACGGCCATAAATCCGTTGATTTTCAATGGCTCATTTTCAAAGTAGTAGATGATGGTGTTATACTTCACAGAATACGCTCATTTTATATAAGAACGTAGAGATTTGCCATAATAACATATCCCCAAAATATTAGCTTCAAATCCGTTACGATTTAATTTTTATTTGCAAAAATGACATCCAATGTGTGAGATAGTGTGATAATAAAAGTTTAAGGGAATCCCTTCTCAATTTTAAGAACTTGTCTATTTGTTGTTATTTTATTTTTGTTCTGGGAACTTGTCTATTGTTGGAGGGTGAATGCACATTGCACATGCGCCAAAAAGAAAAGGAATTTACAAGAAATAACACAACTTGTACACGTCCAATTTGATTGTTTACTTAATTTCTTACGCTGGTTAATTGAAAATTTTAACTAGGGGATCCACTTTATTACATAAAAAAAATTTAGCTTGAAGAGAAAATTCATATCTAAAGTTATGTCTAATTAACAAGAAGTTTGGCATAAGATGTCATTGTTTGCAAGCTTATGATAATGGCGTATTTGTGGCATGTTAGTGGCATATTTGATTACACGCAAAGGTGCCACATAAATATCCATGGCTTGGAGGCACGACCAAGTTGGCCAAGGCGACTTTGGAAGTTGGCCAAGGTGGCTTGGGAGGTTTGGTGGCATTGTGTGACGGATCGGAAAATTACGCCTAGCGCGCCTAGGAGCGCAAGCCATATCTTCCCCGATGCGCCAACCTGATGCTACAATCCGACCTTATAGGTAGGAAAATGCACGTGCATTTTCCCTTGCAAGCATGCTCGAGGAACATGATGCAGCTAACTTAGCTTCCACACCGTTCCAACTTATCATATAACAAGGGTATAAAGCCTTAAAGGTTATGGCCGATGCACCTTACCTGCATCACTGGCTTCCGAGTCTTTCCCGGGCATAAGGCATGCCTTGGACTTGCGTATAGGCCAGTGTAGGAACATTTCCACCTATTTACTTAGCTTAGGCATGGTTGAAAGCATGCGCTTGTCTTGCTCGTGCTAAAGGTGCATCAATCAGGCTCATGCCATACTTTCCTTTGGCTTATGCAAGCTCCGCTAACTTGCATATTCATGTATCTTACTTTCTAGGCCATGCCCAATGCGCCATTGGTACATGCCTATGTCGAATGCCTTGATAGGAAGTATGAGCATCCCCGGAATGGAATTGATAGGTGTCTAAAACACTTTAATTTTATATCAAGTTTTTATGCTTTCTTTGCTATTGTCTTTTTGAATTGTGTCTCTTATGTTTGATTTTGAGTTTATTAGGTGCAATGGAGTCATTATGAGCAAAAGAAAGAGAAAACATCCATTTGAAGCGTAAAGGGCGAAAGGTCAATTCACAGGGGAGCAGGCTAAGTTGTGCAAGGAGGTGAATGTCAGTTCTCTATAACTGACAGTAGAGCAAGAAAGCTAATGGCTGTCGGAAACGGAAACTAACAACCCAAGCAAGCTAAAATGGCCCTTATACTAATGTACTGGGTGCCAATATCAATCTCAATTCCTACACCTACCCTGAAATTCAGAGAAACCATTACTATCAAATCTCAATCATATTTCGTGTGAGATTCAGAGAGAGTAAAAAGGATGGAGGCTTGCAGAAACAGATGGGGTTTGTGTTTGAATGATGGAAGTTAAGGATCCGATATTGGATAAAAGGAGATGATAAACTGTGTTGTTAAGAAAACTGGAAGAAAAATTAGAAATTAAGATCCAGGCAATTAGGGTTATCTGAAATCAGAGTCAGGTCAGTTCTTGAGTTCGAATTAGAAAGAAAAATCAGATCTAATGGTGATTATGGGTCATTAACAGAAGGAGGAAAGTTGGGTTTTATGTGATTTCGATTTTGTGTGAAATTGAAATGAAGGAGATTAGGTCATTGTTGATGTTCGTTCTATGATGAACTCAGGGAGATGTTGTTGGACCTGATGGACCGTATGTGTGCTGAGATGCTCCAATGATTATTGTGGAATTCTGAAGCAGATGGAGAATTTGAAGTTGCAGGTGGAACTTTTGGTGATTACAACAGCTAAATGGATTGCAGGATAGGAAATGGAAGCTGGGTTCATTTGTTGCTGCCAGAGACAAGATGGTGGAGCTCTGTATGTTGCTGCGATGGTAAACAGGGATTTGCAGGTAGAGTTTTATTGAATTTACATAAGATTATGCACAAAGGAGAGCAGTTGCAATTGAGTTCCTGAGATAAAAATGCAAATGGGTTTGCTGTGAAATGCATTTGCAGAGGTTGAAGTTGCAGAAATTAACAAGGTGGTGGCAGCTGGTACTGGTAATGAAGCTACAATGAAGAAGGAATTGGTGGTGAACTGCAGTAGATGTATGCTAGGTGAACATTTCAAGTGGAGTGGCGAAACTACAGCAGTAGCAGGCATTGGTGCTGCTGCTCAGCTGGTCATGGCTCGAGGCAAAGGTGAATAGGGTTTTGAGGCTGTTTTGATGATGTTCTGGATGACTGATTTAGGGGTCTGTCACAATGGTTATGACTGGTGATGTTGGAAGCTATGTGTGATTGAATATGGAGCTCGAGTTGACTGTTGTGCAGAGAAGCTGGCACTGTGGATGTTTATGCATAGGTTGAGACTAGAAAGAGGCTGTAGAAGGCAAGGAATTGAGCAACTATGAGACTAAGTGGGATCTGAAACTGCAGGTGTTGATTGCAATGGTTCTTAGTTTTTGTGGTTTGAGCTGGAGCAGTGGCTTGAGGTGAAGAGTTGCTGCTACAATTCGCAGTGGGTTCTGTGAGTGAAACAAGAGACTGTGATGAGAAAGAACAGGTTGAAGCAGCCGTTACAGTTAGAAGTGAATAGAGTAAATGTCGGTTTGAATCTGTAGCCGCTAGTCATGGAAGTTATGAGCTAAAATGTAGAATGGGTTGGAACTGGTGTTTGAGAAGATGCATGTGGTGTTGAAAACAGTTTGCAGTGGCTGGAATTGAGTAAGGTATGAATTCGAGAAGGTGAAGTTAATGTTTGCAGGAGGTAATTGTAGTGCATTTGACAACAAGATGCGGCTGTAGTTGCTGCCATTGAGAATTGCAATAGGTTTGAACTGGTGAGTCTGCGAGAAGTGAATGTGCTAGGAAGAAGGTGTTTGGTATTTTGCGGTGACATCTATAACACATAATATGGTGGTACTTGAAACTGCAGGAATGAAATTAGATGTATGCTTAGGTTGCGAAGGAATGGAACTGAAATGGTGCTGGTCTGTGTTGCAGACTAGGAAATGGAATTAAGGATGTTGTAGTTGTGTTGAGCTGAATTGTATGGCTAGAGTGTGGAGTTGGTTGTGGTGCTGATTAGTATGATGGAGAATGCAGAGTGGTTACTTGGCTGTGTCAATGGTATTACTATGGAGTTACAGCTGCAGTGTTATAGAAGTTGTAGTTGGTTGTGTTGGCAAGCAGGGGAAGCTGGAATGAAGATGGATGTTGAATTTGATTGTATGGGGTTGTTGGAATAGCAGCTTATGGAGCTGATATGGAATGCAGTGAATAACCTGGCAGGGAATAGAGATATGGTGCAAGAATGAACTGTGATGTGCAATATGGCCTTGGCCAGAACCAACTCAGCCGAGTCAGATAGCTGACTTGGTTTTGACTCAGATCCAGTTCAAACCAGCTACTGACTCAGATGGACTTGGACCTGGGCTTCACACATGGTCTCGTTCAGCAACTGACTCTTTGATGCGATTCAGAGATGGAAGGTGAAGGCAGTATATAAAAGAGGAAAAATCATCTTCTACTTTTGTTCTAGGGTTTAGACATGAATACTCTTCTCTTTATTCTTATTATGAACTCCTTGAGCATGAGTACTTAATTTAATTATTGGTTATGGAATAATTGGATTTCACATAATATGCTTTTTGATATGATAAATTAGTTTTGTCTCCATATTATCGATTATGATTCACTTTTTATATTGTTACATGATTTGAATGCTTGTTTAATCGAGTCGCGAATCGGTTGAGTTTGTAATCACATCTATTGCTAGTTTAGGGTTTATTATATGTAAAAGTGATAATCCTTGAATACAAGTAGCATAAATATGATTATAGTTTGTAGTGATATATTCTTATGATCATATGTGAACCATAACCTTTGTTAAATCGGATTAGTTCTTCTACACGTTCGATTGCTTTGATTGGCCTGATTTCATAGAACTTAATGCATCTAGGGAATTAAACTTGATTAGTGCTTTTACACGTTAGGTTGTTCTCTTAGATAGAATTCATATTCGCATCTTTTAATGTGTTTATTGATGACAAGAGGAGATTAGCGGGATCTTCTTGCGATCAAGGGATTCTAGGGCCATTGATAAAATTGAGATTAAATATCAATTCTACTTATTGTTTTGAAAGCATGTTAGTGAATGAAGATGAATCCCTAACCAATATCTCTTCTATTTGATTTGTTTGCTTATTTATTTCTTTGCTTTTATATTTGTTTGCTTTATTAAAAATCAGAAAAATCCCCTGTGTTATTTATAGGAAACCGAAAATATATTAACAACCTAGTCCTCTCTGTGGGAACGATCCTTTCTCGCCCTTGCTATATTTATATTTTGAGTAGTAATAAAGTGTAATCTATTTTTGACGCCTACGACATCGATCAAATTTTGGCGCCGTTGCCGGAGAGGCAGCGGTTGTCACTTGTTTTTGGTTTCTTATTTTTTTAGTTTTTAGTTTTGTATTTGTTTTATTTTTTGGTTTTTAACCTTGGTTTGAGAATCTTATTTCAGGTACTTGTTTCTCATGGACGGAGCATATTGGAGCAATTAATACGGCTTTCAACCTCAACAATATGAAAACTATCACCCTTATGGGGAGTACAATCAAAACCAATCCTTTGGTTATGGTCAATACTCCACGTACCTTTTTAGTTGTTCTCATACATTCCAACCTTCTTATGGTGGTTATGTAAGTGAGCAAACACAAAGAGGGGATGATACTTGTGCTCCTATTCATATTTCCTCTAGTTTGATAGATGAAATGCAGCAATTTATGGTCAGCATGGAGTCAGTTTGTAGACAACCAATCATGGAACCAGTTTCATCGACCAAATCTGCTCATAGTATGTTTGGCCCAATTTGTGATCGTAGTTATGATCATTCACCCATTCAAAGGGAAGATAATTGGCCTAGCAATACTGAAGTAAGTAATTCTACTTTTTCTTTGTCGAATGAGCTTTACCAACAAATGGAACGCTATTTTCAAAATTTCAATGGATCATTCCAATAGCTTCAAAAAGGTGTATCCAATTCAAGGCATTGAAGAATACAAAGAGGACATGCAAAATTCTGCGAAAGACCAATCTTTGGGAAGTGGTAGCCAATCTTATATTAACTATGATAGTGACGATGACTATGGAAATACATCGCTTGAACCAATTTATGGTGACATCCTCGAGGAGTGTACAATGGAGTCTTTTTGCGATCAAGGTGAAGTTTAAAAGGAATATGATGACACTAGTGTAGATTACTCAAGCATTGATCTTTATAACGATCAAGAACCTATTCAAAAGGTAGAGCTTGAGGATGATGCAATGAGTGTTCTAAAAAAGTTCCTTATGGTGAGACTTGAATCAGCAGTGGAGTATGTGCCTTATAATGAAGAGGAGTATGTTGAGAATGAAACCGATATGACCAATATTGTGGAAGACCCAATTAAGCTTGCATATGATTGTTTTGGTTAAGGAAAAGACGGACGAAGAATGGTTGCAAGGTTTGATAGAGGACCATGATATACAAGAGGTGAATAATTCGCTTGAGTTTTTCAAGGATGAAGAGGATTCCGTAATACAAGAGATTGTGCAAGGTTTGTCTAACCCTTTGAATATTGATTCTTCTCCTTTACCTCTTATTGGTTTGAATGTATGTGCTTCGAGAATATTGTTAAATGACTTCGTTTCTCGATATCCGCCGTTAGAAACATTTGATTCTCATACTATGGATGTTTGCAAAGAAGAAACCGTGGAAGTACCCACCTTCTATATTCTTTATACACTTCCAAGTGTGGACAAGAATAAGTGTGGGGAAGATTCTTATCGGTTAATAGCTTCAATTATATTTTCTTATACTAATATTTGTGTGAATCTGGTGTTTGCAAAACAGGTGCTATGGGTGGATCCCCAACTTTTCCGATTATTGGTGTATGGAGAATTCTTCTTGCAAGTCGGGCTGATGACTTTAAACCAAGCGCTAAATGGGAGGCAACCCACTGGTTTTGTGTATCTATCTCTATCTTTTTATTTTTTAAGTCTTTTATCTTTATTTTCTTATTTTGGATATTTGCATATGAAAACTCCAACTTTTAGAGATTTTTGAACAATTTAGAATAAACACTAGCCTTTCTAAGTAGATGGAATTTTTTCTTGGCAGTGAGGTATATATATTGGCTGAGTTGGGATTAGATGCCAACTAAATAGCTTGTTTAGTGTTTATTCTCTATTGTTCAGAAATATCTATGAGTTGGAGTATCCGTTTTTTTATCATGCATTTTATTTTCTTATTGTGTATATATATCATGTTATGAATTTCCTATCTTGAACTTTACTTTGAATGACTAAATTTTACATTAAGGACAATGTAAAGTTTAAGTGTGGGGGAGTGTTCTCATATAGAGTTTTTAGCCTTTTTAGTTTTCCCTTGTTTCATAAAAAAAAAAAAAAAAAATTAGAAAAATAGAAGAAAAAAAAATTGCTTTATAAACTCCGAAACCTAGAACATGTGCCTTTAGGATGACACTATCAATCTAAATGGATGGAACCATCTTGGCTGGAGGAGTTGAGGAACCCATTAACTAAAAGGACAAAATTATTCAAGTGTTTAGAAATAATATGATAGTTGTTACAATATCTTGGAATGTCACCATATCACGTTCTATTTTTATATTTCCATATTTATCTATTGTTCTCTAAGTGATTTGGTGGGTCACTAAACATCGAATTGTTATTACTGCTAGGATGAAATAGAGTGACTGAGTTGCTAAGAAAAATAAAAAAGAGAGACCAACCAATTAGACCAACCGGAATAAAAAAGACACTTGGATAGCAGTATGTGTGAAACGTTGTCCCTGTCTCCGTCTCCTAAACAAGTGTGGAATGTAGGATCCAAGGCAACTATCAGATACTTGCTGACAAAGAAGCATGCGCTTGGATCCAAAAGATCTAATCATGTTGTCAGAAAAAAAAAGTGAAAAAGAAAAATAAATAAATATTACTATTGTTTAATAAAGTCGACTCCTAGTTCCCTTGTATATGCCAGTTGAGTTGATGTAGAATTAAGATTGTTGACCACTGGTTCCCTTGTATATTCCAGTGTGTTAACACTAGAATTCAGACCAGTAGCTCAATCCAATAGGATGCATAGGTTCATCTTGGCGGTGACCTTCAGACAAATATGGGAAATACCGATCACTTGTTAACATTCGCAAACATCTACCTATATATCCATCTTCTTAATCTTTTCATTGTGATTGTGGTTAGTCAGATTCCGAGTATTGTGGTGTGTTCAACTTTCTGAGTAGAGCTTAATTTACATATATATATATATATATATATTAATTTGGATTCACATCTGGGTACCTCCTTTTATAGAAATTTTGGATTCGTTCATAGATTTGTCACAGGTAGCTGGAGTTGGAAATATAGGTTTTGTAGGTAGACCTCTTGTAAACCTTCACGAGACTTAAACTCGTCCACTAGGGACACATAGGGGTTCAAAGGCTTGTTATTTATGCTAAAAGTGACCGTAGCCTCGACGACACAGAGTTTTTGTATTTAAATTTTGTTTGATTTGCTCTAGGACTAGCAAAGTCTAAGTGTGGGGGAATTTGATAGGTGTCTAAAACACCTTAATTTTATATCTAGTATTTATGCTTTCTTTGCTATTGTCTTTGTGAATTGTGTCTCTTATGTTTGATTTTGAGTTTATTAGGTGCAATGGAGTCATTATGAGCAAAAGAAAGAGAAAGAATCCATTTGGAGCGTAAAGGGAGAAAGGTCAATTCACATGGGAGCAGGCTAAGTTGCGCAAGAAGGTGACTGCCAGTTCTCTACAACTGACAGTTGAGCAAGAAAGCGAATGGGCTGTCGGAAACTAAAACTAACAACCCAAGCAAGCTAAAATGGCCCTTATACTAATGTACTGGATGCCAATATCAATCTAAATTCCTACACCTACCCTGAAATTCAGAGAAACCATTACTCTCAAATCTCAATCATATTTCGTGTGATATTCAGAGAGAGTAAAAGAGGATGGAGGCTTGCAAAAACAGATGGGGTTTGTGTTTGAATGATGGATGTTAAGGATCTGATGTTGGATAAAAGGAGATGATAAACTGTGCTGTTAAGAAAACAGGAAGAAGAATTAGAAATTAAGATCCAGGCAATTAGGGTTATCTGAAATCAGAGTCAGGTCAGTTCTTGAGTTCGAATTAGAAAGAAGAATCTGATCTAATGGTGATTAGGGGTCATTAACAGAAGGAGGAAAGTTGGGTTTTGTGTGATTTCGGTTTTGAGAATGATAATTTGTGTAAAATGGAAATGAAGGGGATTAGGTCATTATTGATGTTCGTTCTATGATGAACTCAGGGAGATTATGTTGGACCTGATAGACCGTGTGTGTGCTGAGATGCTCCAATGATTATTGTGGAATTCTGAAGCAGATGGAGAATTTGAGGTTACTGGTGGAACTGTTGGTGATTTCAACATATAAATGGGTTGCAGAATAGGAAATGGAAGATGGGTTCATTTGTTGTTGCCAGAGACAAGATGGAGGATCTCTGTATGTTGCTGCGATGGTAAACAGGGATTTGCAGGTGGAGTCTTATTGAAGTTAAAGAAGATTATGCACAAAGGAGAGCAGCTGCAATTGAGTGCCTGAGATAGAAATGCAAATGGGTTTGCTGTGAAATGCATTGCAGAGGTTAAAGTTGCAGAAATCAACAAGGTGGTGGCAGCTGGTACTGGTAATGAAGCTACAATGAAGAAGGAATTGGTGGTGAACTGCATTAGATGTATGCTAGGAGAACATTGCAGGTGGAGTGGAGAAACTACAGCAGTTGCAGTCATTGGTGCTGCTGCTCAACTGGTCATGGCTCGAGGCAAAGGTGAATGGGGTTTTGAGGATGTTTTGATGATGTTCTGGATGACTGATTTAGGGGTCTGTGATACACAATGGTTACGACTGGTGATGTTGGCAGCTATGTATGATTGACGATAGAGCTCGAGTTGACTATTGTGCAGAGAAGCTGGCACTGTGGATGTTTATGCACAGGTTGAGACTAGCAAGAGGCTGTAGAAGGCAAGGAATTGAGCATCTATGAGACTGAGTGGGATCTGAAACTGCAGGTGTTGATTGCAATGGCTCTTAGTTTTTGTGGTTTGAGATGGAGCAGTGGCTTGAGGTGAAGAGTTGCAGCTGCAGTTCGCAGTGGGTTCTGTGAGTGAAACAAGAGTCTGTGATGAGAAAGAACAGGTTGAACCAGCTGTTACAGTTAGAAGTGAAGAGAGTAAATGTCGGTTTGAATCTGTAGCCGCTAGTCATGGTAGCTGTGAGCTGAAATGTAGAATGGATTCGAATTGGTGCTTGATAAGATGTAGGTGGTGTTGATAACAGTTCGCAGTGTATGGAATTGAGTAAGGTATGAATCCGAGAAGGTGAAGTTAATATTTGTAGGAGGTAATGTTAGTGCATTTGACAACAAGATGCGGCTTTAGTTGCTGCCATTGAGAATTGCAATAGGTTTGAACTGGTGAGTCTGCGAGAAGTGAATATGCTAGTTAGAAGGAGTTTGGTATTTTGCGGTGACATCTATAACACAGAAGATGGTGGTACTTGAAACTGCAGGAATGGAATTATATGTATGCTTAGGTTGCGAAGGAATGGAACTGGAATGGTGCTAGTCTGTGTTGCATACAAGGAAATGGAATTTAGGATGTTACAGTTGTGTTGAGATGAATTATATGGCCAGAGTGTGGAGTTTGTTGTGGTGCTGATTAGTATGATGGAGAACGCTGAGTGGTTATTTGGCTGTGTCAATGGTATTACTATGGAGTTGCAGGTACAGTGTTATGGAATTTGTAGCTGGTTGTGTTGGCAAGTAAGGGAAGCTGGAATGAAGATGGATGCTGAATTTGATTGTATGGGGTTGTTGGAATAACATCTTATGGAGCTGATATAGAATTCAGTGGATAACCGGGCATGGAATAGAGATATGGTGCAAGAATGAACTGTGCAGTGCAATATGGCCTTGGCCAGAACCAACTCAGCCGAGTCAGATAGCTGATTCGGTTTTGACTCAGATCCAGTTCATACCAGCTACTGACTCAGATGGACTTGGACCTGGGCTTCGCACATGGTCTCGTTCAGCAACTGACTCTTTGATGCGATTCAGAGATGGAAGGTGAAGGCAGTATATAAAAGAGGAAAAATCATCTTCTACTTTTGTTCTAGGGTTTAAACATGAATACTCTTCTCTTTATTCTTATTATGAACTCCTTGAGCATGAGTACTTAATTTAATTATTGGTTATGGAATAATTTGATTTCACATAATATGCTTTTTGATATGATAAATTAGTTTTGTCTCCATATTATCGATTATGATTCACTTTTTATATTGTTACATGATTTGAATGCTTGTTTAATCGAGTCGCGAATCGGTTGAGTTTGTAATCACATCTATTGCTAGTTCAGGGTTTATTATACGTAAAAGTGATAATCCTCGAATACAAGTAGCATAAATATGATTATAGTTTGTAGTGATATATTCTTATGATCATATGTGAACCACAACCTTTGTTAAATCAGATTAGTTCTTTTACACGTTCGATTGCTTTGATTGGCCTGATTTCATAGAACTTAATGCATCTAGGGAATTAAACTTGATTAGTGTTTTTACACGTTAGGTTGTTCTCTAAGATAGAATTCATATTCGCATCTTTTAATGTGTTTATTGATGACAAGAGGATATTAACGGGATCTTCTTGCGATCAAGGGATTCTAGGGCCATTGATAAAATTGAGATTAAATATCAATTCTACTTATTGTTTTGAAATCATGTTAGTGAATGAAGATGAATCCCTAACCAATATCTCTTCTATTTGATTTGTTTTCTTATTTCTTTCTTTGCTTTTATATTTGTTTGCTTTACTAAAAATCAGAAAAATCCCACTTGTTATTTATAGGAAACCGAAAATATATTGACAACCTAGTCCTCTCTGTGGGAACGATCCTTTCTTGCCCTTGCTATATTTATATTTTGAGTAGTAAGAAAGTGTAATATATTTTTGACGCATACGACATCGATCAAATTTTGGCGCCGTTGCCGGGGAGGCAGCGGTTGTCACTTGTTTTTGGTTTCTTATTTATTATTATTATTATTATTTTTTTTGGTTTCTTATTTATTTAGTAATTTTTTCATTTTTTACGTTTTTTTTAGCCTTTATTTTCAAATTTCTTTAAAAGATAAAAATTTTTTGCCGCTAGTTTTGAATAGCAAAAACCTTGGTTTTTTTGAGAATCTTATTTCAGGTACTTATTTCTCATGGACGGAGCATATTGGAGCAATCAATACGGCTTTCAACTTCAACAATATGACAATTATCACCCTTATGGGGAGTATAATCAAAACCAATCCTTTGGTTATGGTCAATACTCCACGTACCCTTTTAGTTGTTCTCATACATTCCAACCTTCTTATGGTGGTTATGTAAGCGAGCAACCACAAAGATGGGATGATACTAGTGCTCCGTCCATGACCAGCTGAGCTATGGCCCATTCTTAAAGAATCCCCAATTAGGGGATATAGCTCGAAGACAAAACCGGTGTCCCAATAGCAATTCTGGGTGACCCCTTATCCAATTTTTTTTAAATTCCTAATCTAGCCCTCACTATTCCTAATTAGTGATTAATTTAAATTAGTAAAATTGTTAAGTATTTGTTATAAGATTAAGTTAGTATTTTTATTTGTTTTTGGGTGAGTGAGGTGAGAGTAGAAGGAGGGGAAAAAATTTGGGAGGGAATTTTTTTGGTGAAAATGGTGGATGATTGTGAAGAGAGAATTTCTGCTGCTGAATCTTTAGCTCAACTACAACAAGGATCATATCCTCAATCTTCTGCTAATGACAACAACTCACAATTGCAAGTTTTTGTGGAATCAACACCCTTGAGTGATGATTTTTACGAGCAAAGTGAGTTGTTTGAAGAAACTACACAAGAAAGTAAACTTGCACAACATACAAGCATCCCCAACACACATGTAAAGCTGCTGAGAGGTTAAAATTTTGATTTTTTCCTTTGAACCCGCCATGTTTTCATCTGAAAAGCCTATGTACTGGCATAGAATAAGTATGAATACAATGCCGGAACACCTTAAACCGGTATAGTATTCATAGAACGACCATGTCGGTAGGACAGTATCCCCCATTTCAAAGCCAAAACCGGCATAAAATTCAAACAAATAACTATGCCGGTACTGCATGAAAAACATACAGGAAGCAGTGCCTTCCAAAGTTAAGTACCGGCATAGGAAAATTAATTAAAAATAATGCCGGAACTGCAAGTCTTGTCAAAAAAAATAAAAATTAAATCGCCGGAAGTGATGAAGACCATGCCGAAAACTGGTGCCGGCATGCTTGGTAAATAACATTCAATGCCATAACTAAGTGCCGGAATGCTCGATAGAAATCTATCAATGCCGGTACTCAAGTGAATTTTTTTTTTTTGCAAGTTTCTGGATACTTTATATCATGTGTCTGCATAGAAATTCAAGCAACATACCATGACAATAGCAGTACCGGCATGCTCGTGAATTAAATGACTATGCCAACAGTGGACTGAAAACCCGGAAAAAAATCAAAAAAGACTGAAATTCAATTTTATATGAGACGTTGTCTCGCACTCTGCTAGGGGGCGCTGCCCACCGGGAGGTGCTATGCCCCCCCAGACCACCTGCGTAAAATAAAACTTTTGTACCGACATCGTATTCAACCTAAATTATATGCCGGTATTGATAACAAATTCCAAGAGTTTTCCTGTGTACTTAAAGTGTACTACCGGCATACACGAATAAATTCAAATCAATGCCGTGACATACTACCGGCATTGAAGTCAACCTAAAATCAATGCCGGGACAAAATATTCATTTTCAGGTGATTCTGTAACTCAATATCGGCATAGCATTCATACTAAAATCATTGCCGTAACTATATACCGGCGTTGTCTTTAACCTAAATTCCATGTCGTTACTTGGTACCGACACAGTATTCATACAAATGTCAATGCCGGAACTCACTGAAACTCAGCTGTTTGAGTTAGGGTTCGCGATTCTAAGCTATACCCACTGCTGTAAACTAGTTCAAAATCCCTAACCTGCTCACAGAATCCATGTTTACGAGAGGTTGGTTGTCCGAGTTCTCCTCTTCTTCTTCTTCTTCTTCGACAATCCGATTGATTATTTCTTGTTGTTTGTGTTGAACAATCGATTTTGAATTCGATTGGGCTTTTGATTTCTTTCGAGGAGGCATGATTAAACGGATGAAGAAGAAGATGGAAAAAAAAATAATCAAAAACCTAAACCTAGGTGACTTCCGAAACTGATTTAGAAGAAATGGGGGATATAAGAATTTGATTTTTGATTTTAATGTTTTAAGGGAAAGGGTATAACAGTCATTTCATAAAGGTTTTTAATTAAGCAAAGGGTATTTTCGTATTTTCATGATAAAAAGTTACCCCTTATCATCCACCCCTGGTTGGGGGAAGTAATCAATATCCCCCAATTGGGGGTTCTTCTTAAACCCAATAAAATTAAATAAAATTATTTTCAGAAATATGTCTGTTTTTGTCATTTGCCACAACAACTATGGTTGAATCTGATATTTTACCAAACATTCTTTGATTGCTTTTTTAATCATCTTTAACTTTAATTAATACTTTACCAAACGTATAACTTATTTTTTCTCACATCACAACAACGCACGGTAGAAAAGTGCTTTTATAAAAGCCGCGGCAATACCAAACTAAGCCTAATTTTAAGGAGGAAGGATCCCTTCACACTTTTATTATCACACTATCTCACACGTTGGACGATATTTTTGCGAATAAAAACCAAAACGTAAAGGATTTAAAGCTAATAGTTTGAGGATATGTTCCTATTGCCAAGTTCTACATACCTACCAAAAATGAGCGCATTCCGAAATGTAAAACCTTACAATTTACCGGTCTTAATTTCGACGGCCAGAAATCCGTTGATCTTCAATGGCTCATTTTCAAAGTAGTAGATGATGGTATTATACTTAACGGAATACGCTCATTTTATATAAGAACGTTGAGCTTTGCCATAATAACATATCCCCAGAATATTAGCTTCAAATCCGTTACGATTTAGTTTTTATTTGCAAAAATGACATTCAATGTGTGAGATAGTGTGATAATAAAAGTGTAAGGGAATCCCTTCTCAATTTTAAGAACTTGTCTATTTGTTTTTATTTTATTTTTGTTCTGGGAACTTGTCTATTATTGGCGGGTGAATGCACATTGCACATGCACCAAAAAGAAAAGGAATTTACAAGAAATAACAACAACTTGTACACGTCCAATTTGATTGTTTGCTTAATTTCTTACGCTGGTTAATTGAAAATTTTAACTAGGGGTCCACTTTATATTACATAAAAAAAAATAGCTTGAAGAGACAATTCATCTCTAAAGTTATGTCTAATTAACAAGAAGTTTGGCATAAGATGTCATTGTTTGCAAGCTTATGATAATGACCTATTTGTGGCACGTTAGTGGCATATTTGATTACACGCAAAGGTTCCACATAAATAGCCATGGCTTGGAGGCATGACCAAGTTGGCCAAGGCGACTTTGGAAGTTGGACAAGGTGGCTTGGGAGGTTTGGTGGCATTGTGTGACGGATCGGAAAATTACGCCTAGCACGCCTGGGAGCGCAAGCCATATCTTCCCCGATGCGCCAACCTGATGCTACAATCCGACCTTATAGGTAGGAAAATGCACGTGCATTTGCCCTTGCAAGCATGCTCGAGGAACATGATGCAGATAACTTAGCTTCCACACCGTTCCAACTTATCATAAAACAAGGGTATAAAGCCTTAAAGGTTATGGCCGATGCACCTTACCTGCATCACTGGCTTCCGAGTCTTGCCCAGGCATAAGGCATGCCTTGGACTTGCATATAGGCATGTGTATGCACATTTCCAACTATTTACTTAGCTTAGGCATTGTTGAAAGCATGCGCTCGTCTTGCTCGTTCCAAAGGTGCATCAATCAGGCTCATGCCATACTTTCCTTTGGCTTATGCAAGCTCCGCTAACTTGCATATTGATGTAGCTTACTTTCTAGGCCATGCCAAATGCGCCATTGGTACATGTCTATGTCGAATTCCTTGATAGGAAGTATGAGGATCCCCGAAATGGAATGCAACTCTCCTCATAAAATTTGGCCACAATCATCTCTTGTATCGCAATACCGAGATAGATGATATGATAGACCAATATGCCACAATCATCTCTCAATTAGATGATATAAGCGACAATATGCTGGACTAGAAATGCTACAACTCATTGCATCCTTCCCTACTTTAAAGGGATCAAGTACCGACCGCAGTTCATCCTCAAAGGGACAACAACTTATGTCAACTCGTTAGCAAGGTCGTGGCCAAGGAATAATGGTAGTGTCCTAGTCCGTCTAGGTCGTTCCATCAAAATGCATCCAAGTGATGCATATTTAGTCCGCGACATGGCATAGTGATGCACATGCTTAATATGCTTCATTGGCAAGGCTACGCATCTATAAATGAGGCCTAATCATCATTTAACCTAAGCATCATTTATTCTCGTTCGACTAAGCTATGAAGCTTACTTGGTGTATAGTCCGCATATGCACCTTCAACCAACTACCCCTCCCTATGTATGTTTTAAAGAAATTTTTACAACTTAAATTAGGGGAAGAAAAGACATTCACCAAGTCCACTTTTTCATTATTCATGGCCGTTTCCATGTATTTCTGAATAACCATCCAAGATGGTTTAACATTCAGTTTTGGCCCACAAGCCAATTCCAATGTCCAACCATGATGGCTGAACATTTCCTAAGCCAGCCTGTGCTGGCTTGAAGCAACACAGTAAAACGATATATTGACCCTAGGATGATGAATGGTAATGTGCTATGTTAGCACTAGCTTTGCTCAAGGCCATCTACCCAACTGGCCTAATACACCATTCGATACGAGATTGACCCTTGACCAATATGCCTTTGCCATATGCCATTTTTGGCATCGTATTGGCATAAGTCGATGTTCTATTTACTACTCAACTGAACTTGAGATGAAGCTTCATATCATGCCATGGTGCATCTTTTAGCATGCTTCATGCTAAAAACATGGGGTGTTACACGTTGGACTCCATCTAATGTTGTCTTGGGTCGTTTGGTGGCGCGGGGCACCAAGTTAATAGCTAGTCAAGTCATGGCACGGGGCACGACCAAGTTAATAGTTGTCCAAGTCGTGGCACGGGACACAGCTAAGTTGGCATGGCCATGGGATGCTGGCTATGTTGATTTGTGGCCACGACTGTGAAATCTGGTGGGATGGGACAAGCCGGTGTCCATGGACACGAACTAACCTTGTTATGAGGCGCAACCAAGTTTTCTTGGCCATGGTACGTTAGCCATGTTGACCTGGTACGTCAATGATGATCAAGGATTATGGATGTGTGGAAGGTTTCTGCAAGCATGTGAACTGTGTAAATAAGTTTCGATCGAGAGAATTGTTGTTTTGTTTCAATCATGGATTCATAGAATTGTTTATATTGCTAGAATTGTACACACATTGATCTCTAGTAAGTGTGACGGTTGCTCGAGTGAAAGAGTGGGAAAGTGGGAAATCGTGGTTTAACCAGTTCCAGGTCGTGCAGAGACTTGGTTGATTTTCCACCCACTACTTTGCTAACTCCCTCAACTGCTTTCACGACTTACTCACATTTCTCATGGTAGATGAACACACGTGTTGTTGGCCACCAGACCAAAACCCTAATTAATATCCCACATGTGACGTGATTGATGTCTAATGAATATGGAATATGTGAAGCAGACATGTATTTGATTGGTCAGTTGTTGACTTGATTAGACGATGAATCTAAGTATTGTTCAGTGGAGCATGATTGTCGAATGCTCTAGGATTTATGATATCGAACGTCTTTTAGGACGTATAATTCTCGATGTTGATAATTGAATCAACATGATGAATATTGATACTCTGAGAAATTATTGCTCGTGTAATGAGTTGTTGAATATTGATAGTTGAATCAATATTCGAGCATTTGAGCAAGTATTGCTCATTCGATAAATTACTGAATATTGATAGTTGAATCAATATTCGAGCAACTGAGCAAGTATTTCTCATTCGATAAATTATTGAATATTGATAGTTGAATCAATATTCGAGCAACTGAACAAGTATTGCTCATTCGATAAATTATTGGTAATGTGACCCAATAAAATATTAATTAAAATATTGGTAGTTGGACCGAATATTATATAATTAATCCAGATGTTGGTTAATGGATCAACATAAAATTATTAGTGTTTGAACTTGCTCGAAATTATGATTTGCATAGCATTTATTCGAAACCCTAATTTTAATCTTGATGATTTACTGAAAATAGGTCACTGAGTGATAAGATCTGGAGATACCTATATGTAATAACCGCAATCGCACGGTGTCTACAATGCAGACAGAGGAAAGTACGGGTCATTCCCACGAGGAGCGGTGGAAATACCGTAATCAATATCTAAAACTAACACGAAACAATATTTTTAGATTTTTAGAAATTGAAAACGAAATAATAAAATTAAACTGAACTTATAAAAGAAATCCAATGGAAGAGCCGGTAACCAGGGTATTGCGATATCCACTACTATATCTATTTAATTTCTGAAATGAAACATAATTATGAATAAATGTTTATTGTTCGTTCTATCAATATCACCTATTATATGTATTAGAATCGCAAATATCACTGGGACACCCTAAGCATGGCATATCAAAAGACTAAACCCAAGCAAGCACCATCAAATTGTGTTAGCGAGAAAGTTATACGAAACTAAATTATTGATTCACAAATTGTATCTGGCCCTTCTAAGTATAACCCATCAAAGGATTCAACCCAAGCATGAACTATCAAATAACGAGACCAAATCTATTTGTAAAACTATATCCAATTATGCACAAAGGTTATTACTAAACCGGTGGAGCAACAACTCATTTTTCCAATAAATTAATTAACAATATTCAACAATCAATCTATTCAAATCATAATGGTCTTTGCTCAATTATTCAAATCAAATAGCCTATTACCCCAAGTTGTTTCCACCATAAACCCTAGTTACATAAAAATCTAGCAAAGACATGGCTTTCTCAAAAGCCATAAACATGTTAAAATGATTCACTAGATAATCAAGATGGAATGGAAAACACAAAACTTCAAACCCTTGTAGACGGCGTCGCCGCCAGCCTGTGTTCCTTTCTCCTATTCTCCGCTCTTTCAAAACGGCCTCCCCTTTTCTGTTCATCTTTTTTTTTCTCATATAGTCCCTGCGATAGTCTAAAACTAATACCCAGCAAATCTGCCAAGGCCCAGTCCAACAACTGACCCAACGTCCAAATCCAACTCCTTTCGGTTGACCCTTCAAAATCTGGCCACAGCAATAGCCTCCGTTCTGTCCATCTACCCACCGTTCAATGCAAACAGCATTCGACCAACACCAGCACTCATGGTTGATGCTAGTTCAATCTCCTTCACGGCTACAGAAAACATCGTCCATTTTTCTTCCATTAACATTCACAGATCTGTAGACAACCACTACTGCCTCAATGGATGAAATCTTGAAACCCCATTACTACCAGTGACTCAGCCAATCACATATTTGCTTCCACGTTCAGGACCATGGCAGCAACAATAGTAACCCCAAACACTACACAGACCAATTCACATCGAAGGTTCGCATATAGTCACCACGACCAACACCAATTTCAGTCCGTCTACAGACCTCTCCGTCCATCCATTCTACCTCCGGATACAACATAAATTCCTCCAGCGATTGCATCCAGCACCAATTGTCGGGTCCATCAAACTCTTCCACCATCTGCATCTCAAGAGCTATAAAACTACTAACAGTTTATTGGAACTTGATTCCATCTTAGTATCTTCTTCACTTGGTTGGAAAACAAGTTCGAAACACTGAACCATGACCCTCCTTTCTGCCATCTTCAGATCAGGACGAGCTACACCAGCAACGACACCTCTCATTTGATCGCAGAACTCTAATAATTAATCTTTGTCCATCTAGCCACCAACTTCACCGACTACAGCATCTCTTTCTCCACCGATTCAACCCCATTCCAAGAGCAGTTGTTTTATCACTGAAGTGAACACCATCTGATGCTTCCAAATATACAACAAATTCTCCATGCAAGCTTTCTTTTTGTCTTCTTTACGACTTCGTTTCGATGCTGCCCAGGATTCCATCCATGTTTTTGTAGTTGTATAATAAACTTGCATGCAACTTCAGTCGATCAACTTCAGTGCATACAACGAACCCCCAATCTCACTGTTGCCGCTACTTCTTGATCAGCTGAACCATTGATTGTTGCCTACTTGGTCGCCACAAACCAGCACCAACAACTTGCAATTCGATCAGGATTCAATCCACGGGAAACCCCTAAAATCCTATGTTATTCTTCACCATCGCCTGCAATTACTTCCGCCATACCTTGAATTCAACACTACCTCCGTTGCTAGTCGATATTTTGAAAAAGAACTTGAAATCCATCTGCCTAATTAATAAATGAGAATTTCTTTGCTTAACAAAGACCAGAATCTTCTTTGGAAGCTTTAGTATATACCACAAAGATGTGGTGCAGTAGTAGCCACGTCCGCACTTCTTTTCTCATCTAGTAAGTGAACAAAATTCACAGCAGCACCACTTCAACCTAAATGTTTGGTTACCCACCAATGGATTCACGTGCTTCCTTGCACAAAAACAATTCATTAGTCTCTCGTATCCACTGGCCATGGTTAATTCTTTTCGCAAACGCCAATATAACTCCCAACTCCCAGTTTAGCTAGTTATTTCTCCATTGATCGGGTTCATTTGTATTTTTTACAAAAGCACCAAAATAGTGTTGTTAGCTAAAATATCGAGTCCTATCTAATATAAATATGGTTATAATATGTAGTACTTACGTGCTTATCAATACCCCCACACTTATATTTTGCTAGTACTCGAGCAAAACAGAAGAAGACCCGCTACACAGCTGGTCATATAGAGTTAGACCCGCTACACAGCTGATCATGACAAATGCCATACACAAGACCCGCGACACAATTTTTTTTTTTTTAGACCCGCTACACAACTGGTCATAACATGTAAGGAAAAAGAAAAAGACCCGCTACACAGCTGGTCATAACCCTAACAATCATAACTTTTTTATTTTTTATTTTTTTAGACCCGCTACACAGCTGGTCATAATATTTTTTTTTATTTTTTCTAGACCCGCTACACAGCTGGTCATATCATTATTATTATTATTTTTTAGACCCGCTACACAACTGGTCATAAATTGCAAGAAAATTCCTGCAAAAGAAAAGTAAAAAGTTAACCACTCCCCCACACTTAAACATTACATTGTCCTCAATGTAACTGAGTCATCCAACGTAAAATTTAGATGGGAAATTCAAAATATAATATGTGAAAACAAATAAATTAAATAAAACAAGAAAATAGAATTATCTACTGGAATATACAAATAAGACTCTCCATATATCAACAACCTAAATATTTGGGGATCAACCCAAAGCACAATATATATAATTAATGACAACCTCAAACTCTCGTTGTAACAACGTAAAGATATAGAGACTATCAAAAACAAAGATCTGCCCACATACCTGGTTTTTACAAAGGATGTATCGTCAGTAACAAAAATTACCGACTCAAGTGATTCACTATGGGTGGAAACTGAAACGATATGGGAGTCATGCACAGGCAAAGAGAAATCACGAGATGTAAAATAATCTAGTAATACAGGAGAAGCACGCAGTTCTAATCCAAAATTAGGAATCTTCTGAAAAGTTGTGCTAACAATTCTAGGTATATTAACTTCTCCACTGGGTTTGTAACCCTGTACTAAATCATCATCATAAACATCATCAACCTGGGAATCAATAGGAATATCACAATAAAGATGATTAAAAGAAACCTTATAGATAGAATGTAATGTCTCTAAGTCGTTAGACTTAACTACGGTCTCTTCAGAATTAACACATTCTTCATAAGCATCATTGTTATAGCACTGATATGTCACACCGTCTAAAAGAATGGTGTCCTCAATCCTAAACTCATCCTTTTGAATTGGCGAGTGATCATTAACACGATCAGGAGTTGGACTAAATATACCATCTTCACTTGGTATGATAATGTCTCTATTCCTATGATCACAACTATCAAGTTCATCATCATTCTCCATACACATTGATTCATTAGTTAAAGCGGTTTCATCATTAATATCAAGAGTATTAGAAAAATTAGAACTTGTATCCTCAGTAAGACCACGATCTTTTACAGAATGCATTAGTTTAGCAATCGATAAATCAGTTTGTTCAGAAAGTTGAGCAATATAAGCTTGAGTTTTACTCCTGCTTTCAAGCAAAAAATAACTCATTAGCTTTGGCCTGTTCAGCAATTTCAATATTGAGGCGTTCTAATAAAGATAGTTGTGATGCAGATGGGTCACAGTAAGATTGATCATCTCTCTCATACTGTGACGGAGAAATGTGTGAATAATAATTGGAATCAACAAATTATGGCTCATAACCAGGGTAAGGTTGGTAATGATCATAACCTCCACAAGGTCCGGAATGATCATACCTATGAGAATAATTCCAATCATTATTTACACACTCGGCAGGTTCTTGATAATGAGAAGGTGCGTATGCATACTCCTCAGGTAAAATATCATATGACTCCTTTGTCTCAGCTCTTTTTGTAAGATTCCAAAAAGCTATAAAAGAAGTCAACTCACTAGAAACCATTATACAAAGTAAAAATTTCCCAATAACTCACCTTGCAAAAGCTTTGTGAGAATATCAAGTACTTACTTTAGGCTAGTTGTTGATTCCAATCGTCTCTCTTCAAACTAAAGTACCTGAGAAAATTCAAATAAGCTACATAAAAAGAACTAAAATAAATAAATAAAATAAGTTATGTACAGAAAATAAAAAAATAAATATGTACAAAATACCAATTACAATATTCCACGACCGCTCCCCGGCAGCGGCGCCAAAAATTGATAGGATCCGGAGATACCTATATATAAATAACCGCAATCGCACTGTGTCTACAATGCAGACAACGTCAAGTATGGGTCGTTCCCACAGGGAGAGGTGGAAATACTGTGACCAATATCTCTAATAAATTAACCGACAATGATTTTTTTTTTTTTGGTGCAAAAATTACAAGACAAAAATTTGCATGGCCATGAGAGAAGGATTTTAAGAACTTGGGTCTTCGCAACTTGTGATGTCTTGGTATCATGAATTCCAACAACTTATATCATTTGCTCTTATAACTTCTTGTAACTAAGTCTTCAACTTTGATTTTTGAATTATTCTTTTCTATTGTTGCTTCTAAACCTTAAACGTCTTCAACTTTCTTCATAGATTTTGATGTCGCCCCTCTTGTTGATGATGATAAGTTTCTATTGAGAGAGAGTCATAATACAATAAATAAGACTACATTGTGAGGTTGCTTTTTCTTTCTGGCATTTCCTGACCTACTTGCCTTTCCATCATGGATGGTTAGGTCCATCACGGTTACCCTCTAAAAGGAACAAGTTCTCTCCTGAATTTCAAGGATCTCACTGTCTTTTTCTCTAATGTCTCAATAGGTTGTTATCCCTAGCATTCCAATTTCTATCTTTTCGGTGAGAAACAGTATGTAAACTTAGCTAACCGGATACCATGTGACGCTAGAAGTTTCAAAAGTGCAACTAAAAAGTTCTTCCTCACCCCAAAACTTAAATCTAACATTGTCCTCAATGTTCTAAAGATGAAATTAAAAGCATGAACAAGGAAAAACTGTTACCACTTGAAGAAAAGAGTAATGAAAGATATTACCGTGTTGCAAGAGTTATTGGGTTACCTCCCAATAAGTGCTTAAGTTTAAAGTCTTCAGCCAGACATTGGAAGAATTAGTCACCTCATAGAATCATATAGTAGTAGCCGGAATAATTGTGGGTCATCTGGATCAAAAAGTGTTACCCACAAGAAGAGGAGACTATAACAGACCAGGAAGATATCCAACACACACTTATATATTTTTTTGTTTAAGATAACTATATCTAGTTGCGGTTCGGGTTCGGGTTCAGGCTCTATAAAAGGGTCTAGATAAAAAGTTTTCATCAGATGGATTTCCTCAAAGGCGGGATCCTGAAGATCAGGTTCTAGAGTCTTGAAATACTCAACTAAGAACTTAGAAGCACATAAAAATAACCTGAATAACTGGGGATCCTCTAAGTCAATCAGACTTGACTCACACAGTTGACCACAGTAGTGGTCATTCTTAAGAAAATGTGTCGACCCTAATCTCATAAAGTAATTAGGTTTAGTCTTAAAACTTAATAATTGACACATCTGAAACTTATAAGTTCCCACATTTGGTTGAAAAATAATTGGTGGGAAAACAAAGTCAATCTTGGTATCATAGCCTAGGTTAACCACATCAACCAGAGGATGGGTTTCTGACAAATGATCTTCTTTATGGACATCATGAGGTTCAGAAGAACGTGTATGAAGATAATCTTGTAAAATGGTTGAGGCACAAATGTCAAGTCCCAAGTGAGCGACCTTTCTAAGAGTTAAAGCACAGGGAGAATGATAATCACCCTCAAACTTAGAGTTTTCAGGGTCTCTAGCCTGGAAATGGTCAATTGATTCTTCTAAGTCAGGTTCATCCTCACTCATCTCTACGAGTTTATCGTCTTCTAAGACTAGCATTTCTAACTCGCTAGATTCTAATACAGTATTCTCAGGGTAAACTCTTTCCTCTAAACCATCATCACAATCATATAAAGGATTATCAGCTAAAGTTTCTAGTAAAGGCTCGTTAACTAAGGTGTTAATCATAGTTACTTCCTCCGATTCACTTATATGCACATCAAATAATGGATTATTCAACACACTGCATGCTAAAGGATCATGAACTACATCATCTAAAACGGTGGTATCTCTAATCAAATCATTATCCTTTTGAATAGGTGAATAAGTATTAAAATTATTTGGATTTGTACTAGAAACAACACTATCATTATAAAGGTCAATCGGGGTAACAAATTCCTGATCACTATGCCTACATATTTCATGCTCTTCATTAATACTACCCTCATCGAAATCATCTTTATAATAACATGAAAAAGATTGAACCTCACCAAAACAAGTAGTGTTACCAATTCTAACCTCGTCATCTTGATTATGTGAATAAAAACTATCCTTATTTTCAAGGGTGGTATTGGGAACATTATACTGGAGATTAAGACTATCCTGAGCAAGTTTTTCCACAATCCTATTTGTACTCTCAGTATATTGCATGCGGGACTCTTCTAGAGACATCTTAGTTGACTGCTCCACGGACTCTTCTGGGGGAAGAATATTATAAGTCTCTTTCATAAATAAGTGAAACTTCCGTGTTGACTCATTGAAACTCTTGAGAGACTCTTCTAGAGAAGTAGAAGGATTGTTTTGCTTGTATGACCTGTGGGTATGTGGATAGTAATTGGGATCACAATGGTATGGACCATAACCTTCAAAAGTTTCGCGTTCCCAATCACTATTCATACTATGGTCATAAAAAAGATAATGTCCAAGCTGCTCAGTCGGATACTCATTTTTTTGGCTATTATAATACCAGTTCGACATCCTAACTGAAAGGGAATTATAAACAAGCACAAACAAGGCTGACTCGACCACAACAAACCTACTGATTTCGAGCAAACAAAAAGCATGATGACTCCACTTAGATTGTTTCTAGACCATCTTCTACTCTTTCGAAAGGGAATTCGTTAAAATTTAAGCAAACCCCTCTGGAGTCAATCCGAGTCAAAGTAAGTTGAATAGAGGCGAGGGAAGCTGCGTGGAGCTTTGATACCCAAGGCCTCACCGCATTACAAGGCGGCGTAGTCACGCATTCAACTCACAGAAACTATCATGAACTTCGAAGTATGCTTAAAAGAGTAACCCATATTTTTTGAATGACTTTCCTATTAAGATCGTTACCCTATTGGTCTCGTTCTAGTCAGTATTTTAGGCTTAGGTTCGCGTTTGGTATTGTTTTCCTAAGGCGAGCAAGAAGAGAACAGTGATGAAATCTGAACCCTTATCTTATATGGCCAGTCCTTGCCCTTTACTAGGAAATTAAAGCAGCCGTATTCAAGACCTCAACATATATGCATACAAAATCATCCAGTAAACCCGCTGACAGGGGATTCATGGGTGTTTAGAATTCTTACCTCCCGTTCCAGACGGGGGATGAACCGTTAAAGTCAACTCGGGCCACGACTCCTATGTCATGTACTAACCCGAGGGGCCGAGACGATATCGTAATCGTCGTCCTTCCCTGTGCAGTTTATATTTAAATAACCCTTCCTTAGGGTTTTAAAAAAATAATGTCCAAAAGTTCAAAAATAAAGTCCAAAAAAAAGTGTCCAAAAAGAAAAAGAAAAATTACAACTGTGAAACCCTATTTATAGTTTCTAAAAATAAAAAGAAATAAAGTCCAAATAAAATAAATTTGTACAAAATCTTCTTCACTCCTTGGACTCCTCTTTTCTTTCCTTCTTTGGCGATGCTTTCTTTTTATAGCACTTTTTATTTCCTTGTAGCTTCGCTCCAAATCTGAAAAGAATAAAAAAAATACCAAAGGCGTAAAAGAGAACAAAAATAATAAAAATTAAAATAAAACCTAAAAACAAATCTATACACACGACCCCGGCAACGGCGCCAAAAATTGATATGATCCGGAGATACCTATATGTAATAGAGGGATTTGCTGTTTAGTCTAGTAAACCCGACCCGGTTTACTGGCTAGTCCAGCGGGAAAACACATTTACTAGTTAGTCCAAAAAAGTTTTGAAAAGAGTAAAATTACTCTAATAACTCTAACATATAAAATTTCGTATATTAATACATATACTAGTATACTAGTAGTATGTAGTATACTAGTAGTAACTAGTATGTAGTATATAGTAATAACATGTAGTATGTAGTATACTACTAGTAACTAGTATGTAGTATACTAGTAGTAACTAGTAGTATGTAGTATACTAGTAGTAACTAGTACTAATAGTAATATGTTATGTATTGATACTACTACATATTGATATGTAGTACGTTATATATTGACACTACATATTGATATGTACTACATATTGATATGTAGTATATGTTTGATATGTAGTGTGTTATATATTGATACTACATATTGATATGTAGTACGTTATATATTGACACTACATATTGATATGTAGTACGTTATATATTGATACTACATATTGATATGTAGTATGTTATATAATATGTAGTACGTTATATATTGATATGTAGTACGTTATATATTGATACTGCATATTGATATGTAGTATGTTATGTATTGATACTACATATCAAAAATTGTTATGTATTGATACTACATGTGTTACTACTAGTATACTATACTACATACTACATACTACCAGTATACTAGTTACTACCAGTATACTAGTTACTACTAGTATAGTAAAGTAGTTACCTAATTTAGGAGTAACAATAAGATATTTTTGTTACAACTAGTATATTACATATTAATATGTAGTATCACCGTATTGATATTACTAGTATGTAGTAACATACTACTAGTAACATTTACATGTGTTGATACTAATTAGACTTGGAAGGGTGTTTTAGGCATTTAGAAAATACACTTTTTAATCTCCACGAAGTTTTTGGACTAGAGAGTAAATAATCTAGTCCAAAAACATGTTTTCGGACTAGGGAGTAAATGTTTTCCATGGGTGGACTAGCCATTAACTGGGTCATGAAAAAGTGGACAAAAGAGTAATTCCTACTATGTAATAACCACAATTGCACGGTGTCTACAATGCAGATAGAGGCAAGTACGGGTCATTCCCACGAGGAGCAGTGGAAATACCGTAATCAATATCTAAAACTAACACGAAACAATATTTTTGGATTTTTAGAAATTGAAAACGAAATAATAAAATTAAACTAAACTTATAAAAGAAATCCAATGGAAGAGTCGGTAACCAGGGTATTACGATATCCACTACTATCTCTATTTAATTACTGAAATGAAACATAATTATGAATAAATGTTTATTGTTCGTTCTATCAACATCACCTATTATATGTATTAGAATCGCAAATATCACTGGGATACCCTAAGTATGGCATATCAAAAGATTAAATCCAAGCAAGCACCATCAAATTG
Source organism: Papaver bracteatum (assembly GCA_023529315.1). Classification (NCBI taxonomy): domain Eukaryota; kingdom Viridiplantae; phylum Streptophyta; class Magnoliopsida; order Ranunculales; family Papaveraceae; genus Papaver; species Papaver bracteatum. Next base: position 1,324,517 of record JAJJWX010000650.1, read on the forward strand.
TGTTAGCGAGAAAGTTATACAAAACTAAATTATTGATTCACAAATTGTATCTGGCCCTTCTAAGTATAACCCATCAAAGGATTCAACCCAAGCATGAACTATCAAATAACGAGACCAAATCTATTTGTAAAACTATATCCAATTATGCACAAAGGTTATTACTAAACCGGTGGAGCAACAACTCATTTTTCCAATAAATCAATAAACAATATTCGAAAATCAATCTATTCAAATCATAATGGTCTTTGGTCAATTATTCAAATCAAATATCCTATTACCCCAAGTTGTTTCCACCATAAACCCTAGTTACATAAAAATCTAGCAAAGACATGGCTTTCTCAAAAGCCATAAACATGTTAAAATGATTCACTAGATAATCAAAATGGAATGGAAAACACAAAACTTCAAACCTTTGTAGATGGCATCGCCGCCAGCCTCTGTTCCTTTCTCCTATTCTCCGCTCTTTCAAAACGGCCTCCCCTTTTCTGTTCATCTTTTTTTCTCATATAGTCCCTGCGACAGTCTAAAACTAAGACCCAGAAAATCTGCCAAGGCCCAGTCCAACAACTGACCCAACGTCCAAATCCAACTCCTTTCGGTTGACCTTTCAAAATCTGGCCACAGCAACAACCCCCGTTCTGTCCATCTACCCACCGTTCAATGCAAACAACATTCGACCAACACCAGCACTCATGGTTGATGCTAGTTTAATCTCCTTCACGGCTACAGAAAATATCGTCTGTTTCTCTTCCATTAACATTCACAGATCTGTAGACAACCACTACTGCCTCAATGGATGAAATCATGAAACCCCATTACTACCAGTGACTCAGTCAATCACATATTTGCTTCCACGTTCAGGACCATGGCAGCAACAATAGTAACCCCAAACACTACACGGACCAGAATTCACATCGAAGGTTCGCATATAGTCACCACGACCAACACCAATTTCAGTCCGTCTATAGACCTCTCCGTCCATCCATTCTACCTCCGGATACAACATAAATTCCTCCAGCGATGGCAGCCAGCACCAATTGTCGGGTCCGTCAAACTCTTCCACCATCTGCATCTCAAGAGCTGTAAAACTACCAACAGTTTATTGGAACTTGATTCCATCTCAGTATCTTCTTCACTTGGTTGGAAAACAAGTTCGAAACACTGAACCATGACCCTCCTTGCTTCCATCTTCAGATCAGGATGAGCTCCACCAGCAACGACACCTCTCTTTTGATCGCAGAACTCTAATGATTAATCTTTTTCCATCTAGCCACCAACTTCACCGACTACAGCATCTCTTTCTCCACCGATTCAACCTTATTCCAAGAGCAGATGCTTTATCGCTGAAGTGAACACCATCTGATGCTTCCAAATATACAACAAATTCTCCATGCAAGCTTTGTTTTTGTCTTCTTTACGACTTCGTTTCGATGCTGCCCAGGATTCCATCCATGTTGTTGTTGTTATATAATCAACTTGCATGCAACTTCAGTCGATCAACTTCAGTGCATACAACGAACCCCCAATCTCACTGTTGCCGCTACTTCTTGATCAGCTGAACCATTGAATGTTGCCTACTTGGTCGCCACAAACCAGCACCAACAACTTGCAATTCGACCAGGATTCAATCCACGGGAAACCCCTAAAATCCTATGCTATTCTTCACCATCGCCTGCAATTACTTCCGCCATACCTTGAATTCAACACTACCTCCGTTGCTAGTTGATATTATGAACAAGAACTTGAAATCCATCTGCCTAATTAATAAATGAGAATTTCTTTGCTTAACAAAGACCAGAATCTTTTTTGGAAGCTTTAGTATATACCACGAAGATGTGGTGCAGTAGTAGCCACGTACGCACTTCTTTTCTCATCTAGTAAGTGAACAAAATTCACAGCAGCACCACTTCAACCTAAATGTTTGGTTACCCACCAATGGATTCATGTGCTTCCTTGCACAAAAACAATTCATTAGTCTCTCGTATCCACTAGCCATGGTTAATTCTTACTGTCTTTGGTGCCATGATTGGCAAACGCCAATATAACTCCCAGTTTAGCTAGTTATTTCTCCATTGATCGGGTTCATTTGTATTTTCTACAAAAGCACCAAAATAGTGTTGTTAGATAAAATATCGAGTCCTAGCTAATATAAATATGGGTATAATATATAGCACTTACGTGCTTATCAACACCCCCACACTTACGTTCTTATCACTGAGTGAAGGAGGAACCGGTTACATGGGATGATGGACGACCATGTAGCGCCCAAGTGCTCGAGTGAGCGTGCACCAAGGTCTTATGTTGACCAGTTGGTGAAAGAATGATCAAACGCTGATTTAATCATTTATTAAATAGTGCTCGTGAGAGCGCTAGGTAGTAAAACCTAACTATGGAGAGATGAGGGACCGGCCAAGAGATCATGGGACCGGCTCTTGGTGGTAGTGGGACCAGCTGACGTTAATTGAGTAAACCCAAGTTGGTTGAAGAGAGTTTGGACCCAATACGAACAATTGCTAGAAAATTAGGTCAAAATTGTGAACTTAAATGTTTGCTTTTTAAAATCGTTAGTGTACATGAAATTAAACATTTATCAATAAAGAATGCAATCTTTACAAACCGTGGCTATAATGTTCATGTATTGATTCGAGTGAATCAAACCGATTTTGCTTCAATTGTGTTCTTGTTTAAGTCTATGAGAATATAACAATTGAACAACTCTTTAACTAGTTTCATTTGAGTCATTTGAACTAGTTATGGTTAAGATAAATAAGGTTGATATGAGATTAATCATATGGCTAACCTCAGTTAACTATTTGTGAGCCAACATGGTGTACACGTTTGGGTACGGTTACATAAACCTAAATGAGGGTACATTTCATTTGTGTGTAACAAGCTAAGTTCGATCTGACGGTTGAAAGATATTAGCTTGGTGGAATCAGGTTTTTCATCTAACGATGATTATTGAATGTTTTATTACAAAGGTAACTTGGATTGCAAACCCTGATTTTAAAAACTATATAAGGGAGAACTCTAGCAACTGGGAAACCTAATCCCCAAACCTCCTGTGTGTTACTAGTTGCATAACTAGAGTCGATTCTCCTTTAACCTTAGGTTTCTTCTCGAGACCGTGTAGGCTAACGACTTTGTTAGAGCATTTCACGGATACACCCACCAAGCGTTGGTATGTCAAGTTTGGTTGTCATATTTTAGTGAACCAAAACTCATTTAAGAAGTCGCTTGATTTCAATGTACTAGAGTTAACTTTGTATAGGTTAGCTTGAAAGTATTAGGGTGAGACATTACAAGTATTGCGAAGACTTGAAGAAGTTAAGAAGTGCGGAGCTACAACAATAACATCATCCTTCCACTTGAGGTTAGTGATATTTGACTTGAACTGTTTCATTCCCTAACATATCTTTCAAGTCGTGCATATTGAAAACATAAAACTGCGAAGCATGAACACTCTAGATAGACATAGTATTAAGGAATACAATATGAAGTTTATTGCTTAACCATTAAACTATCTATATAAGACATCGACATAATCGTATGAATGCTATTGTGATTATGTATGGGTATGAGGTGAGGATTTCATCCTAGGGAACAATGTTTACATGTGTTCTAAGGAAGTAAGTTCATGATATGTGTTGTGAAACGAAAAAGGAAATCGCCAGGCATTATTGGGGTTGTTATTCATTGAATTATGAACGACCAATATGTGTGATTAGTATAACCGCTCATGACTTGTTTGTGTTCTTGGTAAAACTATTCACACGAGGCCTGAATTATGTATTGGTATGACTTTTATTAGTGAAACCGATCTTAAGTAATCACCTGGGGTATGATCGAGTTGTGAGTGTCTGAATTTATTGTTGGGAGTAGGGGAACTGATCCTAGTAAGAGGTGTAGTGTATCACAAGGGGAATGATCCTTGTATGAGGCGTATCAAGGTTTATGATAACACCACTCTCATGGAATCCAATAGAAACGTCTTCCGTTCCTCGTCTTCATCTTCTTGGTCTTCGGCTTCAACTATTGATGATAAACTTTCGAATTTCGTAGATCCTCGACAATTTGTAACATTTTCCTTAAAATCCTTGTCGCTTGAAACTTCCTTATAAATTTTCCTTCCCCACGGCTTATTCAAAACAAAACAATAATAGATATTTCTCTTGTCTCATATTTTTTTTTTCTTTTTTTTTCACTTTTTTTTTTCATTTTTTTTATATTATTATTTTTTTAAGACAAGAGAAACAAAATACAAAACAAAGTGAAAAATAAAATAAACCATAGCCGTGGAAAAGTACTTTACCGCTTGATTCTTGTATCGCCTTGAAATCATAAACTTCAATAATTCTCACCTTTTACTTTTCTTCTCCCTTGTAAATAAGTCTTCAACTTGTATGTAAAATATGCTCATTTTATGTTACTTTACTTGAATATGAAATTTAGCTCTTTTCTTGTTCCATTGTTGCTTGCAAACCTTGAACCTTTTTAACTTTCCTTGTAGATTTTGATGTCGCTCCCTTGTTGTTGATTATGGTGTTTCTATGGACCCGTTGTTGTCGAGCGAGAGAATTGTGCTAACTTCAAATCGAACTACAAGAAGGAGGATTTCATCCATAGACGTCACCCTCATGATTGACAAAAATTAGCACTCAAGAGATCAAAAATAGTTCTGAAATTGGTGTGAAGTTGGTTAGCTCACCATTCTACCCGGAATTAACGTACGGTGACACACACTCAAAAGAAGCTCTTTAGTCAAGGAAGAATTTTTGGTTGTGTTGATGGTGGATTTCTATTTAAAGGGTAAAATTGTAAAAAGCCAAATTTTGTAAGCTGACGTCCTGCAAAGGATAAAGCCTTCAGGCGATGAATACTTCTCGCCATATTAATTCATTGGAGCATGTGCAACCATCCCTGAGAATTAAACATACCTACCCAGAACGGAGCATGTGGCAACCATCCCGACGGAGCATGTGGCAACCATCCCATGTGGCAACCATCCCGGTTTTCTGTAGGTATACAACATTACTATTAATGCTTTAATTAAAGCCTTGTGTTCGACGTGCAAACAACCGTAGGCTACCTGACGGTAGGTTATACTAGCCCCGTTGAACGCATGCAAGACTACCCATGTTAGTATCACTTGCTGAAAACAAACCCAAAAATATATCTCACCCATCCAACTTCGCAAGCATAGATGGAGGGTGTAGATATAGATTCAGGGGGTCCTGAGCATGCTACCATGATCACCTCGGACCCACCTTCACACATGACCGAACAGTCAAGACCAACTATGGTTGGTCCTTCCAAAACGTGCGCTCAAAGCGAGCATGACGCACGACTAGGGTTCTTTTTAATCGTGAGCGTCCAACTTCACCAGCATAGTCGGACGACTTAGATTATACCCTAAAACAAGTAGTGAAGTGATGGCACACCATTGGCGAGCCCACTTTCTACCTACATGACCGACTCCCTCATAGGCAAGCCGTGGTGCAAGAAACGATTGCCCAAACAAGGATAGATTAACGCCTTATGCAGGTTGAGAAGATCCAAAACGATCACGACCATCCGACTTCGCCGGCATAGTTGGATGGCTTAGATTACGCACAGGGTCATAGAGAAAGCATGTACATGCTCACCTTCGACCCAAGATGTTGCATACATAGTCGGTCTCCCCAAAAGAGGCGCGCGCAACCCAAAACCGATCGCCCAAAGTGGCCGGTCCAAAGCCCTAATTAGGGTTTGCGGAGCAGAAACATCTCGAGCGTCCATCTTTGCAGGCTTGGATGGAAGGCCAAGATGGAGACTTAGAAGGAACCGAGCATGCTAGCATAACCACCATGGGCCCGGCTTCACGTCTAGCTGATCGGACAAGACCGGTGGTGATCAATCTCCTCGGTACGCGTGCCCAAGGGTGACATGTCATGGCCCCTCCATAAATTCTAATCTCGACCACTCGTCTTTGCCGCCTGAGTCGAGTGGCTTAGATTAAATCTTTGCGAGTCAAGCAGGCATGGGCGTGAATACCATTGTACTACCTCCATGCAGGGCTGATCGGTTCCTCTATTGGAACTCTCTAAGCATGCAAACGTTTGGGCCGAAAGAGGCAGCATGCACGCCTCCCATCCAACGGTCGCAAGCAAGGCTACGAGTCATATCGTCCGTCCAGCTTTGCAAGCTTGGACGAATGGCTTAGGGTGAGAATCAACCAGCAAACAAGGTATCACTATGACCACCATCCGTCACTCTTCTTCATAAGGTAACCGACCAAGACATGGCCTGTCTATACAGCCTCCAAACGGTTACCTGAAGATGGCTGTATGCGATGTTATACCAAGTACATGGTTCACCCTGCACTATTTTCTGTGGGTCCCGCTATCCACACACTCGAGACATTAATCACGTCACAACTGGGGGATACAAACTGGGGTATTGGTCTGGCGGTTTACAGCGTGCAGCGTGCAACGCGCCATCACAAGAACGTGTTAGGAAGACATGGGCGGTTAAGTCAATATGGGAGAAGTGGGCAGTTCTGATCGTGTGACACTCACACACAACTCCACTCTTCCCTCACTCCACTTCCTCCACTTCCCACGAGAGACGTGAAGAAGGCTTAATGACTTGTATAAATAGGTTCTCCTCCCTATTTCCAAAAACAGAAGTTCGAACAACACAGGAAACCAAGTGTTAATCGTATTCAACACCCAGAGCCTGCTTGCAACATTTGCTATCCTGCTCAACCTTCTGTTAACAAGTTACCAAATAGCCTTCACCTTCATACTCTCAACACCTTCTTCGCTTCCCTCCCTAAGATCAACCTCACATCCTTCACTTGTGACCGAAACAAATCTGGAACGGCCGTGTCTTCGGTTTAGGCCAGAATTGTATAGATTATCTCTCGAATCAAAGTGCTCATCGTGCAGCACATTTGTTGAAGGTTTAAACTCACTTCTCATCCACACACACCCAAAATTACCCAAACCGGCAGAAGTAGTTTTCTCCCACAAACAATTGGCGACCACATTGGGAGGTTAATCTCTCGGTTGTGAAGTCGATTTCTTCAATACCAATTCAATTTCTATGATTTCAAGAATGGTGGATCTTAGGTCTGGAGCAGCAACCAACGATGGAGTTAGCACCGACAACGCTTCTGGTGGCGCTGATATCCCACCATGGTGTTACAGTGCAACCCGCCAAAGTGCAACCAATGTGTCTCGTGGAATCGCGTCTTCTATCATCGGTACCGGTGGAGAAGGAGCAGACATTCCAACAAAGCGTGACATCTCCCATTACAAGAGCCAGAGCGGCCGCAAATCCAGGCATTTCCTCAAGCATGACACTTCCGTCCGTCACCAGAATAACTGTTACTTCCCCTTCAGGACGAGGATTTGGAGGACCCAGAGGAGGACAACCTCCTATCACCATGGTGGACTTGATGGAGAGACAAGAAACCCTCGCTAAAGCTCAGGAAAACATGGAAATGAATTCACTTCCCTCATCATGGAAGCATAACGTCTGTAGGACCAGAATATCGCCACAACGATATTCTCGCGATGGAAACGACACTTCTGCGAGAAACCCAAACATTTCTACAAGTATTAACAACACTTTGACGAGAACGTCGCAAGATTCTTCAACGACAATTGGCGAGTGTCACAAAATAGTAATATAATAGTTAACGACTGAAGATATATGAGAAGAATAAGTCTGCTTCACGATGGTTACAAAGCTGGTGATGGTGAAGACTAAAGTTATGGCGATGAGATCGCAGAGTAGATCCGAATTAAGGGGAAATCTTATTTGTCTTCCACTATGTATATTCCTATATAAAGGGTTCGACTAAATCCAGAAAATGATGATGTATTTTTGAGAGTTGAGAGAGTTTTGAGGAGAGAGAAACTCCAGAAAGAAAAGTTGTACTTCTGAGTTTCGATATTTCTTGTAAATCTTCCTGAAAGTGAATTAATCAAAGTGTTGTTGTTCATTCTCAATTATGACTTAATTTTCATAGATTCTTGACAAGGGTGTAGTGTGGGAAATCATGCAACTACATTTTGGCACCCGAAACAGGGATTGAATTAACGAAAATTAAAGAAAAGCCGAAGAAGAATATAAAAATGGTTCAAGATTAAGTAAATCGGTGAGATAATTGAAGGAATAATGATCAGAAATAAAAAGGATTGTAGAAAATTGGAATGTGTTATGGTAACAAGAGCGATGGTTGATAGATTTCATGAAAACATTAAGGGGAAGATACATAAAAGGGATTTTGAAGGAAGGAAGATTATGACAGTGAAGAAGAAATCATCATTGAAAGATTGGGAAAAACAAGAAATCACGTTTACAGCAGCAGAAATACCAGAAGAAGATTTAAGTCATATATCTCCATTGGTGGTCACAGTAACCGCTATACCAATGAGAAAGGAGAAATCAATAAAATCTGTAGAATAATGGGCTATGAATAGAACTTTGGTAGACACAGGAAGTTCTGTAGACATGATATTTTATCATACCTTCAAGAAAATGGGATATAAGGATGAAGAAATGTCTCATTCAACATATCATGTTCATGGCTTTGGAAAGTCTATAACAAAACCTAAAGGAGAGATAGTGGTACGAATTCCACTAGGATAAATTGAAACACAAGTATCATTATGCGTGATTGATGTGGAATCGCCATACAATATGATACTGGGAAGACCGTGGATACATACAATCAAATCCGTAGCATCAACATTTCACCAATGCATTAAATTTCCTATGCCCAGTGGAATTGGAGAAATTAGAGGAGATACGGATTTTGCAAAATTATGTTACCAAATTGAAGTGAAAAATTGTGAAAATCTTCCAAAGTTGCGAAAAGCTCGCAAAAAACTGGCGAGAGAATCAGAGAAGGAAGAAGAATTTAAAGTTTACATGATAAGAGCGAAAGAAGGAAAAGGAATACCCAGTGAAATCCCACAAGAAGAAGATGAATTCACGAGAATTCTGAAAGCACCAACACCAATGGGAGAACCGAAGCCGATTATGTCGCAAAGAGAACCAACAAAGGAAATAAATATTGGGAGTAAAGAAGAGCCTAAAATGCTGAAAATTGGGACTAGAATGGAGGCAGATGAGGAAGAAAGAACTATAAATCTTTTGCGAGTGTAGGATCAGAATATTGTCACAGCAATATTCCTGCGAAATAAACAACAGTTCTGCGAGACATGTTTACGATACATCAATGATATTCTAAGAAACATCTCATAGTGATGTAAGGAATGACATATCGGATGAAAACGACAGAAACATGAGAAAAGTGTGACATTTCTGCGATGAATCGATAAAACCTACGAAGGATTAAGGCGGTGCTAACTGCGATTTATCGCAAGAACCCAGATCCGAAATTAAAGGGAATCTTAGCTGTAAATGAGATATCATGAGCTGTAATCCACTATGTAAATACCTATATAAAGGAGATGAATAGTTCCAGAGGGGGGGATGAATTTTTGAGTGCTGAGAAAGTTTTTAGGAGAGAGAAAATCTTATTAAGTGAATTGTATTCTTGATTACTGTAATTCTTTTAAGATCATATTAATAAAAAAGGTACTTAATCTTCAAATTGTGTCATAAATATTGATAAACTCTTGATTAGGGTGTAGTGTGGGAATTCCTGCAACTACATTTTGGCGCTAGAAACAGGGATGAATAGTTGAAAATCATAGCAAAAGTTAGATAAAAGAAAGAAATTATTCAAGAGTTAGAAGAATATCAAGAAAATTGGTGGAAGAAAAGATAGTTGAAGTCAAAGATAATCAAAAGAAATTGGAGTGTGATGTAATAACAAAGATGATGATAGATAAGTTCCATGAAGATATTAGAGGAAGGATACACAAGCGAGATTTTGAAGGAAAGAAAATCATGACGGTAGATGAGGCATCACCGCTAAAAGATTGGGAAAAACATAAGATCACATTCACGGCAGCAGAAATTCCGAAAGAGAATTTAAGTCATACATCTCCATTGGTGATCACAGTGTCTATTGTACCAAAAAGAAAAGAGAAATCAGTAAGATCTACAGAAGAGTGGGCTGTGAATAGGACTCTAGTGGACGCAGGAAGTTCTGTGGATATAATGTTTTACCACACATTCAAGAAAATAGGATACAAATATGAAGAAATGCTTAGTCCAACATATCATATCCATGGATTTGGAAAATCTCTAACAAAACCTAAAGGTGAAATTGTAGTGCGAATTCCGCTGGGGGAAATAGATACGCAGATAACTTTGTGCGTGGTGGATGTGAAATCACCATATAATATGTTGTTGGGAATACCATGGATACATGCAATCAAGGCTGTATCATCAACTCTACATCAGTGCATAAAGTTTCCTATGCCCAGCGGAATTGGAGATATTAGAGGAGATGCAGATTATGCAGCGTTGTGTTTCCAGAATGAAGTAAGGAATTGTGAAAATCAAATTCAGTTGCGAAAACAAAGCGTGAGAAAAATGAGGAGAGAAGAAAGGAAAGAAGAAGAATTCAAGATTTACATGATAAGATCAGAAGAAGGAAAAGGAATATTTGACGATGTATCGCAAGAAAGTGATGAACCAGCAGAGGTAATAAAAACACCAACACCAATGGGAGAACATGAATCTAGTTATACTGCAGCAGAACCAACAAAAGAAGTAAATGTTGGAAGTGAAGAAGACCCAAAAATGCTGAAAATTGGAACTAAGATGGGTGTGGAGGAAGAAGAACAAACTATAAACCTTATGCGAGAATACAAAGATATTTTTGCGTGTAATATGGATGAGATGCCTGGAATAGATCCATCTGTTGCGTGCCATAGATTGGAGATTAACAAAAATGTGAGACCATTCAAACAAAGAATAAGAAAGATTGCGACCACTTATCATGCCAAGATAGAAGAAGAATTGCAGAAGATGCTTGACGCAGGAATTATAAGGAAACCAAAATATCCAGAATGGATCGCTAATATGGTAGTAGTTCCCAAGAAAAATAAGGGGATAAGAATTTGCATCGATTTTACTGATCTAAATAAAGCATGTCCCAAAGATAGTTTTCCCTTGCCAGATATCCCGCAGCTGGTGGAATCTGCCGCAGGAAATGATCGAATATCTTCATTAGATGGATACAAGGGCTATAATCAAATCCCACTTGCGGAAGAAGATCAAGAAAATACTGCATTCTTTGCTCCCAGAGGATTATATTGCTACACAAAGATGCCTTTTGGGTTACGAAATGCAGGAGCAACTTACCAAAGAATGGTGGAAAAGGTGTTCGCAAAATGGATACATAAAACTTTAGAGGTATATGTGGATGATATGTTGGTAAAAAGCAAAGAAGTTAAAAATCATGTGCAGGACTGAAGAGAAATTTTTGATCAGATGCGGCTTTTTAATATCAAAGTAAATCCTGAGAAATGTACTTTCGGAGTATCATCTGGGAAATTCTTGGGATATATTGTATCAAAAGAAGGGATACAAGTTGATCCTGAAAAGGTGAAAGCAGTTCGAGATATGCCAACTCCAACAACAGTAAAAGATATGAAAAAATTGAATGGACTTTTAGCCTCACTAGGAAGATTTATTTCGCGATCATCAGATAAATGCAAACATTTCTTCAACATACTAAAGAAGGGAACAAAATTTAAATGGACAGATGAATGTGAGAAAGCTTTTCAAGGAATTAAGGAATATTTGATGAACATATCCATTTTACAGAAGGCTGAACCAGGAGAAGAATTGATGATGTACCTTGCGACAACTCAACATGCTTTAAGCGCAGTACTTTTGCGAAGTGACGCAGGAGTTGAAAAACCAATTTACTACATCAGCAAAACATTCAATGCTGCGGAGAAAAACTATTCAAAGATTGAAAAGCTAATTCTGGCGTTAGTTTATGCGGCATATAAACTTCGCATATATTTCCAAGCACATAAAATCAAAGTACTAACAAAAGTACCAATTGAATCAGTAATGAAAAATTCAAAAATATCAGGCAGAGTTGAAAGATGGAACGCACAAGTGGGGCATTTTGAGATCCAATATGCAATTTTATCCTCGCCAAAATCTCAAATTGTCGCAGAATTTCTCGCAGAATTTCCTTTGGAGGATGATGAAGCTGTAGAAGACATGATGGATATAGAAGAAGAATATGGGGATCCTAGAGATCTTTTAACAGAACCAAATAGGTGGGAGATATTGGTAGATGGGTCATCCAACGGAGAAGGAAATGGAGTGGAAGTCGTTTTTATTTCGCCAGAAGGTGCAAAAATGGCATTTGCATTCCGACTAGAATTTGAATCTACTAATAATGAGACAGAATATGAGGCTGTAGTACATGCTCTAAGATTTGCGATAGAGATGAAGGTGGAGAATGCAAGAATTACCAGTGATTCGCAATTGATTATTCGCCAAATTGAAGGGGAATATGCAACTAATGATATATCTTTGAAAAAATATAAGAAACTTGTAGAAGAATTATCTGCGAAAATTCCAAAACTCAAATGGAGGCATATTTCAAGAAGAGATAATAGGCTCGTAGATGCTTTTGCGTTTATATCAAGTATGATGGTAGACCCGACTGCGAGAAATATAAAAATACAAACACTCATATCACTTCAATTAATAAAGAAGAGGAAGAGGAGGCCGAGGCAATGATAGTAGAAAATAATGGCGAAGAATCAAGTAGAATTATCGAAGATTGGCGTGCGGAAATTCACGCATATCTAGCAAGGGGAGAGGTATCAAGAAATAAATTGGAAGCACATAAATTAAAAAGTAGAGCAACAAATTATGAGTTAAGAGATGGGATATTGTATCGAAAATCTTTAAATGGGCCTTCCCTCAGATTTTTGACACAAGAAGAAGGAAAACAAATATTAAAAATGTTACATAGTGGGGATGCTGGCAATCACAGTGGCGGAAGATCTTTAGCATACAAAACTAAAATGCAAGGTTATTATTGGCCATATATGCATGAAGATGCAAAGAATTTATCAAGAAGTTGCAAGGAATGTCAGCGATTTTCAAAAAGAATACATGGACCCGGTGAAACATTAACATCCTCAAAAAATGTTTGGCCATTTGGAAAGTGGGGTTTAGATATTGTGGGACCATTTGTACCAGGAACAGGGCAAAAGAGATATTTAATTGTCGCAACAGATTACTTCACAAAATGGGTAGAAGTTAAAGCAAGACTGAGATATTCGTGATAAGGACATTTTTACATTTATATTTGAAAACATCATTTGCAGATTCGGAATTCCTGCGCAGTTGGTGTCAGATAATGGAAAACAATGTGAAGGACAAAATATAGAGATGTTACTTAATGCATTCAAGATAAAGTGCGGAAAATCGACTCCTTTATACCCACAAGCTAATGGTCAAGCTGAGGCAACTAACAAAATAATCGCAGATATCCTCAAGAAGAAGTTAGAAGGGCATCATAGAACATGGTGTCAACAAGTCCATAATGCAGTTTGGGCTTATAATACAACACGAAGAGAAGCAACTGGGTATCACCTTTTTGTTTAACATATGGAGTTGAGGCAGTATTACCAACAGAAGTTGTTATTCCTACGACAAAAAGAGAAGCTTGGGAAAAGAATCTTAGTGCTGGTATGATTCTAGACAAACTTGATGAAGTAGAAGAGAAGAGAGAAAAAGAATTATAACATATGGAGAACTACCATCGCAGATTAGCTCGCGAATATAATAAGAGGGTAAAGAAACGTGAGTTCCAAGTTGGAGATCTAGTTCTGCGAGAAACACCAGAATATCAGCGAGAAAATGGAGGAAAATTAGCGAAAAAATGGGACGGGCCATATATCATCAAAGAAATAATTGGAACTGGAGCATATAAGTTAATGGATCCAGAAGGAAGAGACATGGGTCAAAGACTTGGCAGACCATGGAATAGACAATATCTAAGAAAATATTATCAATAAAGGTTTGGAAGACTAGGATGACTGGATTATACGCAAGCAATTGCGAGAGAATGAAAGAGATGTTTCACAAGAATAAAGTTGGCTAAATACAAAGCAATTTTTTGCAATAATTTGCAAGATAATTAAGAATATTAATGCAAATGCATAAGACGGGCGCAAATCGCCTAAAAACATATAAGAATGGGACGAAACTTTGTGGCGTACACCCTAGTTCGCGGATTCTATTCCGTAAGAGGCAATATCCTTAAAGTACATCATAAGGAGGGTATCTCTTTACATGGCTATGGGAAAGGCTATACTGCTGCTGGAACCTAGTCATGGAGATTTGGGATTATAAAAAATCCATCCGGGAGAGATAACTTGGATTCCCAACTATATAAGGTTATACCCTGGTTGGGCGCCCGAGAGTTTCTCCTAAGGAATGCAAAGTATGATCAAGGCGCCGAGGTACACGATTGAGCTGTGGGTGCCCGGGACGGATGAACCTACCCTGGCCATCCATGGCAAGTCTTGGCTTACGATGTGTTCGGCCCAAAGAAAACCCCACTAGGGTGTAGTCTCGTAACTATAAGCCATATATGCATAAAGGATAAGAGGCTACGAAAACAACTGGTTGTTTCTAGAACCGGATGGGAGGAGCTAGTCTTGTATGGAAGAAGTACGTCTCCTTGAAGGGGCAACCAGGGGCAGAGATAAGGGCGATACCCTCCATTAGGGAGCTGTGTATCAAAAAAGACGGCAATGTCATGGGACTTTATATTCGCAAGAATATTTAGGCCCGTCATATTGTCGCGTGACACAGACAGCAATGTCATGGGACTTTATATTCGCAAGAATATTTAGGCCCGTCATATTGCCGCATGACAGGCCAAAAAGCCTAAAAATAAATGTAAAGATGAGATCAATGGGTTTTTGAGATAAGATCAAAAAATGAGATAAATGAAATCAATGATAAGAGGATATAAATCGCAAAGACGTCCTACGATTTCATAGCAAAGACGACAATGTCATAAGTCTTAAAAACCAAAAAGAGATTGATCTCACAAGATGGCTTAGACTTATCATATTGTCGTAGAGATCAAAATAAATGATAAGGCAAGATCAATGGATTATTACATGTGAAAGTAAGAATGTCCTGCAATCTTGTCGCATAAAAGTGGCATAATAAGACCTTTAACTAGGAAGGAGAAATAAGACCACAAGAGAGGTTATATCTGCGAATCATATTGCAGATTATTTGCGATACTTCATTTATCATATTGTAGATTAACAAAAAGAGGCAAGTTTAGGATTTCTTACAATGGTAATATATTAGTACTTCACAAGTAAGATTATGAGGGGCAAATATGGGGATTATAAAACAATATTTCATTATCTTCCTTGAGAAGAATCAAGATAATAAAAAGAAGACAATCAAGTTACAAGAATTTGCGATAGGAGATTCAGGTTAATAAAAATATATAGTCAGAAGAAGATGATTGAGTTACAAAAATTGCAATATTTCGCAAATGAAGCAGGAAGAAGAAAGATTCAGAAATTACAATCATTCGCAGGACAGGGAAAAGAACAAGATATTTCGCAGGAAGACATGATAAAACAAGATTTAAAACTTCAAAAGAGTATTCTTCTTTAATTTCATCATTCTTGTTTGCTACTATTATCTTCACCAGCAATATCTTTTTCAGTTTGAGTTTCTCCATCACCAGTGATTGATTTTTGAGGAGGATTTTGTTCTTCTACTTCATTATGAGGGTTTTCTTCTTCTTCTATTTCTCCATCACTAGCGATTTCCCTTTGAGGAGGATTTTGTTCTTCTACTTCATTGGGAAGGTTTTCTTATTCTTCTATTTCTTTAGTTGGGTTTTGTTCATCTTCGGAAAAATCTTCTTCATCACTTGAATAATTTAGATCTTCATAAATGAGACGAGGAACTTCATTATTATTTATCTCCAAGGGTTTGATCTTTATAGGAGGTAAAGAATGATAGAATAGAACATTGTTTACGAGAACCTCAGCGCCTAAATGAGCCTTGCGGAGGCAATTCTTTTCCCGGTTTCTGATCTCTATATCCTTGAAGTATTCAAGGTAGTCAAATCTTCTCAATGCTTTGTTGCGAGAGTTAGAAAGCGCGGTATTCTTTTTGCGAAGTTTGGCCAACTTTGTAGACAGATCAGAGATAGAAGCTTGAAGATGCTTCTCAGATTCTGCGGAAGAAAAGTTGCATATTAGATGGAATTCTCGCAAGAAATAAGATGGGAAAATACAATGAAATAATTAAATAGATGAGGCAGTCAAAATGACTACCTTCCTTTTGCGAGGATAAGTTTGAATTATGTTAAGGAAACAACTCTTCCATTGATTCATGGTATCATCGAAAGTATCACCAACTTTACCTTTCAAACGAGATTTTATACTTTTCTCTTTAGAAATAAGATAAGCATTTTCTTCTTTTAAGGAGGAATGGGATTTATTCAGTTGAGCATAGTCATCTTTGAGATTGTTGACTTTTACGCTTAGAGCTAATCTACCTTTTATAAGTTTCTCTTGTTCAGCGGCAGATGATTCAGTTATCTTTTTAATGCCATCTTTCAATAAACGAAGAGATTTCTCTTGGCTGTCACACAACTTTTGAAGATTGCCCAATTGCTGCGAATAAACCATTGTTTTATTCACAAAGATATGTTTCTCTTGAGACAAAGTTTTGTTTTCATCTGATAAAGATTCCACCTTCAAATTAGTCTGATTTAGCGAATATAAAAGTTGAGTGGCTTCATTACTTAGGAGATCTCGTTCGCAAATTAGTTGGTTATTCTCATTCTTAAGATTATTTATCTAGTCAATTGAATATGTGTGAAGAATATTCAATCTATCAAATTGATTTTTCCAAGACTCTTTCCCAATGCGGGCTTCATCGGCGATGGTTTACCATTCAAGTATCTTCATTAATTGGTTATGTTTTGAAGCTAAATATGCGTCAACAAATAAATAAAGAAAAATTGAGTACATAGAAAACAAAGATTTACTGAGGCAAAAGCAGAGGCAAGAAAGTTATATCTTTCAGATCATCATTTCTGCTGCGAAGATTTTCGATCAATTCGTAATTGCGAAGCTTATGATCGAGAAGTTCACATTCTAAAGTTTTTGCTTGAAGGTTCTTCTTCAAGGTTTCAACCTCACTTTCTAAAGCAGTTAGCAAAGATGAAGAACCACAAGATCGAGATGGTTTCTTAGAATCATATAAACATCCTGTCTGGCAGGATCTGTAGAAGATTTCATAGCATCGTTCAAAACTTCAGATAATATTTGAAAAGCAGCTTCAACCCATGTTGCTATTTCTTGGGAAGAAGGAAGAAAAGTAGAGGAAGAGGTTTTGGCAACATCATTCATCACAGGAACTTGATTAGAATCATTCATGGTAATAGGAGTGGAAAAAGGAACTTGATTAGTCGCAGTTACAGTATCATTTACCGCAACATCATTCATCGCAACTTCATTTACCGTAGTCTCATTTACCATAGTCTCATTTACCACAACATCATTCACCGCAACTTCATTTACCGTAGTTGCATTCACCACGGCTTCATTCATCGCAGGTTTATTTGCTGCTGATTCATTCATCATAGTTCCAACCATCTTAGATTCATCTATCGTAACTTTTAAAATATTGAGATTATTAGAGATGGAAATATTAGCATCAATAACTTAACTTGGAATTGATGAAGAAGTAGTATGGGTGTTAATATTAGAATTCACGCAAGGAGAAGGAGAATATTTATCTTGCAGCGGAACAGGGTCTGCAGGCAAAAAATCAAGAATATTCACTTCATCTGAAAGAGCTTTAACTTGACGAGAACGCTTAAGAGATCTAGAAATATTCTCTTCACTCTGCGAATAATAACGTAGATAAGAAACCTAGGCAACAATATTGTTATTTTAAAGAAATAGATGTTTCTTACTACCTTATCATTCTCAGATCTCTTCGCCTTCCCAACACGCTTTTTCTGAGGACCCTTAGGGTTAGGGTTTTTGATAGTAATCTTAGTCTGAGAAGTAGTGTTACTGAAAAACATAATAAAATATGGGGATTATAAAGAAAATCGGGCGATAGAAATGATGTAACATGAACAAAATAAGATTCAAGATAAGAACCTACCTTTGAGTTTCCATTAGAGCAGCAGCAGGAAGGATAATAGGAAAGAAAAAGTTGCAGACAAAAAAGGAAGAAGTTAAAGAAAAGAGAGATGGTTAAAGAAGACATATCCTCGAGTGGGACATCTATTTATAGATGAAGAATGGGTAACCGGGCTAATCGGTAAAGAAGTAAGGATTGACACGTGTCAACGATAAAAACGTAAAATAGGGAATTTTGTCGGGTAAAAGACAAGGAGTTGCGGCAAATCAAGAAACTTAAATTCTCATGATCTTTATCTTCTTAACAGAAAAGATATGATAAGAGGCAAGATGTAGGATCAGAATATTGTCACAGTAATATTCCTGCGAAATAAACAACAGTTCTGCGAGACATGTTTACGATACATCAATGATATTCTACGAAACATCTCATAGTGATGTAAGGAATGACATATCGGATGAAAACGACAGAAACATGAGAAAAGTGTGACATTTCTGCGATGAATCGATAAAACCTACGAAGGATTAAGGCGGTGCTAACTGCGATTTATCGCAAGAACCCATATCCGAAATTAAAGGGAATCTTAGCTGTAAATGAGCTGTCATGAGCTGTAATCCACTATGTAAATACCTATATAAAGGAGATGAATAGTTCCAGAGGGGGGGGATGAATTTTTGAGTGCTAAGAAAGTTTTTAGGAGAGAGAAAATCTTATTAAGTGAATTGTATTCTTGATTACTGTAATTCTTTTAAGATCATATTAATAAAAAAGGTACTTAATCTTCAAATTGTGTCATAAATATTGATAAACTCTTGAGTAGGGTGTAGTGTGGGAATTCCTGCAACTACAGCGAGAGTATGCAGATATCTTCGCATGGAGTATGGACGAGATGCCAGGGATAGACCCGTCAATAGCATATCATAAATTAGAAATAAACAAAAACATAAGACCATTTAAGCAAAGAATAAGGAAGATCGCAATAACATATCATTCTCAAATAGAAGAAGAATTACAGAAGATGCTCGATGCAGGAATTATAAGGCAAGCAAAATATCCAGAGTGGATTGGAAATATGGTAGTGGTCCCAAAGAAGAATAAGGGGATAAGAATTTGTATAGATTTCACTGATTAAAACAAGGCTTGTCCAAAAGATAGTTTTCCATTACCAGATATTCCACAGATGGTTGAATCAGCAGTAGGAAATGCTAGAATATCATCGTTGGACGGGTTTAAAGGATATAATCAAATCCCTCTCGCTGAAGAAGATCAAGAACATACCGCATTTTTTGCTCCAAGAGGATTATATTGTTATACCAAGATGCCATTTGGCCTACAAAATGCTGGTGCAACGTATCAAAGAATGATGGAAAAGGTGTTTGCAAAGTGGATCCACAAACCATTAGAAGTGTATGTAGATGATATGCTGATCAAAAGCAAAGAAGTTGAGGATCATGTGCAAGATTTGAAAGAGATTTTCGATCAAATGCGAAAATTCAATATTAAAGTGAATCCTGATAAGTGTACCTTTGGAGTAACTTTAGGGAAGTTTTTGGGGTATATTGTATCAAAAGAAGGAATACAAGTTGATCCAGAAAAGGTACAAGCAATTCGCGATATGCCAACGCCTGCGACGGTAAAGGATGTGCAAAAATTAAATGGACTCTTAGCCTCGCTGGTAAAGTTCATTTCACGATCTTCAGACAAGTGCAAACATTTTTTCGATATACTCAAGAAGGGAGCAAAGTTCAAGTGGACAGATGAATGCGAAAAATCTTTTGAAGGAATAAAAGAACATTTAACGAACATAACTATTTTGCAGAAAGCAGAACCAGGAGAAGAATTATTGATTTACCTTGCAACAACCACATATGCGCTAAGTGTCGTGTTGCTGAGAGTAGATGCAGGGGTGGAAAAACCAATTTATTACATTAGTAAAACATTCAATTATGCAGAGAGAAATTATTCAAAGATTGAGAAACTAATTTTAGCATTGGTGCATGCAACTTTCAAACTTCGCATCTATTTTCGAGCACATAAGGTCAAAGTGTTAACGAAAGTGCCAATTGAGTCAGTAATGAAAAATTCAAAGAGATCAGGCAGAGTTGAGAGATGGAATGCACAAGTAGGACACTCTGATATACCGTATAAAATTTTATCCTCGCCAAAATCACACATCATCGCAGAGTTCTTAGATAAATTTTCTTTAGAAGATGATGAAGCTGTGGAGGAGATGATGGATGTAGAAGAGGAATGCGGAGATCCAAAAGAGATATTAACAGAACCCAACAGATGGGAAATATTAGTGGATGGATCATCCAATGGAGAAGGAAATGGAATTGGAGTTATTTTCATATCACCAGAAGGAGAAAAAACATCTTTTTCATTTAGATTAGAATTTACATCCACTAATAATGAAACAGAGTATGAAGCTGTGATCCATGCTTTAAAATTCGCGATAGAAATGAATTTGGAAAATGCCAAAATCACCATCGATTCATAATTGGTTATTCGTCATATAAAATGGGAGTATACAACAAATGAGCCATCCCTGAGAAAATACAAAAGACTCGTTGAAGAATTATCTGAGCAAATTCCAAAAATAAAATGGAGACAAATATCAAGGAAAGATAATAGGCTCGCAGATGCTTTCGCTTTCATATCTAGTATGATGACAAATCCATTGGCGAGATGCATAAAAATTCAAACACTTTCATTTCCATCGATAAACAAAAAAGAAGAAGAGATAGATGTAATGATGGTAGAAGCTGGCGAGAGAGAACCCACGAGCAATATCACGGATTGGAAAGAAGATCTTCATGCATAATTGGCGAGAGGAGAAATTCCAAGAAATAGATTGGAAGCACACAAGTTGAAAAGTAGGGCAACTAATTATGAGCTAAGAGATGGAGTGTTATATCGCAGATATTTTAGTGGACCATCTCTAAGATGTTTGACGAGAGAAGAAGGACAAAAGGTATTAAAGATGTTACATAGTGGTGACGCTGGTAATCACAGTGGAGGAAGATCTTTAGCATATAGAACAAAAATGCAGGGTTATTACTGGACGTATATGCATGAGGATGCAAAGCAACTTGCAAGGCAGCAATACGGAAAAAAGATACATGCACCAGAAGCGCCATTATCATCTTCAACAAGTGTATGGCCCTTTGGGAAATGGGGGTTAGATATTGTGGGACCATTTGTACCTGGTTCTGTACAGAGAAGATATCTGATTGTCACAACAGATTATTTCACAAAATGGGGAGAAGTAAAGGCAGTACAACATATTCACGATAAAGATATTTTTACATTCATCTTTGAAAATATAATCTGCAGATTTGGGATTCCAGCGCAATTAGTATCTGATAATGGAAAGCAATTTGAGGGACAGAATATAGAATTGTTACTCAATGCATTTAAGATAAAATGTGGAAAGTCTACTCCTTTACCCACAAGCAAATGGTCAAGTTGAGGCAACTAATAAAACAATCACAGACATCTTGAAAAAGAAGTTAGAAGGGTACCAAAGAGCATGGTGCGAGCAAATACGTAATGCAATATGGGCTTACAACACAACTAGGCGAGAAGCAACTGGAATGTTACCATTTTGTTTGACATATGGGGTAGAAGTTGTATTACCAACAGAAGTTGTTATTCCTACAACAAAAAGAGAAGCATGGGAAAGAAATTTAAGTGTCGGTATGATACTGAATAAGTTGGATGAATTAGAAGAAAAAAGAGAACAAACTCTACAACATATGGAGAATTTCAACCTGCGATCTAGTTCTGCGAGAAACACCAAGTTATCAGCGAGAGAGTGGTGGAAAGTTGGCGAGAAAATGGGATGGACCATATATTATCAAAGAGATAATTGGAAGTGGGGCATACAAATTAATAGATCCTGAAGGAAAAGATGTTGTCCAAAGACTTGATAGACCATGGAATAGACTATATCTGAAGAGGTATTATCAATGAC
The DNA here is from genome assembly GCA_023529315.1 of Papaver bracteatum. Taxonomy (NCBI): domain Eukaryota; kingdom Viridiplantae; phylum Streptophyta; class Magnoliopsida; order Ranunculales; family Papaveraceae; genus Papaver; species Papaver bracteatum. Next base: position 1,346,592 of record JAJJWX010000650.1, read on the forward strand.
AATTTTTATGAGGTAAGAGGTACTGGTATATTGTCTGATGAAACAAATAATGAATTCTTCTTTCTTAATTGCAATTTTGGCGATTATAATCGCAAGAAAAGCGGGAAAAAAATTCGCAGAGATTATAGAATGGGACGAACCTTTATGACGTGCACCCTAGTTCGCGAATAAAATTTCGCAAGAGGCAAATGTAAGACCTAATAGCACGTCATAGGAGGGGGTATCTCTTGACATGATTCAGGGGTAAGGTTATACCGTTGCTGGATCCTGAGTCATGCAGATGTTGGGGTTAAATAAAAGCTATCCGGGAGAGAGATCTTGGATTTCCAACTATATATGGTTATACCCTGGTTGGACGACCGAGAATCTCTTCCAAGAAGTGCAAAGTATGACCAAGGCGCCGAGGTACACGGTTGAGCCAAGGGTTCCAAGGGAGTACGAAACTCCCTTGCCATTCTTGGTAATTCTTGGCTATGATGCACTTGGCCTGAAGAAAACCCCACTTAGGGTGCAGTCTTGTAACTATAAGCCATATAGGCATAAAGGACAAGAGGCTGCGAAAACAGCTGGTTGTTGGTAAATCTGGATGGGAGGAGCTAGTCTTGTATGTCCGATGTGCCCTCCTTGAAGGGGAAACTAGGGGGAAGATAAGGGCGGCACCATCCATTAGGGAGCTGATAAGTGTCTTAAAATGGCAATGTCATGGGGCTCTATGATCACAAGATCATTTAGGCCTATCATATTGTCGCGTGATGAAAATTATACAAAGGCAAAAAGCCTAAAGAGAAAATGTTAAGATGAGATCAATGGGTTTTTGCATGAAAGTGTAAAGACGTCCTGCGATTTCATCGCAAGACGGCAATGTCACGAGGCTTTGTTCTTGTGAGAGAATTTAAACTTGTCATATTGCCGCAAAGATATTGAAAAGATAATGATAAGACAAGATCAATGGGTCAATACATGTAAATTTAAAGACGTCCTGCGATTTTGTCGCAGAAAAATATTAAAGGTTGGCAAAATAAGAACTTTAACTAGGAAGGCATAATACGACCAACAGATTAATATTGAACATTAATTATTTTATTTGAGAATGCAGGAAATATCTATTCATCGCAGGAGGCAAGTTACTTTAGATTTTTTTAATATCGCCAAAATATCACCAACATATTCAACAATAAAAGAAGATAAGGAACACAATTCACCATCTCAAGAAAGATATTAAAGGGAAAGAAGAGGAATGAATAAATGAAATATTAATATCTTCCTTGAGAAGGTTCAACACAGATAACAGGAAAAGTTAAATTCTAAAAGTCATCAAGGTTATATTCCTCCCAAAAAAGAAGAAGAAGGAATAGAAAGCAAAAATGAAACTCAAACTTCAGCGACAGGTTCATCAGTATTCTTCTCGCCAGATTTATCATTCTCGCCAGCAGATTTATCAGTATCGCCATCATTCTTTTCAGTATCGCCGGCATCCTTTTCTTTGCGAATTTCTTCTTCTCTAGGAGAGCCTTCATCTTCTTCAGCTTCTTCTTCTCCTTCAGTAGGTGTATCTTCTAAATCTTTATCCATGGGAATGAGAATCTCGTCATTCTCAACTTATAGAGGAAGAACAGATTCATGAGGGAGAGAATGGGAGATCAAAATCTTATTCAACAGAACTTCAATAGTAAGATGAACTTTGCGAAGAAAACCTCTATCGCGGTTTCTAATCTCCATATTCTTGAAGTACTCAAGATAATCAAGCCTTCTTTCTGCCTTATCGCGAACGTCTAAGCAATCAGAAAGGAGAGTCTTGTTTTCTTTGCGAACCTTATCTAATTTCTCAGTAAGAACAGTAATAGTAGCAAGATGGCTTCTTTTAGATTCCGCGAATAACAAAAATGACAAGGAAATATTCAAATGAAGATCTCACGAGAAGTAAAACATAGGAATTTATCAAAAAAAAAAATCAACAATTGAGGCAGTCAACTGACTACCTTCTTTTTGAGAGGTTAAGTTTTGGATTAGTGCAAATAAATAATTCTCCCACTGATTCATAGCATCGTCAAATTTATCGCCAACCATACCCTTCAGACGAGATTTCATGTTTTCTTCTTTGGTGCGAAGATAAAGGTTTTATTTTGCTAGTAAAGAATGAGATTTCTCTAATTGTGAATATTTATATTTAAGTTCATTAGCCTTTAAACTAAGAGTTAATCTACCCTTGATAAGTTTATCCTTCTCAGCAGCAGATGATTCAGTTACTTCCTTGAGTTCATCATTAAGGGAGCGAAGAGATTGCTCTTGGTTATTACAAATTTTTGAAGATTATCTAATTGTTGCGAGGAAGCCGCCATCAAACTTGAAAAATTATGTTTTTCTTGGAATAAAGTTTTATTCTCATCTGATAAAGATTCCATCGCCAAATCAGTCTTAAATAACAAATATGAAAGGCGAGCAACTTCGCTACACAATAAATTTTGGCTTTGTGACAATTGATTATTCTCATTAGTAAGATTATTTATGTGATCAATTGAGTAAGTATAAAGATTATCTAATCTACTATGTTGGTCCATCCAAGACTCTTTTTCAGCGCGAGCTTCTTCAGCGATTGATTCTAATTCAAATATCTTCATTAATCGATTCCGATTTGAAGATAAATAAATAAACCAAACATTTAAAAGGAATGGAGTGTAAAAAGTAATGAAGATGAGAAATTATTAGAATGGAGAGACAAAAAGATAGAGGAAGGAAAACTATACCTTTCAGCTCGTCATTATGTCTGCGAAGATTCTCGTACTCAAGTGAAGAATTGCGAAGCATATGATTCAGAGTATTACATTCAGAAGTTTTAACTTGAAGGCTATTCCTTAGAGCTTCAACTTCATATTCCAAGGATACTCGCGAAGCAGAATTATCAGAGCCAAAATACTTGAGTAAAGTCTCGCATACTTCATATTGAAGAGAATCAGTGGAAGACTTTCTAGCGTTATCTAAAATATTAGATAAAATTTTAAAAGCAATATCAACTCCTGCAAAGGTTTCATTTGATGGAAGATGAGATGTAGAAGATGAAGTGGTAATGATAGCAAGTTGATAATTTGAATCATCTGCAATGGATGCATTATGAGAAGGAGGAGTTTTTGGGAAAGTGACAGTTGAAGGCAATATTAGACTAGAAGGAGTTTCAGCCACAACATTTGTAGGGATTTGATTTGTCAATTTTCTGAAGGAAGGGGGGTATTGATAGCGAGGTTCTCGCAGACAAAAGAAGGAGGATTAGATTGTAAGGGTGTGATGATAACTCTCTTAGATGATAACTCAGGAATAATGATATCAGTTTCAAGAGTTTTATTACGACGAGATTTTTTATGAGGTCTAGCGGTGTTCTCGTCATTCTGCAAATAACAATTTAGATAAGAAACAGAGGCAACAATATTGTTATTAAGATAAAATATGTTTCTTACTACCTTATCATTTACAAAATTCTTCTTTCTCCTCTTCTCAATAAGCTTCTGGAGGGAGCTAGGGTTTGGAGTTTCATAATGGGAGATAGGGATAGCTCCACTAAAAGAAAATATGACAAGAATTATAATGAGTTCAGGAAAATCGAAGAACAAAAGTAAAAAAAAAAAAAGAAAAAAAAAGAGGTAATTCAAATAGTGATATAATCGAAATACATACCTTGACGTTTCCATTAAAACAGTAGCAGGTGAATATGAAGATAAAGAAAAGTTGCAGACGGAAAGTGAAATAAACGGATAAAGAAGATGGAGAAGTAAAAAGAGAAAATTATTTCTGAAACTTGGCTCCACCTTTTATAGACAAGAGCAGTAGGACCCATTAAGAGGACACGTGTTAATAAGAGCTACAATATGTGTAGGCGATTAAACTAAATAAACGGAGGTTTGTCGTGAAGAAAACTTGTAAAGAAAGAAGCTGCGAGCATCATGAAGAGTTGAAAGTTCTCATATCTTCTCTTCTTCGCAGAAAAGAGATGAGAAGAGGCAAGATGTAGGACCAGAATATCGCAAGATGTAGAAATGCCTGGAATCGCGTCTTCTATCATCAGTACCAGTGGAGAAGGAGCAGACATTCCAACAGGCATGACATCTCCCATTACAAGAGCCAGAGCGGCCGCAAATCCAGGCATTTCCTCAAGCATGACACTTCCGTCCGTCACCAGAATAACTGTTACTTCCCCTTCAGGAAGAGGATTTGGAGGACCCAGAGGAGGACAACCTCCTATCACCATGGTGGACTTGATGGAGAGACAAGAAACCCTCGCTAAAGCTCAGGCAAACATGGCAATGAGTTCACTTCCCTCATCATGGAAGCATAACGTCTGTAGGACCAGAATATCGCCACAACGATATTCTCGCGATGGAAACGACACTTCTGCGAGAAACCCAAACATTTCTACAAGTATTAACAACACTTTGACGAGAACTTCGCAAGATTTTTCAACAACAATTGGCGAGTGTCACAAAAGAGTAATATAACAGTTAATGACTGAAGATATATGAGAAGAATAAGTCTGCTTCACGATGGTTACAAAGCTGGTGATGGTGAAGACTAAAGTTATGGCGATGAGATCTCAGAGTAGATCCGAATTAAGGGGAAATCTTAGCTGTCTTCCACTATGTATTTTCCTATATAAAGGGTTCGACTAAATCCAGAAAATGATGATGTATTTTTGAGAGTTGAGAGAGTTTTGAGGAGAGAGAAACTCCAGAAAGAAAAGTTGTACTTCTGAGTTTCGATATTTCTTGTAAATCTTCCTGAAAGTGAATTAATCAAAGTGTTGTTGTTCATTCTCAATTATGACTTAATTTTCATAGATTCTTGACAAGGGTGTAGTGTGGGAAATCCTGCAACTACAACGTCTAACGGTTACACGTTACTATATTCCTCCACCACTCAATCGTTTCCACTTCCTACGAGACCAGGGTACGTTTCAATATGACTTGTATAAATAGGCTTCACCTATTTTTACCAAACAACAGTTTTTTGGTCGGTACCAATATAGTATCCAGAAATCACCTGGTAGCTTTCCATCCTGCTAGCCAGTTCTACTCTCTGATACAACAAACACCTTCAGAATCAATAATTATGGTCTCAACACTCTCTTCGCTTCCCTCCCTAAGACCAACCCTTCTCATCCACTTTGTGACCGAAGCAATCCTGGAACGACCATTTCTTGGTTTAGGATAGGATTGTACAGATTTATCTCTCAAATCAAAAGAACTCTCGTGCAGTGTATTGTTTAGGGTTTAGACTCGTTTCTCATCCACACACACAAAATTACCAAAACCGACAGAAGCAGTTTTTACCCACAAAAAACACCATACATACTTTAAGGGATAGTCATGGAAACAGGTTAGAGAGCAGGGAGCAGGTTGTTTCCCTCCTGACAACTCACTTTAAAGATATCTATACTTCCTCTTCTCTGAGTTCAGCAGACATTGATGATGTTCCCAATGATATTAAGCAAGTTATTAAAGATGATTTGAATGCTAGTCTAGTAGCGATTCCCACTACAGAAGAAATTCATACAACTGTTAACAATATGGCTCCGTGGAAATCCCTGGGACCAGATGGATTCCGGGGGGGGGGGGGGTTCAGGGATAATTGGGATCAAATATCTGTTGAATTTATTAATCATGTTTAATCTTTTTTTCATAACAAGTTCCTTCTCAAGCAGTTAAACCACTCTTTTATAGCGCTTATTCCTAAGGTAAGTAACCCCTTTACTCCCAATGATTTTAGACCGATTAGTTTATCTAATACTGTTTAAAAAGTTATCACAATTTTTTTAACAAACTGTTTAAAACCACTTATGGACTCCATTATTTCGCCTTATCAATCTGCATTTATATCAAATCGTCAAATTCAAGATAATATCATAATCAGTCATGAAATTTTGCATTATTTTAAAATTAGAAAAAGAAAAAATAATAAAGATGGGTTTATGGCTATTAAGTTGGATCTGTCGAAAGCCTTTGATCGATTGGAATGGTCATTTATAATATCTGTTATTAAGAAACTCGGCTTTTCTGAAGATTGGTGCCAGATAATTTTTCAATGTATAAGTACTTTTTTTTATTCTATATTAGTTAATGGCTCGCCAAGGGAAGTTTTTTATCCTACTAGGGGCATTAGATAGGGAGATTGTCTGTCTCCCTGTATTTTTATCATCTGTATGGAAACTCTTTCGCAGCTTCTGCTAAGAGGAGAAAATGACAGAGTTATTCAAGGTTTCAAATTGAGAAAAGATATTCCTTATATTTCTCACTTATTTTTTGCAGATGATTGTATGCTTTTCTCCAAAGCATCTCTTACCTATGCTAGGAACCTTATGAAAATTATTAACAGTTTTGCAAGGGTTGCGGGTCAAGCTATAAATTTCGAAAAATCCGGTTTTTTCACTAGCAGTAAGATGCTCATAAACATGTTAAGTTGCTTTCAAAAACTTTAAGGATTAAATTTTTGAGCATCTCTGAAAAGTATCTAGGTACTCCTTTATTTGTTAAAAGGGATAAAACTAAAACATTCCATTTCCTAATTGATAAGTTTTATGCTAGACTGAGTAATACTAAAAGATCTAAACTAAATGGGGCATGCAGAACAGTTATAAATAAGCATGTTCTTTCTAGTTTATTTGTTTACCATATGTCTTGTTTTCCTTTTCTCAAGAAAATTACGTTGAAAATTGATTCAAGTCAAAGAAGTTTCTGGTGGTCTAAGAAAAACTCAACAAAAGGAGCCTATTTTCGCTCTTGGGGGGATATTGGTAAGTCTAAATTAAATGGTGGTCTAGGTATTAGAAACTCTTATGCTACTAATAGGGTTCTTATTGCTAAATTGTGTTGGAGAATCTGTAAAAACCCTGATCAGTTGGTTGCAATTTTCCTTAAAGACAAGTATTTTCCTAATCAGAACTTATTAGAAATTGATAAGGATGCTGACAGTTCTTCATGGATATGGAAAGGTATTGTAAATAGCTTGGTTTTATTAAAAGCAAATATAGTTTATAAGATCAATGATGGTAATTCCACAAATATTTGGCATTCTAATTGGTTGCCTGGTAGCTCTTCCCCTCCTAATTCGATTAATACAAATTTTGATAATTATGCTTATGTTAGTGAACTTATAGATACTCAAGATAAAAGTTGGAACCTTGGTCTCCTTTACTCTTTGTTTTCTCCTGATGATGCTACAAGGATTAGGTCAATAAGAATTAATGTTACAAAAAAAAGATGATATTATGTGGGCTCATACTTTGAATGGGAAGTACACGGTTAAGTAAGCTTATAAAGCTTATATGAATGAATCCTTCTCAGCTGACGAAGCTTCCTTTTGGTAAAAAAGTTTGGACTTTAGATTGTTTACCAAAGATTAAATTTTTTATGTGGAAGATTTTTGCTCAGATGTTTCCTGTAAATTCAGTTCTCAAGTTCTATAATCCGGATATTGATAAATGATGTCCTTTGTGTATAAATGATGTTGAAACTGTGATGCACTTATTTTCCTTTGTCCGATTGCATCTCATATATGGTTTTCCCTTCTCTGCAAAATTTAGTGGTTACAGATTTTGATTGGATTGAGGGCATATTTATATCTTGGTTTGATAAACTGTTGGGCTTATCTCCTTATGCTGTGAAATGGCCAAGCATTGGAGCTATTGTTATGTGGTTTGTCTGGAAGTTAAGATGTGAAGTTGTTTTTAGATATGCACAGATTAATCTTGATAAAACAATTATGGATGTTATAAGATTTATCAACACCTATATTGTTCCCGCTTTGTCTAAAATGATGTTAGGATGGAAGTTAAAGTTCCCATTCGAGATATTGATCATATTATGTTTATTGATGGTTCTTATAAAAACTTTAATATAGGTATTGGCATTATTCTGTGTGATAATGCAGGTAGAATAAGGAGATACAGAACAGATTTTGGATTGATCCCAAGTGCTGAGGCAACAACCCTAATTTTGGAAATCTCTTGGGCAGAGGTGATGAATCTTTCTAAGGTCCTTTTTGTAAGTGATTTCCTCCAGTTAGTGCATTTTGTTAATGAGGGCAAGGGCGATATGCATTGGTGGTTCCTTGATATCTTAGAACATTTTCGGATTTCCCTTTCTAGTTGTTTGACTTACAAGGTTTTATATATTAAGCGTCTTAAGAATAAGATTTCCGACCGACTTGCACGTCGGGCTAGGATATCTAGTTTAAAAAACATTGGGTACTCTTCTCCTCATTTCTTGGATAATATTCTGAGGAAAGAATCCTTACCTTAATTTGTAATGGTTTATTTGGTTAATGCAATTGTGTGTTTCTCAAAAAAAAAAAATCATCATTTATGATTTTGCTTTGAAATATGATTTGAATATATAATCACACAACAAATATAGAAAAACAAACCACATAACATATACACTTTGAATATAATAGAAACCAAATTGAAATTTCTTAAAAAAATCTAAATATCATAAAAATAATTCAATGACGATTAATCAGTATACGTTAATCAAAATATAAACCCTAAATAACTCAAGAGTCTAAATAGTATAGAAACAACCTAATACATAATATATGCCCAAATAATATGTGCACTAACCACAACAACTAAAGATATAAATACCAAACCTAACCCCAACTCAATGCTATCGATCCTGCAGACCCACAAGACCTAAGACCTAGCTTGATTTGCGACAAATCCATAAGAGATAATGTTAAAAAGATCAAACCTAAGGAAAAGAGTAGATGGAAGGCTAATCGAGCATGGCGAAGAATCAAGATCCTCATTCCTCGGTACTGGGAACCTCTGTAGTGGCTAGCATGTTGTAAACAAACTCCAGAAAATAGAGCAGATGCCCCTAAGAAAAGTAATGCTATTAGTCCAAATATGACAACTCTCGGGACAACCTCAATACCTGCATCACACTCTATTCGTCCTACCAAAGATTCAAATGTTAGAGAGGAAAGAGGAATGACAACTATTATCAAGAATATATGAATAAAGCATCAAGTTTGAATATGAAATCCAAACTTTCTTTGAGATCAATCTCACTCTTTTTGTCATCTTCCTCGCTGAAAAATATAAAATAATTAAAGTGTAAATTTTTGGATTAAAATTTGTTAGCGAATAATATTAAATTAGATCCATGTCTCGATATAAATACTACTTACAATGCCAATAACCACATATATTATATATATGAATTCTAACAAGGTAAAATGTATATGCCATGAATATTTCTATCTACCTGTAACTACGTGCCTAAAGTTTCCCTTAGGGATTCAAATGTCATCCAGGCTTTGGATATCCAAACTGATGGACGACGGATCAAATCTCGTACTTTGTAATTGGTAGTATTTTTGTGTAGTTGGACCTATATTGTTATATATGCACGTAGTTTTATTTTAGTTCTCCTTTCAATAATTATGAAAAATGGATCTATCAACATGTGAAAGTATTTCTACAATTTATTTATTTTAGGGTTTTTGGTACTGCTACCGGTATTGGTTTAAGGTTTTTCGTATTGCTAGCTAACAATAAACATCTTGTATTGGTTAAGAAGCATCTTACACAATATAAGTCTTCTAAAATTTCTTATTAATCATATGTAATTCATGTGTTAGTTTTATATTAAAATATATAAAATAAATGTGATTCATATGATACGTACTTTCTTGCATTTCAAAATATAAATACTATATTTTCTTTTATCCATAAAAACTTCACTATCTTGTAATTTCATTTGAGTAATACTCTATGTTTATATGTTGTTATTTTTTTGATTAGTTTCTTACTTTAGTCATGATTTTGTTTTTGTTGTTATAAATACACTGGAAGTTCTTATATTCTTAGAAGTTTAATTTTCCACCTTGTCTGATTCATGCATACAAAAAAAAAAGGTACAAAACACAAGCCCTAAAAAAGTTGCTCTAGGTATGATAAGAAGGGCCCTACATGAGACATATCAACAATATCGTGATAAAAATGAATGTTCAGCTTTTGCGATTAACGGCTCAAATGAGTTAAAACTCAAAAGTAATTACATAAGTGTGTATTGGGAAACAAATTAAAATAGGTACACGGTGGATAAAGAAAGTTCATGCTATCATAATTCTGCACAATATGCAGATGACTCCAAAATGAAACCAACGCTTGCAGAAGAATCAACTTGTACAAATCCTCTGAAATCCTTATTAAAGCCTACTTTTGTCGGTCCATCCTTAACTTTACAAAATTATTACAACTTTTAATTTTCACAAGACCAATACATTACTACCCAACAAATTCTAAGATCTAACTTGGCAGTTACGCTATCCATAATGCAAACAAATGTACATCGGTCTTCGGGAAAATTATTGGTACCACCTTATTATGATTCATGGAACAAAGTTAGTGACAATTTTTTTTTTCCGATCGGATATTATTTTATGTACTTAGTCTTACTCATAAAATCGTTTATATACCACCATATCCCATACTATTAAGTTTGTACTAAAACATCAACAAAAAAGTATTTACCACCCAGCTAGCTTGTAGTGCTCTAGAAGTCTCTTGAGGTCCATCTTCAATCAAAAACACACCCGCGCTAAATTTATTCATCAATATATATTTGTCAATCTTTACATCTCCTTTGATTATGAAAGATTAAACAATCGTTGATACTTTCTTAGTAGTGTTGAAAACTTGATGAACCGCTACCCAAGTATGTTATCATACTTTAGGTACCAACTATTTCTTGATACTATTCTACTAAAGTCATCTTCCGTTTGGAATAAATTACGTAGTAGAGTCTTAAAAAATTTCAAGTTACTCAAGACGGATGAAGAATTGAACATCACATGAAGAAATCTAATGAACAAGATTCATCGACTTAAATTAGGAGGAATACACCTTTTCTTATTGAAATCATTTCCTTCTATCAAGTGATGTTTTTACTTCCAAGAACCTGTTATAGAAATAGAAACTAAGCTTGAGAAAAAAACGCAAGTGTTATTGAAATTTTCAAGACCTACAAATTCATTCTTGAGTTTGTAAGATTTTGTTTTGGGATCAGTTTACTACTAATGATTTGTATTCACTTGAGTTCACGAACTTGAGAATTTATTTTGTGAACCTAAAGCTCATACAACTCAAAGTCAAAGGAATATATGGTCCTTGAGTTCGTGAACCTATTACAGTGAGTTCATGAATTTATTGTAGAGATTGTCTCTGAGAACTTTTGTCTTTTGAGTTCTCGAACCTATTACGTGAGTTCCCGAACCTATATAAGAAAAATTTATTCTGAGCTATATCGTCATTTGAGTTCACGAACCTAGTACAAGAGAAATTTCATGAAACCTTTTTGTACTTGAGTTCTCAAACCTATGTAAGTAAGTTCGCGAACCTAGTACAAGAGATATTCCCGGAAGCTATTGTTTATTTGAGTTCATGAACCTAACTACTTGAGTTCAAACCTATTGAGGCTTAAATTCTTCCGTAACTTATTTTGCATTTGAGTTCGTAAACCTACCTATTTGAGTTTGTGAACCTACAAAGGCAAAGTTCTATATTTTCTCTCATTTTTCTCCAAAGACTCAACCATGAGTTCATGGACCTAAAAGCTTAATGAGCCAAACCCATAACATTCTATTAACTCATTCTTCATACGCTTGATTCCAAGTTTTCAAAAATAAATGTCGTTGTTGACGCATTTGAATAACAAAAGTTGTATTCCCCCTATAGGAAAGCTAGGTAGATATTCAATCCAAACCTATTTGAGATTCCTCTTTTGTAGTATGTAATACTACACAGCATGATGATATGTTTTTCTCCCTTAGTCGATGCTTTACACAACATGATGATATGTTTAGGATGAAAAGAAAAATAGTTTATTAGTTCCTCCTTCTGTGTCTACTTGGTGAGTTGGGAGAGCGAAAATTTCTTCAAAAAAGGTTTAGAGCCTGTCTTTATTGTCGGCAACAAATACGTGACCAAATTTTCCTGGAAGTTCAAGTTTACATCTCCCTAAATGGAGGGCTTGTTGCATTCTGAATGTAAGATCTCATCGTCATTGATTATTGCTATTATTATATTGAATGTATTCTCTTTAGGAGATTCACAATGCTCAATGATACTCGTTATTGATGCTCATGAGGCTGCAGTGTTGTGTTGTGTTTATTTTTTTTTTGGTATACTTCTTTGTTTTCCTTTAGAGCTGCCATGTTCTGTTGTGGAATTAAAAGTATGTACTTACAAGAAGGTAACCAAGTTCTTACCTGCAAGAACCATAATGTCCGGGTATTTTGATGTAAATAAAAAAGATAGTCTCGTGAGGACTTTTCGACTAATTTTCTTGCATTCTCTCTCATCTCTCTCACTCCAGTAGATTTCTTCACTATTCCTTGCTTTCTATGTTTGTTAGTAGTTTTATCTTGTTTATTATTATGTTTTCTCCTTATCCACACCATTATGGTGGTTGTATCTAATCTTTTAAGGTTTAATGGCGATTCTTGGTTACTGGGTTGGGTTTTAATATCAATAGTGATGCTTTCCAATGACGAAATCTTCATCTTTGTTATCTTCGGAGACAAAATCTTCATCAATAACTTATCCGGCGACGGAATCTCTAATGAAGATTTTTTTGACGACGGAAGCCTCATCACTATTTACAAGAGTTTTGAGCAAATTACTCCTATTTTGGGAGCATATCTTTCTAAAGAAGAAAACTAAACTAAATGGTTGGATTTTAACTCCAAGAAAAACCATTCTTCCTCCGATTTAATCGAATCTTATTCATACTTGTATTTGTCTTACTCCGGTAATCCTTCTCTTTCTCTTGTCGGGATTTTATATATTGTACTTTTACGATATGTTCTAGTTACTTTGTATCTCTTATTTCCGATCTTAAACTCATTGTAACCTCGAATTTACATTAATGAAAAGGTTTTTTATTTATAAAAGAAAAAGAAATAATAATAATAATTTTACTGCACTTGCGTTAATTAGATAATTCATTGCCTTTATTTTCTTGTATTTGCGTTGTTTGAAGCTAAGACTCTGAAGTAAATGAAGAACATGCAGAACTAAAATTTTGAAATGAGAAGAAAGAACCAACCAACACCAAAGACAATTCGTAGAAATGCTCCAGGGTCGGAAGTGGATGCTATATGTAGAAATTGACGTTTAGTCCCAAAGTTACTGGGCTTGGGACACTTTAGTCCACCCATCTTAGGCCTAGTACTCTCTAGTCCAAAAAAGCCTCGCCTCCAACAATTTAGTCCAAATATGGACGAGTTAGTCCAAAAATACACCGATTCATGAATATCTCGGATTTTCACAGTACCAAAATTACCCTTTCAGAATTTCCATATACGAACAATTTTTTTCAAATGTAATGTGGATCTAAGATTTCAAATTAGAAGAAATTGAGAAAGATCGAGAGAAAGGGAGAGATAAACAAAGATATAAAGAGTTTTTGGAGGATTAAGTTGTTTCTTCATCAGATTATTTTGATCTCAGGTTAGTTTTTCATCGTTAATCTTTTGTTTTACTTCTTCAATTCTGTGACTGTGTTTTTTTTTCTTAATGCATGGTATGAAATCGATTCGATTTGTTATCTTTTGTTAGATCTCTTTGATTTTCTATTTTTTAGTTTTGATTTTTGTTATACTTGAGTTTTGATTTTCATGCAATTCTGATTTCATTTTCATTTCTTCTTCATAAATTTGTTGCTCTTTGTTAGTTTTTCGATTTTGAGATCTACATATACATGATTAAGATGTTTTTGTTCTCTTCATATAAGTTTTTTATAACACGACCAAAGTTATTAATGGCGATTAATTGATAGATAAATTGATTTCTTTTGTTTTTGATTAAACAGAATGTGTACTTTCTTGTACATTGTATATGTTTCCGTTTATGGTTATTTTAAGATTGATTCGGAGGATAAAAACTATGATATGTTCAAATGTGATTCAGATATATTTTCTTTTAAGTCTCTGTGTTGGTGGATTCTATATTAAGAAATTTCAGATGTGATTCAGATTTTTCTTGAGCTACCTTTGTTATTATATGTGATGTTTTTTAGATCTCTCGATCTCTTCATTTGTGTGCTTTTATAACGCGTTTGATTTTATTTCATGATTTCTAATTGATAGAGTTTCTGATATCTTTTTATGATGATATAACATGTGTACTTTATACACTTTATATGTTCTCTATATATGTATTTATAATACGCAAGGTATCAACCATGTCTAAGAAGGTTGTATACATATTGTACCATGTCTAAATGCATAGGTTGTTTTGTTTGAATCAACGCTCTATTTTTGTTATTTTTCTGTAGATGTGTACATACTTGTACACTATACTAGCATGCTCTCGGATGAATGCATGGCATGTTTTGTGGTTATGGATGCTAGAATTTGTTATTTTTTTCTATGGATGTGTACATGTTTGTACACTAAAATTCTCTATAATGAATATATAACATGTCATGTGGTATGAATGATAAAAGTTGCTAGGTTTTTATACAAGTGCACAATTTTTTGTATGCTAGTATATATGCTCTTTCTATGAAGGGATGGCATGTCCTATGGGTATGATGCTATAATTGGTTATTTTTTTGTAAAGTTGTACATATTTGTACTTTAGTATGTGTTTCAATTTATATAGCATGTGCATGGACTTTAATATACACCATATATGTTTTTTTTTTGTAATATGTAAGGTCTGAACCAAGTCTGAGCAGGTTGTGTATGCTTTTTTTGAATCATGGTGAGTATTCATCCATATTTTGGGAGATGCATACACATTTGTATACTAAAACTTTATGTGTGATGAATACATCGGTTATTTTGTTTGAATTAATGCTATATTTTTGCTGTTTTTCTGTAGATGTGTACATAATTATACGCTAGTATGCTCTCTCATAATTTTATGTTTTGCGAGTATGGATGTTGGATTATTTTCTTTTTTAAAGATGTGTACATAGTTGTACACCATTGTGCTGTGTCATTATTATATGGCATGCTTTAGGGGTATGGATGTTGGATTTCTATAGGTGTGTAAATAGTCGTACACCATTATGCTCTCTTATAATTTTATGATCTGTTTTGTGGGTGTGGATGTTTGATTAGTTAGATTTTTGTATAATTCTACATGTTTATATACTAGTATGCTTTGTGATGAATTGATTACATGTCCTGCGAGTATGTACGCTAGAGTTTATTATGTTTCTATATAGGTTTACATATTTGTACACTTGTATGCTCTGTAATGATTATTTTGAAGTTTATTTTTAACTTTAATATTTTCGGGATCATATTTTTTGGGTGTATATAGTTGTACACATGTTAATGTTAATGTGTATAGAGTTGTACATATTTTTGACTTTATGAATGGTATTACTAGGGTGCGTGAATCATTTGGTTGCAGTTAATGAAGATTGTTGGATATGAATACGACGAAGAGATGATTACCTCTTGATTATTCCATTCATAAATGGTGGATTTCATTAGGGTAAGTTTCTTTACCTTTGTAATTGAGCTTGAAACCTTATTTTGAGCATAGTTAACCCTAGTAATTATGTGGATGATATTTGGGTCGATAATATGTCACACTTTAGACTCATTGGGTATTATTTGAATTTATATGTATGTATAAATTTAGGGAATCATAAGCTCAAAATAATTTTATTCAATATGGGTAGTGATATTGTTGCTTAGGTACACGATTCAAGTTGTACATGTGTATATGATTGTGCACGTTGTCCGGTCTCATTTATATATGGCATTTCTATGGGTATGGATGTGCACAAGTTGATTGTCTTAAAGATGTTCATAGTTCTGCAACTAAGTGTACATAGTTGTACACATGTTTTTTCTTAATGTATATATATATTTATACACATGTTTATTATTTTTGAATCTGCGCATAGTTTTGCAACATTATATTCATTTTTTCCCAAATCATTTCATTCGTGCATATGTTTCATTTTCTAGGTTGAAGATTATCATGTTGATGTCAAAGAGACGGGCAAAAGATCTTATAGGTAGAATCATTAGTCACATATCCAGGACTCCATTTGGAAGACGAAGAAATCAACGCATCAAAATTGCTAGAGAGAAGTAAAGAAGACCTATGATGTGCACTGAGTGCTTTACTTGCACCTTCCTTGATGATTTATTACCATTCTTGCTTACGACTTTGTGCTTTTTTTCTCATGCAAACTGTTACGATGAATGTTACTATCTTATTTATTTTAAGAATTTAGATTGGTTTTTACTTCAGTACATGTGTCTTTATTTCTGCAAGTATGAATAATTTTATAACATGTCAGTACATATTCAACATCATGTACACTTTGATTTTCTAACTTGTCAGTAGATGTGCACCATCATGTATACCATTCTGTACATATGAAAAAAAATTACTTATCAGAAACCATATAAATCTGGAAAAAAAAATCTGCATTCAATACATCTATATTCAAACTAATAATAAGATTAGTTCAAGGTTTTACAAGTAATAATAGTTGTTTAAGAAAGTTAAGAAACATAGTTGTTAAAAGTTTAAGAAAGTTACAAACAACTTAAGCAGGTTTTAAACATAAATCAAGTTTTCTCTCTGCTACTCGCACGCCAATCTTGGTATTATTTATCTTGTGTGATATTCTACAGTTTGGCAGGACCACCGACAGGTTTCTGCAGGTTTTGATGCTACCATCTCCAATAAGTATATACACACCTACAAAAATCAGACAAATCCAACTTCAAAAACTATGAAACATTTCATATATCCATGAGATAGCTTACCAGTGTACTAGCATGTATACCATGACATCCATACTTAGAAAATTATAGAACCCGTGACATCCATACCCACAAAAAATTCATATATCCATGACATAACATACTAGTGTGCAAGTATGTACACCTACAAAAATCTTAAAACCAATATTCATACTCGCACAAGAAAGTTCATATGTCCATGACATGATACTAGCAGTGTACATGTATGTACACACCTATAGAAATGACATAATCTAACATTCAAAACCACATAACATGTCATACTCCCATGACATGATACATCAGTTTACAAGTATGTACACACCTCCAGAACTTTAACAAATCCAACATACATGCTCATACAAAACATGCCATCTGTTCATGACATGATACAACAATGCATAAGTATGTACATACCTACAGAAATGAAAAAAATCCAACATTTAAAACCACAAAATAGATCATATGCCCATAACATGATACAATGTCATACAAGTATATATACTCCTAAAGATAACATGCACATCGAGGAAATAACCCGCACATCCTTGAGCTATCATATATGTGTACAAATCTGTATATAACCACAACTAATCTAAGTAAAATAGAATTCATACTCACATGTTTTCGTACAAATCTGTATACAACTGCAAAAAAATCTAACAAAAATAACATCCATGTCCACATAACATTTCATACACCCCTGAAATAACATCTTGTATACAGATATGTACACTACCACAACAAAACTAACAAAAAAAACATTCATGCCCATAGAACAATTCATACATCCCTGAAATAAAACGCATATTCTTCTTATATTTTCTCTCTCTCACTACGACAAATATTCTTCCCGCCCTACGTGGCCCCACTTTACCACTCATCATTTCCCTCCCCCATAAGAGTCATCCTTTAAAACATAACAAGTTTATTGAAAGATTTTATTTTGAATAAAGATGAAACAACATATGTGTACTTATATGTACACCAGTAATAGAACTGTTCAAAGATTTGATTTTGAATATATATTTGATTATGAAGATGAAACAACATATGTGTACTTATATGTACACCAGTAACATAAGTGATGGGAAAACAAGTTTAAAACACACACACGAACTGGCGATATGAAGTGAAACAACATGTTGGTGCATAGTGTTGGTGCACAGTTATGTACATTAGTAACACAAGTAATGGGAAAAAAGGTTCAAACCACAAAAATCATGCCGTATGAAGATGAAACAGCACACTGGTGGACAAATATATACTCTAGTAACACGAGTGATGGGGAAAGAGCTTCAAAACACACACAACCGGCCATATGAAGAGGAAACAACATGCTGGTGCATAATTATGTACACTAATAACACAAGTGATGGGAAAAAAGGCTTCAAAACACACACAACCAGCCTTATGAAGATGAAACAACATGCTGGTGCACAATTATGTACACTAATAACACAAGTGATGGGAAAAAGGCTTCAAAACACACAAAACATGCCATATGAAGATGAAACAGCACACCGGTGTTGATCGCTGTCGTAGGCGTCAAAAATAAATTACACTTTCTTAATACTCAAAATATAAAATATAGCAAGGGAAAGAAAGGATCGTTCCCACAGAGAGGACTTAGGTTGTCAAATTATTTCGATTTCCTATAAATAACAAGGGGGTTTTCTAATTTTTAATAAGTAAAAGTAAAATAAAAGCAAACAAAGAAAAGTAAATAAATCAAATAGAAGAGATATTGGTTAAGGATTCATCTTCATTCACAAACATGCTTTCAAAACAATAATTAGAATTAATATTTAATCTCTAGTTATCAAAATCCCTAGGATACCTTGATCGCAAGAATATCCCGCTTATTCCCTCTTGTCATCAACAAACACATTAAAAGATGCGAGTATGAGTTCTATCTAAGAGATCAACCTAACGTGTAAAAGCACTAATCAAGTTTAATTCCCTAGATGCATTAAGTTCTATGAAATCAGGCCAATCAAAGAAACCGAACGTGGAAAACGCACTAATCCGATTTAACAAAGGTCACGATTCACTTGTGATTACTAGATGTATCACTACAAGAAATATTCACAATTATGCTACTTGTATTCAAGGTATATCACGTTTACGTATAATAAACCCTAAACTATCAATAGATATGATTACGAGTTCTACCAATTTGCAACTTGACAAAACTAACAATTAATCATACATGGCGATATTTCTAGTGAATCATAATCGATAATATGAGACAAAACTAATTTATT
Organism: Papaver bracteatum; assembly: GCA_023529315.1. Lineage (NCBI taxonomy): Eukaryota > Viridiplantae > Streptophyta > Magnoliopsida > Ranunculales > Papaveraceae > Papaver > Papaver bracteatum. The sequence goes on from JAJJWX010000650.1 coordinate 1,365,632, forward strand.
GAACAAGAAACATGTTATGTGAAATCAAAGTAATCCATCACCAATAATAAGATTAGCTCATGCTCATGGAGTTCATAACAAGGATAAACAGAAGAGTTTCCATGTCTAAACCCTAGAACAAAAGTAGAAGATAAGATTAGATTGAGATTAGAGAAAAGTTTTCTCTTTTATATGTTTCTCAATTTCCATAAAGGATACTCCTTCCAATATTAGGTCTTCTCAAAACCCATCTCCAAGTGGTCCACCAAGCCCATGTGAGAGAAAACCCGTGTAAGTTTATGTCTAAAAAATGTCGCCGGAAACCTGGGTCACTGCCGGAAGTTGGCAGGAATCCGGTCAACGGTCGCCGGAATCGGGTCGACGGAAAACTATCTCAGGCCACTTGCCTTATTGGAAGATGTCACTAGGCAAATGTATAATTTCAGGAACTCAACTCTACTTCTCTGCAGTTCAAACATTCACAAACACCATTTTATCCAATTCCTTGTTCTTGCGAAAACTTACCCAAAAGTGTGACGCGTAGCTCATATATCCAGCCGCCAACTCTTGATTTTGACTCATACACCTTTCATGATTCAGTGAAACATTATGATCCCCACTTTCGGTTCCAAAATACGGAAACCAGAATTATGCTCACTAGTTCGCCATTTCTGCTCCGTTTTCGCACAATTTCTACAGCTTCAAAACTCACCCACTGTACATCATTAGCATTCAAACTGCATCATCACCATTTCCCTTAACTTCTAACTCTTAGCTGCGAACCATGACAGCACCATAACCTAGTTGTTCATTATAACTGCTCGTTGCAGCAAACTTGACTATATTCCATCCCAACAGCTCTGCGTTGCTCTAAACCATATACTTTCCAGTACCACCATCTATGACTGTGATACAAATCCGCAACTTCAGTTCAGATGCATACAATCACCTATTCCACCTGCAATACCATGAAACTGCATTCTTGACCATCCCATTTTAGGCACTCAACAACACCACAACCGCCTTCTTTGCTATATTCTCCCTGTAATTTCTAAGCTATTAGAACTACCACCGCAGACCCATTGCAACATGGCTTAACTCCAACAGCACCAACTACATCCACCTGAACTAGTTGAAACTGCAATTTCATGCATCAATGTAGCTGCAACACCTCCAGTTCAGTGGCTGTAACTCCAATTTCAGATGCAACTCTAATCCTGGTAGCAACTACCAATGCATCACCTTAATCTTCCCTGACATAAACCAGTGCCACAACCAACACCTGAACTGCATCTGTAATTCCCAAGATCAACAACATCCATCTCACAACCTTGCACAGTTAACAATCATTTATAAATTCATTCATTCAGACCTCTCATGCACAATTCAGTCCATACTGTAACATCTGTAGCTTTATCAACCAACACCAGTTGCCCATTTCAGTTCATGCCTACAAGACACTTGCAATTCACAATCATTTACCAGCTAAACAAACCTCTCTTTCATCACAGTTCAAGCCTTCCCAGCATCACCAGCAACATCTGCATCTTCATACAGTCACCACCTAATGCAGCTTCCTCAAACCCTACTTGGTTGATTGAAGGTCTTGAAACTCCACCTGAATCTTTGTAGACAACCAACACCCTTTTAATCTTCTTCTGCAATTGGAGAACAACACATAATCGAGCCCTAATTCAACCCATCTCTCCATTAATCAATTCAACAACAACAACTCCAATTTCCGGCTGTAATTTTCAGCCAAACTTGAAATCACAAGAGACCCATTCTCTGATCCTTCTCGTTCTTCATATCCCTTCTGCTCATCACCACTCGAGCATTAGCAGAAAAAATTAAGCGATTCACACCCTCAATTCCATCACACAGTTCTTAGATCTCTCTCAATAACATCATCTCTTATCTTCTTCTCAGTCAATTTCATTAACAACACCACTGTTCTTCATCCTTCATCGAGATTCAAACATCATTTCAAACATATCTCTTAATTATTCTTCTAGGCTTCAGTAACAACAGCCTTTTGTTCCTCACTTTCAGGCAAATAGAAATGGGAATGATTGAGAACTAAATTCTCAATTTAGGGTTGGGTAGCTTGGTGGTGGATGGTTACACCCCAGGGATTGTACCTCCCCTACTGGTTTCCTTGAATTTCTGCCATGGTGCTTTTAGCACTTCTATGGGTTACCCCTTATCCTCAGCTGACCTATCTTTAGTGCTCTTCCAAGTAAAGTTTCCCATTAACCTTGGCCAAGCTCCCAATATCACTATCCTGTGAAATGACAATTTTGCTCTTTTTGCTCAAATTGGGTGATTTCTTCTTCTTTTTCTCGTATGACTCCAAAGTACCTAATGAGCTCAAAAGAAAACATAAGATACATAATTTACAAGAAAAATAGCAAAGAAAGCATAAATACTCGATAATAAATAGGGTGTATTCTACACCTATCAAATTCCCCCACACTTAGACTTTGCTAGTCCTCGAGCAAATCAAACAAAATAATTCTAAAACATACATACAACTCCGTCTCGTCGAGGCTACAGTCACTTTTAGCATAAATAACAAGCCTTTGAACCCCTAGGTGTCCCTAGTGGACGAGTTTTAGTCTCGTGAAGGTTTACAAGAGGTTTGCCTACAAAACCTATATTTCCAACTCCGACTACCTGTGACAAATCTATGAACGAATCCAAAATGGCTATTGGAGGAGGTACCCTAATTCAAATTCAATTCATATATAAATAAATTAAGCTCTACTCAGAAAGTTAAACAAACCACAATACTTGGAATCTGACTAACCACAAACACAATGAAAATATTAAGAAGATGGATATAGAAGTAGATGTTTCGAATGTTAACAAGTGATCGGTGTTTCCCATATCTGTCTGAAGGTCACCGCCAAGATGAACCTATGCATCTTATTGGATCGAGATACTGTCTGAATTCTAGTGTCAACATACTGGCATATACAAGGGAACCAGTGGTCAATAATCTTAATTCTACATCAACTCAACTGGCATATACAAGGGAACCAGGAGTCGACTTTATTCAACACAATAATAATAATTTCTTTTTTTTTTCTGTTTCTTTTTCACTTTTTTTTTTTGAGACAACATGATTAGATCTTTTGGATCCAAGCGCATGATTCGTGTCAGCAGATTACATGATAGTTCCCTTGGATCCTGCATTCCACGCTTGTTTAGGCGACGGAGACAGGGAGAACACACACATATTGCTATCCAAATGTCATTTTTATTCCGATTGGTCTAATTGGTCGGTCTCTTTTTTTTTTTTTTTAGAAACTCAATCACTCTATTTCATCCTAGCAGTAATAACAATTCGATGTTTAGTGACCCACCAAATCACTTAGATAACAATATATAAATATGGAAAAATAAAAATAGAACGTGATATGGTGATATTCCGAGATATGGTAACAACTATCATATAATTTCTAACACTTGAATAATTCTGTCCCTTCCTAAAGGCACATGTTTCTATATTTCGGAGTTTATAAAGAAATTTCTTTATATATATATATATTTTTTTTTATGAACACAATGGAAAACTAAAAAGGCTAAAAACTCTATATGAGAACACTCCCCCACACTTAAACTTTACATTGTCCTCAATGTAAATTGAATCGTCCAAAGAAAGTCAAGGTGGGAAATCCATAACATGATATATATATACAAACGCAATATAAAAACTGATACTCCAACTCATAGCTATTTCTGAACAATAGAGGATAAACACTAAACAAGCTATTTAGTTGGCATCTAATCCCAACTCAGCCAATATATATACCTCATTGTTAAGAAAAAAATTCCATCTATTTAGAAAGGCTAGTGATTATTCTAAATTGTTCAAAAATCTCTAAAAGTTGGAGTTTTGATATGCAAATATCCAAAATAAGAAAACAAAGATAAAAGACTGAAAAAAAAATAGAGATAGATACACAAAACCTGTGGGTTGCCTCCCATTTAGCGCTTGGTTTAGAGTCGTCAGCCCGACTTGCAAGACGAATTCTCCATACACCAATAGCCGTAAAAGTTGGGGATCCACCCATAGCACCTGTTTTTTAAACACTAGCTTCGCACAAATATTAGTAATATAAAATAGAAACGAAGATATTAACCGATAAAACTTTCCCCCACACTTATTCTTGTCCACACATGGAAGTGGGTAAAGAATGTAGAAGTCAGGAACTACCACGGTTTCTTGTTCCAAAACCTGCATAGTATGAGAATCAAGTATCTCTAATGGCGGATATCGAGAAACAAAGTCATCTAACAATGTTCTCGAAGAACATACATTCAAACCAATAAGAGGTAAATGAGAAGAATCAATATGCAAAGGGTTAGACAAACCTTGCACAATCTCTTGTATCACAAAATCCTCTTCATCCTTGAAAAACTCAAGAGAATTATTCACCTCTTGTATATCATGGTCCTCTATCAAACCTTGCAACCATTCTTCGTCCGTTTCTGCCTTAACCAAAGTCTCGACAATAACGTCTTCATTACAATAATTTGCAAGCTCAATTGGGTCTTCCATAATATTGGTCATAATGGTCAAATTCTCAACATACTCCTCTTTGTTGTAAGGCACATATTCCACTACGGATTCAAGTCTGCCCATAAGGAATTTCTTTAGAACACTCATTGCATCATCCTCAAGCTCTACCTTTTGAATATGTTCTTGATCGTTATAAAGATCAATGCTTGAGTAAGCTACACTAGTGTCATAATATTCCTTTTTAACTTCACCTTGATCTCCAAAATACTCCATTATACACTCTTCGGGGATGTCACCATAAGATTTTCTACCACTTCCCAAAGATTGGTCTTTCGCAGAATTTTGCATGTCATCTTTGCATTCTTCAATGCCTTGTCTTAAATTGGAAACACCTTTTTAAATCTCTTGGAGTGATCCATTCAAATTTTGAAAATAGGTTTCCATCTGTTGGTAAAGCTCATTCGACAAGGATTAGGTAGAATTACTTACTTCAGTATTGCTAGGCCAATTATCTTCCCTTTGAATGGGTGAATGATCATAACTACGATCACAAATTGGGCCAAACATACTATGAGCATATTCGGTAGATGAAATTGGTTCCATGCTTGGTTGTCTACAAACCGACTCCATGCTGACCATAAATTATTGTATCTCATCTACCAAACTCGAAGAAATATTAAGAGAAACACAACTATTCTCCCCTCTTTGTGGTTGCTCACTTACATACCCACCGTAAGAAGGTTGGAATGTATGAGAGTAACTAAAAGGGTACGTGGAGTATTGATCATAACCAAAGGATTGGTTTTGATTGTACTCCCCATAAGGGTGATAGTTGTCATATTGTTGTTGAGGTTGATAACCGTATTGATTGCTCCAATATGCTCTGTCCATGAGAAATAAGTGCCTGAAATAAGATTCTCAAACCAAGGTTAAAAACCAAAAAATAAAACAAAAACAAAACAAAAAAAAAAACAAAAAATAAGAAACCAAAAACAAGTGACAACCGCTGCCTCCCCGGCAATGACGCCAAAATTTGATCGATGTTGTAGGCATCAAAAATAAATTACACTTTCTTACTACTCAAAATATAAAATATAGCAATGGCAAGAAAGGATCGTTCCCACAGAGAGGACTTAGGTTGTCAAATTATTTCGATTTCCTATAAATAACAAGGGGGTTTTCTGATTTTTAATAAGTAAAAGTAAAATAAAAGTAAACAAAGAAAAGTAAATAAATCAAATAGAAGAGATATTGGTTAAGGATTCATCTTCATTCACAAACATGCTTTCAAAACAATAATTCGAATTAATATTTAATCTCTAGTTATCAAAATCCCTAGGATACCTTGATCGCAAGAATATCCCGCTTATTCCCTCTTGTCATCAACAAACACATTAAAAGATGCGAGTATGAGTTCTATCTAAGAGATCAACCTAACGTGTAAAAGCACTAATCAAGTTTAATTCCCTAGATGCATTAAGTTCTATGAAATCAGGCCAATCAAAGCAACCGAACGTGGAAAACGTACTAATCCGATTTAACAAAGGTCACGATTCACTTGTGATTACTAGATGTATCACTACAAGAAATATTCACAATTATGCTACTTGTATTCAAGGTATATCACGTTTACGTATAATAAACCCTAAACTAGCAATAGATATGATTACGAGTTCTACCAATTTGCAACTTGACAAAACTAACAATTAATCATACATGGCGATATTTCTAGTGAATCATAATCGATAATATGAGACAAAACTAATTTATTGAACAAGAAACATGTTATGTGAAATCAAAGTAATCCATCACCAATAATAAGATTAGCTCATGCTCATGGAGTTCATAACAAGGATAAACAGAAGAGTTTCCATGTCTAAACCCTAGAACAAAAGTAGAAGATAAGATTAGATTGAGATTAGAGAAAAGTTCTCTTTTATATGTTTCTCAATTTCCATAAAGGATACTCCTTCCAATATTAGGTCTTCTCAAAACCCATCTCCAAGTGGTCCACCAAGCCCATGTGAGAGAAAACCCGTGTAAGTTTATGTCTAAAAAATGTCGCCGGAAACCTGGGTCACTTTTAGGAAGTTGGAAGGAATTCGGTCAACGGTCGCCGGAATCGGGTCGACGGAAAACTATCTCAGGCCACTTGCCTTATTGGAAGATGTCACTAGGCAAATGTATAATTTCAGGAACTCAACTCTACTTCTCTGCAGTTCAAACATTCACAAACACCATTTTATCCAATTCCTTGTTCTTGCGAAAACGTACCCAAAAGTGTGACGCGTAGCTCATATATCCAGCCGCCAACTCTTGATTTTGACTCATACACCTTTCATGATTCAGTGAAACATTATGATCCCCACTTTCGGTTCCAAAATACGGAAACCAGAATTATGCTCACTAGTTCGCCATTTCTGCTCCGTTTTCGCACAATTTCTATAGCTTCAAAACTCACCCACTGTACATCATTAGCATTCAAACTGCATCATCACCATTTCCCTTAACTTCTAACTCTTAGCTGCGAACCATGACTGCACCATAACCTAGTTGTTCATCGTAACTGCTCGTTGCAGCAAACTTGACTATATTCCATCCCAACAGCTCTGCGTTGCTCTAAACCATATACTTTCCAGTACCACCATCTATGACTGTGATACAAATCCGCAGGTTCAGTTCAACTGCATACAATCACCTATTCCACCTGCAATACCATGAAACTGCATTCTTGACCATCCCTGTAGGAGCAGAATCTCGCAACAACAACGCTCTTATAAGGATTTATGCCACACATGGAAAGTGTCGCAGATTGATTACCAAAACGACGCAATAAAGGACGGAAGACAAAACATGAAGAAAGACGTGAAGATTTTATAGAGAAAGCTCGCAAGAAATGTAGCAAGAGAAATCCTGCGAGGTATTATAGAAACCTACGGGAAATGACAATGATGTTGCTGCAATATTACCGCAAGAGTTCAGATCCGAAATTAGGGGAAATGTGAGCTGTCAATGAGCTGTATATGAGCTGTCATCCACAATGTAAATACCTATATAAAGAAGAGAGCAGGAGAGAGAGAGGAGAGAGATAATTTTAGGAGGAGAGAGAAAGTTATTTTGAAGAGAGGGTTTTTAGAGAGAGAAAATATAATTTCTTTATCATCTTCTTTCCCAAAACTAGATCTAGAATTCTTCCAAGAACTCCATTAATGGAGATTGTAGACGTAAATTAATGTAGTTACAAATTATTATAGTGAAGATCCGTGGACGTAGATCACATTGATCGAACCACGTAAAAATCTTGGTGTTTATTTATAATTTTAGTATTTTTATCATCATTTATATATTTAGATCTAGAAATTGTTATCAAGATTTGATATGGGGTGTGTTGTAGGAAATCCTGCAACTACATTTTGGCGCTAGAAACAGGGAACTAATCCCTAATCTTGTCGGTTCAAGAAAGTTTAGAAAAATTGGCTACTGTTGATGATGAATCCCATTGGATCTGTAAATTTTAGGAGGAGAAACAAAAGTTTAAGCAAAGTTGCATCCAAAGATTTCATCAATTATGAAAGGGGAAAATTAAGAGGACAGAATAAAGAAAAGGAAGAATAAAAGATAATCTTGACTCAAAAACTTCAGAAAAAGAACAAAAATTAATGAAGACTCAGAAATTTACTTCGCACAATCAACAGGATTTTGGATGCAGATAGCTATTGTATACATTTTTCTTTCATGGAAGTTTTGCCGAAATTTCATCCACTCAACAGCGAAATACATTAAGATTTCATTCAAAGATCCGAGAAATGAATTAGCAGAGAGGAATAAGTTGAATCGTCAACAAATTGCTCAAAAGGAGACAAATATTTTCATTATCATCTATTATTTTTTATTTTTTATTTCGTGTACTAATGTTCAGCTTTGGAAATTTTGAGACAACAGGAAGATAGGAAAGTATGAATAACTTCTGCGAAGTTTACCACACAAACACACAAAAAATCCAACAGAGACGAAAAGTATCAATAACACATCAGTGCAAAGGAGTTCATCTTACAACTCATCAGTGCGATGAAGTTAGTTCACAGGAAATTTAGAGGAGAAATATCAAGAGTTGACAGCTTATCCAATAATACAATTTTATTACTTGGGAAAGAACGAATAGCATTGTACCAAAAGGAACGTATGGTAACATTGTAGCAATAGATATCGCAGAAAATATCGCAGAACATTCAAGCAAAAGGGGAAAGCGACAGAAATATGCCAACTAATTTTCCAATAACACAAGGGATCAAAGGGAGTTTCATCGGTGACTTGACGCAACATCAGTTCATGGGTCTACTAGTGGGAACAAAATTGTGAAGTCCTTCAACAAAGAGTTAACACAAGCAACTTGTTTATTGAACCAGTTAATCATTTTCCCATAGTTTTAGAAGATAGCATGCTAAAGAAATAACAAATGAGACCAAAGTATATGGTCAAATATTAGGAATTTCCTACAGCAATCTGGACTCCCCTGAAAGTCGAGAAACATCAGTTGGTGATTCAGAAGTTACTTTCACCATTTGGATCCTGCATGATCTTATGAAGTCAAAGAACAATCTCCCTGCGTGATATCACGCAATACCATCAGTTGCGAAGGAAAATATACATTTTCTGCCATGCACAGCAGCACCTAAACATATATGTTGGAATATTTTCAATTGCGCTGCGAAGGGGGGTCCTGTTGGAATATTACCAAATATGTTGCGCATGTTGATGATGACCCTAAAACTTATGCTGAGGCTATGAGTTCCAAATATGCTAGTTTTTGGAAAGAGGCTATCAATGATGAAAAGAATTCTCTTTTGACCAACGGTACTTGGATATATTGTGATTTAGCTCCAGGCGTAAATCCTATTGGATGTAAATGGATTTTCAAGAGAAAGATGAATGCCGATGGTTCCATTGATAAGTTCAAATCCAGATTAGTTGCTAAGGGTTATATGCAAAGACATGGAATTAATTATTTTGATACATATGCTCCTGTTGCACGCATCTCATCTATTCATTGTTTAATTACACTTGCTTCTATTCACAAGTTAATTATTCATCAAATGGATGTCAAAACTGCCTTCCTAAATGGAGATTTGGAAGAAGAGATATATATGGAACAACCTGAAGGTTTCATATTGCCAGGCCAAGAAAAGAAGGTTTTCAAGTTGGTTAAATCTCTTTATGGCTTGAAGCAAGCTCCCATGCAATGGCATGAGAAGTTTGACGAAGTGGTTTTGTCATATGGTTTTGTGGTGAATGATGCGGATAAATGTATCTATAGTAAGCATGATAGTTCTGGATGTGTGATTCTCTGTTTATATGTTGATGATATGCTTATTTTTGGATCTGACATATCTGTGGTGGAAGAAACAAAAAGGTTTCTTGGATCTAACTTTGATATGAAGGATTTAGGAGAGGCTGATGTAATCTTGGGAATTAAGATCCTAAGAAAGGGGAATGAGTTGGCTTTAACCCAATCTCATTATATTGAGAAATTTCTCAGAAGGTATGATCACTTTGATGATGATCCAACACCTACTCCTTTAGACCATACTATCAAGTTAAAGAAGAACACCGGTCGTACTCATGTACAACTTGAGTATTCCAGTGTTATTGGGAGTCTTATGTATGCTATGCATTGCACAAGACCGGACATAGCCCATGTTGTGGGGGTATTATGTCGTTTCTCAAGTAATCCTGGATTTGAACACTGGAAAGCGGTTTCCAGAGTTATGGCTTACTTGAAAGGAACAATTGATTTTGGTTTGCATTACCAAGGATATCATTTGTATTGGAAGGTTACAGCGATGCTAACTGGAACAAGTTAGAATCCAAGTCCAAGTCGACGTCTGGATGGATTTTTACTTTAGGGGGTGCTGATGTATCTTGGAGTTCCAAGAAGCAGACTTGTATATATGATTCAACAATGTTGTCAGAATTGATAGCCTTAACGAATGCATGTAAAGAGGCAGAATGGCTTAGGGACCTTCTTATGGAAATTCCACTTTGGAAGAAGCCATCTCCAGGAGTTTTGATTAATTGTGATAATCAAGCTACAATCTATAATGTCTCTAATAAGACTTATAATGGAAATTGTAGACATGCGAGTATCAGACACCAAATGGTTAGGCAACTACTCAAGAGGGGAGTGGTTACGGTTAACTTTATTGAATCAAAGAGGAATTTGGCAGACCCATTCACAAAAAGTCTACCAAATTCAGTTGCTTCAATAAAATGTAATGAAATGGAACTAAGGTCTGTGAAGGAAGGTTGATCTCCCATAGCAGAAACCCAACCTATGTTTTGAAAAGGATAAACAAGGTTCAATGCGGTACCAACAAGTTATGGCTGTAGATTATGGAGCACTAACATAAAACTTCTCATTTCAAGTTAGTGCTGGTTTTTCTGCAATAAAATAGGATGGATGTAAATCCTTAATGAGTCTGTGATTAGTAAAAGGTGTCTCGCAGAAACACCTTCGAGACTTACCTATATGAGTATGGAAATGTGGGCAGTTTCCTAAGAGAAGAAGACCGTTCTCTAAAGAAGACTCATGAATAAGGATATAAGCACAAGGCCTTTATAGTGCTTGGCTACAGAACACATGATTTATGGAATCAATATGTGTGGAGACTCCGGTTTTATCATAAGGGATACTTGGTTCAAGACTAGTTTCACCATAGAATCTCGATATGGCTTTGAGTTTCTTACACTAAGTGAAGGTTCAAACCCAGAAGGTACCTATCATTTATGTATTGGTTTCAACGATGATGCTTAGTCTCAATCGTGCTAGAACTACGTTGGCTTGATCCCACTCGGGTACGTAGGCATTCACTTCGGTGATGCAGTCGCTCCGATTTAAAAGTTTTTAACTTTGTTTTATGGTTTTTGAAAATAGGGGGAGAATGTTGGAATATTTTCAATTGCGCTGCGAAGGGGGGTCCTGGGGGGCGTAGGCCCCCAGGCTGTGGTCGACTGTTAGAAAACGTTTCCAGAAAATTCTAAATCCAACAGACACCATTAATGTATGTTGATGAAGGGACCTGACGTTTCGTGAAGAGAAACTTGTCTGTTTCCAACAGACGTGAAAAACCCTATAAGTAGCATCTCCCAGAGTCGTTTTCATATCAATCGAAAATCTCTTCTGTTTTCTTTCTTAAACAAAGCATCATCAGAATCTGTTTTACATGTGTTCTTGATTGGGTCAAGGGGTGCAAACCTTGAATCCAATTTCCGGATGTAGGGCTTTTATTGTATCCTGAAGGCAGTATTTCACATACCTGTTGCAATCGCCAATTCGTTGGGAGGGTAGAAATATTTGTCTAAAAGAAATCATCCAGAGCCTTGAAAGTTTTAGAGTACAACCACAATCTGTTTCTGTTTCTCATCTCCATTGCAGCCCAGTAATTTCTAACAATATATACATCTATTTGTTATTCCGGAGTTTCATGAAGTTATCCGAATTAAAGAAGAAAGATACGCAACATCAAATGAACAACAAATATCGTTGTTGACAAAGCTGTTCTATTCCCCGTTACTGGACTAATTACTGTGGGCATTAATTAAGCCTAGTTAATTATGTCTGAAAAGACGCAAGAGAGGAGGAATGGAAAGACGAAGGTATGCAGGGGAGGACAACTTTTGAAATGGAATACGCTTCTGCGAATAAACCACTGTGGTTGAAATAAAACAATACTTTTGAAATGGAATACGCTTCTGCGAATAAACCACTGTGGTTGGAATACATTTCTGCGACGAAATGGGACACATTTCTGCGAAGAGTAGTTCTTATGAGATTCTGCGAAGTAATGGAATACATTTTCTGCGACGAAAGGGGATACGTTTCTGCGAGGAATATTTCAGTGAAACATCAACTTGAAAAAGTTAGCTATATTTCATTATCCTTGAAGTACTATGATATTAGGGAGCTGTCAGTAATTATGAGCTCAATAGACGGGTACCATTACTGCCCTGGTTTTCGATATTAATTGTGAGTTAATAAGGAGTTGCAATGAGTAAGTGAACCTGTGAATGTATAGGAAAAAAAAAAAAAAAAAAACTTCTCAACAACTAATTTTCCAGCGAAGAAATGTTTCCAACAAAATAAAGCAACTTGCGAAGTAACGCAGGGGAGGAGACAGATGTAACAATGTAACATGAGAAGTATATGAAGAAACGCAGAAGAGAAAACAGTGACGCTGCGAGGAGAGCACGTATAAGCACTGTGCAAAGAGAGTGCAACCACAGAATATAATATGCTGCAAAGAGAACAGCGACGAATTGGTAGCAGTGCTAGAGACCAACAAATACCTTGTTTTTATCTGTGTTAAGCTAACAAAGAAGAGTTGAATATCGCACATTTCATCCCCTATACAATGTAAAGATAAGCCAACACATTAACATGAAATATAAGAGAACGGGATACTGAAGAAAGGAAGGAGTATAAGAGACCTGTGGCAGTTAGAAAATATATTTGAAAGACAGTTAGAAAATGTGATTATAGTGAGTTTACACCGTCAGCAAAACCCGCAAAGATACAATTCACTTTGTAGCAGACCAAAGACGTTAGCAACAAATAAAAGCAGAAATACGAAAATTGAAGTAGTAGCAAATATTAGAGCTACTGTTTCTTATGGTAAGAGTTCTTATAGTGGTGGGAGTTCGTTTACATTGTGGGGAGATTTTATCGTTGGTGATGATGTCTAAGAAGGGGAATAGTAATAGGGATCATGGACAAGCTTTTAGAGAATCTGTGCACAGTTTAGGGCAGTGGTTATCAGAGCAGTCATTGTCATTTAACCTTTACAACAACAGGAGGGAAAGCTAACTACGGATGTAGTTAAATGTTTTATATTTTGAAAAGCAAAGAAATGAAGATATCAATTAAAGGAAGAAGTGGGCAGGTTGAACAATAAGAAAATTTAACAGGCGAAGTAAAATGACGAAGGGGTGCAGACTTCATCAGTTGATAGTATGAAAAATAGCTACTTTATTTTATTCTTAACACAGTATCTTGTTTTTCTTTTTGTTAACTCCACAGATTCAATAAGGAACGAGGCCAAAGAAAGCCCAACCAACAATAAAGAGTAGCAGTCACGCACACGAAGTTCTCGACTAACCAATAATAAATAAGCTATCAAGGCTTACATTTTACATTTTATTCTTACATTTAATTTTCCGCAGGATGGGAAAGTTGCTTCGTTAACTATTTCAGCCAAATTCAAACATGAAAGATGGACAAGAGCATCATCATGCCATCTTATTCCATTTCATCAGCTAAGAAGAAGCCATCTACACTCGCCTAGTTATTTGCTAATCTGCTCGTACTACCAATCTTCTTTTTCCAAAAGTATGTGTCATCTGTTACTGCTTCTGTTTTAGCGGTGAAGAAATATCATTTTTACGAAGCAACTTACCAGCAATCTCTGCGTAGAAATGTATAACAGTGAACAATTATACAAAGACTCCTCTAAGATTGCAGCAAATGAGAAGAAGTAGTGAGAGGATTAATTTGAAGAAATTAACTTGCTAAACAAATGCTCAGAATAGAGAAGAAATTAACAAACGGCATAGGTTCTATTGAACTACCAGCGAAGATAAAACAAGGTTAGCGAATGATGTCAATAAGCAATAGAACAGGTGGATAAGGAAATGAATGCTCATTGGGACCATTGATGATATATAGTATGATTAACGGGAACACAAAATGAACAAACCAGGAGGAAAAATGTATGCGTTGATTTCAATAAACAAAATGAAATTTCGCAGAAAAAATGAAACTTCATTTCAGCAAAGTGAGCAAGCACTACGTAAACGAATCTTCTTTAATCAAGCACGTACAGTGTGAGAAAATGGGATACCAAAGTTGCCACATTTACCGCAGCAACAAAAGTACAAAGGAGTTTAGTGCCACAGCAATTAAAAGTCAAAGGAAATACAAGGGACAATACTTCGCAACATGTGCAAGTTATCTTCGCAGACGTTTACATTGTGAATATCCGCAGCACAGATGAACAGTTCACAGACAATTGTTTCCTTTTCATACAAATTATTACTTCATCCAAGTTATCTTCACAGATCTTCCCAAATACCAACTTCAATAAGAAATGAGTAGCAGGAAAAATTGATTAAATATTCAAGCCCAGTTTGCCCAAGCCCACTAAAGCAAACCAAGCTTATTTCACGCAAGTAATTGGTTAGCCAGAAAATGAAGTCTAATTTTGGCACGGTACATCTAATTTACATAAGAGAATTTGCCAAGATTGGGTAGAGGCGGGAATTTGTTATTTCATTATTTCGCAAGATCTTTGGTTATTTCGCAAGAAGAAAATGGGAGATTATTTCACAGACATATTTCACAAGAAATGGTGCGAACTATTGGTATGGTGCCACTTTTCACAAGACTTTATTTCTCATTTCTTCTCAATTTTCAAGCAAATCATATACTTCGCAAGAGACAACAACATGCCGCAAAAGATAAGTACCATTTTCTTGAATATTTTATTCACAAAAGACAAAAGATTTTTGATTTTATTTATCAAAAGCGATAAAATCGCAAGATTTCTAAAATTTATAAGATTTCAAAACATTTCAGATATTTTTTATTAGATTGGCAAAAAGCAATACAATCGCAGGATTCAAATTTTTTCAAAAGGTTACAATAAAGAATTTATCGCAAAAATTTAAAAATCTCAATAGTTTTCAAAGATTTCAAAATTACAAAAAACAGAGAAAATCAAATTTATATATATATATTTCTGTAGAACATTTCTGATTTAAAGACGCAATATAATCGCAAGATTTCACAAAAGATTTCTATGATTTCAAAAGATTTCAAAGAGAATTTATTTCAAAAATGATATTATGAGAATGAAGGAAGAAATGACAGAAATGACAGAAATGAAAGAATGAATAAAGAAATGTGAAATTCTCGCAAGAGACGCGAATAAAATTTCGCAAGAGAGAAATCCAAATATGCATAAGACGGGCGCAAATCGCCTAAAAACATAAGAATGGGACGAACCTTTATGGCGTACACCCTAGTTCACGGATTCTATTCCATAAGAGGCAATGTCCTTAAAGTGCGTCATAAGGGGGGTATCTCTTTGCATGGCTATGGGAAAGGCTATACCGCTGCTGGAACCTAGTCATGGAGATTTGGGATTATAGAAAATCCATCCGGGAGAGATAACTTGGATTCCCAATTATATAAGGTTATACCCTGGTTGGGCGCCCGAGAGTTTCTCCTAAGGAATACAACGTATGATCAAGGCGCCGAGGTACACGGTTGAGCTGTGGGTGCCCGGGATGGATGAACCTACCTTGGCCATCCACGGCAAGTCTTGGCTTACGATGTGTTCGGCCCGAAGAAAACCCCACTTAGGGTGCAGTCTTGTAACTATAAGCCATATTAGGCATAAAGGACAAGGCTGCGAAAACAACTGGTTGTTGGCAGAACCGGATGGGAAAGTTCTAGTCTTGTATGGCCGATGTATAATCCTTGAAGGGGCAACCGGGGGGAGAGATAAGGGAGATACCCTCCATTAGGGAGTTGTGTATCAAAAAAGACGGCAATTTCATGGGACTTTATATTCGCAAGAATATTTAGGCCCGTTATATTATCGCGTGACACAGACAGCAATGTCATGGGACTTTATATTCGCAAGAATATTTAGGCCCGTCATATTGCCGCATAACTGGCCAAAAAGCCTAAAGAGAAATGTTAAGATGAGATCAATGGGTTTTTGCGATAAGATCAAAAGATGAGATAAATGAAATCAATAATAAGAGGATATAAATCGTGAAGACGTCCTGCGATTTCATCGAAAAGACGGCAATGTCATAAGTCTTAAAAAGCAAAGAGAGATTAATCTCACAAGAAGGCTTAGATTTATCATATTGTCGCAGAGATTAAAATTAAATGATAAGACAAGATCAATGGATTATTACATATAAAAGTAAGAATGTCCTGCGATCTTGTCGCATAAAAGTGGCATAATAAGACCTTTAACTAGGAAGGCAAAATAAGACCACAAGAGAGGTTATACCTACAAGCGTATAACAGATTGCTAAAGACTTTATATTAGTCTTATTTCATTTATCATATTGCAGATCAATAACAAGAGGCAAGTATGGGAATGCATAGAATGGAAATTACTATTCATAATTCGCAGTACTATTCATAACACTATTTGCGATACTATTCGCAAGACTATTCATAATTCGCAGTACTATTTGAGCACTATTCATAATTCGCAGAAATGTTTAGCCATTCACAGAAATATTCAGAAATTAGCAGGGTTATTCATAATCATGCAGGCTCATTTACAAATTCGCATGTTCACCCAGAATTTCGAAGGAATTGTGATTATTTCGCAGAATGTGATTATTTTCTTAAAGTGATTATCATTGGAGGCAGAGGCAAGATAAGAATAAAGAAGCAATTTAATCATTCAACATTTTCTCATGGATTCTCCTTCATAGATAAAGAACAGAGGCAACTATGGATTACCAAGGAAATATTTTATGTTCTTTATCTTCTCAGCAAGAATCATATCCAAAATGAGCAAGAATTCTCACCAAAAATGAAGAAATAATTTCGCATGAATAGAGGCAATATTTCTTATTCAAGGACATATACTTTTTATATTTCGAGGATTGAGTACTTCTTCTATTTCTTCAAAGATACTTCATACTTCGCAAGATGATACTTTTAATTACTTCGCAAAACTACAGAACTTCGCAAAAGAATAGAGGCAAGTATATACTTTTTAAGTTTGGTATTCTTTCGCTAGTTCCTCCGTCAACAAAGATCAGAGACTACTACAACAACGAATTTTTTCTTAAAGATTGCTTTTTAAGAAATATTCAAGAAAAAAGAGGCAAAATGTAGGAGCAGAATTTCGCAACAACAACGCTCTTGTAAGGATTTATGCCACACATGGCAAGTGTCGTAGATTGATTACCAAAACGACGCAATAAAGGACGGAAGACAAAACATGAAGAAAGACGTGAAGATTTTATAGAGAAAGCTCGCAAGAAATGTAGCAAGAGAAATATTGCGAGGTATTATAGAAACCTGCGGGAAATGATAATGATGTTGCTGCAATATTACCGCAAGAGTTCAGATCCGAAATTAGGCGAAATGTGAGTTGTCAATGAGCTGTCATCCACAATGTAAATACCTATATAAATAAGAGAGCAGGAGAGAGAGAGGAGAGAGATAATTTTAGGAGGAGAGAGAAAGTTATTTTGCAGAGAGGGTTTTTAGAGAGAGAAAATATAATTTCTTTATCATCTTCTTTCCCAAAACTAGATCTAGAATTCTTCCAAGAACTCCATTAATGGAGATTGTAGACGTAAATTAATGTAGTTACAAATTATTATAGTGGAGATCCGTGGACGTAGATCACATTGATCGAACCACGTAAAAATCTTGGTGTTTATTTATAATTTTAGTATTTTTATCATCATTTATATATTTAGATCTAGAAATTGTTATCAAGATTTGATATGGGGTGTGTTGTAGGAAATCCTGCAACTACAATCCCATTTTAGGCACTCAACAACACCACAACCGCCTTCTTTGCTATCTTCTCTTTGTAATTTCTCAGCTATTAGAACCACCACCGCAGACCCATTGCAACATGGCTTAACTCCAACAGCACCAACGACATCCACCTGAACTAGTTGAACCTGCAATTTCATGCATCAATGTAGATGCAACACCTCCAGTTCAGTGGCTGTAACTCCAATTTCAGCTGCAACTCTAATCATGGCAGCAACTACCACTGCATCACCTTAATCTTCCCTGACATAAACCAGTGCCACAACCAACACCTGAACTGCATCTGTAATTCCCAAGATCAATAACAGCCATCTCACAACCCTGCACAGTTAACAATCATTTATACATTCATTCATTCAGACCTCTCATGCACAATTCAGTCCATACTGTAACATCTGTAGCTTTATCAACCAACACCAGCTGCCCATTTCAGTTCATGCCTACAAGACACTTGCAATTCACAGTCATTTACCAGCTAAACAAACATCTCTTTCATCACAGTTCAAGCCTTCCCAGCATCACCAGCAACATCTGCATCTTCATATAGTTACCACCAAATGCAGCTTCCTCAAACCCTACTTGGTTGATTGAAGGTCTTGAAACTCCACCTGAATCTTTGTAGACAACCAACACCCTTTTAATCTTCTTATGCAATATGAGAACAACACATAATCGAGCCCTAATTCAACCCATCTCTCCATTAATCAATTCAACAGCAACAACTCCAATTTACGGCTGCAATTTTCAGCCAAACTTGAAATCACAAGAGACCCATTCTCTGATCCTTCTCGTTCTTCATCTCCCTTATGCTCATCACCGCTCAAGCATTAGCAGAAACAATTAAGCGATTCACACCCTCAATTCCATCACACAGTTCTTCAATCTCTCTCAATAATAACATCTCTTATCTTCTTCTCAGTCAATTTCATTAACAACACCACTGTTCTTCATCCTTCACCGAGATTCAAACATCATTTCAAACCTATCACTTAATTCTTATTCTCGGCTTCAGTAGCAGTAGCCTTTTGTTCCTCACTTTCAGGAAAATATAAATGGGAATGATTGAGAACTAAATTCTCAATTTATGGTTGGGTAGCTTGGTGGTGGATGGTTACACCCCAGGGATTGGACCTCCCCTACTGGTTGCCTTGAATTTCTGCCATGGTGCTTTTAGCACTTCTATGGGTTACCCTTTATCCTCAGCTGATCTGTCTTTAGTGCTCTTCCAAGTAAAGTTTCCCCTTCACCTTGGCCAAGCTCCCAATATCACTCGCCTGTGAAATGACAATTTTGCTCTTTTTGCTCAAATTGGGTGATTTCTTCTTTTTTTCCTCGTATGACTCCAAAGTACCTAATGAGCTCAAAAGCAAACATAAGATACATAATGTACAAGAAAAATGGCAAATAAAGCATAAATACTCGATAATAAATAGGGTGTATTCTACACCTATCAGGTGTACTGTTATGTACATTAGTAACACAAGTGATGGGAAAAAGCTTCAAAACACACACACACACACACACACACACACACGCGCGTCGTATAAAATGAAACATCATGTTGGTGTACAGTTTTGTACACTAGTAACACAAATGACGAGAAAAAAGCTTCAAAACACACACAACCGGTCATATGAAGATGAAACAGCATGCTGGTGCACAGATTTGTACACTAGTAACATAAGTGATGGGAAAAAAGCTTTAAAACACAAAAATAAGACCAATATTTGTTACCTTTTCCTTTCTTAACTGGTGATGACTTTGAAGTTTTTGATGTCTTCTTATATGGTGATGATTTTGCAGTTTTTTTACTACAGTTGATATTGAAACTGCTGCATTCTTTCAGATTTTGATCTTGTCTCAGGACCTGGTGATTTTGAAATTTCTCGTTCTTCAACTGATGTTGTATCTTCCGATAGTTCTTCTGCTTTCCTCTTTTGAACTTTTTTTTCCCAATCACCATGTTGTTACTTCTACTGCAATCATCAACGATTATGAAGCTTTAGGGTTTGATTATGAAAATTTAGGGTTTCGATTTGGGTTTTCTCAATTAGGTTACAGTTTTTCTTTCTTCTCTTTGTTTTCTCTGATCTTGTTTTTTCTTCTCTCTGCTAAATGAAATAATTTATTTTTCCATTTTTAATTTCAGTTTTTTTGTTTTGAACGAACGTGTCGCATTCACCCTTAATGTGCAGTTGCAAACTGTTTTCATTCGTCGTACGTGTGCTTTATGAAACGCATGCGAAGGATAGCAGCGTCATAGGGTCTTGGTCATATGCACATAGGGTCTTGGTCATATGCACATAGGGTCTTGGTCATATGCGAGTGAGGCATATTAGAGTGAGCCATGTTGGCTAGTGTCACACCTTCAAACACCCCAGATATTTTCTGCGAAAGTGTAACCCGACAGCACAATGGTTCTGTGAATAACACTTTACCCACTTGCACTTCATCCTTATAAGTTTGCACTAATACAAACAGCCAACTCAACAATTCTTCAGCGGAAGTCTTTAACCTTCTTTCTCTTCAACTTAAACTCATCAAAAGCACCCCATAATACATTCAATCTTTTCCATACTTTACTAACAACAAATCAGCCAACCAAGAACACTTAGAACATGACACAATCAACTCTTTTATTGCATCAAAGGGAAGAAATACAAAACTTGCCCACTTGGGGACTTGCACAGACTTGTTCACTCTTAAACCAAGTCTAAGTCTTACAAAAACTCTCCTATTCACTCACATATGCAACCTTCACTCTCACATATGTTAGTTTACTCTCACACAGGCTAGGATGCCGAATTTCCCATGCCTTGGGGATATTTATACATCATCTTTGCTTGGCCAAACCGTGCATAACCGTTACACACGTTAGAGACAGCCATCTGTCTCGGGGAGCAGTTTCATAACCGCCAACTACTATGCAAACTGGCCAGTTCTCCTCTAACTTACGCCAATATCCAACACATGTTCTCTTAGCAGTTAGAACTCTTCTCCCACAATTATAAACTCCTTTATAACCGTTCTACTTCATCAAGCGTCATTGGCATGCTTGTGAAGCTCGTAACCAACTTGTAACCTTCACTTGAGCCGTATTGCGCCACTTATTATGGCATATTGGATTCTGCCACGCTCCAACGTTCAACCATCTTGGCCCTGCATGTTTATCATTCTAAACTCATGCACGGACACTCTTTATGCTTTAGTTGTCGAGGCCGACTCCTTAAGCTCACTCTAGTTACTTGTGCGTCATATATGCTTCACTTCGCCAATTAGCTTGACAACAGCAATGCAAATTTTTCATTACCAA
Organism: Papaver bracteatum; assembly: GCA_023529315.1. Taxonomy (NCBI): domain Eukaryota; kingdom Viridiplantae; phylum Streptophyta; class Magnoliopsida; order Ranunculales; family Papaveraceae; genus Papaver; species Papaver bracteatum. The sequence continues at coordinate 1,387,052 of JAJJWX010000650.1, forward strand.
CTTGTTTGCATTGTTCAAGCTTTGGCCAGCCTTGAACTAATGCCATAGACTAACTCTTAGTCTATTTCACTCTTCTTGCATCATCCTTGAGTTTGGGCTAACTCAATTCCATGGATATGCATTAATGCCAACATTGCATGTTGCATCTGTCACTTTGGCCATGTCTTTCCTTTCCTTAATGAAGCTTCATTGTGTCGGCCAATAAGCTTCATTCCTTAGCCAAATGTCTTTACAATGTAGTGATGCACTTGCACTACATTGTCCCTGTGGGTTTATGACATCTTCAGCACTTAACAACCTATACAGTAATACCGCTATTATGGCTTGTGTTGCGCCATTATGGCTTCATATTTACTTGGCCATGAACTTTGTAACGCGCCATCATTATGCGTCACTTTAGTTAGGACAGTCTAGTCATTTATTTTATGTATTTTTTTCGGCGAGCATCCGTGTGGGCAATAAATGGAATAGGAGTTATTAGGGTTGCATCACATTGAGTTGGAAGAATTTTAATCAAAAATTGATTTAGGCTCTGTTTTACAGAGACAGGTTACTTGTTCATCATCCGATTGTTCATAACCATGGGGGACAAACTAACTGTTAAAGATGTCGCTGCTATCGCTATTTCAAACGCTGTTCGGTTGACAAAAGTGGAGACTCAGTTATCAGAGATTAAAAGAAGATTGATGCTCAGTTTGCTTATATCTTCAAATTGATGGGGGTAGTTCCACCACCTTCAGGGGATGATTGTTTCACTCAACCAACAAAAGAAGATGGCTCTATTTCTGATTCTAATCCGGAAATCGTCAAGAACCAGGGTACGTTACATCGAACTACTAAAATTGATTTTCCTCGATTTGATGGTACAAATCCGAGAGGTTGGATTCGAAAATGTGAACGCTATTTTTCACTTAATAAGGTAGAGGATTCTCAGAAAGTTGATTTAGCTTCAATTCATTTTGGTCATAAAGTGGAACCCTGGTTTTTTGACTATCAACAAGGTAAGACTAGTATTACTTGGGATTCTTTTGTTATGGATCTGTGTGTTCAATTTGAGGATGTAGCTCATGATGATTATGTGGATGGTTTTAATAAGCTCTCTCAAACAACCACAGTTGAGGATTATTTTGATCAATTTGAACGTTTGAAGACTCATATGTTGGCTCACAATCCAGACCTCACTGAAAATTATTTTGTTCTTAGCTTTATCAAGGGATTGAAAAAAGAAATTCGTCACCCTGTTCAAATGTGTAAGCCGGAAACTACCTCCAGAGCTTTTTACTTGGCTAGGATGCAGCAATCTTATGTGACTAATCAAGTGCAAAACCCTAAAGCTTTTTCTAAAAAAAATTCACCATCCACTAGGCAATGCTCAAACTCTTCACAACATGTGGAACCTACTGTCTCAATTCCCTCTTCCATGGATAAATCCACCATCTCATCTTCTAAGCCATTCGTTGCTCATCCCCCCACAACCATTAAAACTGCTCCTGATACAGCCCCCATTAGAAGATCAAAATTTACTCCAGAGCAAATGAAAGCTCGACGAGACAAGGGATTGTGTTATAACTGTGATGAATATTATAGGCCTGATCATATTTGCAAAACACCACAACAAGTGTTGCACATTTGCAAAAATTGTGCAAAAGTGGAGACATTATCTCAGCAGTAATCAATCCATCATCCATAGGGACCATCAAAGCTTGAAACACTTCATGGAGCAGCGTATGTCCACTACACTTCGACAGAAACAGCTCATGAAACTTATGGGATTCGACTACATCATCAAGTACAAGAAAGGCATGGACAAGAAGTCTGCAGATGCCTTGTCAAGACATCCTACTTCAAACTCTGAATGCACTCCTAATCGCTGATTCAGCCACTGTGGGCTCAAGATCTCATTCCCAGTTATGAGTCTGATGTCGTTGCACAACAACAGATTGTTAACTATTGATCATTCCTGTGCACCCACATTTCACTTACAAGCACTGGAATGACCAGTTGGATCTCGCATACATCCCGTTTTCCACAGCAGTTGAAGGAAAAAATTGGAGTCCAGGCTACACATTTGATTCAAGTGCCTGTGGTTGATGAGACTGGTCAGTTCATAGTAGAGCCTGTTGCTGTTCTTGGACACCGTACTACACTGCGTGCAGATATTCAAGTTCCACAGGTGCTTATCCTATGGTCTAGTTCTTCTCCAGAAGAAGTTACTTTGGAGGATACGGCTCAGATCACTGCTCACTTTCCTTCTTTCATCCTTGAGGACAAGGAATTTTGAATGGCGGAGGTATTGTCATATGCCTATTTTGGGTCTTGGTCATATGCTAGTGAGCTCTGTTGGCTAGTTAGGACAGTCTAGTCTTTTATGTTCTAGTTAAGTATCATTATAGGTAATATAAATGAAATGTTATTAGGGTTGCATCCTCGCCAAATTACTGGCTGATGTAATAAGACAGTTTTGAGTTGAGTTTATGTGGTCGGTGTTAGAACATTGAGTAATAAGAATTTCTATATTGAAAATTGATTTAGGCCCTGTTTTACATAGAGAGGTTACTTATCTGATTGCTCATCCTTGTCCTTGTATATGACAATTTGATCTGATACTGCCCGACAAGCCCAACGAAAAGAGAAAACCACCAACAGTGTGAGCCGATGCTTTGCATTGTGTTTTGGTGATGCTGTTGATGTGTTGTTTATGGAACCGTCTGATATGCGATCACTTAGCGGCCCTTTGAACTGAAATTGATGACCAACTAATTGTTCTCCATTGAGAATTGAGTTGGCAAAAAATAATGTGTTTGGGCAAAGAAAGAATCCAAATTGTTGGTAACAAGAAATGGTTTAGGTTGTTGGGCGAGGGTCACTAAAAAATCACTATGGTTATTCATGGCCTTGCCGTGCCGTGCCAATTGATAACTTGAATGGAATTCATCCTACGAAAGCAAAATAAAAATAAAGTCATGCCATCGTCAAATCCTATTCTTAATAGCAAATCATTGCTTGTGAATAGTTATGTCACGGTGTTAGCAACTTCTCTGTAAGTGAACAAGTCAAATACACTTATATGCGTCTATAGTAGCGTATTTGATTTGTTCACCTTTCAAAACACTAGCTCCCTAATTGGACCGAGCTACACTTAGGCTTGGCAATAACAACACCGAGTGGTCATCCATTTTGTCATCCCAAGTTAAGAAAGTTAAGAATTTGATAACGAGGATCTTTTTGTTCGAAAGTTCTCTCTCATTTCTTCTAATGTACTAATGTAACATGGCCACGGGCACAAAGGTGCGTGAGTTACGTATACCACCCATTTTGTTGTACCTATATGGAGATTAATACTCCCTCCGTACCTATTATATATGCGGAATATGACATTTTCTTTGTACTATTAAATAGGCAGAGTGATAATTTCAAGATGGTTTTTATCCTTTTTACCCTTATTTATGTTGATTGGTTATCCTCACATTCAAGTTTATGTTTCTAACATATAAAGAATATAATAAGAGATAAAATAGGAAAATCCATGTATATTTATAAATCAAAAAAAAATTCTTAATTTAAGAGATTTGGTCCATCCGCATATATATGTGGTACCGAGGAAGTAACTAACTATGCGAGCGAAACAAGGCTCTCTGATTCACGGATTTAACTAATTCTTTTTACAGGAAATCTAGAAAACCAAAGTGACTTCGAAGAATGTGCTACTCACAAAAAAATAACTTGGAATTGGGAATCACGTGATGCCATTAAGACATATGGAAAAAAAATTCGGCTATGCTAGACACACCGTGAATTTTATCACCGAAAACACACCGGGTGAGAGAAACACCTGGGACCCGCCAGGAGAAAAAGAGGGTGTAGTTATTTTATTTGTTGTGGGCCCCGCTTTTTGTTTCACGTGGTGATAAAATCACGGTGTGTCTATACTTATTGAAAAAAATATTGTTCCCAAACTGTTCATTTTTTATTGAGCAGTGCTGGCTGCGCGGGAAAGCAGTATAAACAAGCAGGTTATAGACCGCCAGATCATATCATGTGTGGTCAGATTGAGCTGGAGTCATTTTTTTTAATAAGCTACAGCTGGAAAAATTAGCATATATAAGAAAAACGTCCTTTTAAGTTTATTTTTTATTAATTTTACATCCTTTCATTTTTATGTTTATGTTATGTTTTTTTTTTTAAGAAAACTTAGGCAGAGCCTAAGAAGTAATGCATACAGAAGTAGTAGGGGAGTCATTGTTTTGGCAAACATCTGATCCCCTGTTAATGTTTTTACATACCGTGTCCATATTTAAGGCTTGAAGATTTTGGGATCTATGGATAAGTTTAAGACCCATTAAAACAAAGGTTACAGGTTTAATGATTAAGGAGTTGTCTTTATTCCGAAGTTGCTTGTCTCTGTAGTAAGTCATGTTGAATCGTCCTTGAATTGCTTTGATGTAAAGGTTTTTGAAGTGTTCCAGAAATTCATTGGTTTCAACATGTATTTCGATATTCATGTGATGCTTGTCCTCCGCCCATCCCAAGGCTAAGTCTGCTCCTCCTGTGATTCTTTGAGCTCCCCATTGTCATGTGTGTCCTCTGCTATCAACATTCCTTAAATTCTGAAATTTTCACTTCCATACGTAGACGAGCAATGCATTCTTTGGATTTTGGGTTGGCTCACAAAAAGTTGATGTGTTCATTTCATTATAAAAAAAAAAAAAAAGGAATTAAGATAAGAGTTTTTAGGGCAGATAGGTAGCTAGGTATGCAAATAAAAGATCGATTTTCTGATAATGGGTGTAATGAAAATTCCTTTATTTCGATCTATTGTGTTATTTAATGGCGAAAAATCAATACATGGGTTCATTCAGAAAGTTGATTTTGAATGGGGGTTTTGGATTTGCAGTTGCAGAAATTATTTGGGTCCTTCTTGATTCAGTAGGTGAATTATTATTATTTTAAGAAATTTGGTAATTACATAAAGGAGGTTGATTAATAGATGGAGTTATTGGAGTTTTATAGATGGAGATTCATTTTATGTGGTGGTGATGGATTAATGATGCAAGCTCAAAAATGATAACACGACAAATTTGTAGGACTAGAACTTGGGTTTAAGAAGATTCATTCGTATCTCTCTAGTTGCAGTGGGATATGGAGTTCTGAAAAATTCATATAATAGGGAAACAAACCATCATCTTCTGCCTCTTCCTTAAGAGTTAGAACTATGGGAGGGTGCATCCCTTCCCTATCCCTCAATATCCCTCAAAAATAAAAAAATCCAAGTACTATGGTCTCCCATATCCCTACACGAGTAGGGATATACACCTCCATCCCTACATGGATGAAAAGATTTGATCACTCGTGTAGGGAAGGGAAATCACACGGGTACTCAGTACCCGTATTATTTTACGCTTTACGTGTACTCAGTACGCGTAGCTTTTTTCACGGCTACTGAGTACGCATTTCGTAAATAATTTTTGTTTGACCTTTTTTCGCTAACATCTCTCTCACACCCGATCCTAACCATCCATCACTAATAACGGCTCTATGTTGTACACCGTCGGATCCCAGCGGCCATTTTTTCAAAATCCTTTATAAATACCACTCTAATTCTCTACTCAAACCACACCAAATCAATTTCTTCTTCCTACATCAATTGATTTCTTCACTAAAATCTTTCCAATTTTATTATTGTTTAAGTAATATTTTTAAATTTTGTTTTGGTCATCAATGGATGAGACTCAAAGCCAAAAAAGGAAACAAAGAACGAGATTTAGTGTTTTGGAAAATCATCACCTTATTACTCAGTACCTTGCTGTTGGTTATAACAGTTATGTAGATAAGGAACAGTTTTGGGTGGTGCTTTTTAATAAATTTTTTGAAGCTTGTGGTGGAAATAGAAACGCTCGTACTTCAAAAAGCGTTTGTAATCGGTTTAGCAAAATCAAGAGTGAAGTGGATAACTTTTCCGGTTGTGTTGCAAGAGCTACAGTCGCTAATCCGGGCATTGACTCAATTAACCGGGTATGTTATTTACTAATATCTTATTTACGGTATATTTACATTGATGTAGATCATAATTGCGAAAAGCTTATATGTTGAAATATACAAAAAAACTTTTGAACGAGATGTTGAGTATGAAATTATTAAAGATGTTTCAATTGTACCAGTCGGTGTAACTAAGATATGGAACAAGATTTTAATCCTCATTCATCTCAAATGAATGCAAATTTCTCTAATATGTTTCATTCCCCACCCTCTAGTTCCCAAAATCCACCCTCAAGCCAGTTCGTCGAAAATCCATTTGCAAATCTATTTCAAAATAATATCCCTAGCGGTATTCCCTTTGCATCAGGATCTACCCCTACTACGAGCCCAATGATTATACCTGGAACATCGTCTGGTGGATTTACAGGAGATAAACGCATTTCCAGAGCAGGGGAAAAGGCACAAATTAAAAAAAAAAATTGGTTGGGAAAAATAAACTCGGCACACCATCCTCGCAAGACTCTCAGATGAGCGACGCGGGCAGTAAACTTGTTGATTATCTAAAAGAATACCGATTGATTATCCCACCTCGTCAGCTACAACAAAACCAAATTATGGAAAGGTTGTTAGAGACAACTCAACAACAAATTCAGGCAGCTCAAATGAAAGAAGAAAGGGAAATAATGCAATTGGATCTCGAGAAGATGAGTCCAAAAGCAAAAAAGTACTTTGAATATCAACAGAATGCCATACTGTCCAGGAAGATACAGAGCCAACAAGATAATTCATTCCATTTTTAATAGCTTAGCTTAAGTGTTTATTCGTTTTAAGTAATGTCGTATTTAATTTCTTGTAATCCGTTCAATTTGTAATAGATTAGTTTAATTGTATTTTATTATATTTTATTTTATTTTAAGTAACGCCATATTTCATTTCCGGTAGTGTAGTTAATTTTATGTCGGTAACAATTATTTATGTATTTATAATTACGATAATTTGAATAAAATTATGTTATTCCAACGGATCTTTGGTAACGAGTAATTCTCAACGGCTAAATTCCAACGACTACTTTCAATGCCTCTTATAAATTGTCAAGATCTTCCTCAACCTAAACAATCCAAAATTTTACGCGTATCCTCAGTATCTAAAATTTATTTGATTTTGGAAGATAACATGGCAATGGTTGGGTATACCGTAGAAGAAGATGTTGCAATCACCACAGCGTTTGTAAATGCTTGTAATCTTCCTACTGAAGATACTCAATACCTCTCCACGTATGAACAATGGACGTTGGTGTTTGACTGCTTTGTACAAGCATTCGAAAAAGTTAATAACCGAACAAGACGACAAGTTCAACAACGGATTTCTCGAATTGATATAATGGTTCGCAAGTACGTTGCAATTCAAAAAATGATTCATGGTTACGCCCCACAACACATGACAATTACGATTACTGTATGTCATCGTAAATGGTTATGATATTTAAAATGTTGTCTGCTTATACACACTAACCTATTGCCTTTTGTTTGTTTTGCGTAGGAGGAAATGGCCAAATTTGTGTACCAACTAGATACTCGTACTGAATTTACATGCTTTGAGTGCTACTTAATCTTTAAATCTAACCTGGGTAACAAGGATTATTACAATCCGGAAATGAATTTCGAAGGTCCTCCAGAGGTTTAAAGCCTTGGTGCACGTGTTGTTCCACAACCGGGATTAGTATAATTAGTAACCTGCACTTTTCTTCAATAATTTTAATGTACTGTTATAACGACTATTTTCAAACGAATATATCGCAACGACAAGTTTATAACCGGTACTTTATAACGTCTATTTTTGACGGATATTATATATTGTGTTAACTATCTTCAAACAACAATCATCGATTTTTAATACGAACACATCTATTTTTGATGCTGAAACACACACAAAAAAACAGAAAATTACATAAATTTAAGATAAAACATTCAAATACAATCAAACTTCATAATTGTTGTTCCGAAGACTTGATTAACATCTGATGCTGAAACACACACAGATAAACATAAAATTACATAAATATAAGATAAAACATTCAAACACAATCATTCTTCAGGATTGTTGTTCCGAAGACTTGATTAACATATGATGCTGGAACACACACAGATAAACATAAAATTACACACAGTCGAAATAACATTGATGTGTAGCCTTGTATTTTTGTTCCATAGCCACATATGCATCGCGCCACATCTCCTGTAAACATCAAGGAAGGACGTGAGTATAATTCTTTATCACAAGTGAAATATATTAGAATTAAAGGTTATATTATACTCACAGGTGTACCAAGGCTGACATTATAGTTGGATTTAGGAAACATTCCCAAATACTCCATTCCAACTGGTATCTCAGACACCTGAAAGTCGGGGCCACATATTTTAACCATCGTTTCGCTTGGTGGATATGGGAATAGATGACGGTCTACGGGGACCAACTCTTGTGTGTATGTGCTTTGTCATTGCGGGGTTGGTCGGCGTACATATGCATCGTTATCTTGGATTCCATACAAATCCCGGTTTCCTTCATGTACAATTATACCCATATACTTCCCTACTAACCTCTCCTTCCACCAAAACTTATACTGTTGATCGGATACTTCATCAAAATGCAGGCGATTAAGATTTTGGTCGGTGTACAAATATGCATTATTGATGTCTACAATTGAATCAGGAGGGTTGCACTGTATTACAGTCAATCCAAGAACTTGTTTGAGACATCGTTCTCCCAGGTACAAGACGTTGTGACCAAATGGTTCGTAAAAAACCCTACATGTTACTGAGATTCGTTTAGCCTCTTCCACCTCGGGTTTAGTTCTCCATTCACTATCCTCCCATGGCGACCAGTATACGGAATCGAATGCAAAGTTATCAATTTGGTTACTCACAATAGTCACAGAATGGGCACCTGAATCTCTCTGATCGCCTCTTTTCGTTTCTCTTTGGAATGCATAATATAACCTACCAACTAGCCACGGATCCATATTTTCATTTTCAGCCTTTGTATAGGGAAATAGACATCGGAAATAAGCCCAAAACCAAGGCTGCAAAATTAAATGTTATTATTAACAACTATAAACAATATAATGTTAACAAAAAAAAAAGGAAAGTAAGATTACGAGAGGGTATGGATTTTTACCATCAAAGGAAACGAGAAGAACTGCAATTCAGGAGCGTTGCTCGTGACTCCGGTAGTCGGACCCCTTAACATATAGGCATACACCTGATAGGTGTCATAAACACCGTAATTATATCTATTGTTTATGCTTTCTTTGCGAGTTTTCATGAAAATTATGTATCTTGTGTGTGCTTTTGAGTTATTTAGGTAATTTGGAGTCATTCAGAGCAAAGGAAGGAGAAAACGTCCATTTGGAGTGTAAGGAGCAAAAAGGTCAATCCACAGACGAGTGATACTTGGAACCAGCGAAGGGTATGCAGCAAAATAGGAGAAAAGTGAACTATCAGTTCCCCGCAACTGACAGTGGAGAAAGAAAGAAAACAAGCAGTCATTCCCTTGATACTGACATGCCAAATGGTCATTGGGTAGCCTATTCAATTGTTGGGTGCCTATAGTATTTCTGGTTACTACCTAGCCCTAAATGTCAGGTTTCTCAATCATTTATCTTCTCAAATTCAGAGAAGTGTAAAAGAGAGTTGTGGCTGTTGTGATCAAGAGAGGTGATAGAAGAATAATCTAATGTTATGGAAGAAACTCAAGAGGAATTGAAGTTAGATATCGAAGAAGATACGAACTATTAGTTGAAACATAGAAAAGATGAAATCGAGGTTCTATGGATGATTTGAAATTCGAAATTAAGTTTGGGGTTTGATGGTGATTAGGTCTCTGCAATTGATAGAACAAGGGGATGATGAGGAGAATCGAGAAATTGGGTTGCAGTCAGTTTTGGTTTTGCCGGAGTTCATGATGGATTGAATTATTAGGGTTGAATTGGTTTTCTGGGTTCATGAGAAATGAAGAATTTGGTGATGCTGAGGGGTTCTTGAACTAAGCTCTGTAATGGGTGTGAATCAGAATCTGAGTAATGAGTTTGTGTTCTTATTGAGCTCAAGGGAAGCTGGTGTTGACTGCTGGAACTTAGAGTTGGTTGTGCATCTCAGGTGGTAACAATTTGCTGTGCAAAATGAAAGTTGTGCATTGCAGGGAAGCTGTGTGAAATGGCTATAGATGTATGCTTAGGAAATGAGGGGATGAAACTGGTGGTATTGAATTCATGGAAAAGCTGCAGATGGTGTTGCTGTTTCAAGGGTTCGAGAGATTAATTGTGGTTCCTATGGTTGGTTCGAATGTAATGGTTAGTGGTCCAGGCTTGTGTGAATGTTGGAATGGGAGAATGGCATCTAAGATAGCTTGGTGTTGTTTGTGGTTGGTTTGTAGGTAATAAGATGGGTGTTGGTTCAGTTGGCAGAGATGGCTAGATTGGAAGTTCAGTTAGCTGAGATGGAATGGTGTTTAGAATGGATGCAGATGAACTAATGGTGCTAGCAGTTTCTGGATGGTTTTCAGTGGAGTCTCTAAGCAAGAGCATGTGCTGTTGGAAGAATACGAGAAGTATGAGATACAAGGAGTTATAGGCTAGTAAATAGTAGATGGTGGAAATGATGCAGATGCAGTTAGGGATATTATTTGTGACAGAAATGACTAAGATTACAGGGCATGTATTGAGTTGGTCATATGGAGTTGAAGTGATGCTGGTAAAGAGTAGATGGTGGAAATAATGGTAATGGAATGCATTTTTTGAATTGCAGCTGGTGGTGGCTAGGAAGTATGAACTGAGGGTATTGCAGTGGAGATAAGAGAATGGTGAATTGCACAACAATTTGGTGGAAAGTATGGAGCTTCAGTTGGTGTTGCAGCTGGATGTTTTGGTTCAAGAGAATTTCAGCTGCAATGGCTCAAAGATGAATTGCAGGGAGCTTGAAATGAGCAGTGGAGTTGTTGTTGTTAAGATGTGATGCACAGGGAAGGAGAGTTGAGTCATTGACATTGCAAGGGTGAAGGCTTGAAGTTACAACAAAACTGCAGAAAATAGTGCGAAAACACAGCAAGAATGGCGAGCCAGTGAGCATAGTTCCGGTTGCCGGATTTCGGAAGTTAAAGTATGAATTGCAATATTTCAGTGAATCGCGAAGGGGGTATGCGTTGGATACAAGAGTTGGCGGCCGGATATATGATCTACATGGCACGCTTTTGGCACGTTTTCGCAAGAATTTGATAATTGGTTTAGATGGTTTATATGTGATGTATGGCTCTGAAGTGTGAGTGTATGAACTGCAGAGAAGGATAGTGAGTTTCTGGGAGTTATGATAGTCGGATGCAGGATCAGGTGGTCGGAGATAGTTTTCTGGTGACCGGATTTTGACAACGGTGACCGGAAACCGGCGATGACATCAACAATCCAGCGACCAATTTTGGACCCAAAAATTCCAGAGACATATTTCTCACGCATGGGCTTGGTGGACTAGTAGATGGATGTGGACTTGAAGATTATGAAGACTTAACCTAATTTTGGGAAAGTATTCTTTTTGGAGAAAAGAATATAAATAGAAAAGTCTTTCTTTAAACCTAGATATCTCCATTAAGGAGACTTCTAATTTGGTTCTAGGGTTTCACATGATAGTTCTTATTTGCTTTCTATGATGATTTCCAAAAACACAAGTAACTAAGTTTTATTATTGGTTAAAGATGTAGTTGGATTTTGCAACCAAGTTATTGATTTTATGAATTAGTTTTCTCTCAATATTATCGTTTTATTTGTACTGCTTATAACAATTGCATGATTGATGTATTGCAATATGATTGAACGTTTGTTTGGTTGAGTCTAGAATTGATTGAACATACATCCATATCTATAGATATTTTAGGGTTCATCATCGAGCGATAACCTTGAATACGAGTAGCATGATATGATTACGGTTTGTAGTGATACACTCTTGTAATCATATGTAGAAATTGACCTTTGTTCGAATTGTTTGTGCAATGCATTACAATTGCATTGATTAGCATGTTTCTGAAACTTAATGCTCCTAGGAATTGAACTTAATTAGCGCAAGGCGTTAGGTTATTCTTTAGTTAGAATTCACATACGCAGCTCTAATGTGTGTGTTGATAAATTTAGGAAATTTACGGAGTATTCTTGCAATAAGGTATTCTAGGGATTTTGATGATAGCGAGATTAAATACGAATTCTATTCATACATTCAAAACTTGTTTACAATTGAAGATGAAACCTTTACCCAATATTTTCTCATCCTTGATTTGTGTGCTTTATTATATTCTTTGCTTTTATTTTAATTTTAATTTATAAAAATCAGAAATCCCCTCATTGTTTTATATAGAAAACCGAAACATCTTGACAACCTAGTCCTCTCAGTGGGAACGATCCTTTCTTGCCCTTGCTATATTTATATTTTGAGTAGTGAAAAAGTGTAATTTATTTTTGACGCATACGACAACGATCAAATTTTGGCGCCGTTGACGGGGAGGCAGCGGTTGTCACTTGTTTTTGGTTTCTTATTCTTTGTTTTTAGTTTTTTCTTATTTTATGGTTTTGACCTAGTTTTGATAACCCTTGTTTCAGGTAACATTCTATGGACAGAGCATATTGGAACAACGGATACGGTTTCCAACAACCTCAACAACATGACAACTTCCAACCATTCTATGGGTATAATCAAAACCAATTTATTGGCTATGATCAATATCCTACAGAATATTGTGGTCCTCATACGTATCAACAACCTTATGGCGGGTATGTGTGTGAACAACCACAAGGATGGGAGGATTCTTATGCTCGTGAACAACAAGTCTCTAACTTTTTGGACAAATTTTCCAAATTTATACAACAAGAGTTTCAAAAAGATAAAGAGACTAGAGAAGAGCAACTCCAAGAACTTCGTGAAGGTATTGCTAACTTTCTAAGAGGCATTGATCAATGCAATGAAGATATGGATAATTCTATTGTGCATATGGTTTGTGATGAATATTTGATTGATGCTAATGTCAAAAAAGGCCAATTCTTGGGCACTTGTGCTGATAATTGTGTAGCTAACTCAACTCTTGATCTTAATAATGATCGTTCGCCTATTCAAAAGGATGATTTAGAGTTTAGCAACACTAAATTCAGTGACGAATAACCTTATGTTTCCTATGGAAGTGACGGTGATTATGATACATTGCTTGAAACAACTCATGGTGACAACAACGAGGAGTGTACAATGGAATCTTTTTGGGATCAAGATGAAGACGAAGAAGAATATGGTGACACTAGTGCATCTTGCTCAAGCATTGATCTTAATAATGATCAAGAGCCTATTCAAAGGGTGGAGCTTGAGGATGAAGCATTTTTGAGTGTTCTAAAAAAGTTCCTTATAGCGAAATTTGGATCCGCAGTGGATTATGTGCCTTACAACAAAGAGGAGTGTGTTGAGAATGTGACCGATATGACCAATATTGTGGAAGACCCAATTGAGCTTGCAAATGATTGTAATGATGATGTTGATGCCGAGATTTTGGTTAAGGCAGAAATAGACGAAGAATGGTTGCAAGGTTTAATAGAGGACCATGATATACAAGAAGTGAATAATTCACTTGAGTTTTTCAAGGATGAAGAGGATTCCGTAATAAAAGAGATTGTGCAAGATTTGTCTAACCCTTTGTATATTGTTTCCTCTCCTTTACCTCTTATTGGTTTAAATGTATATGCTTCTAGAATTTTGTTGAATGACTTTGTTTCTCGATATCCTCCATTAGAGATACTTGATTCTCATAATATGCAGGTTTGTGAACAAGAAACCGTGGAAGTACCCGACTCTTATATTCTTTATGCCCTTCCAAGTGTGGACAAGAATAAGTGTGGGGGGAACTCTTATCGGTTAATAGCTTCAATTATGTTTTCTTGTACTAATATTTGTGCGAAGCTAGTGTTTGAAAAACAGGTGCTATGGGTGGATCCTCAACTTTTCCGATTATTGGTGTATGGAGAATTCGTCTTGCAAGTCGGGCTGACGACTTAAAACCAAGCGCTAAATGGGAGGCAACCCACTGGTTTTGTGTATCTATCTCTATCTTTTAATTTTTTTAAGTCTTTTATCTTTATTTTCTTATTTTGGATATTTGCATATCAAAACTCCATCTTTTAGAGATTTTTGAATAATTCAGAATAAACACTAGCCTTTCTAAGTAGATGGAATTTTTTCTTGACGATGAGGTATATTTTGGCTGAGTTGGGATTAGATGCCAACTAAATAGCTTGTTTAGTTTTTATCCTCTATTGTTCAGAAATATCTATGAGTTGGAGTGTCAGTTTTTAATATGCATTGTGCATATATATCATGTTATGAATTTTCCATCTTGAACTTTACTTTGAATGACTTGATTTTACATTGAGTACAATGTAAAGTTTAAGTGAGGGGGAGTGTTCTCATATAGAGTTTTTAGCCTTGTTAGTTTTCCCTTGTGTTCATAAAAAAATATATATATATATATATAAAAAAAAAAATTGGCTTTATACACTCCGAAACCTAGAGACATGTGCCTTTAGGATGACACTATCAATCTAAATGGATGGAACCATCTTGGCTGCCGGAGTTGAGGAACCCATTAACTAAAAGGATAGAATTATTGAATGTTAGAAATAATATGATAGTTGTTACCATGTCTCGGAATGTCACCATATCACGTTCTATTTTTATTTCCATATTTATCTATTGTTCTCTAAGTGATTTGGTGGGTCACTAAACATCGAATTGTTATTACTGCTAGGATGAAATAGAGTGATTGAGTTGCTAAAAAAAAAAAAAGACCGACCAATTAGACCAATCGGAATAAAAATGACACTTTGATAGCAATATGTGTGTGTTCTCCTTGTCTCCATCTCCTAAACAAGCGTGGAATGCAGGATCCAATGGAATTACCATGTAATCTACTGACAAGAAGCATGCGCTTGGATCCGAAATATCTAATTATGATGTCTAAAAAAAAAGAAGAAGAAAAAGTGAAAAAGAATTATTTTTTTATTATTGTTTAATAAAGTCGACTCCTGGTTCCCTTGTATATGCCGGTTGAGTTGATGTAGAATTAAGATTGTTGACCACTGGTTCCATTGTATATGCCAGTGTGTTGACACTAGAATTCAGACCAGTAGCTCAATCCAATATGATGCATAGGTTCATCTTGGCGGTGACCTTCAGACAGATATGAGAAACACCGATCACTTGTTAACATTCGCAAACATCTACATCTATATCCATCTTCTTACTCTTTTCATTGTGATTGTGGTTAGTCAGATTCCGAGTATTGTGGTTTGTTAAACTTTCTGAGTAGAGATTAATTTACATATATATTAATTTGGATTCACATCAGGGTACCTCCTCCAATAGCCATTTTGGATTCGTTCATAGATTTGTCACAGGTAGCTGGAGTTTGAAATATAGGTTTTGTAGGTAGACCTCTTGTAAACCTTTACGAGACTAAAACTCGTCCACTAGGGACACCTAGGGGTTCAAAGGCTTGTTATTTATGCTAAGTGTAGTTGCAGGATTTCCCACAACACACCCCTTGTAATATCTTGATAATAATCTTTTAATCTAAACTAATTTGATATTTAAAATTCTAAAAATTGTAAATAGAAACACGGATTTTTACATGGTTCGATCAATTTGATCTACATCCATGATTCTCTACTATGATTGATAAAGTTTACATTTGATTTTACATTTGATAATCTCCATTAATGGAGTTCTAAATCTAGTTTTGGGGAAGAAAATGATAAAGAAAAACACATTTTCTCTCTCTAAAAATCTTTCTGAAAAATATCTCTCTCTCCTCAAGATTTTCTCAACTCTAAAAAATACATCATCCTTTTCTCAATCTATTACATCTCTATTTATAGGAAATTACATAATGGGTGACAACTAAGTTGTCCTCTAATTTCGGATCTATCTTGCGATCCTCTCGTGAACTTTGCAACAATCGTGAAACAGACACGTTCTTCTCATGTCAACTTCGTCATTCTTTGAATTATTTTGTGACGCTCGTGAAATGTTGTTGAAGAGTTTTTAGTGACGCTCGCATAAGTGTCATTAATTTCTCGTAAATATAATTGTGGCGATATTCTGATCCTACATCTTGCCTCTTTTTTCTTGAATATTGCTTGAAAAGTAATCTTTAAGAAAAAATTTGTTGTTGTAGTAGTCTTTGATTTTTGTTGATGAAGGAACGAGCGAAAGAATACTGGTCTTGAAAAGTATATACTTGCCTCTATTCTTTTGCGAAGTTCCATATCTTTGTTAAGTAAATAAGAAGTATTAACTCTTGAAGTGCTCATGAAGTATGAAGTATCCCTGAAGAAATATAAGAAGTACTCAATCTTCAAAAAATAAGAAGTATCCGTCCTTTAATGAATATCATAAGTATTGCCTCCGTTCTCGTGAAATTATTACTTCATTTTTGGTGAAAATCCTAGTCCATTTTGGAAATGATTCTTGCGAGAAGATAAAGAACATAAAAATTTTTCTTGGTAATCCATAGTTGCCTCTGTTCTTTATCTATGAAGGAAGAATCCCTGAGAAAATGTTGAATGAACGAATTGCCTCTGCCTCATTTGATAAAATGATCATATTTTGCGAAATAATCATTTCTGCTGCGAAATTCTGGAATAGCCTGCAATATGCTGAATTAGTCTGAAAATTTATGAATGTTTCTGCGAATTTCTGAACGTTTCTGCGAGATTCTGAAATAATGCTTTGAATAGTGCTGCGATGAATAGTGGCGAGATTGTGAATAATGCTACGAGATTGTAGACATTCCTCTTGAGAGACTCTGAATGATACTTCTGAGAAACTCTGAATAGTATTTCTGAGAGATTTTGAATAGTACTTGCTTTCTCTTTTGCGATGAGCAAATCTTTCCTGCATTCTTACAAGAAAATAATTAATGTTTGAGATTATTCTATTAGTCTTATTTTGCCTTCCTAGTTAAAGGTATTACTTTGTCATACTTTTCTTTCTGCGACAAAATTGCAGGACGTATTTACACTTTCATGTATTGACCCATTGATCTTGCCTTATCTGTATTTATTTATTGTATTGCGACAATATGACAAGCCTAAGTTTTCTCGCGAAAACAAAGCCTCGTGACATTGCCGTCTTGCGATGAAATCGCAGGACGTCTTCACATTTTCATGTAAAAACCCCTTGACCTCATCTTAACTTTTTTATCTTATGGCTTTTTGCCTCTGTATAATTTACGCAACAATATGACAGGCCTAAATGATCTTGCGATCTTAGAGACCCATGACATTGCCGTCTTAAGACACTTATCAGCTCCCTAATGGAGGGTTCCGCCCTTATCTTCCCCCTGGTTGCCCCTTCAAGGAGGGCACATCGGCCATACAAGACTAGCTCCTCCCATCCAGATTTACCAACAACCAGTTGTTTTCGCAGCCTCTTGTCCTTTATGCCTATATGGCTTATAGTTACAAGACTGCACCCTAAGTGGGATTTTCTTCAGGCCAAGTGCATTGTAGCCAAGACTTACCAAAGATGGCCAGGGTAGGTTCGTCCGTCCTGGGCACCCTTGGCTAAACCGTGTACCTCGGCGCCTTGGTCATACTCTGCACTTCTTGGAAGAGACTCTCAGTCGTCCAACCAGGGTATAACCTTATAAAGCCTGGAAATCCAAGATCTCTCTCCCGGATAGGTTTTCTTTAACCCCAACATCTGCATGACTCAGGTTCCATCAGCGGTATAACCTTATCGCTGAATCATGTAAAGAGATACCCCCCTTATAACGTGCTTGCAGGTCTTACATTTGCCTCTTACAAAATTGTATTCGCGAACTAGGGTGCACGCCATAAAGGTTTGTCCCATTCTTTAAATCTCTGCGAAATTATATTCGCGTTTCTCGCGATATTTTCGCGTTTCTTCATTCTTTCATTTCTGTCAATTCTTTATATAATCTTGAATAATCTCGCGATTACGCTCGCAGCTCTGATAAAAATTTGTTTTGCTCATTTCTGTGAGTTGAAATATTCTTTAAAAAATTTTGAAATCTTAGAAATATTCTTTGAAATCTTACAATTTTATCGCATTTGTTAAAAGAAATGTCTTTCTGTAAAAGAAATATTCTAGAGAAATCTTTGAAATCTTCTTTAAAATCTTGCGATTGTATCGCGTATTTTGGAAATTTGAAATCTTAGAAATTTTTGCAATAATTTCATTTTCTGTAATC
The DNA here is from genome assembly GCA_023529315.1 of Papaver bracteatum. Classification (NCBI taxonomy): domain Eukaryota; kingdom Viridiplantae; phylum Streptophyta; class Magnoliopsida; order Ranunculales; family Papaveraceae; genus Papaver; species Papaver bracteatum. Next base: position 1,405,313 of record JAJJWX010000650.1, read on the forward strand.
TTTGAAATCTTTGAAAAAAATTTGCGATCTTTAAATTTTGCGATGATCTCATATTTTTTGAAAATTTTGAAATCTTGCGAATGTATCGCTGTTTGTAAATTTTCTGAAATCTTGCGATTACATCACTTTTGGTAAATTAAATCAAATCTTTTGAAATCTTTAAAAAATCTTAGAAATGCTCTTTGAAATGTTGCGATAGTATCCTTTTTTGTAAAATAAATCAAAAGATTTCATTTTCTATAAGTAAAATATTCAAGGAAATGGTACTTATCTTTTTTGCGATTTTCTATTGCTGCCATCTCTCGTGAAGTATTTGAGTTGCTCGTGAAATGAAAAGAAATGAGAAATAAACTCTTGATTTGCCTCTTACACCATACCAATTGTTCTAATCCTTCTCTTGCGAAATTAACTTGCGAAATAATCAAATATCTGACGAAGTAATGAAATACCAAATTTCTGCCTCTGACCAACTTGGCGAAGTAATGAAATAATCCTCTCGTGGAAATTAGATGTACCATACCAAAACTAGACTTCATTTTCTCGCTAGCCAATTCCTTGCATTAAATAGCTTGGTGTACTTTAGCCTGCGTGAGATGGGTTGGTTTGCTTTAGCAGGCTTGGACGAACTGGGATTGAATTTTACTTATCTCTTCTTCGCGCTGGTTTTTTGGAAGAAGGAACTTTTTTTTTTTTTTTGAAACATCTTTCTGAAATAAACGAACATTCTTGCTGTAAATATTCGCAAGGTAAATATCATATGAACTGACTCCTGTCTGCGAAAGCAAACCATATTTTCGTCCTGTTATCACTTCTTCTCTCTGTACGTTTTCAATTCTTCGCAGATGTGATTCCCAAAGGATGGTTAAGCTTCTATTTGTTAAAGTATTCTTTCGCCAATAATTATTGTTGGGTACGTGGTAGGCTCGTCACCTACTGATGCAAATGTTGTCACCTACTGATACTCGTCATCTACTGATACTCGTCACCTACTGATGCTCGTCACATTTGCGAAAAATTGAATATAATATAAAATTCCAAGACTTATGTCCTTCTAAATCTCCTACTGATGCTCGCCAAAACTATATGACCCATCGTATATGTTCTCGTAAAATGTTGTTCTCGTGAACGTTGCACCTCTATTGATTCTATGTATTATTGTTAGTACGTATCTCACAACAACATCGCAACATATATTAATACTTAGCTATTCTCGTGAAGCTGTAACCTTGTGAAGATAATCGTGAACCAAGTACGTCCTTCCTCCCTTTCTGCGAGAATAGTCAGGCCTAAATTAAATTTGGTGATCTACTGCATGTATTTTCGCAGAACTGCATTTTGCGAAGAAATGTTTTCCTCCTTGTAGATTTTTGACCTTCGCAAGTAAATTTCTGCGAAATTCATCCATTTAATTTAGTAAGTAGTGTATTAAGTTAGAAAATTCATGAAATGGTTTTTTTTTTTAAAATAACATCCGTAAATAAATATTTTTTTTTTTACGGATGTTGAAGAGAAGAGATTTTGTCCTGTAGAACTATTTGTTGGTGTAACTTCATTTGATTTCTTCGCGATTGTTGATGAAGTACGTGGTGAATAAATCATTAGTCTTATTCCTTTATCTACTGTGCTGTCTTTGTCCTTTGTGCCTTCTCCTCTGTTGGAATCTAAATTTTGTGCTTCATTTCCCCTTAATGATATTTCTCCCCTTTTGCGGATACTTCTTGCGGTTTTGTCCATGTATCTTTATCTTATTTGCTTTTCCTTCGCGCTGGATTCCTATATGTGTTGCTTTGAACTTTTATCGTGTGTTGCTATTTTCTTTTGAGTTGTATCTCCCGCGATTATAGGAGCTATCGCTATTTTCTTGTTGCCTTAACCTTGTCCCGCGATTATATGAACTTTGTATTTATTTGCCCCATCCGTTCTTGCGTATGATCTAGCTGTAAACAATATGGTGACATAATTGAATAATAAAATAGTTCTTCACAAGTAGTTACAATTAGTTCTTCATAATTAAATAATTAAATAGCTTTTCATGCTATTGAATGGAAAAATAGTTTTTGTTCGATCTTTGCTGAAGAATTCCACTATTTGTTCTCATGAGGGGCCCCACGAATTGTCCTTGTCAAAACTTTTCTTTTCTTGTCCACGCAGACATTTGGGAAGAAAACTTCTCATGAAGAAAGTCTTGTATATATTTTGGCGAACAACATCGCGTCTTTTGATATTTGGTATTGATCCGCATGCTTCGTTGGATATTTTGTTGATGTATCTTCACTTGAATTGATGTTCTTTGGCTACTGCTCGCTGGTAATTATACTTCACTGAATTGATAGCTGTTCTAATTATGTGGACCGTGGATGATGTGATATATTTGAATCTCGCAGTGATATAATTTTGCTTTTTCTCATATCCGTTCCTAGACTTAATTTATCCATTTTCGTATTTAATGAGAAATTAATTGATCATTTCCTCTTGTTTATTGCCGGAACTTTTCTTCATTGGGACGTTTAATTAATTTATGTCAAGTCTTGCTTCCCCCTGCGAGCTTTAATAAGCAAAAATTGGTATCAATACTAAATAAAAGTTCTCAATGGCTCATGTCCCCTTCATATGGGTTTGAAAATCAAAATTCATAAACAGTGAAACTATTATCTGAATTAGTTTTGAATCAAAATCCCGAGATTTTTTTGGTTTACTGATGAATAGAGCTTAATTGGATGAAAGAATTTTCGAAAATCATTTTTTATGAAATAGTACGATTAAGGAAATTGAAATGGATCCATCCTTCTGAAATCGATTGTCACAAGATTATAAAGAAATCCCAGTTTGTGTCTAAATTTTAGGAGGTAATCCACATTTTACAAAGAATAATATTTTTTTTTTTATCTAAAACGTAATCAAAAAATGAAAAAGATGAGAAGAGATTAATCATTTTGGACGAATTTTTGGCGTAGCTTTATGTGAATTTCATTTTGTTGACAATTTCTTCGCATCTGCTTCTGATCTTCAATTTTTCCACTTCTCCTTTTCTGTATACATTTCTTGCCCAAAACTTCTACATTTTTTCCCTATATCTCTTAGATCCAATTGAATTCATCATCAACAATTCTTTGAATTTTCATCAATCCAACAAGCAGGTCCATGTTTCTAGCGCCAAAATATAGTTGCAGGATTTCCCACAACACACCCCTTGTAATATCTTGATAATAATCTTTTAATCTAAACTAATTTGATATTTAAAATTCTAAAAATTGTAATAGACACACGGATTTTTACATGGTTCGATCAATTTGATCTACATCCATGATTCTCTACTATGATTGATAAAGTTTACATTTGATAATCTCCATTAATGGAGTACTAAATCTAGTTTTGGGGAAGAAAATGATAAATAAAAACACATTTTCTCTCTCTAAAAATCTTTCTGAAAAATATCTCTCTCTCCTCAAGATTTTCTCAACTCTAAAAAATACATCATCCTTTTCTCAATCTATTACATCTCTATTTATAGGAAATTACATAATGGATGACAACTAAGTTGTCCTCTAATTTCGGATCTATCTTGCGATCCTCTCGTGAACTTTGTAACCATCGTGAAACAAACACGTTCTTCTCATGTCAACTTCGTCATTCTTTGAATTATTTTGTGATGCTCGTGAAATGTTGTTGAAGAGTTTTCAGTGACGCTCGCAGAAGTGTCATTAATTTCTCGTAAATATAATTGTGGCGATATTCTGATCCTACACTAAGAGTAACCGTAGACTCGATGACACGGAGTTGTTGTATTTTCGTTTTGTTTGATTTGCTCGAGGACTAGCAAAGTCTTAAGTGTGGGGGAATCTGATAGGTGTCATAAACACCGTAATTATATCTATTGTTTATGTTTTCTTTGCGAGTTTTCATGAAAATTATATATCTTATGTGTGCTTTTGAGTTATTTAGGTACTTTGGAGTCATTCGGAGCAAAAGAAGGAGAAAACATACATTTGGAGCATAAGGAGCAAAAAGGTCAATCCACATACGAGTGATACTTGGAACTAGCGAAGGATATGCAGCAAAATAGGCGGAGAGTGAACTGTCAGTTCCCCGCAACTGACAGTGGATAAAGAAAGAAAACAAGCAGTCAGTCCCCTGAGACTGACAGGCCAAATGGTCATTGGGTAGCCTATTTAATTTTCGGGTGCCTACAGTATTTCTGGTTACTACCTAGACCTAAATATCAGGTTTATCAATCATTTATCTTCTCAAATTCGGAGAAGTGTGAAAGAGAGTTATGGCTGCTGTGATCAAGAGAGGCAGATTGAATCTGAAATTGAGAGAAACATAATCTGATGTTATGGAAGAAACTTAGGAGGAATTGAAGTTAGAGATCGAAGCAGACACAAACTATTGGTTGAAACACATAGAGGATGAAATCGAGGGTTATGTGGATGATTTGAAATTTGAAATTGAGTTTGGGGTTTGATGGTGATTCGGTCTCTGCAATTGATAGAACAAGGGGATGATGAGGCGAATCGAGAAATTGGGTTGCATCCAGTTTTGGTTTTACCGGAGTTCATGATGGATTGAATTATTAGGGTTGAATTGGTTTTCTGGGTTCATGAGAAATGAAGAATTTGGTGATGCTGAGGGGTTCTTGAACTAGGCTCTAAAATGGGTGTGAATCAGAATCTGAGTAATAAGTTTGTGTTGTTGTTGATCTCAAGTGAAGCTGGTGCTGACTGCTGGTACTTAGAGTTGGTTGTGCATCTCAGGTGGTAAAAATTTGCTGTGCAAAATGGAAGTTGTGCATTGCAGGGAAGCTGTGTGAAATGGATATAGATGTATGCTTAGGCAATGAGGGGATAAAACTGGTGGTATTGAATTTATGAAAAAGCTGCAGATGATGTTGTTGTTTCAAGGGTTCGAGAGATTAACTGTGGTTCCTATGGTTGGTTCAAATGTAATGGTTAGTGGTCCAGGATTATGTGAATGTTGGAATGGGAGAATGGCAGCTAAGATAGCTTGGTGTTGTTTGTGGTTGGTTTGTAGGTAATAAGCTGGGTGTTGGTTCAGTTGGCAGCGATGAATAGATTGGAAGTTCAATTAGCTGAGATGGAATGGTGGTTAGAATGGATGCGGATGAACTGATGGTGCTAGCAGTTTCTGGTTGGTTTGTAGTGGAGTCTCTAAGTAAGAGCATGTGTTGTTTGAAGAATACGAGAAGTATGAGATACAAGGAGTTATAGGTGTAGGACCATACTATCGCCACGATATTATTGTTGCGAGATTAACAATACTTCTGCGAACACCACTGGGAGTTCTTCAACAACGATTTGCGAGTATCACAAGATAATATAAAGAATGACGTAATAGTTGACGAAGGAAGAAACATGAGAAGAGCATGATTATCCTGTGATGGTTACAATACTTGAGAGAATGGAAATTATAACTATTGAGATAATATCGTGAGTTAGATCCGAAATTAAAGGACAACTTAGCTGTCATCATCGCGAGTTAGATCCGAAATTAAAGGAAAACTTAGCTGTCATCCACTATGTAACTACCCTATATAAAGAGACCCAATAGATTTAGAAGAGGATGATGTGTTTTTGAGTGTTGAGAAAGTCTTGAGGAGAGAGAGAGAATTCAAGAGAGCAGTTGTATTCTTGATTTCTTCCATTTCTTGTAAACATTTCTGAGAATCAAATAATAAAGTGTTGTTTTTAATCTTCAAATATGAGTTAATTACTATAAATTCTTATCAAGGGTGTAGTGTAGGATTTCCTGCAACTACATTTTGGCGCCCGAAATAGGGATTGAATTAATGAAAATCATAGAAAAAAGTGAAGTAGAAGATGAGAATTATTCAAGATTAAGAAGATAATTAAACAAATCGGTGAAACAGTTGAAGGAAAAATTATTAGTACCAAAGAGAATTTTAGGAAATTGGAGTGTGATATGGTAACAAGAACAATGATTGACAAATTCCATGAAAAGATTAAGGGGAAGATATATAAACGGGATTTTGAATGAAGGAAAATTATGACGGTGGAGAAAATATCATCATTGAAGGATTGGGGAAAGCAGAAAATCACATTTACAACAGCAGAAATACCAGAAGAGAATTTAAATCACACATCTCCTTTGGTAATCACGGTATCTACTATACCAATGGGAAGGGGAAAATCAATAAAATATGCGGAATAGTAGGCCGTGAATAGAACTTTGGTGGACGCAGGAAGTTCTGTGGATATAATATTTTATCATGCATTTAAGAAAATGAAATACAAGGATGAAGAAATGTCTTGTGCAACATATCATATTCATGGCTTTGGAAAATCTTTAACAAAACCTAAAGGCGAAATAGTGGTACGAATTCCGCTAGGAGATATTGAAACACAAGTAACATTATGTGTGGTATACGTGGAATCACCGTACACCATGATATTAGGAAGATCATGGATACATGCAATCAAGGATATAGCATCAACATTGCATCAATGCATCAAATTTCCTATGCCCAGTGGAATTGGAGAAATTAGAGGAGATACAGATTTTGCGAAGCTGTATTATCAAACTAAAGTGAGAAATTATGAAGAGCATCCAAAACTGCGAAAAGCTCGCAGAAAAATGGCGAGAGAAACGAAGAAAGAAGAAGAATTTAAAGTTTACATGATAAGAGCAAAAGAAGGAAAAGGAATATCCAGCGAAATCTTGCAAGAAGGAGATGAACTCGCGAGAGTTGTGAAAACACCAACACCAATGGGAGAACCTGAAGCCAGTTACACCGCAGCAGAACCAACAAAGGAAGTAAATATTAGGAGTGAAGAAGAGCCTAAAATGCTAAAAATTGGAACTAAAATGGAGGCAGATGAGGAAGAACGAAATATAAATCTCTTGCGAGAATATAAAGACATCTTCGTATGGAGCATGGATGAAATGCCAGGAATAGATCCATCAGTCGCGTGTCATAAACTAGAAATCAACAAAGATGTAAGACCATTTAAGTAAAGGATAAGAAAAATCGCAACAACATACCACTCCCAAATAGAAGAAGAATTACAGAAAATGCTTGACGCATGAATTATAAGGCAAGCAAAATACCCAGAGTGGATTGCAAATATGGTGGTGGTTCCAAATAAAATCAAGGGGATAAGAATTTGCATAGACTTTACAGACCTAAACAAATCTTGTCCAAAAGATAGTTTTCCGCTACCAGATATTCCACAAATGGTTGAATCAGCAGCAAGAAATGCTAGAATATCTTCGTTATATGGGTACAAAGGGTATAACCAAATTCCCCTCGCTGAAGAAGACCAAGAACACACCGCATTTTTTGCTCCAAGAGGATTATATTGCTATACAAAGATGCCCTTTGGCTTACGAAATGCTGGTGCAACATACCAAAGAATGGTGGAGAAGGTGTTTGCGAGGTGGATCCACAAAATATTAGAGGTGTATGTGGATGATATGTTGATCAAAAGTAAAGAATCTAAAAACCATATGCAGGATTTGAAGGAGATTTTCGATCAAATGCGACATTTTAACATCAAAGTGAATCCCGACAAGTGTACTTTTGGACTAACTTCAGGAAAAATTTTGGGGTATATTGTGTCAAAAGAAGGAATACAAGTTGATCCAGAAAAAGTACAAGCAATTCGTGACATGCCAACGCCCGCAACAGTAAAAGATGTGCAAAATTTGAATGGACTCTTGGCCTCGCTAGGAAGATTCATCTCGCGGTCTTCAGACAAGTGCAAACATTTTTTCGATATACTTAAGATGGGAACAAAATTCAAGTGGACGGATGAATGTGAAAAGACTTTTCAAGGAATTAAAGAACACTTAATGAACATATCTATCTTACAAAAAGCTGAACCGGGAGAAGAACTATTAATTTATCTCGCAACAACCATGCACGCGCTAAGTGCAGCATTGCTGCGAGTGAATGCATGGGTAGAGAAGCCAATTTATTACATCAGCAAAACATTTAATTCTGCAGAGAGAAATTATTCAAAGATGGAGAAGTTAATTATAGCATTGGTTCATGCAACTTTTAAACTTCGCATCTACTTTCAAGCACATAAAGTAAAAGTATTAACAAAAGTGCCAATTGAGTCAGTCATGAAGAATTCAAAAAGATCAGGCAGAGTTGAGATATGGAATGCACAAGTAGGATACTTTGATATCAAATATGACATTTTATCTTCGCCAAAGTCACAAGTTATAGCAGATTTCTTAGCTGAATTTTCTTTAGAAGATGACGAAGCTGTGGAAGAAATTATGGATATAGAAGAAGAACATGGAGACCCAAGAAAACTATTAACAGAACCCAACAGATGGGAGATATTAGTGGATGGATCATCAAATGGAGAAGGTAATGGGGTTGGAGTTGTTTTTATCTCGCCAGAAGGAGAAAAAATGGCTTTTTCATTTAGATTGGAGTTCGCATCCACTAATAATGAGACAAAATATGAAGTTGTGATTCATGCTCTAAAATTCGCAATAGAAATTAAGTTGGAAAATGCAAGAATTACTAGTGATTCGAAATTGTTTATTCGCCAGATAAAGGGAGAGTACACAACAAATGAACCATCTTTGAAGAAATACAAAAAACTTGTTGAAGAATTATCTGCGAGAATTTCAAAAATAAAATGGAGACACATATCAAGGAAAGATAATAGACTCGCAAATGCTTTTGCTTTCATATCTAGTATGATGACAATTCCAGCTGCGAGATGTATAAAAATTCAGCCACTTATATCACCTTCAATAAATAAGGAAGAAGAAGAGACAGATGTGATGATGATAGAAGCTGGCGAGGCAGGGCCAAAAATCAATATTATAGATTGGCGAGAAGAGCTTCATGCGTACTTGGCGAGAGGAGAAACTCCAAGAAATAGATTAGAAGCACATAAATTAAAAATCCGGGAAACCAATTATGAACTAAGAGATGGAGTATTATATCGCAAATCCTTTAATGGACCATCACTAAGATGCTTGACACGGGAAGAAGGAGGAAAGGTGTTAAAAATATTACATAGTGGAGATGCTGGTAATAATAGTGGGGGAAGATCTTTAGCATATAGAACAAAAATGCAAGGCTATTACTGGCCATATATGCATGAGGATGCGAAGCAACTTTCAAGGCGTTGTGAAGATTGTCAGCGATATGGAAAGATGATACATGCACCAGGAGCACCATTATCATCTTCAATAAGTGTATGGCCTTTTGGGAAATGGGGATTATATATTGTGGGACCATTTGTACCTGGTTCTGGACAAAGAAGATATCTAATTGTCGCTACATATTATTTCACAAAATGGGGAGAAGTGAAGGAAGTACAACATATCCGCAACAAAGACATTTTTACATTCATATTTGAAAATATAATTTGCAGATTTTGGATTCCTGCTCAGTTGGTATCTGATAATGGAAATTAGTTTGAAGGACAGAATATAGAATTGTTACTTAATGCATTTAAGATTAAATGTGGAAAGTCAACACCATTATATCCACAGGCCAATGGACAGGCAGAGGCAACAAATAAGACGATTGTAGATATATTAAAGAATAAATTAGAAGGATACCACAGGGCATGGTGCGATCAAGTGCATAATGCAATATGGGATTACAATACAACTAGACGAGAAGCTACTGAAATGTCACATTTTTGTTTGACATATGGGGTTGAAGCTGTGTTACCAACAGAAGTTTCTATTTCTACAACAAAAAGAGAAGCTTGGGAAAGAAATCTAAGTGCTGTCATGATTCTAAATAAACTAGATGAATTAGAAGAGAAGAGATAAAAAGCTTTACAACATATGGAAAATTATCAGCGAAGATTAGCTCGCGAGTACAACAAACGTGTCAAAAAACGTGAATTCCAACCAGGTGATCTGGTGCTGCGAGAAACACCAAGTTATCAGCGAGAAAATGGGATGAACCATACATCATTAAAGAGATAGTTGGAACTGGGGCATACAAATTAATGGATCCCGAGGGTAGAGATGTTGGTCAAAGACTTGATAGGCCATGGAATAGATTATTTCTGAAAAGATACTATCAATGATAAATTTTGCGAGATTAGAAGTGCTGGTATGTTATATGATGAAACAGATAATAAGTTTTTCTTTCTCTATTACAATTGCGAGATTCTTCAATAACAGAGCAGATAAGAAATGCGAAAATATCGCAAGAAACGCGAATAAAAATTTCGCAGAGATTAATAGAATGAGACAAACCTTTATGGCGTACACCCTAGTTCGCGGATAAAATTTCGCAAGAGGCAAATGTAAGACCTAAAGTGCGTCATATAAGGGGGTATCTCTTTGCGTGACTCAGGGATAAGGTTATACCGCTGTTGGAACCCGAGTCATGAAGATGTTGGGGTTAAAGAAAACATATCCAGAAGAGATACCTTGGATTTCCAACTATATAAGGTTATACCCTGGTTGGACGACCGAGGGTCTCTTCTAAGGAGTGCAGAGTATGACCAAGGTGCCGAGGTACACGGTTGAGTCAAGGGTGCCCGGGGCGTACGAAACTACCCTGGCCATTCTTGGCAAGTCTTGGATATGATGCACTCGACCCGAAGAAAACCCTACTTAGGGTGCAGTCTTGTAACTATAAGCCATATAGGCATAAAGGATAAGAGGCTACGAAAACAACTGGTTGTTGGTAAATCCGGATAGGAGGATCAAGTCTTGTATGGCCGATGTGCCCTCCTTGAAGGGGAAACCAGGGGGAAGATAAGGGCGGCACCCTCCGTTAGGGAGCTGATAAGTGTCTAAAGACGGCAATGTCATGGGGCTTTATGATCGCAAGAACATTTAGGCATGACAAAGATTATATAGAGGCAACAAGCCATAAGAAAAAGTTAAGATGAGATCAATAGGTCTTTACATGAAAGTGTAAAGACGCCCTGCGATTTCATCGCAAGACGGCAATGTCATACGGCTTTGTTCTCGCAAGAGAACTTAGGTCATATTATCACAATATATAAATATTGGCACAATAAGACCTTTAACTAGGAAGGAAAAATAAGACCAACAGAATAATCCCAAACATTAACTATTTTCTTTTAAAAATGCAGGAAAGATTTCTCAGAATCCTTCGGAATTTCTCAGACATATTATTCAGAATCACACAACAGGATTATCCATAATTTCACAGTAATATTCACCATATCGCAGCACTACCCATAATTTCTCAAGAAGTATCGCAACATAGTTCGCAAAGAAAGAATGAGGGAAACACTTGATCATTACAAGAAATATAATGAAGGGCAAGTAGGGGAGTTAATAAACAAAATATCATTATCTTTCTTGAGAATATTCAAAATAACAGAGACAAAGTTGAACTCCAAAGTTACATAAAACAATACATTGCTCGCAAGAAAGAGGAAGGAAAAGAAAACAAGAACAAAATTCAAGCTTCAGTATTAATCACGCTAGTAGTCTCTCTAGCTTCATTCTCCTTACTAGTATTCTTCGCATTACGATCATCTTGAGTTTCTTCTCCATCTAACTTTTCATCAGCAATTGCTTCACCCCCAGTAGTTACTTCTCTAGGAGGACTTTATTCTTCTTCTGATGGGTCTTCTTGAGAGACATCTTCTTCACCACTTGCATGATATAGATCATTATCAATGGGAAGAGGAATTTCATCATCATCCACTTCTAGAGGATCAATGGATACGGGAGGAAGAGACTGGGATATTAGAATGTTGTTCACAAGAACTTTAGTACTAAGATGAACCTTGTGAAGGAAACCTCTATCGCGATTTCTAATCTCTATATTTTTGTAATATTCAAGATAGTCATATCTTCTCTCTGCACGATCGCGAGATTTAAAAATATGGGCGGTGAGCTTTCTGTTTTCTTTGCGAACTTTATCTAGTTTATCAATCAGGTCAAAAACGGTAGAATGAAGGTTTTTTCAGATTCTGCGAGAAACATAAGTAGACAAGAAGATATTCAGATAAAGACCTCGCAAGAAATATAGCAGAAAAATTAAATAGAAAAATTAACAATCAAGGCAGTCAAAATGACTACCTTCTTTTTGAGAAGTTAAGTTTTGAATTAGTGTTAAAAAATAATTCTCCCATTGGTTCATGGCATCATCAAAATTATCCCAAACTATACCCTTCAGGCGAGATTTTATAATTTCTTCTTTGGAGAGGAGATAAGTTTTTTGTTTTGCTAATAAGGAGTAAGATTCTTCTAATTGAGAATATTAATCTTGGAGTTTACTAGCCTTTAAACTTAGAGTTAATCTGCCTTTGATAAGTTTATCTTTCTCAGCGGCAGAAGATTCAGTTACTTCCTTGAGTTCATCTTTTAGTGAACGAAGATATTATTCTTGGTCATTACACACTTTCTGAAGATCATTTATTCGCTGCGAGGAGATCGCCATCTTGTTTAAAAAGCTACATTTCTCTTGAGATAAAGTTTTGTTTTCATCTGATAAAGATTCCATCGCCAAGTTAGTTTGGGTTAACAAATATGAGAGACGAGTAACTTCGCTACTTAATAAATTTTGCCTTTGCGCTAATTGATCGTTCTCATTGGTAAGATTATTTATTTGATCGATCGAATATGTGTAGAGATTATCTAATCTATTATACTGGTCCATCCAAGAATCTCTCTCAACACGGGCTTCTTCAGCGACAGACTCTAATTCAAATATCTTCATTAATAGTTTCTGATTTAAAGCTAAATAGGCAAACAAAATATTTAAAAAGAAATTGAGTACAGAAAAGATGAAAATCCAGTAAAGCCAAAAAATTAGAGGCAAAGATAGAAGAACTATACCTTTTAGTTCCTTGTTTTTATCGCGAAGATTTTCGCAATCTAGTAAAGAGTTGCGAAGCTTGTGATCAAGGATATCACATTCTGAAGTTTTATCTTGGAGACTTCTCTTTAGAGCTCCAACTTCATTTTCTAAAGACGCTCGCGAAGCAGTGCGGTCAACCAAAATATTTAATTAAAGTCTCACAAACATCATATTTGAAAGGGTCAGTAGAAGATTTCCTGGCATCATATAAAATGTCAGACAAAACTTTAAAAGCAGCATCAACCCCTACTGATGTTTCTCTAGATGAGGGAAGAGGTGTAGAGGGTGAAGTGGTAATGATAGCGAGCTAAAAATTCGAGTCATTTGCGATGGTTGCATCATTAGAAGGTGGAGTTTCTGGAAAAGTAATGGTTGGAGGTAAAATAGGAGAGGAAGAAGTTTTGCTCATAACAGTTTTGGGAGCCTCATTTGTTAGAGGATTAATAGCATTGGGGGTATTGATATTGAGATTCTCGCAAATAGAAGAAGGAGGTTCCATTTGCGAAGAAGTGGAAAGAGGTTTTTAAGATGAAAATTTGGGAATAGTAATATCAATTTCAAGAATCTTGGCTCTGCGATATTTCTTGCGAGGTCTAACAACATTTTCATCATTCTGCGAGTAATAATATAGATAAGAAACAGAGGCAACAATATTGTTATTAAGAAGAAAAAAGTTTCTTCCTACCTTATGACTCGCAGACTTCCTTTTCTTTTCGATGGGTTTTTGTTGAGAATCTTCCTGAAGATTAAGGTTCTGGGCTACAACTCTAGTGTTAGGGACGGCCCCGCTAAAGCGACACATTATGGGAGTTACATAAAATCAGATAAAAACAGATCAAATAGATAATGATGAACATAATCTAAGTAAGTAAGATCAAATTTAACAATGTTAGAAAAAGAGATACCTTGATGACTCCATGGAAGCAGTAGCAGAAGAATCTTTGAGAGATAAAAGTTGCAAATGGAAAACAGAATAAACAGACGAAGGGACGAAGAAGATAGAAAAGTAAAAGAATAAAATTAGTTCTGCAACCAGATTCTATCTTTTATAGGCAAAAGGAGATGACTTGTTGAGGAAAGACGTGCCAGTAAAAAGAGGAATTTACGACACGTGTATGCGGTTAAGCTAAATTCACGGAGTTTTGTCGAGAGGAAAATATGGAAAGAAAAGAAGATGCGGCATTATGAAGAGTTGGAGATTCTCATATCCTCTCCACTTCGCGAAGAAGACATGAGAATAGGCAAGATGTAGGACCATAATATCGCCACAATATTATTCTTGCAAGATCAACAACACTTCTGCGAACACCACTGGGAGTTCTTCAATAACGCTTTGCGAGTATCACAAGATAATATAAAGAATGACGTAATAGCTGACAAAGGAAGAAACATGAGAAGACCAAGATTATCCTGCGATGGTTACAATACTTGTGAGAATGGAAATTACAACTATTGCGATAATATCGCGAGTTAGATCCGAAATTAAATGACAACTTAGATGTCATCATCTCGAGTTAGATCCGAAATTAAAGGACAACTTAACTGTCATCCACTATGTAACTATATAAAGAGATTCAGGAGATTCAGAAGAGGATGATGTGTTTTTGAGTGTTGAGAAAGTCTGGAGGAGAGAGAGAATTCAAGAGAGCAGTTGTATTCTTGATTTCTTCAATTTCTTGTAAACATTTCTGAGAATCAAATAATAAAGTGTTATTTTTAATCTTCAAATATGAGTTAATTACTGTAAATTCTTATCAAGGGTGTAGTGTAGGATTTCTTGCAACTACAATAGGCCAGCGCAGATGCAGTTAGGGATAGTGTTTGTGACATAAATGACTAAGATTACAGGGCGTGTATTGAGCTGGTCATATGGAGTTGAAGTGATGCTGGTAAAGAGTAGATGGTGGAAATGATGGTAATGGAATGCATTTGTTGAATTGCAGCTGGTGGTGGCTAGGCAGTATGAACTGAGGGTATTGTTGTGGAGACAAGAGAATGGTGAATTGCATAACAATTTAGTGGAAAATATGGAGCTTCAGTTGGTGTTGCAGGTGGATATTTTGGTTCAAGAGCATTGCAGCTGCAATGGCTCAAAGCTGAATTGCAGGGAGCTTAAACTGAGAAGTGGAATTGTTGATGTTAAAAGGTGATGCACAGGGAAGGAGAGTTGAGTCATTGACATTGCAATGGTGAAGACTTGAAGTTACAACAAGACTGCAGAAAATAGTGCGAAAACGCAGCAAGAATGGCGAGCCAGTGAGCATAGTTCCGGTTGCCGGATTTCGGAAGTTAAAGTATGAATTGGAATATTTCAGTGAATCGTGAAGGGGGTATGTGTTGGATACAAGAGTTGGCGGCCGGATATATGAGCTACATGGCACACTTTTGGGCACGTTTTCGCAAGAATTCGATAATTGATTTAGATGGTTTATATGTGATGTATGGCTCTGAAGTGTGAGTGTATGAATTTCATAGAAAGATACTGAGTTTCTGGGAGTTATGGTAGTCGGATGCATGCTCAGGTGGTCGGATATAGCTTTCCGATGATCGGAAAGCGGCGATGACATCAGCAATCCGGCGACCATTTTTGGACCCAAAAATTCCAGAGACATATTTCTCACACATGGGCTTGGTGGACTAGTAGATGGATGTGGACTTGAAGATTATGAATACTTAACCTAATTTTGGGAAAGTATCCTTTTGGGATAAAAGCATATAAATAGAAAAGTCTTTCTTTAAACCTAGATATCTCCATTAGGGAGACTTCTACTTTGGTTCTAGGGTTTCACATGATAGTTTTTCTTTGATTTCTATGATGATTTCCAAAAACACAAGTAACTAAGTTTTATTATTGGTTAAAGATGTAGTTGGATTTTGCAACCAAGTTATTGGTTTTATGAATTAGTTTTCTCTCAATATTATCGTTTTATTTCTAATGCTTATAACAATTGCATGATTTATGTATTGCAATATGATTAAATGTTTGTTTGGTTGAGTCTAGAATTGATTGAACATACATCCATATCTATAGATATTTTTGGGTTCATCATCGAGCGATAACCTTGAATACGAGTAGCATGATATGATTACGGTTTGTAGTGATACACTCTTGTAATCATATGTAGAAATTGACCGTTGTTCGAATTGTTTGCGCAATGTATTACAATTGCATTGATTAGCCTATTTTCGAAACTCAATGCTCCTAGGAATTGAACTTAAAGCGCAAGGCGTTAGGTTATTATTTAGGTAGAATTCACATACGTAGCTCTAATATGTGTGTTGATAAATTTAGGAAATTTACGGAGTATTCTTGCAATAAGGTATTTTAGGGATTTTGATGATATCGAGATTAAATACGAATTCTATTCATACATTCAAAACTTGTTTACAATTGAAGATGAAACTTTTACCCAATATTTTCTCATCCTTGATTTGCGTGCTTTATTTTATTCTTTGCTTTTATTTTAGTTTTAATTTATAAAAATTAGAAAATCCCCCCATTGTTTTATATAGGAAACCGAAACATCTTGACAACCTAGTCCTCTCTGTGGGAACGATCCTTTCTTGCCCTTGCTATATTTATATTTTGAGTAGTGAGAAAGTGTAATTTATTTTTGACGCATATGACAACGATCAACACCGCTGAACCCTAATCATAATGCCCCGGCACACTTAAATCCCTCATTATACGAAGCCAATTAACCTCAACAACACTGTTCTTGTTTGGAAAAAGGACATTCCTAATAAACCAAATAAAAAACCATCTTGCCATTTGCTCCTGCATTAATACATCATTCTATAGGCCGAGTCTATGTTCAAGAAACGCTTAATTAATATCTTCCTGATCCCCTTGCATCTATCCACAAGTTTCACTCTCAAGGGGACTATCTCTTCATCTCTAATAACTTCTTTTACTCTAATAACGACAACGTCATTTTCTCCTTTTTTTATTCTAGTAGTAGATTTCGCCTCAAGATATGGGAGCAAACAGTCTATGGTATGAGGATCAATTTCATGTATTTGTTCCATACTAATTGAGTCCAATGATATGGGATTTCCTCGACCGATTGGAATAATGGTAATTTGAGTGAAGTCTAATGGGGTAAACCCTATTTCAAAACTATGGAAGTGAAATGTATAGGTGGTATGCCACCACCTTTCAAATATACCGGTAGTAAGGCAGTTATCTTGTAGTTTTGGATATTCTACTTTGAAAAGTGAACCGAACCCACAGTTGTCTACAATCTGTTTAGCGGTAGGAAACTTTGAAATTGAGGTATACATTTCATGAATTTGACTTATACTACTGCGATGTCTCAACGAATTCATCCTAGCCTCAGTCGTATCAAGGATTTTCAATTTATGATCACTATGTTCTGTTGAAGAAATCGGCAATCTTCCATAATTCATTGAAAATCAACCATGTCCATCTACGGCACACATGTACACAAAAATCGTCACAAAACAATCATAAATCATGTATTTTACATATTCAAACATACAATAGATGTATTTTACAAGACCAACAACAAAAATTACCCACATTGTCTACTAAATTACCAAAATCATAAATCATCCAAAACAATACTGTTGACATATACATGGATATCATTCTTCAACACCAAATCATTCATCAATCTGCCACCAATGTGTCATATACATAATATATATGCTCTTAATCATTCTACAATCCAAGATCATCAATTACACTACCTTATAAATATCAAAAATCATTCATACACAACACCCTATTTCAAAAAATAAAAACAAAATATCAATAGATCAATCAAAAACGTACCACAATATCAAACAACATTCAAACAACACTCATCAAACCATTTTGATCTTACCAACTGAATCGACCGGAATCCACAGGAAAATCTATTAGGGGTATATGTTTGTGAGAAGAAGAGTTTAAGTGAAGAAGAAGAAATGTGCGACAAAAACGAGCTCTGCAAGTTTTAACCTATGAAACGCGTACTGAGTACCTGTATTTTGGTCAAGTCAACGAGTTGACTAATACGCGTACTGAGTACCCGTATGACACTATTCGTTGATAGGGTGTAGAATACATCCTATTTATTATCTATTGTTTATACTTTCTCTGCTATTTTTCTTGTGAATTATGTATTTTACGTGTGTTTTTAAGTTATTAGGTACTCTGGAGTTGCACGTAAGAAAAGGAGAAGAAATAATCCAAAATTGGGCAAAAAGGGCAAAATTGTCATTTCATAGGGCGAGCACTATCTGGAGTCCGGTAATGGTTAAGGGGAAACTCTTCTTGGAGGTATACTAAACGCAAAGCAGCTATGGTTAAGGGGTTATCATTTGGAGTACCCCTTATCATTTAGTAGAGGCTGTAATTATCAATGGGTGGCTATACTGGGTGCAAATATCGTCCCATGTTCGAACCCTAAAAGTGAGAAATATCTTTCGTTCAATTATTTTCTCTCATTCACTGAAACTGAGAAAGGAGAAAAGCTGCGCAAGCAGCTGTGGAGATGAAATCAGGCAGCAGCGCTGCTATTATTCCGAGAGATGGGTGATGAGAGATCGAGAAATAATGGAGGAGATAGAGCTGCTATTGTCCGAGGATCTGAAATCGAAAAAAAAAAGGTTTACGGTGGAAGAACGAGATGGGTTTGATCCCAATCTGAAAATTAAAAGAGATGGTGAGGGTTCGTGATGAGTAAGTTGAGAGATTCAGGGGATTAAGAAGATAATTGAGGTGGTGAAGGTGGGTTGAATACAGTATGAACATCTGGGGCCATTTCTGAATCGATAAGAAGTAGGATGTTGTTGGGTTTGAAGTTGATTTGGAAGATTGAAAGAAAAGGAATCTGCAGCTCGTCTGTAGTATATTCAAGAGTTAAAACTCAGAGTTGAGTTAGAATGAGAAGATGGGTTGATGGTTGAGATTCATTAGATAGAGAAGAAGAAATTGGGATTTGGTTTGCTTCTAAAATGAAATCAGAGATAGGTTGGTTCTGAGGATGAAATTACAACGAGTTCATATCAGTTCTCATGGTGGGCGATTTGTAGCTATTGGTGGTTATTCTGTTGAATCATAGAAGCTAGGAATGAGAAATTGCAGGATTGATGGTGTTGGTGCTGTGATTTTCTCAAAATAAAATGGGTTTGTCATGAGCAAGATAATAGAGATAAAGGAGATGTTGCAGATGTGCAATTCAAAATCAGAAAATGGGATTGAGCTTAAGAGCTATTGGTGCTGCATTGTAGCTGAGCAGAGGGGATTGCTAATGGTGTTGTGTACTGCAGGGACTTGTGTGGTTATGAAATGATGGCATTACAAGATGGGTTTGCAGCTGACTGAGCTGTGTTGCAGAGTATGGCTTGAGTTAATGAAAGGTTGATATCTGGGAAGCATCAGCTGGTAGTTCAAGGTGAAGATCATTGAAGGAAATGGAACTGATGATCTTACAGGTGCTGGTTTGGTAATAACCTGAGATATTGCAGTTGCAATTGCAAATGATTTCTGGTAGTTTGCTCTGAAGGGCCATCATGACTGGAACATAGTGACCTCAAGCATGTGCTGCCAAGACGAGTTAGCTCGCTGAATGGGTTCTAACTCAGCTGACTCACCGATTCAGAAGTTTATTCAAATGGACTGGGCTAGACTAATGGGCTGCCAAAGATTTTGGAGATGGGCTTACCTAGTTTTGGAACTTGACTTGGTCAACCGTTAGTCAACAGTCAAAGATAACCGAATCTCAAACGGAATATTCCTTTAACAGACATAAATTTCAGGTTACCGGCGGTGATGAATTCCGGCCAACTTCCGGCCAAAAACACAGTTTTCCGGTGAGCAAAAATACAGAATTTTGTATGGACTTCTCTCATGTGTGTGAAGACTTAGAATTGGGAATTGGATGAAAACTTGGAAGTTTTGGAGAATTGGACTAGAAATTGGACTATGGCTCAAATTGGGAAAGTGGTGTTCTTATGGAATGAGGAATCTTTTCCTACAAAGATATGGAGAGTATTGAAGCCTATAAAAAAAGGAGCTCTCTACAACTTTTACACACATCTACTTTGGAGAAGGAGTTAAAGTGCACAAGGATTGGAGGAATGAGCAACCATCATCTTTTCAATAAGTTTTCTTTCTTCCTTAAATTATTATTATTATTGTGTGAACTCCAAATTATGAGTAGCTAATTTTCTTATTGATTGAGGATGAATTCCTAGTTCTTAATATATGGTTTGAGTTTTGTTTCAATTCTACTTTGAAGTTTTTCATATGATTATCATTTGTTTTTACTAATATTAGTGTTTATGCTTGATTGATAGGTCATTTGGGTGGCCAACTAAATTGATTTGTTAATTGATCCAAAGATAGTGAAAGTTAGGGGATAAGTAATCGTTTCTTGACTATTTACATAAGTAGAAAACACAAGACCTTGCGGAGGGATTCCGTGGAGCAATTGTGTGTAAAAACAACGTTAGTAAGTTGACCTTAATCTAAGAGTTTAATTACTAATATAAATCTAATAAATTCATAAATCTTAATGCGTTTAACTAAATTACATCTTGGGTGATCTACTACTATGTGGTTTGGTGAATAGAATCCGGTAGTCGAGAACTTCCGTGTCCGGTGATACAAGGGATTTAGGGGTTAGCACTGATCTAGCTGCTATACCTACAGTTGGTGATAATCTATGACTAATAACAAGTGGAAAAGAACATAACTTTAATCATTGTTTTGCAGAGAAGAAGGATTCCTTGATCTATTCTCTCTCATTGATTTCAACTTACACTTTTAATTACTTTGCTTATTTCTTTTGCTTTATAAATTTTACAACCAATACCCCCTTTTGTGACAATTTTACAACTAATAATCTCTTGCTCCTCGTGGGATCGATCTTGACTACCCTATATTACTTGTTAATTAGGTAGTAACATATTAATTAATTTGTTGTGGTTACGACACGCATCAAATTTTGGCGTCGTTCTCGGGGAGCAACGGGCGATTTTAGTTATTTTTATTTTTATTTTTGCTTTATTCTTGCTTTGTTAGATTCTATACTGTATCTAACTTAGTTTTTTGAACCTTGTTGTAGGTGCTATATCTTTGGTGAATGCTTACAAAGGGAAGATCGAGTCCAATACGTCTTCGATCCCGCACTCAACTAAAGGACTTTATTCGAGCGGTTAACACTCCGCTTCCTCATTCTACATCAAGTGAATTCGCAGATTCGGACATAGAAGAAGAGGCAATGGGTGATCGTACACTCAAGGACATAGCTTCTCATAATCTCGATACACAACAATGGTGTATCCAAACTAACTCAACTTTCGAGATCAAGCCGGGGTTGATTAGAGAATTACCAAAGTTCCATGGCATGGTGAATTAAGACCCAAACAAACATCTTATGGACTTCAACACCATAGTCACGGCCATGCTTCCACCGAATACTAATGCGGATGGAGCAATGTTGAAGGCGTTTCCGTTCTTTTTGGCGGGCAATGCTAAGGAATGGTTATATTATTTGCCTTCCAGAAGTATCACAACATGGAATGGGATGAAGAAACTTTTCCTCGAGAGATATTTTCCCGCATCAAAGGCTACTCAAATTCGCAAAGAAATTTGTGGGATAAAGCAACATGTGGGAGAGTCATTATATGAATGTTGGGATCGATACAAGAGATTGGTGGCAAGTTGTCCACACCATCAATTTAGTGATGCCATGATAATCCAATACTTCTATGAAGGTCTCCAAACGAATGATAGATATCTTCTTGACGCCGCCGGTGGTGGTGCACTAGTGAACAAGACGGTGGCCGAAGCTACCGAGTTGATTGAAAGTATGGCGGCAAACTCGCAACAATTCTATGCAAGAGGTGATTCAATGGTTAAGTTGGTGCATGAAGTTAGTGACTCGTCTTCACAATCCGATCACCGGTTAAACAACATAGAGATGGTAGTGCAACAGTTGGCCGCGGTAATTATTCCCGATGATGAAACCGAACAAGTAAATGCTTTATATCCAAATCAAATGCCAAGGTACGATCCATACTCAAATACTTACAATCCCGGTTGGAAGGATCATCCCAACTTTAGCTATGCAAACAATCAAGCGGCGGCTCCTAATCCATATACACAACAAGGTGGATTCCAACAATCACGTTTCCAACCTCAACAACAACAATTTCAACAAGTCAAGGAGCAAGATTCTTCGAATAATTACAAGTTGAATTTGATAATGCAAAGCATGCAAGGTCTCACTTCTATGTTACAACAAACCCAACAAAAGACCGATTCGGCAATCAAGGATTTACAAACTCAAATGGGACAATTGGCGACCGATATGAACTTAATGAAAGCTCAAGCATCCACAAAGCTTCCTTCACAACCAATTGTGAATCCAAGAGAGAATGTTAGTGCGGTTACCTTAAGAAGTGGAAGACAAGTGGAGAGTGTAACTCGTCATGAAAAAGCTAGTGAAGAAGTAGTCAAGGAGGATGCCGAACCAAGGGAGACTTCAACACCACCCACCCAATCCAAGGAACCGGTTCCTACTTTCACTACTCCACCACCTTTTCCTAGTCATTTTGCTAAGTCCAAGAAGGAAGCTCAAGATAAGGCACTCATGGATATCTTCAAGAAGATAGAAATCAACATTCCATTCATCGAGGCCATTAGGACAATGCCAAGGTATGCTAAGTTCATGAAGTAGTTATGCACAAAGAAGGATAGGTTGCTTGATAATAAAACTACTAAAGTTGGCGAGAGTGCGTCGGCTATGCTTTTGAAAAAGATGCCTACAAAGTGCACGGATCCCGGTGGTTTCACGGTGCCAATTATTATTGGTAAGAAAAGGTTTGAACATGCTTTACTTGACTTGGGAGCTTCCATTAGTGTGATGTCGGCCGATATATATGACTCCTTGAATCTTGGACCGTTGAAAGAGACAAGAGTTATTATCCAACTAGCAAATAAGTCTAACATCTATCCAAAGGGACTTGTAGAAGACGTTCTAGTGCAAGTGAATGAATTAATTTTTCCGGTGGATTTCTTTGTGTTGGATATGGACAACAATGAGAATCGGTCGTCTACTTCTCTACTTCTTGGGAGGCCATTTATGAAGACCTCAAAGACGAATATTGATGTGGACAAGGGTACACTCACTATGGAATTCGACAAGGGAGTAATACACTTCAACATATTTTAAGCCATGCGTTACCCAAGTGATGTGCATTCCTCTTACTCTATTGATGTGGTTAGTTCATTAGCGCAACAAATGGTGGAATTGAATCGAGAGGAAGAACTTGATGTGGTGTTGCAAAAGAGCATTGAATTGGACGTCCACGGCTTGCCTAACTTGGATGTTGAAATTTCCACAGAATTGGTGGAGACGTGTGGTGCCTTGACGACATTACAAGAAGCTAAGGGTAATGTTTCCTATATTTCTTTACCCGTGAATGATGAATTACTTGTACCATCTATTGTGAAGGCACCTAAACTAGAGTTGAAGCCACTTCCGGACCATTTGAAGTATGCATTTTTGGGAGATGGAGATGAGCTTCCGGTGATTATTTCAAAGAACCTCACACCGGTACAAGAAGACCGTTTGCTTAGAGTCTTGAAAGAGCACAAAACGGCTATTGGTTGGACAATTACGGACATCAAAGGCATTAGTCCATCCATATGCATGCATAGGATTATAATGGAAGAGAATGTGAAGCCGGTACGTGATGCTCAACGTAGGCTTAATCCTCCTATAATGGAGGTTGTGAAGAAAGAGATACTCAAATTTCTAAGTGCGGGGGTGATTTACCCAATTTCCGATAGCAAGTGGGTAAGTCCGGTGCAAGTGGTGCCAAAGAAATCCGGTGTTACGGTTGTTCGAAATCAAGACGATGAACTTGTTCCTACAAGAGTTCAAACCGGTTGGAGAGTGTGCATTGATTATAGAAAGCTTAATTCTGCAACCCGAAAGGATCACTTTCCTTTACCTTTCATTGATCAAATATTGGAGCGGTTAGCGGGGCATTCTTATTATTGCTTCTTGGATGGTTATTCGGGATACAATCAACTTGTTATTGCACCGGAGGACCAAGAGAATACCACTTTTACTTGTTCGTTTGGAACGTTTGCGTATAGACGGATGCCGTTTGGTCTTTGCAATGCACCGTCTACTTTCCAAAGATGCATGGTAAGCATATTCTCGGATTATGTGGAGCGCATTATCGAGGTATTTATGGACGACTTTAGTGTTTATGGCAATTCTTTTGATATTTGTTTAGATAACCTTGAACTAGTTCTTAAACGATGCATAGACACAATCCTTGTCCTTAATTGGGAGAAATGTCATTTTATGGTAAACCATGGCATAGTACTTGGTCACATTGTGTCCTCTCAAGGGATCGAAGTGGACAAGTCAAAGATAGATTTAATAAGAAACTTACAATATCCCACTTCGGTGAGGGAAGTTCGTTCTTTTCTTGGCCATGCAGGTTTCTATAGGCGGTTTATCAAGGATTTCTCCAAAATCTCCATGCCGATGTGCAAGTTACTACAAAAGGAGGTACCTTTTGAATTCAACAAGGAATGCAAGGATGCTTTTGACAAATTGAAGGCAATGTTGACAAGTGCGCCGATTATCAAGTCACCGGATTGGAATCTTCCATTTGAACTAATGGGTGATGCTAGTGATTATGCGGTTGGAGCCGTTTTGGGTCAAAGAGTGGACAAGTTGTCCCATGTTATCTATTATGCATCTAGGACCCTTAATGATGCATAAATCAAATATTCTACCACGGAAAATGAGTTATTGTCTATAGTGTTTGCATTGGAAAAATTTCGATCATACTTGGTGGGTACAAAGGTTA
This sequence comes from Papaver bracteatum, assembly GCA_023529315.1. Classification (NCBI taxonomy): domain Eukaryota; kingdom Viridiplantae; phylum Streptophyta; class Magnoliopsida; order Ranunculales; family Papaveraceae; genus Papaver; species Papaver bracteatum. The sequence continues at coordinate 1,429,983 of JAJJWX010000650.1, forward strand.
TTGTGTATTCCGATCGTGCGACACTTAGATACTTAATAAAGAAGAAAGAATCTAAGCCAAGACTAATCCGGTGGATTCTATTACTACAAGAGTTCGACATAGAAATTCGAGATAAGAAAGGTGTGGAGAATACCATTGCGGATCATCTTAGTAGACTTGTTATGTCTCAAGAAGAACTTCCATTACAAGACCGTTTTCCGGACGAACAACTTTTCTCCTTGGAAGAATCAACACCTTGGTATGCGGATATAGTGAATTATTTGGTGACAAGGAAGGTACCTAGTACAATTTCCAACTTCCAAAAGATGAAACTTAAGAAGATAGCCAAGCAATATGTGTGGGATGAACCATACTTATGGAAATATGGTGTTGACCAAATCATACGAAGGTGCGTACCTAAATCCGAATTTCAATCTATTCTTTCCTTTTGTCATACTTTTGCTTGTGGTGGCCACTTTGGTTCTAAACGTACCGTTCTCAAATTTCTTGAAAGTGGATTTTATTGGCCCACCTTGTTTGAAGATTCATATGTTTTTTGTAAATCGTGTGATAGATTTCAAAGAACGGGCAATCTAGGTGCTCGAAATCAAATGCCACTCACACCAATTTTTGATGTGTGGGGTGATGGGCCCTTTTGTGAATTGAATGGAAATTTTTTTATACTTCTTGCCGTAGATTATGTTTCAAAATGGGTGGAGGAAGTCTAATGATTCTCAAGTTGTTTGTGATTTTGTAAGAGAAAACATATTCCTCAATAAGTACAAACATAACACATTTCAAGAAGTCTTTTCACGCTCTCCTCAATAAGTACAACATAACACACAAGATTGGTACGCTTTACCATCCACAAACTAGTGGACAAGCGGAAATCTCAAATCGTGAAATCAAATCCATTCTTGAGAAAACGGTGAATACCACAAGGAAAGATTGGAGATTTAAGCTCAATGATGCACTTTGGGCGTATAGAACAGCGTACAAAACACCGATTGGTATGTCTCCATATCGGTTGGTTTATGGCAAAGCTTGTCATCTTCCGGTTGAACTTGAACATAAGGCTTATTAGGCGATGAATAAATTCAACATGGAGTATGATGAAGCGTGGAAACAAAGAAAGTTACAACTAAATGAGCTAGAGGAGATACGTAATGATGCTTATGAGAGTGCCCGAATATACAAGGAGAAGACTAAGCTTTTCCATGACAAGATGATTTCTCGTAAAAGTTTCATAGTGGGATAAAAAGTCCTTTTATTTCATTCTCGCCTTAAACTATTTCCTGGAAAATTAAGGTCCCGTTGGATTGGACCATATGTTGTTACTAATGTGTTTCCTTATGGTGCAGTTGAAATTACTAGTCTTAGAGACAACTCGGTTTCCAAAGTCAACGGCCATAGATTGAAACCATACTATGAGAACATCGCCTATGTGAATGTGGATGAACTTCTATTTGAAGATTTTCTCCCTCTAGAGGAGTAATACGAAGCAAGAGCTATGTCGGGCCGTCGACTTTAAAACAAACGTTAAGTGGGAGGCAACCCACCGGTTTTGTATCTCTTATCCTTTTGTTTTTTTAATTTGTTTTTTTTATTTATTTGCTTTTTGTTTTGTTTGTTTATTTTTCTTGTTCCATATCATATTAAGATTTCCCACCTTGACTTTACTTGGACGATTCAATTACATTGAGGACAATGTAAGGTTTAAGTGTGGGGGAGTGGCTAAGCATATATTTTTGCATATAAAAAAAACAATTTTTTGCATAAAAACTTCAACTTTTAGAGATTTTAGAGTCACTAGCATGCTTCTAGGTATGTTTACATAGAGAATTCTGACCGACATAATTGAACTTGGAAATGTTAGGGAACTACGTTCGATTTTTTGCTTGTTAGAGTGTTAAATAATGGATTTAATCATGTCGGTGATGCAAATTTGGTGCAGGGAGAAGTGCATTATTAGATTTGTTGATCAATCATTAGTGGAGACTACCTATTTTCATATCATGTGAGGCACCGACCAAAAAAATTTCCTTGACTAAAGAGCTTCTTTTGAGTGTGTGTCACCGTACGTTAATTCCGGGTAGAATGGTGAGCTACCCAATTTCACACCAATTTCAGCACTATTTTGATCTCTTGAGTGCTAATTTTTGTCAATCATGAGGGTGACGTCTATAGATGAAAGCCTCCTTCTTGTAGTTCGATTTGCAGTTAGCACCATTCTCTTGCTCGACAACAACGGGTCCATATAAACATCACAATTATCAACAAGGAGCGACATCAAAATCTATAAGGAAAGTTGAAAAGGTTCAAGGTTTGCAATCAACAATGGAACAAGAAAAAGAGCAAATTTTTATATCCAAGTAGAGCAACATACAATGAGCATATTTTACATACATGTTGAAGACTTAAAATACAATGAGGTAATTCTATATCCAAGTATTAAGACGTATTTACAAGAGCGAAGAAAAGCAAAAGGTAAGAATTATTAAAGTTTATGATTTCAAGGTGATACAAGTTGTGAAGAATCAAGTGGTAAAGTACTTTTCCACGGACATAGTTTGTTTTATTTTTCACTTTGATTTGTATTTTGTTTCTCTTGTTTCAAATTAAAAAAAAAAAAAAAAAATTGATTGAAAAAAATATGAGACAAGAGAAATATCTATTATTGTTTTGTTTTAATTTTTATTTATTGAATAATCCGTGGGGAAGGGAAATTTATAAGGAAGTTTCAAGCGACAAGGATTTTAAGGAAAAATGTTACAAATTGTCAAGGATTTATGAAGTTCTAGTATTTATCATCAATAGTTGAAGCCGAAGACCAAGAAGACGAAGACAAGGAGCGGAAGACGTTTCTTTTGGATTCCGTGAGAGTGGTGTTATCATAATTGGCAATCGGATGTGAAGGTAAGTAAGTAATCTCATCCTCGATATAAGTGGTTGATTTCCTTTCTTAGAGAACGTTAGAAAAATGGTTTTTCAAAATGTTAAAAGATGTGGGTTTTTCAAAATTTCGGAAGTTATCTATCCTACTATTCAACGTGTTGCAGGAATTCTCTCTTCATTCCTACCTGCACACATGTGAGACCCATAAAAAAAACCCGTCTTTTTGAGTGTAATTATCATAAAACCCTTTTTGGTGAGGCATAAGTCGAGGCGAAATGCTTATTGATCGTTTCTCAAACACGCATTCTCTCATTATGGTGTGGTTATTTCTCACTCAACATTTAAGAATGAGAATATGTTCTTTAGTATTTCTAACTTCTTATTACTAGCATGCAGAAACTCTATGTCCTCATAAATCTTTGGATGCTTGGGACGCTAGAAAGCTTTGAAGTTGTAAGTTTGATTTGCTCGAGGACTAGCAAAGTCTAAGTGTGGGGGAATTTGATAGGGTGTAGAATACATCCTATTTATTATCTATTGTTTATGCTTTCTCTGCTATTTTTCTTGTGAATTATGTATTTTACGTGTGTTTTTAAGTTATTAGGTACTCCGGAGTTGCACGGAGTAAAAGGAGAAGAAATAATCCAAAATTGGGAAAAAAGGGAAAAATTGTCATTTCATAGGGCGAGCACTATCTGGAGTCTGGTAATGGTTAAGTGGCAACTCTTCTTGGAGGTATACTAAACGTAAACCAGCTATGGTTAAGGGGTTATCATTTGGAGTACCCCTTATCATTTAGTAGAGGCTGTAATTATCAATGTGTGGCTATACTGGGTGCAAATATCGTCCCATGTTCGAACCCTAAAAGTGAGAAATATCTTTCGTTCAATTATTTTCTCCCATTAACTGAAACTAAGAAAGGAGAAAAGTCATGCAAGCATTTGTGTGGAGATGAAATCAAAAGACAACGCTAAAAATTATCCGAGATTTGAGATTTGAGGTGGTGAAGGTGGGTTGAATACAATATGAACATCTGGGGCCATTTATGAATCTATAAGAAGTAGGATGTTGTTGGGTTTGAAGTTGATTTGGAAGATTGCAAGAAACGGAATCTGCAGCTCGTCTGTAGTAAATTCAGGGGTTAAAACTCAGAGTTGAGTTAGAATGAGAAGATGGGTTGATGGTTGAGATTTATTAGATAGAGAATAAGAAATTGAAATTGGGTTTGCTTCTAAAATAAAATAAGAGATAGGTTGGTTCTGAGGATGAAATTACAGCGAGTTCAGAGCAGTTCTCATGGTGGGCGATTTGTAGCTATTGGTGGTTATTCTGTTGAATCAGAGAAGCTAGGAATGAGAAATTGCAGGATTGATGGTGTTGGTGCTGTGATTTGCTCAAAATAAAATGGGTTTGTCATGAGCAAGATAATAGAGATAAATGAGATGTTGCAGATGTGCAATTCAAAATCAGAAAATTGGATTGAGCTAAAGAGATGTTGGTGATGCATTGCAGCTGAGCAGAGGGGATTGCTAATGGTGTTGTGTACTGCAGGGACTTGTGTGGTTATGAAATGATGGAATTACAAGATGGGTATGCAGATGACTGAGCTGTGTTGCAGAGTATGGCTTGAGTTAATGAATGGTTGATATCTGGGAAGCATCAGCTGGTAGTTCAAGGTGAAGATCATTGAAGGAAATGGAACTGATGAGCTTACATGTGCTGGTTTGGTAATAACCTGAGATATTGCAGTTGCAATTCCAAATGATTTCTGGTGGTTTGGTCTGAAGGGCCATCATGGCTGGAACACAGTGACCTCAAGCATGTGCTGCCAAGACGAGTTAGCTCGTTGAATGGGTTCTAACTCAGCTGACTCACCGATTTAGAAGTTTATTCAAATGGACTGGGCTAGACTAATGGGCTGCCAAAGATTTTGGAGATGGGCTTACCTAGTTTTGGAACTTGACTCGGTCAACCATTAGTCAACAGTCAAAGATAACCGAATCTCAAACGGAATATTCCCTCAACAGACATAAATTTCAGGTTACCGGCGGTGATGAATTCCGGCCAACTTCCGGCCAAAAACACAGTTTTCCGGTGAGCAAAAATACAGAATTTTGTATGGACTTCTCTCATGTGTGTTGTAGATGCATTTTACTACAAACTACATCCAAAGGATAGAAATGTACGACTCTTCTCAAACGAAAGTAAACACTCAACCATGAACACAAGATATACGTGGTTCGGTATGATTACCTACGTCCACGGGGGTGAAATGATGAATCTTATTACTTCATGGTGTTACAAAGGTATTGCTCTTAGTGGGATTTCCTTAAAAGATGAACTTACTTCTCATTCACTTCTTTCTAATGCTAACTCGGGTTTCTCTCTCCTTTCTCTCCCAAAAATTACAACCTGCCTCTCTAGAATACAAGTCCCGCTATTTATAGGAGAAAGTTTATACAACGAAGTTAGAATGTTGACCCTATTACGTATAATTAGCTGTTCTGTGATCGGGCCGACTCACGTCGTCTTGTGCGGTCGATGCATCTTGGCTCCTCGCCTATATTTCGTTCGAGCTAATCTCTTATGGTCCTCTGTTTACGCGATGTCGGCTGTCTCGATAGTCGCCCTTATGATCAGCCGATGTGTTCCACACTTTCTTGCCTGTTTGACTGTAGCTCCTCGTTTGTCCCATCCCGCCTTATCTTGTCAGATTTATCAGAAGTCTGGGTCAAGTCTTGTCCGACATTATTACGCCCGATCCACGTGGATTCCTTAAATCTCGCGCTCTTTAATCTTTGCTCTATACTTTGCGTTTCTTTGTATTTGGGTGCACTGGGTCTAGGATGTTGCCACCTGGATCTGTAGATAATTTACACCTACATGTGTGAAGACTTAGAATTGGGAATTGGATGAAAACTTGGAAGTTTTGGAGAATTGGACTATGGCTCAAATTGGGAAAGTGGTGTTCTTATGGAATGAGGAATCTTTTCCTACAAAGATATGGAGAGTATTGAAGCCTATAAAAAAAGGAGCTCTCTACAACTTTTACACACATCTACATTGGATAAGGAGTTAAAGTGCACAAGGATTGGAGGAATGAGCAACCATCATATTTTCAATAAGTTTTCTTTCTTCCTTAAATTATTATTATTATTGTGTGAACTCCAAATTATGAGTAGGTAATTTTCTTATTGATTGAGGATGAATTCCTAGTTCTTAATATATGGTTTGAGTTTTGTTTAAATTCTACTTTGAAGTTTTTCATATGATTATCGTTTGTTTTTACTAATATTAGTGTTTATGCTTGATTGATAGGTCGTTTGGGTGGCCAACTAAATTGATTTGTTAATTGATCTAAAGCTAGTGAAATTTAGGGGATAAGTAATCGTTTCTTGACTATTTACATAAGTAGAAAACACAAGACCTTGCGGAGGGATTCCGTGGAGCAATTGTGTGTAAAAACAACGTTAGCAAGTGGACCTTGATCTAAGAGTTTAAATACTAATATCAACCTAATAAATTCATAAATCTTAATGCGTTTAACTAAATTACATCTTGGGTGATCTACTACTAGGTGGTTTGGTGAATAGAATCCGGTAGTTGAGAACTTCCGTGTCCGGTGATACAAGGGATTTAGGGGTTAGCACTGATCTAGATGCTATACCTACGGTTGGTGATAATCTATGACTAATAACAAGTGGAAAAGAACATAACTTTAATCATTGTTTTGCAGTGAAGAAGGATTCCTTGATCTATTCTCTCTCATTGATTTCAACTTACACTTTTAATTACTTTTCTTATTTCTTTTGCTTTATAAATTTTACAACCAATACCCCCCTTTTGTGAAAATTTTACAACTAATAATCTCTTGCTCCTCGTGGGATCGATCTTGACTACCCTATATTACTTGTTAATTAGGTAGTAACATATTAATTAATTTGTTGTGGTTACGACACACATCAAATTTTGGCGTCGTTGCCGGGGAGCAACGGGCGATTTTAGTTGTTTTTATTTTTGTTTTTGCTTTATTCTTTCTTTGTTAGATTCTATACTGTATCTAACTTAGATTTTTGAACCTTGTTGTAGGTGCTATATCTTTGGTGAATACTTAAAAAGGGAAGACCGAGTCCAATACGTCTTCGATCCCGCACTCAACTAAAGGACTTTATTCGAGCGGCTAACACTCCGCTTTCTCGTTCTACATCAAGTGAATTCGCAGATTCGGACATAGAAGAAGAGGCAATGGGTGATCGTACACTCAAGGACCTAGCTTCTCACAAGCTCGATACACAACAATGGTGTATCCAAACTAACTCAACTTTCGAGATCAAGCCTGGGTTGATTATAGAATTACCAAAGTTCCATGGCATGGTGAATGAAGACCCAAACAAACATCTTATGGACTTCAACACCATAGTCACGGCCATGCTTCCACCGAATACTAATGCGGATGGAGAAATGTTGAAGGCTTTTCCGTTCTTTTTGGCGGGCAATGCTAAGGAATGGTAATATTATTTGCCTTCCGGAAGTATCACAACATGGAATGGGATGAAGAAACTTTTCCTCGAGAGATATTTTCCCGCATCAAAGGCTACTCAAATTCGCAAAGAAATTTGTGGGATAAAGCAATATGTGGGAGAGTCATTATATGAATGTTGGGATCGATACAAGAGATTGGTGGCAAGTTTTCCACACCATCAATTTAGTGACACCATGATAATCCAATACTTCTATGAAGGTCTCCAAACGAATGATAGATATCTTCTTGACGCCGCCGGTGGTGGTGAAGTATTGAACAAGACGGTGGCCGAAGCTACCGAGTTAATTGAAAGTATGGCGTCAAACTCGCAACAATTCTATGCAAGAGGTGATTCAATGGTTAAGTTGGTGCATGAAGTTAGTGACTCGTCTTCACAATCCGATCACCGGTTAAACAACATAGAGAGGGTAGCGCAATGATTGGCCGCGGTAATTATTCCGGATGATGAAACCGAACAAGTAAATGCTTTATATCCAAATCAAAGGCCAAGGTACGATCCATACTCAAATACTTACAATCCCGGTTGGAAGGATCATCCTAACTTTAGCTATGCAAACAAGCAAGCGGCGACTCATAATCCATACACACAACAAGGTGGATTCCAACAATCACGTTTCCAACATCAACAACAACAATTTCAACAAGTCAAGGAGCAAGATTCTTCGAATAATGACAAGTTGAATGTGATAATGCAAAGCATGCAAGGTCTCACTTCTATGTTACAACAAACCCAACAAAAGACCGATTCGGAAATCAAGGATTTACAAACTCAAATGGGACAATTGGCGACCGATATGAACTTAATGAAAGCTCAAGCATCCACAAAGCTTCCTTCACAAACAATTGTGAATCCAAGAGAGAATGTTAGTGCGGTTACCTTAAGAAGTGGAAGACAAGTGGAGATTCCAACTCGTCATGAAGAAGCTAGTGAAGAAGTAGTCAAGGAGGATGCCGAACCAAGGGAGACTTCAACACCACCCTCCCAATCTAAGGAACCGGTTCCTACTTTCACTACTCCACCACCTTTTCCTAGTCGTTTTGCTAAGTCCAAGAAGGAATCTCAAGATAAGGCACTCATGGATATCTTCAAGAAGATAGAAATCAACATTCCATTCATCGAGGACATTAGGACAATGCCAAGGTATGCTAAGTTCATGAAGGAGTTATGCACAAAGAAGGATAGGTTTCTTGATAATAAAATTACTAAAGTTGGCGAGAGTGCGTCGGATATGCTTTTGAAAAATATGCCTACAAAGTGCACGGATCCCGGTGGTTTCACGGTGCCAATTACTATTGGTAAGAAAAGGTTTGAACATGCTTTACTTGACTTGGGAGCTTCCATTAGTGTGATGTCGGCCGATATATATGACTCCTTGAATCTTGGACCGTTGAAAGAGACAAGATTTATTATCCAACTAGTAAATAAGTATAACATCTATCCAAAGGGACTTGTAGAAGACGTTCTATTGCAAGTGAATGGATTAATTTTTCCGGTGGATTTCTTTGTGGTGGATATGGACAACAATGAGAATCGGTCGTCTACTTCTATACTTATTGGGAGGCCATTTATGAAGACCGCAAAGACGAAGATTGACGTGGACAAGGGTACACTCACTATGGAATTCGACAAGGGAGTAATACACTTCAACATATTTGAAGCCATGCGTTACCCAAGTGATGTGCATTCTGCTTACTCTATTGATGTGGTTAGTTCATTAGCGCAAAAAATGGTGGAATTGAATCGAGAGGAAGAACTTGATGTGGTGTTGCAAAAGAGAATTGAATTGGACGTCCACGGCTTGCCTAACTTGGATGTTGAAATTTCCACAGAATTGGTGGAGATGTGTGGTGCCTTGACGGCATTACAAGAAGCTAAGGGTAATGTTTCCTATATTTCTTTACCCGTGAATGATGAATTACTTGTACCATATATTGTGAAGGCACCTAAACTAGAGTTGAAGCCACTTCCGGACCATTTGAAGTATACATTTTTGGGAGATGGAGATGAGCTTCCGGTGATTATTTCAAAGAACCTCACACCGGTACAAGAAGACCGTTTGCTTAAAGTCTTGAAAGAGCACAAAATGGCTATTGGTTGGACAATTACGGACATCAAAGGCATTAGTCCATCCATATGCATGCATAGGATTCTAATGGAAGAGAACGTGAAGCCGGTACGTGATGCTCAACGTAGGATTAATCCTCCTATGATGGAGGTTGTGAAGAAAGAGATACTCAAATTGCTAAGTGCGGGAGTGATTTACCCAATTTCCGATAGCAAGTGGGTAAGTCCGGTGCAAGTGGTGCCAAAGAAGTCCGGTGTTACGGTTTTTCGAAATCAAGACGATGAACTTGTTCCTACAAGAGTTCAAACCGGTTGGAGAGTGTGCATTGATTATAGAAAGCTTAATTACGCAACCCGAAAGGATCACTTTCCTTTACCTTTCATTGATCAAATATTGGAGCGGTTAGCGGGGCATTCTTATTATTGCTTCTTGGATGGTTATTCGGGATACAATCAACTTGTTATTGCACCGGAGGACCAAGAGAATACCACTTTTACTTGTCCGTTTGGAACGTTTGCGTATAGACGGATGCCTTTTGGTCTTTGCAATGCACCGGCTACTTTCCAAAGATGCATGGTAAGCATATTCTCGGATTACGTGGAGCGCATTATCGAGGTATTTATGGACGACTTTAGTGTTTATGGCAATTCTTTTGATATTTGTTTAGATAACCTTGAACTAGTTCTTAAACGATGCATAGACACAAACCTTGTCCTTAATTGGGAGAAATGTCATTTTATGGTAAACCATGGCATATTACTTGGTCACATTGTGTCCTCTCAAGGGATCGAAGTGGACAAGTCAAAGATAGATTTAATAAGAAACTTACAATATCCCACTTTGGTGAGGGAAGTTCGTTCTTTTCTTGGCCATGCAGGTTTCTATAGGCGGTTTATCAAGGATTTCTCCAAAATCTCCATGCCGATGTGCAAGTTACTACAAAAGAAGGTATCTTTTGAATTCAACAAGGAATGCAAGGATGCTTTTGACAAATTGAAGGCAATGTTGACAAGTGCGCCGATTATCAAGTCACCGGATTGGAATCTTCCATTTGAACTAATGTGTGATGCTAGTGATTATGCGGTTGGAGCCGTTTTGGGTCAAAGAATGGACAAGTTGTCCCATGTTATCTATTATGCATCTAGGACCCTTAATGATGCACAAATCAACTATTATACCACGGAAAAGGAGTTATTGGCTATAGTGTTTGCATTGGAAAAATTTCGATCATACTTGGTGGGTACAAAGGTTATTGTGTATTCCGATCGTGCGACACTTAGATACTTAATAAAGAAGAAAGAAGCTAAGCCAAGACTAATCCGGTGGATTCTATTACTACAAGAGTTCGACATAGAAATTCGAGATAAGAAAGGTTTGGAGAATACCATTGCGGATCATCTTAGTAGACTTGTTATGTCTCAAGAAGAACTTCCATTACAAGACCGTTTTCCGGACGAACAACTTTTCTCCTTGGAAGAATCAACACCTTGGTATGCGGATATAGTGAATTATTTGGTGACAAGGAAGGTACCTAGTACAATGTCCAACTTCCAAAAGATGAAACTTAAGAAGATAGCCAAGCAATATATGTGGGATGAACCATACTTATGGAAATATGGCGTTGATCAAATCATACGAAGGTGCGTACCTAACTCCGAATTTCAATCTATTCTTTCCTTTTGTCATACTTTTGCTTGTGGTGGCCACTTTGGTTCTAAACGTACCGCTCTCAAAGTTCTTGAAAGTGGATTTTATTGGCCCACCTTGTTTGAAGATTCATATGTTTTTTGTAAATCGTGTGATAGATGTCAAAGAACGGGCAATCTAGGTGCTCGAAATCAAATGCCACTCACACCAATTCTCGCCGTAGAGATTTTTGATGTGTGGGGTATCGATTTTATCGGCCCTTTTGTCAATTCGAATGGAAATTTTTATATACTTCTTGCCGTAGATTATGTTTCAAAATGGGTGGAGGCTAGAGCCACCAAAACTAATGATTCTCAAGTTGTTTGTGATTTTGTAAGAGAAAACATATTCACTAGGCACGGCACACCAAGAGTGGTGATAAGTGATGGAGGCTCGCATTTCAAGAAGTCTTTTCACGCTCTCCTCAAGAAGTACAACATAACACACAAGATTGGTACGCCTTACCATCCACAAACTAGTGGACAAGCGGAAATCTCAAATCGTGAAATCAAATCCATTCTTGAGAAAATGGTGAATACCACAAGGAAAGATTGGAGCTTTAAGCTCAATGATGCACTTTGGGCGTATAGAACGGCGTACAAAATACCGATTGGTATGTCTCCATATCTGTTGGTTTATGGCAAAGCTTGTCATCTTCCGGTTGAACTTGAACATAAGGCTTATTGGGCGATAAATAAATTCAACATGGAGTATGATGAAGCGTGGAAACAAAGAAATTTACAACTAAATGAGCTAGAGGAGATACGTAATGATGCTTACGAGAGTGCCCGAATATACAAGGATAAGACTAAGCTTTTCCATGACAAGATGATTTATCGTAAAAGTTTCATATTGGGATAAAAAGTCCTTTTATTTCATTCTCGCCTTAAACTATTTCCTGGAGAATTAAGGTCCCGTTGGATTGGACCATATGTTGTTACTAATGTGTTTCCTTATGGTGCAGTTAAAATTACTAGTCTTAGAGACAACTCGGTTTCCAAAGTCAACGGCCATAGATTGAAACCATACTATGAGAACATCGCCTATGTGAATGTGGATGAACTTCCATTTGAAGATTTTCTCCCTCTAGAGGAGTAATACGAAGCAAGAGCTATGTCGGGCCGTCGACTTTAAAACAAACGCTAAGTGGGAGGCAACCCACCGGTTTTGTATCTCTTATCCTTTTGTTTTTTTTATTTGTTTTTTTTTTATTTGCTTTTTGTTTTGTTTGTTTATTTTTCTTGTTCCATATCATATTAAGATTTCCCACCTTGACTTTACTTGGACGATTCAATTACATTGAGGACAATGTAAGGTTTAAGTATGGGGGAGTGGCTAAGCATATATTTTTGCATATAAAAAAAATCAAATTTTTGCATAAAAACTTCAAATTTTAGAGATTTTAGAGTCACTAGCATGCTTCTAGGTATGTTTACATAGAGAATTCTGACCGACATAATTGAACTTGGAAATGTTAGGGAACTACGTTCGATTTTTTGCTTGTTAGAGTGTTAAATAATGGATTTAATCATGCCGGTGATGCAAATTTGGTGCAGGGAGAAGTGCGTTATTAGAGTTGCTGATCAATCATTAGTGGAGACTACCTATTTTCATATCATGTGAGGCACCGACCAAAAAAATTTCCTTGACTAAAGAGCTTCTTTTGAGTGTGTGTCACCGTACGTTAATTCCGGGTAGAATGGTGAGCTACCCAATTTCACACCAATTTCAGCACTATTTTGATCTCTTGAGTGCTAATTTTTTTCAATCATGAGGGTGACGTCTATAGATGAAAGCCTCCTTCTTGTAGTTCGATTTGCAGTTAGCACCATTCTCTCGCTCGACAACAACGGGTCCATAGAAACATCACAATTATCAACAAGGAGCGACATCAAAATCTACAAGGAAAGTTGAAAAGGTTCAAGGTTTGCAAGCAACAATGGAACAAGAAAAAGAGCACATTTTTATATCCAAGTAGAGCAACATACAGTGAGCATATTTTACATACATGTTGAAGACTTAAAATACAATGAGGTAATTCTATATCCAAGTATTAAGACGTATTTACAAGAGCGAAGAAAAGCAAAAGGTAAGAATTATTGAAGTTTATGATTTCAAGGCGATACAAGTTGTGAAGAATCAAGCGGTAAAGTACTTTTCCACGGCCATGGTTTGTTTTATTTTTCACTTTGATTTGTATTTTGTTTCTCTTGTTTCAAATTAAAAAAAAAAAAAAAAATTTGATTGAAAAAAATATGAGACAAGAGAAATATCTATTATTGTTTTGTTTTAATTTTTATTTATTGAATAATCCGTGGGGAAGGGAAATTTATAAGGAAGTTTCAAGCGACAAGGATTTTAAGGAAAAAGGTTACAAATTGTCAAGGATTTATGAAGTTCTAGTATTTATCATCAATAGTTGAAGCCGAAGACCAAGAAGATGAAGACAAGGAGCGGAAGACGTTTCTTTTGGATTCCGTGAGAGTGGTGTTATCATAATTGGCAATCGGATGTGAAGGTAAGTAAGTAATCTCATCCTCGATATAAGTGGTTGATTTCCTTTCTTAGAGAACGTTAGAAAAATGGTTTTTCAAAATGTTAAAAGATGTGGGTTTTTCAAAATTTCGGAAGTTATCCTTCCTACTATTCAACGTGTTGCAGGAATTATCTCTTCATTCCTACCTACACACATGTGAGACCCATAAAAAAAAACCTATCTTTTTGAGTGAAATTATCATAAAACCCTTTTTGGTGAGGCATAAGTCGAGGCGAAATGCTTATTGATCGTTTCTCAAACACGCATTCTCTCATTATGGTGTGGTTATTTCTCACTCAACATTTAAGAATGAGAATATGTTCTTTAGTATTTCTAACTTCTTATTACTAGCATGCAGAAACTCTATGTCCTCATAAATCTTTGGATGCTTGGGACGCTAGAAAGATTTGAAGTTGTAAGTTTGATTTGCTCGAGGACTAGCAAAGTCTAAGTGTGGGGGAATTTGATAGGGTGTAGAATACATCCTATTTATTATCTATTGTTTATGCTTTCTCTGCTATTTTTCTTGTGAATTATGTATTTTACGTGTGTTTTTAAGTTATTAGGTACTCTGGAGTTGCACGGAGGAAAAGGAGAAGAAATAATCCAAATTGGGAAAAAAGGGAAAAATTGTCATTTCATAGGGTGAGCACTATCTGGAGTCCAGTAATGGTTAAGGGGCAACTCTTCTTGGAGGTATACTAAACGCAAACCAGCTATGGTTAAGGGGTTATCATTTGGAGTACCCCTTATCATTTAGTTGAGGCTTAAATTATCAATGGGTGGCTATACTGGGTGCAAATATCGTCCCATGTTCGAACCCTAAAAGTGAGAAATATCTTTCGTTCAATTATTTTCTCCCATTCACTGAAACTAAGAAAGGAGAAAAGCTGCGCAAGCAGCTGTGGAGATGAAATCAGGCAGCAACGCTAAAAATTATCCGAGATTTGAGATTTGAGGTGGTGAAGGTGGGTTGAATACAATATGAACATCTGGGGCCATTTATGAATCGATAAGAAGTAGGATGTTGTTGGGTTTGAAGTTGATTTGGAAGATTGCAAGAAAAGGAATCTGCAGCTCGTCTGTAGTAGATTCAGGAGTTAAAACTCAGAGTTGAGTTAGAATGAGAAGATGGGTTGATGGTTGAGATTCATTAGATAGAGAAGAAGAAATTGAGATTGGGTTTGCTTCTAAAATGAAATCAGAGATAGGTTGGTTCTGAGGATGAAATTACAGCCAGTTCAGAGCAGTTCTCATGGTGGGCGATTTGTAGCTATTAGTGGTTATTATGTTGAATCAGAGAAGCTAGGAATGAGAAATTGCAGGATTGATGGTGTTGGTGCTGTGATTTGCTCAAAATAAAATGGGTTTGTCATGAGCAAGATAATATAGATAAAGGAGATGTTGCAGATGTGCAATTCAAAATCAGAAAATGGGATTGAGCTAAAGAGCTGTCGGTGCTGCATTGCAGCTGAGCAGAGGGGATTGCTAATGGTGTTGTGTACTGCAGGGACTTGTGTGGTTATGAAATGATGGAATTACAAGATGGGTATGCAGCTGACTGAGCTGTGTTGCAGAGTATGGCTTGAGTTAATGAATGGTTGATATCTAGGAAGCATCAGCTGGTAGTTCAAGGTGAAGATCATTGAAGGAAATGGAACTGATGAGCTTACAGGTGCTGGTTTGGTAATAACCTGAGATATTGCAGTTGCAATTGCAAATTATTTCTGGTGGTTTTCTCTGAAGGGCCATCATGGCTGGAACACAGTGACCTCAAGCATGTGCTGCCAAGACGAGTTAGCTCGCTGAATGGGTTCTAACTCAGCTGACTCACCGATTCAGAAGTTTATTCAAATGGACTGGGCTAGACTAATGGGCTGCCAAATATTTTGGAGATGGGCTTACCTAGTTTTGGAACTTGACTCGGTCAACCGTTAGTCAACAATCAAAGATAACCGAATCTCAAACGGAATATTCCCTCAACAGACATAAATTTCAGGTTACCGGCAGTGATGAATTCTGGCCAACTTCCGGCCAAAAACACAGTTTTCCGGTGAGCAAAAATACAGAATTTTGTATGGACTTCTCTCATGTGTGTGAAGACTTAGAATTGGGAATTGGATGAAAACTTGGAAGTTTTGGAGAATTGGACTAGAAATTGGACTATGGCTCAAATTGGGAAAGTGGTGTTCTTATGGAATGAGGAATCTTTTCCTACAAAGATATGGAGAGTATTGAAGCCTATAAAAAAAGGATCTCTCTACAACTTTTACACACATCTACTTTGGAGAAAGAGTTAAAGTGCACAAGGATTGGAGGAAGGAGCAACCATCATATTTTCAATAAGTTTTCTTTCTTCCTTAAATTATAATTATTATTGTGTGAACTCCAAATTATGAGTAGCTAATTTTCTTATTGATTGAGGATGAATTCCTAGTTCTTAATATATGGTTTGAGTTTTGTTTAAATTCTACTTTGAAGTTTTTCATATGATTATCGTTTGTTTTTACTAATATTAGTGTTTATGCTTGATTGATAGGTCGTTTGGGTGGCCAACTAAATTGATTTGTTAATTGATCTAAAGCTAGTGAAAGTTAGGGGATAAGTAATCGTTTCTTGACTATTTACATAAGTAGAAAACACAAGACCTTGCGGAGGGATTCCGTGGAGAAATTGTGTGTAAAAACAACGTTAGCAAGTGGACCTTGATCTAAGAGTTTAACTACTAATATCAACCTAATAAATTCATAAATCTTAATGCGTTTAACTAAATTACATCTTGGGTGATCTACTACTAGGTGGTTTGGTGAATAGAATCTGGTAGTCGAGAACTTCTGTGTCCGGTGATACAAGGGATTTAGGGGTTAGCACTGATCTAGCTTCTATACCTACGGTTGGTGATAATCTATGACTAATAACAAGTGGAAAAGAACATAACTTTAATCATTGTTTTGCAGCGAAGAAGGATTCCTTGATCTATTCTCTCTCATTGATTTCAACTTACACTTTTAATTACTTTGCTTATTTCTTTTGCTTTATAAATTTTACAACCAATACCCCCCTTTTGTGACAATTTTACAACTAATAATCTCTTGCTCCTCGTGGGATCGATCTTGACTACCCTATATTACTTGTTAATTAGGTAGTAACATATTAATTAATTTGTTGTGGTTACGACACGCATCATTCGTACGCGTATTGAGTACCCGTATATTGTAGGTAAGGTATGGGAGGGCACCATAGCAAGCTTGCCTTTCATGTGCCATCCCTTCCCTACATTTGAGGGATAAGGAAGGGATAGCTAGCACCATATCATTTGTTCATATGATGTTGGTGATGAGAAAGAAGGATAAAAAATGAATCAAAAATAAACTAAAAATACCTTTTTCTAATACATTAAATTTGCTAGTTGTAGTCTTTTTTTTTTTTGTGAAAGATCACATAATTTAATCTTACCGTACACTACTTGATCTGATGGTCTATAAACTATTTGCTTATACTGCTTTCCCACGCAGTTGCGCCGGATAACACTGCTCTTTTTGATTTGGCAGGATTATTGGACAATTTAAATAAAACCATTTTTACAAGAATTGTACCATGTTTTTTTCCTGATCCAATAACAATAAATTTGAAGCTAATAATTTGATAACATGTACCTCTTACTAAATTCATATAAAAATGAGTAAAATTTGAAATATCAATCTCATCATCTACCGATTTTAATTTTAACCGTTAATTAGACGATGGTGTTATACGTCTCGGAATGTGCTCATTACTCATAGGATTGTCGAGTTTTATAAGAACAACATATCACCAAAGTATTGGGTTCAAATGTTGTTGTTCGGACTGTAAAGATAAATTAGTAAATATCTTTTAAGATAGTGTCCATATAAGATTTTCCATAAATCCTCGCACTTCCTCCTTGTTAAAACACTTGGTATGTCGGAAACTTGTATAAATAAGTTGAACTGATTAAATACCAAAAAATGCACGAGCAAGGTGGGAGCAAAAAAATCTCCAAAAGAATCCATTAAGATAGAAATCATCAAGAGTATAAAGCACAGTTTGGCTAAATTTGGCTGTGAAGTGATGTTTAGGCGTGATCCAGACTACAGCTCACACGCGTGCGGTGATGTTTCGACTGTAGTTGCAGGATTTCCCACAACACACCCCTTGTAATATCTTGATAATAATCTCTTGATCTAAGCTAATTTGATATGTAAAATTCTAAACATTGTAAATAGACACACGGATTTTTACATGGTTCGATCAATTTGATCTACATCCATGATTCTCTACTATGATTGTTAAAGTTTACATTTGATTTTACATATGATAATCTCCATTAATGGAGTTCTAAATCTAATTTTGGGGAAGAAGATGATAAAGAAAAATATATTTTCTCTCTCTAAAAATCTCTCTGAAAAATCTTTCTCTCTCCTCAAGACTCTCTCCACTCTAAAAAATACATCATCCATTTCTGGACTTACTTGAACCCTTTATATAAGAAGCTACATAGTGGGTGACAACTAAGTTTTCCCCTTCTTTCGGATCTATTTTGCGATCTCATCGTGGTAATTACAATGTTAATATTTGCCAACTTTTGTAATCCTCATGAAACAACACTCTTCTAATATGCCTCTTCAATCGTCAACTTCGTCATTCTTTGAATTATTTTGTGACGCTCGTGAAATGTTGTTGAAGATTTTTCAGTAACGCTCGCAGAAGTGTCATTAATCTCTCGTGAATATAATTGTGGCGATATTCTGATCCTACATCTTGCCTCTTTTTTTCTTGAATATTGCTTGAAAAGTAATCTTTAAGAAAAAATATGTTGTTGTAGTAGTCTTTGATTTTTGTTGATGAAGGAATGAGCGAAAGAATACTGGATTTGAAAAGTATATACTTGCCTCTATTCTTTTGCTAAGTTCCATATCTTTGTTAAATAAATAAGAAGTATTAACTCTTGAAGTGCTCGTGAAGTATGAAGTATCCCTAAAGAAATATAAGAAGTACTCAATCTTCAAGAAGTATTCGTCCTTTAATGAAAATCATAAGTATTGCCTCTGTTCTCGTGAAATTATTACTTCATTTTTGCTGAAAATCCTAGTCCATTTTGGAAATGATTCTTGATGAGTAGATAAAGAACATAAAACGTTTTTTTTTTTGGTAATCCATAGTTTCCCCTGTTCTTTATCTATGAAGGAAGAATCTCTGAGAAAATGTTAAATGAATGAATTGCCTCTGCCTCTTTCAATAAAATAACATATTCTGCGAAATAATCAAATTTCCTGCGAAATGCTGAATGAATTTGCTAGTTTCTTAATTTTTCTGCGAAGCTTTAAATGTTTCTGCGAGATTCTGAAATAATGGCGATGAATAGTAGCGATGAATAGTGGCGAGATTGTGAATAATGGTAAGAGATTGTAGACATTCCTCTTGAGAGACTCTAATTAATACTTCCGAGAAACTCTGAATATTACTTGCTATCTTTCTTGCGATGAACAAATCTTTCCTGCATTCTTAAAATAAAATAATTAATGTTTGAGATTATTCTATTGGTCTTATTATGCCTTCTTAGTTAAAGGTCTTATTTTGCCAATTTTTCTCTTTGTGACAAAATCGCAGGACGTCTTTACATTTGCAAGTATTGACCCATTGATCTTGTCTTATCCATTTTTCTTTGAATTTTCTGCGACAATATGATAAGTCTAAATCCCCTCGCGAGAATAAAGTCTCATGACATTGCCGTCTTGCGATGAAATCGCAGGACGTCTTTACACTTTCATGTAAAAACCCATTGATCTCATCTTAACTTTTTCTCTTATGGCTTGTTGCCTCTGTATAATTTACGTCACGAGACAATATGACAGGCCTAAATGATCTTGCGATCATAAAGCCCCATGACATTGCCGTCTTAAGACAATTATCATCTCCCTAATGGAGGGTGCCTCCCTTATCTTCCCCCTGGTTGCACCTTCAAGGAGGGAACATCGGCCATACAATACTAGCTCCTCCCATCCAGATTTACCAACAACCAGTTGTTTTCGTAGCCTCTTGTCTTTTATGCCTATATAGCTTATAGTTACAAGACTACACCCTAGGTGGGTTTTTCTTCAGGCCAAGTGCATTGTAGCCAAGACTTACCAAAGATGGACAGGGTAGGTTCGTCCGTCCCGGGCACCCTTGGCTAAACCGTGTACCTCGGCGCCTTGGTCATACTTTGCACTTCTTGGAAGAGATCCTCGGTCGTCCAACCAGGGTATAACCTTATAAAGCTGGAAATCCAAGATCTCTCTCCCGGATAGGTTTTCTTTAACCCCAACATCTGCATGACTCAGGTTCCAGTAGCGGTATAACCTTATCGCTGAATCATGTAAAGAGATACCCCCCTTATAACGTGCTTGCATGTCTTACATTTGCCTCTTACGAAATTGTATTCGCGAACTAAGGTGCACGCTATAAAGGTTTGTCCCATTCTCTTAATCTCTGCGAAATTATATTCGCGTTTCTCGCAATATTTTCGCGTTTCTTCATTCTTTCATTTCTGTCAATTCTTTATATAATCTTGAATAATCTCGCGATTACGCTCGCAGCTCTGATAAAAATTTGTTTTGCTCATTTCTGTGAGTTGAAATATTCTTTAAAATCTTTTGAAATCTTAGAAATATTCTTTGAACTCTTGCGATTTTATCACATTTGTTAAACCAAAAATTTCTTTCTGTAAAAGAAATATTCTAGAGAAATCTTCGAAATCTTCTTTGAAATCTTGCAATTGTATCGCGTATTTTGGAAATTTGAAATCTTAGAAATTTTGGCGATAATTTCGTTTTCTGTAACCTTAGAATTCTTTGAAATTTTTTGCGATAATTCCATTTTCTGTAATCTTTTGAAATCTTTAGGTATCATTGTTTTGGAAATGAAATCAAAATTTTTAGAAATCTTAGAAATCTTTATGATAGTTTCATTTATTGTAATCTTTGAAATCTTTGAAAATTATTGCGATCTTTAAAATTTTTGCGATGATCTCATTTTTTATAATTTTTTGATTTTTTTTTTTTTTTTTTTTGAAATCTTGCGATTATACCACTTTTGGTAAATTGAATCAAAAGTTTTTGAATTTTTTTTTTTTTTTTGAAATATTAACAATCTTAGAAATGTTCTTTGAAATCCAGCGATAACATAAATTAAAAATTTTCATTTCCTGCAAGTAAAATATTCAAGGAAGTGGTACTTAGCTTTTTGGCGATTTTTGTGTTGTCGCCAGTTGTCACGAAGTATTTGATTTTCCAAGTCTTCTAGTTTTCATACTCCTTCTCTGACAGTTTGGGTTATTTGTTGCTTGTGATAGAAAGTCCTAGCTTCTATACATCTTTACTTTTTGATCTTCCTTTTGCGGTGTCTTAACTTGTAAATTTCTTGATCAGCGAGAAGAACTTTTAAGTAATCAAATATCTGCGATCTTTACTTGTATTCTTCGCCAGTGACTAATTTTGCTAGATACTCTTTGTATAAATTTTGTCATCATCTTTTGTTCTTCTCCTTCCGTTTCATAGGGCAATAAAATCCTTGGCTTTAATCTCGTCATTTCATATTATTTTTTTTATATTCCCTAAAACTGACGTTGATGTGAGCTTGGCATAGGAAATTCTTTAAATGTTGTTGATGATGATACATTTTGACACAATGATACATTTCACCATAAATTGTACTTAGATTTAGTATGATTCGTTGTTATGGTACTGGTTTGCGAAGTGGTATCACCGGTTCCCACCTCCTCTCGTCATTTGCGAAAGTATCATAAGGATCACGTCAAATATCCATAGTATCATAAGGATCACCGGCTCGTAATTTCGTGGACGTAATCCACTTCCTCTCGTTAGCAAAGTATCCATAGTTGCATACTCGTCAGCAAATGTATCTCATGGAGGCATTATATCCACAAAATGGGTGTAGGCAAAAAATTATCATTAGGCATTATATCCATAGTTCCTCTCTTAAGATGTATGCATCTCGTGATTCTTCATTGGAGCGAATTTTAGTAAGATGCTAAGATATCCCACGAGCTGCTCGTGATATGAATTGTTAACTTTTGCGAATTGTTAACTTCCTGCGAATTGTTAACTTCTGCTCCTTTGTTCTTTGAATTGCTTCACGTAAACAATGATTTGATAAGTCTCTCTTCATTGTTGGATTGGGTTTTCTTCATGCACTATCGCCAGTTTATTATTTTCTCGCTATTTTTGCACTATCGCCAGTTTATTTGTACGTCCTTAAAATGACATGCACTAATTTACTATGTTTTTGATTTTACTATTTTGTTGCTCGCTATTTTCTCGTTGTTTATTTGCTCGCCATTACATAAACTACTCAAAAGTTGTTATCTTCGCTGGAGTATTGTAGATGATATTTCACCGTTTCACTGCCGGTTTGACGTTAATGCCTCCCTTCGTTATCGTACCAAACTAATTTTACTAGTTTAATGAATTCATCTTCTTATCCCTTCTGTTGTTTCGCAGATAATAATTGTTTAACATCTTTACGAATTGGACTACTCATCTCTTCTTGCGAAGAATACACTTTTGAGTAGTTTCTTGATGATTCAACTTCTTTCTCCTTGTTATTGGATTTCTCTGAATTTTTGATGAACTTTTGATGTTGTTTGCTGTAGATGGAATTTCGGTGAAACTTCCCTATTTTTTCTCATATCTTAAAGATCCATAAAAGAAAACTGCATATCGTAATCATCTTTACCAAATTTCTCTTGAATCAACCAGTCGACCCCGTCCCTGAATGTAAAATTCTTCCCAAAAATGTAAAATTCTTTCTGAAACTTCAATTTTTGCCCCCCTGATTTTTATAATCCCAACACCTTAATAATTAATTTCTTTGATTCTTCTTCAATCTAACAAATATTCCCCCTTGAAACATGAAAGAGATAAATTGTTGATGATGTTTATTCCCTGAAAGTGTAATTTCTTCCATGAAAATCTCTTGAACCGATCAAATTACAGGAAGAATAAATCCTTTATTCCCCCCCTTAGTCGGAGCCAAAATGTAGTTGCAGGATTTCCCACAACACACCCCTTGTAATATCTTGATAATAATCTCTTGATCTAAGCTAATTTGATATGTAAAATTCTAAACATTGTAAATAGACACACGGATTTTTACATGGTTCGATCAATTTGATCTACATCCATTATTCTCTACTATGATTGTTAAAGTTTACATTTGATTTTACATATGATAATCTCCATTAATGGAGTTCTAAATCTAATTTTGGGGAAGAAGATGATAAAGAAAAATATCTTTTCTCTCTCTAAAAATCTCTCTGAAAAATCTTTCTCTCTCCTCAAGACTCTCTCCACTCTAAAAAATACATCATCCATTTCTGGACTTACTTGAACCCTTTATATAAGAAACTACATAGTGGGTGACAGCTAAGTTACAATGTTAATATTTGCCAACTTTTGTAATCCTCGTGAAACAACACTCTTCTAATATGCCTCTTCAATTGTCAACTTCGTCATTCTTTGAATTATTTTGTGACGCTCGTGAAATGTTGTTGAAGATTTTTCAGTAACGCTCGCAGAAGTGTCATTAATCTCTCGTGAATATAATTGTGGCGATATTCTGATCCTACATCGACTCCTAATTTTTCATAGAAAAAATTGGGAAGGAGGGGTAGAGAGATAAATAAGAGTATTCCAATTCCAAGCCTTTCAGAGAACGAAGAAAACCCAAAAAAGATCAGTATTATGAACGATGAGACTTTAAATCAATCTGATTTCTTTAACTGGTTTTATAGCTTTGAAGTGCTAGAATCCATCTATCCAGTTTGATATAAGTTTTCAATTTTACTTTTTTTGGCATATTATTTCGGTTCTATACTTCTCTTACTGTTTTGTTTTAGTAGTTGGGAGGAATATTGAGTTTTTAGATAAATCAGATGAAAGTTCTAATTGTTTTCTTTTATTTGATGTTACATAACTTGGAAGGAACTGAGTAATGGAGCATGATAAAAGTACATGTCACATGTGGATAGAAAGGGAGTAGGCCAAAAAATTAAAATGAGAAAGGTTATCGATCTCAAATCAAGGCTCCAAACCTTGAATGATTAATAGTCGAGGCTCTTCAATCTCTTGGCCACGACCCTGATTACGGAACCTTGAAGGTATGAATCTATTTATCCATTTAGTTTTTTTTTTATTTGGTTTGTGTTGATTTGTGTTTCGGTTGGTAATTAAATCCTAAACCAAGTAGTTTCATATAATGGTAGCAAATTTTGATCTCTCTATGGGTTTTTTTTTTTTGAAGTGGATTAAAAGGTTATTTATTGTTTTGTAGGCTTCTGAAGGATCATCCATGGCTAGGTTATCATGGTAATGCATCGTAGTTTTCAACTTTGATTCCTCTCCCCAGACTCTGTTTCACTATCGTTCATGGCTAGGTTTGATATTTTTCATGCAACCATCAAACTATCTTCTCCAACTTTTGATTTTGGACTGAACAATCATGTTGTTTATATGGTCTATAAGTTGTTGTGTGTTTTGAAAGTTCCCAATATTATCAGTTATTATAAGTGGGTTGGTATGTTTTTCTTCATTGCTTGAATCTATTTGTTCACTCAATAATTATTATCTTTGGTTTTTGTTATAATATGTTGTAAATTGATTTTTGAGGATTGAATTTGTGAGATTTGATTTAGGGTATTTATTTGTGTTTTTTGTCAACATGCAGGATAGGTAATATTTTCTTAGTTTTTGAGAACACAACTCATCTCTAAGTTGACGTTTTTAGTTTCTTTTAGATGCTCTTGAAAGTTGGTTTTCTTAATTTCCATTAGAATCCGTGTTTTTGAGCTTGCAGTCGCTCGAGCTGATAATACTTTTCCCGTCTAAACAACTTAGAGAAACACAAAAGCACAAAACTATTGCTAGGGGATGTGTACCTGAAGGACTTGAACTGCTGGGGTAGGATTAATATAATTATGGCTCGATTATATTATACAAGTGTTTGTTTTATGTCTGACAGTAGTTTAGAATATATATGTATATCGCAGAGAAAGAAATAGATTAAGAGAAATAATAAACTATCAAAACCTACAACTGGTATTGCCATTTTAACAGGTATAAACCTAAGAGAACGAAGAAGTATATAAGGAAAACCCTCACAAATGAATCTCTCACACAAATTCAAAAGAAGAATAGAAAACCCTAATTTATTCATGCTTAGCTAGAGCGATAAGCAGCGACTTACTCAAGAAAATCAAGGTACATCTTTCTTCTTATTGTTTTAGGTTTTTATTATATTTTGAAATGAGTTCTTTTCAAGAATCTTCATTATTAAAGACAACATGAATGTCATCTGAAGTTAAAAAAAAAAAAGAACCATATTTTCTCCTCTCTTTTTCAAGCTCAAGGTATGTGGGATCGTTCTTTCTACATGGGTGTAGTTGTTAGATTTTTAATAACATCTCTAATATATAATGGATTATATGTTTGTTTATGTATATACAGAGAGTTTAATTGATCAAGTATGTGTCAACTGCCAACCAAAAACTTTTAGAAGTCAAAGTTTAATTAATGTATGAAGTTTCACCAGGTATAAACGTGTATGCCAACAGATTAAAAGGTAAAATCATAAAGATAATTGCGAGGCACCGACAGCTGTGGTAGTGACAGATGAGGTTCAAAGTAGATAATTGTAGTGTAGTTGGTGGCGTTAAGGAAGTGAAGAGACATTAAATAAACTCTATGAAAGTTGGCCAGAAGTAACTTCTCCATAAAATTAAAAATCGACATTCGCTTCGACCGAGTGTAAAACACATAAGGATATCTGCAGGGGAGTTTTTTTATGTAGATGTTTTTATTGAAATAATTGAACATTATGCAAAGGAATCTAATTAGAGGTTTCCTCTATTGAAGTCCTTGAATGGGGTTTATGCTTTGTTATTAATGTTCATTTTTTTTCCGGATGGTAATGGAAGAAGGGAAGCTATTTAGTTCAATTATAAATTGTATGTTGTATTGTGAATTCGGTGTGTTCATGTGAACTCTCAAAAGATTGGTGAACATTTCTTATTGAAAGTTATTGATTCATGTGGAGATCTCAACGTTACAGTAGTATGTTTACCTAGAAATTTAAAAGTCATTTATTCCAAACTTTATGGCATAATTTAGTGAATCTATGGTGCTTTATTGCGGAGAGGTCGATGGGTTAGTAGAGAAGGCACAATAAAAAAGCGCATGAAGGAATTACCGAATGTATTCAACAGTCTAATCTTCATCACAGTGATGCTAATGCAGCTAATTATCTGGATGTAAGACCTCTAAGAAACCTTAAAATTCTAGCATTAATTCTGATTAGACATGTTCAAAGAATAACAACAACAATAAATTTGCAAAAATATAAAAACAAAGACTTCAACACAATTAAGGAGGCGCCGCGAACAACAAAGCTTGCACTACAACAACCAACATATTGTGGAAGGAACTAATACGGAAAGTCATGATTGGATTTACATTGCAATGTTGATTATTAATTATTATACTCTTAAACTTCGAAAAATACTGCATTAGCTGCATTAAAAATATTGCATTAGCTGCATTAAAAATGCAGCATAGAGGAATTCATTCGACATACCTGGTGCACCGGAGAGACTCCAATCACCACAATCTTTGTTGGTTGCTTATTTTCTTAGTGAATACTTTATTTCAACATTCGTGACTGCATCATAGAGTAGTTGATTCCATGCAACTAGAACACCAGGGAGGCACCAATGGGTACAATATCGGAACATACTTTCTTTAGCATTGGTTTTGTGGTTGCTCCAACTTCAATTAGTTTGCGATGTCCGCCACTATGGTTGCACAAAATCCAAATCCACGGTTGAGGAAGCATTGCCAGGTATTGTTATATAAGATTTAATTATCTATGATTCACTAAATTTTATTTTCTCTTTAAAATCCATGGTTAATTTGATGTAGGTTCATGCTTCCCTTTGAAATCCATGCCCATACGTAATTGTTGTGCTTGATATTGAGGTCCCACAGATTTTCAGATCTACCGTGTTGGACTTAATTATTCATGAACGATGAGGTATGCCCCTCATAGCCTTACACATTCTAACGTAAGTACATTATAGTTGCATCCCGCATGTACTTATAACAACCATTACAAACTGATCTTTTTTTCTTTTCTTTTTTAATTAAGAAAAATGCAAGACTAAGGTGGTTGTCGGTTTTGAATAGATATTGAATTTTAGTGATGAATTACCAACTAATAATATGGCTTCTAATCAAAAGAGGAAAGGGAGTCCTTGACTTGGTTGCCATATCCTCCCTGGAAACATCCTATGCCTAGCAAAAAAAAAAAATCAGATTTCCAACTGTCAACTATGAATCTCTCCCACGGAGCATGAAAAGCCCACAAAAAGGGATTGCTGTGGGAAATAGGAAACAAACCCCGATGTGGTTTCTGTGGATAAAGATCGAGTACTGGGATTGGATACTGATTGTGTTGTCGTTGTGAACTGTTTGGAATAATAGCCCAAATATTTTATTTCTACGTCTAGATGTTTTCCCTTTCCTGCAATTTAACTACTTCTTTGTCGAGTAATTGTGTACCACACATATCCCTGCTATGTTTCATTAAATATCTGAATTATCAGTGTTGTTACATTTTCTAAATGGATCAATTAATTTGGTTTAGTTCTGATGTTAAATCTTTTGTTTGTGCCCTTCTGCGATTCCAGTTATCGTGTAACATCACACATAGTCCCATTGTTTCTCAACGAATCTTCGAACTTTAATAGTATCTTTACTTTTCGTTTAGTTTTTCTTACGTTTCATCTGATGGATCTTATAAGTTATAACTAAATTCACTCTTATCTTACTCAAGGGTACACCCTTGGTCCATCCATGATTTGGACCCTGATCAAGGTTGGTTTCACTTTTCATGCCTGCATAAAAACATACTCCGTATTTCCCTTTCTCACAAGACGTCATCATATGCTTTTATAGTTAGTCGACGGTTCATTAGGCATTATTGGTTAGATAATTTGGCCAAAGCCTGACTGGCAAGTTGACATTTTTCTAGAAATCCTTCTAACATTTTTGTTGTTGTAAATTTGAGGGATGATAGAGGATGGATGTAGTTGAGGATGTTAGTTGAGAATTGGTTCAAGGACCAATTAATTTGTTAGTACTTGCTAGAAGTTCCTTGGTTGATGAGTTAAAATTATAAGTGACATGCTTGAAGATATGTAAAATGACCGGAGTCCGCAACCTTTATGTTTCTTGAAAGGTTTCCAGGCAAGATAAATATACCTGCCCATTAACATGTGTTGGTAATTAGTACTACTCCCAAACCTAATAACAAATTACCTAACAATTCTCAGTTACTACTCCCAAGTTTTATATGCTTAAGTAGTGTACACCGGATCTTGATGCACAACCATTCATCAAGGTATATCCTCCCTATCTATTTATATACATTACGTCTTCATGGATATTAAAATAAATCCATACGTTATTGTTAATGGGTTATTCACTGCTAATTGCACTCAATTTGTCCATCAAAACCAAAGTCAAAATTCGTGTAATGGGGTGTTCTAGGAGTATATTTTTTCCATTAATTTCAACATCATTTTTTAGGGGTATATATATAAGTACTGGTTCACTGATGTGCAAGGTGAAACATTTATCTATTTGTGCAACATTTGGGTTGTGAAAGGCTTAATCCAACTAAAAGAAAAAAGATTATATCCAAGAGTATTTTTGGAAGATGGATCACCATGAAAAATTGATGCCCTGTGTCGTAAACCCTAGTATCATATAAAGTAAATAAAATAGAAGGATAGTGAGATATTTTAAGGTATGTATTAGTGTAATATCCTGATTTCGGCAATGGCTCGTCGATGGAATGAAATATAGGTAATGGTTCATCCTTTCCTAACACCAAGGCCTTTTCAGCATAACTGGTTCCAAATTGGCAGATAACTCTGCAATTAAGCATGCTCGGAGAAATCCAGGGATAGGTGATCTCCTAGGAAGTTGTTGTTTGATGATCGCAACAATGCCCTTCTAAGACCCCACTTTGTCGGATAAACTCAATACGTAAGTGGGGGCAGTATCGGTGGAGGGTTGGGTCATTACAAATGGTATCAGAGTCGACAACGGGTCACCTTTCGAGGGTGAGAGAGTAATTTGTACGAGACATGTAAGGTTCTAGTCTCATGAGGGGAAGAGAACGTCGGATATCTAGGCTTGAATATATTCTGGAGCTGATGACATATCCAATTTAAGGTGGTGATATTGTAATACTTGATTTCGCCGATGAAATGGGATATAGGTAGTGGTTTTTCCTTTCTTAACAAGGAGGTATTTTCAGCACAACTGGCTCCAGAGTTGGCAAGAAATTATGAAGTTAAGCATGCTCGAACGGAAGTAATCCAGGAATGGGTGACCTCCTGGGGAGTTGCTTCCAGATGACTGGAGTGATACCCGTTAAAAACCTCACACTGTCGCATAACTGCAGTGTGTAAGTCGAACAGTTACAATATAAATAAATTTATTTAATTTAGAACAGTAAAAGAAAAACATATGATTAGATGGGGTGGAAATGTTCATTTTGTTGTTGTAGCTAACATAGAGGAGATCATTGCAGAATTCATTTTCTCATGGTCATATTTATAGCCATATCTTCATTTCTTGCCACTACTACTATGTTACTTTATTTTTACATATAACGGCGATGATGTTTACCCCCCATTCTCCACCTCCTTAGTCCTCTCCCTATAATCTAAATACCACATCCGAGAAATGGTAAACCCCACCTGAACATGAACCTAAATTTAAACTCAGATATGGAGTTTAGATTGACGGAAGGTAAATATAATTTATAACCACTTATTTTCTTTCTTATTTATTTGGTATATATTATTATACTCATGATCTCTGAACCCAAAGAGCACTCTCATCGGTCCATCATAATTTATAATTGTTAAATTTGTCACTTTTTCATCTTGCGGGGTTTAGAAAACAAAGTTGTTTGAACCATATAGTTTGGTATATGGGACCAAGTTCCTCAGCCCAATAATTCTATCCAAGATAAGCATTGGGCTATTGGATAAAAGATATGGAAGGATAATTGTATCCTTATCATCCATTACCTTTCTGTTAGAGCACTGCTCGGTCGAACTCGCAAGTGTTGCTATCTCAAACTTGTTTGTCAAGCTAGTTGTCATAGCTAAGTCTCGGATTAAGAGAGAATGTGTAGTTGAGCTTTAGGCTTCACGGCGTTCATCGATTTAAGACGAAGAACTACTAAGGGGAGATTGTGGAACTTCATCAAGAAAAGGTATGTGGAGACTTGAACTCATCTATCACTCAAAATTCTATTTTTACTTTATATCCTATTTGAGACAAAAGTCGTATATCTATGTAGACTTCGATTTTACACATTTGATATTTCGAGTTGAGTTTAACTCGCTTACATATTTCTCGAAATATGTACCGGTAATATTTCGCTTTAGCCAAGTTCATCTTATATTCTTGACGAAAGTCAAATATGATCATGTGAAAATTGCCTAATAACATCTTATATGATTTGTGTGAGACGGTCATTTGGTGTAAACTCAGAATGTTTCGTATTGATCATTTGATCACTTGAAAATTTCTTTGAAGCTAATTTTTTGTGCGAGACAACTATTGTCATCTTCTATAAATGTTTCAATGATTGAAATTGGAGTTTAGAACAAATTAACCATGGTTAGATATAGCACAGTATGCGTACTTGTATGCTAACTATTGCAAGTTATTCGAAGTCCGAGAACCATAGTATGCATACCTGTATGCGTACCGGCGTAAATTCAAGTCTGGGAATCCAACTGAGTTTGGTGGTGTACGATAGTATGCATACCTGTTTGCATACTGACGAACCCATACCAAATCCGGCTACATAGGTATGCGTACCCGTTTGCATACTTAAGTGGGTTATGTTCTAAAATCGGTTTTTTCATGAACTAATACATTTATAAAATAAGGAATGCAATCTTTTGCAAACTGTGGCTATAATGTTCATGAATTGATTCGAGTGAATCAAAATTGATTTTTCTTCAATTGTGTCGTGTATACTTCTATGAGAATATAAACAATTGAACAACTCTAGAACTAGTTTCATTTGAACTAGTTGTGTTAAGATGAACAAGGTTGATATGAAAGTGTTCATATGGCTAACTTCAGTTAACTATTGTTGAGCCAACAAAGTGTACACGTTTAGGTACGGTTACCCATATCTAAATGAAGTCACTTTCCATTTATGTGTAACAAGCTAAGTTCGATCTAACGGTTGAAAGATATTAGCTTGAGTCTAATCAGGATTTCATCTAATGGTGAATATTGATTGCAAACCCTGATTTGAAGACTATATAAGGGATAACTCTAGCAATTGGAAAACCTAATCCCCACACATTTTGTATGATACTAGTTGCGACTAGAGTTGATTCTCCTTTAACCTAGAGTTTTTCTAAAATCATTATAGGTTAACGACTTAAATACTTCATGGGGACTGCGAATCCAGACCCAATTATTTTCTCTGTAGTTGCTTGTTCTGATCTTGCTTTATTCTATCTCATTGAATACTATCTTCTCTAATATTTGCTCGAGATTTAATATCCGATAGGCAAGATAAAAAGTAGTCACAAACATCTTCGTCTCATCATTTGTGATTACACAATATCCACAATATCTTGTTTCGCTACCATACGATTAAGATTATTGTGAGATGATTGATATTACTAGGCTATACTTCGGGAATATAAGTCCGGTGTATCAATTAGTTCATGTTCACCAAGATTTATCAAAAGACTGAACAAAATTCATAGGTATTTCTGTGGGAGACAAATTATTTATACAATAGACTTTTCTCTGTGAGACAGATTTGTTTATTAAGTCTTCGACTTTAGTTCGTAGGAATTCTTAGTTGGGGTGAGATCAGCTAAGGGAATCAAGTGTGTAGAGTCATGCTGGGATTCAGAGGCATAAGGAACGCGAATGTACCTTGATCAGTGTGAGATTGATTAGGGATCAACTACATTCCAGTCCGAAGTTAACTTGTAGTAGGCTAGTGTCTCTAGCGTCTTAATACAGTGTGGTATTCAAATCTGGACTAGGTCCCTAAGTTTTTCTGTATTTGCGGTTTCCTCGTTAACAAAATTTCTGGTGTCTGTGTTATTTATTTTTCACATTATATTTCATTATATAATTGAAATATCATAGGTTGTGCGTAGTTCAATCAATTGTTGATATAAATTGATTGACACTTGAACATTGGTCTTTGGTACTGTTCAAGTTATTTCTCATAATAATCAGTCTCACGGATTCTATCCATTTGATTTGCTGATTACATTGAGAAACAGAGATAAAACTCTTGGATATATTTCCATTGATTGAGCCTGACTGTCTAGTTGATTCTCTTGGAATTATTATATTAGAGTTTGTCCATACAGATTTCCTAAACGAAATATTGGGTGTGGTTGTTAGACCCCCGCTTTTTCAATTGGTATTAGGGAAGGAAAACACGTTTAAGACCTCATAAGTCTGTGTTTGTAGCAATCTGACTCTATGGATAGTAAAGTCTCTATAAAAGCATCACCAGGATTTAACTGTGATCTTAGAGAACGTTTTGAAGAGCTAGTTAATCTCCATAATAAGTTGGATGAACAAATCCGGATCAATTCTGTTCTTGTTGCAGAAATTTCAAAGTATAAGGATTTGAATAACTCCTTTAATTTATCTCTGAAGAATTGTCACAAGTCAGGGGATAAGCGAAGTTTAGGCTTTGTGAAACCTGATGTCACTGAGAACTACTCAGATGGGTTTAAATATGTTGGTCCATGTATGATCTGTGATTCTCATAATCATTTTCAACATACATGTACATTTTTCAAGAAAAGTTTAAAGGTTGCCAATAATCTTCACAAGAAAGATGAACAACTGTTTACTTCTTTAAAAAGGTGTACAAATCTAACAAGGAATCCCAAACGGGATAATAGTATTAGTATGAGAGCTTTTGCTCTAAAATCAACATCACCATTTCAATGGTTCCTTGATAGTGGATGTAGCCGACATATATGACTGGAGATCTTTCGTGGTTTGTGAATTCAAGCGAATTTGAAGGAGGTCTTGTAACATTCAGAGATGTGAGTTATTTCTACATTAGCTAGAAGGGGACTACCAAACTTCCTGGCATTCCTGAAATACATATTGTAGTGTATGTTAAAGGTATGACTGCTAATATTCCTTTTGTTAGTCAAATTTGTGACAAAGGAAATAAATTTATCTTCAATGCGAATGGATGTGACATTGTAGACAAAACTGGAAAAGTAAATTTTTAGGGAACTCGTGGTAAAAATAATTGTTATCTTCTTGATACTCAGTTTATAAATTGTTACAATTTGACTAAGGTGGAATTTACACATCTTTGGCTTCAACATTTTGGTCACATCATTTTTCGCATTCTAACTAAGATCATCAACAAAGAACTTGTTAGAGGTGTTCCAAAAATCAATGCCAAGATTGATGGTGTCTGTGGTGCCTGTCAAAAAAGAAAACAAATGAAAGTTCCACATAAATCATCTCGAGATATTCTCACTAAAGCTCCACTTGATTTAATTCATACGGTTGCTGAGAAGAAGTATGCTTTAGTTATGGTAGATGATTACACTAGATTCACTTAGGTGGCATTTTTAGCTCATAATCCCTTGATGAATTCAAGATTATTGTTAATAAAATCCAGAATGAATAAGGTCGCAAGCTAAAGAAAATTAGAAGTGACCGTGGAACTGAATTCAAGGACACTAAGGTGTTTGAATTTTGTGACAAACTGGGGATTATTCAGCAATACTCACGACCCATTACTCCTCAAGCTAATGGAGTTGCATAAAGGAATAATAAGAATATTCAGGAAATGGCAAGGGTAATACTCCATAACAAAAACTTATTGTTAAGGTTTTGGGGAGAAGTTGTTTTCACTGCATGCATGTTATTTGATCAACCGTCTATACCTTCGGTTAAAACCCCTAAACACTCCTTATGAGTTGTGGTACGGTAGGAATCCCAACTTACACTATCTCAGAGTGTTTGGAAGTAAGTTCTACATTCTGAAAGATCGAGAACATAAAGGGAATTTGATTCTAAAAGCGATGAAGGTATCTTTATTGTCTATGCATCTGATAGTCATGGTTTTCGAGTATTTAATCTCAGATGCCAAGTTATGATGGAATCTACTAATGTTATCATTGATGATCTGAGCAATATTCATCATGATAGCCCTTATACTGAATTTCCTCCAACCGAGACAATTAAGAAAGTCAAGAAAATCCTAGAATCAGTTGACGTTGTTCCAACAGTCACTAATCCTAATATTTCTAGTGATGAGGAGAAGATCATTGATCTGGCTATTCTTGTTGAACAAGAACGTGTTCCTCCAAGACACCTCTGGGTTCAAAGGAAACATGATACTAACAGTATTATTGGAGGAAAATATTTTAAAGCTAAGACAAGAGGATAACTTCAAAATATTTGCAATTTTGGTTGTTATCTACCGCAAGTAGAACCGAAAAATATTGATGAAGCTCTTAGTGATCCCTTTTGGGTGAATGCAATGCATGAAGAGTTAAATCAATTTCAAAGACAAGATGTATGGGAGCTCGTACCTTGTCCCTCCAATATCAATATTGTTGGTACCAAATGGATATTCAAGAACAAGTCTGATGAATTTGGAACCATTGTCAGAAACAAAGCCAGACTTGTCGCTCAGGGATATTCACTCATGTGGCACACCTTGAGCCCATTCGATTGTTATTATCTCATACTTGTTTTATTAAGGTAAATATATTTCAAATGGACATAAAATCCGCATTCCTAAACGAAAATTTAAAGAAAGAGGTCTATGTTGCTCAACCTAAGGGGTTTGAAAATCCTGATTTCCCAGATGATGGGATCTGGGAAGAAACCTATTATGTAATAACCGCAATCACACGGTGTCCAACAAGTAGACAGAGGAAAGTACGGGTCGTTCCCACGAGGAGCGGTGGAAATAATGTAACCAATATCTCTAATAAATTAACCGATAATGATGTTTTTGGATTTTTTGAATAAAAGAAATGAAGATTAAAAAAACACAATGAGAAGGAGTCTGTAACTAGGGTCTATGAATTCCACTACTATTTATAATTATGCACCAAAATGAACTCTAATTCCAAATATGTGTTTATAGCTTTGTTCTATTGCAACACCTATTATTGATATAATTTCCGATCATAAACTCGCATCTCCTAAGTATAGCCCATCAAATTTCTAAGCATGATCTATCAAATTATAATGATGAGAGAATTATCGAAAACATTATTTATAGATTCACAATTATTATTTGCTTCATCTAAGCATAACCCATCAAAGAATCAACCTAAGCATGGATTATCAAATACTAACACATAAAATTGTAACCTACATGAATTAATGAACTTAGGCTATTGTGTCGTACAAATCCGGTGAGGAAACAACATGTATTCTTTGTAAAATCAATAAACCATAATTATTGGATTTAGAAATTCAATTCATATAGCCTAATACCAAATTATTCAAAATCGGTTCAAATGGTCTTAATGCTAGAATTAGTTTTCTCCATAAAACCTTAGATACAAAAGGATTAGAACATATTAAAGGGTTTCTTAAAACCCATCAAAAATGATAACAAGAGACGAAAGATTAAACCAATATCGCCTTTGTACTCTCGTGTTCTTGAGCTCTAGAACGCCTTTGATCTCTTTCGTAAACCGACCTCCTTTCTTCTATGGTTTTGGCTTCTAAACTCCCTTGCTTGAAGCTCTCTCCCAGTAGCCGATCCTCCTTCTGTTTGTGTTCAGTTCTCCTTTTGTACGTAGCTATTGCGAGTAGTCTGACTAACTAGGCTTAATTTCAAGAAAGTTGCAAAGGGAACTTCACGATTTTGTGCAGAAATTACAAAGTTATCATACTCCCTTCCTAAGCCATTCAAAGCATACATTACCAAATCTGACTCACTCACTTTCTCCCCAATAGCGCCCAAAGAATCAAGAATGGACTTAAATTCAAGGTAGACAAGAATAGTGGAGTTACCTTTCTTGCAACCATGCAATTGATTCCTCAAAGAACCTTTCTCGTTATGAACTGATTCTTGAAACTAACTTCAAGAAAAGTGCATTGACAAACCCAAACACATCTCCGTATTACTTAAGAAGTAAATGTAGCTTTTAAACAAATTTCATCACAAAAGAATCCACCTTCTTCCAATACACCCATTTTGGATTAAGAGCAAGTTCCCCATTAATGAAAATTTGTTTGAAGGTTCTACTTCTTGGTAAAACATACCCAAACAAAGAAGTAGAATAAAGAATCGACCAAAACAATTTTAGCAAGATTGAAAAGAAATTGAACCTAAAAATTGTATGATAAATTGTATGAAGGATTCAATGAAATTGATAGAAAAGTTATTGGAAAAATTTATTATTGCTGAAGATATTTTGTCCTCTCGATCGATCGCTCTGATACCATGAGAAAATCTTTGAACTATTATTACAATCAGATTAAAAACTTACAAGAGTTATCATTGAGTATTTAAGACAGACAACGACAGTAGCA
Source organism: Papaver bracteatum (assembly GCA_023529315.1). NCBI lineage: Eukaryota > Viridiplantae > Streptophyta > Magnoliopsida > Ranunculales > Papaveraceae > Papaver > Papaver bracteatum. The sequence continues at coordinate 1,466,376 of JAJJWX010000650.1, forward strand.
GAATTTCCTAGGCCCAGTCCAACACCGACTTGTATTCATCCCACGTACGTCCAACACCATCGTTCTCAGATCACCGTGGCTCAAGCAATCAAACCCATATGAGACCCTTCAACTTCTCCAGCCAACATCGTTCCTTTCATGTATACACACCAACGCAACCTCCACCAGCTTCTCCATTCTCACCAATTGACTTCATGCTAACGTCATACAAGGACATCACCACCAGCAACTATTCATCTCCATTAACATTGATGTTTTAATACCCAATTGAATCACCAGTGATCAGTAAAGCAAACTCTCAATTGCCGCATTCACAGCAAACAGTCCACTCCATCAATTCTAGACACGACCCATTCAACACTTATGATTCGAAGCTAACTTCATATGCCTTCCATTGTTTCTCCGATTAACCACCAACTTCACAACACAAAACTCAGTGTGAGATTTTCAGCTGTCTGAACGAGCACCAAAACTCCACGACCCCCTACATCTCCTTGTGTGGCTGACATCTCAATTTGGAGTATCAGCAGCTCTGAGCTTCTAAGCACCACCTTCCAACGTCCGTAAATCAATGCCTTGAGCATCACATTGGTGCTTATTGTCGTTTCAGCTCCAATTTAAGCCGTTTATTCTCCGATAATCCAATTCGCTTGTACTTTCTACAAAAGCACTAAAATATTGTCATTATCCAAATTATTGAGTCATAACTAATATAAATATGGGTATCAAATGTAGCATTTGCGTGCTTATCACCAGTTCATATCCTTAATCTCAAAAATGCATTATATGGGTTGAAAAAAGCACCTCGGTCATGGTTCGAAAAACTAACTATTTGTCTTCTTAGGAAAGGTTTTTCAAGAGGTGGAGTTGATAAGATGTTGTTTACCAAGTGGAGTGGGAAATATGTTATCATTGCTCAAGTTTATGTAGATGATATCATCTATGGATCAACTTCTGAGAAACTTGCAAAAGATTTTCAAGTCTCTCTTGGTAAAGAGTTTGAAATGAGCAATGTTGGTGAATTAAAATTCTTTTGGGGATTATAGATTCAACATCATAAGGATGAAATTTACTTATCTCAAGAAGATATGCTAAGGATCTTGTGACAAGGTTCGATCTTGATAAGTCAACACCAAAACTGACACCTATGCCCACCACCGGTAAACTACATCGAGATGAGAAAGGAGTAAATATGGATCAAAAGATTTATCGATCTATCATTGGAAACCTCTTATATCTTACATCTACAAGACGTGATATTGAATTTAGTGTTGGTTATTGTGCTAGATTTCAAGCTAATCCAAATGAATCTTATCTTGCAGCTGCAAAGAGGATCATGCGAAATATCCAACACACTATCGGGTATGGTCTATCTTATACTTTTGATACTAACACTGAACTTACTGCCTATTCATATGAAGATTTGGCAAGATGTATGGAAGATAGAAAGAGTAATTCAGGGGGTATTTTACTATGTTAGGTTGAATCTTGTGGCACTGTATAGTAAGAAAAAAACTCACAATCCATGTCTACCTGCGAAGCATAATACATTGCTGAAGGTTCGTGTTGTACTCAATTTCTATGGATGAAACAAATGCTTGCTGATTATGGAATTGACCCTGGTGTAATTAAAATTTCTTGTGACAACTCAAATGCGATTCGCATCACTGAGAATCATGTTGAGCACACAAGAACTAAGCACATTTACATAAGGTATCGTTTTATTATATATCTCTATGAAAATGGTATTATCAATATGGAATTTGTTCATTCTAAACAATAATTAGCTGATATTTTCACCAAACCTTTAGATACTACTACGTTTCAACACTTACAGCAGTCTGTTGGTGTTGTTTTGGTTCATTAGTTTTCTATCCTTTTGCCCCTGGACTCATTTATATCTATTGGACAATCATGGCTTAAAACGTCAGTGTAGTGTTGTTTCAATTTCACATTTGTTTATACGTAGATAAAAGCTCTGTTAGGGATAAAGTATACAAATAAATCCTTTTTTCTTGTAAAAGCAAGGTCGGTCTTGTTGTTCTTTCGGGAATGACATTTTATGGGTGAGAGTTCTTAATTGAACTTGTGCTTAATTGCCAAATCTTTGTGGGGAGTGCGGCTGTGGAATATTGTAGGAGTTATCTTGTATCTTTATAATCTCCTTGATGAATACACTACGTTTCGACTATGTGAAATCATCAAAACAAAGTTGATATGTTCTCTTTTAATCATGAAGTATCTTTATGAGAATTTCATTATGATCCCGCTAATTTTTGTACCGTTGCCAATTTATATTGACAAAAGAGGGGAGAATTATTATGTAGTTCACACTACAAATAAATATGGTTTACGGATCATTATGTAAGGGAGAGTGGTTTTCATTATGAGATAAAGTATTGACTAAGGGGGAGTGATACATATCACCATTGTATTGTTATCAAAGTTGAGATGCAATTGGACTTTGATGTTGTGTAATAATATTATGCCACTGTATAATAACACGAAAACATCTTGTTTTTATATATTGTTATAGCTACGGATCTTCAACAACTATGATGCTGAGTTGAACACGTTCAGAATCACTGGAGTACTTGGAAGTGACGAATATTTTGAGTAATGTTGAAGAACCAAGGAAATCAAGCATTTGGATGAGAAGCTACAAAGTTTATTTATTTTGTAATCCGTATGTATTGATAGTTTTGTCACTAAAATTGAAAAAGAGGGGGATTGTTAGAGCACTGCTTGGTCGAACTGGAAAGCGTTTCTATTTCAAGCTTGTTTGTCAAGTTTAGTTTTCAAAACTATAAGTCTTGATCCCTAGTCTACTTATAGCTAAGTCTCGGATTAGGATAGAATGTGTAGTTGCGATGTATACTTCACAACGTTCATCGATTGGAGATGAAGAACTACTAAGGGGAGCTTGTGGAAATTCATCAACAAAAGGTATGTAGAGACTTGAACTCATCTATCACTCAAAAGTCTATTTCTAATCTATCTCTTATTTGATACAAAAGTCGTATATCTATATAGACTTCGATTATACACATTTGATATTTCGAGCTGAGTTTAACTAGCTTACATATTTTTCGAAATATGTGTTGGTAAGCTTTCTCTTTAACCAAGTTCATTTTATATTCTTAGTGAAAGTAAAAACATGATCATGTGAAAATCGTCTGGTAATATCTTATATGATTTGTGTGAGACGGTCATTTGGTGTAGACTCGGAAAGTTTCGTATTGATCATTTGATCACATGAAAATTGCTTTGAAGCTAATTATTTGTGTGAGTCAGCTATTTTCATCTTCTAAGAATGTTTTAATGATTGAAATGGGAATTTAGAACAAATTAACCATGATTAGATATAACACAATATGCGTACTTGTATGCTAACTGCTGCAAGTTATTCCAAGTCCGGGAACCATAGTATGCATACCCGTATGCATACTAGTTTGTTAGTTGAAGTCCGGGAACTTAGTATTCCTACCCTATGCGACTAGAATAAATTCAAGTCTGGGAATTCAACTGAGTTTGGTGGTGTATGACAATATGCGTACACATTTGCATACTGGCGAACCCAGACTAAATCCGGATACATAGGTATGTGTACCCATTTTCATACTTGAGTGGGTTATGTTCTCAAATCGGTTTGTTCATGAACTAATACATTTATAGAATAAGGAATGCAATATTTTGCAAACCGTGTCTATAATGTTCATGAATTGATTCAAGTGAATTAAAATCGATTTTGCTTCAATTGTGTCTTGTATACTTCTATGAGAATATAAACAATTGAACAACTCTATAACTATTTTCATTTGAGTCAATTGAACTAGTTGTGTAAATCTAACTTTGGTTAACTATTATTGAGCCAACAAAGTGTACACATTTAGGTACGGTGACCCATATCTAAATGAAGTCACTTTTTATTTGTGTGTAACAAGCTAAGTTCGATCTAACGGTTGAAAGATATTAGCTTGAGTCTAATCAGGTTTTCATCTAACAATGAATATTGAATGCTTTGTTACCAAGGTGTTTATGGGTGAAAACTATTTCTGCCGATTTTGGTAATTTGGGGTGTGTGGATGAGAAATGAGTCTAAACCTAAAACAAATGCACTGAGCTGTGAGTGCTTGTAGATTCGAGAGATCAATCTGTGCAAGTTCGGCCTAATCCAAGAAATGGCCGTTCCGGACTTGTTTCAGTCACAAAATGAAGGAGATGGGGTTGATCTTAGGGAGGGAAGCGAAGAAGGTGTTGAGAATGTGAAGGTGTTGGATATATAGGACTTGTATCAGAAAGATGGACTGGCTTAAAGGATGTAAGCTATCAGTTCCGGTGTTTGAATACGATTGTATCAACACTTGCCTCTGTTATCTTGCCTTGCTCCGTTCTTGTTCTTGAAAATAGGGCGGAGAACCTATTTATACAAGTATTTTAGCCTAACCTTCGTATATCATGGGAAGTGGAGAAAGTGGAGTGATGGAGTAGTAGAGTAGTGTATTGGTGTCACACGACCAGGATTTCCCACTTCTCCCATCATCACTAACCGTCCATGACTTCCTGACACGTTCTTGTGATGGCGTGTTGTGCGCTGCACGCTGTAAACTGCCAGACCAATACCCCAGTATGTATCCCCCAGTTTGTGACATGATTGATGTCTCGAGTGTGTGGATCTTGGGATCCACAGAAAGTAGCATGTAATGCTATGTTATTTAGGAAATTGATATTTGTGAAGTATCGTGCGTATACTATCCAGGTACTGCATCGAGTATATTCAGCATGTATGAAGCATCGCTGTTTGAGAATAATAACTTCATGTCCAGCCTACTTCATGTAATGGTTTGGAATTTGTGCATGCAAACCCTCCCTTGACCGACCACATAATGTGGTAGAGTGATGGATGGTGATCACCATGAATTCGCACTGACCAATTAACTCCTAACCAGGGCTATATAACCGAGATGGTGAAGTTGTACGGATGAGATGATCTTTGAGACAATCATCTGCGATACTTGGTGGAATTAGGGTTTCGAAGGAGGTGCGCAAGTACTGCTCTTCACCTTGATCGAATCCAAGCTTATGAAACTATTCTGGGCTGACCGGAGTGTAGATGGCGTGACTGTGTAGGCGCCTATACCTGACCGTCCCATAAAAATGTGATCTGGGCCACTCAATTCATCCGGCGAAGTTGAGTGGTCGAGATCGAATTGCGACAGAAAATTAGTGCCGCAAAATCCGCATCCTATACCAACTTCGGGCGGGCGTTCCAAGACGACCAGGCTTGGTCGGTCTTGGCCGATTGATCCAACGTGTATGTAGGACCATAATATCGCTACAACAATATTCTTGCGATAGTGACACAAAAGACTTCTGCTAGAATATCGCGGGTTCATCAACAACACTTGGCGAGTGACACAAAAGACTGACGTAAAGGCTAATGATCGAAGGAAATATGGAAGAAGCATGTTTGTTCTGCGATGATAACAAAGCTTGCGAGAAGGAACATTATAACTACCGTGATGAGATCGCAGAGTAGATCCGAAATAAGGGGAAAACTTAGATGTCATCCACTATGTAATTTCATATATAAAGGGTTCGAATAGATCCAGAAAAGGAGGATGTATTTTTGAGAGTTAAGAAAGTCTTGAGGAGAGAGAAACTACAAGAGAAAAGTTGTATTCTTGAGTTCTTAGATTTCCTGTAAACATTTCTGAAAATTAAATGATAAAGTGTCGTTTTTAATCTCCAAATTTAACTTGATAATAACAAATTCTTAGTATGGGTGTAGTGTAGGAATTCCTGCAACTACATTTTAGCGCCCGAAACAGGGATTGAATTAACGAAAAAAGTAGAAAAAATGAAGAAGAAGGTAAGAATTGTTCAAGATTAAGAAAATTATTAAGTAAATCGGTGAGATAATTGAAGGAAGAATGATCAGAATCAAAGAAGATTGTAGAAATTTGGAGTGTGGTATGGTAACAAGAACAATGATTGATAGGTTTCATGAAAGTATTAAAGGGAAGATACATAAGCGGGATTTTGAAGGAAAGAAGATTATGACGGTGGAGAAAATATCATCATTGAAAGATTGGGAAAAGCAGGAGATCACATTTACAGCTATAGAAGTACCATAAGAAAATTTAAGTCATACATCTCCTTTGGTAATCACGGTATCCACTATACCAATGGAAAAGGGAAAATCAATAAAATATGCAGAAGAATGGGTTGTGAATAGAGTTTTGGTAGATGCGGGAAGTTCTATGGATATAATATTCTATCATGCATTTAAGAAAATGGGATACAAGGATGAAGAAATGTCTTGTTCAACATATCATGTTCATGGCTTTGGAAAATCTTTAACAAAACCTAAAGAAGAAATTATGATACGAATTCCACTCGGAAAAATTGAAACACAAATAACATTATGTGTGATGGATCTGGAATCGCCGTACAATATGATATTAGGAAGGTCATGGATACATGCGATCAAAGATGTAGTATCAACATTACAACAATGCATCAAATTCCCTATGCCTAATGGAGTTGGAGAAATTAGAGGAGATACAGATCTTGCAAAGTTTTGTTATCAAATTGTAGTGAGAAATTGTGAAGAGCGTCCAAAGCTGCGAAAAGCTCGCAGAAAACTAGCGAGAGAAACAAAGAAGGAAGAAGAATTTAAAATTTACATGATAAGAGCAAAAGAAGGAAAAGGAATTCCCAGTGAAATTTCGTGAGAAGGAGATGAGCTCGCGAAAATTGTGAAAATACCAACACCAATGGGAGAACCTGAAGCCAGTTATACTGCAGCGGAACCAACAAAGGAAGTAAATATTGGGAGTGAAGAAGAGCCTAAAATGCTGAAAATTGGGACTAGAATGGAAGCAGATGAGGAAGAAAGAACTATAAATCTCTTGCGAGAGTATAAAGATATCTTCGCGTGGAGCATGGATAAGATGCCAGGGATAGATCCATCAATAACATGTCATAAACTAGAAATCAACAAAAATGTAAGACCATTTAAGCAAAGAATAAGAAAAATCGCAACAACATACCATTCTCAAATAGAAGAAGAATTACAGAAAATGCTCGACGCAGGAATTATAAGGCAAGCAAAATATCCAGAATGGATTGCAAATATGGTGGTGGTCCCAAATAAGAACAAGGGGATAAGAATTTGCATAGACTTTACTGATTTAAACAAAGCTTGTCCTAAAGATAGTTTTCCATTACCAAATATCCCACAAATGGTTGAGTCAGCAGCGGGAAATGACAGAATAACTTCCTTAGATGGATATAAAGGATATAATCAGATCCCCCTCGCTGAAGAAGATCAAGAGCATACCGCATTTTTTGCTCCAAGAGGATTATATTGTTATACAAAGATGCCCTTTGGTTTACGAAATGCTGGTGCAACATATCAGAGAATGGTGGATAAGGTGTTCGCAAAGTGGATTCACAAAACATTAGAAGTATATGTAGATGATATGTTGGTCAAAAGTAAAGAAGATGAGAATCATGTGCAATATTTGAAAGAAATTTTTGATCAAATGCGATAATTTAATATCAAAGTGAATCCTCACAAATGTAATTTTGGGGTAACTTCAGGAAAATTCTTGGGATACATTGTTTCGAAAGAAGGAATACAAGTTGATCCAGAAAATGTGCAAGTGATTCGCGATATGCCAACACCTGCGATAGTAAAAGATGTGCAAAATCTGAATGGACTCTTAGCCTCGCTAGGAAGATTCATCTCGCGATCGTCAGACAAGTGCAAACATTTCTTCGATATACTCAAAAAGGGAACAAAATTTAGATGGACAGATGAATATGAAAAGTCTTTTCAAGGAATAAAAGAACATTTAATGAACATAACTATCTTACAGAAGGCTGAACCATGGTAAGAGCTATTGATTTATCTCGCGACAACCTCATACGCGCTAAGTGCAGTATTGATGCGAGTAGATGCGGGAGTAGAGAAACCAATCTATTATATCAGCAAAACATTCAATTCTGCAGAAAGAAATTATTCAAAGATCAAGAAGTTAATTCTAGCATTGGTGCATGCAACCTTCAAGCTTCGAATCTATTTCCAAGCGCATAAGATTAAAGTGCTAACAAAAGTGCCAATTGAGTCAGTAATGAAAAATTCAAAAAGATCAGGCAGAGTTGAGAGATGGAATGCACAAGTAGGACACTTTGATATCTAATATGAAATTCTATCATCGCAGATTTCTTAGCTGAATTTCCTTTAGAAGATGACGAAGCTGTAGAAGAGATGATGGATGTAGAAGAGGAACATGGGGATCCAAAAGAACTATTAACAGAACCTGATAGATGGGAGATATTAGTGGATGAATCATCAAATGGAGAAGGAAATGGGATTGGAATTGTTTTTATTTCGCCAGAAGGAGAAAAAACATCTCTTTCATTTAGATTGGAATTTGCATCCACTAATAATGAGACAGAATATGAAGCTGCGATCCACGCATTAAAATTTGCGATAGAAATGAAGTTGGAAAATGCTAGAATCACCAGCGATTCACAATTGGTTATTCTCCAGATAAAGGGAGAGTATATCAAGAAAAATGCTAAAAAACTTGTTGAAGAATTGTCTGCGAGAATTCCAAAAATAAAATGGAGACACATATTAAGGAAGGATAACAGGCTCGAAAATGCTTTTGCTTTTATATCTAGTATGATGATCAATCCAGTTACGAGATGCATAAAAATGCAAACACTTTTATTACCATCAATAAATAGGGAGGAAGAAGAGACAAATGTGATGATGATAGAAGCTGGCGAAGAAGAGCAAAACAATAATATTACAGATTGGCGAGTAGATCTTCATGCTTACTTGGCGAGAGGAAAAATCCCACGAAATCGATCCAACAGAGAGGTCTAGGTTGTCTCGTTGTTTCGGTTTCCTATATAAAATACCGGGAGTTTTCTGATTTTTATGTACTAAAATAAAATAAAAGCAAAACAATAAAAAGTAACACGCAAATCAAGGTAGTGAGAATATTGGTAAATGATTCATCTTCATTCACAAATATGTTTTCTTCACAATAATTAGAATTGATATTTTAATCTCAACTTTTATCAAAAGCCCTAGAATATCTTGATCGCAAGAATATCCCGCTAATCTCCTTTTGTCATCAACAAACACATTAAAAGATGCGGATATGAGTTTTATCTTAAAGAACAACCTAACGTGTAAAAGCACTAATCAAGTTTAATTCCCTAGATGCATTAAGTTCTATGAAATCAGGCCAATCAAAGCAATCGAACGTGGAAAACGCATTAATTCAATTTAACAAAGGTTATAATTCACATATGATCATAAGAATATATCACTACAAACCATAATCATATTTATGCTACTTGCAATCAGGAATCCATCACTTTTACATATAACAAACCCTAATCTAGCAATAGAGATGAAAACAAACTCAACCGATTCGCGACTCGATCAAACAAGCATTCAATTCATGTAACAATATAAACAGTGAATCATAAACGATAAAATATAGAGACAAAACTAATTTATCATATCAAAAACCATATTGTGTGAAATCCAATTATTCCATAACCAATAATAAAACTCTAGCTCATGTTCATGGAGTTCATAACAAGAAGAAGAAGAAACCCTAATATGTTTCTAAACCCTAGAACAAAGTAGTAGAAGAGATCCTTATTTTTGTGCCTAGGCTTCCCTATATATAGAGTTTTGTAACCTCTTCTTGAAGAAATTAGGAAACCTGGAAAAATAGGAAAGTGCACTCCTTAAAATTGTGTCCCGTGCATCAAATCCCGGACGAAGTAACTTGCCAAAGCAGGTTGCCAAAGTCACGGACAAATTTCCAAACTTGGAGTAGCCGCACCACCCTAAATTCTGTTTGGGTAAGATTAAGCTCAATATCCTAATGGACTCGTGCAGAATCTTGTAGAAGCCCAGCTCATGTTATTGGCCTATCGTGTAATTGTTCTTGGCTTGTCAAACTTTGGCCCAAAACTCAAATACCCTTCACGTCCAAGGCTTGTCCATACAAAGCAATTGAGAACAACCAAGTGCTTCAAAGACTGTACTCAAACTCCAAACTGTACTTCCATTTTCTCGGCTAATCCCATCTCCGGCTTTCATGGCATCGACTAACCCGAGCTGTTTATCACAGCACACGCCATCGAACACGTCCCTAGTAACAGTATCACAGTCTCCCGTTAACATCATTCCCTGAACTGCTCAGCTGCCATGCACTGCTTACTCAATTCCAGCACTCTCCAGCTCGAGCCTCATATCCTAACCAAACTTCCAGCATCTAGCTTCATCACTACCATGGAAAATGCCAGCAGTAACAAAACTCGAACCATCTCCCGCAAGAACCAAGGGTCAACTCCATTGTTTACTGTCCAACTCGTAATTATCATTGATCTCAGCAGCGACCATAACTCCACCCAATCATTCCCGAGCTCCATCTGAATCTTTCTTCCTGTCGATCCACAGCTTCACTGGAAGCAATCGAACCAACTCCATCATCACTAGTCATCACCAACGGAAGTAGCAAACCGCACTCCACATCTCTCTGCATCACAGACTCCTTCTTCCAGGCTGCAGTAGATAATATGAAGCCCACCAACTCAAAAGGTCTTAGCACCAGGTTGACTATAACCAGAATTGACGCCTTGCTGAGCGTAAACATGAGGTGGTTGCTGCGTTTACGCATCACTGGAAACAGCTGGTGCTGCACCATATGGAGGATATGTTTGCTGTGAAGGCCCACCAGTTGCTTCCGCATCTTCTCTACTGCTGTTTCCTTAGCTTTCCTCCAAAGACTCGAGCAGTTCTTGCTACTTAAACCATTTTCATCAACAAACTTGAGCTATCACTGTTCTCAAGCTTAACTGCTGACTCCATCATCCGTTTCTTCCATGCACAGCCAATCTGTTTCCCTTCTGTTGTCCTTGCCCATTTTAAGCCCATGTATGGCCAGCTTGGCCCAGCACATGTAACCGGGCTCATGTTAAGCCAAATACACCTTATGGGCTAAGCAGCTCACATAACTCCATTTAGCCCAATATCTTCATAACTATTGATTCTAGTGTCCGATACGCCCACGCGACTGCCCGTAGTAGATTTCATGCAATGATAATTCCATCTCTCTTTTGGAAAATTGGACGATTCTTGTTCTTTTCGCTCCAAATGGATGATTTCTCCTTCTTTTGCTCGTAATGACTCCAAAGTACCTATGAAACTCAAAAGCGAACATAAGATACATAATTCACACGAAAAATAGCAAAGAAAGCATAAATACTAGATAGTAAATATGGTGTATTCTACACCTATCAGATTCCCCCACACTTAGACTTTGCTAGTCCACGAGCAAATCAAACAAAATAATTATAAAACATACATACAACTCCGTCTCGTCGAGGCTACAGTTAATTTTAGCAAAAATAACAAGCCTTTAAACCTTTAGGTGTCCCTAGTGGACGAGTTATAGTATCGTGAAGGTTTACAAGAGGTCTACCTACAAAATCTATTTTTCCAACTCCGTCTATTTGTGACAAATCAATGAACGAATCCAAAATGACTACAGGAGGAGGTACCTTGCAAATTCAATTCATATATTAGTAAATAAAGCTTTAATTAGATAGTCGAACAAGCCACAATACTCGGAAACTAACAAACCACAATCACAATGAAAAGATTAAGAAAATGGATATAGATGTAGATGTTGGCGAATGTTCACAAGTGATCGATGTTTCCCATATCTGTCTGAAGGTCACTGCCAAGATGAACCTATGCATCCTATTGGATTGAGCTACTTGTTTTGAATTCTACATCAACTCACTGGCATATACAAGGGAACCAGAAGTGACTTTATTCAACCAATATAATACTTTTCTTTTCTTGTTCACTTTTTTTTTTTTTAGACAGCATGATTAGATATTTTGGATCCAAGCGCATACTTCTTATCAGCAAGTACGTGATAGTTTCCTTGGATCCTGCATTCCACGCTTGTTTAGGCGACGGAGACAGGGACTACGTTTCACACATACTTCTATTCCCAAGTGTCATTTTATTCCGTTTTGGTCTAATTGGTCGGTCTTTTTTTTTTTTTTTTGCAACTCAATCACTTTATTTCATCCTAGCAGTAATAACAACTCGATTTTTAGTGACCCACCAAAGCACTTAGAGAACAATAGATAAATATGGAAAAATAAAAATAGAATGTGATATGGTGATATTACGAGATATGGTAACAACTATCATGTTAATTGTGATTTTTGAGCTATTTTCGTCCCTTTTAGTTAATTGGTTCCTCAACTCCTGCATTCAAAATGGTTCCATCCACTAATGGTGTCATCCTAAAGGCACAATTTTCTAGATTTCGGAGTTCAAAAAGCACAAATTTTTTCTTGGTTTTTCTATTTTTCTGATTTTTTTTAAAGGCATAAAACAAACTAAACAAACATATAAATGCTCCCCCACACTTAAACTTCACATTGTCCTCAATGTGAAAAACCGAAAGTTCTGAATTCTGACATAACAGAAGATAAAATGCAAAAACTGTATAAATTGGTAAGGAAATTGGAAACACTCCATTTCACAAAAGTTGTTCACCTACGTGTTTTCTACACATTGTCAAAATTTCACAATGTTTTGATAAACGTTCTGACAGTTATGGTCTCTGGACTGAACTACGCGCAGTCTGAAATTTTCTGACGAAAAGGTATTCATCATAATTCTCTTCTAAGATATATTATGGACTTAATAAAATTAAACATGGGGATGCAAATATGAAAATAATAAAAAATAAATAAACAAAAATAAAATAAAAAGCAAAAGGATAAGAGATACAAAACCGGTGGGTTGCCTCCCACTTAGCGCTTGTTTTAAAGTCGACGACCCGACTTAGCTTCTTGAAAGATTCATTCCCCATATATTAGCAATCTGAAAATTTGGGGATCCACCCATAGCACCTGTTTTGTAAACACTAGATTCACACAAATATTAGTAATATAAAACAGAATTGAAGCTATTAACCGATAAAAGCTTCCCCCACACTTATTCTTGTCCACACTTGGAAGTGTATAAAGAATGTAGAAGTCGGGTACTTCTACGGTTTCTTGTTCACAAACCTGCATAGTATGAGAATCAAGTTTTTCTAATGGAGGAAATTGAGAAACAAAGTCATTCAACAATGTTTTTGAAGCACATACATTCAAACCAATAAGAGGTAAAGGAGAAGAAACAATATGCAAAGGGTTAGACAAACCTCGCACAATCTCTTGTAGCATGGAATCCTCTTCATCCTTGAAAAATTCAAGTGAACTATTCACCTCTTGTATATCATGGTCCTCTATCAAACCTTGCAACCATTCTTCGTCCGTTTCAGCCTCAACCAAAGTCTCGACATAAACATCATCATTACAATCATATGAAAGCTCAATTGGGTCTTCCACAATATTGGTCATAACGGTCACATTCTCAACATACTTATCTTCATTAGACTCAAACCATGTTGCAAAATCTTGTAAAACACTAGTTTCATCATACTCATGTACCTTTTGAATAGGTTCTTGATCATTATAAAGATCAAGGATTGAGTCAACTACACTAATGTCATCCAATATCTCCAAAGGTTGGTCCTTTTCTACTTCACCTTGACTGCAAAGAGACTCCATTGTAGACTCCTCGGGGATGTCATCATAAATTAGTTCAAGCGATGTACTTTCATAGTCATCGTCATTGTCATAAGATTGGCTACCACTTCCCAAAGCTTGGTCTTTCGCAGAATTGTGCATTCCTCTTTGTATTCTTCAATGCCTTGTCTTAAATATGAAACACTTTGTTGAAGCTCTTGGAGTGATCCATCCAATTTCTGAAAATAGCATTCCATTTGTTGGTAAAACTCATTCGACATAGACAAAGTAGAATCACTTAACTCAGTATTGCTAGGCCAATTATCTTCCCTTTGAATGGATGAATGATCATAACTACGATCAGAAATTGGGCTAAACATACTATTAGCACATTCGGTCGATGAAACTGGTTCCATGCTTGGTTGTCTACAAATTGACTCCATGCTGGCCATAAATCGTTGCATCTCATCTACCAAACTAGAGGAAAAATTAAGAGAAGCACAACTATTCTCCCCTCTTTGTGGTTGCTCACTTACATAACCACCATAAGAAGGTTGATATGTATGAGAATAACTCAAAGGGTACGTGGAGTATTAATCATAACCAAAGGATTGGTTTTGATTGTACTCCCCATAAGGGTGATAGTTGTCATATTGTTGAGGTTGATAACCGTATCCATTGTTCCAATATGCTCCGTCCATAATAGGTACCTGAAATACGATTCTCAAAACTATGTCAAAATCAGAAAATAAGAAAAACTAAAAACAAAAAAAACAAAAAAAAAAAACCAAAAACAAGTGACAACCGTTGCCTCCCCGGCAACGGCGCCAAAATTTGATCGCTGTCGTATGCGTCAAAAATAATTACACTTTCTTACTACTCAAAATATAAATATAGCAAGGGCAAGAAAGAATCGATCCCACAGAGAGGTCTAGGTTGTCTCGTTGTTTCGTTTTCCTATATAAAATACCGGGAGTTTTCTGATTTTTATGTACTAAAATAAAATAAAAGCAAAACAATAAAAAGTAACACACAAATCAAGGTAGTGAGAATATTGGTTAAGGATTCATCTTCATTCACAAATATGTTTTCTTCACAATAATTAGAATTGATATTTTAATCTCAACTTTTATCAAAAGCCCTAGAATATCTTGATCGCAAGAATATCCCGCTAATCTCCTTTTGTCATCAACAAACACATTAAAAGATGCGGATATGAGTTCTATCTTAAAGAACAACCTAATGTGTAAAAGCACTAATCAAGTTTAATTCCCTAGATGCATTAAGTTCTATGAAATCAGGCCAATCAAAGCAATAGAACGTGGAAAACGCACTAATTCAATTTAACAAAGGTTATAATTCACATATGATCATAAGAATATATCACTACAAACCATAATCATATTTATGCTACTTGCAATCAGGAATCCATCACTTTTACGTATAACAAACCCTAATCTAGCAATAGAGATGAAAACAAACTCAACCGATTCGCGACTCGATCAAACAAGCATTCAATTCATGTAACAATATAAACAGTGAATCATAAACGATAAAATATAGAGACAAAACTAATTTATCATATCAAAAACCATATTGTGTGAAATCCAATTATTCCATAACCAATAATAAAACTCTAGCTCATGTTCATGGAGTTCATAACAAGAAGAAGAAGAAACCCTAACATGTTTCTAAACCCTAGAACAAAGTAGTAGAAAAGATCCTTATTTTTGTGCCTAGACTTCCCTATATATAGAGTTTTGTAACCTCTTCTTGAAGAAATTAGGAAACCTGGAAAATTAGGAAAGTGCACTCCTTAAAATTGTGTCCCGTGCATCAAATCCCGGACGAAGTAACTTGCCAAAGCAGGTTGCCAAAGTCACGGCCAAATTTCCAAACTTGGAGTAGCCGCACCACCCTTAATTATGTTTGTGTAAGATTTGGCTCAATAGCCTAATGGACTCGTGCAGCAGCTTGTAGAAGCCCAGCTTATGTTATTGGCCTATCGTGTAATTATTCTTGGCTTGTCAAACTTTGGCCCAAAACTCAAATACCCTTCACGTCCAAGGCTTGGCCATACAAAGCAATTGAGAACAACCAAGTGCTTCACAGACTGTACTCAAACTCCAAACTGTACTGTACTCAAACTCCAAACTGTACTTCCATTTTCTCGGCTAATCCCATCTCCGGCTTTCATGGCGTCGACTAACCCAAGCTATTTATCACAGCACAGGCCATCGAACACGTCCCTGGTAATAGCATCACAGTCTCCCGTTAACATCATTCCCTGAACTGCTCAGCTGCCATGCACTGCTTACTCAATTCCAGCACTCTCCAGATCGAGCCTCATATCCTAACCAAACTTCCAACATCTAGCTTCATCACTACCATGGCAAATGCCAGCAGTAACAAAACTCGAAACATCTCCCGCAAGAACCAAGGGTCAACTCCATTGTTTACTGTCCAACTCGTAATTATCATTGATCTCAGCAGCGACCACAACTCCACCCAATCATTCCCGAGCTCCATTTGAATATTCCTTTCTGTCGAGCCACGGCTTCACGGGAAGCAATCGAACCAACTCCAGCATCACTAGTCATCACCAACGGAAGTAGCAAACCGCACTCCACATCTCTATGCATCACAGACTCCTTCTTCCAGGCTCCAGCAGATAATATGAAGCCCACCAACTCAAACGGTCTTAGCACCAGGTTGACTATAACCAGAATGGACGCCTTGCTGAGCGTAAACATGAGGTGGTTGCTGCGTGTACGCATCACTAGAAACAGCTGGTGTTGCACCATATGGAGGATATATTTGCTGTGAAGGCCCACCAGTTGCTGCTTCATCTTCTCTACTGCTGTTTCCTTAGCTTTCCTCCAAAGACTCGAGCAGTTCTCGCTACTCAAACCATTCTCATCAACAAACTTGAGCTATCACTGTTCTCAAGCTTAATTGCTGACTCCATCATCCGTTTCTTCCATGCACAGCCAATCTGTTTCCCTTCTGTTGTCCTTGCCCATTTTAAGCCCATGTATGGCCAGCTTGGCCCAGCACATGTAACCGGGCTCATGTTAAGCCAAATACACCTTATGGGCTAAGCAGCTCACATAACTCCATTTAGCCCAATATCTTCATAACTGTTGATTCTAGTGTCCGATACGCCTACGCGACTGCCCGTAGTAGATTTCATGCAATGATAATTCCATCTCTCTTTTGGAAAATTGGACGATTCTTGTTCTTTTCGCTCCAAATGGATGATTTCTCCTTCTTTTGCTCGTAATGACTCCAAAGTACCTATGAAACTCAAAAGCGAACATAAGATACATAATTCACACGAAAAATAGCAAAGAAAGCATAAATACTAGATAGTAAATACGGTGTATTCTAAACCTATCAATGAGTACATGAAATACAAGGTTGTTGCGCATTAATTAATTGTAGTTGCAGGAATTTCCACACTACACCCTTGTTAAGATTCTATAGAAATCTATTGGAAATCAATTAAACTCCAAATATTTAAACGACACTTTACTATTCAAATCTCAGAAATGTTTACAAAATTGGAAGAAATCAAGATTACAAGTATTCTCTTGAAGTTTTTCTCTCCTCACGACTCTTTTAACTCTTAAAAATACATCATCCTTTTCTGGATCTATCGAGCCCTTTATATAGGGATTTACATAATGAATGACAGCTAAGTTTTCCTCCTATTTCGGATCTATTCTGCGATATCATCGCGATTGCTACAATATTCTCTATCGCAAGAATGATGACCATCGCAGGATCAACATATTCTTCTTTTATTTCTTCCATCGTCAGTTTCTCTTTGGGTATTCTGTGACGCTCGTGAAACATTGTTAAAGAATTGGCAGTGACGCTCGCAGAAACGTTGTTAATATCGCAGGAATAACGTTGTAGCGATATTCTGGTCCTATATCTTGCCTCTTCTCATGTCTTTTCTGCGAATAAGAGAAGATCATGAGAATTTAAAATTCCATAACTTCTTATCTTTTCAGACTTCCCCGTTCTAACACGTTTCTATGTCCTTCGCAAGCTGTTTTCACGAATTCTTTCTTCCAATAAAATTTTGACACGTCTCCTCTAACCACTGCGATCTGACCACCCACGTATTTTCTTTGCATTAATTGCCCTCATCTTCTTCGAGAAATTTCTTCTTCTATAAATACTCTTCTCATTCCTTTCCTTTTTCTCTTTTACTTTCTTCTTCTTTCTCTCCGTTCCCTCTCCGCAAATTTTACTGTTCTTCCGCGAATTGCGCTTTTGTTACTGCTATGATTTCTTTCTTCTTTTCATCATTTTCTTTCATTCCCATACTCAAAAATGGTTGCTACTGGTACTAAAAACTTGAAGGCCTTTAATGAGATGCGCGAGAAACTCAAAATTAAAGGTTTTAATTTGTCTTTAATTCCAGATCAGGATTCTAGATCTGAACTTTCTCTTAAATTATTTATTGATGATCAATGTTCTCGCGAAAAAATCATAGTATCGCTAGGACAACTTGAAGCTGGTCTTCCCATTCCTCTCTATGACCCAGAACTTCCATTATTTTATCAAATAATTTCTGACGAAAGGTTCTCGCGAGCGATATATCAACTAGGTGGAGATTACATCAGATTACTACTTGAATATGCTTCTCGCGGTGCTAGTAAAGGAACTTGCTACCATGAATCTCCAAAGAATCCTCCATTTAAAGATGTCCCCATTGTTTCTGCGGATTATACTGTAGATAACTTCTTTGTAAATTATAGTATAGTCCCTATGAAGAGGGATAGCACCTGCTGGGGTGCTCGTTTGAAAAAAGAGAAGGTCGCTGGTGACAAAGTTCTTATGCTGGATATTGATTTTCATACATCTACCAACCAAGGTCCTCGCCATTCTAGCGATGACAAGTGGTTCATCTTTCCTTTATGTCTTGAAGGTCCTTATATATCTGGTTCTCTCCCATTACCTGCGAATCTCTCAGAGTATGATCCATGGGTCTTCAATTGGCCCGAAAGATCTAAAGAAGTATATTCACTCAACTTTTTATATTATTATCTTTTACTGTCTTCTTTATATTCTCGCTAACTATTTTGATTTTTCTCAGATTGATAGAAAGAAACTCAGCTATCAAACTCTTAGGAAATCCAACACTTTTTTAGCTCTTAAATCTTTCACGGATGAAGTAAGAAATATCTCCTCATAAATTTTAACAATATATTGTTGCCCCTATTTCTTATCTTCATCTGTGCTCGCATGAAATTGAAGAACTACCGCCAATAAAACTCGTGAGAACTAAGGAGAAGCCTTCAAAGGATAAATCTGTTGTTCCTCCTAAAGGAAAACCTTCTGCCCCTCGTGGTGGAGAATCTGGCGATAAAAATATTGTTCCTTCCAAATGGAAACCTTCTGCCCCTTGTGGTGAAGAATCTGGCGATCCTCCTTTGAAGAAAATGAAAACCCGACCCTCTTTTTCTTCAACTCCTCAACCTATTCCAGAAAATCCAAGTGTTGGCCTTGATAAGGATAATAATGACGTGGATTTTAATGTTAGCGATTTTCCTTCAATAAAAAATTCTTCTGACTCTGACTCTTCAATGACTCATTTATCCAGAAATTTTAGCGACATTTCCCACAACATAACTTGTAATGACGAGGATGAAGTTATTAACAAGACCTCCCAAGATATTGCTAGTGTCTGCGATGCTCCCATACTGGTGGACAATGATTCTCTCCAAGGAGTCTCACTATCACTGACTCTTAGTCTCTTAAATTCTCTTGGTGCTTTGGTATGTTTTCATTTCTTTAATTTGTTTATATATTTTCTCCCTCGCTAGATCTTAATTTATATTTTTCTTTCGCAGTTTGGAAGAGCTTCTTTTGCTATTGCTTCTGATTTAGATAAAAGACGTGCCAACTCTGAAGAGAAAGATGCTAAACTTCGCCAGGATAAAGAAAAATTAGAATCTGAAGTTATTGAGCTTCGCAAGAAGAATAAACAGCTGGAGACTGAAGCTTCATTTGATAAGCAAAAGATCTCTGATCTTGATAGAGCTAACCAACAACTCTATGGTATGTTTGGTTTCCTTTCTCTCTTAATTCCTTTTACTCTATCGCAGCTTATTCAAGCGACCACTTTTAACTTACAGATATTTATGGTCTTACTGACGAGGCTATACTCTTTCAATCTTTCCCTGAACCTGTAGATGATCATACTCTTCTTGAATGTCTTAATAATTCTTTAAGTAATTTCTCAGATGATAAGATTAGATCCTTCTCCATAGATGAACTTAGATCCAATTTTAATCTCTTAAAAATTGAACACAGATTCAATTTAGGTTTGACTGATAAATATAAGCGCTTTTATCTTGATTCAAAGAAATAAATAGATAGATTAAGACAGAAGAATAGCGATCTTATTGACGAGAAAGATCTTGCCATCAAAAAGGGATCCAAGACCCTAGCAGACTTTCATAAAACTCTCCTTGAGATTCAAATGGACAGAGATAAACTTATTCGCGAGAATGAAGATCATCTTGTGAGGGAGACTCAAGTTCGATCTCGTCTCCTTATTAATAGCGATGATGAGTTTGTTTGGGCTGCGAAGGTTCTTGACAATGCCAGGAATGACTTAGGTGTAAATGTTAGCCTTCAAGTTGAACAAGCGGCCTTAATTAGAGATATGATTTCTGAAATAGAAGGTTGTTTGTTGTTCTTCTTCTCGCTATTTTCCTATTTTTATTGCTCTTTTTTACAAAATTTCCAACTTGTTGTCATATATTCTCGCAGGAGCTGAAAAAAGATATCTTGAAAGAATTGGGGAACTTGAAAATGAGAAGAATCAGCTCGCGAATACTCTTGCTGCTCGCAATAATAAATATTCACGATTGAAAGAGAAGTTTGACATTACCACCGCGAATTTCAATAGATCTCTCATTGTTGTTCGTAATGATTCAGTTAAGTTAGTCTGCAATGATCATGGAATTTCTCCTTCTATATATCCTGATCTTGCAAAGGAAATCCCCGCAATAATTCCAAATCTTAACATCTCTGATAGCGAAGATGAGGATTCTGACGAGGATGAAAATGATAATGACGAAGGAGAAAAATCTGGTGGAGGAGAAGAATCTGATAAAATGAAGATAGTGATGATAATGATGAAAGGGAGAAATCTGACGATGAAGAGAAGTATGATAAAGAGGATGGAGATGAATCCAGCTAGTTCCTCTTTTTCCTTCTATCTTCTTTATATATTTATTTTCTTCTTTCTGTAACATTGCTGTGAATTTCTCCAATTTGTGAATTTGTTTTGCTTCTATCTGTACCAATTAGAAAACAGTTCTTTTTCTGCAAGTCAATCAATCAATATAATTATTATCCTTTAATTATCTGTGTGCATTTATCTATGCAATTTTTTATATGATAGATGAATAATAATTTCATCGTTCTCATGCATTCCCATACTTGCCTCTATTATTCATCTGCAATATGAAAAATTGATTAAAGATTAGACATTAGTGGTAAATAAAATTTGCCTTAATATTGGCGATCTTATCGCCAGCAATAACTGCGTGAAATCGCAATTCTCATAACATCTGCGAGTATTATCGCAGTAATCTTGTGGTCTTATTACGCCTCCCTAATTAAAGGTCTTATTTTTCCACGCCCTTTCTTTCTGCGACAAAATTGCAGGACGTCTTTACATTTTCATGTATTGACCCATTGATCTTGCCTTATCTGTATTCTTTTGATTGTATTGCGATAATATGACAAGTCTAAGCTCCCTCGCGGGATCAAAGCCTCATGACATTGCCGTCTTGCGATGAAATTGTAGGACGTCTTTACACTTTCATGTAAAAATCCATTGATCCCATCTTAACTTTTCTCTTTAGGCTTGTTGCCTCTGTATAATTTACGTCACGCGACAATATGACATGCCTAAATGTTCTTGCGATCATAAAGCCCCATGACATTGCCGTCTTAAGACACTTATCAGCTCCCTAATGGAGGGTGCCGCCCTTATCTTCCCCCTGGTTGCCCCTTCAAGGAGGGCACATCGGCCATACAAGACTAGCTCCTCCCATCCAGATTTTCCAACAACCAGTTGTTTTCGAAGCCTCTTGTCCTTTATGCCTATATGGCTTATAGTTACAAGACTGCACCTTAAGTGAGGTTTTCTTCAGGCCAAGTGCATCATAGCCAAGACTTACCAAGAATGGCAAGGGAGTTTCGTACGCCCTTGGCACCCTTGGATCAACTGTGTACCTCGGCGCCTTGGTCATACTTTGCACTTCTTGGAAAATATTCTCGGTCGTCCAACCAGGGTATAACCATATATAGTTGGAAATCCAATATCTCTCTCCCGGATAGGTTTTCTTTAACCCCAACATATGCATGACTCAGGATCCAGCAGCGGTATAACCTTACCCCTGAATCATGTCAAGAGATACCCCCTCCTATGACGTGCTATTAGGTCTTACATTTTCCTCTTGCAAAATTTTATTCGCGAACTAGGGTGCACGCCATAAAGGTTCGTCCCATTCTTTAATCTCTGCGAAATTTTATTCGCTTCTCGCGAGTATTGTAACTCTGATAGAATTTCATAACTTTGATCTTCTTTCTTTTTGTAAAATCTTGCGATTCTTTCAAGAAGAATATTCTGTTCAATTACATATTCTTCAAATAAATCATTCATAGAGTTCTCTAAAGTTCATCATTTTACCTCTCTACTTACTATTTTCTGATTTTGTTTTTCTGTTACGTTTTGATGTTGTTCCTTTTTCTGCGAGATGCTCGCCATCAGCTTTCATATCCTCTTTCCGCTCTATTGTATCAATCATTAACCTTTCACATCTCTGTTTTTGTTTGATTTTTTACTTCCAATCGCTGTTCTTCTCAGCTCTTTCCTCGCAAGACTTCATTTCAATTTCATAACATTTGTTGCTTTCTCCCCAATCTCCTTTAATAACTCCAACACCTTTAGGATGAGGAAATTTGATACACTGGTGATAAGTAGACGCTACACCCAATATCCCGTGTAACCATGGTCGTCTTATCAAAGCATTATAAGGTGATTCGATGTCCACAACACAGAATAAGATTTTCGAAGATATTCCTTTTAACGGTATCTGCATTTCAATTTCCTCCTTTGGTTTGTTAGTTGTTCCGTTAAATCCATAGATTTTATACGTTGATGGTATCAAATCTTCATCTCTTCCACCCATGGTTCTATAGGTATGATAGAATAAGATATCAACTGAACTCCGGTGTCTATTAAGACTCTGTTAATGGCCCAAGAGTCTTCAATTTTACCATTATTTTCTTCATCCTCTTCTTGTATTTGATTTGGGTTTATCTCTAGGCTTACTACCAACGGGTTATCATGATGCTCGCCAAACCCTGGTACATCTTGTGCACTGAAAGATATAGTTTGTTTTTGCCATTCTTCTAATGGTGAGGCTCTCGCAATATTCATTATCTCTCTTCCATCTGTATTTTTCGCGAAGACTCTGCTTAAAACATTATCATGGAAATCTTCTACAGTTCTGTATGAATGCACAATGGAGTTACAAAACAAATTCTTTGATTTAGCCCCCACTTCTATCACGAATGTTTCTTCTCCTTTTACAGCATTCACTCTGCGAGTTTCTGGTGCTGGAGGTAATTGATGAGGTTGTGGATGTCCTGCTAGAAAGTGATTTAACTTCCCCTGATCAATCATCCTCAAAATTATCCTCTTTACATTCCTACAATCATTTATTGAATGGCCATGAAAGTGATGGTAAGGACAAAATTCTTGACTTTGATTGCTTGGATGTGGTTCTTTTCCCATGTTCCATGGCGATGGTATATTCTCCATCACAATAATAGCTTCCCAAATTTTTTCTATACTAGCATTAAGAAGTGGCATCTTAATTTCTTCCCATATTATCTTTTGATTTCCTTGCCCTCTAAAGTTATTCTGCCTTTGTCCACCATAAGTTTCTTGCGGTTGATCAAGTCTTTGAATCTTATTATTTCCACCGCGATTGTAATAATTCTTCTCCCTTTCATATTTTTTTTGATCTCGACTTCCCATCGCTACTAATTTCTGCTGGTTATCAATCACCACTTTCTCTTGTTGTGGCTGCGAGGTGCTCGCCACATTATTTATCATTTTAGGGAGAAAACTTCCATTTGCCGCTAGAGAGCTGGTATTCGCGATTGGGTATGATTCCATCTCATTTTGTTTCTCCTCCAAAGCAATGTATTCTTCCTGTAGTTCTCGCAGCTCAGTCATAGTGATTGTATTCTTGACTCTGAAATTCTGAATGTACAGCAAATTAGTCGCGAACATTGCATTAATGAAGGATAAAATCAGGTATCTTTCATCTACTCTTCCATCCATATCGCTGCACATTGATTTCCACCTTATGGTTAAGTGCTTCAGACTCTCGCCAACTCTCTGTTTTAACCCAAACACATCTTCAATACCCGGCCGCGATGAATTGTTGCTAATATACGCTCCTAAAAATGTAGCTTGTAAATGATCAAAAAAAGTAATGGTATTTTTTGGTAATACCTCGAACCATTTCAATGCCTCGCCAGTTAAGCTAGATGCAAAATATATTTGCATAGCACAACATCATGATTCTCCCACTGTAGCATACATCTAACATAAGCTTTGACGTGTTGAACAGCACAAGTAGTTCCATCAAAAATGCTGGTTAATGCTGGTAAATTTCATTTTGGAGGTATCCCTCTTAATTGTACTTCTTGAGTAAATGAAGTTCCCGCAGCTTCTTCAATATCTTCATCAAGTTGCCTTCTACCTCCTTCTGTTCTATTGTTTATCATTCCTCTCATTTCTGCTAATTCTCTCAATATTTGCTCATTCTCAGCTGAGTTTTGTTCTATTGGCCTCTTTAACGTTGTTTCCCTTCTTCTGCGTTCTTGTCTTGCGAGATTTTGTGTATCTTCTTCTTCATCATCATCTCGTCTTTCTCTGCGATTTTCTCTTTCATTTTCCTCTTGATATCGTAACTGCCTATCTTCTTCTCTGCGGATTTCTTCATTTCTCCTCATTTCTCTTCGTTGTCTCTCTATTCTCCTCTGTATCCTATCATATTCCTATTGAATATTACCATTTTAGCGATCTTGCCTACGTCTTCGTTCTCGATTTTCATGATTATTTTGTCGCACTGCTTCTCGAAATTCATGTTCTTCTACTTCTGCCCTTAATCTTTCCCTCTCGCGGGCTAGACGTGCTTGTTCAGCGTAATGACTCTCAATTTCTTCTTCAATCATTATTTGATTTTCTCTCCCATGTAATATCCTCCTACCTTCTTCTGGATTTTCTTCTTCAATTTGGTTGTTTTTTCCCTATTGATTTCTATTGTCACGCGGATTATAGCGATCACCAATTATCTCTTCTTCTCTATTTTGCACTTCTCCTCGAGTATTTTCTCTAACATTTCTTATAGGGGAATTTTGACTTGGTTCTTCTCTGAATGATCTTGAATTTGATCTAACAGTACTTCTTGATCTCCTTCTTTGTAACCTCAAATTCTCCATTCTTATCTCATGATTTTGTCTTGTTAAATTCGCACGCTCTTCTGCCTCTAATCTTCTTTCTTCCTGTATTCTTTGTCTCAAATCATCTACTATTTCACGTCCTTCATGAATTAATCCTCCAACCATTTCTTGATTCCTTTCTCCTTCTTCTTCATTTCTCAATTGCCGATTTTCTGCTTCTTCTATCGAATCCGACCTCCAAGTATGCACACTCACTCTATCATAATCCAAATAACTATCTTGTGTTTTTGTTTGTTGATTCGGTTATTGAATTGAACTTTCTGCTTCATTTCTTATTATATTTCTTCCTGATCTTATCCTTAAAGATTCTTCCAATTCACATGTTCCCTCACCTGCAAGTCTTTTACTTCTCCTCACAGTTGTTGGTGGTTCTGATGTATTTCTTCTTCTTCTAGCCATTTCTTCAACCCTAACAATTTATTCAAATCTTCAATTTGTAATTAAATATTTCTTAGCTTGATCCTCCCTGTTTCTGGGCGCCAAAATGTAGTTGCAGGAATTCCCACACTACACCCTTGTTAAGATTCTATAGAAATCTATTGGAAATCAATTAAACTCCAAAGATTTAAACGACACTTTACTATTCAAATCTCAGAAATGTTTACAAAATTGGAAGAAATCAAGATTACAAGTACTCTCTTGAAGTTTTTCTCTCCTCACGACTCTTTCAACTCTTAAAAATACATCATCCTTTTCTGGATCTATCGAGCCCTTTATATAGGGATTTACATAATGGATGACAGCTAAGTTTTCCTCCTATTTCGGATCTATTCTGCGATCTCATCGCGATTGCTACAATATTCTCTATCGCAAGAATGATGACCATCGCAGGATCAACATATTCTTCTTTTATTTCTTCCATCGTCAGTTTCTCTTTGGGTATTCTGTGATGCTCGTGAAACGTTGTTAAAGAATTGGCAGTGACGCTCGCAGAAACGTTGTTAATATCGCAGGAATAACGTTGTAGCGATATTCTGGTCCTACATTAATAATGCTGGAAATTCACAGGGTATATGGGATTGTTGCTACATTCTCCAACCTGGATGAATTTCGTATTTTATTCACAGAATGGGATTGTTGCCACATGCTCCATCCTAAGTGAATTAATAAAGTGAAGGAGTATACATCACTCATTAATGGCTTTATCTTTTACAAGATGTTAGCGCACAATTTTTTGGCTTTTAAATCTTAGCCTTAAATGAAAATCCACCATCAACACAAGGTAACATTGATTGCAACCCTGATTTGAAGACTATATAAGGGAGAACTCTAGCAACTGGGAAACCTAATCCCCACACCATCTGTGTGATACTAGTTGCGACTAGAGTCGATTCTCCTTTAACTTAGGTTTTTCCTAAAACCATTATAGGTTAACGTCTTAACGAATTCATTGGGATTGTGAATCCATACCCAACTATTTTCTTTGTAGTTGCTTGTTCTGATCTTGCTTTATTCTATCGTATTGAGTACTATCTTCTCTAACAATTGCTCGAGATTGAATCTCCGATAGGCAAGATAAAAAGTAGTCACAAACATCTTCATCTCATCGTTTGTGATTCCACAATATCTTGTTTCGCTAACATACAATTAAGATTATTGTGAGGTGATTGATATTACTAGGTTGTTCTATGGGAATATAAGTCCGGTGTATCAATTGGTTCCTATTCACCTTGATTTATCAAAAGACGAAAAAAAAAACTCATAGGTATTTCTATGGGAGACAGATTTATCTATTCAATAGACATTTCTGTGTAAGACAGATTTATTTATCAAATCTGCGACTTTGGGTCATAGCAAATCTTAGTTGTGGGTGAGATCAGCTAAGGGAATCAAGTGCGTAGAGTCCTGCTGGGACTTAGAGGCGTAAGGAACACGAATGTACCTCGATCAGTGTGAGATTGGTTAGGGCCCAAGTACATTCCAGTCTGAAGTTAACTTGCTATAGGCTAGTGTCTGTAGCGGCTTAATACAATGTGGTGTTCAAATATGGACTAGGTCCCGCGGGTTTTATGCATTTGCGGTTCCTCGTTAACAAAATTTCTGGTGTCTTTGTTATTTCTTTTCCGCATTATATTTGTTTATTTAATTGAAATATCATAGGTTGTGCGTAGTTCAATCATTTAGATAATCCAACCTTTGGTTGTTGATATAAATTGATTGACACTTGAACATTGGTCTTTGGTACCGTTCAAGTTGTTTCTCATAATAATCAGGGTCACGGATTTTATCTGTTTGATTTGCTGATTACATTGAGAAACATAGATAAAACCCTTGGATATATTTCCATTGATTGAGTCTGATTGTCTAGTTGATTCTCTTGGAATTATATTGGAGTTTATCCATACAGATTTCCTAAACGAAATATTGGGTGTGGTTGTTAGACCCCCGCTTTTTCACTTTCTACACCAGAATATCAGGTATAACCTGGAAGTTATCGATCCTCAAAAAAAGGAGGAGTCAGTTATTAAGAAGACCCGGTATAACTTGGAAATTACCGATCCTCAGAAAAATAAGGACTTAGTTAAAGACCAGGTACACATTCAAAACCTGGAAGTTATAAGTCCCAAGAAAAATGGGGAAACAGATCTTAGAAAAAAGGAAATTGGTTTTGACCAGGATGAACCTGGAGTGCATTTTGTCCAGATACATAGTCAAAATGTATCTAGACAAAAACTGGACTGGATACAATTCCTCCACAACCTATAAATAGAATTGGAATTTCAACCAAAGAGGTACACATTTATAATCCTTCCTTCTCCATAAAAAACTGCTTAGATCTCTTACTCATTGATGCATTAGGGGGTCTTTGCAAGATCAGAACAAGCAACTACAAAAAAAAAATAGTTGGGTCTGGATTCACAATCCCAATGAAGTCTTTAAGTTGTTAACCTATAATGGTTTTAGGAAAAACCTAGGTTAAAGGGGAATCGACTCTAGTCGCAACTAGTATTCTATCGTATTGAGTACTATCTTCTCTAACAATTGCTCGAGATTTAATCTCCGATAGGCAAGATAAAAAGTAGTCACAAACATCTTCGTCTCATCGTTTGTGATTCCACAATATCTTGTTTCGCTAACATACAATTAAGATTATTGTGAGGTGATTGATATTACTAGGTTTTTATATGGGAATATAAGTCCGGTGTATCAATTGGTTCCTATTCACCTTGATTTATCAAAAGACGAAAAAAAAAACTCATAGGTATTTCTATGGGAGACAGATTTATCTATTCAATAGATAATTCTGTGTAAGACAGATTTGTTTATCAAGTCTGCGACTTTGGGTCATAGCAACTCTTAGTTGTGGGTGAGATCAGCTAAGGGAATCAAGTGCGTAGAGTCCTGCTGGGACTCAGAGGCGTAAGGAACACGACTGTACCTCGATCAGTGTGAGATTGGTTAGGGCCCAAGTACATTCCAGTCTGAAGTTAACTTGCTATAGGCTAGTGTCTGTAGAGGCTTAATACAATGTGGTGTTCAAATATGGACTAGGTCCCATGGTTTTATGCATTTGCGGTTCCTCGTTAACAAAATTTCTGGTGTCTTTGTTATTTCTTTTCCGCATTATATTTGTTTATTTAATTGAAATATCATAGGTTGTGCGTAGTTCAATCATTTAGATAATCCAACCTTTGGTTGTTGATATAAATTGATTGACACTTGAACATTGGTCTTTGGTACCGTTCAAGTTGTTTCTCATAATAATCAGGGTCACGGATTTTATCTGTTTGATTTGCTGATTACATTGAGAAACATAGATAAAACCCTTGGATATATTTCCATTGATTGAGTCTGATTGTCTAGTTGATTCTCTTGGAATTATATTGGAGTTTATCCATACAGATTTCCTAAACGAAATATTGGGTGTGGTTGTTAGACCCCCGCGTTTTCACTTTCTACACTAGAATATCAGGTATAACCTGGAAGTTATCGATCCTCAAAAAAAGGAGGAGTCAGTTATTAAGAAGACCCGGTATAACTTGGAAATTACCGATCCTCAGAAAAATAAGGACTTAGTTAAAGACCAGGTACACATTCAAAACCTGGAAGTTATAAGTCCCAAGAAAAATGGGGAAACAGATCTTAGAAAAAAGGAAATTGGTTTTGACCAGGATGAACCTGGAGTGCATTTTGTCCAGATACATAGTCAAAATGTATCTAGACAAAAACTGGACTGGATACAATTCCTCCACAACCTATAAATAGAATTGGAATTTCAACCAAAGAGGTACACATTTCTAATCCTTCCTTCTCCATAAAAAACTGCTTAGATCTCTTACTCATTGAGGCATTAGGGGGTCTTTGCAAGATCAGAACAAGCAACTACAAAGAAAATAGTTGGGTCTGGATTCACAATCCCAATGAAGTATTTAAGTTGTTAACCTATAATGGTTTTAGGAAAAACCTAGGTTAAAGGGGAATCGACTCTAGTCGCAACTAGTATTTTATCGTATTGAGTACTATCTTCTCTAACAATTGCTCGAGATTTAATCTCCGATAGGCAAGATAAAAAGTAGTCACAAACATCTTCGTCTCATTGTTTGTGATTCCACAATATCTTGTTTCGCTAACATACAATTAAGATTATTGTGAGGTGATTGATATTACTAGGTTGTTCTATGGGAATATAAGTCCGGTGTATCAATTGGTTCCTATTCACCTTGATTTATCAAAAGACGAAAAAAAAAACTCATAGGTATTTCTATGGGAGACAGATTTATCTATTCAATAGATAATTCTGTGTAAGACAGATTTGTTTATCAAGTCTGCGACTTTGGGTCATATCAACTCTTAGTTGTGGGTGAGATCAGCTAAGGGAATCAAGTGCGTAGAGTCCTGCTGGGATTCAGAGGCGTAAGGAATACGACTGTACCTCGATCAGTGTGAGATTGGTTAGGGCCCAAGTACATTCCAGTCTGAAGTTAACTTGCTATAGGCTAGTGTCTGTAGCGGCTTAATACAATGTGGTGTTCAAATATGGACTAGGTACCGGGGGTTTTATGCATTTGCGGTTTCCTCGTTAACAAAATCTCTAGTGTCTTTGTTATTTATTTTCCGCATTATATTTGTTTATTTAATTGAAATATCATAGGTTGTGCGTAGTTCAATCATTTAGATAATCCAACCTTTGGTTGTTGATATAAATTGATTGACACTTGAACATTGGTATTTGGTACCGTTCAAGTTGTTTCTCATAATAATCAGGGTCACAGATTTTATCTGTTTGATTTGCTGATTACATTGAGAAACATTGATAAAACTCTTGGATATATTTCCATTGATTGAGTCTGACTCTCTAGTTGATTCTCTTGGAATTATATTGGAGTTTACCCATAAAGATTTCCTAAACGAAATATTGGGTGTGGTTGTTAGACCCCCGCGTTTTCACTTTCTACACCAGAATATCAGGTATAACCTGGAAGTTATCGATCCTCAAAAAAAGGAGGAGTCAGTTATTAAGAAGACCTGGTATAACTTGGAAATTACCGATCCTCAGAAAAATAAGGACTCAGTTAAAGACCAGGTACACATTCAAAACCTGGAAGTTATAAGTCCCAAGAAAAATGGGGAAACAGATCCTAGAAAAAAGGAAATTGGTTTTGACCAGGATGAACCTGGAGTGCATTTTGTCCAGATACATAGTCAAAATGTATCTAGACAAAAACTGGACTGGATACAATTCCTCCACAACCTATAAATAGAATTGGAATTTCAACCAAAGAGGTACACATTTCTAATCCTTCCTTCTCCATAAAAAACTGCTTAGATCTCTTATTCATTGAGGCATTAGGGGGTCTTTGCAGGTACCCCTCCCTTCTTCTTCATTCATCAACAATTCTAAGACAACCAAAGTCATTGGAAAGCTGGGATGAAATCTCTTCACCATCAAAGAACACATATCGAGAAATATTGTGAATCATTTGATGGTCTACAATTCATTCATCAGGTATAAATATTAATTCATCCAACGGTTAAGATTATATCTTTCAATACAAATCTCGAGGAATGTTGTAGGAACATTTTTGCTACAACATCTTTTGGAGCTCACCGTGTGGCAGAGAAAGAATCATCAAAAACAAATCAAGATCCAGAGATACATCACAAGCATGTCGGAGTGATTTAACATTTATACAGATGCAAGAGTACGAAGAATTCGGAACAATGTGGATCACCCACTCTGAGAAGAAGTTGAAACATCACCAACAACGACGATATCATGACGTCCTTCTGCAAGAACTTATACCTACAGGATAAGTAATAGAAATTGTGGGGTACATATTGCAACCCATCTTTTAAGTGAAGGTGCTAATCTGAACGAAATAGATTTAGATCAGCATCAAAAGAACATGTTAAAATCGCGTACAAACTCCCTTGACAATAGAGGCTTTCATTTAGCCTCGTGTATTGTGCAAGTAGAGAGGACCAGAGTAACACACGGAGATCTGGGTTAGCTTGAAATATTGAAACAGTTAGAGAAGGAAAATATTCAAACAGACTACTGGAGATCTTAGGGGATAAGAGACTGCAAATGGGTAGTACCTAATACTCTGAAAGTATCGTTCCACGTCGGCATTCACGACTTTCACATACGGGTTGGAGGGAACAACATATGTGGAGTGGTCACGATAGGATATACAGATCGTATGAAAAGAAATATATTGAAGCAGATAATGTCACAAGGGAAGATCGACGACCAAATGACTGCTACGAAAGCCATCGCACCATCGAGGAATCAAAATGACAATCAAGACCTACCCAACGGCAAAACAACAGGAAAGAACTGGAGGAATAACTCGGCGACTAGAAGCGAAATGAGTACCTCGAAGAACGAAAGAAGAAGGAGTATTACGTCGAAAACCAATGCTCAAACAAGCAAAAACTTGCAAAATAAAAAGCAACACAAAAAAAAAAAATTGTTGTTCCTCCGTGTCGCCTGCAAATAGTAGCCAATCACGGAAGGCTTACATGGGAATAATCTTCGATGTATTCCGCCACGTATACAATCTTGTTGTTACGTATAAAAAAAACACGCATGTATCACACATGTGTGAGGATGGCGGTTGTCAATAACGACACGCCTAGCGACATGAACATCAACTATCGGCGCTAGTTGCAATACGATAAACATATTCATGCTCTCTTAACCTAGCATCGCAAATATTCATCGCTCAAGTTGTATACTCGTACGAAATCAGTGAAAAGCATCACCAACATATCACTAGGACAATTTTCCCATTACTTGGTTGCCCATAACCGAGATTTCATAGATGCACCCTTGGTCAATCAATCAAACTCAAGACTTCCCCAACGATGCAACTCACGAACCCACCATTTCTCGTTGATCCAACTAGTGATCCATCTCGCAATCCATTTGTTCATTTGGATAGTTCCAAGTTCAAACTTGCACGAGATTAAAAAAGTTTGACTTACACACCATTGTAAATTTTACTCACAATAGTCGAACAACTGGGGCGTCTGGGGAACCAATGTACTGTATGGGATGTCGTAGGCTCAAAAAATTAATAAATATATTTCCCACTAATTAACTGGTAATATAGCGGTAGTAAGAGATCGTTCCCACATAGAGCTGTGTAATTGATAGGTAATTTGAATTAGCAAAATAAAGTAAATAACAAAGGGGGGTTTTGGTTGTAAAATAAATAGAAAGACAATAAGAAGAAAGGGATGATTAAGGAATCGTTTGCCGTTACCAAGCGTTAACAGGATTAGAATACTTATCTATTGTTCGTAATAACCATTCATCCGCAACCGTAGAATAACAACTAGATTAGTGTTATCCCAAAACTCCTTCAATCACTGGATATGGAAGTTCTCGCCTACCAAATTTTATCCAACGAACCACCAAGTAGTAGATCACTCAAGGTGTAATCCAATCTAACGCCTTAGGCTTTGTGAATTTAGGTTGATCCCAGTAGTTAAACTCTTAGATCAAGGTTTGCTTGTTGGTGTTGTCTTCACATACGATTGCTCCACAGAATCCCTCTGCAAGGTCTCGTGATTTCTACTTATGTAGAGAGTTAATCAATGATTACTTATCTCATAACTTCCACTAGCAATAGAACAATCAATATACTGATCTAGTAGGCCTCCCAAATCAATATAATAATCACTCATAAACCCTAGATATGGTAAAGACAAACGATGATAATAAAAACTCTCAATAGATTTGTATTATTAATGAAGCTTCACGCTTAGAACATTGAATTCATCCTTAATCAACAAAGGATTTAGTTTCTCATGATTATACAATTATCCGGTTTCCCCCTAAAGGGGTAAACCCTAAAATATTAATGAAGAACAAAAGTATAATATGAGATATATCGATTCTATGACCTAATACCTTTTTATAGGTTTACATTGCTTGGTCTCCAAGTATTTTTAGGTTTAGGAACCCGACCCGAAATAACGAAATAACGTTCCCAAACGTGCCCTTAGGCTTTCCAAGGTGTGAATACACGTTTCCCATTTGCTAAGTTCGCAAACCCAGTCCGCAAACTTCAAATTCCAGAAGATATTTTTGGAAATACATCTGCGAACCCCGTCCGCAAACCCAGTTCGCGGACTGCACTATCTTCGGTTTTCAATAAAAACTATTTTTTCCACAACTTCTTCATCCGAATTCGTAATGACCTCACTCTTTTTGCATTTTTTTATATTTCAATTCTCTTAAATATGATGATGAGAAATCCTTTATTTTAATGAGTTAAGATAGGTCTTTGGCCCTTCTCTTGATTTTGAGCGTTTTGCTCCTTTTCGTCGCTTTTCTTTCACTTCTCTTGGACTTGGGAACTTGGATACTTGGAATACTTCTCTTCCTAACTCTTTTCAGCACTTTATAGATCCTTTGTGGATGATTCACTTAATAGAGGAAAATAAGAGTAATAATACGAAAATATGCAAGAATAATAGCTAAAACAAGTATGGAATGGACACTAAAATCATATGAATTATGCACTTATCATGTACCTGGTAGATAAGCTAGTAGGAGGGAAGTTATATTAATCGAGCAACAGATAAATGAAGCCCAAAACTTGGAACTCCACCAACTTGGATCAATAGTTGATAATTGACTTCGGGATGCATATTTCCGATGTTGGACCCATTCGCGCCTCATAAGGTAAGCCTAAACGATTGCTTAATTTTCTTATATTATTCACATTTCCTAGTCATACAACAAATGCACAATTCACATACAAATGCACAATTCATAAACAAATGCATGATACATACACTTTGATACTAGCCAGAGTCGTTTAGCAATAACACTCGCATAACTAATATCGGACGCAAACTTAAGGCATACTATCCAGAAAATTTAAACAATATCTCTCGCATAGCTAGTACCTATCATAAATTGGCTTTGATTAAAGGAAATATTTCAAAAAATATTCCTTGCACGGTTTTAATCAATACTTGCGCAAATTTGCGAGAAATCTAAACCGGTTTAGCACAGGCTCAAGAATAGCAAGGACCTTATTCCATTGGCAATGGAACCCCATATCAGGGCAGTGAGAACCAAATCAACTTGGCTTTGAATAGAGGAAATATTTCAAAAAATATTCCTTGCACGGTCTTAGTTAATACTTGCGCAAATTTTTGAGCAAGCTAAACCTAAACCGGTTAGCGCAGCTCAAGAATATCAATGACCTTGTTTCATGGGAAATGGAAATCCATTTTTAGGGCAATGGGAGTTCACTATACGAGGAAAAGAAGTATATTTTTTAATAAAGTTTTGTTGGCTGTTCTGGAGCGAGATCTAAAGAGAAAAATAATAAAGAATATAAAATTGCATATATAAGCTTTATCGGAGTTGGAACGAACAAAAATTATTTTGCGAAGAAGCTTTTATGGAGAAAATTATAAAAAATTACACAAGGAAGCTTTGTTGGAGAATCAGTTAAAGCAGAAAAAAAGATGCATGGAGAAATTTTGGTAGAGCAGGAGCGAAAGGAGATAAAAAATAAAATCGATTTGCGAACTATCTTTGATGGAGTTAAAATTATTACATGCATGAAGAAGCTTTCTTGGAGTTAGACGAAAAAAAGGTAAAAAATCATTTGCAAAAACAAGCATACTTGGAGCTGGAGCAAAAAGAGGAAAAATAAAATAAAAAATATTTGCATGAAAAGGCTTTGTTGGACATGGAGGAAAGGAGCGAGGTGAATTTTTTTCCGCAAGGACGGACGGTGTAAAAAAAAATAGAAGGAGGAAAAAAAACTATCAATACATATGGAAGAAATAACTAGAAAGTCTTTATTGACAAAACTATAAATGTACTTCAATTGCTGACAAACAAGCTTGAGATAGCAACGCTTGCGGGTTCGACCGAGCAGTTCTCTAACAATCTCCTCCTTTGTCAATTTTAGTGAAAAAACTATCAATACATATGGAATACAAAATAAATAAACTTTGTAGCTTCTCATCAAAATACTTGATCTCCTTGGTTCTTCAAGATTACTCGAAATCTTCGTCACTTCCAAGTACTCCAATGGTTCTAAAGATGTTCAGTTCAGCATCATCGTTGTTGAATATCCGTAGCCATAACAATGTGAAAACAATAGCTCTCAATCATTGTTATACAATGTCATAGTATTATTACACAGCATCAAAGTTCAATTGTATCACAACTTTGACAACAATACTATGCTGATATGTATCACTTCCCCTTAGTTAATACTTCATCTCACATGAAAACCACTCCCCCTTACATAATGATCTGAAAAACCATATGTATTTGTAGTGTGAAATACACATTAATTATCCCCCATTTTGTCAATAAAATTGGCAAACGTACGAAAATTAGTGGGATCCTAATGAAATTTCCATAGAGATACTGCATGACCAAAAGAAAAGCACATATCAAATTTTTAGATGCAATCATATAGCCGAAACTAAATGCATTCATCAAGGAGTTTATAAAGATACAAGATAACCCCTATAATATTCCACAGCTGCACTCCTCACAAAGATTTGGAAATTAAGCACAAGTTCAAAAAAGAACTCTCCCCCATTAAATGTCATTCCCGAAAGAACAACAAGAGCGACCTTACTTTCACAAGAAAAGAAGGATTTCTTTGG
The DNA here is from genome assembly GCA_023529315.1 of Papaver bracteatum. Lineage (NCBI taxonomy): Eukaryota > Viridiplantae > Streptophyta > Magnoliopsida > Ranunculales > Papaveraceae > Papaver > Papaver bracteatum. The sequence goes on from JAJJWX010000650.1 coordinate 1,502,700, forward strand.
ACATTAACAAATCACATAAGAATGTGAATTTGTATCCAAAAATCTCAATTAAATTAACCACAAGAGAACCCATGATTAATTTAATCGTAAATGCTCACATAAGAAACTTATGGAGCCACATGGTATTTTACATAAAATATGGATAAGGGAAGATCAATACTGCAGAATAAATAAGTATAATAGACATAATCTTTGTACACAAAAGTTCATTATATCTTCCATCAATATTTGCATAATGACATAATAGGCTTAACTTTTGTTTGTCAAAATCTCATTCAATCTTTTATCAATACTTGCATACCGACATGTGAAAGACTTAAATTTTGACCAAGTATGGGACAATCAAGGTTCACGGACGTAAATAACATATCCCATAACAATTTTCAATATATGAAACCATAAATATTAATACTGCAAAATCATTTTCCAAATAAACTTTAGAATTTAAATAACTAAATCTAAAAACATTGCAAAATGAAAATCGTTGGAACTAGATATGTGTACTCACAATAATGGCTATTCCAAACCCAAGTTATCCTTCTTAAAACACAAGAATAAATTCTCATAGGAAGTTTCCTAGACAAAAGAAATCGGCAAGTTCTAAAACCAAAAACCGATAAAGTACGGAAAACTAATCATCATCTTCATCATCGGAGACCATAAGAGTGGCTTGAACCTTATCCATGTCATCCTTGATTTCTGGAAACTTGGAAGCAATCACAAGTTATTGTTCTTGCACACACCTTACCTTGGCATTAATCTTGCAAACACCTTTGAGAATTTGATGAAGAAGATTCGTAGAGGAATCACATAAGCCATCAAGGGTGTCACATTTTTGTCTCTTGCAAGCATTCACCTTCATACGTTTGTGTAGTTGCAGGTTTTCCCACAACACACCCCTTATCATATTTTTATGTTAATTTCTAGTTCTACATATGGAAATGGTAGTAAAATTGCTAAAATTATAAACGGACACCAAGATTTTTTACATGGTTCGATCAATTTGATCTACATCCATGATTCTTCACTATGATTGTTAAAATTTACATTTGGTTTTACATAGACAATCTCCATTAATGGAGTTCTAAATCTAGTTTTGGGGATGAAGATGGTAAAGAAAAATACATTTTCTCTCTCTAAAAATCTCTCTGCAAAATATCTCTCTCTCTCTCCTAAAATTGTCTCTCTCCTCAAGACTCTCTCGACTCTAAAAAAAAATACATCCCCCTTTCTTGAATCTATTGGATCTCTATTTATAGGAAATTACATAATGGGTGACAGTTAAGATGTCCTCTAATTTCGGATATCTCTTGCGATATTATCGCAGTAGCTATATTATTTCTTCTCGCAAGCATCGTAACCATCGCCAGTCAATCATGTTCTTTTTGTGTTTCTTCAATAGTCAACTATTATGTCATTATTTTGCGACACTCACAAAGTGTTGTTGGAGAACTCGCTGTGACGCTCGCAGAAATGTTGTTAATCTCGCCAGAATATTGATGTGGCGATATTCTGGTACTACATCTTGCCTATTTTTTCTTGAATATTGCTTGAAAAGTAATCTTTAAGAAAAAATCTGTTGTTGTAGTAGTCTTTGATTTTTGTTGATGAAGGAACGAGCGAAAGAATACTAGACTTGAAAAGTACGTACTTGCCTCTATTCTTTTGTGAAGTTCCATATCTTTGCTAAGTGAATAAGAAGTATTAACTCTTGAAGTATGCGAAGTATGAAGTATCCTTGAAGAAATATAAGAAGTACTCAATCCTCAAAATATAAAGAAGTATCCGTCCTTTAATGAAAATCACAAGTATTGCCTCTGTTCACGTGAAATTATTACTTCATTTTTGGTGAAAACCCCTGTCCATTTTGGAAATGATTCTTGCCAAGAAGATAAAGAACATAAAATGTTTTCTTGGTAATCCATAGTTGCCTCTGTTCTTTATCTATGAAGGAATAATCCCTGATAAAATGTTAAATGAACGAATTGCCTCTGCCTCTTTCAATAAAATAATCATATTCTGCGAAATAATCAAATTTCCTGCGAAATGCTGAATGAGTTTGCAAGTTTCTGAATGTTTCTGCGAAATTCTAAAATAGTGACGTGAATAGTGTTGCGATGAATAGTGCCGCAATGAATAGTGCTGCGAGCTTGTAGATAATCTTCTTGTGAGACTCTGAATAATACTTCTGAGAAATTCTGAATAGTATTTCTGAGAGATTCTAAATAGTATTTGCTATCTCTCTTGCGATGAACAAATCTTTCCTGCATTCTTAAAAGAAAATAGTTAAGTTTGAAATTATTCTATTGGTCTTATTTTGCCTTCCTAGTTAAAGGTCTTATTTTGCTAATTTTTGCTTCTGCGACAAAATCGCAGGACGTCTTTACATTTGCATGTATTGACCCATTGATCTTTCCTTATCCATATTTTGTATATTTCTCTGCGACAATATGACAAAACTCAGATCCCTTGCAAGTACTAAGCTTCATGACGTTGCCGTCTTGCGATGAAATCGCAGGACGTCTTTACACTTTCATGTAAAAACCCATTGATCTCATCTTAACTTTTTCTCTTATGGATTGTTGCCTCTGTATAATTTACGTCACGCGACAATATGACATGCCTAAATGTTCTTGTGATCATAAAGCCCCATGACATTGCCGTCTTAAGACACTTATCAGCTCCCTAATGGAGGGTGCCGCCCTTATCTCCCCCCTGGTTGCCCCTTCAAGGAGGGAACATCGGCCATACAATACTAGCTCCTCCCATCCATATTTGCCAACAACCAGTTGTTTTCGCAACCTCTTGTCCTTTATGCCTATATGGCTTATAGGCGAAGTGCATCATAGCCAAGACTTACCGAAAATGGCCAGGGTAGTTTCATACGCCCCGGGCACTCTTGGCTCAACCGTGTACCTCGGCGCCTTGTTCATACTCTGCACTTCTTAGAAGTGATTCTCAGTCGTCCAACCAGTGTATAAACTTATATAGTTGGAAATCCAAGATCTCTCTCCCGGATAGGTTTTCTTTAACCCCAACATCTGCATAACTCAGGTTCCAGCAACGGTATAACCTTATCCCTGAGTCATGTCAAGAGATACCCCCTTATATGACGCGCTATTAGGTCTTACATTTGCCTCTTACGAAATTTTATTCGCGAACTAGGGTGCACGCCATAAAGGTTTGTCCCATTCTATTAAGCTTTGCGAAATTTTATTCGCATTTCTCGCGATATTCTCGCGTTTCTTCATTCTTTCATTTCTATCATTTCTTCTTTCATTCTCATAACATCATATTGGAAGTAAATATTCTTTAAAAAAAATTGAAATCTTAGAAATCTTCTTTGAAATTTTGCGATTGTATCGCATTGTTAAATCAAAAATCTTTTTCTATAAAAGAAATATTCTAAAGAAAGTTGTGAAATCTTGCGATTGTATCGCTCTTTGTAAATCTTAAAATTTTGTAATTTTTGAAAATTTTGAAAATTTTGCTATAATTTCATTTTCTGTAATCTTGGAAATCTTTGAAAATTTTGGAGATTTGTAAATTTTTTGCGATGATTTCCTTTTTTATAATCTTTTGAAATCTTTAAAATATTGCGATTGTACCGCTTTTTGGTAGGTTAAATTAAAAATCTTTGAAATTTTAGAAATCTTGCGATCATATCGCTTTTGGTAAATTAAATCATATTTTTTGAAATCTTTTGAAATAATAAAAATCTTAGAAATGTTCTTTGAAATATTGCGATAGTATCGCTTTTTGCAAAATAAATCAAAATAAATCTTTTATTTTCTGTAAATTAAAATATTCAAAGAAAATGGTACTTAGCTTTCATGCGATTTTCTGTGGCTGCCATCTCTCGTGAAGTATTTTTGTTGCTTGTGAGTTGAGAAGAATTGAGAAATGAACTCTTGATCTGCCTCTTGCATACTCATCGCACCATACCAATTGTTCTAACTCTTCTCTTGCGAAATTAACTCGCGAAATAATCATCAACTTTCTTCTTTGCGAGAAGACCTTGCGAAGTAATTATCGGCTATTTTTGTTGGATGTCTTGCTCACATCTTCTTTATTGCCTCATATATTTTATGAAAATTGCATGCTATGAAAATTCTTGTGAAATGTCTCTCCTCTCAAAGTGAAGTAGATCCTTATTATCTGCGATATTCCCTTGCTCGCTAAAGAAATGACTTCTTTATATTGTATTTTACTATCTCGTCTTTTACTATCTTTCCTTCTTACGATATTAATTTGACAACTACACCTCTTTTCTTCGTTATTGCTTTTGCTGATGGCAAATATTTATATTTAATTTATTTCTCTTTGCTTAGGCTATTGGCTTCCCAAGCATCAAAGCTTTTCGAAATTGGTGATCTCCTTGTTGTCCAGCGTCAGCTATTCTTTTCTCCAACTATCATTTTTCTCCTCGTTTATGCCTTGCTTGACTCATCTTTCCGTCCCTGAGAAATGTTGTCTGCGAGCATCATCCATTTTACTAGGCCACTGTTGTAGCTCCCCCTAAGCTAGCAGCTGACTAAACCAAGAAATTTAACTAATAAAGAGGCACTAACGAATCTAAATTAAACACTTAAACTTTCAATTAAGAACTTTGCTACAAAAACTTAACCCAAAGCTAACCCCGCTCAGAAATATATATACAAGAACTCCTCTCCAATGATACATATAAAATAATCATTTGGTTTACAAATAGAATTTACAAAAAAATAAACATATCAAAATATAAACAAATAACGAAGTTAACTTCTCTAAGCTTTCGCTGCGCAGTTCTGCTCTGTCACTGAAACTGAAATGGGGAATAATTAACATTTAACTTCTAAGTAATCATATGCAGATTTGGAAAACATTACATGTTTTCCCAAACATTAGAAGACAACAAAATCACTGAAATAAACAATCATGTATATGGACCTAAACTCCTCCTTTAGTTTTTGCGGTGACATTTACACACCTTCCAATTTCTGTTAGTCTGTGGGTGAAATATAGACCCGTAATATTGATGCCAATTCCACACCGATTATTAATATTGCGGTGTATCGCCCTAGCCATAAGAATATGAAGGAGCAGTATCCAATATACCACATATGGAAATTCTCATTTCCAAAAGACAATCATAATGATAAACAAAGCATGGAATATGCGAATAGACAATGCAATTAAGAAATAGACAATGCATGAGTTTATAAAACAAAGACTTTCGTAAAAGAAATAACAATGATTACAAAACTGTTAAATGCATTCCCACCTCTTTTGATGACAAGCCTCGCCTACCTCGAGATTTACAATCCACTGGATCATCTTTTGAATCGATCGTTGTTAATAAAGACGATCGTTGTTAATAAATACTAACTATTAATCACACAAGCACTCTAAAGATTATCCAAAAGGCTCATACAAAGCTCATAACATAATTTCATACAAGTCTCCAGTTATAGGCTAAGTGAAATATAACCTAGTAAAATGTAATTTGGTATAAAACAATATCTACTTATCAAAATAGGGTCACATTGGGTATCAACGGAAAGCCCTCGAAAAACCCTACAACTTTGCAGAAGGAACATAAAGCTAATTTGGAACATAAATGGTCCAAAACATCAAAATAAGGTTTCTTCCCTAAGCCCAAGCCCATTGGGCCTGACCCGTGACAACCCGCTAACCCGGCCCATTAACCATAACCTGACCCATCGGGTCGACCCGTAAACCCGGACCATGACCCGTTTGGTCTGACTCACTGGGTTGCTTTAACTCGGTTGACTAGGTGAGTTGACTCACTATAACTCACTTCATCTTCAACCTCTAGCACTTGTAAACAGCACGAGGGTCTAACTTTGGAGGTCTCTCAGTTATTCATTTCTTATCCAAATTAAGTATTTGTTGTCTCTAACAAAATATAGCATCTTCTACTACAACTTTATAGTTTTAAAGCAGAGCTAAATCTGTTTCTATCATACCTGAAATCGTCCATGAACATGGCTACTCACCGAATTAATAAGTATTTTCCAGATTTCATAATAATCACTAAAATCAACATAACTCACTCAAATCAACTCCAAAATGAACAAACTAAGTTCCTATGGATAGGTAATTCAATATAATACAATTAAAAGTATAAACCATGATCAAATCGACCTATAGGATGTCTAGAAAACAGAAATAAGTGAAAACAATAATTACATGGAATCATGATTAACATATGAAGAACTTGTTTGATTCTATACTATTCTTGTATCTAAAACATACCCAATCCATCAATTACATATAAGAATTGATTAGAAGGATTACCTGATTGTTCTACATCATCTTCATGATATTCATCATATACATCATCTCTAAATCAACAACACCATCAAATTAGAACTCTCATTCATCCTTCTTTTTTCTTTCTTTCTATCTTTCTTTCCTCACACCCTTTGAACGATTTCCTTTTCTTTTAGTTTTGTATTTCATCTCAATCCATTACTAGCTCTCTGTTGTTGTTTTATAACAACACCACCACCTTCATTACTCGGTCACACGTGAAGAAGAGATATGCATGGAAATTTAACTTTAAATTCAATTACACCCCCTTTACACCGATCACTATCTCCAATCCTAAAACTCAGCTAAGGGCTAACTCTTTTCTAAACATAGGACCAGTCAACATAGAGGTCCGGTCAAAGGTTAAACAGTCAATGATCATCGGTCAAAGGTAAAGTCAACTCATATTGACTTTTGTCAAACTTCGACATTCAAATTTCCGAGTGTGATATCTTCTTCGTCCGATATCCGATTTACGCGCTTAAGTAGTCCACTTTGCGTAACTTTTTGAGATATATTCGATGGTATTAATTTCGTATCTATATCGTTGTCATATTAATTCCTATTAATAAACCTTTGTGTTAAACTAATCGAGTTATTATCGGCTAAATTGTCACTTGATCATCTCTTGACCGGTCTAACAGCGTTGACGAGCTTCAAGGTCACTACATTCTCCCCACCTTTAAATATTTTCATCCTCGAAAATCGAACTGCCTTCTAGTCTTGGAAACTCCCCACCTTTTAGAGAAATACTATCTCTTGACTAAGCGCAACCAATAGGAAATAAAGCACAAACTTAAATGGCTTCTACAACTAATATTTGTAGCTCTAGGTTGAACTATGATGATTTTAAATTCTATCAAATAAGGAAGTCTAATTTCTTAAACTAATTTCCATTTTATAAAATATTTGTCTCGAACTTCAAGGAAGAATCCTACAAATCTTTCTAAGTGAACTTACATCTATGGGGTTTTCCAAATTAATTTACTGTATATTTCTATGATCGGTCATCTCTGAATGCAGTTGCCCTGTTAAGGTTGGCCAATCCCAACAATGATTTCCTACGAACAAAGAAAACACAACCTTCACTATTCTCCAGTGCTAGATAAACTAATTACTAATTTATTAAAATTAATTAGTCTTCAACTTTTATCTTAACTGGTGTAATTATAATAAATTTACTTCGTAAAATATATAAATAGTTCTCATCATTTTAAACAATTTCGTCGTCTGAAATTTAATGACTATTATAAGTAAACCCAATTCGATTGTTTTAAGTGCTAACTTACTATGACTGATTAATTTCTAAATTCTATTGTAATTGCTTTAACTTGAAGATTTTACTTTATAAACTATGTATATAATTCACAGCATTTTAAACAATTTAAACCTCAAATTTTATTTTATCTTATTTATTTACATGAAACTAAATTTTAATTCCAAATGAAACCATAATATTATAACTAAATAATTATTTAAAATTCATGTACTATTTTAAAATAACTGAATGTTATAACTATTATTCAATTGTTACTATTATTATTTCTAGTGTGTCTATTTGTTTATTTCATTATGCAACTTGTTAAAAGTAAATAACCACTTTAAATTATTTATTTCTTTCTTTCTTTCATGTCGTTTGGTATTAATATTTAATTATTGTTATTACATACATTTCTTATTTCTTAGACTGATATAAGTTATTCATAATTAATCATAATGCAAAGTTTAACTTTATTATTAATACTAGATTTGATTTGATCTAACTTTATTTCCTTAAGTTTATATTATTGTTAAGTAATCCTTAAGTTGTATTATTAATAAAATCTACATTCTGCTATTACTATCCAATAATATTATCCAAATGATATTTACAATAATTCTAAATTTTATAATAATTAATATTAGACATTATTATAATTTGTTTATTTTATCGAAAATTATTGTCTTAATTATACTATCATTTTCATTATTGTTTTATCAAATTTTCTTATTTGATTACTAGTGTAATTGACATACAATTAAAATAATTGTTTAGTAATGATACTTAGTTTAATTTTTATTAAGCCCTAATCTTGTAAATATAATTTTAATTTCACGAAAGATCGATATAACACATTTTGTTTATTCAGATTGAATTGATAATATAGTATATCGTGTTACATATTGGCGTCAGTAATTTTAATATGATTTTAAACTTTGAGTCTTCATAAAGATTTAATATGTCTTAATAGTCTTTAGATTTTGGTATTAATTATAAGTGTCTTATTCATATACAAATTTATTTTCCTTTAAGTTAAATTTGTACTAAGCATTCAAATATTATAAATATCACTTCATGCATATTTTAGTGATTTAGTAAATCATTTATTGGACTAAAAATAATCTAGGTGTAAGATTGTTAGCAATTTTTGTCTTTATTATGAGTCTTATATGACCTCACGTTCTTTTATTCCTACTTAATAAGTCTTGTTTTAACTATCTTATTTAAATGTAAAACATATACTTCTAATTTATTATTTTTAACTTTGCAAATCTTAACCGTAGCTAATTACGTAGCTTTTTAGTCTTATTCATTATTTTATCGTTGTATATTTGTTAATGATATTTTAATTTAAATTATGCTCAATACAGTACTAATTTAAATTTTTAATAGCTCAAGTTTGTCATATTAACTTTTCATTTCAAAAGAAAATTTATTTATTTATAAAGAAGGATTCTGTTAGTATACGAATTTATTTCCTTTTAATTCTAATATTACACTAAATATCCGATTGCTATTATTACTATTTCATGTATATTTGTTTCATTCTAAAGATTTATTGAATCATTTATTAGATTAAAGATAATTTGTAATTTAATTTAATTTACAAAACTTAATTGAAGGTATGCGTAAATAATTTTCGTAGTTATTTAATCATAATAATAAATATTATTTTTTTGTTGTTCTATATCCTTATCGGAATTTTGTTAAATAAAGTTGATACTAATTGTGAATGCAAACATTACTTTATTAAAATTATTATTACTCTTATTAATTATTATCATCTACAATTAGCAATTATTAATATTGATGGTTGAATTATTATTTTAACTACTCTTACAAATATTAATAAGTCCCAAAAATTACTATCAACATTTATGTGGTTACTCCATAATTTATTTACTCTTCACATAAGTCCATGTGTTCAGTAAGTTTCTATTTGATTTACAAGTTATATCAATTATACTAATTTCACTATTATTATTATAGTATTAGATTATTTACGTTTTCAAACTTTTTAGATTAATTATTATTAAATCCTAAAGTTATTGGTGTACCTTACAATTTTCACTTCAATACATAAACAAACAATTCAATCAATTAGATAAATCTTTTAATTATTGATAACTTTTAGTGATTAAGATTTATCTCACAAACCCAACCCAGTTCTAACTAATCTAGTTCACTAACTGGCACTGGCTATTCCCATATAAGATCTAATAGTGAGCTCTGATACCAACTTTGTAGCGCCCCCTAAGCTAGCAGCTGACTAAACCAAGAAATTTAACTAATAAAGAGGCACTAACGAATCTAAATTAAACACTTAAACTTTCAATTAAGAACTCTGCTACAAAAACTTAACCCAAAGCTAACCCCTGATAGGTGTTGTAAAACACCTAGTTTTATATCTAGTATTTATGCTTTCTTTGCTATTTATTTTGTGAAATATGTATCTTATGTGTGAATTTGAGTTGATTAGGTGCAATGGAGTCCTTTGGAGCAAAATAAGGAGAAATTGTCCTTTTGGGGCGAAAAGGAGCACAAAGGGAATTCACATGCGATATGTGGAGTAGGCTAGGAGGTTGCAGCTGGTGGAAGAGCATTCATTTGGAGCATAAAGGGGAAAAGCTGGCATTTCACGAAGAATACTATCTGGAGTCTGGTCATGGTTAAGGGTCGACCAATTAAAAAAGGAGCATTAAAGACCGCTGATGTTAAGGGGTGGCTAGCGGTTATAGGGTACCCATTGGAGTGTCCCTTAGCCTATGTATTGGAGTGTCAATAACCTCCCAATCATTTCTTACCCTAAAATCAAGAGGTTTCTCTCATTCCTACACAATACCAGAAAGAGAGGCAAAAATGGAGGTTTTATGGCTGCTGTCAATGTGAGAATAAGAGATGAAATTGATGAAGCTTAGAAGGAGGAATTAGTGTTGGGTTTGTTTTTTTTCTCGGAGAGGAGCAGGTTTTCCGTTGATGCTAGGGCTTGTGTTGGATTTGAATATGAGAAGAACAATGATGGGTTCTGTGAGGTGGTACTGAAATTAAAGACGATTTATGGCTTATTGTGATGTGTTGATTTGAATCAAAGATGGGTTCTGAAGTTACAATGGAGAATGGTTCGATTTTGATTTCAGGGATGAATAAGGAAGTTAGGGTTTGAACTCAGAAGATGAGATGATTTTGAATTAAAGCAAATTGAGAAGAGGATGGAGGTTTGTGGTGTTGTTCTGAATTAGATAAGGGTATTGTTGGTTTGTTGGTGGTCATGGCAAAGGAAATAAAGTGGGTTCTTGTAGAATTTACGCTTCTGAAACTATAATTGAAGATGGTTCAATTCTGGTGATTAAAGAATGATGTAGAGAAGATTGGGTTCTTCAGATGGTCTCTGTAATGACCAGTATTGCAGTTTGGTTGATTGTTGCTACTGGTGATATGATGTTGAATCAGTCTGGGGAAGGGTATCTGATGCTGCTATAGAGAATGGGTATTGATTTGTATGTTGCAGTTTGAGATATTGATGTTAGGGGTTGAATTGTTCACAGAAATGGAAGCTGCAAGGGATGATACATACAATACAACTGGTAGAATGCTTCTGTTGCTGGTAATTGAGCAGGGATGGAGGTTTGAGACAAATGGGTTTTGAGGCTGAAAAATGAGTTGCAGCAGATGAATGAGGAGCTGCAGTAATGAATGGATTGAATTGTGACTCTTGTGAATTGAAAAAAATGCAGCGCAACTGGTGTCTAGTAATGGGATTTGAACTCAGAAGCAAGGAAGCTGTATAGATGTTGTTGTGATTTGGAATTATAGATAAAAATTGCAGGCAGGTAAAGGAAGTTGCTATTTGGAGAAATTGGGACATGTTGAATTGCACCTGGCTATGAGTAGCAGCTGGAATTGTGAATGGAGCAAAGAATGAGATTAATTGCAGATGGTTGAGTTTGTGTTTGAGTTCATGAAGGAAATGGAGCTGTGTTGCATTTCAGGGAAGTGAATGCAGCTGCATTTGGTGGAGATTCTGGTAAATGTGAATGTAACTCTTTGCAGGAAGAAATGCTTCATTGCAGGTGGAGTTAGTTACTTGTACTGAGGGTTATGGCACTAGCTGGGAGTTACGGAATTGATAGCAACTTGAGGAGCTGGTAATTGATGATCCTGTTGGTTCAGGGAAGATTTTGGGTGAAACTGGATGATGTTGCTTGTTGGTCTTTCACTGATTGTGATAAAGTGTGAGAAGAACTGTATAAATTGCAGGTTATGGTACTGGTGGGTGGTTAAGTTACAGTTGTGTGTGTTGGTTGGCATTACAGGGGTTGTGGTTACTGCAAGGTGAAGCTATGGAGTGGAGCTGCAGTCACTGCGAATAAAGAGAATGGATGATTGGCTTGCAAGGTTGGTATGCTGCTGGTGCCAAGTAAATGGAGTTGCAACTGTGACATTTGCAGGTGATGCAACAGGTGGAGCTGGTGAGTGATATGGACTGAGTGGCAGGAGCAACAACTGAGGTGATGCATTTGTTGGCTTGGTCGACGCATTTCAGGGAAGGAGCAATGCTGCAGTGGCCATGAGAATTGGGTAAACTGAACTGGTGGTTGGGTTGTTTTGTGGTGTTGAATGGTAGCTGAAATAGAACTGCAGTTGCAGGATTGAAGCTACAGGTGCTGGGAGAACAGCCATCTTGGTTGTGACAGAGTTGGCATGATGGTGCAAAGCAGGGCCATCTTGGCTTTGTTACATTTGGCCTATGCAAAAAGCCTGGCCTGGACCCGAGTTGCTTCAGTTAACTCCCGAATTGACTCGTTGACTGGTGACTGGGCGGACTTAGCCGGTCACCTGCGATATTTTTCGGCGCCGGATTCCGGCATGTGCACCAGTTTTCCGGCGAGCATATTTTTTGGATATATTTTCAAATGGGTTTCTCACACTTGGTTCATGGGCTTGGACTTCTTGCTATTGGACTTTGGGCTTTGAAGACCTAATTTTGGAAAGTTGGAAAAGCTATAAAAGGAAGAGTTTCTATTCTTTTAGGGGGACTCATCTTATCACGTATTTTTCTACTGGAGTTTGGAGGAGAGCGATTCTACTAGGGTTTGCTTTCGTTTATTTTTCATGTTCTTCATTTTATTCTTGATAATAATTATGATGAATCAAAATACTATGAGTAACTAAATACCTTTTATTGGTTATGGGATAATAAGTGGATTTCACAAATAAGATTTGATTCAATGTATTAGTTTTGTTTCAATATTTTACTGTTTATGATTCATTTTTAATATTGTTTATGATTTGTTTGTTTATTTGGTTGAGTCCGGAATCAATCTGATTTGCTTTCATATCTAGAGCTATATTAGGGTTTTCAATACGAAAACGTTGTTTGTCCCTGATTCTAAGTAGCATAAATGTGGGTAGTGCTTGTAGTGATATATCCTACTAGTCACATATGAATCATAACTTGGGTTAAATCGAATTAGTGCTTTTACACATTTTGGTTGCCTTGATTAGTCTTATTCCATAGAACTCATTGCTTTTAGGGAGTTAAATCTAATTATGCTTTTACACTTTAGGTTGCTTTCTAGGAAGAATTCACATATGCATCTTTTAATGCGGTTGTGATGAAATCAGGGAATTAGCGGGATATTCTTGCGATCAAGGTATCCTAGGACTTTTAGTAAATGAGAGATTAAATTTTCAATTCTAGTCATTGATAAAAATATGTGTTTGTGAATGAAACTATCCCGTGACCAATACTTTCTCCATATTGATTACTTTAATACTTTATTGCTTTCAAATTAGTTTTATAGCTTTGATAACTCAAAACCCCCCCTTTGGTTACTAAGAAACTGAAAATTTGCATAACAACAAAAAGCCTCTCCGTGGATACGAACTCTTTCTTATTGCATACTACTTTATTTTAGGAAGTAAGAAAGTGAAATTATATTTGTGTTGGATGACAACCGATCAACCCCGCTCAGAAATATATATACAAGAACTCCTCTCCAATGATACATATAAAATAATCATTTGGTTTACAAATAGAATTTACAAAAAAATAAACATATCAAAATATAAACAAATAACGAAGTTAACTTCTCGAAGCTTTATTTCGCATGATTCTGCTCTGTCTTTGAAAACGAAATGGGGAATAATTAACATTTAACTTCTAAGTAATCATATGCAGATTTGGAAAACATTACATGTTTTCCCAAACATTAGAAGACAACAAAATCACTGAAATAAACAATCATGTATATGGACCTAAACTCCTCCTTTAGTTTCTGCGGTGACATTTACACACCTTATAATTTCTGCGGTGACATTTACACACCTTCCAATTTCTGTTAGTCTGTGGGTGAAATATAGACCCGTAATATTGATGCCAATTCCACACCGATTATTAATATTGCGGTGTATCGCCCTAGCCATAAGAATATGAAGGAGCAGTATCCAATATACCACAGATGGAAATTCTCATTTCCCAAAGACAATCATAACGATAAACAAAGCATGGAATATGCGAATAGACAATGCAATTAAGAAATTGACAATGCATGAGTTTATAAAACAAAGACTTTCGTAAAAGAAATAACAATGATTACAAAACTGTTAAATGCATTCCCACCTCTTTTGATGACTTGCCTCGCCTACCTCGAGATTTACAATCCACTGGATCACCCGTTTGGTCTGACTCACTGGGTTGTTTTAACTCGGTTGACTAGGTGAGTTGACTCACTATAACTCACTTCATCTTCAACCTCTAGCACTTGTAAACAGCACGAGGGTCTAACTTTGGAGGTCTCTCAGTTATTCATTTATTATCCAAATTAAGTATTTGTTGTCTCTAACAAAATATAGCATCTTCTACTACAACTTTATAGTTTTAAAGCAGAGCTAAATATGTTTCTATCATACCTGAAATCGTCCATGAACATGGCTACTCACCGAATTAATAAGTATTTTCCAGATTTCATAATAATCACTAAAATCAACATAACTCACTCAAATCAACTCCAAAATGAACAAACTAAGTTCCTATGGATAGGTAATTCAATATACTACAATTAAAAGTATAAACCATGATCAAATCAACCTATAGGATGTCTAGAAAATAGAAATAAGTGAAAACGATAATTACATGGAATCATGATTAACATATGAAGAACTTGTTTGATTCTATACTATTCTTGTATCTAAAACATACCCAATCCATCATTTACATATAAGAATTGATTAGAAGGATTACCTTGATTGTTCTACATCATCTTCATGATATTCATCATATACATCATCTCTAAATCAACAACACCATCAAATTAGAACTCTCCTTCATCCTTCTTTTTTCTTTCTTTCTATCTTTGTTTCCTCACACCCTTTGAACGATTTCCTTTTCTCTTAGTTTTGTATTTCATCTCAATCCATCACTAGCTCTCTGTTGTTGTTTTATAACAACACCACCACCTTCATTACTCGGTCACACGTGAAGAAGAGATATGCATGGAAATTTAACTTTAAATTCAATTACACCCCCTTTACACCGATCACTATCTCCAATCCTCAAACTCAGCTAAGGGCTAACTCTTTTCTAAACATAGGACCAGTCAACATAGAGGTCCGGTCAAAGGTTAAACAGTCAATGATCATCGGTCAAAGGTAAAGTCAACTCATATTGACTTTTGTCAAACTTCGACATTCAAATTTCCGAGTGTGATATCTTCTTCGTCCGATATCCGATTTACGCGCTTGAGTAGTCCATTCTGTGTAAATTTTCGAGATATATTTGATGGTATTAATTTTGTATCTATATCGTTGTCAAATTAATTCCTATTAATAAGCCTTCGTGTTAAACTAATTGAGTTATTATTGGCTAAATTGTCACTTGATCATCTCTTGACCGGTCTAACAGCGTTGAAGAGCTTCAAGGTCACTACAACTGTGTTACTTGAGAATTGGACTACTCATCTTTACTTGTGAAGTGAACTAATTATCATTACTTGCAAAATTGACTACTAATTTTCTAGTGGACTACTCAACTTTTTACGAGGTGCTCGCTAAATTAATTTTCTGGCACTAAAATCAATTAATTATTTGAGGGCATCAAAAAGTACGTTGATAAGAATCAACAGAATATTTTTATATGTAGTGTATGTATAAAAGTGTCCTTTCCTCGCTGATAATCAATTAATTCTTCGGTATGTCTTTAGTTGATAATCTCTTATCATATTTTTGTTGCCACAGCGAGCATTACTCGCAGACCCTTCCTATTCGCATCTTTTAGCGAGAATACTATTAAGGGTCCCTTATCATCCTTCATAGTTCCTCTTCGCAGACCCTTCCTCCATTAAAAGGCTTTGTAGTGTGGTGGCTCTTTCAAATTTTATATGTAAATGTTAAATTAATATCTTCCCCATTGATGTGCTGTGAACCATAATAATTAAGATTAGAAATTAAATTTTGTATTTTACTCCAAAATTTCCATATCTACCCCTCCTCTAGAGAAATCCATCTCTTGATCATTCTATTCATTCGTAAACTTTGCGAGAAACAAAGTGGGAAAGAAATATCCGTAATAAGTTGTCCTTCTTCACTCTTTGGCGTTGTTGCTCGAGGCAATCCAAAAGCTTTTGCACTCTATCTCTTCTCAATAGTGATGATAATCGCTAGTGCCCTTCGCATATAGTAATTATTTTCCAATAGCGGCATTTAAAATGTCCAATAGCGGTTTATATTCTTCTTATTCCCTGGAGTAGATTTTTGATTTTCGCAAGTGAATTTTTTATTTGATTTCTTCGCGATTGTTGATGAAGTACGTGGTGAATAAATCATTAGTCTTCTTCCTGTATCCACTGTGTTGTCTTTGTCCTTTCTCTTCCGTTTGATTCTTAAGTTTCTTGTTAAAATGTTGGTGTTGGTGGATGTATCTTATCGCAAAAGAGAAATTTCGCTGGAGCTTTTGATTCCTTCATCTTTGACTTCAATTACAAAAATCATGTTCACATTAGTTATCAAAATTATGATTAAATTCAAGGTTTATGGATGTAAATTTATGACCAAAACTCTTTTTAATTCAAAATATCAACTAAACGACAATTTTTGTGAAAAACAAAGATTAATAGTTTAAAATTCAAAATTCAAAATCTTCCAGATCTATGTTATGAACATATAATTAAAGGGATAAGAAAGAATTTGTCCTGTTTGAACAATTAATTGATCCAAATTCATTAGATTTCTCCCTGCGAAGAATGAAAATTTCCAATGAAATCTACTTGTTTTTTTTGTTCTTACGAAACGTAAATCTCTAATCAACAGAAAATCTCGAAATTTGATATTTTTAGAGATTCATTAAACAGATTTGTAAAATGAGATTTGGTTACTACAAATTCGTAACAAAAACATTTTTAGATTCAAGACTTCCTCAATAAATCAAATTTCTACAAAAAAGCAAAGTTTAGGTTTTATAAAAAAATCTACTTTCCAGTTTTTGATTTGAAATTCCCAGATCCGAAAAATGAAACAAAGAATAATAAAAGTGAGAAGAAATTTGTCCTTTTTGATGATTTGTTGACACAATTTTGCTGATATTTTCTTCATCCGCCACTTAATATATCTCCTCCTCTCTATTTCCTGTATAATCATGATCTTTCGTTGTAGCTTCCATATTTGATCTTGAAATTTTTAGATCTAGTGAAATCCAATTCTAATGATAACCAATTTCTTTGAATCTTCTTCAATTTGACAAGTAGTTTGTCCCTGTTTCTAGCGCCAAAATGTAGTTGCATGTTTTCCCACAACACACCCCTTATCATATTTTGATATTAATTTCTAGTTCTACATATGGAAATGGTAGTAAAATTGCTAAAATTATAAACGGACACCAAGATTTTTTACATGGTTCGATCAATTTGATCCACATCCATGATTCTTCACTATAATTGTTAAAATTTACATTTGGTTTTACATAGACAATCTCCATTAATGGAGTTCTAAATCTAGTTTTTGGGATGAAGATGGTAAAGAAAAATAAAGTTTCTCTCTCTAAAAATCTCTCTGCAAAATCTCTCTCTCTCTCTCCTAAAATTGTCTCTCTCCTCAAGACTCTCTCGACTCTAAAAAAAATACATCCCCCTTTCTTGAATCTATTGGATCTCTATTTATAGGAAATTACATAATGGGTGACAGTTAAGCTTTCCTCTAATTTCGGATATCTCTTGCGATATTATCGCAGTAGCTATATTATTTCTTCTCGCAAGCATCGTAACCATCGCCAGTCAATCATGTTCTTTTTGTGTTTCTTCAATCGTCAACTGTTATGTCATTATTTTGTGACACTCGCAAAGTGTTGTTGGAGAACTCGTTGTGACGCTCGCAGAAATGTTGTTAATCTCGCCAGAATATTGTTGTGGCGATATTCTGGTACTACAGTTTGAAAGTACATGTACGAACAAGCTTGGGAGTTTCAATGGAGTTGTCAATCGGATCTATAGAGAAATTGCGACAAATTTGCTCGATCAAGCAAGGATAACCTAACTTCTTGCTGGAGGACGTCATCACAACATTTGATATATGATAAACCCACAAATGTCGAGACTTGGAGTTTCCAACATAAGGAAATAGACCAACTCCGCAAACTCACGACCCCAACGAGAATTCTCAATCGTGGATGGACAAAGATTAGAGATACCTAGTTTTCCAAAAGACATCAAAGCAAAACTAAGATGAGTAGTAGGAAATTTCCCTTAATTCCAAACAACAATCTTACCACAAAGACCATTAGAGATGGTTCCATACGATGGTTTTTCATGATTAGGTCTTGGAAGGCGAAAACTCCCAAGGGGAATTTTAGTGATTTTTGAAATCAACTCTCTATTAACAAGAATCCTTTATCTATTTACCATGGTCTTGAATTCCATGTGATCACAATTAACATCATAGATGTTAGCAGAAAAGACTCTAGTAAGAGTGTCAAAACCTTCACCAAGACCATCAAAGATGTTTCCAAGATTGAAATTTTCAAAACAAATCAAATCCTCTTTATTCCCGCTAGTAAAATCCAACTTCCTTTCTAGAATAAACCCATTAGATGAAATCCTTTCAAAAATCTTCCCACAAGAATCATTGACAAATCTAATTCTAATGGAACTTTGATCTATAGGTAAGTTCACGCTATAAGAAGATGAAGAACCCAAGTTCTTAGAAGCCTCTTGTGAAACCTTGAAATTCTTCATGAGATCTAGAAATTAAGAGATTAGAGGAATAGATGACTTACTTGATGTGTATCTTGAAAACCCCTTTTTACTTTTTGATCTCCAAGGATGATTAATGGAGAAAGCACATGAACCCTAGAGAATTCACGTACGCGGACAAGATGAGAGGAAGAATAACGTACGCGTACGCTTCTTTTATATACCCACAAATGGGCTTGGAACCGTTTTTGAACGGCGACCCACAAAGGAAATGTAGGATTTCTTAAGTGATCAAACACCAAGGTTATGCAACTCGCAAAAACACACAATCGTGTGAAAAGACGATGCCATAGAAAGCTGTTACACAATTATCCTGAGGAGGGCAAAATAAAACATTGACCCAAGTACAAACATATCAAACCGTTTCTTGCCCCATCTCAAGATATATACAAATGGGGTAGCACCAAACAAGTTACTAATTGGCAGGATATGCAGAGATACCCTCATGCATCATTTCTGGTTGATATTTGTGAACTGTACCAGTGATATAATCATAGTAATGATAATAATCAGGGTTAACAGATCTTTTTAACTTTATTTTCATATGACCAGAAAGGTGATTTTTCTGATATCTTAAACTTGTATCAACAACATGTGATCCCATCTTATTGAACTCACTTGAGTTGAAAACATGTTAAGTTCGTACATTATGATTGCATGATTTTACATGTACCGAACTTTTATCAGAGCGATTCTTATCCTTAACAGAGTTAAGATTTTCTAAGAATCTAAAAACGTTTTCAAATGCTCTAAAAAGATCTTTGTCAATTGATCCATTGCGATAGTATTCCTCAAAAGGTTGAGAGTTAATCTAGTGAGATTCCATATCTTTGAGCGTAAAAAACGTTTTCTCGACCTTCCTTTCATAGAGAACCTTTTAAATTTTCCTCTAGAAACATTTCTCATCATCTAAGTTTTCCATAGTATTAGATGAAATGAGATTATCATGAGACGTCAAATGACTGGTCCATAATGATCTCTAAACAATCTTTAAGGAATTCTGGTGTGCGTCACTGATGCTGAGAGAAAGTTTCCAAAAGAAATTTCCCATGAGGATAGACTTTAGGGATCAGTCAAACACAAACTTATTAGGTTTATAGTGTTTGCCTGCTCTGATACCAATTGAAAAAGCAGGGGTCTAACAACCTCACCCAACATTTCGCGCAGCAATCTGTATGGACTAACTCCAATATACTTTCAAGAAAATCAACACAGTTAGACTCAATCTTATACAAAAGTATATCAAAGAGTTTGTATCTCAATCTCTCAATTCAATCCGCAATCAAACAAATAATAACTTGCGAGCCCGATTGAATATAAGAGAGATTACTTGAACGGTACCAAAGACCAATGTTCAAGGATCAATTAATTTCAATCAACAACCAAAGGTTGGATTTACCAATTGATTGATTCAACGCACAACCTGTGATATTTCAATTATATAAATAAATATAATGCAGAAAAGAAATAACACAGACACCAGAAGTTTTGTTAACGAGGAAACCGCAAATGTAGAAAAACCCCGGGACCTAGTCCGAATTGAACACCCACATCGTATTAATTTGTTTTATTTTCTATATGACTTTGCACTTGTTTTGAATTTATTTATGATTCGACACTAGTTGTGATTCTGCTAATCAAACTAACAAAAAAATTCGGTGTTGGTCTGAGAAGTAAATTGAACCCTATGTTATAAATTAGAAATCCTGACTCTCTTTTATTATTTTTCATTAAACCTTTTAATTTAATCTTAACAACTTCCGAGAGAACGAATCTCAATTTGAACCCCAACCAATCTCACACTGATTCAAGGTACAATTGCGCTCCTTACGTCTCTGATCCCAGCATGATACTACACACTTGATTCCCTTAGCTGATCATCTCACCCACAACTAAGAGTTTCCACGACCCAAAGTCGAATACTTGATAAACAAATCTGTATCACACAGAAAAGTCTATAAGAATAGATAAATCTATCTCCCTCGGAAATACCTACGAGTTTTGTTCCGTCTTTTGATAAATCAAGGTTAACATGAACCAATTGATATACCAGACTTATATTCCCGAAGAACAGCCTAGAAATATCAATCACCTCACAATAATCTTAATCGACTAGCGAAACAAGATATTGTAGAATCACAAACAATGAGACAGATATGTTTGTGACTACTTTTCTATCTTTCCTAACGAATATATAAATCTCAAGCCAATCTTATGATTTTACTCAATCACGATAAAAACAACAAGATCAGATCAATCAACTACAAAGAAAATATTTTGGCCTGGCTTCACAATCCCAATGAAGTCTTTAAGTCGTTAACCTACAGGGTTTCGTGAAAAACCTAAGGTTAAAGGAGAATCGACTCTAGCTTATACAACTAGTATCACACAGGAGGTGTGGGGATTAAGTTTCCCAATTGCTAAAGTTCTGATTTATATAGTCTCCAAATCAGGGTTTGCAATCTAAGTTACATTGGTAACAAAGTATCCAATATTCACCGTTAGATGAACCTGATTAGATTCAATCTAATATCTTTCAACCGTTAGATAGAACTTAGCTTTTTATACACAAATGAAATGTAACTTCATTTAGGTTTGATTAACCGTAACTAAATGTGTACACTTAGTTAACCAATGGTTATCCATATGAGCACTTTCATATCAACCTTATTCATCTTCATCATAACTAGTTCAAATGAACTAGTTAGAGAGTTGTTCAATTTCTTAGATCTTATATAAGTATACAAGACACAATCGAAGAAAACTCGGTTTTGATTCACTCGAATCGATTCATGAACATTATAGCCACGGTTTGCAAAGATTGTATTCCTTAATATATAAATATTTTTAGTTCATGAACAAACCGATTTTAGAAAGTAACCTACTTAAGTATGCATACGGGTATGTGTACTTAAGTAACCAGATTGAGTTTTTTTTCACTTTCAAACTCCAACAGAAATTCACGGACGTGAACTTTCCTCCAGTATGCGTATGAGTACGCATACTTACCCGGATTTCCAGCAACCGCCAACACGCGTACATGTTCGCATAGTTTGGATTCCTAGTTTTGGACTTTTACACAAATGTGAGAGCATACCATATTTATATCCAAAGATGGTTACATGTTATAAACTCTCATTTCAATCATTGAAACTTTCTTAGAGGATGTTATATAGTTTTTATTCACAAACTATTTTTCATCAAAGCGATTTTTAAGTTATTGAAATATTCAACATGGATTTCATCGCGAGTAAAGATGAACTTGGCAAAAGAGAAAGCTTACCAACACATATTTCGAGAAATAGATAAGCGAGATAAACTCGGCTCGAGATAGCAAATGTGTATAATCGAAGTCTATATAGCAAGACGACTTTTGTCACAAGATAAGAGATAAAATAGATAGACTTTTGAGTGATATATAAGTTCAAGTCTCCACATACCTTTTTGTCGATGAAGTTCCACAAGTTCTTTGAGTAGTTCTTTGTCTTTGCATGATGACCGCTGTGGAGTCTAGAGCTCAAATACACTTACTATCGTAGTCCGAGACTTAGCTATAAGTAGACTAGAAATTAACACTTATATTTTTGGAAACTAAACTTGACAAACAAGCTTGAGATAACAACGCTTGCGGGTTTGACTGAGCAGATCTGATTTCAATCAATGCTTGCGGGTTTGACTGAGCAGTGCTCTAACAATTATAATCGTGCAAAACATGGTGACCCCAAGGAACATCATTAAAGATAGATGTAGAAAATTCATAATGCAACACAATATGTTCCGAAGTTTTATTTTCGGTCTTATTACAGTGCTACATAAATGAGGTGGTGGTTAGGGTTGAACCTCCCTAGTCAAACTTTGGAAGATAAAATATTTCTATAGCATAATTTTTTTGGATTTTATGGATAAATGGGAAATTCTAGATGGACTTATAGACTTGATGAAAACTATAATATTGAGAGTTGTTGTTGTTTGAACTGATGAGAATCTTGTAGCAAGATTTGAAAGTGAACATTCCATATTTGGTATAAGGCGACATCGATTTGTTAGATCTATACAATGGGATTTTGTGTTCATTATTTTGGTTGTTGTCAAGAATTAAGAATGAAACAATAAGATCTTGTTTCAAATTCCTAGTATCATGGTCAAGGAGATCACACTCACACTGAGATTTGGGTTAGGGTAGATGTTGCAAGAGGCTGGGGCGCATTGTGAATCCAATTATCTCTAAATTCATGAATATTGACTCCATTTCTAATTCTGAGGAAGAATCTGTTTTGATGACCTCAATACCAGCATGAAGGTTGAGAAATCGTGAATCGCGGAACAAATCATTTTTTCAATTTTGAGAATTGAATCGTATTTTAAATCATGAATTAAAGACATTGTAAATTACTAAATTTATATGTCTAAATGTAAATATCAATGAACTAATAAACTTATGTTTTTGATCTTTGCTATATAAGTAGTTTAAAAAAAAAATAAGTTGATTATTAGCATAAATAATCAAGTGGGTACAATGGTAGAGGATCCATTCAATAAACAAAAGCTCTTAGATTAGAGTCTTACACATCCCTATAAAAAATCAACATTAAAATTTCCGTTTTTTAGTAGAACCTCTTTGTTTGACTTGGTCAACAAAAGTCAAAATAGTATTAAAAAAGTCAAAAGACTGCTGATTTATGGAAGATACGGTTTGAATTGATTTGAGGATTTCCAAATCGAATCCTACGATTCAAATCGTGAATCGTACGATTTTTAATACCATGACCAACACAACTAATAGTCCAAACCTATGAGGTATCTTTAGGTTTTTGGTAATGGATGAGAGTTTTTGAAGTATTTGCATTTCAAAATGTAGACCCATAATTCATTTGGGAACTAATCCAATTCCACGTGACTTTAGTCAATAAAGCATTATTGAATTTTTTTAGAATTTTATAATTTAAACCACCTTGAGTTTTATGGGAGCATATTTTGCTCAATTGGTTCAGATAAATACCACCAGAAATTCTCTTTCCCAACCAGAATTCTCTTTGTTTTTGTTCAATTTTTTGTATGAGATTATGTGGTATGAGAAAGGTATGTGATATATATGAGAATTTTTAAGGACATTTTGGACCATGATTGATATACCAACCTTTGTTAGCTATTTTCGTCCAATTTGCTACTTCTTCTTTTTTATCAAAATTATCAACAGGATGACCAAAAGACTCATTTATGGGTCCGTCAATAAACAAATAAATCCCTAAATACTTATCATTTATGTCCACCTTCTTGATATTGAGATATCTTATCATATAAACACAAAGATCATGATGAACATTCTTACTGAAGAAGCATCCTAATTTTTGTAAGTTTATGACTTAACCAAAGATTTTGATGAGATCTATATTAAGGATATAAGGTTGTTAGCTTCTGGATGAGTTTCCTTTGTAAATACAAGGCAATCATAAGCAAACAAAAGGTAAGAGATGGATGGAGCATCTCTGGTGACTTTAAAACCAGGTATGATGTGATTGCTTTCATCTTAAAGAAGGTATCAAGAGAAGGCCTACATGCAAAGTATGAAAAAAAAAGGAGATATGGAATATCCATGTATCAAACCTCTAGTAGGTTTTTAAGTTTTACATGGGGAATCATCTAATATATACTCGTACATTTGAAAAATCCAAATTTCTTCAAAACATTTATGAGAAATGACAATTCTATTCTATCAAATGACTTAACTAGACATATCAAGTTAAAATCCCATGATATGAAATTTATATTTTTTGTTATATCTCTTCATAGAATGAACTATCTCATAGTAAATAACTGCATTATCTTGAATGTGTCTCCCAGGCGCATAGTCTGCCTGGAAAGAGGATATTACTTTTGGTAGCAACATTAATTGGTTTCATTCTATTGACCATTATTTCTGAAATAATTTTGTAACTGGTGTTGCATATGTTGATCGGTCTAAATTCACTGGTGAACATGGGTTGTTAATTTTTGGAATAAGGATAAAAAAGGCGTGATTCATCTTATTAAGAATATATTTGGAATCAAAGAAGGATTTAACTATATTCCAGACACCCACCACAAGAAAATCCATATTCAACTTATAAAAAACTTGTGGAAATCCATCAGGTCTTTGAGCATTCCATGAAGACATCTTCTTTATATATCTTTGACTTCTTGTAGGGGCACTAGACTCAATAATTTTTCATTTTCCTCATCATTTATGCAAGTGTCAATACAGTTAGGGAAATTGCTAGCTTGGAATGGATTAGATGTGGTGTCAATAGAGCTAAAATGAGAGACTACTAAGTTTTCAAGTTGGGATATATCATATGTATGCTAACCATTACCTAGTTTGAGAGTAGCTATATGATTAAATATTTCCTTGTGTTCATAGTAAGTATGATAAAAATTAGTATTTTTATCAATTTTTTTGATATAATCCTCTCTATTTTTCGGGGCATAAAAGTCTCCCTGGACGTTTTTCCAATTTTCTACGTATTTTCTATCTTGTCAGACTCAATATTTTGAGTAGCAATAGATTGACTACTCAGAAATTGAACTTGATCGATCAGATCCTTAGCTTTCTCGTCTATATATTGCCAAATTGACCAATATTTCATTATTTAAGAACATAGTTAACATTCCTTATTAGTGAAAATAAAAGCACGAGAACCTCTAATATTGGTATTTTATGATTGCCTAATAATCTCATGAGAGGTAGGGTCCCTGAACCAACGTTTGAAGTACCTATAAGGCCTACCTTGGTGACTATTAGAATTATTGACCAAAATAATTGGTATAGTTTGAACATATGGTGTAAATATGTATAAGCTTGAAGTTACAATAATGATGGAGCCACAAGCTATTCACCAAGGCTTTGTTTAATCGGAATCTGATGATGTCATTGCAACTAATTTGTTAAACCATGTAAATTTTGAACTTGCTCCAAGCCCTGCATCAGGAAGGTCTGGAAAGTCTATGGTTTGTTGAATAAAAGGAAATTTAGGGGTAGTGAGATTGGTGAAAGTGGATCTTGTAAATGAGAGGGTACTAAGTACACCACCAACTTTTTCATTCAGCAACCGGTATGGACAAAACCTAATACGATTGCAAGTAAGCCTATTTAAAGATCCTTGAACAATATGTATAGAGAGTTTATATGTTTTTCTCTTCACAATCAGAAAGTCAAGACAATAAAGTCCGTCAACCTGATTGTATAGAAGAACACTTGGACGATCTCAAAAACCAATATCCAAGATCAATATAGTCGTATCCAAATAATCGAATTCGAATTCTACAAAGTATGAAACTTGTTATCTATCTCGTAATTGATCACAACTAATACGAACTTACCTACTAAGATTGATTACGTACTACTAGTACTAGTACTTTTCCTATTATAATAATAAGATAATATAATGCGGAAAAGGAAAAACACAAGACATCGGAAGTTTTGTTAACGAGAAAAATTGCACCTGCAGAAAACCCCAAGACCTAGTCCAGATTTGAACACTAAATTGTATTAAGCCTCTACATACACTATCCTAAATATCAGACTTCGTAATGGAACATAGTAGAGACCGAACTAAACCTCCAAGAAATTTAGCTGCAGTCGTGCTCCTTAAGTTTCTTGAACCTCGCAAGGCTCTATGCATTTCCTTAGCTGACGTCCTTTGTAACCTAAGAGTTTCTTCAGCCTAAGTGAAGACTTTTGATACCAATCTGTCCCTAACAGATCAGCCTATTTGATTTCCCTTTAGATCGAATGAATCAAGGATTGAAAATCTATTCGCAATCGATAAAGATAAAAACTTCACAAATCTGGAACACTTACACTCAGTTAGCTAAGAAGCCTAGATTATTAACCTCCTCTCAAGAACAATATTAAACTGATCAATTAAAAAGGTTTTAGATATATATATTGAGGAATCACAAAGTCTGAGACGGATAGAATTTTGCGATTTCTATCTATCTCGTTACTGAAGGAGATTGACGAAAACCTTGGCAACATAAAGAACAAGATCAGGATACACGAACTATCAAGGAAAAGATAGTCGTACCTGGCTTCAAGAGTCCTTAAGTGAAGTATTTAAATCTTAAACCTAATTATGTTTCTCATAGGAAACCTAGGTTAATAAAGGACGAGTCTAGCATACAACTAGGACATACAAGTGTCAGAAATTGAAAATCTCAGTTGTTTGAGTCTCTCTATCTATAAAATTTCAAGTACAGATAACTTGGGATTCAAGCAAATACTTTCTCTGTTTAGATAAAACTCTTCTTAGGAGTTCATGTAAGCACATATAACTTAAAATCAAGCACGGATAACTTGGGATTCAAGAAGATACTTTCTGTGTTTAGATGAAACTCTTGTTAGGAGTTCATGTAAGCATGTGAGAAGTTTGTCTTGAAATTCAAGCACATATAACTTGGAGGTTGCTTAAAATTCAAGCACAGATAACTTGGGATTCAAGCAGATACTTTCCCTGTTTAGATGAAACTCTTGTTAGGAGTTCATGTAAGCATGTGAGAAGTTTCTCTTGAAATTACATAAAAAAATATCCATTCTGGTCCGGGTATCGGAACCGTGTTTATGATAGTTCATGTCAAATATGCTTTAAGAACTTATAAGTAAAGTTGTGTTCATTTAACACTTAAGAGCCGAATCTTGATACGCAAACACATAATGATTTAGTGATCAAATATGTCTTAAAGGTGTTTATGAGAGTTGTAGCAATGTTAAACATATTTGTGAAAATAGTCTATGGGAATCTTTTTAATTAGTACTTGGTAGGTAAGCAAAAGGGTAAGCGTACCTATGAACCAGTTCGTGAATTCAGATATCCAGGGTAATTAAGCGTACTAGGTATCCATACCCTTAGGTTATTCATGAACTCATACCCTTGAGGTAAAGGTACTGGGTATGCGTACCTCACCGGCCCATTCACGAATTCAGAACACCATGGTACACGTACGGGGTATGCCTACCTATCTATACTCTGGAACCTCAGATATCCAGGGTAGGGTATGCGTACTTACTCGGCGTCCACATTTTAGTAGTTAAAACTTTCTTTTGATGTTTTGAAACATTCCCAATTGTCATAGATATAAAATATCATTTCTTGGAAAATTTTCAAATGATCCATATGAAATAGAAATAGTTCTTAAACAATAAACTAAGATTGCTAAGGACCTATGAACATCCATTACTTGAATCATATTTCGAGATGTTTAACAAGACAAGCTTGACTCAAAAATTCTTGTTTATATTATTAAATCTACTAGAGGTCACACGACATAGTTTTATATATGTAGAATGGTAATCCATGTGAGTAAATAGAACCGGTCAGTCTTCACATACCTCTTTGTTAATGAAGTCCTCCAAAAATATTCGTTTGATATTAAATATTCAATATTCGATTTGGGGATTTCCAAATCGAATCGTACGATTCAATCTCTTTATCTAATAGGAAAATAAATATTAATAATGTAATGTACAAAAGAAAAAGAAAAAGATTCTTGTTATTATGAGGGAAAAAATGGATTTGAGGAGGGAAAAAATTAGACTAAATTCAATTCAATGTTTGGACAAAGCAAAACCTAGTCAAAATAAATATATTTTTGTTAAATTCCAATTATACTATCACTAAGCTATTGTTCTTATTCCCACGTGTTTTCTTCTTCGAAAATACCTAACTGTTTTCTACGAACAACCAGATTATTTTCTATGTCAAAGTTCTTCCAATTGTGATTATCATTTCAATATTTTTATGTTACCTTTGGGTGAGTCGACATTCAAGTTTAAAATTCCTGATTTTTAGAACTTTTCAGATACAAGTAAGCACTGGACATCATTCAATTTATGTGTGCATTATTGTGATTTGACTAATTGCATAGTCTCATCACTAGTCTTCATCGTTATATATCATTATTAAAGAGATCACAAATTTCAAACTTACCTAGACAATTGTTCAATTATTACAAGATCTAAAACCACAATTAACTACGTTAATGGGTTTGATGTCAATTTAGCCATTTTCATAGTGCTATTTGCGCTTATTGATTCACTTAATTTCAATCCTAAGCCTAGGTTGTGTTTATAAGAAGCTTAAAAGCATTCAACTGATGTTGGCTAGTTTTGGTGTTCGTAGGGAAGAAGATGGATTTTGAGGATTTTTTTATTGTTAATTAGGTGTTTATTTTTTTGTAAACTCATTTTTAAGGACGTTACAGACATTTTGTCTCTTTATTCAATAGTCAATCTCTCCCCTTAAAATCCAATTCCCTCCCCTTAATCCATCCCTCCTCAAATCCATTCTTCACATTTTCTGTTCATTTTAGTAGCTGAAGTTCTCTCTTTAATGATTAAAAAGGCTGCAGATGATGGTCTTATCTCTGGATTTTATGTCTC
Organism: Papaver bracteatum; assembly: GCA_023529315.1. Taxonomy (NCBI): domain Eukaryota; kingdom Viridiplantae; phylum Streptophyta; class Magnoliopsida; order Ranunculales; family Papaveraceae; genus Papaver; species Papaver bracteatum. The sequence goes on from JAJJWX010000650.1 coordinate 1,531,930, forward strand.
ATAACAAGGTAATCTAATAACTCATCTTTAATTTGTCGATGATTTAATTGTATTTCTTAAGGATGAGGAATCTCAAATTCAAAATCTTAAAAGTATTTTGATGGGTTTTGAAATTATTTCTGGTCTTAAAGTAAATTACAAAGAGAGTACTATAGTGGGCTTAGGCCAATTACATAATGCATAAATATGCGCAGAATCTTTGGTTGCCCTTTATCTCAACTACCAATGAATTATCTGGGCATTCCACTTGGTAGTAAATCCAAATACAGACTCATTTGGAATGACATCATCCAAAGACTACAACAAAAATTATCTAGTTGGAAGAGAAGCTACTTATCCAAAGGTCAGAGGATTATTATGATCCAGAATATTTTGTCTAGTCTTCCAATTTACTATTTGTTTGTGTTTCAAATGCCTATGGATGTATCTAAAGAAATTGAGAAAATCATGAGAAATTTTCTTTGGGGCTCAAGCAATTCCACTAAGAAGAGAAGTTGGGTGTTTTGGTCTAGAGCTACTTTGCCATAATGTAGAGGGGGTATTGGTATCAAGAAGCTGCAGTTGGTGAATAAAGATCTTCATGCAAAATGGATATGGAGGTATGGTGCTGAAAAGTATTCCTTGTGGAGAAGGATTATCAACCGAAAATTTGGTGGTTCAGTTGAAGCTTTTCTACCTACTATGACAAAGAAATGAGTCTATCATAGTGTGTGGTCTGGCATTTTGAAGTCAAGAGAGTTTGCTAAATCTGGTACTATCTTTACAATTGGTTTTGGTTTGTGCATATATTTCTGGGATAATGTATGGACTGGTGAATTTCCTCTCAAACAGCTCTTTCTTGCCTTATATCATCTTGCCAGAATGAAGAATGTTGTGGTAAGTGATTTGATTTCTAACGAGGGTGCTCGGATTTTAAATTTTTTAGACATATAAATGAGTAGGAGATGTTGGAGGTGGCAAATTTATTACAGATTAGTGGTGATCCATCTAGGTTATCATATGAAGATTCTAGAAAGTGACGTTATGAGGAAGATTTCTCTGTGGCCAATGCATATACTGCTCTGAAAACTGGGGGTTTGTTAGCCTTCCCCGACAAGCAGTTGTAGAACTCAAAAGTTCCACTAAAGGTCTCTAACCTGGTCTGGACTTTGTGTTTCAGTGGTGCACCTACTTTCGACTAGTTATATAATGCAGGGATGGTTCAAGATCCTCAATGTGTTCTCTGTGGTGTTTGCGTAGAGACGAATGGGCATCTCTTTTTGCATTGCAAATTTGTGTTTCATATCTGGTCTTATTTCCTTGATAGTTTTGGAATCAATTGGGTGTTAGCTAAAAACGTTAGAACTAATTTATGGGAGTGGGGTGATAAGACAAGGAAAAAATCTAGAAACAGGAAGAAGAAAATCTGGAGTATTCTACCCTTTGCCAATTGGTGGTGTGTCTGGACTGAAAGAAATGCGACAATACACAACAATGTGAGCAAGGATTTGGATAAGCTAATTACAGATGTTAAGTGCATGATGTTCGTTGGGGTTTGAAATCTGATTTATTCTCGGGTTTTTCTTTATCCACTTTGTTATGTAATTGGAATGCAGTGATGCATACAACCATGTAATTTTTGCTATCTTGTGTCACTTTTATGGTGACACGATGATATTTTCATTAAAATTTTCCCTTTAAAGTTCAAAAAAAAAAACAAAAAACAAACAAACAAAAAAACAAACAAACAGGACTCATAAAAAGTTATTCCTTTTGAGGGTCACTGAGTCACTGGCTTTCCGACTCGGTGACACACTAGCCAACTGATCTCACAAGTCGCAAGATTCGCAACAAAGCTTTCATTTGCCCTTTTATTTTCATTATCCAACTTTACTCTTTCCCGCAAACCCCCCTTCTTCCCAGGTCTCCATCGACCATATTCTCAAATCCTAACAACCATTTCTAACACTATATTCATCATGGAGTATTTCAATCTTCTACCCGAAGAGATTATATTAGAGATACTAAGTCGATTACCGACTGATACAGTCCTTGCTTGCAAATCAGTATGCACTAGTTGGAATAATCTTGTTTCTAATCATCCATCATTCTCCAAGATGCATTTACAGCATCTTAGTCATCCTTTTTCTGATTCAGGTAATTTAAGTTTTATTGCTTTGAGTTATGAGTTAAACTTTGACGATGTTGGTGATCCTGATAGGGATGAAGAATTTCATTATTTCGAATACAATGAAAATCATGATAAGTCAACAACACCATCCATTGAAAGAATTACAAGGATTAATTTAACATCTCCTTTTGAGGCTAATAGCATTGTTGGTTCATGTAATGGGTTGATATGTCTTTCTAGCGAAGATTGGCTGCCAAGTGCTTGTATTTGTAACCCAATTACTAGAGAATATGTTGAGCTTCCACCAATCAGTATAGATTCTAATGTGCATGATTGTATTGGTAGTGAGATTGCATTTGGTTACGTTTCTTCTACCAATGAGTACAAAGTTGTAGCAATAGATGCGTACGAGGAGTATGCGGAAATCCACATATACATGGATGGAGAAACCTTGGAAACTTCAATTATGATTTTGACCCATATGAATGGCGACGCCAACCTATCTCTGCCAATGGAGCTCTTTATTGGAAAGATTCCGGAATACCTAGGATTGTCACCTTCGATTTGGCTGAGGAGAAGTTTTGCAAATATTTTCCACTACCTCCTCTGCCTCTAGGTAATGATTGGACGGATGATAGAATAGGGGTTTTGGACGGGTTTTTGCTTTTTGCTGTCAAGCTAGTTGCTGAAGGAGCCAACAATTATGACATATGGCTATTGAAAAAGAAGAATGGCAATCATGACATGAAAGAGCAGCCAGCAGAACATCAGACAATGGTATGGAATAAAGAGTTCAGGATTGGCGAAAGCGAATGGTTTGCCGTTACGAAGACTGGCGCTGTTTTAACTTGCATTGAAAACCATCTCAACATTTACGACACAAAAGCTTTAACCTCGAAAATGCTCGTGGATTTTAAGGAACATATTTTTGATGTATTGCCCCACAAGAACACATTGATTTCGTTGAAAGAATTGGGGGAAGAAGATACGAAAACGATGGAGTCAGTTGAGGAGTTGGAAAGCTTTGATGAACCTTTCAAGCAGCTACAAGAGGATGCACATCCTGAACAAATACTTATAAACTGGTAATCTTCTTTAAGTTTTGGAAGAATATTCATATAATTCTGTAGACTTCTTAGTTTCATTCTATTACAAGCAATTAACCTTTGTGTGAACCTAATGCCATTGGGTTTAGTTATATTAATTGCTTTGTAATTGTGCATTTTGCTAGTAACTTGACCTTATTTGAATGTGAGTACGTGATTTATATAGTGACTTATTTCTTTTGTATAGTCGTACAAGCATGAACAGACAAAATTGTAGAACGTGAGAGATATCCCTGTAGTGTAGTGTCGAGGAACAATAGAGTCAAGTAACTACTGTAAGCAACCTAGTTGTCTGTTTTCAAATAATGTTACCTAATTGTAGTCTACACGTTTGTATCTTAATACCTCGTCGAAGTCGATGTTATATTGCCAACTGTTCCAATTAGTTAGGGAGGAAACTTGTGCTGGAGAATACTGTTTCAGAAGAAACCTGGAACACCTATATGATATTAAAAGTGCCACTATTCATCTTGATTATGAATTACCTGTAGGGACCGGGCCATGAGTTCAGTTGTGTTAGACAAGTTTCAAAGTGTTCCTTAAAGCAGAACATTGTAGTATCTCACAGTTCTTAGAATCTATACAACTTGAAGACAGGAGTCAGATCAAATTAGCTAGAATCATATACGGTTCGTACACTTAAGTAGCACAAAATTATATCTAAAGTAGTAAAAATTGATCTTCTTTCCTCACTGAGTCATGTCCTGTCTCTCCTATGTCTTAATTACATATGTTCATTATTTATTTATCAGTTTTCTGGTTTCGTTCTCTCTATGTTTAGATAGTTAACTTAAATATTACCTTATTGATCTGTTGCTGTTGCTGTCGTTGTTTGTGTGGTTCTTCTACTTTTTCTTGTTGTAGCAGCAAAATTGATGTTTTTGTTGAATCAAAAAGACTAGAGGTAAACAAAGTGTATAGCTAATAAATATGTATGCTTTAGGTTTTTGCATAATGTATAATCTTTCTATTCTGTATTAACGTTCAGCAAATTATATATACTTCAGTTTCGCTGCTTGATATGATTTTGTTGCTTGAATTGATTCATGCGCCTTGTGCAGTTAGCTAAAATCTGAAGGTAGTTAGTTGGCTTATTTGTATGCGTAATTGCAGCATTTCCTTGCTTTAGATTTTTTTTTTATCTGAGGCCACAATGAATTGAAGAATGATCAGTTGTCTGTTCATGCCACGATAATGATTCTTAATATGACTATTGTATTGCTTACAGGACTGTGTTAAAAGGATCAAAGATAATGATGATTTGCTTCTTGACGGGACACATCATAATCTCTAAGTAAGTTTCTTACTTAGACTGACCACTAAGTCTAAGATCTCAGCAGCTGTTATTTAGAGTATCACCTTTGTATTGATCAGCTCTATGACTGGAATTTTAATTTAGGTGTCTGTATCACTAATTTTCATCTCATTATACATACACTTGCATAGTAATCTTAATTTTCTTCTATTTATTTTTCTTCTTGATTTCCGCCTACATAAGTACCAGATTCAGTGAAAATAGCTTTCGAAATAATGTTTTATATTCCGGTAGTTATTAAGACGCTTATGTAGTTCTGCAGCACTTCCATGTTTTAGGTCATATAAGACTAAATTGTCAATACTTGAGAATAAAATCTCACCATCATGGGTAACGATGTCGCCTTTAGTCCAAGATTCTCTAACACCATATTCCTGCGTCACCCAAACTCTTAATTGAACCTTAACATCAGCACTAAGGCACCCTTCCATTGCGCTCACAGTTATCAACACATGCATTGCAATTCTCTGAATGTTCTTTTGGTAGTTGCCATTCTTTGAATTTCTCGTGGCAGAATATCCAAAGACATTGTTAACTTGGATGAGTCTTTGTGAAGTGTTCTGCCAAACCAGTAGATAGCTCCATTAATAAGCATCCCATTTGCTCGCTTATCAGGAAACATGTAAGGCATGGTTTGACTGCTTTTCCATGAATTTGTTGTTAGAATTTGACTAAAATATCGCTCTATGAAATAATTGGTTGGAGCACTAGAAGTAAGAAAAATGTCAATTTTATTGGATTGAATAAGGATTCCTCCAATTTTTCTTTTCCACCTAGAGATACATTCAAAATACCCCTATAATAATTGATCATTATGATTGTCAAAAAGTTAGTATGTTGTTTTTGAGGCTGCAAGAATTTATACCTTCTAGGATCCAGTTTAATACCTCAACTAGGTCCATTGTTATATGAGACCCTTATACCTTGATAATCATAGGAATCCAATTCATAGTTGTTTATATTTTCTAGTCTTTTGATGCTGCAATAACGTGTGGTGTTAGTTTGAATAGGTAACTGCACTGAAGTTCGTTTTCATTCATGAAATTTTTTCAGAACATTCTCTATAATGACTAACATCAAGACAGCTTAATCAGAATGACGTAAGGAGACATTGTTATATTTTTTTGGTAGTGATTGTTATGACCTTGTAACTCTTCGGTTATTTTTCAGTACAACTCATTGACTCATTCCCTTCGACTATATGTATATTTTTGAGTTTGGGTCTTTTCTGAAGTTGCTATTCCAGTATAATTCCTGCATTAGGTGAAATAGCTTTCTAGGTGGATGGTGTATGTCTGAAGTATGGTAAGGTAGTTGTTGCTTACTGCTCACAGAGCAGTTATTAGGTTGAGAACATGTGTTGCATAGTTGTCAAATCACTGATTAACTGGCTATTCAAACTGCGAGATGTCATTCCTTCATGACCCTGAGCTGATGACCTTTGTCAGATCTTATGCGACTCATGTATTTGTTTTCTGTTCTATCTGCACTGAACATGGCACAAGTCTTTACCTTATAGTTGCTGTATTGGTTTAATATTGGGTATACTAGGTGTTACCAGCAGATTAAGAAGTGATAAGAACAAACCTACCCGAAGTTAAGGTACTGTTCGTATACCTTAGAATTTATGATGTTGGGATGAAAAGAAAAGGACTTTATGAGTTCCCCCTTCTGTGTCTACTTGCTGAGTTGGGAGAAGGAAAATGTCTCCAATGAGGGTTCGGAACCTGTCATTATTGCCTGGAGCCTGGAAGCTCAGGTTTACATCTCCCTAAATGTTGGAAGGCTTGTTGCATTCTGAATGTAAGATTTCATCGTTACTGACTGTTATTATTATATCGGATGTATTCTCTAGGGGATTCACAATGTTCAGCCATACTAGGTTATTGATGCTCATGGGGCTGAAGTTCTTGTTTTTTTTTTTGGTCTACTTCTTCTTGCTATTGTGTTTTGTTTCCGGGCTGCCCTGTTCTATTTGGAATTAAAGTATGTACTTACAAGAAGGTAACCAAGTCCTTACCTGCAAGAATTATAATGTGCAGGTGTTGTAAGGTACGAGTACATTAAAAAGATAATCTGATGAGGATTAATTTTCCAATTACTGATAAAATTCATATGTAAGTTGCCTTAATTTACTATTTAACCCCCCTCTAGTCCACCAAAGACGACTTGTAGAAATCAAGAATGAATGTAATGTGTCCATTTACTCCCCCTCTACTCGGAAGTTGGAAGTGGCTGCTATATTTGTGATCTCACTGAAAAATGCTAACCATTTCTCCCCCTCTAATTTCTTTGTGACGTGTTCTTTATAGAACCATGACCATCTGATATGGGATCACTCATCGGCCATTTGAAATTGATGACCAACTAAGAGTTCACCATTGGGAATACAATTTTTTTGTAACAAGAAATGGTTAAAATAGTTGAATTAGGACGAGGGTCACTAATTTATCACTATGACCGAGTATTCATGGCCTTGCCTTTCTTTGCCAACTGAAAACTTGAATATCCGTAAGAACCAAAGACTGCAAATCAGATATTGATAAACAAAGACTGTCTAAGATAGCGCAATTCATTCGTTCCATTAAGAATCAAATCCATCGAAACATCCTAAAGGAAACAAAACAAAACAATTGCCTCAAAATGAAGTCATGAATCACAGGAAGTCTTTGCAAACCCATTGAAATAGGGGTTCATTGCTTAGGATTTGCCCCAACTAGTAATAATCCGTTTTCATCCCAAAGTAAGAATTTGACGAACCAGGATTCTGGTTGTCTTGCCTTTTTGTTTGAAAGTTCTCTCTCATTACTTCTAGCAGAACAATTGTTAGTGTACTAATGTAACATGACCAGAGGCACAGAGGTCCTTGAGTATAGCACCCATTTTGTACCTATGTGGAGATTAATAACCAACTACTGAGAGCCAAACAAGGCTCTCTAATTCATGACTTTAACTAATCTATTTTTTCAGCATATCAAGAAAAAAAATGACTCCGAAAAATGTACTACCCACAAACAATAACTTGGAATTGGGGAATCACGTGATTCCATTAAGACAAAAAAATCCACGACATGGGGTGATTAATTAATTATTTAAAACAAAAACCAAAGAAATTGAGAGAAGAGAGGAGGGGTGGTGAGATTTTTTAAGGTATTAATTAGAAGTTAATTAATTTAATTTAGAACAGTAAAAGAAAAACATATGGTAAAAATGTTCATGTTGTTGTTGCTAACATAGAGGAGATCTTTGAGGGATTCCTTTTCTTCTACTCATACTTGTTGCCATGTCTTCACTACTTGAATCACTACTACTAATGTTATTATCTGATCTTCCACATACTATGTAATCACTTCTTTTCTTTCTAACAAATTCGGTACATATCATCATACTCATGTTCTCCGAACCCGACGACGAACTCATCGGCTCGTCGTAATCCACAATTGTCGAATTGGTCATTTCGTCGTCTTCGTCGTAGCAGTCTCCGTTATCTTGTGGGATGAGAAAGTCTGGACTAAGTTGTAATGAATGGCAAACCCTTAAGTATGGAGATAAACTCTTCTTATGCTTCAATAGATAATCCACCTGTTAATCATCATATCATCTTAGTTACTTAACGGTATATTTGAATACTTTAATATGATCATTAAATGAGGGATATTTAAAATTCAAAAGGGATTAAAATTGGATATGTTTCAATTAAATCGCGTATTAAATGAAAATTGATCCGTTAAAGACGAGTTTGTACCTCCAGTCCTAAATATCATTTCTAATTTTCAAGTTAAACTCATGCATATGTACCTTATTATCCGTTATTATTGGGAATTGATATCATAAAATGTTAAACGATCAAAAATGGAAAATTAGACATTTTCTTGGAGTTTGATGGATTTTTTTTTTTTACCTTGCAACCGAGAGAACAATGAACATAAGGTTCTTGTAAGCTTCTATCACATGAAGTACAAAAGTTTCCTGAGCCTTTAAACTGTCTACTTTGAGGTCTCTTCTTAATGAACACCACCTTTGAACTGTTAATGGTATAAGACTACACATAACCAAAAAAAATAAAAAAACAAAGAAAAAAAAAGACATATCAGTATTATGCTTAACGTAATTGAGATATGTACACCTTAATTAATAAAAAAAACATGCATATTATATTTACGATTATGATTACCAACCTGAACACTAGAGCAATCAATAAGCTTCTCAAGGTCTTCCAGTCTAACAACGTCATGATAAACGTATCGACGAATCTGAACGAGCCGATGGTAGCGATGAGAAGGTAAGCAATGCGGACAGATACTAGTACAACAATCCAAACAGAATACATTCTTCTCATTTTTCTTTGCTGTTTCATGTGCTGGACATCCTGCAAAGAACTTCTGTGTGTATAGTGCTTCCAGCCATGCTGGTTTCTGAATTCCCTGTATACATATACACATAAATAATCAAGGGAACAACCATTGAAACAAAAAACAGAAAATATCTTCAAACCAAAAACAATAACAGAAATTCTAAATTTTGGTACGTAATTAAAACAAAACGTAAAACCCACCATGATACGGCTGATATTAGTTTCTCCGGAGCAACCAACGACGACGAGCGGAAGGCCACTGCCCAAGAGAAGAGAAGAGAGGAGCAAACACTGGAAGAGAAGGAGAAGAGGATTAGGATGTGGAAAGGAAGTAGTATTTATGGAGTATCGCAGGAGAAGAAGGGGAGGGGGGTATATATATTTATTCCTCTATGATGAGTTATATATAGAGATAAAACACACGAGAGGAGGAGAGTAAGATACGAGGAGAACGTGGGTGGTGTTTCCATGTCTCCCATGCCATAAAACTTTAAACAATTGGGTCTCATCACCTTGGCTCAAGAGCTTACAAACACTAAAGTAATTTACTTAAATTTATGGGTGCTGCCCAAGAAATTTTTTTTTTTTTTTCTTTTTTATAATTCTGATTCTTCTACCTAAGTGATGAATGATATTTGTTACTTCTTCCTTTGGACTTTGACCTTGTTTGCTCAATCAAATTCACTTCACTGCTACCAAACTGTCCCTCAAGAGTAACTTCATCGATTGGTCATTTTCTTTGTCACTGAGAATATCCACACCTACAGTGCCACGTGATGGATTATTTTAGGCCTCGTGGGTCACCACATTAAGCCCCTAAAATCAAACGCAATGGTGGGATCATAACCAAAGACCAAAGTAAAAAAAAAGATCAAAATTTGGGTTTAATCCGTATTGTAAGAGCAACTGCAGTCATAGGACTATAACCAAAGAGTAAAGACCAAAAAAAAATTGAAAATTTTGGGTTTACTCCGTGTGTGACGCTACGGGTGGGAAAACCAAATTTGGTTAGGCGCAACTTATGATTGCGCCTAAATGGGGAGCAACTAATACTTGCGCCCCATCTTTTTTTTTTTTTTAATTTTTTTTGGGCGGAACTTATGAGTTCCACCCCATTTTCAGTTTTCAAATTTATATTTTATTTTTTCCCCGGGCGTAACTGTGAATCGCGCCCCAATTTTTTTTATTTTTTTTGGCTCGGGCGTAACTTGAACTTGCGCCCCATCAGCTGAATCGGAATCTACGCCCGAGTAAAGACCAGAGTAAAGACCAAATTTGATCTGGTATTTGGTCTTTGGTCTTTGATTTGATCTTTAGTCGCTCGATAGTGTCTGCTATTTCGATGGTATTTGGTCTTTAGTCCCATGACTGTGGTTGCTCTAACGCAGTGGAGCGAGATTAAAATTTGGTCAGACGTAACTTTAAAATCCGCCCAAAACAGGCGAACTTTAAAGTTGCGCCCCATTTTTATTTTTTCTTAATTCGGGCGTAACTTTGAATTATGCCTCGTCATCAGGCGTAATTTTGAATTACGCCCCACCTCAAACGTAAATAATACCTACGCCTGGTGTCGGGCGTAATTTAAGTTACGTTTGACTTAAAACCAAATTAAAGACCAATATGGTTTGGTTTTTGGTTTTACTCTAGTTTTTGATCTTTATCCCGCTCGACTACGTCTGGTTTCTGTTAGTTTTGGTCTCCGGTTGTGGATGCTCTAACAAACAAAAATCAAACCAACGTTCGAGTATTTATTTATCGTGGTAGTACTCAGGTGAGCATTTGTATTTGAAGTCATGTACCACCGGAGAGGCTTCATAAGTACTGAAAAAGACTCGAGAACCTAGTTTGATACACGCTTATGCAGAAATTTCATCCATGCAAGCAAAGACCATTTTCGTTTTGATAAAGATTTTGCATGTTGCATAATACACAAAGGGAAAATCGTGATCGGCTCACCGGTGGCCAGAAGTCGACATTTTGTGTCACTGTGATTTGCTTCTAACTAGTGTTGCATTAAAGGACTAAAAATGGTTAAAGAAAAGTAAGACCAGAGAACATGTAGAAGAAAACCAGGTTTCGAGGCATCAAAAATGGCAACACATCCAACAACTCCCACTAAGTAGCTTAAAAATGGGGATTGTCATTTTTTTAATCATCTGGTTTTGGTAAAAACATGCATTTGGAACATACAATAATTATAATTACGATCATCTCCATACTTGGAACTTGATGCTTGTTTCTCTTAAGCTCGATCATATCCCTATTTCTCGAAACTAGTATGAAGTCCTATAAGTGTACAATTGGATGTTGCCATATATAACCCATATCTGTGGTCCATTCTCCATAGTGATTCTCTGAGTAAACCGCTTGATGGACAAATGATTAATGCATGAATAGCATAATGGAGGCCAAATAGTATTCTAGTTTTGGATCTCATTAAATACTGCGAGTGAAGTCTGCAACACACAGGCGACCTCTCAATTCAACACCAACATAAACACGATGATCAATATTTACTACTCTCTAATCCCGTCCACAAAATACTTTGTATTTACTTTTCTACCTCCATTACTCAAAATCTACCCATATCAAAACTACAAAAATCTACTCCATATCCTATGAGAGTCTATGACAGAAACTATGATTACCCTACAAAACCTAAGGGAAAGGTTTGAATCTAAAATCTCTGTTAGATACAGCTAATATTACTGCAATTATGCCAAAACCAATTTACTGCACCCCCAACACAATCTTGTCGAGTTTCTTATGGCCGATATCTTTTCAAAGGAGGGTCGTCGTAGACTCATACGTGGAGGTATGCCTTAAAATTGCATGCATCTGACTATGCACTTTTGACTGGTGAGTATCCTTCCCTATCCCTCTTATACAGGGAAGGGATAGTATAAGGAAGGCAATTGCACTATGGTGTCATTTTATCTCTTAAGTAGCCGTTTTTTTTTTCCAATCTTTTTTTCTAATGATATCTAGGTAAAAAAAATTATTTTAGAGTAAAAAATAAATATATAATAGGTAAAAAAAAGTTTTATTAAGAGTTATTTAGTATTTGGGTCGCAAATTTTGGTATGTCTTAGTGTTTGGGTCCTAAGTTTGTCCAGTTTAGCGTTTGGGTCATTGATTTGTTAGTCAACCAAGTCAACTGACGATTTAGGTCAAACTGTTAGTTATATAACTGACTTCTTAGTTATATAACTGACTTCTTAGTTAATATATTTACTAAGCTTGCCGCTAAGTTAATACACCACCGACTCCGTCATTATGGTCAATTTTTGTTTTTAACGGAAATAAGATAGGATCTCTCAATGAGATCATGGTGTTCCCAGTAGTCGAGTAAGCAACAATTACCATCCAGATACATGAAAGTTCAAGAGAAAATTTTGCAAAGGCATGAACTAAATTTAATGATGCAAAAAGAATAACAAACTGGATTCCTAAAAATGTTTTCATCACAAATTTGATATTAATGTGGTGAGGGATAGGGTGGTGGCGGGGGATAGTGAAGTCGAGAAAGAGAACTACGTTGTTTATTGAAAAATAGGAAAGAGAGCAATTATGGAAGATATGTATATTCAGCTCTTGTTTTTTTTTTTTTTTTTTGCTCAGGCATGTTTGGGTTTTTGTTTTGGGTTATGTCGAGCTTGCTCAAGTATTCTAGCTTGTGAATAAAATTTGTAAGAATTTCACTCAATTTTCCAAATTCTGCAATTAGAGGGTTTCTATCAGTTTTCCCAAATTAGATTGAATCCCTGTAATATAGTATTTTGGATGACGATTAACGGTATTGGAGTTCATTTACTAACCAACCATTAGTCGTGGTGATCTTATGTTGATTTAGTGGTGGTGCTCTTGGTGTTGGTGGTGTCCACCGATGTGATTTTCTCTAGTAGTGATGATGATTATATACTACATGGAGAACTAGATGATGGAATGATGGTGAATTTGTAACTGCAGTTCATCTTTTTCTTGATTTTTGATGCCCTTTCATAGAAGAAGAGAAGTTAGCAGAGAATCATGATTGGATTAAGATGTACGTGTAACGGCTGTTGCTAACGGCAACACTTCAGCTGACAGACGTTATAGACGTCAACCTTACCTAACTGATTGACTAGAATTTCTAGTTGACTAACGGGTCAACGCCCCAAATATTAAATTGGACAAACTTAAGACCCAAACACTAACACATACCAAAATTTGTGACCCAAACACTAAATAACTCTTTTATTAAAAAAATGAGTGGAAAATGAAAGTTTTAGGGTAAAACTTTTAAAACAAGAAACGATTACTCAGTAACCGTAAAGTGTAAATAAATACGATAACTGAATTCCCGTGTGATTTCCCTTCCTATAAGGGAGATCAAATATGATCCTCCTTGTAGGAAAAGTGAGGGATATTCCTATGCATGTAGGGATATGAAAGGCTATAATGAATGGTATAATGGCTTTTTAAGGGATAGGGAAGGGATGGAGGTCATGATAGTCTAGCTCTAAGTCACTACCAATTTTACCTAGCTAGCTAGGATTTGTCTTGCGTGATCAGAAATTCCATCTCTAGCTAGTCTAACTAATGTTGGCAAGGCAACAACGCAAGTCCAACGCGAGTAAAGATCACGAGTCAAAGGTGACTGCATAAAGCATTACGCCCATACCTCTATCTCAAACTTTAGTAGCCCCCCGCCCCTTTCTTACGTACCTTTTTCCAGTCAATCAATCAAATTAATGTCACGCCGGTCTATAGTCACCACAATCTTAAGTTTTATGTCCTTAGGCCCCTAGGCTATCGAGAACTGTTAAAGTTTTTTGGTTTGGATTTTGCAGCCTTAAACATATCAGTAATCGATATGACTTTTGTCCATTAAAACCACCTTTTTCCCCTAAATTCTTATTTTGGGTTGAAATATCCCTCTAAGGTAAGAAGTGAATTCAAAAAGTGATAGTAATTCTTTTTCACGCATGAAAAGAAAAATATTTTTAAGGTTTAAAAGTCTTACACAACAAAGTTATTAGTTGTCAACTGAGCAACAAGCTGGGCACCAAATGAAACGATTTTTTCTTTATATCAAATGTTATAATTTGGACTATAATGCAATTAGATATCATCTTTCTAAATATTCATTCATTTAAATTACTTCAAAACAATCACGAGTTACTATATAGTAGGCAAGCGAGCAACAAGCTACGCCGCAAGCCCTTTTTGAATAGCAAACCCTATCCTCTTAAACACAAACTCTCTCGAATCGGGAGTCATGACATTACTGTGCATGACTCTTTGAACTCTCGCTAGGAGTCCAACCGTCTCTGGCGCTAAATACCCAAAGTGTCAAAGGCAAAGGGAATAAAAGCATGTCCATTATCAATACATGCCTTTTCATGCTTCGTTATCTTACTGAAAGCTGCATGTCCAACTGTGAAAGAGCCTTTCCCGATGCCTACTAATGGAGAAACCCCAGTAAGATCAACACACGTATGTTTTCCATTGGCCCACCCAAAAATAAGAACATTTGCTGGCCTGAGTGTGGAATTCCCTTCAAGAGGATCCGTCAAAAAGTTGACTGGCGCCTTTTTCTTTGCTGAAATACCAGCCCTCCATAATACATCATATAAGATATCTCTCACATGATCATGTTTATATTTAAAACCAGGATCTACCTTACAATGAACACCATGTTCCCCATATGCGTCTAAGCAGCCTGTAATACAAGCAGGGCAACGAGAATCAGAAGGTTATAGGGGAATCATTAACCTGTATTTAAGGATGGACCGGTACTCCAAGGGGGACATCTTCTGTCTAAGGCCCTCAATCGGGATAGCAAGAAGAAAATCATGCGCATGCGCTGCTTGTAGGCAACCAAAAACTGCTTTATGTCTGTCCGAAAACCCTTAAACCCTACCGATATCTTTCTAAATCATATTGATTGTTTGATAGTAATGGTGTTTCAGTTTAGAATTCGAATTTAAGAGAAAAAGTTTGTTAGTATATCAGCCGCTGAAAGCAAGAATTAGATTGTTTGTCAAGGATTTCTTTTGTATTTGTAAGTCAGTTTGTATTGTGTTGGTTCCCTTTCAATGAAAAAAAATTCCCATTTTTTTAAAAATAATTTTTTTAGAAAATAAATTAAATAAACTTTCAAAACATAAAGAGTTATATAGCATGCAAGCGAGCAACAAGTTGCGCCGCAAGCCCTTTTTTAATTGCAAAATCTATCATATTAAAAATAAAATCTCGTGAACCGGGGGTCATGACATTATTGTGCATGATTTTCTGGACCCTCTTGAGAAGTCCAACCGATTATGGAGCCAAATAACCAAAAGTATCAAAAGCAAAGGGGATGAAAGCATGCCCATTGTCAACACACGCTTTCTCATGCTTCGATATTTACCTGAGGCAGCCCTTAGAGCTGCTTGCCCAACTGTAAAGGTACCATGTCCAATGCCTACCAACGGAGATACAAGTCAACACATGCATGTTTCCCATTAGCCCACCCAAAAATAAGAACATTTGCTGGTCTTAGTGTCAAGAGGGTCTGTCAGGAAGTTCACATCCGCTTCTTTCTTTGTTGAAATGCCAGCCCTTCCATAGTACATCATACAAGATATCCCTCACATGATCATGGTCTACCTTACAATGAATTTCATGTTCACCATACGAGTCCAAGCATCCTGTTATGCAAGCAGGACAACGAGATTCAGAGGGATAAAGCGGGATCATTAACCTGTATTTGAGGATAGAAAGGTACTCCAAAGGTGACATCTTCTGTCCAAGCCCCTCAATCGGAATAGCGAGAAGAAAATCTTGGGCATGCGCTGCTTGCAAACAACCAAAAACCGCTTTCTGTCTCTCCGTTAGCTTGTAAACTTTATCCATATCCTTAACCGCTTTACCAAAAAGAGCACTCGTCGTGGTACTTTGTGTTTTAAGAGGGGGCGTTGTCTTTATTGGTGAAGCTGTTAAAATCAAAATCAGGAAGAGTTACTTGTAACGTTTTCAAAGCCTTATTAAAGTAGTCATCCATACCTTCCACACCACTGCTCCTCAATATGTGATCCTGTAACCCCCAAGATTACACGCGCTAATCTATAAAATAATATTCCGATGCCTCCCTAGCAATGTAAAGGCCAAGACCTCCATATCTAATAGGTAGTGTAGATAGCCTCCACTGTATCTCTCCACAGAACGGTCCCCCACAAACCACAATGCCCTCTATCACTTCTCTTAAGCCTCTATAAAAAATATCTACCGCCTCCATAATACAGTCTGGGTGAAAAATACGAATCCCAAAAAGCAGCTTGGAGATACCCATACATGTTCGTAAAAGCAGCAATTCACTTTGAGGATCGTGGATCTTGGATAAAATCTGCATCAAATCCACTGCTTTTTCAGCTCTCTTAATGGCAAGGCCCTTCACCACCGCCCAATAGTTTGACTCCCTTATCTGGTCTTGATATTTCGACAAGAAACATCCCATCACTTATCCTTCGTCCATCACAAGAAGGCCAAAAAAATTCTGTTTTCTTAATATTCAATATAAGTCCCAGCGCGGGCCCTTCTGTTATGACAATAGTTAGTGCTTTTTCCACTTCTTAGGTGTCACCAATAACAGAGCCATCATCAAGATACTAGGCATGTAAGGATAATATGCACTTCTCATTTATCTTAGCTATAAGCTGATGGAGCACCTGAGCAAATAACAAAGGCCCCAAAGGGTCACCTTGTTGCACCCTTGTAGATGAATAGATAAACGATTCCCCTACATACAACCATGCAGGTTGACCACACAAGTATTCTGCCTAAGGTGATATAGATGGACAAAAACAAAACAAAAAAACAAAAAAAGAGAAAAAGTTTCTACTATTAGCAAATTATTAGACCGTAAAACTTTACCTACAAGAGGGCCAAATAAGGTAAGTTTTGTGTTTTGGGTTATGTTCAGTAACTTTAACCTACAAGAGCGATGTAAATGTATAGAAAATATGGTCCTCCTTATGATTTAGAACTGGCGACTGATTTTTTTAATCATTGTACTGCTCTTATATTTTAAGATGTGGGACTATTTTACCAAGGCTTTCCATATTTCTTGGCCAATTAGGGTATCCTTGTTTAACCTGGCTAGTTTGGGGCCTAGTGTGATTATTTGGGGCATATAGATTACTTCATCTACCCAATAAGAAATGATAAGGGGTGTCTAAATTTGCTGAAACTACTAATTTACCCTCTGAAAAATATTAATACTACCAATTTACCCCCATTAGCTCTTAATAATAAAAACTAAAACTAAAATCGGTTTCAATAACTTAAAACCGATTCTTCTTCTCTTCTTCTCCCTTTTTTTTAAAAAAACCAAAACATCGACGATCCACAAACGATTAATCGGTGTCTTTTTCTTCTATATAGTGATGAACCAACCACGAGTGAAGCATGCTACTAACAAGAACTATCCTAGTGCGAGTAATCCCATACTTGTTCAAGCGATTGGAAACAAACCGAAGAAGAAAACGGTTGAGGAAGAACTATCTTTGATCATACAAGAGGAGGAAATGGGTCGAATTAGGTACTTTTCTATCAACTCAATACTCTAAACTAGGTTTTAGTAACATGCAATCGCTCAAAAATCGAATTTTTTTAAATCAAAATCCGGGTTTCCCAGAATCGGTTGATGTTAATGTACTTTGTTAACCGATTGTGTTTAGAAACGATTGATGTTCATGTCAACATACCCCGATTGTCTTGGATGTGTTTTCTGGTTCGAGAAATTTGAACCAGAATCAGACAATGTTAATGTCCACATAGCCCGATTAAGTAACTTGAGGGCTTTTCTGTTTGTTTTTTTGTTAGAATCATATTACAAATGTTTCCACAAACACCGATTGTGTAGCCATTGAATTCTTATCTGCTTAGCCCATAATCAGATTACATGAGCACTTATAAAAATTGATTGTTGGTGTGTAATGCTATAATCGGATTTTACATGTGTATTGAGCAAACCGATTCTTGTAAGAAATAATGCCTAATTTTTTTAATTTTTTTTGTTAGAATCGGATTACATGAGCACTTAAATAAACCGATTGTTTATGTGTTATGTTAGGAATCGGGATTTATATGTGTATCTAGTAAACTGATTGTGTACCTTGAATTTAAAAATATGCATTCAATTCCATTGTTGTTTGTCGCTTATCTCTGTATTCTACAGGCCAAACAAGGGCAAGCAACAAAAGCAAGCCGAAAATAAATATAAGAGGAAAAATGACTTTGATTCTCCTCCGAGTTTGAGACCTCGTCGAGAGGGTTGTCAAAATTTAAATGCTTCCCACCAAAGGGGATCGGGGAGTAAATCCAAAGAGATTCGCATCAATGACCCACCACCTGAAGCGGAGCAACCAACACAAGAAGAATATGATTCTGATACACCTACTGAAGAAGGAGGTGGTGATAGAGAAGTTGTTGAACAAGAAAGTAGTGAGGAGGAAGCTAATTGAGAATAAAGTGGCGGGGAGATTAATGAAGAAGAAAGTGGTGTCAAGGAAGGTGATGAAGAAGAAAGTGGTGGCAAGGAAGGTGATGGAGAAGAAAGTGAGAATGAATCTGATAAAGTTTAAAAACAAGTCCAAACAAGGGAAGTTCAACAACAAGTCCAAGGAGGAGACGGTCAAGAACAAGTTAAGACAGATGGTAAGAGTGATTCTCCAAATAAAAATAAAGGAAGCTACATGCCCGACCCACTGAATATGTTTCCTCGCGGCCCTACTGATCATGTTTACGGGTATGGAGGACGGGTGTTATATATGGTGGTACAAAGAGGGTTGGGCCACTGTCGTCTTCCATACCATAGTAACCACCTAAACCTTATGCTATGTGACGTAAAACTTATTATCCGTGTAGTGTTTTGATTATTTTCTGTTGGATTTGTTTTGTTTTATAGGATCACTAGGATACCGTTCGTCATATGAATTTAGGAACGTCAGTGAGTATGATGAATAATTGGCCACTGGAAGGACTAGAATCAACCGTTGGAGAAGTTGAGGAAGTAGTCAAGCTAGTCAAATATACGGGGTTGTTGCCTGCGGTCGACAATTTGGATCTTGGTTATGACAAACCTCTTTGTTCCGCCTTTTCCGAGAGATACTACGGGGAAACGGATACTTTGCATCTTCCTTTTGGCGAAATGATGATAACTCCAAATGATGCAAAGTTCATTACCGGGTTAAGCATAGATGGTAAAGCCGTGAAGCACAAATAATACATGCAAGATCTTGATTGGGACAAGATTTACGCGTTCACCAAGAATGTGTTCCAATGGGATGAGGAGATGAGCAAGTCATAGATGCTAGTATGCAAAGCAAAGCAAAGGATATTCCATCTCTCGAAGTTGAGGGACCTCTTTATGGGAACAAAGAAGCTTCGTGCTGAGGGAAAAAATGTGACCAAGGAACGTATCTTCTCCACATATAACGCGTATATCATCTACATCTTGGGATCTGTTATCTTTCCCAATATTTTCGGTACCCGTGTGAACGCCAACTTTATTCAGCTGTTGGAACCATTTGAAAAGATTCACGAATACTCTTGGGGCACTGCCATCCTTGCACACTCGTTGAACGAATTGAGAAAGGCTTCTATGACTGAAAGGAACCAAATCAGAGGGAATATGGCTTTTCTGCAGGCGTGGATATATTTGCACTTCCAAATATTTGCTGAAAGGAATTTTGTGAACAAGGAATGGGACGGTCACTTTTATGGGGACATGTACACCTACAACAGTGATGAAAGTCCCAAGATGTGACTTATCTGAAGTTGAGATGCCAGTTGGATAACTTGACGATGAAAGATGTTGTCTTTGACCGTTGCAAGAAGGATTTGGCCAAAGGAAAGATGGTTGGGTACAAAGAGCAAGATCATTATTTTAGGCCTTTGTTTTACCCAAAAGGATATGTAATGTACAACCTGATGAGAGTCGCAAGACAATGTGGATACGTACAAAAAATCCGAAAGGAGCACAAGGAGTTTAAAATCAATGAGAAAAAAATAGAATCACTGGATACTGATATTGAGATTGTTCATGAACCTTTACTATCATGTGAATATTGGGAAGACAGATGGTTCAACAGATATTCTATGGATGGTCGATTGAGAACCGATGATGAGGCAATTTCGGGTTACATGTCGTGGTACCTCAATATTTCGCATACTCGAGTGATACAAGTAGATGAGAGGCCCCAGATACAGGAAAAATATACAACTCTCAAATACCTAGTGCGTGTTGTTACTCAATTGCGGTTTTGTTAATTGTTTTAGCATTATTTGTTGAATGTTTGTTGTTTAAAATGGAAACAGAGAAGACGAGTCAAGAACTTGATAACCAAAGCAAAGCTAGATATCAGGAAAGGGAAAATGTTAAGGCCAATGAAAAGTTGATTGATGAATTAAATAGTCATGAAGATGTAGAAGAGGGTGCAAAGTTTGGGGAACCGGTGGAAGAGGAGGATCCAAATAAAAAAAGGAAGAGAGTCGCCACAAAAAAAATAATCAAGCGGTGCATCAAGCAGTGCCCAACCTGCTAAACGAGGGCGAGGTGGTCGTGGTCGTGGAAGAGGTCATGGGCGTGGTCATGGTGGGGATGTTGATGAATGAATGGTTTCAAACTTATGTCTTTAACTATGGACAATTATGGAGTCAAAACTTATGTATTAAACTTATTGTTGAATTATGTTTGGTTATATTCCTAGTTTATGAATGATTGAGTCTGATTTCTTTTGAAATTTATTTGTGTTTGTCTAAGACTCGAAAAAGGAACCAACTACAATGTGTGTGTGCAAAAAATGCATGATTCTGGAAGTTTTTTCTGTCATAATCGGTTTACATTTACCTGTTTAAAATCTGATTCTGACAGTTCCCCAGGGACACAATTTCATAATTGGGTTTTGAAGGTGCACCATGTAGACCGATTCTGAAAATTTCGTTTACCTGGTTTTAAGTTTCCAGAATCGGTTTGTAATGATACTTTTAAAGTATGATTCTGAGAAAACAAAAAAAAATCCAGAGTTTTAATAACCTTAAGAATTGGTTTATGTGGGCATCCCATGTAATCCGATTCTTGTGAGGAAAAGTGACAATCTTTCTGAATCATTTTTTTTGACAAGAATTGGATTACAAGTGAAATATTAAAAACCTATTTTTCGGGGGCAGATTTTGACATCCTTACGAATCGGTTTATGTGGGCATCCCACGTAACCCGATTCTACTAAGGAAAAGTGGCACCTTCTCTATAACTTTTTTTGCCGAAAATCGAATTACATGTGCAACTATAAAATCTGATTATTGAGAGGCATATTTTATATGATTTTGCAAGGACATAATCGGTCTATGTGGACATCCCTAAAATCCGATTTTGTGAATTGAATTTGAAAAAAAATAGTTGTTGAGTCTTTATCTGAATATTCTTTTTTTTTTTACAAGAATCAGATTACAAGTGAAATATTAAAAACCGATTGTTCAAGGGCAGATTTTGACATCCTTACGAATCGGTTTATGTGGGCATCCCACGTAATTTGATTCTGCTAAGGAAAATTGGCACCTTCTCTGTAACTTTTTTTGCTGAGAATCAGATTACATGTGCAACCGTAAAATCTGATTATGGAGAGGCATATTTTATATGATTTTTCAAGGACATAATCGGTCTATGTGGACATCCCAAAAATCCGATTATGTGAATTGAATTTGAAAAAAAATAGTCGTTAAGTCTTTATCTATATAAGGACAACCTCTTTGAGCCACTCCCACATCACACACTTAGCCTAGAAATGGAATGGGATCCAGATGTAGATAAGCAACTTGTAAAATGTGAACCGTATGAAAATTTGTGTCTCGTTAAATCGTTTGTTAATACGTTCTGTGAACGTCCGAATGAAGTTTATTCAATGTTTTGGAAGAGAGTTAAAAAGTTCTTTTACGGGCGTACCGCGAATCCCAACAAACGCAAATGGAGATACTTGGCATTTCGATTCAACTACATAAAAAGTGCAATGCAAGAGCATGTTAAAGTTAGAAATATGATGTACCAACATTATCCACAAGCTCTTCTTAGGAAAAAAGTGAGTAATCTGATAATATTTATACTTACGTCATCGTTAAAAGTTGGCATACTAACATTTACGAATTCATTGAATTTCAACCGGAACGTTTCAATTAGCTATGGAGAATTCGTCATGGGGAATCTAAGTTCATTCACCACAAATAATATACAACGTTGTACCGATGTGCTCGGAGGTTCATTGACGAACATTTGATGTGTCAAATTCTAGAATACCCATACTGAATCCTATATATGTAATGCGCTAATTTCCTAAACTAAGTAATGAATATTTTGTTTCTGAAAGTAAAGTATAATCGGAATATGTGGGCATACATAAACATTGATTCCGATAATCGGTTTATGTAAGTTTTGGAAAAACCCGATTCTGGGTTTTACTTCATCATTTAAAAAAACTCAACCCAGAATCGGTTTACAATAGCACTAATATCAACCGATTCTGGATTGAGTTTTTTTTTTTTTTTCAAATTCAGGTTTTGATGGTGAATTAATGGTGGTTGATTCCAGGATTCACTTGATTAAACATCATTTAATCATCCAAATTAGCACTAATTAATCATGGGTAATTTTCCATTTAGTAAAATAGTTGTATAAACGGTTATCCATTTTACTTCAAAAATAACTTATAAAAAAAATAAAAAAATAACTTCAAAATAATATTTTTTATCTTTTAATAGTAAGCTCAAAATAATCACACTAAGCCCAAATTAACCAGGTTGTTTAACTTTGACACTACGGTATCGGTATGAATAGCAATTTTAAAGATCGGAGTCCAAATAGTTTAATTAAGTACTTGTACGTGATAATTAACACGATGAAAAAGTTTGATTTGAGACGTGAGCAGTAAATACCAGACTAGAATCTAAAGCAGATATTGTCTGCAACTGAAAACTGCTTGCACGGCCAATCTAGTTAAGATCACGCCAGTCAAGTGTACTGTTTGACATGATTGCCTTAACGTTGGTCTGCTCTGTGGTCCATAATGACTCTGAGCCTAAAACGCTTAATGGCCAAATTATTGTTGCATGAATAGCAATATTAAAGAATGGAGTCCAAATTGAATTTCATTGGATACTTGAACGTGAAGTAAATATGCCTAGAAACCAACTGAAATTAGAAACTACTGCAGCCTCCGTGGAGTCCGATTTTGTGCACACTCCTTGGCGAGTGTGCACGTAACATTTCAATCTCCACCGTTGATTATATTTAAGGAATTATGTAACGAGGGACATGATTCTAAACATGGAGGATAATGGGCCCAACAACTAACTAAACAACCAATAACAATAATATGTCAAATATACACTTTTTAGAGGAACGTGCACAAAATTGAACTAGCCTCCAGGGGTCCAAAATGGCGTTCATAATCGCACATCTATTTACCGCACGACATGCATTAGAAAAACGAGCTGGCGAACTTATGCACTTTTAAGCCCTAAATATAGTTGGCACTCGGTTGTATATTCTCTTAAAATTTCCATTCGTTAAACTATGCACTTTTGACAACTTAGAGCAACCACAGTCATGAGCCACACTAAAGACCAGATCCCATACTAAAAGCTAAATTAATTTAGTTTTTTTTAGGTGCACCACAGCGGCAGACGACTAAAATATAGTCAGACGGACCTTATACCAGCGCTTGAAGATGGACGCGCGTATTATGGTCGTTTGTTGATGAGGCGTGTTTATTATAACCGTCTGAGTGTGACGCACGTATAGTGTGCGCTTGATGTGAGGCGTATGTATAATTCACGCCATACTCGGGACGAAAATAGTAACCACGCTTGTTGATGAAGCGGACTTATTAGCCACGTATGGATGGGAGTGAATTATACAACCGCCTCTTGTGGGGCGCAGATATTAAGTGCGCCTGGGGTTTATATGAAAAATCAAAACACGCTTGAAACTGGCGCAAATATTTCTTCTTTCTTCTGCAGTCCCCTAACAAGCATAATCTTGTTTCAAAAGATTCACTATCGGCTGGAACTCACTACTCATTAGACATGGTTTATCACCTGAGTTCTAATTTCTGTGTCTATAAAAATTGTATGGAGACTATATGTACAAATAAAATAAAATAAAATAAAGAGAATTCGCGATTCATAGCTGGTAAAAATAAAATGTTGTACACATGCCACAATTTGACATGGTGGAGATAGATAGTGAGCAACGATACTATAATGCTTCTTCTTTTGTGGTGGGCATGTACAACTATAAAATGTCTATGGCACTTGCTCAACGCTGACGAAGGTATGTTTGGTGGTGCCATTTGGAGTAAAATACCACCAGTGGTTCTAAAGAGTGGCTGGACAAGCGAGTGTATATTAACCGCTTGATAAGAGGCGCTCATAATACTTGCGCCTAAACTAGGCGCACATTAAAGTTACGCTTGTTGCCAGGCGAAGTTTATAACAGCACCCCAATGGAGCGTACAATATAACTGCGCCTGGTTTGGGGCGTACGTAATACATGTGTTTGGTCCGGCGGTGTTTATAAATGCGCCTGATTCATACGCTAATATTATCTCCGCCTCGAGCTCATACGTTAATTATACTAACGCCTACTACGAAACGCTCACTATACTCTCGCTTGGCTTCATACGCTCTCAATATCTACGTCCCATTATATGGTCATTTGGTCTGGGTTGGCGACCACATTTGGTCTCAAACCCTAGCTTTCCAGACTATATATAGCTTTAGTCGATTCCACTACGGCTCACTTTGGGACTAAATTTGGATATAATCCCCAAATTTGGGTATAGTCCCCAAATTTAATCGTGATTGTGGTTGCTCTTAGTCCCTACAAAATTTTACCTAGCTTAGCTAGGATGCGTCATGCATGATGCATCGTCTAAAACTCAATCTCTACAGTTATAACCCGGCAATGACGCATGTCTAAGATCACGAGTCAAAGATGACTGCATGAAGCATCACGCCCAGACACCTATCTCAAACTTAAATAGCCCCATATCTTTTTTCATGCCCTTTTTCAAGGCAACCTAGTTGAAGGTCACGCCGGTCTATCGATGCAATTTTGAGTCTTTGTGTCCCTCCCTATTCTTGTACTGCCAAATTTAATTTTGATATGATAGGTCCTGACTTTTTCTTGCCTATAGTTATTTTTTTTTTTTGAAGCATGCCTATAATTAATGGTACTAAGAAAGAACCATTCTCGTTTGCTTGTGCACCGGCAACAGTGGCCTGAAGTAACAAGTTGAATGCCAACGTAA
Organism: Papaver bracteatum; assembly: GCA_023529315.1. Classification (NCBI taxonomy): domain Eukaryota; kingdom Viridiplantae; phylum Streptophyta; class Magnoliopsida; order Ranunculales; family Papaveraceae; genus Papaver; species Papaver bracteatum. The sequence continues at coordinate 1,557,143 of JAJJWX010000650.1, forward strand.
CATCCCATAACTAATAGCATGTTTGGATGATAGAAATAAGCATAAGTCACATGTAAAAAACAATAAAGCTGCTATGTTTTCTTTTTTATTACAAAAGGTTAATTTTTTTGATTTTTGAAAATCATTCTGAAATTGTGTACCAACTAAACCAATTTTTGATATTTTTTATTTCCAAAAATCAAAAAATAGCTTATATTGTGCTGTTTAAACGTGCCATTAATGGGTTGTGGACAATGCAGGTAAAAAAGTGATTACTAAGTTCTTGCACATCACTGAAAACAGCCACGTAGAGAACATCATTTCCTCTACGTGTATATCTCGTGTGAACTGTTTACACTGGACCAAGAGAAATTATATTTGGAGCCACATGATTAGTTTCAATTAACGCAACCATTGTAGTGCACATGCCCTATGCGGCTATGCCAATGCAGTCGGCCAAGTACTCATTGATACTGGCCTTATAATATAGCAAACTCACGTGCAAAGGGGACTGACTACCCTCCAAAGATATGCATTGGACGAAGGAATGAAATATATATTCTTTTAGTAAGTTTTACCTCCTCTCCTCCACCACCCCCTGTTTAATTTAATGATTAGTCCATTAATAAGGACACTCCTTTCACCTTGTAATACGAGAGAACTTTATTACTTTGTTAATTAATTTGATTGTTTTGTGTTTTGTAGTACTTACAACTGTTGGTGCTTTTTGTTTTTTGTTTTTAGGTTGAGTCAATGGTCAAATTATCAATCAACTTGCACGAGAGTGTGAGTCAGACAGACAAAGTTAAAAGAAATAAACAAAGAGGTGGACGTGTGAGGAGGCGCACATTCATGATTCTCTCTCAAGTTTGAACTTTGAACACTTTCTAGTTTAGAACACAGGATACACACGCATGGACACTACTGTCCTAGCGGAATTATCTTCAAAAGTCATAAATTCAGTTTTTTATGGCTTGTTCAAATGCCATAGTAGAAGTTATTTTTTGCCTTCTAAAAGTAAAAGTTTCAAAAACGAAACTAGGTATTTGAATTGGGAATATACATGCATAGGTACTGTAAGTTTGTTCGGCAACAAAGTTGTTGTTAACAATCCGAGCAATTTTTTTCCGCCTAGAGAACATCATTTCGACTACGACTCTATGTGTATGTGACAGACACCATCGTCTCAATCAAAACAAGGTTTGTTGTTAACAATCCTAGCAAGAAATTGCAAGTTCTAAAGAAAACTATTGAATTCAAATACTTTCGGAAGAATTATAACACTGACGGATGCAAACTACTCTTGCTTTGGCATTATACTCCATTGACAATCATGCTTTCCACTGTTATATCCATGTAGAAATTAACGATTAATCCCAAAGTTGTTGGGCTTTGGACACTCTAGTCCTCTCCTCTCAAGCCTAGTACTAGGAGGTCCAAATTTATACAATTCAAAACGAGTTGGTCCTTTAGTGAACGATTTAGTCCAAAATGCATTTTTTTTGTGACAAAAATACCCATCAACATTCTTCTTCATTGTCGGTTTCAGTTTCATTTGTCGAAACTCCAAACAGCTCTCCATATACTCCGGTAAAAGACGATATCATAAGATTTGACAAAATTTCGTTTCGGATTCGATTCAATGGGGGAGTGATGAAGAGAAGAAGGAGAATCATTTAGAAGAAACCTTGGAGAGATTTAAATGGAAAAATAGTGATGGTAACTGGTGCATCATCTAGTATAGGTCGTTAGTTTTTTCTAGATCTAGCAAAAGCCGGTTGTAAAATTGTTGCAGCTGCTTGAAGAATCGATCGATTAAAGTCTCTTTGTGAAGAGATTAATCAATTAAATAAAGAATTGTTGCTGTGAAAATTGATTTGTCTGCTAGTGGTGATGTTAATGATTCTTCTGTAAGGCTTGGGATTCATTTGGTTACTATCCATGCTCTTATTAATAATGCTGATATCAGAGGTAATAATACAATTTCCCATTTATTTACTTTTTTGCCGAATTTTGTTCTTCCAATTTTTGCAAAAACTTTCATGAGTGATTAATTTTGTTGATTTTACTTTTTGATTATCATTTATGAAATTGTGCATCGAATTATGCTTTCAGATTGTTTAGGAAATGTAGCAAGTGTAGTTTTTTTGTTTTTTTTTTCTCCAGTAAAGGAGTTACAGTAGTGATTTCTGTAGGGATTTTGAAGCCATGTTTTTCTTACATTGATCCTCAACCTGAAATAAGAACAATTGCAATATGTTATTGTTGTTCGTTTAGACAAATGCAAGAGTGATATTTATAGTGTAGTAGTTCGAGTAGAGTATGAGTTGATTATCACATTCATATAAGCAGGAGTCAAACTTTAGTGAGAGACTTAGGATTCAGGAGTTGTAGTAATCTGGTCGCAAACATCGTTTTACCCCATACCCCATAGAGATGATAAATCTTCTCCTTTAAATTCATTGGGAGAGTTTAAATTTTGAGTTCTGAAACTGTTGGTGCAACGAGCTTTCTGAAGTTACCAACACATTGTAGCATTTAAGTCTGCAAGATTCACTCCAAAAACCCAAGACAGGAACGAATTTGCATTTAACTAAGTTTGATTTAAAGCCTCCTAAAATTATTATTGCTAGTAGAAAAGTTACAGGATATTAAGAGAAAACTAAACTTCCCTGGCCAAAGGTGCAAACTATTCACAAGCTAAGTTTTCGTAGAAGAGCTCAAAAGTTAGCAATCCAATTTTGAGAGCACAAGTTAACATTATAACCATCATGAAAAATTCTAAATGACTGCAGATGGTTCGTGTTTTTGAGAGCACAATTAAACGGAAACTCTTAGCTCAAAGCTTTCTTTTTTGTCCGTTTGAGAAAGCTATACAAACTAGAAGTCGTTGATGTGTACAAGAAAATACACCCGTTAGATGGGTGCACATAAAAGTGTACTTTTTTTTTATCGCGTTGAATGTAACATGCCATCCATGTGTTTCCACTACTATGTTTGTATAGCTTTCCTCACACTTAGATCTTAATAATCAGTTTATTGTGTTTATCAAACATGCGTCGAAATCCTAATATTCCATTCAAGAAGGATGAAATTGACGTGACATATTAATCCAAAGAAGATAGCAGATAAGAGTAGCGCCTCTGATGCGAAACTTGGTGTGATCCCACCATTTTGTAGGGTTCTCTGTTTCACTACTAACGGTATTACTGAACTACATCAATAAAAGATTAAAAAGGTTTCCAACTTCAAGCGAGTATATCGGTGTTGGGTGTAAACGCAGCTCCTCCTCCTCATTTGTGTTGGGTTCAAAATTCAAATACAAGACGCACAACTATCCAGTTACTCATTTCGACTTGAATTTGTAAGTGGAATTTCTTTCTTCATTTTGTAAATTATCTTTGTGTTGATGATAACAAGGATATGCAAAGTTAGCATTGAGTAGTTGGTTATCATTTTTTTTGTTTGTTATACCGTCATTTGGAGGCTACCAAAACAACTTTTCATTATTTGATTATACAGTTGCATCCGTTATACTAAATAACCTAGTAGGGAGGAATAATGTGTGCATGATTGTACACCAGTCGATTCTTAATATGTACATAAATTGTACACATATTGATTTTTGATGTGCACGTAGTTGTATGTCTGTTGATCGTTAATGTGCACATAGTTGTACACCTATTAATAGTTGATGTACACATAATTATACATGTGTTGTTAATGAGTACACATGTTGAAAGGTGGAGGAAGAAGCTCATGATCTTAGTAGAGAGTATTTTTCTCATTTCATGGAACAATGTAGCAGTAGGGAGGCTTAATGTATACATAATTGTATACTTGTAGATTCTTAATGTGTACATGATTGTACAAATATTGATTTTAACTTGGTTGCTACTGGTATTTTGTATAGGAGGCTAGGTTAGGATCCATGTCAAGGTGAGAACTACTTGGATGCTATGTTGGGAGGAGAGATTTTGACTGCTCTCTCCATTTTTGAACATGATCTTCCGCTAAAAGGTACATTTCGATGTTTCCATGCATTTTCAGATGGTAGATACACACTACTTCTGCCTCCTGACTCAAGAAAGGTTAGTGAATCATAAGGGTCGCTTAACTTCTTCTCTTTGTGTTCCTCTAGTCAAGCACGTTACACAACTATATATTTAACACAACCACAACTTAAATGATTGATGTTGACTTGAAATTAAGCATGTAAGTGCTAATTCCGGTTCAAAAATTTCATTTATGTGCTCACAACGCATTTATATACCAGCTATACGCGGTGTACATAAAAGTTCACTTTTTTTTTTGCCCTTGTTATAAGAGGTGTATATGCTTGTACACCACTTATATAACTTCTTGTATATTCCACATGGACTATTTTTAGTTTTACATATGAAAAACTTAGCCTTCTTCGTGATGAAATGGGTATCGTAACGATCTTTATGATTTCTTGCAGAAATGTTACCTCGTGTTATTGAATGCTTGCATTAATTAATTTGGATAAGTAAGGGTAGATTCATTTATTCATTTCTTTTTTTTTCTTTCCAGAAATGGCCGAGAACAAAGGTCATGACTACCCTTCTGGAATCAATTAGGTGTATTTGAATCAAATTACTTCCTTAGCTAGCTGTAATGGCGTGAGTTGCATAAAATATTGTTGTTTTTCCTTTAACGTTATACACTTTCTCTATTCTTATTTGGTTAGTCATTCTACCACATCATTTTGTTCTTTTCATGTTTTCTTCTTGGTACAGTCTAGTAACATTCTCGGATAGTGCTAAATCTTAGAGGGGATTAATTAGTGAGATACCTTTTGGAAATAACCATGTGATTATATATTGCTAGTTTTCTTGGAGTCAGAATGTAGCGGATTTGAGGATTTTTTATTGTACTTCAAATATCTAGATATCCATTATCATCCTCCTATAAGATGAAGAATACGTTGGACCCTATGTATTTATCTTATCCAGTCTTTTTAGCTTGCAGATACAATGATTTGGATGTACATGTTTAGGATACACATGTGTACATGGTTGTACACATGTTGTTTTTTTAATGTGTACATAATTGTACACCTATTGATTTTAATGTGCACATAGGTGTACACATGTTGATCGTTGATGTGTACATAGTTGTACACCTATTGAATAATTGCTCCACTGTCCTTCTAGTGACCTGGTTGTATATATGTTGTTTGTCAACGTGTACATAATTGTACACCTATTTATTTTAATGTGTACATAGGTGTACACATGTTGATCGGAGATGTTGTTGTAAAGATGCCTATAAAACAATCATGTACCTAAGCTTTGCATGTGTTAATGGCAAATAAAGGGCCACTTGAATTGGTTTAGCAAATCATGTATAGTTAGATGAGTGCTCAGATGCTATTTAAAAGTCACTGACTGTTTTTTTTTTTTTTTTGTATTCGCAACTTGGGTGTACGAAGTTGTGTAAATGACATAATGACATAGCTGGTTACGGAGATTCCTGATAGTGTTTTTGCTCATTTTATTTTGTTGTTTCCTTGTTGGTGAGAGTAACCTATAATATAAGTGTACATTATTACTGGTGCACCATAAATTACACCTGGTTATAAGTGTATATTTGTTTTCAAATTGTTATTGTGCACATATATAATTGACATTGTATAACGATTTTGACATTATAGATGCGTACATGGTGGTGCACCACCTTGTGTACATATTTATACACCTATAGTATAAGTGTACATTGTCGTACACATGTATTGGTAAGCATATATTCTTAAAAGAACGTAAGAATTGACCGGTGTAATTTCTTGTACACCAGTTAAATAGATGCATATAAAAGTGCCTCTTATTTTATGTGTGCTTGTTATACCAGGTGTGTATGCTTGTACACCTTGCTTTTGTTCTTGCTATTAGAGCTTCAATGGAGGAAGATAGGGTAAGAAAGGACGCTGCTGCAAGGGATGCAAAAGAAAAAGGAGGACATGCTTCAAGTTCACATGATACAACTATGACTGAAAACACTGGCATTATGTCTGGTGGAGTTAATATAGGCGATTTAATGGCAAGTCTCATGTTTGTTACTGGTTGTCTTGGGGTTAAATCTGTGGTTAGAAATAGGATGCGGTTTATTATTGTACATGAATTAGAAGATGTGGTTTTCTACAGTGAAGGAAAGATGTGTTTGGTATTAGAGTTATGCCCTCTCGAGTCTGAAAGAAAATAGTGTTACTGAGATTTCAAGGGTGTTAGAACTGTTGGTTTGATGAATATGAGATGGAGACAGTGTTGTTACTTTGTGTGTTTTAGAGTCTGCAGTGAGTAAGCTAATAACTAAATGAATAAGCGTTGTGTATTATTGTTGGCTGAGCAATTACAGGGTATGGATGAGCTGCAGCTGGCTATGAAGCAATTGCAAGTGATGCTATGGGAGTTTTGGAAGAATGGGTTTACTTCTATGTTGCAGTACATGGAATGGTGCAGTTGAGTAACTGGTGCTATTGAGATGGTAGAACTTTGAAGTGGTGATCTGGTGAATAAATATGAATTGTCGATGGAATTGCAAAGATGAAATCTGAAATGTGTGATGTTGGTGGTACTGGGGAGCAGGAATTTATGTTATTCTTGGATGGGTAGTGTTGCTGAAGAGAAGTGTGGATAAAATTGGAAAGCTCCGGAAACAAATAAAAAAATTGAGTTGAATGGTTGAGGTGCTGTAGTTTTTTGAAGTAGCATGGTTAAGAGTGGTTGAGCAGGGTTGTATTTTTGTAAATGTGTACATATTTGTACACCAGTGTAAACTAAGATTTGTAAAAAATGAAGATTATATAGTCATATGGGTACTCTTTTTGTAGCTCTCGGGAAGAGCTTTCCGAATATATAAAATTTACGAATTTTGGACAAACGGTTCGAAAGATTAAAAAAATTTAATTTTTTTTTTATTATTTAAAATTACTGACATCATCGAGGACTAAACTGCAAATATTTGGACTAAATTGTAAATAATAAGGTTATTAGTGTATTTTCTCATATTTTGGACTAATTTTTACCTAGTCAACTAGGTTTGGACTAAATTGTTTTATTTGAACCGTTTTTGGACTGAACCATTTTTTTCCCTATATCCATTTGCTCACCTGCCATGATCAAATGTTTAGTAGTTCAAACCGATGTAACAACGAGTTTTATATTTTTTATATCTCAATTAGGTATGAAATATGTTGCTTAACTTCCACTGGTCTCCAATTTTAGCAAATAAAAATAAAAGCTTCGTTTTCTGATCAACGAGAGTTTTCGGATGCAAATTATTGAACAAAGTAATTATTTAGGTTTTGTACGAACTTAGAAAATTTTATAGAAAATGGGTCATTTGTTCAAATATTTTTAAAACACGGTTCAAATGGACGAGTAAAAAAAATTATGGGTAAAATGGACACAAAAAAAATAGCAAGGATGAAACAGGATTCATCCTGGTTTAAACTTAAAAAATAGCGAGGATGAAACTGGATGCATCCTGTGTAAATTAAAAATAAGAAAAAGTATTTGAAAATGGGCAGGATGAAACTGGTTACATCCTGACTAAACATTTTTGTCCATTTAAACAGTATCAAATTCTTGATGTCTTTTTCACCCTGGAATTGTTGATTTTGATCTTTTTAACCAATTTTGTGAAAATTTTAACTTACCTTGATGTCAAATGAAACTTTTCTTTGGCGCGTATAAGAAAAAGGATATAGATATACCTTCAATATACAGCATAATATTTTTTGATAACAAATATTCGTTTATTGAAATTAACGCATGAGTTAGCTGACGTCAGAAAACACCAGATACATGGATTTGGTGATGCTAGATCAAATATGATCTAGCAGCGCGAGAGTAAAAAAAATTCCAACAAAAGTTAGAAGGTAATCTTAAGAAGTCATAAGTTAAGGTTTTTTTAGGTTTAACAAAAAAGAATATACTTTCACATCTACAAATTATTTTGAAATTTAATTCTTAAACTAACTTTTGACCCATTGACTCAATTAAATAGAAAAACTATTTCTCGCATAAGAAAAAAGCAACTATAAAATTATCAAATGTTAAAATTGGATAGCAAATTTTTCAATAACTTCTGTTGATCAGTACTGTGAGAAAACCATTATGAAGCAAAAACCGAAAGAAGAGTATACTCCTTGGTCAGACAATGTTTTAGTTTTCGTGTTTTTGTTCGGTATTTGGATTTGTAGATGGTACATGACCTCAAACTGTATTTCAATTGCCAAGGAAATGAATTCGATTGAGATTTTGAATGATTTTTGGATTTGGAGACTCTCCATCAACATTTAAAAGGGAACTAATGTTGACTCGTATAATTTGTTACTAAGTTATCTTAGCTTTGATTGTAAGTAACCCTAATTTGAAAGACTATATAAAGGAAAATTCTAGCAACTGGAAAACCTAATCCCGACACTTTCTTGTGTCCTAGTTGCAAACTAGATTCGAATCCCCTTTAACCTAGGTTTTTCCAAAACCATATTAGGTTAACGACTTGAAGACTTCATTTGGGATTCGTGAAGCCATATCCAATTATTTTCTCTGTAGTTGCGTATTCTGATCTTACTTGTTCTATCGTATTGAGTTTTATCTTCTCTAAGATTCATTCGAGATTTATCTCCGATAGGTAATGTTAGAGCACTGCTCGGTCGAACTCGCAAGCGTTGCTATCTCAAGCTTGTTTGTCAAGTTTAGGTGATCAAAACAATAAGTCTTGATTTCTAGTGTACTTATAGGTATGTCTCAGATTAGGATAGAATGTGCAGTTGAGATATAGACTTCACGGTGTTCATCGATTGAATACGAAGATCTACTGAGGATAGCTTGGAGGAACTTCATCAACAAAAGATATGTGGAGACTAAAACTTATCTATCACTCAGAAGTCTATTCTATTCTATCTTGTATTGAGACTAAGTCGTATAGCTATATAGACTTTTACATTATACACATTTGATATTTCGAGTTGAGTTTAACTCGCTTATATATTTCTCTAAATATGTGTTGGAAGCTTTTTGCTTTAGCTACGTTCATCATTATTCTTGACGAGTTTAGTTGGAAACAATTTATTTGTTGGAAACTAAATAATAAGTCAAAAGATGAACATGTGGAAATTGCCTTGGAACATCTTACATGATTTGTGTGAGACAGTCATTTGATGTAGACTCGGAATGTTTCGTATTGATCATTCGATCACTTGAAAATTACTTATAAGCTAATAGTTTGTGTGAGACGGCTATTGTCGTTCTTAAGGATGTTTCAATGATTGAAATGGGAGTTTAGAACAATTAACCATTGTCTGGATATAGCATATTATGCATACTTATATGCAAACTGTTGTAGTATGATTCAGGTCTGGAAACCAAGTTTGCATACCAGTATGCGAACGGTTTTAACTGTTTCCGGGAACCAAGTATGCATACCAGTATGCGAACGGTTCTACCTGAGTTAGGTCAGGGACGACAGTATGCATATCGGTTTGCGAACTGTCGGACAAGACCAAAGTCCGGAACTTAAGTTTGTGTACCCATTTTCAAACTTAATCGGTTAAGTTCTAAAATCGGTTTAATATGTTTTCATACTCATGAACAAATACATTAATAAATTAAGGAATGCAATCTTTGCAACCCGTGGATTAATGTTCATGAATTTATTATTGAATAAGTACTTTGTACAATCATGAATCAAATCCGATTTTGTTTCAATTGTGTCTTGTATACTTCAATGAGAATATAAATAATTGAACAACTCTATGAGTAACTCAATTAGATTTATTTAATTATCATTTGATCTAGAAGTGTTAGATGAATATGGTTAATACAAAAGTGTTCATATGGCTAACTTCGGTTAAATTTTATTGAGCCAACTCAATATAAACGTTTAGGTATGGTTACCCATATCTAAATGAAGGTATATTTCATTTTTGTGTAACAAGCTAAGACCATCAAATGGTGGAGAGATATTTCTTTGGTTTTAAGCAAACTTATCTTGAATGTTAAATCAGGTTTTCATCGAAAGGTGAATATTGATTGCTTTGTTTCTAAGCTATCAAACCCTGATTTGAAAACTATATAAGGGTGAACTCTGGCTACTGGAAAACCTAATCCACACACTTTTGTGTGGTACTAGTTGAAACTAGAGTCGATTTTCCTTTAACCTAGGTTTTTCCTAAAACTATTATAGGTTAACGACTTAAAGACTTCATTGGGATTCTGAAGCCAGGCCCAACTATTTTCTTTATCGTTGCGTGTTCTGATCTTACTTGTTATATCATATTGAGTACTATCTTCTCTAAGATTTGCTAGAGATTTATCTTCGATATGTAATGTGAGAGCACTGCTCGGCCTAACTCGTAAGCGTTGTTATCTCAAGCTTGTTTGTCAAGTTTAGTTGTCAAAACTATAAGTCTTGATTTATAGTCTACTTATATATATGTCTCGGATTAGGATGAATGTGTAGTTGAGCTTTAGACTTCATGGTGTTCATCGATTGAAGACTAAGAACTACTAAGGGGAGCTCGCAGAACTTCATCAACAAAAGGTATGTGGAGACTAGAACTCATCTATCACTCATAAGTCCATTTCTATTATATCTCCTATTGAGACAAAAGTCGTATATCTATATAGAATTTACTTTATACATTTTTTATATTTCGAGCTGAGTTTAACTCGCTTACATATTTATCGAAATATGTGTTGGTAAGCTTTTGCTTTAACCAAGTTCATCTTTATTCTTGACGAATGTTAAAAGATGATCATGTGAAAATCGCATGGTAACATCTTACATGATTTGTGTGAGATAGTCATTTGATATAAACTCAGAATATTTCGTATTGATCTATTGATCACTTGAAAATTTCTTAGAAGATAATACTTTGTGTGAGACAGCTATTCTCGTCTTCTAAGAATATTTCAATGATTAAAATGGAGTTTAGAATAATTAACCATTGATTGGATATATCATAGTATGCTTATTGATATGCTAACTGTTTCAAGTTATTCCAAGTCTGGGAACCATAATATGCATACCCATAAGCGTACTGGTTTAATTGTTGAAGTCCGGGAACTTAGTATGCCTACCCGTATACAAATTGGCTTAACAGTTCAAGTCCGGGAATTTGGTATGCGTATCCATTTGCATATTAATTCAACTGAGTTCGGTCGTGAATGATAGTATGCGTACCCATTCGCATAATGACGGACAGATCAAGTCCGGAACTCTAAGTATGCGTACCCGTTTGCAGACTTGAGTGGTTTAAGTTCTAAAATCGGTTTATTCGTGAACAAATACATTTATATATAATAAGGAATGCAATCTTTTGCAAAACCGTGGCAATAATGTTCATGAATTGATTCGAGTGAATCAAAATCGATTTTGCCTCAATTGTGTCTTGTATACTTCTATGAGAATATAAACAATTGAACAACTCTACAACTAGTTTCATTTGAGTCATTTAAACTAGTTATGGTTAAGATGAATATGGTTGATACGAAAGTGTTCATCTTTACGAAAGTCATGTTGATTATTTCAATATCTTGAAAATTGCTTTGATGAAAAATATTGTGTGAATAACTTCTATTTAACATCCTCTAAGAATGTTCAATGATTGAAATAAAGAGTTTAGAACATGTAACCATCATTGGGTATAAGCATATAATGTTTTCGCGCGTTAGTGTATAAGTCCAAAACCGGGAACCAAATGTATGCATACTTGTGTGTATACTAAATGGTTGATGGAGACTGGGTAAGTATGCGTACCCGTACGCATACTGGAGGAAGTTAATGTCCGTGAATTTCTGCAGAGTTTGGAAATTAAAATCAACTTAATCCGGTAATATAATTATGTGAACCCATATGCATACTGACGGAAATTTCGCGTCTGTGAATTTCTGCTGAGTTTGAAAACCAAAACAAACTCAAATCCGGTTACTTAAGTACGCATACCCATACGCATACTTAAGTGTGTTACTTTCTAAAATTGGTTTATTCGTGAATTAAATTTATATAAACTAAGGAGTGCATATTTGCAAACCGTGGATATAAAGTTCATGAATCGATTAGAGTGAATCAAAACCAATTTTGCTTCGATTGTGTCTTGTATACTTCTATGAGATCTAAGCAATTGAACAACTCTTGAACTAGCTCATTTGAGTCATTTGGACTAGTTATGGTGAAGATGAATAAGGTTGGTATGAAAGTGCTCATATGGCTAACCATTTGGTTAACTACTGTTGAACCAACGACTTGTACACGTTTAGGAACGGTTACACAAACCTAAATGACTTATATTTCATTTGTGTAATTATCTTGAATCTAATCAGGTTTTCATCAAATGGTGAATATTGAATGCTTTGTTACCAAGGTAACTTAGATTGCAAACCCTGATTTGGAGACTATATAAAGGAGAACTCTAGCAACTGGGAAAGGTAATTCCCAGACCTCCTATGTGATACTAGTTGTATAAGCTAGAGTCGATTCTCTTTTAACCTTAGGTTTCTATCGAGACCCTGTAGGTTAACGACTTGAAGACTTCATTGGGATTGTGAAGCCAGGACCAACTATTTTCTTTATAGTTGCGTGATCCAATCTTGCTTTTTCTATCGTATTGAGTATAATTGTAAAATTGGCTCGAGATTAATTTCTTCGATAGGTAAGATAGAAAAGTAATCACAAACATCTTCGTCTTATCGTTTGTGATTCCGCAATATCTTGTTTCGCTAGTAAATTAAGATAATTGTGAGGTGATTGATAATTCTGGGTTGTTCTTCGGGAATATAAGTTTGGGTTATCGATTGGTTCCTGTTCACCTTGATTTATCAAATGACGGAACAAAACTTGTAGGTATTTCTGTTGGAGACATATTTATCTATTCTTGTAGACTTTTCTGTGTGATACAGATTTGTCTATTAAAGTCTCCGACTTTGGGTCGTTGCAACTCTTAGTTGTGGGTGAGATCAGCTAAGCGAATCAAGTGCATAGTATCCTGCTGGGATTAGAGACGTAAGGGGTGCAACTGTACCTTGGATCAGTGTGAGATTGATTGGTTTTCAACTATAGTCCAGACCGAAGTTAGTTTGTAGTATGCTAGTGTCTGTAGCATCTTAATGCAGTGTGTGTTTAATCTGGACTAGGTCCCGGGGTTTTTATGCATTTGCGGTTTCCTCGTTAACAAAACTTCTGGTGTCTGTGTTATTTCTTTTTCGAATTATATTTTGTTATATAATTGAAATATCACAGGTTATGCATTGAATAAATCAATTGGGAAATCCTACCTTTGGTTGTTGATGAAATTAATTGATACTTAAACATTGGTCTTTGGTACCATTCAAGTTAATTTCTCTTGTATTCAATTAGACTCGCAGATTTCTATTTGCTTGAGTAAGGATTGAATCGATAAATTTAGATATAACTCTTTGATATACTTTTATTAAGATTGAGTCTGACTGTCTAGTTGATTCTCTTGAAAGTACATTGGAGTTAGTCCATACAGATTGCTAAGATAATTATCGGGTGAGGTTGTTGTACCCCCACTTTTTCAGTTGCGACTAGATTTGGTTCTCCTTTAACCTAGGTTTTTCTAAAACCATTATAGGTTAACGACTTAAAGACTTCATTGGGATTCTGAAGCCATGCCCAACTATTTTCTTTGTAGTTGCATGTTCTGATCTTACTTTGTTTATCATATTGAGTGCTATATTCTCTAAAATTTTCTCGAAATTAAATCTCTGATAGGTAAAATAAAAAGTAGTCACAAATATCTTCGTCTCATCGTTTGTGATTCCACATATCTTGTTCCGCTTCCATACAGTTAAGATCATTGTGAGGTGATTGATATTACTAGGATGTTCTTCGCGAATATATAAGTATGGTGTATCAATTGGTTCATGTTCACCTTGATTTATCCAAAGACGGAACAAAAACTCGTATGTATTTATGCGAGAGATATATTTATCTATTCAATAGACTTTTATATGTGAGACAAATTTGTTTATCAAGTCTTCGACTTTAGGACGTAGCAATTCTTAGTTTTGGGTGAGATCATCTAAGGGAATCAAGTGCGTAGATTCCTGTTGGGATTCATAGGCGTAAGGAACACGACTGTACCTTAATCAATGTGAGATTGGTTAGGGCTCAACTACATTCCAGTCCGAAGTTAACTTGTATTATGATAGATTTTGTAGCTGATTGATACAGTGTGGTGTTCAAATCTGGACTAGGCCCCGGGGTTTTTCTGCATTTGTGATTTCCTCGTTAAAATTTTTTCTGGTGTTTGTGTTATTCCTTTTCCGTATTATATTTTCTATATTTTTGAAATATCACAGATTGTAGGTAGTTCAATCAATTGGTTCATGTTCACCTTGATTTATCAAAAGACGAAACAAAACTTCATATGTACTTATGTGGGAGACAAATTTATCTATCAGAATCGACTTTTTTGTGGGAGACAGATTTGTTTATAAGTCTTCGACTTTGGGTTATGGAAACTCTTAGTTGTGGGTGAAATCAAATAAGGGAATCAAGTGCTTAGAGTCCTGCTAAGATTTAGAGACGTAAGGAACGTGATTGTACCCTAATGGGTGTGAGTCTTGGTTAAGGCTCAACTACATTCCAGTCTGAAGTTAACTTATAATAGGCTAGAATCTGCAGCGGCTTAATACAGTGTGGTGTTCAAATTTGGACTAGGTCTCGGGGTTTTTCTGCATTTTCGGTTTCTTCGTTAACAAAATTTCAGGTGTATGTGTTATTTCTTTTCCGCGTTATACTTGTTTATATAATTGAAATATCAAAGGTTATGCATAGTTCAATCAATTGGTAAATCCAACCTTTGGTTGTCGATAGAAATTGATTGACACTTGAACATTGGTATTTGGTACCATCCAAGTTATTCTCATACCAACCAGTTCAGGGATTCATTCCTGTTGATTTGCTGATTAATTTCAAAAAGAGATACAACTCTTCGATATCATTCCTTGATTGAGTCTGACTGTCTAGTTGATTTTCTTGCAATTATATTGGAGTTAGTCCATACAGATTGCCAAACAAAATATTGGGTGTAGTTGTTGCACCCCACTTTTAAAGTAAGATATAAAAACTAATCACAACAGTTCTTCGTCTTAGACTCTTGTGATTCCGCAACAACTTTTTTTATTAATAAGTTGGGTTATTGTGAGGTGATTGATATTTTTAGGATGCTCTTCGGGAGTATAAGACTGAATTATCAATTGGTTCCAGTTCACCTTGATTCCATAAAAATACAGAACAAAAACCGAATAAAGAATAAACATATCTGTGTGAAACAAATTTGTTTATAAGTCTTCGAATTTGGGTCGTAGCAACTTTTAGTTTTGGGTGAGATCAGCTAAGGGAATCAAGTGCACAAAAATCGTGTGGTTCTAGAGGCGTAAGGAACACGATTGTACCTTATTCGGTGTGAGATTTGGTTAGGGCTCAACTATATTCCAGTCTGAAGTTAACTTGTAGTAGGATAGTATCTGTAGCGGCTTAATAGAGTATGGTGTTCAAAGATAGACTAGGTCTTAGGGTTTTTATGCATTTGCGGTTTCCTCGTTAACAAAAATTTTGGTGTCTGTGTTATTTTTTTATTTGCGCATTATATTTTTTTATATAATTGAAATATCACAGGTTGTGCGTAGTTCAATCAGTTGATAAATCCGACCTTGTTTGTTGGATATAACGTGATTGACACTTGGGCATTAGTCTTTGGTACTGTCCAAGTTATGTCTCATATAAATCAGGCTCACGGATTTCTATCTAATCGATTTGTTAATTGTGCTGAGAAGTAGAGATAAAGCTCTTTGATATATTTCTTGATTGAGTCTCACTTTTAAGTTGGTTCTCTCGGAATCATATTGAAGTTTAGTTCATACAAATTACCGAACGAATTATTGGGTGTGGTTGTTATACCTCCGCTTTTGCAATTGGTACCAGAACAGGCAAACACGCTAATACCTAACAAGTTTGTGTTTGTAGCAATCTAACTATATGGACAGAAGTGCTATCTCAAATGACACGTCACCAGTTTAGAAACATTCTGACTTGGTTCAAAGCTTGGATTCACTTGAGGAATCTCTCACATCTTTTTAATTTCCTAAAACTATGTACAAATGGGAAACACGCCTGGATGAAAAATTGGATGAACTTTCAGATGAAAGTGATTCAGATGTTGAAAATGATGTTGATGAGGAAGTCTCGCAATATATTAAGTTTTTAGACCATCTCATAAAAAAAAAATGTCAACATTTTGTTTGACTGAGTTTCTGACTCCTCTATGTCAATAAAACAAGAAAATAAGAAAAATATTTAAAGGTTATGATTGTGAATATAATCTATTACAATCCCTTCTTAAAGATCGTGACGAAGATGTGCGTTTAAGAAATTCTGAATGTGAAAATATTCTTCGAAATCTCTTTCTATTGAAAGAAAAACATGCAGAATCTGAAACAAGGTGTGACCCTCAACAAAGTTGTTTCAGTGACATAGAAAACGTTTTTCTCTCTCAATAAAAATAATTAGAGGATGACCTAATTGCTGCTCACGATAAGGTAAAATTGTTGGATGAAGACTTGAAAAAGTTTAGCTCTAGCTCAACCAAATTATCCATCATGTTGGGAGAATGTAAAAAATATCGTGATACACGAGGTTTTGGATATAAAGGAATAAACGCTCCAAGTATTAGTAAGACTAGTTTTGTTCACGCTAACAACAATTTCAGTGGAAACAAAGGTCATCTTGAAAGGAGAATCTCATAACTTTCTTGTTTGGATGTCAAAAGTGATGATCTATGGTCTCCATCGATGAGCCAACCTTTGAAGTACCAAAGGAAAAAGGTTCCAATAAGAAGGAAGATTGTTGTACAAAAGGAAAATCCTTCAAACTCTTCATCTATGATTGAAGGATGCTTTGGATCTAAAGGATCAATTATTTATGATTACATTCACATCAATAATCGTTCCAACACCCTATATCTTGTCCTCCTATTATTGATTCTCTTTAGAAAAGATTTATATGTGACCCTAGGTTTATTCCTGCACATGTCTCTCAAGAAGACATCTAAAAAAATGATGATCATCTTACTGTTGGGCCTTGCTCCAGTTAATTGTTACACTTGGTAATATTATTGATCTGTAAATATTGAAACAACATTCTTTGTTGCTAGCATTGAGAAGCTTCAATAAGACTTTCCTTTTAGACAATTTATTTGTTGTTTATCAAAAACTAAAGTTAAAAACTTGTTTTGATAACACACACACACACACACACACACACACACATATATATATATATATATAAGTCTGTTTTTCCTTCTTAGATATGTGCACGCTCCATCACCTCAAGAAATCTTCTTGTGATATCATGAACTACACGATGAATGGATGCAAAAAGAAAGACAAAGTTGAAAATGGAAAGGTTATTGAGTTTCATGAGAATCCTCTCACCATAACCTATTACTATGCCTGCGATCATGAAGACAATAGACCCGTTCAGATGTCATCTAACTTCGTTGGAAATCTTCTCCGAGATTTTGAGGTTGTTTGTGATCAACTTAAAATTTCAACAAAGAATCTTGATTTTATGAAGAAAGAACTTAAGAAATCAACTGATGATCTTGCTAGTGTTCGATCTCTAATTGTTGATTATGTCTAAGTTTTTTCAGTATGGATTTAGGTTTTATTCTGTCTAGGAAACTTTTTATGAGAATTTATTCTTATATTTTAAGAAGGATAACTAGGGTTTGGAACAACAAATATTGTGATTACACATAGCTATTTCAACGATTTTCATCTTGCAATATTTTTAGATTTATTTATTTAAATTCAAATTTATTTGGAAGGACTACACGGTCTTCTTCCTCGCGAGTCTCCTTGTGTTCATCTCCATCTCATCTTCCCTCAGCCTCGTCGACTTCCATCAAAGACTCAGGTTTGAACGTCATTCACTGCCCTTTCCGATGCCTCCATGGCTGTCCTGACGGAGTTCAGGGAAGATGTTACGTTAAAGGGTCAGTTGTGAAACACATTCATGACAAGCATTTTTCCTCGAGAACCAGCAAGGACGTTGTTCTGGAGTTGATTGCTAGTGACTCGAAAGTCTATGGTGATATGAATAAGACCATATATGCCTTGCGAGTGTGGTGTTGCAGTAGATGTTGTTACTTCCATGCCTGGTAGAAATCATGCAAGGGACGTGACGGTTTTGCTCACGACTTCATTCCAGGGCCTTGTGATGAAGATGCGGTCTTGATACATGGTATAATTAAGCCGAGGGAGGTGTTGGAGATGTTACAAGAAAGAGGGTGTAATAGAATTGTGGGTGATGTAGTTACAGAGGTTGAAAGCAAGACCGACGATACTGTCTACAGATTTACTTAATACTGTGTTGTAGCGTCAGGTTCCTACCGTCAACTGCATTCCTCACAAATGCCGACTCGCATTTTTCAGGGCGTTGAAGACTTGTCTAGACCGTGTCATTGCAAGTCCGAGCAACACGACATCTTGGCTCCGACTGATGCTTCTTCCCATATGCACTCTGTCATTATACCAACCTAAATGTTCTACTTAATGCAAGTCAGGCAATCGAAAGCGCCTGCAAGTTGCAGCTATCCTACATGCCTTAGTAGAATGGAAGGAGCCGAACGGTTGTTCTGCATTGGTTAAGAAGTTGCTGCAATAGCCACTTAGATTTGGCTCTAAGAAACTGGATGATAAAAAGGTAGAGGACAAACATACTGGGGCTGTTGTTGGTGCTTGTTAACGGAAGATCAACGCACGACATTTTGCTGCAGCTATAAGAGTTTTGTCATCATCTGGTGTTTCACCCTATGATGAGAAAACTTACCTAGATTTGTTGGAGAAACACCCTTCTGCATCCCCTCCAGAGATCCACACATGTGATATTGATGCAGATCCCATTTTGGTGGATCATAAGGCTGTTTTGAGTGCGATCAAAAGCTTTCCTAAGGGCACGTCTTGCGGTCGAGATGGTTTAAGGGCTCAACACTTAGTTGATGTTCTTAGTGGTGCGGCGGCAGCAGTGTATGATTATTTGCTAGTTTCTATTGCTGGGGTTGTCAACCTTTGGTTAGCTGGTAACTGCCCTCATGCCTTGGGTGAATACATTGCTAGCGCCCATTTAACTCATTTTCTTAAGCCTGGGGGAGGTCTTAGGCCCATTGCGGTTGGTACGGTATGGCGGAGATTAGTCTCTAAGGTGGCTGCGTTTGCTGTTGGAAAAGACATGACTTCTTATCTTGGAGATTACCAATTCAGAGTTGGTGTTCCTGTAGGAGGGGAAGGTATTTTACATGATGTAAATCGCCTTCTGGAAATGAAAGGCAACTCAGAGAACATGTCAATGCTTCTTATTGACTTTTCTAATGCTTTCAACATGGTGAGTAGGTCTCAACTCATCAAGAAAGTATGCCTTCATTTCCCAGGTATTTCTCGTTGGGTAGAGTTTTGCTACCTGCGGCCTGCCAAGCTTTATTACTCTCATTATATTTTGTCTTCTTCTCTTGGTGTACAACAAGGTGGCCCTCTAGGTCCCTTGTTATTTGCATTGACACTTCACCCCATAGTGAAGACTATTGCTGCTCAATGCAAACTTGGCTTGCATGCTTGGTACCTTGATGATGGCACAATAGTTGGAGACACCTTGGAGGTGTCTAAGGCTTTGAGGATAATTGAAACATAAGGACCAAGCAGATATTGGTAGGCATTCTAAAGGCTTTACATCTCAACATTAAGAAGACCGAAGTTTTTTGGCCTTTTATTGATCCTAGGAGTACAATGGATGGTGTTTTCCCTCCAGATATTGGTAGGCCTTCTAAAGGCGTTAAACTTTTGGGCGGTCCAGTGAGTTTGGATATGGGCTTTATCAGCGACATGTTGTTGAACAGGGTACACAAAACTGTTCAACTAATGGACGCCATTAAAAAGATTAAGGACCCTCAAAGTGAGATGCTTTTACTTCGCAATTGCACTGGCGTGTGTAGACTTTACTTTTCTATGTGAACTACTAATCTGGCTGCTTTACAACATGTCACTGATTTTTTTAATGATCAGCTTTATCAGTACTTGAGACTTCTAATTACTGGTGATGGCGCGGGTTTTGGTCCTTTACACAAGAGATTAGTTACATTACCTATCAAGGATGGCGGACTGGGCATTTATACCATGGATGACACTCGTGCCTATTGTTATCTTGCTTCTCAGTGTCAGACTACTTCAGTACATAAAACGATCCTTGGTAACTTATTCTCAACAGATAAAGGACCAGCTTTTCAGTTGGCTCTTCAGACCTTTACTTAGGTATGTGGATTACCGTCTACTTACAGTGTCAATGATACTGCCCCTCCTTCCATGCATTCCCTGGAAGTTGTTTATTTTGACGCAGTTAAGAAGCATATCCCAGACCAGTTTCATATGTCTGAAAAAGATTCAGCCCTTTGGCAGTGCAATCGCATCAAACATGCTCAAGACTACCTTTTGGTGGTCCCCATTAGTGGACTTAACCAATGTCTTGGGCCTCGAAAATTTAGAGATGTGATTTGTTATCGTTTGGGTATTCCTTTGTTCGTGGAGAATAGTTTGTGCCCAAGTTGTAACTAGTCTATGGATGTCTTTGGGGATTATACGCTTCATTGCGCTAAGGATATTGGGTACAAGTTTCGACGTGATGTGGTTTGTGACATTGTTGAAGACATTTGTTACAAGTTTAATGTCCCTGAG
Source organism: Papaver bracteatum (assembly GCA_023529315.1). NCBI lineage: Eukaryota > Viridiplantae > Streptophyta > Magnoliopsida > Ranunculales > Papaveraceae > Papaver > Papaver bracteatum. Next base: position 1,577,899 of record JAJJWX010000650.1, read on the forward strand.
CTCAAAGAGGTTCCTCTTGGTCTTCAGTCAGACGATGGCAAAGATCTAAAACATGCTGATATTCTTGTTCTTAATTGGGAGAACGGGAAAGACGTTTGTATGGATGTTACATGTGTATCTCCATTCATTGGTGATGGTGTGCGCTCTTTCTTCCCAGGTAAGGCTATTTCTGGTGCAGTTTCACAAAAACGTGCCAAATACTTGGACAAGTGCGCTGCACATGGCTATGGTTTGGGAATTCTGGCCTTCTTTACCTTAGGAGATCTTGGAGAAGACACTCTAGTTTTTTTCAAGCGTCTAAGGAACTGTTTGGTTAGCAACGACGCTAGTAGTGGATTAGGTAGTTTTATTTTCTATTGTTTAGGTATCTCTATTCAAAGAGGAGTTGGAGCTCAGCTTGTCGCTAGGATGCCAACCAAAAGCTCTGTGTAATTGTTTCTTTGTAATATAATCTAATGAAGAAAAAAAAACAGAGAAAAACCTTTGGAAGATGATTTTTTTTTTTTTTTTTTTTTTTTGCAGAATTTAATCTTTTTGATTTTATATATTGTAGTTGATTATGATATGAATGCCTATACGTCCGTGAACTGTGCTTGTATCTCATAATTGCTCAAAAGTTAAGTCTAATATGTCTTTATGCAAATATTGCTAAATGATAGAATGAACTTTTAAAAATTCTGCAGTATTGATCTTTCCCTGATCCACTTATATATGAAAGTACTGTATGGATCCGTAAGTTTTCTTATGTTGAGCATTTCCGATTGAATTAATCATTAAGGTATCCTTGTGGTTAATTTATTCGAGTTTACTGGATACAAATCCATGTGATTTGTAATGTCCAAAGAAATCCTTCCTTTATTGTAAAAGTAAGGTCGGTCATGTTGTTCTATTGGGAATGACATCAAATGGGGGAGAGTTCTTAATTGAACTTATGCTTAATTGCCATATATTTGTGGGGAGTGCGACTGTGGAATATTGTAGGAGTTATCTTGTATGTTTATAAACTCCTTGATGAATACACTAATGTGCGACTATGTGAAATCATCGAAACAAAGTTGATATGTTCTCTTTTAGTCATAAATTATCTCTTTGAAGATTTCATTATGATCCCATAGTTTTCGTACCTTTTCCAATTTATATTGAAAAAATGAGGGATAATTATTTTTTAGTTCAGATATCACCATATGGAAGGGGGAGTGGTTTACATACATATGTCTTACATATCATTATGGAAGGGGGAGTGGTTTTCATTGTTAGATGGAAGTATTGACTAAGTGGGGGGGGGGGGTGATACATATCACCATAGTATTATTTCAAAGTTGTGATGTAACTGGACTTTGATACTGTATAATAATACTATGACACTGTATAACAATGATTGAGAAAATCTATTTTCTTAATGTTATGGCTACAAATATTCAACAACAATGATGCTGAGTTGAACACGTTCAGAATCGTTGAAGTACTTGGAGTAGCGAATCGTTGAAGTACTAAGGAAATCAAGCATTATGGATGAGAAGCTACAAATTCTATTTATTTTGTAATCCATATGTATTGATAGTTTTGTTACCAAAATTGACAAAGGGGGAGATTGTTAGAGCACTGCTCGGTCGAACTCGCAAGCGTTGCTATCTCAAGCTTGTTTGTCAAGTTTAGTTAAAACTATATACTTGATTTCTAGTCTACTTATATCTATGTATCGGATTAGGATAGAATATGTAGTTGAGCTTTAGACTTCACGCGTTCACCAATTAAAGACGAAGATCTACTGAGGATCTTTGAGGAACTTCATCAACAAAAGGTATATGAAGACTAAAACTTATCTATCACTCAGAAGTCTATTCTATTTTATCTTCTAATGAGACTAAGTCATATAGATATATAGACTTTTACATTATACACATTTTATATTTCGAGCTGAGTTTATCTCGCTTATCTATTTCTCTAAATATATGTTGGAAGCTTTTTGCTTTAACTATGTTCATCATATTCTTGACGAGCTTAGTTGGAAACAATTCATTTGTTGGAAACTAAATGTTAAATCAAAATATGATCATGTGAAAATTACCTTGAACATCGTACATGATTTGTGTGAGACATTCATTTGATGTTAGCTTGGGAAGTTTCGTATTGATCATTCGATCACTTGAAAATTATTTGAATCTAATGGTATGTGTGAGATTACCACTGTCATCTTCTAAGGATGTTTCAATGATTGAAATGAGAGTATAGAACAATTACCCATGTATGGATGCAACACGGTATGCATACCTAGTATGCGAACTGATTGCGTACCTAGTATGCGAACGGGTTTACCTGAGTTGGGTCCAGGACTGTTGTTTGTGAACGGCTTGACTAGGCCAAGGTCCGGAGCTGCTGTTCGCGTACCTGGTTTGCGAACTCAGTGGATAAGTTTTAAAGTCGGTTATGTATGATTCTCATACTCATGAACTAAAACATTTATGAATTAAGGAATGCAATCTTTGCAAATCGTGGCTTAATATTCATGATTTTGTTCTTGTATAAGTACTTTGTACGATTACGAATCAATCTGATTTCGTTTCAATTTGTTCATATATATTTCTATGAGATTGTGAACAATTGAACAACTCTATTTGAAACACAATTAGATTAATTTGATAATCTTTCATGATTGATTGATCATCATATTTGATCTAGAAGTGTTAGATGAATATGGTTAAGACAAAAGTGTTCATATGGATAACTTCGGTTAACTTTTGTTGAGACAACTCAATATACACGTTTAGGTACGGTTACCCATATCTAAATATAAGTATATTTCATTTGTGTGTAACAAGCTAAGACCATCTAATGGTGGAGACTAATTGCTTAATTTCTAAGCAGACTTAGCTTAAATCTTAAATCATGAGTTCATATAACGGTGAATATTGAATGCTTTGTTACTAAACTATCTTAGCTTTGATTGTAAGCAACGCTGATTTGAAAGGCTATATAAGGGAGAACTCTAACAACTTGAAAACCTAATCCCAGCACTTTCATGTTTCCTAGTTGCAAACCAGAGTAGATTTTCCTTTAACCTAGGTTTTTCCAAAACCATATTAGTCTAATGACTTGAAGACTTCATTTGGGGTTCGTGAAGCCAGATCCAACTATTTTCTCTGTAGTTGCATATTCTGATCTTACTTGTTCTATCGTATTGAGTTTTATCTACTCTAAGATTCTCTCAAGATTTATCCCCGATACGTATGATATAAAAAGTAATCACAATAGTTCTTCGTCTCAGACTCTTGTGATTCCGCAATAACTTTCTCTATTAATCAGTTTAGTTATTGTGAGATGATTGATATTTCTAGGCTGCTCTTCGGGAGTATAAAACTGGATTATCAATTGGTTCTTGTTCACCTTGATTTCTATCAATAAACGAAACAAAAACCGAATAAATAATAGACATATCTTTGGGAGACATATTTGTTTATAAGTCTTCAACTTTGAGTTGTATCAACTCTTACTTGTGGGTGAGATCATGTAAGGGAATCAAGTGCGCAGAATCCGGCGTGGTTCTAGAGGCGTAAGGAACGTGACTGTACCTTAGTCGGTATGAGACTTGGTTAGGGATCAACTACATTCCTGTCCAAAGTTAACTTGTAGTAGGCTTGTGTCTGTAGCGGCTTAATACAGTGTGGTGTTCAAAGCTCGACTAGGTCCCGGGGTTTTTCTGCATTTGCGGTTTCCTCGTTAACAAAATTTCCGGTGTCCGTGTTATTTCTTTTCCGCGTTATATTTGATTATATAATTGAAATATCACAGGTTGTGCATAGTTCAATCAGTTTATAAATCCGACCTTGTTTGTTAGATATAACGTGATTGACACTTGGGCATTGGTCTTTTGTACGGTCTAAGTTATTTCTCATATCAATCAGGTTCACATATTTCTTTATGTTTGATTTGCTGATTGTGTTGAGAAATAGAGATAAAGCTCTTTGATATATTTCTTGATTGAGTCTCACTTTTAAGTTAGCGCTCTCGGAATTATATTGGAGTTTAGTCCACACATATTGTCAAATGAATTATTGATTTATGAAAACTCAGATTACATAATGTTACAGTGTTTAGCTTGGTCTGTTCCCAAAACTAATTTTATTTTCCTTGTTTGGAAACATTATAATTTTGGAGAAAAGTAGATATGATTTTCTTTTATCTCCCTCCTTTTAACGCTAATAAGAGAATATCAAAGCATTTCCCTTTATAACCGTTATGAAAAAGCGGGGGTCTAACAACCACACCCAATATTTTGCTTAGCAATCTGTATGGAAAAACTCTAATATACTTTTATGAGAATCAACTAGACAGTCAGACTCAATCAATAGAAAAGTATATCAAAGAGTTTATATATCTATCTCTCGATTTAAATATTACTCAAGCAAACTACGAGTCTCGATTAAATACAAGAGAGATAAACTTGGATGGTACCAAAGACCAATATCCAAGTGTCAATCAATTTAAATCAACAACCAAAAGGTCGGATATTATAATTGACCGAACAACGCACAACATGTATTATTTTAATTATATAACAAATATAATGAGGAAAAGAAATAACACAGATACCAGAATTTTGTTAACGAGGAAACCTCAAATGCAGAAAAACCCCAGGACCTAGTCCAGATTTCACATATAATGTATTAAGCCACCACAGACGCTAACCTACTCCAAACTAACTTCGGTCTGGACTGTAGTTGAACCCCAACCAATCTCACACTGATCCAAGGTACAGTTAAGCCCCTTACATCTTTGATCCAAGTAGGATATTACGTACTTGATTCTCTTAGCTTATCTCACCCACAACTAAGAGTTGCTACGACCCAAAGTCGAAGACTTTAATAAACAAATCTATATCACAAAGAAAAGTCTACGGTAATAGATAAATACGTCTTCCACGAATATACCTACGAGTTTTATTCCATCTTTTGATAAATCAAGGTGAACATGAACCAATTGATAAACCAAACTTATATTCCCGAAGAAAAGCTCAGTATTATCAATCACCTCATAATAGTCTTAATCGACGCAGCGAAAAAAACATATTGTGGAGTCACAAACGATTAGACGAAGATTCTTGTGACTACTTTTTATCTTGTCTATCGGAGATATAAATTTCAAGCCAATTATTACAAGTGTACTCGTACGATAGAAACAACAAGATCAGACCACACAACTACAAGAAAAGTAGTATCGGTATGGCTTCACAATCCCAATGAAGTCTTTAAGTCGTTAACCAGGTTTAGAAGAAGAAACCAAAGGTTAAAGGAGAATCGACTCTAGCTTAGCACAACTAGTATCACACAGAATGTGTGGGGATTAGGTTTCCCAGTTGCTAGAGTTTTCCCTTATGCAGTCTTTCAAATCACCGTTAGATGAAAACCTGATTATATTCAAGCTAATATTTATCAACCGTTAGATCGAAAACATAGTTTGTTATACACACATAAAATGCACGTTTGTAGGCTTGTGTAACCGTACCCAAGCCTACAAAGTTCGTGGACTTAGCTCACACACTTCTCCGGTTCTCTTGATCAACAAAGTTCTCAAACTTTGGTTCAAGGAATAAGGACTTATACATATATGTGTTTCCACAACAATGATTATATCCTCCAATGGTTATATAGTCTAAACTCTCATTTCAATTATTCAAAAAATTCTCAGATGACATTATACAGTTGTTATTCACAAACCATTTTTCGTCAGAGCAATTTTCAAAGTGATTGAAACTTAACATGACTTTCGTCACTAGGTAAAGATGAACTTGGCTAAAGCGAAAGCTTTAACAACACATATTTCGAGAAATAGATAGGCGAGATATACTCGGCTCGAAATACCGAATGTGTATAATCTAAGTATATATAGAAAAACGACTTTTGTCTCAAGATAGGAGATAAATAGACTTTTGAGTGATAGATAAGTTCAAGTCTCCACATACCTTTTAGTCAATGAAGATCCACCGGTTCCTTGAGTAGTCCTTCGTCTTGTATGATGATTGCCATGGAGTTATTGATCTCAACTACACTTTCTATCCTAGTCCGAGACCTTAGCTATAGTAGACTAGAAATCAAGACTTATAGTTTTGATCACTAACATTGATAAACATGCTTGAGATAACAGCGCATGCGAGTTCGACCGCGCAATGCTCTAACAATCTCCCCTTTATCAATTTTAGTGACAAAACTATCAATACATATGGAATACAAAAAATATATAAATAAACTTTGTAGCTCCTATTCCACATGTCTAATCTTCAACATTACTCGAAATCTTCGTCACTTCCAAGTACTCCAATGATCCCAAAGGTTGTAAGCTTAGCATCATCGTTGTTGAAATTCCGTAGCTTTAACAACGAGAAAACAAGAGTTCTCAATCATTGTTATACAATGTCATAGTATCATTATACAGCGTCAAAGTCCAATTGCATCACAACTTTAACAATAATATTATGGTGATATGTCACTCCCCCTTAGTAAATACTCCATCTCACATGGAAACCACTCCCCCTTACATAATGATCTGAAAACCATATGTCTTTGTAGTGTGAACTACATATTAATTCTCCCCCTTTTTGTCAATAAAATTGGCAAAGGTACAAGAACGGGATCATAATGAAATTTCCAAACGAGACATTTCATGACCAAAATAAAGCATATATCATGTTATTTAGATTCAATCATAAAGCCGAAGCTGAATGCATTCATCAAGGAGTCTATAAATATACAAGATAACCCCTATAATATTCCACAGCCGCACTCCCCACAAAGATTTGGCATTTAAGCACACGTTCAATTAAGAACTCTCCACCATAATATGTCATTCCCGGAAGAACAACAAGGGCGACCTTAATTTCAAAAGAAAAGAAACATTTCTTTGGACCTAACAAATCACATACAAGTATGAATTTGAATCCAAAAATATTCAATTAAAAGAAAATTTAACCAAATATGCTCAACACAAGTAAACTTATGGAGACTTAAAAACACTAAATTAGATTAATCACAAGAAAATCCATAATTAATCTAATTGAAATACACAACTAAACTAATCACAAAAGTAATCAATTTAATTGGTCATTCTCAACATAAGAAAATCTATGGAGCAATGACTAAGTTAATCATGAAAATAATCAACCCAGTCAAAAACGCTCAAACATAAGAAAACTTACGGAGTCATAATTAAATAACCAAACAAGATGATTAATTTAGTTCAATATTCTCAACATAAAGTACCTTACGGAACAACAACAAGGCTAATCATAAAAATAATCAACTTGGTAGTTTAGTGCTCAACATAAGACACATTACAGATCCTCACAGTAATACAAAAAATATGGATCAGGGAAGATCAATTACTGCGGAATACACAAGGATTCATTTTATTTTCCATTACCATTTGCACAATTACATACAATAGACATAATCCTTGACAACAAAATATTTTAACCTATCTTCCATCAAAAATTAACATAATAGGCTTAACTTTTGTATTTGTCAAAAGTTAATTCATTCCTTTATCAATATATGCATATAACTTATGAACGACTTTAGTTTTTACAAAGTATGGGACAATCAAGTTCACGGACGAAAACACACATATCGCATAAAAATATTGCAATATATAAAACCATAAAGATTAATACTGCAATAATCATCTTCCAAACAATTTTAGAATTTAAACAAATAAACCTAAAAACATGAAGATGAAAAACGTTGGAGATATCTATGTGTAATCACAATAATGGCTATTCCAACCTCTAGTTATTCTTCAAAAAACAGAAAAATAGAAGATTTACTAGGCAATAAGACCTTTAAAGAATTCTTTATCATCCCCGAACTCCTTGTCGTCAACAACCATTGGAACATAAGGTTCATTAAGGTAGGAGTTTATATCAATAAACCTTGTTGGCTGATGTTGTCGAACCAGGGCCTTCTGAATCTCATGAGTCTTATACACAAAATCCTTTATTTGTTGAATCTCATTTTGCATCTCCTTCAACCCATCAAGAACATCAGAAAAATTCTGAGAATTTGAAGGAACGGCTTTTGGCTTCCTCATATTCCTTCTTTTTATTTTCAATGTTGGAGCTAGCGGAGATTTTTCTTTTTCCTTCTTGATTATAGCTTAATAATCAAATTAAAATTCTTTCCATTAGAAGATATCATGCTTGGAGTATCCATAAACATATGGGTTTGTGAGAGGAAATCACAGTTTGCTCAACAAGTAGTCTTGAGATAAAAAGAGGTTATAGTGAAGGAAAAAGGAATGTAGGGTTTTGAAACCTTTAAACAAGTTCGTACACAACCAACTCTCAACCCTATGAAGAGTAAAATTGTTGATAATACCCTTTCTTTTGTTTGATAGACAAAAAAGAAAAAAAACTAAGAAAAGAAGAAAGAAAACTTTTCTTAAAGCCTGGAGGATACAAAATCATTGTCTCTTTTGATCAGGCACATGAGCCAAGATTTTAAAAACAACACAATCAAGTTGAGTTGTGGTGAACAACAATTTGTCCACCATTTTCCTCTTGAAAGGAATCCACAGACTTTTATCTTTCAAAACTACTTGACCATAATTTCTTCTCAACTGGTTTAGTCATATCCTTGGAAACTAACTTCTTAGACGGAGATAATATCCTACATACCTCAGCGGTCTTCTGAGCAAGTTTAAGCTTCCTTGCTAAATGATTTGATCTTCGTTGAAGTTTGTTGATGTGCCTTTGTTGGTGTTTGTACTTGTAACACCTTGAAAGTTCATGACCTTTTAAGGAACAATAAGAACACGTCAAGTTAGGATAAAAATCAAGGTTTTGAGATGTGCAAGCAGCTAGGCACATGGTGGAACATGAAACATTACAAACATAGTTTCCAAAGGATGGGTCAACTTTATCTTCTAGAATAGTTGGATTATCTTCTGAAAGAATATCAAGATTGATGTATGTATTGCTACAATTATCAAAATCAATATTTTTACTAAGAAATGCAATACTTGATTTCTCGTATTCATTAGAATCATAGTTGTCAGATATTTCATCAAGAGTTGCCGCAAGACCTTTGTTCCCATTGTATTTTCTACGATTTGGGCACTCGTTTGCAAAATGACCAAATCCCTTACACTTAAAGCACTGAGGCATATCCTCATCATCAGTTTCATCAATATCCCTATTTTTAGGAGGAACACGATTATGAGGTTTGACTGATGCCTTAGGCTTATCTCTGGAGAACCGTTTACTTCTATTTAGCAAAATATCCCTAAATTGTCTTGTGATCATCGAGCTGATCTGTCAAGATCTTCATCTGATGAATCTGTCTAAGAGTGATCATCTTCAGAGATATACACTTTTTTACTTTTATCAAGTAATTTAGTGTCATTTAGTGCTTTGAACGCAACATCCTTAGATTTGGATGAATGTTCATGATCAAAGATCTTAAGCTTTCCAACCAACGTATTTTTGGAGAGATTATCAAGGTTATTTCCCTCAACGATGGCATGCTTCTTAGAATCGTATCTAGATGGCAGCGATCTGAGAATTTTCATCACAATTTCCTTTTCAGGAATAATCTTACCCAATGAAAAAGATGCATTAACAATTTCAGACACTTTGTGATTAAACTCATCAAATGTTTCTTTATCTGTCATTCGAAGGTTTTCCCAATCGGAATTAAGGTTTTGAAGCCTAGCTTCCTTTTCACTGGTATTACCTTCAAAAACGGTTTCTAAGATTTCCTAAGCTTCTTGCGACTTAGTGCAATTAGACACATGGTGCTGAAGATTTGGGGTAATGACATGTATGATGGCATTCAAACCGTTGGAATTTTACTTTGCAACAAGTATCTCGGCAGGGGTGTATTCACCAATATTCTTGGGAACGTTTACATCTCCAACTACCACAACGGGAGGATCATTGCCATTAATAAAATATACCCATGATTGAAAATCACGCGCTTGAAGAAAATCTCGCATAGCAATTTTCCACCATAAGTAATTAGATCCATCGAAAACGGGTGGTACATTAATAGAGATAACACCTTTGTCCATAGAGTCAGATCGCTACAAACACAGACTTGTAAGGTCTTAAGCGTGTTTGCCTGCTCTGATACCAATTGAAAAAGCGGGGGTCTAACAACCACACCCAATATTTCGCTTAGTAATATGTATGGACAAACTCCAATATACTTTTATGAGAATCAACTAGATAGTTAGACTCAATCAATAGAAAAGTATATCAAAGAGTTTATATCTCTATCTATCGATTTAAATATAACTCAAGCAAACTGCGAGTCTCGATAAAATACAAGAGAGATAAACTTCAATGGTACCAAAGGCCAATATCCATGTGTCAATCAATTTAAATCAACAACCAAAAGGTCGGATATTCTAATTGATTGAACAACGCACAACCTATATTATTTCAATTATATAACAAATATAATGCGGAAAAGAAATAACACAGACACCAGAATTTTGTTAACGAGGAAACCTCATATGCAGAAAAACCCCGGGACCTAGTCCATATTGAACATATAATGTATTAAGCCACTATAGAAACTAGAGTACTCCAAACTAACTTCGATGTGGACTGTAGTTGAACCCCAACCAATCTCACACTGATCCAAGGTACAATTATGCTCCTTACGTCTCTGATCCCAGTAGGATACTTCGTACTTGATTCCCTTAGCTGATATCACCCACAACTAAGAGTTTCTACGACCCAAAGTCAAAGACTTTAATAAACAAATTTGTATCACGCAGAAAAGTCTACGGTAATAGATAAATCCGTTTTCCACGAATATACCTACGAGTTTTGTTCCGTCTTTTGATAAATCAAGGTGAATAGGAACCAATTGATAAACTAGACTTACATTCTCAAAGAAAAACTCAGTATTATCAATCACCTCACAATAGTCTTATATTCCCAGACTTTTGTGGAATCACAAACGATGAGACGAAGATTTTTGTGACTACTTTTTATCTTGCCTATCGGAGATAAAAATCTCATGCTAATTATTACAATTGTACTCGTATGATATAAAAAACAAGATCAAATCACACAACTACAAGAAAAGTAGTATCGGTCTGGCTTCACAATCCCAATGAAGTCTTTAAGTCGTTAACATGGTTTAGAAGAAGAAACCAAAGGTTAAAGGAGAATCGACTCTAGCTTAGCATAACTAGTATCACACAGAATGTGTGGGGACTAGGTTTCCTAGTTGCTAGAGTTCTCACTTATATAGTCTTTCAAATCAGGGTTTGCAATCAATATTAGCTTGGTAACAAAGTATTCAATATTCACCGTTAGATGAAAACCTGATTAGATTCAAGCTAATATTTATCAACTGTTAGATCGGAAATATAGCTTGTTATACACACATAAAATGCACGTTTGTAGGCTTATATAACCATATCCAAACTTTTACATTAATTGGTTCAACAATAGTTAACCAAATGGTTAGCCATATGATAACTTTCTTATCAACCATATTATTCTTCACCATAACTAGTTCAAATGACTCAAATGAACTAGTTAGAGAGTTGTTCAATTGCAAGGAAATCTCATGTTTACATAAGACACAATTGAATCAAAAATGATTTGATTCACTCGAATCGGTTCATGAACTATATAGCCACGTTTTGCAATTGCATTCCTTAGTTTATAAAGATAAGTTAACAAACATCGTTTTTATACATAATCTACTCAAGTTCGCGGACTGGGTTCGCGGACTTAAGTTCCCGGATAGAGTTCACAAACTCCAACAGAAATTCTCGGGTCGAGAACTTCCGCCAGTTCGCGGACTTAGCTCACGAACTTCTCCGGTTCTCTTGATCAACAAAGTTCGCAAACTTTGGTTCAAGGAATGAGGACTTATACATATATGTGTTTCCACAACAATGCTTATATCCTCCAACGGTTATATAGTCTAAACTCTCATTTCAATCATTGAAACATTCTCAGAGGACGTTATATAGTTGTTATTAACAAACCATTTTTCTTCAGAGCAATTTTCAAAATGATTGAAACTTAACATGACTTTCGTCACTAGATAAAGATGAACTTGGGTAAAGTGAAAGCTTTAACAACACATATTTCGAGTAATAGATAGGCGAGATATACTCGGCTCGAAATACCAAATGTGTATAATCTAAGTCTATATATCAAAACGACTTTTGTCTCAATATAGGAGATAAATAGACTTTTGAGTGATAGATAAGTTCAAGTCTCCACATACCTTTTAGTCAATGAAGATCCACCAGTTCCTTGAGTAGTCCTTCATCTTGTATGATGATTTCCATGGAGTTCTTGATCTCAACTACACTTTCTATCCTAGTCCGAGACCTTAGCTATAGTAGATTGAAAATCAAGACTTATAGTTTTGATCATGTAGTTGCAGGAAATCCTACACTACACCCTTCTTAAGAATTTGTAATAACCAACTCAAATTTGAATATTAAGAACGACACTTTATTATTTTATTTTCAGAAATGTTTACAGGAAATGTAAGAATTCAAGAATACAACTTTTCTCTTGAAGTTTCTCTCTCCTCAAGACTTTATCAACTCTCAAAAATACATCATCCTTTTCTGGACATATTGGGTCTCTATTTATAGGGTAGTTACATAATGGATGACAGCTAAGTTTTCCTCTTACTTCGGATTTGTTCTGCAATTGTACCGCGATAGTTATAATGTTCATTCTCGCAAGCTCTGTAACCATCGCGGGACAAACATGCTTTTCTCATGTTTTCTTCAATCGTCAGCTATTACGTCATTCTTTTGACTTCTTTTGTGACATTTGCAAAGTGTTGTTAAAAAGATTGCGGTGATGCTCGCTGGGAAGTGTTGTTAATTTCGCATGGAAGTGTTGTAGCGATATTATGGTCCTACATCTTGCCTCTTCTCATGTATTTTCTGCGAAGAAGAGAAGATCATGAGAACTAAATGCCGCAACTACTTATGTTTTCACATTGATCTCTATTCTAACATGTTTTTGTATTCTTCGCCAGCTGTTTTCATGCATTATTTCTTCCAATAAATCTTTGACACGTCTTTTCTAACCGATGCGATCTGGCCGTTCATGTCTGTTCTTTGCATTTATTGCATTCATCTTCTTGAGAAACTTCTTCTTCTATAAATACTCCTTTTATTCTTTTCTTTTCCTCTTTTTACTTTCTTCTTCTTTCTTCTTCGCAATTTCTCTGCAAGTTTACTGTTCTTCCGCAAATTGCGCATCTACTATCGCTGTGATTTTTTTGTTATTTTCCAACCTTCTCTTTCATTCCCATACTTAAAAATGGTTGTCGCTGGTGCTAAAAATTTGGTTGCTTTTGGTGAGATGCAAGAAAAACTCAAAAGCAAAGGTTTTACTCTGTCTATAATTCCAAATCAGAACCCTAAATCCGAACTTTCTGTGAAATTATTCACTGATTATCAATGCTCTCGCGAGAAGGTTATAGTATCGCTAGGTCAACTTGAAGCTGGTCTTCCCATTCCTCTCTATGATCCATAACTTCCATTATTTAATGAAATAATTTCTGATGAGAGGTTCTCGCGAGCGATATATCAATTGGGTGGAGATTGTATTCGATTGCTGCTTGAATATGCTTCTCGTGGTGTTGATAAAGGATCTCGCTACCCTAAAGCTGCGAAGAATCCTCAATTTAAAGATGTTCCCATTGTCTCTGCAGATTATACTGTTGATTTTTTTTTTTTGAAAATTACAAAATAGTCCCTATGAAGAGGGATAGCACTTGCTGGGGTGTTCGCTTGAAGAAAGAAAAGATCGTTGATGATAAAGCTCTTATGCTAGACATTGATTGGCATACATCTACTAATCAAGGCCCTCGCCACTCCAGCGATGACAAGTGGTTTATTTTTCCGTTATGTCTTGAAGGTTCTTATATTTCTGGTCCTCGCGCATTACCCGCGAATCTTTCAGAATATCAACCTTGGGTCTTCAAATGGCCTGAAAGAACTAAAGAAGTATGTTCTCTCTGATATTTTGTAAAATTATTATTCACTATTTTCCCCACGTTTTTATATTTTCGCTAATTACTTCAATCTTTTCCAGATTGACAGGATGAAACTCATCTACCAGGCCTTTAGGAAACCCGACACTTTCTTAGCTCTTAAATCTTTCACAGATGAAGTAAGAAATATATTTTCATTAGTTTTAACAATATATTGTAGCCCCTATTTCTTATCTTTATCTGTTTTCACAAGAAATCGAAGAATTAGAACCAATAAAGCCTGCGAGAACCAAGGTGAAATCCACAGTTGATCGCAAGGGGAAATATACTGCTCCTCCCAAAGGGAAACCTACTGTCCATCACAGTGAGGAATCTGATGATCCTCCCTTAAAGAGAAGAAAAACCCAACTCTGTTCTTCTTCAATTTCTCAACCCATTCCAGAAAATTTAAGTGTTGATTTTGATAAGGACAACAATGATGATGATAATGATATTTCTTTCATAAAAGATTCTTCCTCCGAGTCTTCAATGGATCAATTATACAAGATTTTTGGTGATATTACTCATGGTATCGCTAATAATTATGAAGATGAAGTTCTTAATAAGACATCCCAGGCTCTCGCTAAAGTCTGCGATGCTCCCATATTGGTAGATAATGATTCTATACAAGGAATCTCAAGATCGCTGACTCCCAGTCTCTTAAATTCTCTTGGTACCCTGGTATGTTTTCATTTCTTAAACCTGTTTATGTATTTATTCCATCGCCAGGTCTTAACTTATATTATTCTTTCGCAGGTTGGAAGAGCTTCCTTTGCCGTTGCCTCTGATTTAGACAAAAAGCGTGCATTTTCTCAATAGAAGAATGTTGTTCTTCGCCAAAAGAATGAAGAACTAAAATCTGAATTCACTAATCTTCACGAGAAGAATGAACAAATGGAAGCTGAACTTGCCAATCTTCGCGAGAGGAATAAAGAACTTGAGAACAATCTTTCTCAACAATCGCTCAAAGTATGCAATCTTGATACTGTTAACAAACAACTCTTAGGTATGATAACCTTCTTCTTTTCCTTCATAATTTTATATTTCACTATTCTTTATTACTTGATTTATCATTCTCGCAGACGTTTATGGTTTCACTGATGAGGCTTTAACCATTCGCTCTTTTCCTGAACCAATAGACAATGATACTCTTCTAGAACTTCTTAATAATTCTTTAAATAATCCTTCCAATATTAATTCCCTTTCCATAGATGAACTCAGATCTAAGTTTCGCCTCTTAGAAATTGACTACAGATCTTGTTTAGATATAACTCACAGATTTAAACAAATTTATCATAATTCCAAAGTTGAGATTAAAACTTTAAAGGCCAAGAACAAAGATCTCTTAAAAGACAAAGACCGTATATCTAGACAAGTAGCTGAAACCTTAGCAAATTTCCATAAGACCATTCTTGGAGTTCAAATTGAAAGGGATGGGCTTATATGAAAGAAGGAAGGTTTTATTGAAAGAGAAAAACAAATTCGTTCCCGTCTTCTTATAAATAATGACGTGGAGTTTGCTTGGTCTGCGAAAGTTCTTGACAATGCCATAACTAATTTAGGTGTAGATGTCAGTCTTTATGTTGAACAAGCGGCTTTAATTAAAGACATGATTTCTGAAAGAGAAGGTTGATAGTCATCCTTCCTTTTTATTTTCTTTCTTGTATTGTTCTTCCTTGCAAAATTTTCAACTTGCTGTTATATACTCGCAGGAGCCGAAAAGAGATATTCTGAAAGGATTAGAGAACTTGAAGCTGAAAATAATCAACTCGCAAATAGTCTTACTGCTCGGAATGAGAAGTATTCACGGTTGAAAGAACAATTTAGAATTACTACTGCGAATTTTAATAGCTCTCTTGTTGAAGTTCGCAATAAATCCATTAAACTGGTTTGCGATGATCACAATATTCCTCATTCTTCATATCCTGATCTTGCAAAGGACATTCCAGCAAAAATTCCAAATCTTGATATTTCTGATAGCGAGGCTGAGGATTTTGGCGAAGATGAAGGTAGTGATGATAATGATAAAGAAAAATCTGGTAATGAGGAGAAATCTGAAGAAGAAGAGAAATCTGATGAAGGTGGTGATGGATCTAATTAGTTATGTTTCTTCTCTTTATCTTCCTTGTAAATTTTGTACACTTATTTTCTGCTTCTCGTAATATTGCTGCGAGTTTCTCCAACTTGATGTGTAAATTTCTTTTGCTTCTATCTGTACGAATTAGAAGACAATTCTTTTTCTGTAACATAATCAATCAACATAATTATTACCCCTTAATTATCTGTATAAATGTGTCTTTTAACAATATCTATGCAATTTTATCATATGACGGATGAATAATAATTTCATTATTCTATGCATTCCCATACTTGCCTCTATTATTCATCTGCAATATGAAAAAATTGAGTAGAAATTAGATATTAGTTGTCCATCAAATTACATTTGCCTCAAGGGACAACAAATCGTAACTTTATGATCTATGCATAGAATATCAAATCTCATAAATTCTGCGAACGTTATCGCAATAATCTTATGGTCTTATTATGCCTTCCTAATTAAAGGTCTTATTTTTCCACATTTTTTCTTTCTTCGACAAAATCGCAGGACGTCTTTACATTTGCATGTACTGACCCATTGATCTTGCCTTATCCATTTTTCTTTGAATTTTCTACGATAATATGACAGGTCTAAATTCCCTTACGAGAACAAAGTCCCATGACATTGCCGTCTTGCGATGAAATCGCAGGACGTCTTTACACTTTCATATAAAAACCCATTGATCTTATCTAAACATATCTCTTAGGGCTTGTTGCCTCTGTATAATTTACGTCATGCGACAATATGACAGGCCTAAATGCTCTTGCGATCATAAAGCCCCATGACATTTCCATCTTAAGACACTTATCAGCTCCCTAATGGAGGGTGCCGCCCTTATCTCCCCCCTGGTTGCCCCTTCAAGGAGGGAACATCGTCCATACAAGACTAGCTCCTCCCATCCAGATTTGCCAACAACCAGCTGTTTTCGCAGCCTCTTGTCCTTTATGCCTATATGGCTTATAGTTACAAGACTGCACCCTAAGTGGGGTTTTCTTCGGACCGAGTACATCATAGCCAAGACTTGCCAAGGATGGACATGGTAGTTTCGTACGCCCCGGGCACCCTTGACTCAACCGTGTACCTCGACGCCTTGGTCATACTCTGCACTCCTTAGAAGAGGTTCTTAGTCGTCCAACCAGGGTATAACCTTATATAGTTGAAAATCCAAGATCCCTCTCCTGGATAGGTTTTCTTTAACCCCAACATCTTCATGACTCAGGTTCCAGCAGCGGTATAACCTTATCCCTGAGTCATGTAAAGAGATACCCCCTTATATGACGCACTATTAGGTCTTACATTTTCCTCTTGCGAAATTGTATCTGCTCCCATAAAGGTTCGTCCCATTCTATTAATCTCTGCGAAATTTTATTCGCGCTTCTCGCGAGTATTGTAACTCTAATAAAATTTCATTTCTTTGATCTTCTTGTAAAATTTTGCAATTCTTTCAAACAGAGTACTCTTTTCAATTGCATTTTCTTCAAATAAATTCTACGTAAGCCTTTTTAAATTTCATCATTTTACCTTTCTACTTACTATTTTCTGGTTCTGCTTTTCTGTTACGTTTTGCTATTTTTTCTTTATCTGCGAGATGCTCGTCATCAACTTCCTTTCGCTTCTCTATTGTATCAATCATAAATCTTTCACATCGCTGTCGTTGCTTGATGTTGTACTTCCAATTGCTATTCTTCTCAGCTCTTTCCTCGCAAGATTTTATATCAATCTCATAACATTTCTTGCTTTCTCCCCAATCTCCCTTAATAACTCCAACACCATTAGGATGAGGAAATTTAATACACTGGTGGAAAGTAGATGCTACACCTAATATCCCATGTAGCCAAGGTCGACCAATCATGGCATTATAACGTGATTCAATGTCCACAACACAAAACAAGATCTTTGAAGATATTCCCTTTAATGGAATCCGCATTGTAATTTCCCCTTTTGGTTTGTTAGTTGTTCCATTAAAGCCATAGATTTTATATGTTGATGGTGTTAGATCTTCGTCTCTTCCACCCATGGTTTTGTAGGTATGATAGAATAAGATGTCGACTGAACTTCCTGTGTCTATTAGAACTCTATTGATAGCCCAAGAATCTTCATTTTCATCATCATTTTCTTCATCCTCTTCTTCTACTTGCTTTGGATTTATCTCTAACATTACCACCAATGGGTTATCATGCTGCTCGCCAGGCTCTGGTATTTCTTATTCAGTAAAAGATATAGTTTGTTATTTCCATTCTTCTAATGGCGAGGCTCTCGCAATATTCATTATTTCTCTTTCATATGTGTCTCTCGCGAAGACTCTGCTCAGAACATTATCATGGAAATCCTCAATAGTTCTGTGTGAATGTATAATGGAATTACAAAACAAATTCTTTTCTTTAGCCCCAACTTCTTACGAATGTTTCTGCTCCTTTTTCAGAATTTACCCTGCGAACTTCTAGTGCTGAAGGAAATCGCTGAGATTGTGGATGTCCTATTAAAAAGTGGTTTAGCTTTCCTTGGTCAATCATCCTTAAAATTATTCTCTTTACATTCCTGCAATCATTTATTGTGTGACCATGAAAGTGATGGTAAGGACAAAATTCTTGACTCCGATTATTTGGATGCGGCTCCTTTCCCATATTCCATGGGGAAGGTATATTTTCCATCAAAATGATAGCTTCCCAAATTTTTTCTATACTAGCATTTAGGGGTGGCATCTTAATTTCTTCCCATACTATCTTCTGATTACCTTGCCCCCTAAAGTTATTTTGCCTTTGTCCACCATAGGTTTCTTGCGGCTGATCAAGCCTTTGAATATTACTATTTCCGTCGCGATTGTAATAATTTTTCTCCCTTTCATACGCTTCTTGATCTCGACTGCCCATCGCTACTAACTTCTGCTGATTATCAATTACCACTTTCTCTTGTTGTGCCTGCGAGGTGCTCGCCACATTGTTAATCATTTTAGGAAGTAAACTTCTATTTTACGCTACTGAGCTGGTGTTTGCAATTGGATATGATTCCATTTCATTTTGTTTCTCCTCCAAAGCAATGTATTCTTCTTGTAGTTCTCATTGCTCAGTCATTGTGATTGCATTTTTGACTCTGAAAACTTGTATGTACAGTAGATTGGTTGCGAACATTGCATTGATGAAAGATAAAATGAGATATCTTTCATCCACTCTTCCAGCCATCTCACTGCACATTGTCTTCCATCTTATGGTTAAGTGCTTCAAACTCTCACAAATCCTCTGTTTTAATCCAAATACATCCTCAATGCCCGGCCGCGATGAATTGTTGCTTATATATGCTCCCAGAAATGTAGCTTCCAAATGATCAAAAGAAGTTATAGTATTTTTTGGCAATCCCTCGAACCATTTTAGCGCCTCGCCAGTTAAGCTAGATGCAAAATACTTGCACAATACATCATCATGATTCTCCCATTGCAGCATACACCTGACATAAGCCTTAACATGCTGAACAACACAAGTAGTTCCATCAAATATACTGGTTAATGTCGGTAAGTTGCATTTAGGAGGTATTCCTCTTAGTTGTACTTCCTGAGCGAAAGGGGTTCTCGCAGCTTCTTCAATTTCTTCATCAAGTTGCCTTCTGCCTCCTTATCTTCTATTGTTTACCATTCCTCGCATTTCTGCTAATTCTCTCAATATTTGCTCATTCTCAGCTGAATTTTGCTCCATTGGTCTTTTTAACGCAGTTTCCCTTCTTCTACGTTCTTGTCTTTCTTGTCTTGCGATATTTTGTGAATTTTCTTCTTCATTTTCATCCTGTCTTTCTCTGCAATTTTATCTTTCACCTCCTTCTTTAAATCGCAGTTGATTATGATGTCTATTTTCTTCTCTGCGAATTTCTTCATTTCTTATCACTTCTCTTCGCTGTCTTTCTATTCTCTTCTGTATTCTATCATACTCTTCCTGAATATTATTATTGTAGCGATTTTGTGTACGTCTCCTTTCTCGATTTTCATGGTTATTCTGTCGTACTGCCTCTTGGAACTCTTGTTCTTCTACTTCTGCCCTCAATCTTTCTCTCTCGCAAGCTAGTCGTGCTTGTTCAGCATAATGTCTCTCAATTTCTTCCTCAATTATTCTTCGATTTCTCTGAATCTCTCGTCCATGTAATATCCTCCTACCTTCTTCTGGATTTTCTTCATCATTTTGGTTGTTTCTTCCCTCTTGATTTCTATTTTTAAGTCTATTATCTAAAGTTTCGCCACGCGGATCATGGAGATTTTCTATTACCTCTTCTTCTTTATGACGTTGTTCTTCATTTGGATTTTTCATTTCTTCTTGGATATTTCCTCTAGCATTTCTTATTTGGGAATTTCTTCTTAATTCTTCTCTTAATGATCTTGAATTTGATCTAACAGTACTTCTTGATTTTATACTTTGTAATCTCAAATTCTCCATTCTCAACTCGTGATTTTGTCTTGTTAAATTTGCACGTTCTTCCGCCTCTAATCTTCTTTCCTCTTGTATTCTTTGTCTTGGATCATCTGTTGTTTCATCTTAGCCTTCTCCATGAATTAATCCTTCACCCACTCCCTGATTTCTTTCTTCTCTTCTTCCGTCTCTTAATTGTTGATCTTCTACATCTTCCATCGAATCCGATCTCCAAGTATGCACACTTACTCTATCATAATCCACATTCTATCTTGTATCGGTGTTTGTTGATTCGGTTGTGGAATTTGATTTTCTCCTTCAATCCTTGTTCTATTTCTTCTTGTTCTTATCCTTGAAGATTCTCCCAATTCATTTGTTTCTCCACCTGCAAGTCTTTTACTCCTCCTCACAGTTGTTGGTGGTTCTGATGTATTTCTTCTTCTTCTAGCCATTTCTTCAACTTTAACAAGTTCTTCAAATCTTCAAGTTGTAATTAGAGATTTCTTAGCTTGATTCTCCTTGTTTCGGGCGCCAAAATGTAGTTGCAGGAAATCCTACACTACACCCTTGTTAAGAATTTGTAATAACCAACTCAAATTCGAAGATTAAGAACGACACTTTATTATTTGATTTTCAGAAATGTTTACAGGAAATGTAAGAATTCAAGAATACAACTTTTCTCTTGAAGTTTCTCTCTCCTCAAGACTTTCTCAACTCTCAAAAATACATCATCCTTTTCTGGACATATTGGGTCTCTATTTATAGGGTAGTTACATAATGGATGACAGATAAGTTTTCCTCTTACTTCGGATTTGTTCTGCGATTGTACCGTGATAGTTATAATGTTCATTCTCGCAAGCTCTGTAACCATCGCGGGACAAACATGCTTTTCTCATGTTTTCTTCAATCGTCAGCTATTACGTCACTCTTTTGACTGCTTTTGTGACATTCACAAAGTGTTGTTAAAAAGCTTGCAGTGATGGTCGCTGGGAAGTGTTGTTAATTTCGCAGGGAAGTGTTGTAGCGATATTCTGGTCCTACATATCACTAACATTGAAAAACATTCTTGAGATAGCAACACATGCGAGTTTGACCGAGCAATACTCTAATACGTTAGATCCCCTTATCTTAATTATTAACCATTAGATCTAGGAGTATTCTAAAAACGATTCATGTCACATAAACATTCCCGTCATAAAAATCTGTATTTACAAAAATGTCATTTTTATAAAAATAAAGATAAATATTTAGAAACTCCACATCTTTCAAACCGTACTCGGATTTTTGTGAACTTTATATATTTGGAAATCCCTTTGAATTATCTATGCAACAAGCATAAATAACAGTATTAAATTTTTGATTTTCAAAACTTTTTATGCCTCTCCAAATTTTGATACGTTTTCCCTTTAAAATTCTCTTAAAAAGTTAAAAATGGTTTAAGAATGAATTGAAAAAATTTACGAAGAAAATTGATTGATTCAAAAATACACAAACAACAATCAATAACATACGACGTCAAAGCACCACCAAATTATTTTCAAAATAGAAAAAAATAGTAATGCCGACGTGCAATGCGCGTGCTCATTACTTGTACATTTAAATTAGATAAAGTAAAATGAAATTGATTTGATAAAGTGGGATAATCGTTTGTTAAGGGGAACTAATGAAATTAGCGTGCATACTCGTCAATGGAGTAACAATAAAATAATATGTTTTCATGGTTGATCTTAATATATAATTGGAAAAAGGTTAAACAATACTTCCAACAAAGTACATGGGGTCTACATATACGATGAGTTTGATATTTTTGGCACATTTAGAAAGATCTTAGAGCATTGCTGGAAAAAAATATGATGTGTAGTGATCTACACTACAAAGGTTGATAATTAAGGATTTGGGGAAGAATTAGAAGAGAATTGAAGGAGAATTAAGATAGGAGAAGATCAGAGGGAAGAAGAGAGCAAGAACAAAAGAGAGAATTAGATTAATCATTTATTGGATAAGAGTATCCAATGACAGACCAGATACAAATAGAAGCCCATTGGCCATGCCTAAACAATAAGTACTAAAGGCACACTCACAACTACTAAGGGCACCCAACATAGTTACAAGGTCTATGACAAATACCCCCTACTCAATTTAATTTTTGTCCTCAAAAATGAACTTTGGGAACTGCTTATTGATGACATACTTGTCCTCCCAAGTAGCATCAACTTCAGAAGAGTGTGTCCAGTGTACTAAGATCTGCTCCACCAGCTGGTGATGTCTCTTGATAGTCTTGGTGGCAAGGACCTAGAATGGAGTAACATTCATGCTCTCATTTGAATCTAGGGAAGGCAGTGTAGTTTGTGGCAATAGTCCTGCTCCAAGCTTGGGCTTCAATTAAGAAACATGAAACACTGGGTGAATCATGAAAGTAGTAGGGAGCTTGATCTTGTATGCCACCTTTCACAGTCTTTCAAGAACCTGATATGGACCAATTTTTTTTGCAGATAATTTCAAATTTCTCCTGAGTTGGACTGAAGTTTTCCTATAAGGTTGTAACCTCAGATAAACCCAATCTCCAACTTGGAATTCTCTTTCAGTCCTCTTTTTGTTTGCCTGCTGTTTCATCATGTGTTGATCCTCTTCAAGAGTAGATTTGAGAATAATACCCATTGCTTGTCTTCTCTAAAGATAATCTTCCACATTTCCTTTAGAAGATGGATTATGAGAAAAAGGACCAAACTTCTGAGGTTTGTATCCATACAAGGCTTGGAAAGGAGTAAGCTTGAGACTGGAATGATATGTAGAATAAAACTACCATTCAGCTAAGGAGAGCCAACTAACCCACTTATTAGGTTTATAACTTATCATACATCTTAAATAGGACTCCAGACAGGCATTGACTCTTTCAGTCTGCCCATCAGTCTGTAGATGATAAGCAGAACTCATGTGCAATTTTGTACCCATCTTAGTAAAGAGTTCTTGCCAAAAGTTGCTAAGAAATATATTGTCTCTATCAGAGACTATGGTAGCTGGCAAGCCATGTAATTTAAAAATATTATCAAGGAATACCTTAGCCACTGAAGCAGATATGAAGGGGTGACTGAGTGGCAAGAAATGGATATACTTAGTGAACCTATCCACCACCACCGTAATGACTTCCCTTCCTTCCGATTTAGGTAAGGTAGTGATAAAATCCATAGAAATATGCTTCCATGCTTGGTCAGGTACTGGTAATGGTTGAAGTAATCCACTTGGAGCATTATGTGGCACTTTATGTTGCTAACAGATGTCACATTCATTGATGTATTGGAGCAAATCCTTCTTCATTCCCACCCAATGAAAATATATCTTTGCTCTCTGGTATCTAGCTTGAGTGTGTTAAGTGCATATTTTGCATATATTTAGTGTCGAATCCATGCTAGTAATTGCTTAGTTTCTTTCAAAATATTGTATATTACGTTTGTTTTGTTTTATTTATGTTTTGCTAGGTGAATCATCCAAAAGAAACGAATTGGCACTTAAATGTGCAATAAAAGAAGTTAGCTACAAGCATAGAAGGTCCAAAGACTAAGTGGAACTCGTTCAAATCTAGAAGTACAACCATCATCTCAAAGAGGGCAAAAATGCGAAGCAAAGGCGAAAGAATCAGGTCAATCCGACGTCGTATGGAGAAGTTATGGGCGAAATGATTAGTTAAGCTTGTCGGTTCTGCGAAACTGACAGTTAGACATGAAATGCTAAAGGCACCCGCACCTTCAGCTAAGGGCACCACTACCATTATCTTCTTTATTTCCGGTCACGACCAGTCCAGGGAGTTTTGAGTTTCGACTGTGATTGATGATCGATAATATGGTGTTTAATGGCTTGGAAGTGTTGTTGCTTCCAATGGGATATGAAGGAGCCGAGAAGAATAACAGACCGATTACAGTGACTGTTGGTGATGGATTGATCAGGATGGATTGGTGTTGTTGGTTGCTGGCAGCGATAAAGGGAGAAGGATGATTAATGGTGGTTGGATGGAGAGTGAATTGGCAGTGAAGACGAGCTAGAGCTTGGAAGTGGCATGAAGAGTATAATGATGGCAGTTATTGCTCATAGTTTTTCGGTGATGCCATGGACTGGGAATGATGGAAGTTCATGGGGCTGTTGATTATATAACGATGGAAAGTTGAACTGGTAACGATGAGGAAGCTGAGTTTCTGCTCAGGTCGTATTAAAGACTCGATGGTAATGGTGAACTGCCATGGTGATGACGAGCTTGGTGATGGGGATTGCTGCCAAGAACAGTGACAAGAAGGAGCTATGATACTTGCAAGTGTTACTGCAAGTGGTATGGCTTTCTGCCATTTTTACTGCCAGCGACTGGGTTCAGCGAGATATGGAGCTGGCTGCTGTTCACGATGAGAAGAAAAGTTTCAAAGAAGGAAAGAAATATGAAAGTTACAGGAGAGTTTACAGATGGATTATTTCAGCCGTAAAACTGACGAAGAAAGTAAGAAAACATCCAGGAGAATACACGGATGGGAAGTCCTGGGCGTAAGTTGAAAAGAAAAAAATCTGAGAAAAGTTCCAGGAGAAGTTGCATATGGGAGATTCTAGCCGTAATAAGAGAAGAAGGAATACACTATCAGGCCACTTACAAGCTATTAGAGTTTTGGGCTGGGATTTACTCGGGTTCTAGACATGACCCAATTAGTTGGGGTTACAATTATTTGTACGACCATGACTTGGACGTGAGCTTATTTTGGCAATCTTGGTTAGTTTTGGCAATCACTTCGACCGAGATTTGTGCACGGGCACTTCTATCTTTGGGACACCTATAAAAGATATTTTTCTACAATAATCTTATAATCTTTTATCAAGCCATTAGAGAGAAGAACTCAAGAGAAGAAAAGCTAGGGTTTTGGAGCGATTCATCACCGTAACTATTTCTTTACCATTTTATCATATGAAACTTATGGGTTTTGTAAGTACCATGAGTAGCTAAATTTCTTAGTGACTGGGGATGAATTCTAAGTTCTAGACATGATTTGAGTTATTATATAAATCTATTTTGAAGTTCTTCACATGATTATTGATTGTTTATACTAATTAGAATATTTATCATTAATTGATAGATTGTTTAGGTGGCCAACTGAATTAATTTGTTCATTCAATCAAATGCTAGTATTGAGTTAGGAGATAAGTAATAGTCGAATAATTCATACAAAAGTAGAGAACACAAGACCTTGCAAAGGGATTCTGTGTAGCGATTGTGTGTATAAACAACACTAGAAAGTGGACCTTGAGCTAAGAGTCTAACTACTAGGATTAATATATAATTCACAAAAGAGAAATCATTCGAAGAAATTACACCTTGAGTGAGCTACTACTAGGTGGTTTATACGAATAAAATCTTGTATTGGAGAGCTTACGTACCCAGTGATATAAGGAATTTAGGGGATAACACTGAGCTAGTTGTTATTCCACGGTTGGTAATAATCTGTGATTAATTGTATTAATGGATGAATATAATAACTTGATGACGGTTTAGTAACGAAGAAGGATTCCCTGATCATATTTCTTTCCATTGCTTGCAAACTTTATTATTTTCAATTGCTTTGATTTTACTTTGAATCTAAAACAAAATTCCCCCATTGTGACATTTTTAACAACTAAAACTCCCTGCTCTTCGGGGGAACGAACCTTATTTGCTACTATATTATTCATTAGTAAAGTAGAATATAAGTGAATTAATTTGAGCACCTACGACACGCATCAAATTTTGGCGCCGCTGCCGGGGAACAGTCGGTAGCTTTAGTTGTTTCTTTTAGTTTAGTTTAGTTTTTAGTTTTTTTTTAACTTTGTTTTCTATATTTTTGTTTAAGGTACTTAATATCTGGCATCGAAGGATTGGAATTACTAGAGGTACGGAATTCAAACTCGCAACATGTCCAAAGTTGCAAGAAGAACCTTCTACATCAACAATGGTAGGCGGTACAAATAATCCACCTCCACCTCCGGAGAGGAGAACGTTGAGAGATCTAATATCACCATATTTAGAATCTCAACCATTGTGTATTACTCTAACTGACACAGTGGAACTTAAGTCAAATCTTCTTCATTGGGTTCCAAAGTTCAAGGGATTACCGGGTGAAGATCCTAATCGACACCTGCATCAGTTTCAGAATACATTAAAAGTATGAAAAAGAGCGATGATAATGATGATACAACTTTTATACAAGATTTTCCTTTTTCATTAACGGACCAAGCAGAATCATGGTTATATTATCTCCCTTGCGTAAGTATTACCACATTGACCGGAATGAAAAAGCTATTTTTAGAGAAGTATTTTTCTGCTTCTGAAGCTGCAGCTATTCGTAAGGAAATCGATAGAATTGTGCAGATTACTGGAGAATCTTTGTATGACTATTGGGAGAGGTACAAGAGATTGTTGGAGAGTTTCCCACACCATCAGATATCACCATAACTTGTCATTACACACTTCTATGAGGGGTTACTACTGCATGAGAGACACTTGATTGATGCGGCTAGTAGTGGTGCGCAGGCTAATAAAACTATCGAGGAGGCTACTTGTTAGAGCATTGCTCGGTCGAACTCGCATGTGTTGCTATCTCAATCATGTTTGTCAATGTTAGTGATCAAAACTATAAAGTATTGATTTCTAGTCTACTATAGCTAAGGTCTCGGACTAGGATAAAAAGTGTAGTTGAGCTAAAGATTTCCATGGAAATCATCATACAAGACGAAGGACTACTCAAGGAACCAGTGGATCTTCATCGACTAAAGGGTATGTGTAGACTTGAACTTATCTATTGTAGTTGCAAGATTTCCCACACTACACCCTTGTTAAGATCTTATTATAATCAACTCATAATTGAAGATTAAAAATGACACTTTATTATTTTGTTCTCAGAAATGTTTACAGAAATGGAAGAATTCAAGATTACAACTATTCTCTTGAAGTTTCTCTCTCCTCAAGACTTTCTTAACTCTCAAAAATACATCATCCTTTTCTGGACACATTGGGTTTATATTTATAGGGTAGTTACATAATGGATGACAGCTAAGTTTTCCTCTTATTTCGGGTTGATTCTGCGATTGTACCGCGATAGTTGCAATGTTAAATCTCGCAAGTTTTGTAACCATCGCAGAACAAACATTCTTTTCTCAAGTTTTCTTCAATCGTCAGTTATTACGTCACTCTTTTGAAGGCTTTTGTGACACTCATGAAGTGTTGTTGAAAATCTTGCGGTGATGCTCGCTGGGAAGTGTTGTTAATCTCGCAGAGAATAGATGTAGCGATATTCTGGTCCTACATATTGCCTTTTCTCATGTCTTTTCTGCGAAGAAGAAAAGATCATGAGAACTTTAAAATGCCGCAAATACTTATCTCTTCATTGATCTTTCTTCTGACACGTTTCTGTATCCTTCGCCAGCTGTTTTTCACATATTCTCTCTTCTAATGAATTTACGACACGTCCTCTCTAACCGCTGCGATCTGACCGTTCATGTATTTTCTTAACATTTATTGCATTCACCTTCTTCGAGAAATTTATTCTTCTATAAATACTCCTTTCATTCTTTTCTTTTCCTCTTTTTACTTTCTTCTTCTTTCTCTTCGTAACTTCTCTGCAAGTTTACTGTTCTTCCGTAAATTGCACATCTGTCATCGCTGTGATTTCTTTCTTATTTTTCAACTTTTTCTTTCATTCCCATACTCAAAAATGGTTGTTGCTGGTGCTAAAAACTTGACTTCTTTTAATGAGATGCGAGAAAAGCTCAAAAGCAAAGGTTTTACCTTGTCTACAATTTCAGGTAAAAGCCCTAAATATGAACTTTTTCTCAAACTATTTTCTGATCATCAATGCTCTCGCCATAAAATCATAGTATCGCTAGGTCAACTTGAAGATGGTCTTCCCCTTCCTCTCTATGACCCAGAACTACCATTATTCTATCAAATAATATCTGACGAGAGGTTCTCGCGAGCGATATACCAATTAGGTGGAGATTGTATTAGATTGCTGCTTGAATATGCTTCTCGGGGTGCTGATAAAGGATCTCGCTATCCTGAAGCTGTGAAGCATCCTCAATTTAAGGATGTTCCCATTGTCTCTGAAGATTATAATGTGGAGAATTTCTTCAAAAATTACAATATAGTTCATATGAAGAGGGATAGCACTTGCTTGGGTGTCCGCTTGAAGAAAAAAAAATCGATGATGATAAGGCTCTTATGTTCGACATTGATTGGCGTACACCTACTAATCAAGGCCCTCGCCACTCTAGCGATGACAAGTGGTTCATTTTTCCATTATGTCTTGAAGGTGCTTATATATCTGGTTCTCTCCCATTACCTGTGAATCTCTCAGAGTATGAGCCATGGGTCTTCAACTGGCCTGAAAGATCTAAAGAAGTATATCCCCTCAACTTTTTGCATTATTATTATTCACTATCTTCTTCATGTTTTTATATTCTCGCTAATTATTTTGATCTTTCTCAGACTTATAGAATGAAGCTCAGCTACCAAACTTTTAGGAAACCCAGCACTTTCTTAGCTATTAAATCTTTCACGGATGAAGTAAGAAATATTTCCTCATAAATTTTAACAATATATTGTTGCCCCTATTTCTTATCTTCATCTGTTCTCGCAGGAAATCGAAGAACTAGAACCAATAAAACCCGTGAGAACTAAAGAGAAATCTTTAAAGGATAAATCTACTGTTCCTCCCAAAGGGAAGTCTTCTGCCTCTCGTGGTGAAGAATCTGGCGATCAGGATAAATCTATTGTTCCTCCAAAAGGGAAGTTTTCTGCCCCTCGCGATGAAGAATCTGGCGATCCTCCTTTGAAGAAAAGGAAGACCCGACCTTCTTCTTATTCAACTCCTCAACTCATTCCAGAAAATCCAAGTGTTGATTTTGGCAAGGACAATAATGATGAGGATTTCAATGATAACAGCTTCCATTCTATAAAGAATTCTTCTTCTTCTGATTCTTCGATGGCTCATTTATCCAAATTTTTTGGCAAGAATATGTTTGGTATCCCAAATGAGTATGGAGATGAAGCTATTAATGAAATATCCCATTCCCTCACCAAAGTCTTCGCGGGGTTTCAAGATCGCTGACTCCAAGTCTCTTAAATTCACTTGGAAGCCTGGTATGTTTCTACTTGTTCATCTTTTTTGTATCTATTGATATTTTTGTCAGACATTGATTTATATAGTTCTATCGCAGGTTGGAAGAGCTGCTTTTGCTGTTGCTTCTAATTTAGACAATAGGCGTATCATTTATGAAAAGAAAGCTGCTAATCTTCGCCAAGATAAAGAAAAATTAGAATCTGAAGTGCTGAGCTTCGCAAGAAGAATAAACAGTTAGAGGCTGAAGCTTCAGTTGATAATCAAAAGATCTCTGATCTTGACAAATTTAACCAGCAACTCTATGGTATAATTTATTTCCCTTCTCTCTTAATTCTTCTCACCCTATCGCAGCTTATTCAAGCAACCATTTTTGGTATAATTTGCAGATATTTATGGTCTTACTGACGAGGCTACATTCTTCCAATCCTTCCCTGAACCTGTAGATGATAATACCCTTCTTGCTTGCCTTAATAGTTCTTTAAGTAATTTCTCAGATGATAGGATTAGATATCTCTCTATTGATGAACTTAAATCCAAACTTAATCTCTTAAAAATTGAACATAGGTTCAATTTAAATTTAACCAACAAGTTTAAGAACCTTTATCTTAGTTCAAAGGAAGAAGTGAATAGATTAAGAAAAAGGAATAGTGATCTTATTGATGAGAATGATCTTGCTGTTAAAAACATCTCCAAAACCCTAGCAAACTTTCATAAAACTCTTCTTAATGTTCAAATGGAAAGAGATAGACTTATTCGTGAGAATGGATATCTTCTTGCGAGGGAGACTCAAGTTCGATCTCATCTCCTTATTAATAGCGATGATGAGTTTGCTTGGGCTGCGAAGATTCTTGATAACGTCAGAACTAATTTAGGTGTAGATGTTAGTCTTCATGTTGACCAAGCGTCTTTAATTAAAGACATGATTTCTGAAAGATAAGGTTATCACTCTTATGATTTCCCTGAATTATTTCCTAATTGAATCATCCTTATATGTATTAACTTTGTTATCATTTGCTCGCAGCATCCGAAAAGAACTATCGTAAAAGATTTGATGAGTTAGAAGAAGAGAAAAGCCAACTCGCTGGAAATATATCTTCTCGCACTGAAAAGTATTCTAGATTGAAGGAAAAATTGAAAATATCATCTTCAAATTTTAGTAATGCCCTTCTCCGTGTTCGTAATGACGCTTTTAAACTAGTCTGTGATGATCATGGTATTCCTCATTCTACATACCCCGATCTTGCAAAGGAAATTCCAGCTGATTCCCCAAATTTAGTTATCTCTGATAGCGAAGATGAGGAGTCTAGCGAAGATGATAATGATGATGAATTATCTGGCGAGGAAGAGAAATCTGACGTAGATAGAGATAATAATGATAATGATGAAAAAGAGAAATCTGAAAAATAAAAGAGCTCTGATGAATGTGGTGATGGATCTTCTTAGTCTTGTTTCTTCTCTTTTTCTTCGTTGTAAATTTGTACATTTATTTTTTGCTTCTCGTAACATCGCTGCGAGCTTCTCCAACTTAATGTGTAAACTTCTTTTGCTTTTATCTGTATGAATTAGAAAACAATTCTTTTTTCTGCAACATAATCAATCAATCATAATTATTATCCTTTAATTATTTGTATAAATGTATTATCTATACAATTTTATCATATGATGGATGAATAATAATTTCATCATTCTATGCATTCCCCATACTTGCCTCTATTATTCATCTACAATATGAAATTTTTTGGTAGAGATTAGATATTAGTTGTGAATCAAATTAAATTTTCCTCAATATTGGCGATGTTATCGCTTGCAATAATTGCATAACTTTATGATTTCTGCGTAGAATCGCAAATCTCATAAATTCTGCGAGCATTATCGCAATAATCTTATAGTCTTATTATGCCTTCATAATTAAAGGTCTTATTTTGCCACATCTTTTCTTTCTGCGACAAAATCGCAGGACGTCTTTACATTTGCATGTATTGACCCATTGATCTTGTCTTATCAATATTTTTTCAACATCTCTGCGACAATATGATAAGTATAAACTCTCTTGCAAGAATTAAACCTTATGACATTGCCGTCTTGCGATGAAATCGCAGGACGTCTTTACACTTGTTAAATGTAAAAACCCATTGATCTCATCTTAACTTTTCTATTTTGGATTGTTTCCTTTGTATAACTTTCGTCACGCGACAATATAACAGGCCTAAATGTTCTTGCGATCATAAAGCCCCATGACATTGCCGTCTTTAAACACTTATCAACTCCCTAATGGAGGGTGCCGCCCTTATCTTCCCCCTGGTTTCCCCTTCAAGGAGGGCACATCGTCCATACAAGACTAGCTCCTCCCATCCAGATTTGCCAACAACCAGTTGTTTTCGCAGCCTCTTGTCCTTTATGCCTATATGGCTTATAGTTACAAGACTGCACCCTAAGTGGGGTTTTCTTCAGGCCAAGTGCATCATAGCCAGGACTTTCCAAGAATGGCCAGGGTAGTTTCGTACACCCCGAGCACCCTTGGCTCAACCGTGTACCTCAGCGCCTTGGTCATACTTTGCACTTCTTAGAAGAGATTCTCAGTCGTCCAATCAGGGTATAACCTTATATAGTTGGAAATCCAAGATCTCTCTCCTGGATAGGTTTTATTTAACCCCAACATCTTCATGACTCAAGTTCCAGCAGCGGTATAACCTTATCCCCGAGTCATGTAAAGAGATACCCCCTTATATGACGCACTATTAGGTCTTACATTTGCCTCTTGCGAAATTGTATCCGCGCCCATAAAGGTTCGTCCCATTCTATTAATCTCTGCGAAATTTTATTCGCGTTTCTCGCGAGTATTGTAACTCTGATAAAATTTCATTTCTTTGATTTTCTTTTAAAATTTTGCAATTTTTTCAAACAGAGTACTCTTTTCAATTGCGTTTTCTTCAAACAAATTATGCGTAAGCTTCTTTAAATTTCATCATTTTACCTTTCTACTTACTATCTTCTGGTTCTACTTTTCTTTTACGTTTTGCTATTTTTTCTTTATCTGCTACCTGCTCGTCATCATCTTCCTCTAGCTGTGCTATTGAATCAATCATCAATCTTTCACATCTATGTCGTTGCTTTATGTTGTACTTCCAATTGGTCTTCTTCTCAGCTTTTTCCTCGCAAGATTTTATATCAATCTCATAACATTTCTTTCTTTCTCCCCAATCTCCCTTAATAACTCCAACACCATTAGGATGAGGAAATTTAACACACTGGTGGAAAGTAGATGCTACACCAAATATCCCATGTAGCCAAGGCCATCCAATCAGGGCATTGTAAGGTGATTCAATGTCAACAACACAGAACAAGATCTTGGAAGTTATCCCCTTTAATGGAATCCGCATTTCAATTTCCCATTTGGGTTTATTGGCAGTACCATTAAAACCATAGATTTTATATGTTGATGGTATTAGATCTTCGTCTCTTCCACCCATGGTCTTGTAGGTATGATAAAATAATATGTCAACTGAGCTGCCCGTGTCTATTAGAACTCTATTAATGGCCCAATAATCTTCATTTTCATTATCATTTTCTTCATCTTCCTCTACTACTTGCTTGGGGTTTATCTCTAACCTTACCTCTAGCATTATTGGGCCTTAATTCTTCTTCTTAATGATCTTGAATTCGGACTTCTTGATCTTCTATTTTTTAAATTCTCCATTCTCAACTTGGATTCTTAGCCTCTAATCTTCTTTCCTCTTGTATTGTTTGTCTTGGATCTGTTGTTTCATTTTCATCTTCTCCATGAATTAATCCTTCAATCACTCCTTGATTTCTTTCTTCTCTTCTCCCATCTCTTAATATCCCATCCGAATGATCTCCAAGTATGCACACTCACTCTATCATGTTCCACATTTCTATTTTGTATCAGTGTTTGTTGATTAGGTTGCGGAATTTGAACTTCTCCTTCAATCCTTGTTCTATTTCTTCTTGTTCTTATCCTTGAAGATTCTCCTAATTCATTTGTTTCTTCTTCGCAAGTAAGATGTGATTCAACTGTCAATCCTCAAATTGTAATTAGAGATTTTTCCAACAATTCTCCTGCTTTTGAGCTAAAATGTAGTTGCGCAGATTTCCCACACTAACTTGTTAAGATCTTATTATAATCAACTCATAATTGAAGATTAAAAATGACACTTTATTATTTGTACTACCAATGGGTTCTCTTCAACTGGCCTGAAAGATCTAAAGAAGTATATCCCCTCAACTTTTTGCATTATTATTATTCACTATCTTCTTCATGTTTTTATATTCTTGCTAATTATTTTGATCTTTCTCAGACTGATAGAATGAAGCTCAGCTACCAAAATTTTAGGAAACCCAGCACTTTATTATCTCTTAAATCTTTCACGGATGAAGTAAGAAATATTTCCTCATAAATTTTAACAATATATTGTTGCCCCTATTTCTTATCTTCATCTGTGCTCGCAGGAAATCGAAGAACTAGAACCAATAAAACCCGTGAGAACTAAAGAGAAATCTTTAAAGGATAAATATATTGTTCCTCCCAAAGGGAAGTCTTTTGCCTCTCGTGGTGAAGAATCTGGCGATCAGGATAAATCTACTGTTCCTCCCAAAGGGAAGTCTTCTGCCCCTCGCGATGAAGAATCTGGCGATCCTCCTTTGAAGAAAAGGAAGACCCGACCTTCTTCTTCTTCAACTCCTCAACTCATTCAAGAAAATCCAAGTGTTGATTTTGACAAGGAAAATAATGATGAGGATTTCAATGATAACAACTTCATTCTATAAAGAATTCTTCTTCTTCTGATTCTTCGATGGCTCATTTATCCAAATTTTTTGGCAAGAATATGTTTGGTATCCCAAATGAGTATGGAGATGAAGCTATTAATGAAATATCCCATTCCCTCACCAAAGTCTTCGCGGGGTTTCAAGATCGCTGACTCCAAGTCTCTTAAATTCACTTGGCAGCCTGGTATGTTTCTACTTGTTCATATTTTTTGTATCTATTAATATTTTTGTCAGACATTGATTTATATAGTTCTATCGCAGGTTAGAAGAGCTGCTTTTGCTGTTGCTTATAATTTAGACAATAGGCATATCATTTATGAAAAGAAAGCTGCTAATCTTCGCCAAGATAAAGAAAAATTAGAATCTGAAGTTGCTGAGCTTCGTAAGAAGAATAAACAGTTAGATTCTGAAGCTTCAGTTGATAAGCAAAAGATTTCTGATCTTGACAAAGTTAACCAGCAGCTCTATGGTATAATTTATTTCCCTTCTCTCTTAATTCTTCTCACCCTATCGCATCTTATTCAAGCAACCATTTTTGGTATAATTTGCATATATTTATGGTCTTACTGACGAGGCTACATTCTTCCAATCCTTCCATGAACCTGTAGATGATAATACCCTTCTTGCTTTCCTTAATAGTTTTTTAAGTAATTTCTCAGAAGATAGGATTAGATATCTCTCTATTGATGAACTTAAATCCAAACTTAATCTCTTAAAAATTGAACATAGGTTCAATTTAAATTTAACCAACAAGTTTAAGAACCTTTATCTTAGTTCAAAGGAAGAAGTGAATAGATTAAGAAAAAGGAATAGTGATCTTATTGATGAGAATGTTCTTGCTGTTAAAAACGGCTCCAAAACCCTAGCAAACTTTCATAAAACTCTTCTTAATGTTCAAATGGAAAGAGATAGACTTATCCGTGAGAATGAATATCCTCTTGCGAGGGAGACTCAAGTTCGATCTCATCTCCTTATTAATAGCGATGATGAGTTTTCTTGGGCTGCGAAGATTCTTGATAACACAAGAACTAATTTAGGTGTAGATGTTAGTCTTCATGTTGACCAAGCGTCTTTAATTAAAGACATGATTTCTGAAAGATAAGGTTATCACTCTTATGATTTCCCTGAATTATTTCCTAATTGAATCATCCTTATATGTATTAACTTTGTTATCATTTGCTCGTATCATCCGAAAAGAACTATCGTAAAAGATTTGATGAGTTAGAAGAAGAGAAAAGCAAACTCGCTGGAAATATATCTTCTCGCAATGAAAAGTATTCTAGATTGAAGGAAAAATTGAAAATCTCATCTTCAAATTTTAGTAATGCCCTTCTCCGTGTTCGTAATGACGCTTTTAAACTAGTCTGTGATGATCATGGTATTCCTCATTCTACATACCCCGATCTTGCAAAGGAAATTCCAGCTGATTCCCCAAATTTAGTTATCTCTGATAGCGAAGCTGAGGAGTCTAGCGAAGATGATAATGATGATGAATTATCTGGCGAGGAAGAGAAATCTGACGTAGATAGAGATAATAATGATAATGATGAAAAAGAGAAATCTGAAAAATAAAAGAGCTCTGATGAATGTGGTGATGGATCTTCTTAGTCTTGTTTCTTCTATTTTTCTTCGTTGTAAATTTGTACATTTATTTTTTGCTTCTCGTAACATCGCTGCGAGCTTCTCCAACTTAATGTGTAAACTTCTTTTGCTTTTATCTGTATGAATTAGAAAACAATTCTTTTTTCTGCAACATAATCAATCAATCATAATTATTATCCTTTAATTATTTGTATAAATGTATTATCTATACAATTTTATCATATGATGGATGAATAATAATTTCATCATTCTATGCATTCCCCATACTTGCCTCTATTATTCATCTACAATATGAAATTTTTTGGTAGAGATTAGATATTAGTTGTGAATCAAATTAATTTTTCCTCAATATTGGCGATGTTATCGCTTGCAATAATTGCATAACTTTATGATTTCTGCGTAGAATCGCAAATCTCATAAATTCTGCGAGCATTATCGCAATAATCTTATAGTCTTATTATGCCTTCATAATTAAAGGTCTTATTTTGCCACATCTTTTCTTTCTGCGACAAAATCGCAGGACGTCTTTACATTTGCATGTATTGACCCATTGATCTTGTCTTATCAATATTTTTTCAACATCTCTGCGACAATATGATAAGTATAAACTCTCTTGCAAGAATTAAACCTTATGACATTGCCGTCTTGCGATGAAATCGCAGGACGTCTTTACACTTGTTAAGTGTAAAAACCCATTGATCTCATCTTAACTTTTCTCTTTTGGATTGTTTCCTTTGTATAACTTTCGTCACGCGACAATATGACAGGCCTAAATTTTCTTGCGATCATAAAGCCCCATGACATTGTCGTATTTAGACACTTATCAGCTCCCTAATGGAGGGTGCCTCCCTTATCTTCCCTCTGGTTTCCCCTTCAAGGAGGGCACATCGGCCATACAAGACTAGCTCCTCCCATCCAGATTTGCCAACAACCAGTTTTTTTTGCAGCCTCTTGTCCTTTATGCCTATGTGGCTTATAGTTACAAGACTGCACCCTAAGTGGGGTTTTCTTCAGGCCAAGTGCATCATAGCCAAGACTTTCCAAGAATGGCCATGGTAGTTTCATACGCCCGGAGCACCCTTGGCTCAACCGTGTACCTCAGCGCCTTGGTCATACTTTGCACTTCTTAGAAGAGATTCTCAGTCGTCCAATCAGGGTATAACCTTATATAGTTGGAAATCCAAGATATCTCTCCTGGATAGGTTTTCTTTAACCCCAACATCTTCATGACTCAGGTTCCAGCAGCGGTATAACCTTATCCCCGAGTCATGTAAAGAGATACCCCCTTATATGACGCACTATTAGGTCTTACATTTGTATCTTGCGAAATTGTATCCGCGCCCATAAAGGTTCATCCCATTCTATTAATCTCTGCGAAATTTTATTCGCGTTTCTCGCGAGTATTGTAACTCTGATAAAATTTCATTTCTTTGATTTTCTTTTAAAATTTTGCAATTTTTTCAAACAGATTACTCTTTTCAATTGCGTTTTCTTCAAACAAATTCTGCGTAAGCTTCTTTAAATTTCATCATTTTACCTTTCTACTTACTATCTTTTGGTTCTACTTTTCTGTTACGTTTTGCTATTTTTTCTTTATCTGCGAGCTGCTCGTCATCATCTTCCTCTCGCTGCGCTATTGAATCAATCATCAATCTTTCACATCTATGTCGTTGCTTGATGTTGTACTTCCAATTGGTCTTCTTCTCAACTTTTTACTCGCAAGATTTTATATCAATCTCATAACATTTCTTGCTTTCTCCCCAATCTCCCTTAATAACTCCAACACCATTAGGATGAGGAAATTTAACACACTGGTGGAAAGTAGATGCTACACCAAATATCCCATGTAGCCAAGGTCAGCCAATCAGGGCATTGTAAGGTGATTCAATGTCAACAACACAGAACAAGATCTTGGAAGTTATCCCGTTTAATGGAATCCGCATTTCAATTTCCCATTTGGGTTTATTGGCAGTACCATTAAAACCATAGATTTTATATGTTGATGGTATTAGATCTTCGTCTCTTCCACCCATGGTCTTGTAGGTATGATAAAATAATATGTCAACTGAGCTGCCTGTGTCTATTAGAACTCTATTAATGGACCAATAATCTTCATTTTCGTTATCATTTTCTTCATCTTCCTCTACTACTTGCTTGGGGTTTATCTCTAACCTTACTACCAATGGGTTATCATGCTGCTCACCAGGCTCTGGTACTTCTTGTGCAGTGAAGGATATAGTTTGCTTCTGCCATTCTTCTAACGGCGAGGCTCTCGCGATATTCATTATCTCTCTTCCATCTGTGTCTCTCGCGAAGACTTTGCTTAGAACATTATCATGGAAATCCTCTATAGTTCCGTGTGAATGTACAATGGAATTACAAAAAAATTCTTTGCTTTAGTCCCAACTTCTATTACTAATGATTCTGCTCCTTTTACAGTATTTACCCTGCGAATTTCTGGTGTTGGAGGCAATCTCTGAGATTGTGGATGTCCTACTAAAAAGTGGTTTAGCTTTCCTTGGTCGATCATCCTTAAAATTATTCTCTTGACATTCCTGCAATCATTTACTGTGTGACCATGAAAGTGATGGTAAGGACAAAATTCTTGACTACGATTATTATGATGTGGTTCTTTTCCCATATTCCATGGAGATGGTATATT
Organism: Papaver bracteatum; assembly: GCA_023529315.1. Classification (NCBI taxonomy): domain Eukaryota; kingdom Viridiplantae; phylum Streptophyta; class Magnoliopsida; order Ranunculales; family Papaveraceae; genus Papaver; species Papaver bracteatum. Next base: position 1,616,580 of record JAJJWX010000650.1, read on the forward strand.
TTCCATCAAAATGATAGCTTCCCAGATTTTTTCTATACTAGCATTTAAAGGCGGCATTTTAATTTCTTCCCATATTATCTTCTGATTTCCTTGACTTCTGAAATTGTTTTGCCTTTGTCCACCATAAGTTTATTACGGCTGATCAAGTCTTTGAATCTTATTATTCCCACCGCGATTGTAATAATTCTTCTCCCTTTCATATTCTTCTTGATCTCGACTGCCCATAGCTACTAATTTTTGCTGGTTATCAGTCTCCCCTTTCTCTTGTTGTGCATGCGAGCTGCTCGCCACATTGTTAATCATTTTAGGAAGTAAGCTCCCATTTGCTGCTACTGAATTGGTGTTCGCGATGGGATATGATTCCATCTCATTTTGTTTCTCCTCCAAAGCAATGTATTCTTCTTGTAGTTCTCGTAGTTCAGTCATAGTGATTGTATTCTTGACTCTGAAAATTTGTATGTACAGCAGATTGTTCGCGAACATTGCATTGATAAAAGACAAGATAAGATATCTCTCATATACTCTTCATGCCATCTCACTGCACATTTTCTTCCATCTTATGGTTAAATGTTTCAGACTCTCGCCAACCCTCTGTTTTAACCCAAACACATCTTCAATACCTGGACGTGATGAATTGTTGCTTATATATGCTCCCAGAAATGTAGCTTGTAAATGATCAAAAGAAGTTATAGTATTTTTTGGCAATCCCTCAAACCATTTTAGCGCCTCGCCAGTTAAGCTAGATGCAAAATACTTACATAATACAGCATCATGATTCTCCCATTGCACCATACACCTAACATAAGCCTTAACATGTTGTACAACACAGGTAGTTCCATCAAAAATGCTGGTTAATGCTGGTAAGTTGCACTTTGGAGGTATTACTCTTAACTGTACTTCTTGAGTGAATGGAGTTCTCGCAGCTTCATCAAGTTTCTTTCTACCTCCTTATCTTCTGTTATTTATTATTCCCCTCGTCTCTGCTAATTCTCTTAAAATTTTCTCATTCGCAGCTGAATAAGGTTCCATTGGTCTTTTCAATGCTGCTTCCCTTCTCTTGCGTTCATGTACTTCTTGTCTTGCGAGATTTTGTGTATCTTCATCTGCATATACATTCCTTCTTCTGTGATCTTCTGCTTCACCTTCTTCTTGCCATCGCAGCTGATTATACTTTCTATTTTCTTCTCTGCGAATTTCTTCATTTCTCTTCGCTGTCTTTCTATTCTCCTTTGTATTCTATCATACTCTTCCTGAATATTATTATTATGGCGATTTTGCGTCCGTCTCCTTTCTCGATTTTTATGGTTATTTTGTCGTAATGCCTCTTGAAATTCTTGTTCTTCTACTTCTGCTCTTAATCTTTCTCTCTCGCAAGCCAGGCGTTCTTGTTCAGCATAATGCCTCTCAATTTCTTCCTCAATTATTCTTCGATTTCTCTGGATTTCTCGCCCATGTAATATCCTCCTACCTTCCTCTGGATTATCTTCATCATTTTGGTTGTCTCTTCCCTCTTGATTCCTGTTGTTAAATCTATTATCCAAATTTTCGCCACGCTGATCATGACGATCTTCTATTACCTCTTCTTCTCTATGACGTTGTTCTTCATTTGGATTTTACATTTCCTCTTGGATATTTCCTCGAGCATTCCTTATTGGAAAATTTTGCCTTAATTCTTCTCTTAATGATCTTGAATTCGATCTAACAGTACTTCTTGATCTTCTATTTTGTAACCTAAAATTCTCCATTCTCAACTCGTGATTTTGTCTTGTTAAATTTGCACGCTCTTCCGCCTCTAATCTTCTTTCCTCTTGTATTCTTTGTCTTGGATCATCTGTTGTTTCATTTTCATCTTCTCCATGAATTAATCCTTCAATCACTCCTTGATTTCTTTCTTCTCTTCTCCCATCTCTTAATTGTTGATCTTCTACACCTTACATCGAATCCGATCTCCAAGTATGCACACTCACTCTATCATGATCCACATTTCTATTTTGTATCAGTGTTTGTTGATTAGGTTGCGGAATTTGATCTTCTCCTTCAATCCTTGTTCTATTTATTCTTGTTCTTATCCTTGAAGATTCTCCTAAATCATTTGTTTCTTCTCCTGCAAGTCTTTTACTCCTCCTTACAGTTGTTGGTAGTTCTGATGTATTTCTTCTTCTTCTAGACATTTCTTCAACTCTAACAATTTCTTCAAATCCTCAAATTGTAATTAGAGATTTTCCAGCTTGATTCTCCTTGTTTCGGGCGCCAAAATGTAGTTGCAGGATTTCCCACACTACACCCTTGTTAAGATCTTATTATAATCAACTCATAATTGAAGATTAAAAATGACACTTTATTATTTTGTTCTCAGAAATGTTTATAGAAATGGAAGAATTCAAGATTACAACTATTCTCTTGAAGTTTCTCTCTCCTCAAGACTTTCTTAACTCTCAAAAATACATCATCCTTTTCTGGACACACTGGGTTTATATTTATAGGGTAGTTACATAATGGATGACAGCTAAGTTTTCCTCTTATTTCGGGTTGATTCTGCGATTGTACCGCGATAGTTGCAATGTTAAATCTCGCAAGTTTTGTAATCATCGCAGAACAAACATGCTTTTCTCAAGTTTTCTTCAATCGTCAGTTATTACGTCACTCTTTTGAAGGCTTTTGTGACACTCGTGAAGTGTTGTTGAAAATATTTCGGTGATGCTCGCTGGGAAGTGTTGTTAATCTCGCAGAGAATAGATGTAGCGATATTATGGTCCTACATCTATCACTCAAAAGTCTATCTACTATATCTCCTATCTTGAGACAAAAGTCGTATTACTATATAGACTAAGAATATACACATGTGATATTTCGAGCTGAGTATATCTCGCTTATCTATTTCTCGAAATATGTGTTGGTAAAGTTTTCGCTTTAGCCAAGTTCATCTTTACCTAGTGACGAAAGTCATGTTACATTTCAATCATTTTTGAAATCGCTCTGATGAAAAATAGTTTGTGAATAACAACTATATAACACCCTCTGAGAATGTTTCAATGATTGAAATGAGAGTTGAGACAATATAACCATTGGGGGATATAAACATTGTTGTGGTAACACATATATGTATAAGTCCTTAGCACTTGAACCAAAGTTTGCGAACTTTGTTGATCAAGTGAAACCGGCTTGAGCAGTCAACCCAGTCCGCGAACGTGTGTAGTTCTCGAACCCAAGAATTTATGCTGGAGTTGTAGATCGGTTTCAGTCCGCGATCTGACGGAAGTTCTGCTAGAGTTTGTGAAATCCAACTGTTTAACTTGAGTGGTTATGTCTAAAAACGATGTTCGTGAACTTATCTAAATTATCTAAGGAATGCTATTACAAACCGTGGCTTTATAGTTCATGAATCGATTCGAGGGAATCACATTGTTTTTGATTCAATTATGTCTTATGTAGTACATGAGATCTCATAGCAATTGAACAACTCTCTAACTAGTTCATTTGGGTCATTTGGACTAGTTATGGTTAAGAAGAATATGGTTGATATGAAAGTTATCATTTGGCCAACCATTTGGTTGACAAATATTGAACTAACTATTATACACGTTTGGGTACGGTTACACAAACCAAAAATCGTCAAGTACATGTGTGTATGGCAAGCTAAGTTTTCGATCTAACGGTTGAGGGATATTAGCTTGTATCTAATCAGGTTTTCATCTAACGGTGAATATTGAATGCTTTGTTACTAAGCTAACATTGAGTGCAAACCCTGATTTGAAAGACTATATAAGGGAGAACTCTAGCAACTGGGAAACCTAATCGCCACACATTCTGTGTGATACTAGTTTGCTAAGCTAGATTCGATTCTCCTTTAACCTTTGGTTTTCTTCTTCTAATACCAGGTTAACGACTTAAAGACTTCATTGCTATTGTGAAGCCAGACCGATACTACTTTTCTTGTAGTTGTGTGATCTGATCTTGTTGTTTCTATCGTACAAATACAATTGTAATAATTGGCTTGAGATTTCTATCTCTGATAGGCAAGATATAAAAGTAATCACAAACATCTTCGTCTCATCGTTTGTAATTCCACAATTTTTTTTTTCCGCTGCATCGATTAAGACAATTGTGAGGTGATCGATAAAACTGAGCTGTTTTTCGGGAATATAAGTCTGTTATTGATTGGTTCTTGTTCACCTCGATTTATAAAAAGACGGAACAAAACTCATAGGTGTATTCATGGGAGACGAATTTATTTATCTTGTAGACTTTTCTATATGAGACAGATTTGTTTATTAAAGTCTTCGATTTTGGGTCGTAACAACCCTTGGTTGTGGGTGAGATCAGCTAAGGGAATCAAGTGCACAGTATCATGCTGGGATCATAGGCGTAGGAGCATAACTGTACCTTGGATCAGTGTGAGATTGATTGGGTTCAACTACAGTCCATACCAAAGTTAATTTGGAGTTGGCTAGTGTCTGTAGCGGCTTAATACAGTGTATGTTCAATATGGACTAGGTCTGCATTTGCAGTTTCCTGGTTAACAAAATTATGGTGTCTGTGTTATTTCTTTTCCGTATTATATTTCGTTATATAATTGAAATAATACAGGTTGTGCGTTGTTCAATCAATTAGAATATCCGACCTTATAGGTTGTTGATTTAAATTGTTTGAAACTTGGATATTGGTCTTTGGTACCATCCAAGTTATCTCTCTTTGATTAGACTCGCGAATCATATTTGCTTGAGTAAATCAAATTGAGAGATTGACATAATAACTCCTTGAGTATTTTCTATTAATTGAGTCTAGTTGATTCTCTAGAAAACAACTCGGAGTTGTCCATACAGATTGCTAATCGAAATATTGGGTGAGGTTGTTAGACCCCCGGTTTTTCAATTGGTATCAGAGCAGGCAAACACGTTTAAGACCTTACAAGTCTGTGTTTGTAGCAATCTGACTCTATGGACAAGTGTAGTATCTCTGATAAACGCATCACCAGAAATAAATAATTTGTCTCATCTAAGTCTATTAAAGAAAAAGATTCTAAAATCTCAAATATAGACGAACCTAGTGTTCAAATCAGACAGACAAATATTGACATGCATCATTCCGATTGCCCTTCAAAAGAGTCTATCTCTATAAGTGAACGTAACACAGCTGAAGAGAGTAAGTTTATTCTAAATCTTATTAGAATTCAAGCTGATAAATTTAATCGGTTGAAGGAACATGTCAAAATGCTTCTTGGTATAATTAGAGACTGCAAAATCAATAAAAATACTGAAGACCATTCTTCACGTATGACTCTTGAAGGAAGCCTCATAAAGGATGCTTCTGAAATAGAACGTCGCTTGAATAAACTCTCTATTCAAGGATGTCATAAGCATTCTAATATACCAAATACTTCTGCTACAACATAAGATGCTCCGGAAGTAAAAATGGAGTCCCTTCCAATTAAAGAAGTAATGTTAGCTTCCCCTGATCAAGGAAAGTCAACATCATATGGAAGGAAGAAATCTCCTGACGAAAATGTCAAGACTACTGCCTAGTCCCTCATGTGATCAGAATGTATTTTACTTTTACGAAGCAAAAGGTTATACCAAACAGAAAGGAAACTCTAAGCTAAATAAAAATTCTCTTATTCAACTTCAACGCACCTTAGACTTAATCCTCAAAGGTGTAACTGACATTTGTATGTCGAAACCCATTGATTTTCATATGAATCCTGTGTACGTTACCGAGAAGGTCAGTTCAATGAGTTCTTCAAATACTAGGAAGCAGAACAAAAGTCTTGATAAGAATCGTCTAAGGAAAAACCAAGTTGTTTTTTCTTAAAAAAAATGCTTCCCTTGATTTGAAGAAAATCCCAGGACAAAGAAGAAAAGTTGATGATATAAGGAATAACTGATAAAGATGATTCAACGCTACAAAGAAATTGTCGACATGTTGTCATCCTCCTCAAGTCAAGACTCTTATGGTAAGAACTTAAACTATGTCCCTTATTTTGATGACAGTGAGTTTTATGATAATTTCTCAAATCAAAAGGAGTCTCTCTCAAAATTTAGAAGAAAAAAAGGACTTGATCATAGACACATTTCCTTAGATGAGCTCAAAGCTCATACTTGTGCTAATTAATCACAAGGTAAGGAACTTGCTCATAAAAATCCTGCTGAGCAAGATGTGTAAAAGACAAGTGTACTTTGGAAATTTGCGTTTTTCCTAGTTGATCTCTTCTCTTATCGTTTATAGATAAACTAGTGCCAGCAGACAATATTGCCTAAAAAGTATTTGCAATGTCTTTTAGTATTTTCCTGTTTAATTGTCTTGTGTTCTTTTCTTGTGGGGTGCACTGTGTTCGAATGTATAAACGGGTTATCATTTCGATTTTGGAAACACTAAAAGTCCTTCTTCTAAACAAAACCTTTAAATAGCCGACCTATTGAGTTACTTTTGTCACGTATGCATACTCTAGGTTTTTCTGGGTTATCAAGAATGTCATGTTCTTCATCTTTCTATGATGATTTTGCAAAGGGATTTCTTGAGAAAGGTTTTGGTGTTGAATCAAAAGGAAGAAAGAAAAGAACTCTTTTGGAAGATGGAGCACCTAATGCCTCATGCTACTATGCCTACTCACATCAAGATGTTGAGAATGAGGATATGGTATCTGCTGCAGTGGTTCATGACTTTATGAAATACTTTTAGAAAGCGAAACTGCAACTTGTTGATACAATGAAGGATCTTGATGTGGTTAGAAGTGAGTTGAAAAAGGTTACTGCTGACCTTGGTCTCATGAAGTCGCATGTTAGAGAACTTCTCAATAAGGATATCTTCTCTGAAGATGCAGTTGATAACATGGATCACGAGCTCAAAAAACTAGAAACCCATGAAGTTTTCAAACGTGAACTTTAGCTCATGAATGGGTTCTAGCAACTTGAGTTCTTATTTCCTAGTAAATCTTCTATTTTTATCTTTTGTTTAGAAGAATAACTAGTGTTTTGGAATAGCCATTATTGTGATTACACATAGCTATATCCAATGTTTTTCATCTTCTTGATTTTAGATTTATTGGTTTAAATTCTAAGTTTGTTTGGAAGATGATGGTTGCAGTATTAATCTTTTGATTTCATATATTGCAATATTTTGATAGGATATGTGTGTTTACGTCCATGAACTTTATTGTCCCATATTTTGTCAAAAGTAAAGTCGTTCGTGAATTGATATGCAAATATTGATAAAAGTATGAATATACTTTTGACAAACACAAAACTTAAGCATATATTGTCAATTATTTATGTAAGATAGGTTAAAATATTTTGTGATTCAAGGTTTATGTCTATTGTGTGTCATTGTGCAAATGGTGATGGAAACATAGAATGAATCCTTGTGAATTCCGCAGTAATTGAGCTTCCCTGATCCATATTTTGTGTATTACTTTGAGACTCCGTATTGTGACTTATGTTGAGCATTAGACAACCAAAGCTGATTATTTTTGTGTTTAGCTTAGTTGTGTTCTGTAAGATACTTTACGTTGAGTATTTTGAACTAAATCAATCATCTCGTGTGATTGTTTAGTTAGCACTCCGTAAGTTCTCTTATGTTTGAGCATTTCTTTGACTGGGTTGGTTATTCGTGATTAACTTAGTCATGGCTCCATAGAATTTCTTATGTGAGTATAAAAAATTGAATTGATTACTTTTGTGATTAGTTTAATTGTGTAATCCGGTTAGATTAATTATGGGTTTACTTGTGAATAATATAATTGAGTTATTAAGTCTCCATAAGTTTACTTGTGTTGAGCATATTTAGTCAAATTAATCTTGGTTCGGTTGGGTTAATATGATTGAATATTTCTTATTGGATTCCAAATTCATACTTGTATGTAATTTGTTGAGTCTAAAGAAATCCTTCTTTTCTTTTGAAATTAAGGTCGCTCTTGTTGTTCCTTAGGGAATGACATTTTATGAGGGAGAGTTCTTTTGAACTTGTGCTTAATTTCCATATCTTTGTGGGGAGTGCGGATGTGGAATATTAGAGGGGTTATCTTGTATCTTTACAAACTCCTTGATGAATGCATTAAGCTTCGGCTTTATGATTGCATCTAAATAAGATGATGTACATTTACCTTTGGTCATGAAATGTCTCTTACGGAAATTTTATTAGGATCCCGTTTTTTTACCTTTGCCAATTTTATTGACAAAAAGGGGGAGAATTAATATGTAGTTCACACTACAAATACATATGGTTTTCAGATCATTATGTAAGGGGGAGTGGTTTCCATGTGAGATGGAGTATTGACTAAGGGGGAGTGAAGTATCACCATAGTATTGTTGTTGAAGTTGTGATGCAATTGGACTTTGACGTTGTGAAATAATACTATGACACTGTATAACAATGATTGAGAACCGATGATTTTCTCATTGTTATAGCTACGGATTTTCAGCAATGATGATGCTAAACTTACAACCTTTGGGATCATTGGACTACTTGGAAGTGACGAAGATTTCGAGTATTGTTGATGATTAGACATGTGGAATAGGAGCTACAAAGTTTATTTATATATTTTTTGTATTCCATATATATTAATAGTTTTGCCACTAAAATTGACAAAGGGGGAGATTTTTAGAGCATTGCTCGGTCGAACTCGCATGCGTTGCTATCTCAAGCATGTTTGTCAATATTAGTGATCAAAACTATAAATTCTTGATTTCTAGTCTACTATAGCTAAGGTCTCGGACTAGGATAGAAAGTGTAGTTGAGATCAAGAACTCCATGGCAATCATCATACAAGACGAAGGACTACTCAAAGAACCAATGGATCTTCATCGACTAAAAGGTATGTGGAGACTTGAACTTATCTATCACTCAAAAGTCTATCTACTCTATCTCCTATCTTGAGACAAAATTCATATTACTATATAGACTAAGAATATACACATGTGATATTTCGATCTGAGTATATATCGCTTATCTATTTCTCAAAATATGTGTTGGTAAATATTTCGCTTTAGCTAAGTTCATCTTTACCTAGTGACGAAAGTCATGTTACGTTTCAATCATTTTGGAATTCGCTCTGACGAGAAATAGTTTGTGAATAACAACTATATAACGCCCTCTGAGAATTTTTCAATGATTAAAATGAGAGTTTAGACAAAATAACCATTGGGGGATATAAACATTGTTGTGGTAACACATATATGTATAAGTCCTTAGCACTTGAACCAAAGTTTGCGAACTTTGTTGATCAAGTGAAACCGAAACTTGAGCAGTCAACCCAGTCCGTGAACTCAGTCCACGAACATGCGTAGTTCTCGAACCTGAGAATTTCTGCTGGAGTTGTAGCTCAGTTTCAGTCCGCGAACTGACAGAAATCATCGAACCCGAGAATTTCTTCTAGAGTTTGTGAACCCCAACCGGTTAACTTGAGTCCGCGAACCCAGTCCGCTAACTTGAGTGGTTATGTCTAAAAATAATGTACGTGAACTTATCTAAGGAATGCTATTACAAACCGTGGCTTTATAGTTCATGAATCGATTCGAGTGAATCACATCATTTTTGATTCAATTGTGTCTTATGTAGATCATTTGATTCATTTGGACTAGTTATGGTGAAGAAGAATATGGTTGATATGAAATTTATCATTTGGCTAACCATTTGGTTGACTAATATTGAACCAACTATTGTACACGTTTGGGTTCGGTTACACAAACTAAAAATCGTCAAGTACATGTGTGTATGGCAAGCTAAGTTTTCGATCTAACGGTTGAGAGATATTAGCTTGTATCTAATCAGCTTTTCATCTAACAATGAATATTGAATGATTTGTTACTAATCTAACATTGATTGCAAACCCTGATTCGAAAAACTATATAAGGGAGAACTCTAGCAACTGGGAAACCTAATCCCCACACATTCTGTGTGATACTAGTTTTCTAAGCTAGAGTCGATTTTCCTTTAAACTTTGGTTTTCTTCTTCTAAAACAAGGTTAACGACTTAAAGACTTCATTGGCATTGTGAAGCCAGATCGATACTACTTTTCTTGTATTTGTGTGATCTGATCTTGCTGTTTCTATTGTACGGGTATAATTGTAATAATTGGCTTGAGATTTCTATCACTGATAGGCAAGCTATAAAAGTAATCACAAACATCTTCGTCTCATCGCTTGTGATTCCACAATATCTTTTTTCGCTACGTCGATTAAGACTATTGTGAGGTGATCGACAAAACTGAGCTTTCTTCGGGAATATAAGTCTGGTTTTATTGATTGGAACCTGGTCACCTTGATTTATCAAAAGACGGAACAATACTCATAGGCTTATTCGTGGGAGACGAATTTATCTATCTTGTATACTTTTCTGTGTGAGACAGATTTGTTTATTAAAGTCTTCGACTTTGGGTCGTAGCAACTCTTGGTTGTGGGTGCGATCATCTAAGGGAATCAAGTGTACAGTATCCTGCTGGGATCAGAGGCGTAGGAGCATAACTGTACCTTGGATCAGTGTGAGATTGATTGGGGTTCAACTACAGTCCAGACCGAAGTTAATTTGGAGTAGGATGGTGTCTGTAGCAGCTTAATACAATGTATGTTAAATCTGGACTAGGTCCCGAGGTTTTTCTGCATTTGTTGTTTCCTCGTTAACAAAATTCTGGTGTCTGTGTTATTTCTTTTCCGCATTATATTTCGTTATATAATTGAAATAATACAGGTTGTGCGTTGTTCAATCAATTAGAATATCCGACATTATAGGTTGTTGATTTAAATTGATTGACACTTGGATATTTGTCTTTGGTACCATCCAAGTTATCTCTCTTTGATTAGATTCACGAATCATATTTGCTCGAGTAAACCAAATTGAGAGATTGAGATAATACCTTGAGTATTTTCTATTGATCGAGTCTAGCTGGTTCTCTAGAAAATAACTCGGAGTTGTCCATACATATTGCTAATCAAAATATTGGGTGAGGTTGTTAGACCCCCGGTTTTTCACTACTAGTTTGATTGAAAGCTTGGCTGCAAATACGCAACAATTTTATACCAGAGATTCATCGGTGGTTAGAAGAGTTAGTGAGATGGGAGATTCTTCGCACATGGAGCAACGAATGAGTAATGTGGAATAAATAGTACAACATATAACATCTGCAGTTGTTCCTTCATATGAAGAGGATACCGAGGTAAATGTTATATTTCCTAATCAGAGGCTAAGGTATGATCCATACTCCAATACTTATAATCCTGGTTGGAAAGATCATCCAAATTTTAGTTATGCGAATAAGCAAGCTGCAGCTCCTAATCCATATGCGAGACTGTAGATAGGGAAAAACGATTTGCTGATTTTTATGTAATTGAGGAGACAACCGTGCGGAGGAGACTCCTTGAACCGAGCGAAATTCTTAACCTCACACAGATGCACTGCAAAATGGAGTGCTTTGAATTCGAGAGATCAATCTGTAGTACTCCGACCTAAACCATGACAATGGCCGTTCCATAGTAAATTCGGTCACAAGAGAGGATGGGTCGATCTGTAGGAGGGAAACTGAGAAATGTGTGAGATCAATGGTGATCCAATATAGTAGGTGTGTTGTGTATTCTGAAAATAATATAAGTTCTGAATGATTGAATTTGCTCTGTTGAGAGTTGGATTGTTAATCTCGTGTTATCTGTTTGACGTAAGATTGTCCTTGTTTCAATCATGATTCAGAGACTTATTTATATTACTAGAATTATAAACACCATGATCCCATGAAGTGTGACAGTGGATGGAATTAAAGAATGGGGAAGTGGAAATTGTGTTAAAACCAGTTGCTCAACGTGCAGAGACTTGGTTGATTTTCCATCCACTACTTTGTTAACTCCTCCAACTGATTGCACGACTTGGTCAAATTATCATCGTGTATATGAACACAAGTGCCATAGACCGCCATACCAAAACCCTAGTTAATATCCCCCATGTGACACGATTGATGTCTCGTGTGATTATGGAGTTTGCAAGGTAGACGTGTATTTAGTTAGTCAGTTGATGACTTCGTGACTACATGGGACGATGAGTCCTTGTATTGTTGAGTCGAACGTGATTTAGAATGTTCTGAGACTTGGACGTGTCCATTGTTGAGACAGATATATAATACATGAATAAACTTTGATAGTTAACGTGAGCAAGTATTTCTAGTTCGATGAATTGTTGAATATTGATAGTTGAATAAATATTCCTTGGTTTGAGCAAATATTGCTCATTTGATCTAATGTTGCTCGTTTGAGAAAATATTTCTCGTTTGATGAATCATTGGTAACATGACCAAGTAAATATTAAATTAGAATACTGGCAACTGGTCTGAGTATAATAAATAAAATGTTGATCATGAGATCAATGTAAAATTATTAGCGTTTGAATCTGGAATTATGAACCTTGGACTCAAAAACCTAATTTGATCAATTGATGATTTACTGATGGTTTATTGAAAATTAACCATGGAGTGAAGAGGGACCGGCCACATGGGATTATGGGTCGACCTTGTATCACCCAGATGCTCACGTGACCAAATACCAAGATCTCCTGAAGACCAGTTGGTTTGTTGATGAAAGGATGATTAAATGTTGGTTCAATCATTTATTAAAGTAATGCTCGTCTGAGCCTTAGGGGATAAAACCTAATTTATTATGAAGAGATGAGGACCGACCAAGGGGTCATGAAACCGTCCCTGGGTGGTCACGGTATCGAATGACGATCGTTTCATGAAGTTTCAAATTGTTTGGAAGAGTTTTGGACCTAATACGTGCAATTGAGCAAATTAGGTCAAATTGTGAAAATACGCGGGACCAGCTCCTTGCAAGACAAATAGCCAACCTTGTTCGGTCAAGGTAGCATGCTCACATCACCAAAGTGTTCGTGTCTCAATTCTGAGAATTTTCATATTTTCTGGTGGGCGTTTGAGCAACATTTTAAGAAAATATGAAGAAATCAAGGATTTTTGCTGAAACCGTCAAAAACCTTCATGAGATGAAGAAAATAATAAAAAATTAGAGAATCATTAAGTGTAGGACCGGCTATGGCCAAGGCATGGCCGGCCGGCCAAGGAGCCAGGTCCCACATCATTTTTCTTATTTTTATAATATTTTTTCATGATTTTAGGGAAATATCATAAAACCAAGGAATTTGTTGAAACCAATGAGTTTTGTTGAAATCAAGGAGTTTCCATGAGATAAGGAAAACATAAAAAATAATTATAATAAAATAAGGGATATGTGGGACCGGCTTGGGCATGACCCGCCAGCTAAGGCCTGGTCATACGGGTTTCCATAATTTTATATTATTTTTCATGGGATCAAGGAAACATCATGAGATTAAGGAGTTTTCATGGGATTAGGGAAATAATAATAAAATATTGAGGAACCGTGAGGTGTGGGACCGGCCATGACTAGGGCCTATCCGGACAGCTAATAGACATGATCCCATGACACCTTTCCCAATTTAATATTATTTCCTTGATGCGAAGGAAACACCATGAAACAGAGGAATTTCCTTAAAACAAAGGATATTTGTTCAAATGAAGGGATTTTCATGAGATCAAAGAAAATAGATAAAACATGATAAAATATAGAATTGGGCGTGGGACTGGCCACGGCGTGACTGTCCGGCCGGTGGGTCCAGTCCCTCGGCGCCTTGGTGAATATTTTATTTTTATTATTTTCCTTCCTATTTGCATAGGTTCATCGTCTCGTCGTATTTTGTAATACTTGTTTGTTCATTCATGTGTTTGTTAATGTATTATTTGTCGAATACATCTACACCATTTTGGTCGGGGCTTACTCAAAGGTAACTCAGATACCCATGTGTTGAATATTTATTACTAACCCATGGAATTCTGCTGGGAAGAACCATAAATTGAAGTAACAAAATATTATAAAAAAATATTGAATATTTTTTTAGGGATTTAGTTAATGAATCTAATGGTTCTGAGAATGATTAATTGATGGATCTATACTAGTAAGGTCGTCTAGGAGCATCAATTGTGAGCGATATGAGCTTGTTGAAGCATCATATTTCTTTTATATAATTAGGGAAAACATTGTTACATCCTGAAGACGTTATTGCTCTATACTAGCATGCAAGTTGTCTAGGAGCCGTCCAATCTTTCGATTCTATATAGAAGTAATCACTGAAATTGCTCAATATTCATGAGATATGCCGTTGCCTCAGTGGAGAGACCGTATATCTATATATACTCTGAGAGACAGTGTTCTCAGTCAGAGATTCTTGTGGCATGAGCTTTCACGCTTTCAATAAGAGACATGAGCCTCAATACTCATCTGATTATTGGATCAGGAGCACATATAAGTATGGGTTTACGATTTTAGCTTTGATCGAAAATCCACATCTAAATTATGTCCCATGCTTAGTGAGGGATAGTCATGTTCCTCAGTCAGCACTGAATGGTGATTTTTCGGTCACAAACAATACAAGCAATTGAACTTAGTCATTGGATAAGACCTTACCGGATTTTTAATAGTACGAGCAAACCACGGCTTGAATAAATATTCCAGTGGAATGATGGAGCATCGTTTAGTGAGCATAAATTGGTGTTGAACCGATGATCTTGATGACGGGACCTTGGTCGTTTTAAGATTCACGGGTCGGGCCCAATAAGGAAATCCTTGTGGGATTAGGTTTTTGGAAATAAAATTTGATATAAAAGGGGATTAATCCTCTTTTTTTTTTCTTTTTTTTTTTTACCTTGGCCGACCACCACCTCCATCATCTCATCATCTCATTCACGTCAATAGGAGGAGCAGGAAAAATTTCTCGCTGGATCTTCCACCCGGAACAAAGACGTCCGATCACCGTCCGACCATATTCCGGCTGGTGCCGATTGGTACGTAAATTTATTTATTTATTCAAAATTTTGATGAGTTCATGAGTTGTTTATGCTTTGATCATGTTGAAATTATATACATGTGCATATATGAGTGTTAGTTTTGTTGAAAAACCCTTGTTTTAGAAAACGTATGTTCGTTCTGTCGTGTAGTTTAAGGAACTATTAATAATCCCTGACCTATAAGAGATTTTTTTTTATATATATAGACTTGTGTCCAGTGATAAAATTTTTGTTTATGATCTTTCATAAAAACCAAAACTTTATCTTGAAAAGATGTGAGGCGATTGTACGAAGGAAAAGATTTATTTTATAAAACCATGGTCTGTCCATGAGATTTTTTTTTTTTTAAACCGTGGGATATTCCACGAATTTTATTTAGTGAGCTTTGCTCATGTAAAAAAACAATTTGCGTGAGTTAATCACGTTTTTTTTTAATGCAAATACATATTATTTTCCTTAAAATCAAAACTTGAGTTTTGTGTAATATTACTTAGAAGTAAACAATTATTTATGATGAAATAATGTTTTAGTTTTCATAATTCTGTGGTGAATGTTCACGCCGTGATTTTTTGAAAATCTGAGTTTTGCACGTCTTTTGTAGGTTCGAAGAAATGAGCAAGTTTTGAAGTATTAACTCTTACGTTGCATTCACTACTGTTAGTGGAATCGTAAAAAAAGGTAAGAGTTGAGAATTACCGGTTTGTAGATGCTTGCATGAGCATTTTTCCAATTACTTCATTCCACTGATGTTTGCATTTTATATGAATGATATACTAAAGTGGAGCATTGTGTGCATGTTACACTACTTTTGCAAGGATGTCTGATTCCCAAGCCAATGATGCTTCCAGATATGATATGTGTGTGGATAATGATGCCTCTAGGGAAGATTCGCACATAGATGATGATGCCTCTAAGGATGATTCATGCATGGAGGAAACTTCTATTGGAGAAGATGAGACTCCTGGAATCAAGAACGTTCCAAACATAGAGGATGCCTTCTTCATAGATCAAGAGTCTGAAAAGCGTCTCAAAAATCCAGCATTTCGTCTTCTGATAAATCCCAGAGAGGTTTCTCATAAAAAATTGGTGACTCCTCAGGCAACTATTCAGTTCTGTCTTGAACGAGGATATTTTTCTGCATCAATTATTGAATTCAAACTTTCTCAACGGCCCTTGGAAAAGTTTTCTGGATGGGCGAGGTACATGATGGGTTTACCTCGTGTTCGAGCTAAGTTGAATGACGCACGAGTGATACAAGCTATTCAAGCTTATGGAGATTTATTCATTTTTCATGATGCACGAGGTATTGTAGCTTTACTTGCTTGATGGTGTATTCCAACTCACTCTTTCATATGCAGATGGGGAGAGTTTACCATTACTTTAGAAGATGTAGTTGCTTTGTTGCATCTTCCAATCACGGGGAATCTTCCTAAAAATCTTTTTTCATTAGAGGAAGTTGCAATCTCTAACATCTTGACAACCACGATGGAAGAGATCAATAAGGAGTCTGGCAGCAAAGGTTGTTATGCTCGTTGGTTAATATACTGGTGGCCAAGAGATACTCTTCTGGAGTGGCCTGTTGAAGGTACATTGTCTATTGCTGCTTTCTTGTGCTTATGGTTGTCCAGAGATGTATTTGAAGATGCTGGAAATTTGTTGAAGCCATTCGTGATTCCTTTTGCGATTAATATGGCTCAGGGTGAGCAACTCCCAATAAGTAGCTTGTTCCTGGGTTCTTTGTACTCTAACTTGGATTCCCTGATCATTGACTCTAGTATCTCGAATGGTTTTATGAAGATTGGGTGTTATGATAATACAATGTTCTTCAAGATTTGATGTGGGAGCACTTCAAGAATTATGCACCTATTCCTCGTACCATTTTGCAAGGATTGAATACTGATGTTCACCATGTTTTCTCTGAGAAAGTTAATGCCAGGATCATGCGCTGGTCCACAAAGCAACCTCGACTCAAGACTCGCTTCGTTGATGTCCTGGATCGTGAATCTGAATTTACCTTCCGCCCATGGGTATCAGTTCCCCCTTACATCTCTCAGTTGAAAACTTTTAATGATGAGGAGAGCATGCCTTTGAAATCTGGTGCTGATTTGTACGACGGTGAGAGAGCTTTTATGCTAAGTTGTACTCCCGGTTATCTGATATCCATAACGCATGGTGAATTCTCTTAGTGGAAGAATATAATATTGATAGGTCATCTCAGCAAATGGGTATGGATCAGCGTGTTCCGACTTTTCGAAGAAGAAAACCTTCAGTTGATCAGCTCATGACCCGTCTGGATCGCACACATGTGAAAGGAAACGAATTCTGGTTCCCCAGCTCTGAGAGAGTTTCATATGTAACTCCGGGTTACATAAGATTTTGGGATCAACAACTCCGGCATTTACTTGATTTTGTGAGAGTTGATCAACCTTTAGTGAAGGAGCGTCCTTCTCCTGAGATGTCGGTGTAAGCTATTCTGGTTCTTTGAGCACTTCGGAGACCACCCAAGTAAGTATTTCTCTTGTATTTTATCCATAGAAGAATAAATTTGTTGATCTACGACTGAATGAGTGAGAATGCATGTGAATATATGAAAAGTTTTGTCGAAAATACGTCACCAGAAAATTCAGAACTCAGCATTTTAGCAAAAACGTCGTAGAATCTTCATCCGGTGTTAGATTTTCATGATCCGCATATGTATCTTTATGCCCAGGAAATTTCAAAGCTTTAGAAAACAAGATTTTTAAGTTTTGAGCACGTTCAGGAGTTGAAATAGACTAAACAGTAAACATCCAGGAGACTTTCAGGAAATTTTCAGCTGTCATGTAGTCCGACGTTTCGACCACATCTTCTTGCTCGTTTATCCGATTGCTATGAAATTTTGATATGTTGTATATAACATCCATACAAATATAATGGTATATAACTCCACCTTATATTATTTATCAATTGCTCCCAGTTCATCGTTTTGTACAGGGCGGTGTAAAATCTTTCCAGGCGGGCTTGTTGTAAAATGAGTTCTTGCGACTTTCACGTTATTTTCTGATGTCTAGCATGTGTAATAAAGAACCTTGATGATGTTGGATAATTTTCATGCTGTATTTCACAATTTATTTTGGGTTTTATACTTGGATGATCCTAATCTCATGTAATCTTCGTATTGGGTGCAAAATACCGAAGTTGAGAATGAAGGAGTCAATAATGACGAAACGAGCAACCCTGGGGTTAATGATAAGGAGGAAACCATATATGAACTTCAAGGCCATGAGAATGTTTTTGTTGAAGCAACTAAGGAGATCAAGACTTCGATTGTTGTTGTTTCAATGGCGAAAGGAATTGAGCCGCGAGTAGAAGAGACCAAATAAACTGCTGTTGTAGAAATTGCTCCAGTAATTGAAAACCTTATAGTGGTGCATGAATACCAAAGTGAAGGAGTTGCTTTTGATACCCCATTTGATGCATCACTCCCATACCATGAGCTAGTCGGTGGATTCAGCGTTCCTGTTGGATATTCAGACTTGTATGATAAAATATGGAGGAAGTTCGGTCGCATCATCGTCACTAGAGACCCAAAGCGTGCTTAGTCTTTAACAATGCAAGTAAGTGTTATCTTGTGTGTTGTAAATGATATATGCACTAGGGCGAGAAATACTGTGACTCCAGATGTACTATTTGATTAGGAGTTCAACTTGGAGAATTCTGAGAGACTTGGCTTCAACTTGAAGTGGCTTCGTAGGAAGATGAATGATATTAAGGACTCATGTGAAAATAACACACTCTTTCCCAATGACGATGTGATGGATAAGGAAGACAGAATTGCCAGGCTGACTGAAGAGATTAACTTGGAGAAGGCGGCCTTACAAGTCTTGAAGGATGCAGAGGAGCAAAAATCTTTCTTTGCTGATTTTCTTTGATTTCTTTTCATAATCTCTTGAACTTCTGAACTTCTGAGAGATAAGAGGTTTTATTTCTGGTTTTGATTGGTTTTGAATAAGTAGATGATTGAGGATTTTCTTTAAATTTGATATAGATTTTCTTTAAATAGACTGAATTTTGATAAATTACTGGATTTAAATTACTGAATGCAAGTATTACAAACATTTTGGAGGAATTGAAATACAATGGAAGAAAACTCTAAATGCCAAATATTTTGGATGTTGTGCCCAATACTCGAACATCCAAAACCTCATACATCAAAATCCTTGAGCCAATTTTCGTGTATCACGACCATACATTCTTTGCCATCCATGTTGATCAATTTGTGGTATCCACTAGCAAAAGACTTAGAGATCATGAAGGGTCCTTCCCAGTTGGAATTATTTACAGAATGAGAATTACGTTTAGTTGCT
The DNA here is from genome assembly GCA_023529315.1 of Papaver bracteatum. Taxonomy (NCBI): domain Eukaryota; kingdom Viridiplantae; phylum Streptophyta; class Magnoliopsida; order Ranunculales; family Papaveraceae; genus Papaver; species Papaver bracteatum. Next base: position 1,635,769 of record JAJJWX010000650.1, read on the forward strand.
TTGAGAACTAATTCTCCTTCCTGGAATTTGTTAGGCTTGACCGTCCATGCTATGAATATTTTCTGTTGATTCGAAATTCCTCGTGTAGTGGAGTTCCATGGCAGTGGTACATACAGACACTCGTGTGGGAGAGAGTACTTAAGATATTGTTTATCATGCTTGGCTACATATTCAGCAATAAACTTTTTGATTGTATGCTCGATCTGAAGAAACTCAGAGCTTATCTATTTGGTGAAATATTGCTGAGGTGAGGTCATCCATTCATAGCATTTTGCAATTGCTAAGTTATTGGTGAATTGAATCCCTCCAATCAAATAAGCATATTTGAAAACTGATGATATGGGCACAGGAGGGGGAATAAGACTTGCATGAGTACGAAATATTTTAATGAAAGCGTTTGCATTTTCCTCGGGATTTTGTGTTAGCTCCGTCAAGGCTTTGACCTCCTGCATATACTTGAATGGCGAGATGTCTTCTTTTTCTTCTTCTGAATCATAGGTTTCTTCAACAGAGAAATATGCAATTGAAAGTGTTGATGTTACCTTTCTAGCATGAACCCATGTATGTCCAATGATCATGTCATATCCTGGATCTTCTCGAATTATGTAAAATTTTTATTCCGCCCAGACTGAGTTTATGTTCACCTTAAGAGTAATGTGGAAATAAGCATCTCTGGGTGTTTCTTCATGGTCTGTGATTGTTACCGGAGCATGAACGGACTCTTGTCGTGTGATACCAGTAGTTCTGAGAGTTTTCAGAGGGATAACATTGACAACGGTTCCAACATCAATCAGTGCTCGTTTGAACTCGTTTCCCTTGAGATGGAATGTGGTGATAAGTCCCCAGTCGTACATTTCTTTATCTGTCATTGAGTATCAATAAACGCTTTCCTGACACGATGTGATTCAATGCGGCGAACATGTCTCCCCTTTGAGCTTTTGATAAGTATAACAATTCGCAGACATGTTTAATTAAAGATTGAACTGCTTCTTTGACAGGTGGTTCAGAAAGAGTGAAGGCCCTGAATGGGAGAGGGTCTCTGTGCACTCTTTCAGTCCCCAAGTTGAGTTCTCCTGACTCCACCTTTTCTTTAAATATGGTCTTCAAAGTTCTGCATTCACTCGTGGGATGTTTGACGAACCTATGGAATTGACAATAGTGATGGTTTTCCATGGCCTCTTCAATTGGCTCTTTCTTGACATAAGGAAGTTTGATTGCTCGTCTTGAAACCAGGCATCTATCATCTCAATAACTTCCTCAATGGAACAGGGGAAATCAGGTGCCTCTGGATCAGCTTCTGTGTTGAGCAGGATTTTTCACATTATCTTTCCTTTGTGTATTTGAAGGAGTTGAGGAAGCATGCTTGCGTAGTAGCTCAAACTTTCATTTGTTCCCTTCCATAACAGCATTTGTGGAAGGTTGAAGGTTGTATTGTTTGTTGATTAAATGTATGCTACCTCGAGTCTCTCGTGGTTCTTCAGATTTTGTAGTCTTGTTGCTGATCTCTTGGATGCTTCATGAAGTTATGAGAAGGTATGGAACCTGAGATTTTCTAATATGGCTGTGTAGACTGGAATCATTCCATTGATGCATAAATCCACAAGTTGTTTCTCTGTGACGTTCGAATCATGGCAATCCAAGGCTTGAACCCTAAACCTTTTCGCATAATTGTTAGGATGTTCGTTGCTCCTTTGAAACATCCTTCCGAGGTCGGAGAGGGTGATTTTCTCTGAAACAAAGAAGTATTTCCTGTAGAAAGCATTAACCATTTCTCCCCAACTTTTGATACTTCCTGGTGCGATGCTGTTGTACCAGGTATATGCTTTACCCTTCAGAGACTTTGAAAATTCCTTCATACGGATAGTATGGTTGTGCTCATGTTCACCCAATGCTTCCAGAAATCGGGAAACATGCTCTCGAGCATTGCCTTTTCCATCATAGAGTGTGAAGGTTGGAGAAGTATAACCTTTGGGCAGAGGAGTTATCTGTGTAGTAGTAGGATATGGAGGTTGATGACGATGGACAGAAGGTGTCTTATCTTTTCCACGATCCTTCAAAAGATGCTTTAGGTCTTCACGGGTGATAAAACTGGATTTCTCCTTCGCTAATAGATTATCTGCAGCCTTAGGAACTTCCTCATCGTCTACTACATTGATTGGATTGACCTCGGGATCCGCATCTGAAGACGTTTTCTTAGCTTTTCCTTTCTCCTGAGTTTTCTCTGACATCTTGTCTGTAAGAGTCTTGAGATAGTTGAATAGTTATTTCTGAGTAGCAGCCATGTTAGTATGATTTTTGGAAAGAGTTTCTTGTACTTTTATGAGATCACCTATGGTAGGTGGATTTTCTCTGACTTCTTCAGGAGACCGTCCGAAAAGTGGATTATTGATGTCTCCAATGCCGGTACCAGCATTCAGAGGAGTAGTAGTAGCGAGTTGCACCATAGGAGTGGTAGTGGTAGGTTGCACCGGAGGAGTGATAGTGGAAGGTTGCACTGGAGGAGTGTTGTTAGCAATGCCACTAGAGCTAGCAATATTAGAACCGGGTATTTAATCCAGGTTGGTAACTGAACCGGACCTAAGAACGACCATTATTGTGATAAGTAAAATTGCAACCGAGAGAATGATCTCCTACTTTGGTCGCCAATCTGTAGATGGAGCAAAATAATTTGCTGGTTTTTATGGAATTGAGGAGACGACTGTGCAGATGAGACTCCTTGAACCGAGCAAAATGCTTAACCTCACACAGATGCACTGCAAAAAGGGAGTGCTTTGAATTCGAGAGATCAATCTATAGTACTCCGGCCTAAACCAAGACAATGGTTGTTCCAGAGTAAATTCGGTCACAAGAGAGGATGGGTCGATCTGTAGGAGGGAAGTTGAGAAATGTGTGAGATCAATGGTGATCGAAGATAGTATGTGTGTTGTGTATTCTGAAAATAAGATAAGTTCTGAATGATTGAATTTGCTTTGTTGAGAGTTGGATTGTTAATCTCGTGTTGTATGTTTGACGTGAGATTGTCCTTGTTTCAATCATGATTCAGAGACTAATTTATATTGCTAGAATTGTAAACACCATGATCCCATGAAGTGTGACAGTGGATGGAATCAAAGAATGGGGAAGTGGAAATCGTGTTAAAACCAGTTGCTCAACGTGCGTAGACTTGGTTGATTTTCCATCCACTACTTTGTTAACTCCTCCAACTGATTGCAAGACTTTATCACATTCTCATCGTGTGTATGAACACATGTGCTGTAGACCGCCAGACCAAAACCCTAGTTAATATCCCCCATGTGACACGATTGATGTCTCGTGTGATTGTGGAGTCTGCAAGGTAGACGTGTATTTAGTTAGTCAGTTGCCGACTTCATGACTTCATGGGATGATGATTCCTTGTATTGTTTATTCGAATATGATTTAGAATGTTCCGAGACTTAGACGTGTCCATTGTTGAGATAGAGGTATAATACATGAATAAACTTTGATAGTTAACGTGAGCAAATATTGCTAGTTCGATGAATTGTTGAATATTGATAGTTGAACCAATATTCCTTGGTTTGAGCATTGGTAACATGACCAAGTAAATATTAAATTAGAATACTGGCAACTGGTCCGAGTATAATAAATAAAATGTTGATCATGAGATCAATGTAAAATTATTAGCGTTTGAATCTGGAATTATGAACCTTGGTCTCAAAACCCTAATTTGATCAATTGATGATTTACAGACGGTTTATTGAAAATTAACCATGGAGTGAAGAGGGACCGGCTACATGGGATTATGGGTCGACCATGTAGCGCCCAGAATCTCACGTGAGCAAATACCAAGATCTCCTGAAGACCATTTGGTATGTTGATGAAAGGATGATTAAATGATGGTTTAATCATTTATTAAAGTAATGCTCGTCTGAGCCTTAGGTGATAAAACCTAATTAATTATGAAGATATGAAGACCGACCAAGGGGTCATGAAAGCGTCCCTGGGTGGTCACGGGATCGAATGACGATCATTTCATGAAGTTCCAAATTGTTTGGAAGAGTTTTGGACCTAATACGTGCAATTGCGCAAATTAGGTCAAATTGTAAAAATACGCGGGATCGGCTCTTTGCAAGCCAAAGAGACAACATTGTTCGGTCAAGGTAACATGCTTACATCACCAAAGTGTTCATGTCTCAATTCTGAGAAATTTGATATTTTTTGGTGTGCGTTTGAGCAACATTTTAAGAAAATATGAAGAAATCAGTGATTTTTGTTGAAACCATCAAAACCCTTCATGAGATGAAGGAAAATAATAAAAAAAGAGAGAATCATGAAGTGAGGGACCGGATATGGCCAAGGGGCCCGGTCCCACGTCATTTTTCTTATTTTTATAATATTTTTTCATGATTTTAGGGAAATATCATAAAACCAAGGAGTTTTGTTGAAATCAAGGAGTTTCCATGAGATAAGGAAAACATTAAAAAAAAAAAAGGACGAGTGGGACCAGCTTGGGCATGGTTGGCCATCTAGGGCCCGGTCCCGTGATGTTTTCCTAATTTTATGTATTATTTCATGATTTGAAGGAATTTTCATAATTTGAAGGAAACATCATGAAATCAAGGAATTTCATGGGATTATGGAAACATAAAAATATAATAATAGTAAAATGGGATGTGTGGGGCCAGCTAGGGCATGATCGGCCGGCTAGGGCCCAGTCACACGGGTTTCCCTAATTTTATACTCCCTCTATCCATTTTTATCTGTCCTAATTTCTACTTTGGTCTGTCCGCTCTGTTTATAGACATACTTTTCCCTTAAACTATATAATCATAAATATCATCACCATATATAAGGAAAAAATCATTTTTAATATAAACTTAATTCGAAATCATAAATACCATCACCATATATAAGGAAAAAATCCTTTCAATATTTTTTTATATTAATTTCCATTCCTTTATTAAATAAAAACATTTATGGGTAGTTATAAAATTCCTAATAATTCTATTTATTCTTACATGGCAAAGAATCAAAAAAAAATTATGATGAAATCTCAAATTCATGGTAGAGTATATCTAAAGAGGAAATAATCTACAATTCCAATTTTTTTTCCCTCTCAAATAAAAATTCCAAAGGCTCCAAAGTTTTAGTGCGGGAAACCAAAATCAAATGGAGGAAATAAAAAATTCTTAAATTTTGGAGGATAAGTTTGCTTTTATTTCTTTACAATATTTCCTAAAACAGTAATACTATCCAAATTAGAATTTTTAACACTAATAATTTTAATTTTGGTAATAACGTAATATTAAATAGGCTAGTCAAGGGATAGTCATGACATTTTATAGGATTTCCTTAATATCTTGACAAAGTCAAAGCGGACTCTTAAAAATGGACGGAGGGAGTATTATTTTTCATGGGATCAAGGAAATATCAAGAGATTAAGGAGTTTTCATGGGATTTGGGAAATAATAATAAAATATTGAGGAACCGTGAGGTGTGGGACTGGCCATGACTAGGGCCTAGACGGTCGGCTAATAGACACCTTTCCCAATTTTATATTATTTCCTTGATGCAAAGGAAACACCATGAAATGGAGGAGTTTCCTTAAAACAAAGGATATTTGTTCAAATGAAGGGATTTTCATGAGATCAAAGAAGATAGATAAAATATGATGAAATATAGAATTGGGCGTGGGACTGGCCACGGCGTGATTGGCCGGCCGGTGGGTCCAGTCCGTCAGCGCCTTGGTGAATATTTTATTTTTATTATTTTCCTTGCTATTTGCATAGGTTCATCGTCTCGTCGTATTTTGAAATACTTGTTTGTTCATTCAGGTGTTTGTTAATGTATTATTTGTCGAATCCATCTACACCATTTTGGTCGGGGCTTACTCGAAGGTAAGTCAGATGCCCGTGTGTTGAATATTTATTACTAACCCATGGAATTCTATTGGGAAGAACCATACATTGAAGTAACGAAATATTATAAAAAATATTGAATATTTTTTCAGGGATTCAGTTAATGAATCTAATGGTTCTGAGAATGATTAATTGATGGCTCTATAGTAGTAAGGTCGTCTAGGAGCATCAATTGTGAGCGATATGATCTTGTTGAAGCATCATATTTATTTTATATAGTTAGGGAAAACGTTGTTACATCCTGAAGACGTTATTGCTCTATACTAGCATGCAAGGTGTCTAGGAGCCGTCCAATCTTTCGATTCTATATAGAAATAATCACTGAAATTGCTCAGTATTCATGAGATATGCCATTGCTACAGCTGAGAGTCCGCATATCTATATATATACTGAGAGACAGTGTTCTCAGTCAGATATTCTTGTGGCATGAGCTTTCATGCTTTCAATAAGAGACATGAGCCTCAGTACTCGTATGATTGCTAGATCAGGAACACATATAAGTATGGGTTTACGATTTTAGCCTTTGTCAAAAATCCACCATCTACAAAGACAAGGTGGTTTCCAACAACAATTCCAACCCCAACAAAAACCTCCAACTGAAGAGTCTAAGATGGATATGCTCATCGCCATGTTTCAACAAAGTCAACAGAAATCTGATCAAAATCAGTTGAAAACTGATAATGCTATTAAAGATTTACAAACTCATATGGGGCAAATGGCGACAGATATGAATCAGATGAAAGCACAAGCTTTGACAAAGTTGCCATCACAACCTTTTGTGATCCCAAGAGATCACGTTAATGCAGTAACTCTAAGAAGTGGGAGACAAACTGAAGAGCCACAACAACAAAAAGAGGTTAGTAACGACATCGAAAAATAAGTAGAGGAGGAAATCGTCCCAAAGGAAAAGCCAACCTCAAACGGCCAACCTAAGGATACGGTTCCCACCTTTACCACACCATCTCCTTTCCCTAGTCATTTTTCCAAATCAAAGAAGCAAGCTTAAGATAAGGAGATCATGGACATTTTCAACAAGATACAAATCAACATCCCATTTTTTGAGGCCATCAGAACCGTACCCAGCTATGCTAAGGTTTTAAAGGATTTGCGTACAAGGAATGATAGGTTGATTGCTAATGAAATTAATCAGGTGGGAGAAAGTGCAACAACTATGCTATTGAAGAAGATGCCTGCAAAGTGTGAAGATCCTGGGGGTTTCACCGTGCCAATCACTATTGGTACCAAGAGGTTTGAGCGTGCTTTGCTTGATTTGGGAGTATCCATAAGTGTTATGTCAGCCGATGTTTATGATTCTTTGAATCTTGGACCTTTGAAAGAGGTGAAGATTACTATTCAATTGGCAAACAAGTACAATATATATCCTATGGGAGTCGTGGAGGACGTGTTAGTTCAAGTGAATCATTTAATATTTCCGGTTGATTTTTACACTGTGGATATGCATAATGGAGATAATTGTTCATCTACTTCGTTAATTCTTGGGAGACCGTTTATGAAAACAACAAAGACGAAGATTGATGTGGAAAATGGTACACTCACTATGGAATTCGATAAGGATATCATTCGCTTCAACATATTTGAGGCCATGCGTTATCCTAATGATGTGCACTCCGCTTTCTCTATTGATGTTATTGGTTCGTTGGCACAACATATGTTTGATTTGAACAAAGAAGATGAACTTGAATCTGTGCTACAAAATAGCATTGATTTGGACATCCATCGAATTCCTAACTTGGACGTTGATATTCCCAAGGAGTTTGTTGAGACATGTGGTGCTTTAACGGCATCACAAGAATTTAAAACAGGTAATATTTCATTATTTTTTTCCCCGTAACTGATGAAGTTCCTTTACCTTCTGTTGTGCAGGCACCTAAATTAGAACTGAAACCCCTACCTGATCACTTAAATTATGCTTACTTGGGTTATAGGGAAGAGCTTCCAGTCATTATTGCAAAGAATCTCACAGCAGTACAAGAAGAACGCCTCCTTAGGGTTCTAAAAGAGCATAAAACGGCTATTGGTTGGACAATTGCTGACATCAAAGGCATTAGTCAAGCTATGTGCATGCATAGAATCCTTATGGAAGATGATGTAAAGATAGTATGTGATACTCAGCGTAGGCTTAACCCCCCAATAATGGAGGTCGTGAAGAAAGAGATCCTCAAATTACTAAGTGTGAGGGTGATTTACCCAATTTATGACAACAAATAGGTTAGTCCGGTGCAAGTGGTGCCTAAGAAATTAGGTGTCGCTATTGTTAGAAATTAAGATGTTGAACTCGTTCTTACAAGAGTTCAAACAGGATGGCGAGTATGCATAGACTACAGAAAGCTCAATTAGGCTACCCGCAAGGATCACTTTCCTTTGCCTTTCATTGATCATATGTTAGAGAGGTTAGCGGGACATTCTTATTATTTATTTTTGGATGGTTATTCGGGCTGCAATCAAATTGTTATTGCACCAGAGGATCAAGAGAAGATAACTTTTACTTGTCCTTTCGGTACATTTGCATATAGAAGAATGTCGTTTGGTCTTTGCAATGCGCCTGCCACTTTTCAGAGATGTATGGTTAGTATATTTTCTGATTACGTGGAAAACATCATTGAGGTATTTATGGACGACTTTAGTGTTTATGGTGATTCATTTGATATTTGTTTAAATAATCTTGAACTTGTGCTTAAAAGATGCATAGACACTAATCTTGTTTTAAATTGGGAGAAATATCATTTTATGGTAAACCATGGAATTGTACTTGGCCACATCGTGTCCTCTCAAGGGCTCGAAGTGGACAAGGCAAAGATAGACTTGATTAGGAACTTACAATACCCCACTTCGGTGAGGGAAATTCGCTCATTTCTTGGTCATGCAGGTTTTTATAGGAGGTTTATCAAAGATTTCTCCAAAATCTCAATGCCGATGTGCAAATTGTTGCAAAAGGAGGTTTCCTTTAACTTCAACCAGGAGTGCAAGGATGCCTTTAATAAATTAAAAGAATTATTGACCACTGCACCAATTATTAAGTCACCTGACTGGAGTTTTCCGTTCGAGTTAATGTGTGATGCAAGTGATTATGCATTCGGAGCTGTTTTGGGTCAAAAAGTAGACAAGAGATCACATGTGATTTATTATGCATCAAGGACCCTAAACGATGCTCGAATTAACTATTCCACTACTGAGAAAGAGTTGCTGGATATAGTATTTGCATTGGAAAAATTTAGAGCTTATTTGGTGGGTGCTAATGTGATTGTATATTCTGATCATGCAGCACTACGGTACCTATTGAAAAAGAAGGAGGCTAAGCCAAGACTCATTCGTTGGATTCTTTTGCTACAAGAATTCAATATGGAAATCAGAGATAAGAAAGGTGTTGAGAATACAGTTGTTGATCATCTTAGTAGACTTGTTGTTTCCGAAGAAGAACTCCCATTACAGGATCGTTTTCCAGACGAACAACTTTTCTCGATTGAAGAATCAACACCTTGGTATGCTGATATAGTGAACTATTTGGTTACAAGGAAAGTACCTAGTACTATGTCTAATTTTCAAAAGCTAAATCTTAAGAAAATAGCCAAGCAGTATGTGTGGGATGATCTCTACTTGTGGAAATATGGTGCTGATAAAATTATTCGTATGTGCGTACCAAACTCTGAATTTCAATCAATTCTATATTTTTATCATTCTTATGCTTGTGGTGGTCACTTTGGTGCAAAACTTACCGCTCTCGAAGTCCTTGAGAGTGGATTTTATTGGCATACCCTATTTGAGGATGCATATGCTTTTTGAAAATCTTGTGATAGATGTCAACGAACGGGCAATCTAGGTGCTCGAAATCAAATGCCACTCGGTCCTATTCTCAATGTCGAGATTTTTGATGTGTGGGGCATTGATTTTATGGGTCCTTTTGTTAATTCGAATGGAAAATTTTATATACTTCTTGTTGTAGATTATGTTTCTAAATGGGTGGAAGCTAAATCCACCCCTACTAATGATTCTCAAGTTGTTTGTGAGTTTGTGAATGAATATATTTTCTCTAAACATGGTACACCAAGAGTGGTTATCAGTGACGGAGGCTCTCACTTCAAGAAATCCTTCCATGCTCTCCTCAAGAAGTGCAATATTACACACAAGATTGGTACGCCGTATCACCCACAAACTAGTGGGCAAGATGAAATTTCAAATCGTGAGATTAAATTCATCCTTGAGAAAACTGTTAATACTACACGGAAGGATTGGAGTTATAGACTCAACGATGCACTTTGGGCATATAGAACAGCATTCAAGACATCGATTGGTATGTCTCCATATCTATTGGTGTATGGAAAAGCTTTTCATCTTCCGGTTAAACTTGATCACAAGATGTGCAACATGGATTATGATAATGTGGGAAAACATAGGAAATTACAACTTAATGAGCTTGAGGAGATACGTAATGATGCTTACGAGAGTTCTTGTATATATAAGGAAAAGACTAAGATTTTCCATGACAAGATGATTTATCGGAAGAATTTTGTTATGGGATAGAAAGTTATTTTATTTCATTCTCATCTTAAGTTATTTCCTGGTAAGCTAAGGTCCAGATGGATTGGACCATATGTTGTTACTAATGTTTATTCTCATGGTTCAGTTGATATCACTAGTCTTAGAGATGGGACTACTTCTAAGGTCAACGGCCATAGATTGAAGACATACTATGAAAACATCGCTTATGTAAATGTGGATGATATAGAGCTTAAAGATTTACTCCCTCTAGAGGAGTAGCATAAGAAGAATGTCAAGTCGGGATGACGACTTTAAACCAAGCGCTAAATGGGAGGCAACCATAGGTTTTGTATATTAAACCCTTCTATTTTTATTTTTATTTTTATTTTTATTTTTATTTTTATTTTGTTTTCATGTCATATTTTCATCCCCATGTTTAATTTCATTGATTCCATACTCTATTTTAGAAGAAAATTATGACGAATACCTTTTCGTCAAAAAAATTCAGACTGCGCGTAGTTCAGTCCAGAGACCATAACTATCAGACCGTTTATCTAAACACTGTGCACTTCTGATACTTTGTAGAAAATACGTAGATGAACAACTTTTGTGAAATGGAGTTTTTCCAAATTTCTTACCAATTTTCACATTTTTTGCGTTTTATCTGCTGTTATGTCATAATTCAGAACTTTCGGTTTTACACATTGAGGACAATGTGAAGTTTAAGTGTGGGGGAGTATTTTGCATATAGATTTTTCAATTTATTTGTATATATTTGAATAAAACCTCCAACTTTTAGAGATTTTAGAGTCACTAGCATACTTCTAGGTATGTTTACATAGAGATTATGACCGACATAACTGAACTTGGAAGTGTTATGGAACTACATTCGGATTTCTTATGAATTGGAGTGTTAAATAATAGATTTAATAATGTCGGTGATGCAAATTAGGAGCAGGGAGAAATGCATTATTAGAGTTGCTGATCAATAATTAGTGGAGACTACCCATTTTCATATCAACCAAGCACCATACCAGATTTCTTTGTGTATGACTAAAGAGCTTTCTTTTGAGTGTGTGTCACCGTACGTTAATTCCGGGTAGAATGGTGAGATACCTAACCTCCCACCAATAGAAGCACTATTTTTGATCTCTTGAGTGCTAATTTTGTCAATCATGAGGGTGACGTCTATAGACGAAAACCACCTTCTTGTAGTTTGATTTGCAGTTAGCACCATTCTCTCTCTCGAAAACAACAGGTCCATAGAAACACCATCATCATCAACAAGGGAGCGACATCAAAATCTACAAGGAAAGTTGAAGACGTTTGAGGCTTACAAGCAACAATTCAAGGAAGAGCAAAAATTTCATATCCAAGTAAAGCAACATACAATGAGCAAATTTTTATATACATGTTGAAGACTTACACATAAGGAACGGAAATTTATATCAAATTATATAAACTTATTTACAAGAGTGAAGAAAATCAAAAGATGAGAATTATTGAAGTTTATGATACGAAGACAATACAAGTTGTGAAGATTAAAGTGGTAAAGTACTTCTTTCATGGCCATGTTAATTTTATTTCATATTTATTGTTTTAGTTGCAATCTCTAAAATATATATATATATATATATACACAAAGAGATTTGCATTTAGGTTGTTATTTGTTCAATAAGGCCATGTGGAAGAAAAATCTATAAAGAAGTTTCAAGCAACAAGAAAATTGAGGAAAAGAGTACAAATTGTCGAAGTTCTACAAGTTCAAGAGTTTGTCATCAACAGTTGGAGATCGAAGACGAAAACCAAGAAGATGAAGAAGACGAGCCGAAGGAAGACGTTTCTATTAGATGTTGTGAAAGTGGTGCTTTCATCACTGCCGATCGGATGTGAAGGTGGTAAGTACTCTCACCCTTGCTATAGTGGTTGATTTCCTTTCTTAGAAGATCATCAGGAAAATATCTTTATTTTCCACGATTTTGTGGAGTCTCCAGAAATAATTCGGAAGGTTTCCTTTCCACCATTCAACGTGTGTAGGGTTCTCTCTTCATTCCTACCCGCACACATGTGAGACCCATAAAAAATCCATCTTATTGAGTGCAATTATCATAAAATCCTTTTAAGTGAGGCAGAAGTCGAGGCGAAATACTTATTGATCGCTCTCAAACACACATTCTCTCATTATGGTGTGGTTATTTGTCACTCGAGATTTAAGAATGAATATGTTCTTTGGTATTTCTAACTTCTTATTACTAGCATGAAGAAACTCTATGTCCTCATAGCTCTTTGGATGCTTGGGAAGCTGGAATGCTTTGAAGTTGGAGTAGGTTTTGTGGGTATACCTCTCGTAAGCCCTCACGAGACTATAACTCGTCCACTAGGGACACCTATGGGTTTAAAGGCATGTTGCATTAGCTAAGTGCATCCTCTTTCTCGGCGACATGGAGTTGTTGTATTTTTAATAGTTTGCTCGAGGACTAGCAAAAACCAAGTGTGTGGGAATTTGTTAAGTACATATTTTGCATATATTTAGTGTCGAATCCATGCTAGTAATTGCTTAGTTTCTTGCAAAATTATTGTATATTACGTCTATTTTGTTTTATTTATGTTTTGCTAGGTGAATCATCCAAAAGAAGCGATTTGGCACTTAAATGTGCAATAAAAGAAGTTAGATACAAGCATAGAAGGTCCAAAGACTAAGTGGAGCTCATTCAAATCTAGGAGTGCTTGCTATCATCTCGAAGATGGCGAAAAGGCGAACCAAAGGGCGAAAGAATGAGGTCAATCCGACGTCGTATGAAGAAGTTACGGGAGAAACGATTAGTTAAGCTTGTCGGTTTTACGAAACTGACAGTTAAACAGGAAATGCTAAAGGCACCTGCATCTTCGGCTAAGAGCACCACTACCATTATCTTTTTTATTTCTGGTCACGACCAGTCCAGGGAGTTTTGAGTTTCGACTGTGATTGATGATCGATAATATGGTGTTTAATAACTTGGAAGTGCTGTTGCTGCCAATGGGATATCAAGGAGCCGAGAAGAATAACTGACCGATTACAATGACTATTGGTGATGGATTGATCAGGATGGATTAGTGTTGTTGGTTGCTGGCAGCGATAAAATGAGAAGGATGATTAATGGTGGTTGGATGGAGAAGGAATTGGCAGTGAAGACGAGCTGGAGCTTGGAAGTGGCATGAAGATTATAGTGATGGCAGTCATTGCTCATATATAGTTTTTCGGTGATGCCATGGACTTGGAATGATGGAAGTTCATGGGGCTGTTGATTATATAACGATGGAAAGTTGAACTGGAGACAATGAGCAAGCTGAGTTGCTGCTCAGGTTGTAGTAAAGACTCGATGGTAATGGTGAACTTCCATGGTGATGACGAGCTTGGTGATTAGGATTGCTGCCAAGAACAGTGACAAGAAGGAGTTATGATTCTTGCAAGTGTTACTACAAGTGGTATAGCTTGCTGCCATTTTTACTGCCAGCGACTGGGTTCAACGAGATATGGAGCTGGCTGATGTTCACGATGAGAAGAAAAGTTTCAAAGAAGGAAAGAAATATGAAAGTTACAGGAGAGTTTACGGATGGATTATTTCAGCCGTAAAATTGACGAAGAAAGTAAGAAAACGTCCAGGAGAAACACGGATGGGAAGTCCTGGACGTAAGTTGAAAAGAAAACAATTTGAGAAAAGTTCCAGGAGAAGTTGCGTATGGGAGATTCTAGCCGCAATAAGAGAAGGGGAATACACTATCAGGTACATGGAACTGACAGGCCAATTACAAGCTATTAGAGTTTTGGGCTGGGATTTACTCGGGTTCTAGACGTGAACCAATTAGTTGGGGTTACAATTCTTTGCACGACCATGACTTGGGCGTGAGATTATTTTGGGAATCTTGGTTAGTTTTGGCAATCACTTCGATCGGGATTTGTGCACGGGCACTTCTATCTTTGGGACACCTATAAAAGAGATTTTTTTACAATAATCTTATAATATTTTATCAAGCCATTGGAGAGAAGAATTCAAGAGAAGAAAAGCTAGGGTTTTGGAGCGATTCATCACCGCAAATATTTCTTTACCATTTTATCATATAAAACTCATGGGTTTTGTTAGTACCATGAGTAGCTAAACTTTTTAGTGATTGGGGATGAATTCTAAGTTCTAGACATGATTTGAGTTATTATATAAATCTATTTTGAAGTTCTTCACATGATTATTGATTGTTTATACTAATTAGAATATTTATGATTAATTGATAGATTGTTTAGGTGGCCAACTGAATTAATTTGTTGATTCAATCAAATGCTAGTATTGAGTTAGGAGATAAGTAATATTCGAATAATTCATACAAAAGCAGAGAACACAAGACCTTGCAAAGGGATTCTGTGTAGCGATTGTGTGTATAAACAACACTAGAAAGTGGACCTTGAGCTAAGAGTCTAACTACTAGGATTAATCTATAATTTACAAAACATAAAGCATTCGGAGAAATTACACATTGAGTGAGCTACTACTAGGTGGTTTAGACAAATAGAATCTGGTATTGGAGAGCTTTCGTACCCATTGATATAAGGAATTTAGTGGATAACACTGAGCTAGCTGTTATTCCACGGTTGGTAATAATCTGTGATTAATTGTATGAATGGATGAATATAATAACTTGATGATGGTTTAGTAACGAAGAAGGATTCCCTGATCATATTTCTCTCAATTGCTTGCAAACTTTATTATTTTCAATTGCTTTGATTTTACTTTGAACCTAAAACAAAATTCCCCCATTGTGACATTTTTGACAACTAAAACTCCTTGCTCTTCGGGGGAACGAACCTTATTTGCTACATTATTATTCATTAGTAAAGTAGAATGTAAGTGAATTAATTTGAGCACCTACGACACGCATCAGAGTGCCTGAGTGACCTCCCACAGAAGAAGAGCGGATAACAACCATCACTTGTTGCCTTAAGGTTCCAGTGAATCCAATGTAAACCCTATTCTTATACCTCAGAATTCCTTGTGTGAGTGTGAATGGATTTCTACTGGAAGGAGACACTGTAAATTGGGGAATCAATTCAGAGGATAACTTATCTAATTTGTAGCTCCCTTGAACTTCTCCAAGCCAGGTAGGTTGTAGCTGGCTGATGAGATGGCATTGATGAAAGTCTGAGTGTGGGAATCTTGATAAAGCATCAACCACCTTATTCTATACTCCCTTCTTGTAACACACTTCATAGTCATAGCCCAATAATTTTGAAAGCCACTTTTGTTAAACCATTGTGTGTAATTTTTGATCCATGAAATGCTTCAGGCTCTGGTGATCTGTGTAAATGGTGAAGTGATTTCCCATCAAATAAGGCCTCCATTTTGTTACTACCATAACTATAGTAAGTAACTCCTTCTCATAAGTGTACATGGAGAGAAATATGGTTTTCATGACTTTGCTGAATTAAGCAATTGGTTGTCTTTTCTGCATCAACACTGCTCCAACCCCTGTGTCACATGCATCAGTTTCTACTTCAAAAGGCTGAGATAAATCATGTAAGGTCAGTACTGGGGTTGTGGTGATAGCCTTCTTGAGGGATTCAAAAGCAGTTTGAGCTTCAACATTCCACTGAAAATTGTCCTTCTTAAGCAATTCTGTCAATGGCCTACAAATCATTCCATATCCTTTTAAAAACTTTCTGTAGTATCCAGTAAGGCCCAAAAACCCTCTAAGCTCATTTAAAGTGGTGGGTGTAGGCCATTTAAGCATGCAATCAATCTTAGTTGGGTCAGCTGCTACACCTTTTCCTGTGATGATGTGGCCCAAGTATTCCACCTTAGTTTGGCCAAAGGTACACTTACTGAGCTTGGAAAATAGAGCATGTTGTTGTAGGGTCTTGAGTGTAATCTCCAAATGATCCAAATGTGTTTCCATGTCAGGGCTGTATACTAGGATGTCATCAAAAAACACTAGTATGAACTTCCTCAAGTGTGGTTGGAACATATCATTCATCAATTCTTGAAAACAAGTTGGTGCATTGGTCAACCCAAAGGGAATCACCATGAATTCATAATGTCTTTGATGGGTTTTAAAGGTAGTTTTGTAAGTATCTGAGGGGTACACTCTAATTTTATGATATCCAGCCCTCAAATCAATCTTAGAGAATATATTGGCACCAAACAATTCATCTGACAGCTTCTCTATTATGGGTATATGATACTTGTCCTTGAATGTAGCTTCATTCAACCTTGTATAATCCACACAGAATCTCCAACTGCCATTTTTTTTCTTCACAAGGAGAATTGGTGAAGAGAAGGGGTTGTGGCTGTGTTTAATTATACGAGATTGTAACATTTCTTGCACAAGTTGTCCCACTACCTATTTTTGAATGAATGGAATTCTATATGGCCTTTGATTTGGAGGGGTAATGAGTGGTTTTAAAGGTATGTGATGATCATGTATCCTTGAAGGAGGTAGAGATGTAGGTTCTTGAAAAATAGAATCATATTTTTTTTAATAGGGGTTTAATGGGTTCTGGTATATCAGTTAAAGCTTCACAAGAAGTAATGGCAAAAAAGTTACCAATCAACCCATGTTTATTCTTCTTAAGCCATTTCTTTAATTCACTCCCTGTTATCATTGACATCTGGGCTGAGGAAGTGATACCTTGTAGTTTAATGCTTTCTCCATCCTTGTGGAAGTTACAGTCAGCTTCTTGAAATCAAAGGACATTGGGCTCATATTCTTCATCCAATCAACACCCAGTACCATATCACACCCACCTAGCTTCAAGAGTCTCATGTCCCACTGAAACTCATGTCCCTGCATTTTCCAAGTGAAGGAAGAACACTTGGCATCACTGACCATTTTAGCACCATTTGCAACTGCTACCAATGAGGGGGTAGCTGGAGTCATTTGAATCCCACACTTTTCAGCAGCTCCAGGGTCCAATAAGCTGTGGGTACTCCCACTATATATCAAGATAGTTAAGGATTTCTTCTTATTAAGACCTGTAATCTTGATAATGTTCTGTGAAACATTACCAGCCAAGGCATTCGCTGAGATTTCTACCTCTTCTTTAGTACCTAGTGACAAGGGAGTATCACAAGGGGATTCCTCACCAGACTGAGTGGTATCTTCTTAATTAGCTGCTAGCATATATATCTGTTGTTTAATGTATTTATGCCCACCTTGAAAAACCTCATCACAGTTGTAACACAGTCCCTTTTCCATTGTTTTCCTCATTTCAGCATAATACAACCATTTAATTGGAGGGGGGAATTTGTGGTGGGGGTTTGGAATTTTTTGATGGTCATTCTAGGACTTGTAACTGGAGATGGAGCATTCCTTTGAGTGTAGTTGTTTGGAACATAAAGTGGTGTAGGTTTATAAGAGTTCTTTGATTTTTTTGCTGCATTTTCAATGAGTAATTCTAGCATTCTAGTTAGATACACTTCATTTGCTAAGGTTTTTAGAGAGAACATTTGCACATGTAGCCTCAATTCTTCCTTCAAGCCACTAATGAAGCTAGAATTAAAGTACCCTTCTGTTAGGTGGGGGTATTTAGCTAATATTAATGCCTTCAATTCCTCAAAAACTTCCTGATAATCAAGGATTGAACCTAATTGTTGAATCTTGTTAAATTCTCCTACCACATCATCATGTCCCAATTCTTGGAAACAGAGACAGATATCTCTCAAGAAATCTTCCCATAACACAACCTTCTTACCAATTTGATAATCCTAAAACCATACATCTGCCTTTCCATCTAGGTACATGGAAGGCATGTTCACTGTTTTAGAATCAGTCATATTATGCATAATAAAAAAATTCCTACACTTGCGTATCCATGAGCGAGGGTTTGTACCATCAAACCTTGGAAATTCAAACTTTGGTATCGGTTGTTGAAATTGATTATGATCTTGAGCTCCAAAAAAATAACGAGGTTGGTTAAGAGAATTTTTACCTGTGTGGTTGGAGGACAGTATTGGACCCAAAATACTGCTTGGTTCCTTGATGGGAATTTCGCTGTTGGCTTGATTTTTGTTTGAAAACTCGATGTATCGATCTATCTGAGAAGCAACAACAGTATTAATGGCGACAATGAGCTCTGGAGTTGGCTTTCCTTGAGCTTCCTTGATCTTTGTGATTGACTATAGGTGTCTAAAACACCTTGATATTTATCTATAGTTTATGCTTTCTTTGCGAGTTTTCTTGTAAATTATGTATCTTATGTTTTGTTTTTGAGTATTTAGGTACTTTGGAGTCATTTGGAACAAAAGAAGAAGAAACAGGGCAAAAGCGTCATCTCAAGTGCAACTGCGGTTAGAGGAGAATTATTTCTTATTATTTGCTTTTATTTCTTCATCTCTGTCTGAAAAGTATGTCTGCTTTAGTGATGCAAATTCTGTCTGAAAAGCAAGACAACTTTAGTGATGAAAAGACATTGAAGGGAAGAAGTGAATATGAGAAGTAAGAGACGATATCATTGGCGACAGAATTCGAGAAGAGCAAAAGCGTCATTCACAGGCATCCATTTGGAGCGAATAGGAGAAAAAAGATCAAGGCGCAGGAGAGAGACATGGTGATCGAGCCAAGTCAATAAAAGGGTTACCATTTAGTTGGCCCTTATCAGAATTATCGATACCTTGAATCATTCAAGGTATCCCCAATCTACTTCACCGGAGGGGGTATAGTGCCTTTCTATTCCTACACAAAACCTAGAGCCTCTCTTCTCATTTATTTTTGTCTGAAAATTGAGAAAATAGAGAAACTTGGATGGAGGCCATGGAATTCAGAAATTGATGAAAATCAGAGCAGAGATATTGAGGTTTTTCGTTGCTGCTTTTTAAATAGATAAATCAGAAGTTAAGGTTTCTGCTGATGGTAGATCTGAAATTGAGGGTTGAGAGATGAAATCTTGGAGTGGTGGTTTAGTGGTGGCTGAGACGATGATACGAGGGATTGCTTGAGAATCGAATTTACAGCAGGGAAAATGGTATGAGTTGCTGGTGGTTTTACATAGTTGAGCTATTTCGAGAATCGAGATTTGTGTTGTTATTAGACTAAGACTTTGAGTTAGAATCAGCAGGGAGAATGGAAGGAGCTGCTGTTGCTGTTATTTTGTTAAGAGGAGATTGTTGGTGGTAGCTCAGAAGTTGGGAAGAAATCTGAGTTGGGGTTTTGATTCAACTGTTGACTGTGGCGTTTGAGAAATTAAAGGGGTTTGGATGAATTTCTTAGATGCATCTGTTAGTGATGTTGAGAAGATGAATGTGTTGCTGTAAGGAAGCTATGTGCTGTTTGAATTGAATCTATAAAAGACTTGACTTGAGTCTGAGGAACAATGTGTAGTTCATCTGAAATGACTGAACAAATTAGGTTCTCAGTAGATGAATGTTAGGTTGGTGAGGAGCATGTGGAGTTTGATGTATGAAGATGGGTCTGAGTATTGGAAGTGGTATTACAGTTGGTGGTAATTGTGGTTTATGTTGAAACTGTAGTGAAGGTATTAGAGTTGCAGTTCAAGTGGTTGGTGGTTGTTGAACAGCTGTTTAAGGAGATTGCAGGCATGAATTGAACTGGATGTGTGTTGCAGAAGCTACAACAATGGGTTTTTTGGTTTTGCTCAAATGGCTTAATTGAGACTAAGGGTTAGGTGATGGTAGTGACTGGAGATGGTGTTGTAGGAGAGCAGGTATTGGTGGTTGCGATGCTATATCTCTGATGGAGTTCAGACAAAACCGGAAGTGCAGCTGAGATGCGAGGAATAGAGACGTGCTCTGATATGCAGGGAGCAATGAGGTGTTGATTGTGTTTGAACTGATGCTGCGGCAACAGACGAGCTATGCAACTGCAATGGAAGCAATAGATGTTGGTAGCTACAAGGATAGAGGGTTGGCAGAGTTGAAGCTACAGGTTACGCATGTGAAGTGAACTGGTGGTAACCCAAGTGTTGTGACAGAACTGTAAGAAAATATGCTGTGCTTGTGCAATGCGGAGGTGGGATATCAACTAAATGGCATATGGGATATGCAGTGATGCTGTCTAGATGTATGTTAGGGCAGGTGAATGTTGAGGTTGTTTTGTGGCAGAGATGCAAAGAATTGTTTGGCTGAGAAGTGCAGTTGAGGGATGGACTGGTGTGCCGCAATGAGTCTTACTGCTATGACTGGTGGTTGAAACGGAGTGAATTGCAGGAATTGCAGGTGCAATGAACTATTTAAGTTCAGCTGCAGGTGGAGGTCATTGCGAAGATGGTGGTTTTCTATTGGAGTTGATGATGCTGTTATGTTATTTCAGGTGGTAGTTGTGATGTTTCTGTGAGCATGAGAAACTCAGTGAAGGAAATGGTGGTTGCTGTTCAAGAGTGAGTTGCAGTTGCAGCTCAGATGGATATTTTGATAAGGAATTACAGCTGTCGCAGACAAGATTATGAGCTGAGCAAATGGGTTGTGTTAGTGCTGTTATTGCAGTATGGAGCTGAAATATTAGTTGCAGCTGTTGAAAAACTGAAGCCACATAAGTTAGATTTTTGTTGTTAAGATAACATGGAAACGAAGCTGGTAGTACAAAAGTTATGAATGGTTTTCGGGGAAGTTAGAATTCAGAGAAGACAAGGAACAAGAATTGGTGTTACTACCAAGGATCGATGGCAGTTTAAGGTGCTGTAAGAATGAGTATGGTTTTATGGCTAGGATGAAGTTCAGTTAAGATTCGAGTGTTGGCTGCTAGTTGATGGAGCTGGTGCCAGGTAAATGAAGCAGTAATGATGTAGCTCAGATGGTGTGTTTGGAGGAATTTTTGTGTGGATGGTTGTTCCTGGTAATGAATGAGAAGTTGCAGTTACAGCTTAGCTAGAGAGGAAAGTTATGTGATGTTTTGAAGCTACAGAATGGTGCTATATTTCAGTTGAGACGGTGCCAGTGATTGTTGCAAGAAAGAGTTGCAAGAGAGCCATCATGGCTGGGAATGAAGTGCAGGGAAGGAACAACCATCATGGCTGAAGCACAATCATTGTGCTTGAGTGAAATAATGCATATGCAATACTGCAAATGGCATGGACCGAGCTGGATCACTGAATCGGTATTGACTCACAGTGACTCAGTGACTTTGACCGAGTTGGATCGTTGACCGGGTGGACTTAGCCGGTCACCTGAGTTATTTTCCGGTGCCGGATTTCGGCCAAAACCCCAGTTTTCCGGCGAGCGATTCTGGGACAGATTTTCTACATGGGTTTCTCTCACTTGTGGGCTTAGTGGATTTCTATCTATTGGACTTTGAAGACAAAACCTAATTTTGGGAGAAAAAACTACAAAAAGAAAAGTTTTCTACAACTTTCAGATGGCGTATTTTTTATTCTACTGGAGTTTTGGAGGAGAGAAGCGACCAGGGTTTGCTTTCGTTTATTTTTCATCTTCTTAATTTTATTATTGATTATGAATATGATGAACATCAAAACTATGAGTAGATAAATTTCATTTATTGGTTATGGGATATAAAGTGGATTTCACAAATAAGATTTGAATCAATGATTTAATTTTGTCTCAATAAATTACTGTTTATGATTCATGGTTTATTTTGTTATATGATTTGATTGTTTATTTGGTTGAGTCCGGAATCAATCCGATTTGCTTTCATATATAGAGCTATATTAGGGTTTTCAATACGTAAACGTTGTTTATCCTTGATTTTAAGTAGCATAAATATGGGTAGTGCTTGTAGTGCTATATCCTACTAGTCACATATGAATCATAACTTGGGTTAAATTGATTTAGTGCTTTTACACATTTTGATTTCCTTGATTAGTCTTATTCCATAGAACTTATTGCTTTTAGGGAGTTAAATCTAATTGTGCTTTTACACTTTAGGTTGATTTCTAGGAAGAAGTCACATATGCATCTTTTAATGTGGTTGTGATGAAATCAGGGAATTAGCGGGATACTCTTGCGATCAAGGTATCCTAGGACTTTTAGTAAATGAGATATTAAAATTTCAATTCTAGTAATTGTTGAGAATTCGAGTTTGTGAATGAAACTATCCCGTGACCAATACTTTCTCCTTATTGATTATTTAATACTCTATTGCTTCAATTTTTTATTGCTTTGATAACTCAAAACCCCCCCTTTTGGTTACTAAGAAACTGAAAATTTGCATAACAACAATAGCCTCTCTGTAGATACGAACTCTTTCTTATCGCATACTATTTTTATTTTAGGAAGTAAGAAAGTGAAATTATTTTTGCTTGGCTGACAACCGACCAGATTTTGGCGCCGTTGTCGGGGAGGCAAACGGCTTGTTATTAAGTTTTTAGTTTCTTTTTACAATTTTTGCTTTTATCTTTGCTTTTTGTTTCTTGTCTTGGTTCTTACTTGTTTGCGAGAATTGTTTTCAGGTACCTAATCCCTGGATTCTAAGGATTGGAATTATCCAAGGTGCGGGATTGCTACTCGAAGAGGCACAATACTCCAACCAAGTCAAGAAATACCGGAAGAGCAAGAGTTAGAAGTGGAAGAAGAATTACAACTAGAAGGATAACAAGAGGTTCCATTTATAGAAGAACCACTAGTTGAAGAATAATAAGCAATGGGTGACGCAAATCAGACACTCAAGGATTTTGCTTCTCATAGGCTTGATGCACAACAATGATGTATCCAAACAAACTCAACTTTCGAGATCAAGCCGGGGTTGCTTAGAGAGTTACCGAAGTTTCATGGTATGGCGAATGAAGAACCAAACAAGCATCCTATGGAGTTCCATACTATTGTTAAGTCTATGCTTCCAGCGGAGATTGAAGCCGATGATGCAATGTTGAAAGTTTTTCCATTTTCTATGGTGGACAGCGCTAAGGATTGGTTGTATTGTTTTCCATCCAGAAGTGTCACTACATGGTACAGATTGAAGAAACTCTTTCTAGAGAGGTATTTTCATGCGTCAAAGGCTACTCAAATTCGTAAAGAGATTTGTGGAATAAAGAAACATGCGGGAGAATATTTGTATGAATGTTGGGAGCGATACAAGAGATTGGTGGAAAGCTGTCCTCACCATAAATTCAGCGACGCTATGATAATCCAATACTTCTACGAAGGTCTTCAATCAAGTGATAGATATCTTCTTGATGCAGCGGGTGGTGGTGCACTAGTGAACAAGATGGTGGACCAAGCTGCCGAGTTGATTGAAAGCATGGCTGCAAACTCGCAACAATTCTACACAAGAGGTGAACCAATGGTTAGGGGAGTGCATGAAGTTAGTGATTCATCATCATCACACCGTGATCAAATGATGGACAATATGGAGCACATGATGCAAAAGATGGTTGCGGTTATATTACCTTCGTATGGTGAAGAGTTGGATCAAGCTAATGCGGTTTTCCAAACCCACAAAGACGGTATGATCCCTATTCCAACACCTACAATTCGGGATGGAGAGATCATCCAAATTTCAGCTATGCCAACAAGCAAGGTGCGGTTCAACAACCTACCTTCAACCGTCCGAGTGGATTTCAACCGCAGGAACAACAATTTCAACCTCAACAACAACAATTTCAACAAAAACAACAACAATTTTAGCAACCACAACAACCGGTTCAAAACCAAGGTTCCGATATCGATGCAAAGTTACAAACAATGATGCAAGGTATTTCTACCATGTTCAAGGAAATCCAACAAGAAACTAAGAGTGCTATCAAGGAGTTGCAGACTCAAGTGGGCTCCATGGCGATTGATATCAACAAATTGAAGGCACAAAATAGTGGGAGACTCCCTTATCAACCCATTAACCCAAAAGAGGGTGTCAATGCTATTACGTTGAGAAATGGTACACAACTTGAGCAACCCAAAGTTGTTGATTTGGGTGAAGAGGAAGATCCAAAGGAGCCGGTTTTGGAGGAAAAAAGGGATGGAATTCCCCAAACACCCGAGGTACCTATTCCTAACTCTAAAAATCCGGTTTCTACTTATGTTCCTCCTATACCTTTTCCTCGCAGATTTGCAAGTTCTAAGAAGGCGGAACTAGAAAATGAGATTTTAGATGTTCTTAAGAAGATTCATGTGAACATACCACTCATTGATGCTATCAAGAAAGTTCACAAGTATGCAAAAGTGTTTAAGGACTTGTGTACCAACAAGCAAAGGCTTAAAGAAAATGAAGTGCTAAGTGTGGGGGAGAATGCTTCGGAAATCTTACAACACAAACTACCACTGAAATGCAAGGATCCCGGTATCTTTGACATTGCCGTCACAATTGGTAACACCACTTTTAACAAAGAAATGTTAGACTTAGGTGCATCCGTTAATATTATGCCGGCATCCATGTATAATTCACTTAATCTAGGTACTTTGAAAAAGACTGAAATTGTGTTGCAATTAGCCGATCGCTCTAATGTTTACCCAATGGGTATTGTTGAGGATGTTCTTGTGCAGGTTAATCAACTTTTATTTCCAGCTGACTTTTGTGTGTTAGATATGGATGAAGGTTCATCGGACTCATCTCTTCCATTTCTACTTGGGCGTCCCTTCATGAAAATGGCTAAAACCATTATTGATGTGGATAAGGGAACGTTGACTATGGAGTTTGATGGAGAAATAATACGTTTCAACATTTTCGAGACGATGAGATATCCTAGTGATGTCCACTCTTGTTTCTCCGTTGATGTTATGGATGCATTGGCGCAAAAAAGTGTTTGAATTGAATGGTGATGAAGCTTTGGAAACTGTTTTAACTACACTCATGGATGATGGTGTAGAGTGTGGTAACGAATTCAAGGAAGCTCTTGGTGATCTTAACTCACTACAAGGATGTCCGGAAACTCATAATATCTCTTTTATTTATTTACCATGCAGTGATGAAAAGCTTTTACCTTCTATTGTTAAATCTTCAAAGTTGGAATTGAAACCTCTTCCAAGTCACTTAAAGTACTTGTACTTGGGTGACAATGAAGAGTTACATGTGATTGTTTCTAACGAGCTTAGTGAATTACAGGAGCAAAAACTTCTAAGGGTGCTAAGGAAGCACTAGACGTCCATAGGATGGACAATTGCTGATATCAAGGGTATAAGCCCTGCCGTTTGTATGGATAAGATTCGTTTGGAGGACGATGCAAAGCCTACAAGGGAAGCGCAACGTCGTTTAAACCCTCCCATGATGGAAGTTGTGAAAAAGGAGATACTCAAGCTTTTGGAAGTGGGTGTTATCTACCCCATATCTGATAGCAAGTGGGTGAGCCCGGTACAAGTTGTACCAAAGAAATCAGGTGTAACGGTGGTAGAGAATGATGAGAACGAACTTGTCCCAACTCGTGTGCAAACCGGTTGGAGGGTTTGTATTGATTATAGAAAGTTGAATGCCACTACTAGGAAGGATCATTTTCCTTTACCTTTTATTGATCAAATGCTTGAACGTTTAGCTGGACATGCTTATTATTGCTTCCTTGATGGCTATTCAGGTTACAATCAGATTATGATAGCACTGGAGGATCAAGAGAAAACCACTTTCACTTGTCCTTTCGGTACTTTTGCGTATAGAAGGATGCCCTTTGGCTTGTGCAATGCTCCATCTACCTTTCAAAGGTGTATGGTAAGTATCTTTTTCGAGTATGTTGAAAACATCATTGAAGTGTTTATGGATGACTTTAGTATCTTTGGTGATTCATTTGACCTTTGTTTGAATAACTTGTCATTAATCCTTGAACAATGTGTTGAAACAAACCTTGTTCTAAATTGGGAGAAGTGCCATTTTATGGTAACTCATGGCATAGTTTTAGGCCATATAATATCTTCTAAAGGCTTGGAAGTTGATAAATCTAAGATAGAACTTATTCGTGCTTTAACCCCTCCCACTACGGTGAGGGAGATACACTCTTTTCTTGGTCATGCAGGTTTTTATCGTAGATTTATCAAGGACTTTTTCAAGATAGCATCACCACTTTGCAATTTATTGCAAAAAGATATGGTTTTTAACTTTGATGAAAAGTGTATGGCAGCATTCAATCGTTTGAAAGAACTTTTGATTTCAGCCCCTATCATTAAACCACCGGATTGGAGCAAGCCTTTTGAGCTCTTGTGTGATGCAAGTGACTATGCGGTTGGTGCGGTGCTTGGGCAGCGTGTGGGGAAAATACCTCATGCCATTTATTATGCTTCTAGAACATTAAATGAAGCCCAACAAAACTACACAACCACTGAAAAAGAGTTTTTAGCTATTGTATTTGCATTGGAGAAATTTCGCTCTTATCTAATTGGTATAAAAGTTATTGTTTTTTCTGATCATGCAGCACTTAGGTACTTGCTAATGAAGAAATAAGCGAAACCGAGACTCATACGATGGATCTTACTCTTGCAAGAGTTTGATATTAAAATCAAAGACAAGAAAGAAATTGAGAACACCGTAGCGGATCACTTGAGCCGTCTTGCTGTGGACAAGGAAGCTATCCCATTGCGTGAAATTTTCCTGGATGAGCAACTATTCTCAATTTCCTTTGGTGAACCATGGTATGCTGATATCGTGAATTACTTGGTAACTAAACAAATCCCAAAGAACTTGTCTCGTGCTGAGAGGGACAAACTTAAGAGGTTAGGAAACCAATATATATGGGATGATCCATACTTATGGAAGCATGGCAGCGACCAAGTAATAAGAAGGTGTGTTCCCGAATCTGAGTTTAATTCTATCTTGACATTTTGTCACTCCTATGCTTGCGGAGGACATTTTGGAAGTAAAAGAACCGCTCACAAGGTACTTGAAAGCGGTTTTTATTGGCCAACCTTGTTTAAGAATGCATACACATTTTGCACAACTTGTGATAGGTGCCAAAGAACAGGCAATCTAGGTGCCCGAAATCAAATGCCACAAACCTTTATTCAATTTATTGAAGTTTTTGATGTATGGGGTATTGATTTTATGGGTCCTTTTGTCAACTCTCATGGGAATTATTACATCTTACTCGCTGTTGATTATGTCTCTAAATGGGTGGAAGCTAAGGCCACCCCAACTAATGATTCCAAGGTTGTTTCAGATTTTGTGCAACCTAACATTTTTGCAAGGTTTGGAATTCTAAGAGCCATAATTAACGATGGGGGTTCTCATTTCAAAAACAGGATTTTGCAAAGCTTGTTGAAGAAGTATAATGTGTCGCACAAGATTGCAACACCTTATCATCCTCAAACAAATGGACAAGCCGAGGTTTCTTACCGGGAGGTGAAATCCATACTAGAGAAGACGGTGAATCCAACAAGGAAGGATTGGAGCATGCGACTAAATGATGCTTTGTGGGCTTATAGAACCGCATACAAGACACCTATTGGGATGTCTCCCTTTAGGATTGTGTATGGTAAACCTTGTCACTTACCCGTGGAGATTGAGCATAAAGCGTTTTAGGCGATTAAGCAATGCAATATGGAGATGGATGGGGATGGAAAGCATAGGAAGTTACAACTCCAAGAGCTAGAAGAGCTTCGCAATGATGCATTTGAAAGCTCTCGCATTTATAAGGAGAAAACGAAGTCCTTTCATGATACTATGATTTCTAGAAAACAATTTTGTGTTGGGCAGAAAGTGCTTTTGTTTAATTCTCGCTTGCATTTATTTCCGGGTAAATTAAGGTCACGTTGGATCGGACCTTTCATTGTTACTAATGTTTTTTCTCATGGTGCAGTAGAAATTCGTAGCATAGCTACAAGCAAGGAACTTAAAGTTAATAGGCACCGGTTGAAACCATATTATGAGAATTTCACTTCCGAAGTGGTGGAAGGAGCCAATTGTGTGGATGCACTCCCTATGGAGGAGTCATAGAAAGCAAGGAGCAAGTCGGGCTGACGACTTTAAACCAAACGCTAAGTGGGAGGCAACCCACCGGTTTTGTATCTTTATCTTTATCTTTTTATTTTTAAGCATTTGCTTTTATCTTTATTTTCTTTGTTTTTTGCATATAATTTGCGGAATTTCCTGCCTTGAACTTTCTTTGGACGATTCAATTTTACATTGAGGATAATGTAAGGTTTAAGTGTGGGGGAGCATTTATATGTTTGTATAGTTTGTTTTAGTTTGTTTTATGCCTTTAGTAAAAAAAAAAATCAGCAAAAATAGAAAAACCAAGAAAAAATTTGTGCTTTTTGAACTCTGAAATCTAGAAACTTGTGCCTTTAGGATGACACCGTTAGTGGATGGAACCATTTTGATTGCAGGAGTTGAGGAACCAATTAACTAAAGGGACGAACATAGCTCAGAAATCACAAATAACATGATAGTTGTTACCATATCTCGGAATATCACCATATCACATTCTATTTTTATTTTTCCATATTTATCTATTGTTCTCTAAGTGCTTTGGTGGGTCACTAAACATCGACTTGTTATTACTGCTAGGATGAAATAGAGTGATTGAGTTGCTAAAAAAAAAAAAAGACCTACCAATTAGACCAAACGGAATAAAAATGACACTTGGATAGAAAAATGTGTGTGTTCTCCCTGTCTCCGTCGCCTAAACAAGCGTGGAATGCAGGATCCAAGGGAACTATCATGTAATCTGCTGACAAGAAGCATGCACTTGGATCCAAAAGATTTAATCATGCTATCTAAAAAAAAAAAAAAAAGTGAAAAAGAAAAAGAAAAGGAAATCTTATATTTGTTGAATAAAGTCACTCATGTTCCCTTGTATATGCCAGTTGAGTTGATGTAGAAATAAGATTATTGACCACTGGTTCCCTTGTATTTGCCAGTGTATTGACACTAGAATTCAGACCAGTAGCTCAATCCAATCAGATGCATAGGTTCATCTTGGCGGTGACCTTCAGACAGATATGGGAAACACCAACCACTTGTGAACATTCGCCAACATCTACATCTATATTCATCTTCTTAATATTTTCATTGTGATTGTGGTTTGTTAGTTTCCGAGTATTGTGGCTTGTTCGACTATCTAATTAGATCTTTATTTACTTATATATGAATTGAATTTGCGCAAAGTACCTCCTCCTGTAATCATTTTGGATTCGTTCATTGATTTGTCACAAATAAACGGAGTTGGAAATATAGGTTTTGTAGGAAGACCTCTTGTAAACCTTCACGAGACTAAAACTCGTCCACTAGGGACACTTAGGAGTTCAAAGGCTTGTTATTTATTCTTAGAGTAACCGTAGCCTCGACGAGACGGAGTTGTATGTATGTTTTATAATTATTTTGCTTGATTTGCTCGAGGACTAGCAAAGTCTAAGTGTGGGGGAATTTGATAAGTGTCTAAAACACCTTGATATTTATCTATAGTTTATGCTTTATTTGCGAGTTTTCTTGTAAATTATGTATCTTATGTTTTGTTTTTGAGTATTTAGGTACTTTGGAGTCATTTGGAACAAAAGAAGAAGAAACAGGGCAAAAGCGTCATCTCAAGTGCAACTGCGGTTGGAGGCGAATTATTTCTCATTATTTGCTCTTATTTCTTCATCTCTTTCTGAAAAGTATGCCGGCTTTAGTGATGGAAATTCTATCTGAAAAGCATGACAACTTTAGTGATGAAAAGACATTGAAGGGAACAAGTGAATTTGAGATATCGTTGGCGACAGAATTCGAGAAGAGCATAAGCGTCATTCACATGCGTCCATTTGGAGCGAATAGGAGTAAAAAGATCAAGGCGCAGGCGAGAGACATGGTGATCGATCCAAGTCAATAAAAGGGTTACCATTTAGTTGGCCCTTATCAGAATTATGGATACCTTGAATCATTCAAGGTATCCCCAAGCTACCTCACCAGAGGGGGTATAGTACCTTTCTGTTCCTACACAAAACTTAGAGCCTCTCTTCTCATTTATTTTTGTCTGAAAATTGAGAAAAGAGAGAAACTTGGATGGCGGCCATGGAATTCAGAAATTGATGAAAATCAGAGCAGAGATATTGAGGTTTTTCGTTGCTGCTGTTTAAATAGAGAAATCATAAGTTAGGGTTTCTGCTGATGGTAGATATGAAATTGAGGGTTGAGAGATGAAATCTTGGAGTGGTGGTTCAGTGGTAGATGAGACGATGATACGAGGGATTGCTTGAGAATCAAATTTACAGCAGTGAGAATGGTATGAGTTGCTGGAGGTTTTACACAGTTGAGCTTTGTCGATAATCGAGATTTGGGTTGTTGTTAGACCAGAACTTTGAGTTAGAATAAGCAGGGAGAATGGAAGGAGCTGTTGTTGCTGGTGTTTTTTTAAGAGAAGATTGTTGGTGGTATCTCAGAAGTTGGGAATAAATCAGAGTTGGGGTTTTGATTCAACTGTTGAATGTGGTGTTTGAGAAATTGAAGGGGTTTGGATGAATTTTTGAGATGCATATGTTGGTGATGTTGAGAAGATGAATGTGCTGCTGCAGGGAAGTTATGTGATATTTGAATTGAAGCTATAAAAGACTTGAATTGAGGGTGATAAACAATGTGTAATTCAGCTGAAATGACTGAACAAATTAGGTTCTCAGTAGATGAATGTTAGTTTGGTGATGAGCAGGTGGAGTTTGCTGTGTGAAGATGGGTCTGAGTATTGGAAGTGGTATTACAACTGGTGGTAATTGTGGTTTGTGTTGAAACTGCAGTGAAGGTATTGGAGTTCAGTTCAAGTGGTTGGTGATTGTTGAACAGCTGTTTAAGGAGATTGCAGGCATGAATTGAACTGGATATGTGTTGCAGAAGCTACAACAATGGGTTGTTTGGTTTTGCTCAAATGGCTTAATTGAGACTAAGGGTTAGGTGATGGTAGTGACTGGAGATGGTGTTGCAGAAGAGCAGGTGCTGGTGGTTGCGATGCTATATCTCTGGTGGAGTTCAGACAAAACAGGAAGTGCAGCTGAGATGGGTATGAGCTGCTAGGAATGGAGACGTGCTCTGATATGTAGGGAGCAATGAGGTTTTGATTGTGTTTGAACTGATGTTGCGGAAACATACGAGCTATGCAACTGCATTGGAAGCAAGAGATGTTGGTAGCTACAAGGATAGAGGGTTGGCAGAGTTGCAGCTACAGGCTACGCAGGTGAAGTGAACTGGTGGTAACCCAAGTGTTGTGACAGAAATGTAAGCAAATATGCTGGGCTTGTGCAATGCAGAGGTGGGATATCAACTAAATGGCATATGGGAGATGCAGTGATGGTGTCTAGATGTATGTTAGGGCAGGTGAATGTTGAGGTTGTTTTGTGGCAGAGATGCAAAGAATAGTTGGGCTGAGAAGTGCAGTTGAGGGATGGACTGGTGTTCCGCAATGAGTCTTACTGCTGTGACTAGTGGTTGAAACAGAGTGAATTACAGGAATTGCAGGTGCAATGAACTATTTAAGTTCAGCTGCAGGTGGAGGTCATTGCGAAGATGGTGGTTTTCTATTGGAGTTGATGATGTTGTTATGCTATTGCAGGTGGTAGTTGTGATGTTTCTGTGAGCATGAGAAACTCAGTGAAGGAAATGGTGGTTGTTGTTCAAGAGTGAGTTTCAGTTGCAACTCAGATGGAGATTTTGATAAGGAATTGCAGCTGTCGCAGACAATATTATGATCTGAGAAAATAGGTTGTGTTAGTGCTGTTATTGCATTATGGAGCTGAAATATTAGTTGCAGCTGTTGAAAAACTGAAGCCACAGAAGTTAGATTGTTGTTGCTAAGATAACATGGAGATGAAGCTGGTAGTACAAAAGTTATGAATGGTTTTCAGGGAAGTTAGAATTCAGAGAAGACAAGGAACAAGAACTGGTGTTACTGCCAAGGATCGATGGCAGTTTAAGGTGTTGTAAGAGTATGGGTTTATGGCTAGGATGAAGTTCAGTTAAGATTCGAGTGTTGGATGCTAGTTGATGGATCTGGTGCCAGGTAAATGAAGCAGTAATGCTGTAGCTGAGATGGTGTGTTTGGATGAATTTTTTGTGTGGGTGGTTGTTCCTGGTAATGAATGAGAAGTTGCAGTTACAGCTTAGCTAGAGAGGAAAGTTATGTGATGTTTTGAAGCTACAGAATGGTGCTATATTTCAGTTGAGACGGTGCCAGTGATTGTTGCAAGAAAGAGTTGCAAGAGAGCCATCATGGCTGGGAATGAAGTGCAGGGAAGGCACAGCCATCATGGCTGAAGCGTAATCATTGTGTTTGAGTGAAATAAGGCATATTCAAGACTTCAAATGGTCTGGACCGAGCTGGATCACTGAATCGGTATTGACTCGCAGTGACTCAGCGAGCTTGACCGAGTTGGATCGTTGACCGATGACTAGGTGGACTTAGCCGGTCACCTGAGTTATTTTCCGGCCAAATTCCGACCAAAACCCTAGTTTTCCGGCGAGCGATTCTGGGACAGATTTTCTACATGCGTTTCTCTCACTTGTGGGCTTGGTGGATTTCTATCTATTGGACTTTGAAGGCAAAACCTAATTTTGGGAGAAAAGGCTACAAAAAGAAAAGTTTTTTATAACTTTCAGATGACGTATTTTTTATTCTACTGGAGTTTTGGAGGAGAGAAGCGACTAGGGTTTGCTTTTGTTTATTTTTCATCTTCTTAATTTTATTATTGATTATGAATATGATGAACATCAAAACTATCAGTAGCTAAATTTCATTTATTGGTTATGGGATATAAAGAGGATTTCACCAATAAGATTTGAATCAATGATTTAGTTTTGTCTCAATAAATTATTGTTTATTATTCATGGTTTATTTTGTTATATGATTTGATTGTTTATTTGGTTGAGTCCAGAATCAATCTGATTTGCTTTCATATCTAGAGCTATATTAGGGTTTTCAATACGAAAACGTTGTTTAACCCTGATTTTAAGTAGCATAAATGTGGGTAGTGCTTGTAGTGATATATCCTACTAGTCACATATGAATCATAACTTGGGTTAAATCGATTTAGTGCTTTTACACATTTTGATTGCCTTGATTAGTCTTATTCTATAGAACTTATTGCTTTTAGGGAGTTAAATCTAATTGTGCTTTTACACTTTAGGTTGCTTTCTAGGAAGAAGTCACATATGCATCTTTTAATGTGGTTGTGATGAAATCAGGGAATTAGCGGGATACTCTTGCGATCAAGGTATCCTATGACTTTTAGTAAATGAGAGATTAAAATTTCAATTCTAGTCATTGTTGAGAATTCGAGTTTGTGAATGAAACTATCCCGTGACCAATACTTTCTCCTTATTGATTATTTAATACTTTATTGCTTCAGTTTATTTTTATTGCTTTGATAACTCAAATACCCCCCTTTTGGTTACTAAGAAACTGAAAATTTATAACAACAATAGCCTCTCTGTGGATACGAACTCTTTCTTATCGCATACTATTTTTATTTTAGGAAGTAAGAAAGTGAAATTATTTTTGCTCGGCTGACAACCGACCAACTTCATCACCACATCATATTTTACTGAAGAATTACTTTGGGATTTAGCAAGCTCATCCATCTTCTTCGTATAATCTGCTTGTGATGTGGTAAGCTCATCGATTTTTATGGTTAGTTTTTCAACAGATGCTTTGTTAGCCATGAAAGGTCCAAGGATAGATGCTCCTGATACCAATTTGTAGTGATATGCACTACAAAGGTTGATAATTAAGGATTTGGGGAAGAATTAGAAGAGAATTGAAGGAGAATTAATATAGGAGAAGATCAGAGGGAAGAAAAGAGCAAGAACAAAAGAGAGAGAATTAGATTAGTCAATTATTGGATAACAGTATCCAATGAAAGACCAGATACAAATAGCAGCTCATTGGCCATGCCTAAACAACAAGTACTAAAGGCACACTCACAACTACTAAGGGCACCTAACATAGTTACAAGGTCTATGACATGATGCTCTAATATCACTGTAAAATCTACATACAATCACCTAATCATGGAAACATTAGTAACACAAAAATAAGAGTAACAACACGATCCATTTTCTTTTTTGGGTGGGGTTATGTGTGCTACCAAGTGCATATATTCATTTAAAAATTGTTACCATGAGATAATACCAGTTAATGATATTCTTAATAATCAAATTCACTGGATATTCCCTAGGTGTAAATTATGCAACAAAAGTGAGAAAACACATATTTATCTCCCGCTTCATTTCTATTTCAGTAAGATTGTTTGGTTTGGTTTGTGGTGTAATATGAGTGGTTGTTTATAATGAATATGAGTAATTGGCTAGAGACTTTGTTTTCTAATAACCAGTTAAGTCCCATATAAAATATTGAATGAAAAGAGTTATGAGAATCGTCTGTTGGTTTCTTTGAAAAGCTTGATGCCTTCAAATTTTTCAAAATGAAACTGTTTCACCAGCTAGAACAATCACAGTTGGATATAACTACAAACACCAAACTCCACCACAATGGTTTACTGCAAAAAAGAATAATATCCATGGCAGGAATACTTCTACTCATGAAGAATGAAAATGGTCTAAGTCGAAGCAGCAAGTGTTTTCGAAAGGAGAATGTCAGATATTGGTGCAGCCATGTCTCTAGGAGGCAATGAAATTACAATAGCAACGTCGGATGAGGTGCTGCAATACGGAAGTAGAAGACAAGAAGTTGTGGCACACTGGTTTCAAAAGTTGAAGCACCCAGAAAATCTCACCAACAATAAAAAGTTGAATAACTTGGACGAACTTTTTTACTATTTTAGAACAATCAGTTGTAAGCAACACTGGTTGCCAAAACTGATTTCCTTACTTGATCTATGTTTTGATGTCTCAAACAATACTACAGTGGAGGCAAAACAAGATGAAACGTGCATTTTTGCAGAATTTTTCGCCGAGCAGGTCACAATCATGCTTGGCTAGCTGTTTTCTTTTGTCTTTTGTCATGCAATTGTGACATGCTCGCAGTACGAGGACGTTTTGATGCATATATGTAAATCATAATGCTTATAATAAAAAAGGAACTGTGTTTTAGGGAATACATAATTTTCTTTGGGCATATCAAATAAGGACAAAACGGGTCATTAGATAGTAATCCTTAAATCCCTTTATCTATATATTTTGTTTTAATGGAAAAAATGTTTTTTTTTTACTTTTTTTCCTTTTTTTTATATATTTAAAACACACTAGGCCCGGCAGATAACTTATCAGCCGAACTTTTGGGTATGAGCAGTTTGGCTGATAACTAGTCAGTCGAACCTAGGCCTTCCGAAAACATACCTAGATAGCAGCCGAACTTCACTCTGTAATTGCCGAACTTAGGTTCGGCTAATTCGAGCAAAACATAAGCCAACCGAACTTAGTGTTGTTTTTCATAAAGTGAAATTCTTTTATCATTTTCGTGTTTAAATATTAACCGAACTGTTCATCAGCATCTTCAAAGTGAGAAAATAATGAGTAGTCCGGATAACAATTCTTTTCAATTATAAGCCGAACTTAATTCTATAACTACCTAAAAATTCCGGTTATTTTTATTTAAAGCTAATTAAACAAAAAACTTAACTATTAAGATTGATAACTACAATTTTCAGAAATAAGTAAAATAATAATAATAAGTTATGCAAAGCTTTTGGTTGGTAGCCTAGCAACAAGCTGGGCCCAACTCCCCTTTGAATAGCGATGCCTAAACTATGAAAAATGAAACTACCAAAGCAACTACTAGCATCATTGCTAGCAAGGCAATTCTTCAGACGCTTGAAGAAACCCAAAGTATCTTCTCCAAGTTCCCCTAAAGTGGAAAAAGCAAGGACGCCAAGCCCAAAGCCATGTGAAACGCACTTGTCCAAATATTTAGTACGCTTTCGTGAAACTGCACTGGAGATAGCCTTTCCTGTGACAAAAAAGCGAACACCATCACCAGTGAATGGAGAGACACCTGTGACATCCATACAATCATCTTGTCCATTATCCCAGTTAAGAACAAGGATATCGGCCGGTTTCAAATTTCTGTTAATCAAAGTATTAAACACAAGAAAATCAAGAATATAAAGCACAGTTTGGCTAACTTTGCCTGTGTAAGTGGCGGCCCAGATTTATCTAGAGAAAAGATAAATCAATGGTGGTGGTTTGTTCAACTTAAATATCATTATTGCTTTATTAATTAGTGTTTCAATATTTGCAAATAATAAATGATATATTCATTAAAAGTGTTTTAGTATTAGTTATTGTTTCACTAATTGCTCATATTAAATGACTATACATTTTTTAATTATAAATATTTCCTTAATTATTATTATTTTTTTAATTATTTGTGAAATTCGCTAATAATATAAGTCTGATTACATAGGGTTGGATGGCAATCTAGCTACAAGATGAGCCCCAACTAAATTAATTTATCTCTCCTTAATTAATTTAATAATATTTTTTTTCCATTAATAAGTAACTCGATGAATAACTTTGATGGACATTTTCGGCGTTAATGAGTGGTGGAAGTGGTGGCGGTTTTTATAAAGTGTCGGAGGAGGTAAGATTAGTGGTGGTTAAGGGCGGATGTAAAGATAAATCTACGGATGTAAAGAGTGGTTAGGATATGTCCTGACAAAAGATAACTCTATGGATGTAATCGTTTGTCATAACTAATGGTTGTGATTAGTATTAGAAAAGCTTCTAACAGAAAATTTAATATTTCACCAATGTTCCATTAACTCTTCATAATAAATATTTATTAATTTTCATGATAAATATTCATAATAAATATTTATTAATTTAATAATGGTAATAAATATATTTTTCTTAACTAATACTTAGGATTAGCTTGGTATTACTGTAAGTTTTACAAAAGTGATTTTCTGATGTGCATTACTGTGATGAGCTATGTAAAAAAAATAATTGAATATTTGTAAAATATAAACTAAAGCTAAAACTGATTTAAAAACCGATCAAATTGTGTTTGATGAATATCAGGTTCAACTATTATTGTTGTAACAAATGACAAAATCAGACGTATCTTTAGAATTTTTTTTATTTTATTTTACCATGTTTAAAAATAAGTAATTTTTTTATTATTTAGACATATGTAATATTAAATTTACTAATTAGTATTATTATTAGAAGGTATTATTTTTCTTAACACTTTTTAAAAATCAATAGGTATTTAATATTTATTGTTAATAAATTAAAGAATCTTTCAATGAAATTGTATAATATACAATATAGTTTGAAAAGGTAAAATAATTATCTTAAAGAATACAATATAACCAATAAAAATTGGTGATATATAGATTTAAAGATATTTTTTGGAAATTACAAAAAGAATTGGGATAAAAAAGAAAAAGAAAAATGAAATTATGGTATACTATACATTTTGCTTTTGAAGCTTTTAAAAGTTCATTCTTCCCAACTTTTAAAAATTGATAGATTTTAGAAGTGTTTTGCATAAAACACACTTTACAATATCTTTACCAAATACTAGAGTGAAAAAATATTGTTATAAATATGTTTTCAAAGTACTTTTCTTAAAAGAAAAAAAGTAGTACCAAACTCAGTTTTATATGCTAACAATTATATAAGGAGATCATAGAGATGGTGGAAAGTATTAATGGTGCCCAGTGAGTAATTTCGTATCGTCTCACGTATTTCTTAATGAATGGCTTAACGTTATTTTTATTCAATGATGTTGGATAACATAGTTTATTATTATTAGAATCTATTGTTATTAGGTTAAGTAGTTAAGGTTAAGTAGTTAACTTAACGACTTACTAACTAATCATGGTTTCATTATTTTTATGGAACGAATAACCTCACATTTGGAAAGTCAATGTCATAGAATTCAACGACATGTCCATCTACTAATAATGTTCTCATTCGGCCATTGCGGTTATCTGACATTATGGGGTTTCCATGGTCGCTGCTGCGGTCATCCAGAAATAACATACTAGGAGGTCACCCATCTTTGGATCACTCTTTCCCGAGCATGCTTAACTATAGAGCTTTTTTTTCAACTCTGAAGTTAATCATGCTAAAACGGTATCCATATTAGGAAATAAAAAACCATTACATATATTTTATTCGACAAATCCTACGTTCCGATTCATAGTACTATAATAACACCACCTTAAATTGGAGTCGTCCTCGGCTGCGGGATATGTTAAATCCTAGACTTTGGCGTTCTTTATTACTCATGAGATCCTTACCTAACACAACACGTCCAACATACTTTTTCACCCTCGACAAGCTACCCATGGTTGGCTCTGATATCATTTGCAATGGCCTGATCTTCCGCCAGTACTGTCCCCACTTAGCCACTGCGGTTATCTGACGATGTGATAATTTCAACGGATATTGATGCGGTCATCCATAAAAATTTTCTACGAGTTAACCCATCCCTGGATTAATCTTTCCCTAGAATGCATAAATAAAGATCTCTTGCCAACTCTGGATCAAACCATGCTGAAAAAGCCTCAATATTTGGAAAGAACAAACCATTATTTATATTTTGTTCAGTGAACTCTACCCGTCGAATGGGATTACGTGCATAGACTATCGAGGAATTTTGAAGAACTAGAACTACATCCTATGTGAGTAGAGTAGTTTCCATCGAAAATGTATTGACGTTTTAAAACATAATAGCTTGAGTGAATGCATTAGATTTTCTTTATGTTATTGAAATATTAAGAACATACAATACGATAGGTATTGTTGAGTCAATTCTGAGTTTTAATCTTTTCAGACTATTCTTAAAGGAGAAAAAATTAACAAGGATCCGAATACTGTTAATACCTACATAATTATATTTGCAAGACCTATCAGTTCAAGTGATTTAATTTTGTTAAAGACTGCATAGTTTAATATTTTTATTCCGCTCGGTCACTAAAATAAGGGATAAGCAGAAGGGCAGTACCATTTCAAATGATCAATAAGCTATCTTTGTAAACTAAAAAACATATCATATAATGGTTTTTTTTTTTGGAAAAAAAGTATGCGAAAATTAATACCGATATAATTCTATGGTTGAATTTAGGATAAAACTCGGGAAAGGGGAGGCATTGTTTGGGAGAACGTCAAGGTGGAAAATGCTAGAAAGGAATCACATACATAAGAAAAGATTTTTGGACTGAAAAATAATACCGATATAATTCTATGGATGGATTGAGGATAGAACTCGAGAAAGGTGAGGCATAATTTGGGAGATCATCAAGGCGAAAATGTTAGAAAAGAATCACATATGAGTACATAATTAGAAAAGATTTGCGTACTGAAATATAGAAATATCTATATGTATTTCCTTTACTTTTGTAATGATAAGAAAGGTAAACTTTAATTAATAAATATTATATTTAATATAATATGCCAATAAATGCATAACCAGATAAAAAATATGCCAGTGACGTTACGTCACGGGTTAAGACCTGGTTAGACAATAAAACATAGGTTTGTGGGAAGTGAAAACTACAGGGAGACCCATTCCTATACACTTTCCTACTGTGAAACCCACCGAGAAAATAGTTCAGGCGTGAGCCCAATTTTCCACCAAAAATTACTCGCTCGCCCAAAATTTCTAAAATTATACTTTCGTTCATATTTCTTCTTCGTTTTCTTTGAAGTTAGGTCATGAAAGTAGGGTTTCGTTTTGAGCTTCAAGGAAGAAATGGAGACTGATTTGTGAAGTCTTCCATGAAATCTAAGCTGGGTTTTTGATGGTCGAAACGCAACAATCTCAAACAGCAGAAATAGGTTATTAATGGTGGAAATCAGGTGATGGGTTGAAATAGTTATCGGTGATGATGGTTCTGGAAATTCTTCTCAGCAGACTTAACCTTCCGTCGTATCTTATTGTGGGCATGGGCGGACTTGGTAAGACTACTTTAGCTCAACTGATATTTAAAGACTCGAATCTGGGAAACTTTGATTCGAAAGCATGGTTTGTGTGTTGGTTGATTTTCGTATCTCTAATAATTTAATAAAAATGATAGAGTCCATTGATAATGGAACCAAATATGGTGATTCATCAGATTTAGAAGCATTAGCGAATCAGATTTCCATTAGATTAAACGGTAAGAACTTTTTGTTAGTACTGGATGATTTATGGAATGAGGATTCCAGATATTGGGGACAATTAATGGATTCCCTTGTCTGTACTGGTGCCAAAAGCATCAAAAAATTAATCACAACACGCAGTTCAAAAGTTGGGTTTGTTGTTGGGGGTAGCATTTATCGTTTACAAAGATTGAAAAATGATGTTTGTATGGATCAAAGGGAGAAAACTGATACCAGTGCAATTTTTTTTTTTTTCGTACACCTAGAATAATAACTGCATAACATGTTATGCAGTCGTGAAAATTGATGTATGACCTATTATGCATCTATAAAATTTGTTGCATAACTTGTTATGCATCCGAAAATATGACTGCATAATGCGTTATGCATTGAGAAAATTGTTGCATAATCTTTTATGCATCGAGAAAATTGATGCATAACCTGTTATACATCCGAAAATATGATTGCATAATGCATTATGCATCAATTTTTTATATGTACGCTCTAAAATCAACCAAACAATGGTAATATAACTTGTTATAGATGCATAACTTTGTTATCCAAATGCATAATTTGTTATACAGTGGAGAAAATGGTTGCATAATTTGTTATGCGTCTGCAGAATGTGTTATGCATTGTTTTTTGGTGGCTGCATAATGGTTATGTATGAAGTTTTCGAAATTTTTGCCTAAAGTGATGATCACCTCCGATTTTTTCGTGAAAAACAAAAATTTGATATTGTTGTTTGTACTCGTTGCGTAGCTCTCTTAAAAAGATTTCTAACGATATAAAATTTGTAAAATTCTAAGGCGCGGATTTTTATATATGTTATGTCCAAATTGCCCCTGAAAAATTAGGCTGCATAATGAATTATGTATTGATTCATAATAATTTCATATAATTATGGGTATCACCCTACCAAAAATTAATTGTGAGCTTAACAATGAGAATTTTTTTTTTTTTGGGTCTCCCCTAGTTTTCCCTTGTGGGAAATACTTCCTAAGAGCACTGCACAAGGCCTACGGAAAAGCCCATTTGTGATCTATCCGTGACCTGTGGGCCTGGAAAGACCAAAACCCTAATTCCTCATCGTTAATATAATTTCTTATTTTTTATTTTTTCACCTTTTACTGAATCTCTCAGCGGCCATTTGTGATTTACAGACCGGATCATCTGATTCTAGAGGCTTTAATCATGGCAGAACAGGTTCGTACCTAACCTCCACAATTTTTTTTTCTATTAGATATATGAATGTTTATCAATCTTCTGTTTGGTAATATGTTGTTTTCTCTGTTATTTTAGACTGAGAAGGCTTTTCTTAAGCAACCCAAGGTATTTATATGGTAAGTGTGTGTTTTTATGATTAAGTTTCGGTTCTTCTTTACATTGTTCAGTCATCGATTTGTGGGGGCAATGATCTTTTTTCTTCTTACTTAGTGGTATTTTTGAAATTTTGCAGCTCAAAAGTATCAGGAAAGAGCAAGAGGCCAGGGAAAGGTGGTAACCGTTTCTATAAGAATGTTGGATTAGGATTTAAGACACCCAGAGAAGCAATTGAAGGTATGATTATTGATTTTTACCTTTTTTTTTTTTGTTTTAATTGTTATTAACGATTTTGTTCAGTGTGTCATTTTTGTTGGTTTAGTAAAGTAGATTGAATTTAGTATTGAGAATGGTCACTCTTTCATCGAACAACTTATTGAGACATTTTTCGTAGTTATTTTGATTGAATAAATCATGTGTTAGTTGCCTCAAACATTAAGTGGCTAACCCACATTTAGGTGTCTTGTGGCATTTCGCCACTCCTGTTTTGGATTACTCTTCTCTCACATCTTTGATAATAAACCCTACATTATGCTGTGGTGTTCATTTGTCGGTTCAGGCATTGTCAGGGCGGATGGAATGTCTTCTGGTTTGAAGTAGTAGTTTTAAGTAGGATTTGAAACAATGTTTTGTATGTAGTTTCTTGGGACTCTTGTGTTTGATTGGATTAACATTAAGTTAAAACATGGAAATACTCTACTGTATGTGCATCCTGCTTGGTTTAATTGTCTGGTGGGGAAGTGGATGTGGATCTACTCGGTTGTTTCGGCCCTAAAGTTTGTTTCCTGTGGGTGTAGTTGGTCAGATAATGTAAAAACAAGGCAACCTAGTTTATTGTGAATCTGTGATATAGACTATCCTGATATAGTTTGTACTTCTGTAGTGGGGTTTCTTGTTTTTCTTCTTCTTTTTCTGTTGGCTATCTTGATGCTTCCTGGGCTGGCACAACATTTGGGAATCAATCTGTTCCTGGATACTTCGCATCAGTTGGACATATTATCCTTTCTTAAGTGATTGCAGTAACTGGGATCATTCTGTATTCTTTCTATCAAGCTGTAATATTCATAGCTTTAGTAATAATTATGCATTAGTTACATTAGAGAAGTACAACTAAAGATATTGGTTACCATATAGTCCAAGGTGCAGCTCATTTCATTAGGCATTAAAAACTAAACATCTTAAGAGATAATTTTTATATCCGAAAATTAGTCTAGTGTAAAAATCTTGATACTCGACAATGTTAATGTGATAGACAATCGAATATGATGAATCTATTTGGTTTTGTTGGTATTACATTAAGGTATTAAAGGAAGGATAGCATGATATAATACCAGGAGTAGAACAATGTAATCACTTGTTTATAAGTGTATGATTGGCACATCTGCATGTTAATGATGTTTATTTGGTGTTGCATTCAAACACTGTTAAAGCAACGGATTTGTTTTCGTGGCTATGAACTTTTATTAAATTCATTGTATGCAGGTACATATATTGATAAGAAATGTCCATTTACTGGCGATGTTTCTATCAGAGGCCGTATTCTAGCTGGTACCTGTCACAGTGCCAAGATGGTGAGGACCATTATTGTCCGCCGTAATTACCTGCACTATGTCAAGAAATACCAGAGGTAAGAACCACATTAGAGGTTCTATCGAAGATGATCTATTTTTTCTTAATTGTTGATGTTCGAAAAGCTTATCTGTTTCTATTGTTTGCCCTAATCTTCTTATAGATACGAGAAGAGGCATTCTAACATACCTGCACATATTTCCCCATGCTTCCGTGTCAAGGAAGGAGATCATGTTATCATTGGTCAATGCAGGTATATGACTAAACCCAAGGATCCTCCCTTCCCTTTTGCTACTCATGAAGTCCTAATGTTTTTTTTTATCCGTTCATAGTTACTGAATGGTATTATTTTTCTTGCCTGTTTCCAGACCATTGTCGAAGACAGTGAGGTTTAACGTATTGAAGGTCATCCCAGCAGGGTCTTCAACTGGTAGTGGAAAGAAGGCCTTTACAGCAATGTGAGGTGTTTATTTCATACTTTTTTGACAAATTGGGAGTGTTACCTATAGGTTAGAAGGAGCTGATTAGCTAGATATTATGGTTTAGTAATGTCAAAACAGTATCCAGTATAAAGTCTCTGTTTGGCATTCACATTCTTTTGATCATATTTTTTATCTTATAAGAGAGTTTTGTTCGTTGCTATCCTTAACAATATCGTTTTTGATGTTTTCTTATATCATGATTCCTGATTTGATGCATCAGTGTTGGATG
This sequence comes from Papaver bracteatum, assembly GCA_023529315.1. NCBI lineage: Eukaryota > Viridiplantae > Streptophyta > Magnoliopsida > Ranunculales > Papaveraceae > Papaver > Papaver bracteatum. The sequence goes on from JAJJWX010000650.1 coordinate 1,679,616, forward strand.
CCAAGGTTACCTTTCTGTTGATGAGAACAATTTTTGTAAGTCAAGTTTGAGATTGGCTAGCTTGATAACATAAGGGTATCGCATCATATACAATTTGCCACTACATATTACAAAAGAACAGAGCATCAAAAGGCAACTGTGGATGCCCTCAGGCATCAGATGGGTGCCCAAAGCATGTGAAATGAGTGAATGTGATAAACATTACAAAGATGAGATAAAACTTGACTCAGACAAACCAACTGTTGTTATGCCTTTCATAGACTTCTCTCCTACGGATAAACCACCTTCTGAATGTCTCTCCTGGCAGCTACCACATCCTCATATCCTCTTCTTCCCAAACCGAACCATCCTGCTGCTTCATATACTTCATGGAGTTCTTGCAAACCCATTTCATCAAATCCAGTTCCATCTCTCCCCATTTCACATATATGTCGACGACACAATTTCATGGCCTCGGTTGCATTCAATCCTTCAGGGAATTTTGATCTATCACTTACTGACGAAGATGAACAAGGTAAGACTATATATTTCTAGAAGAATACAAGTACCACACCTTCAATTTTTACAAAAAATTTCAATTCTATCCCAAACGGTCCACTGTAACTTGTTGAACTATGTGGGTTTTATTAGTTGTAAATGAAAAACAATTGTTGTCTGGTTTTTATTCACTAATTGTACCTAAGCAGACATTGATTGACAGATAAATCACAAGTTACGCCGCCAATGCCACCAACAGAAGGGCGGTTTGAAATAGTTGTTGATACTGAAAACATCCAGCGTCTTGACCTATCTCCATTATTTAGCATAAGTGGAATTAACTCGCTTGCAGAAGGTATATTTAAGTTCAGCACTATTTTACCGAAAGTAACTAGAAATGTAGATCAAAATTCTTTATCACCAATGCTAGTTAGTTCTTCTGTACACTTGTTAAAGACGCGTGTAAATATTGTTTGCAGCTGACCCAAAGGAACTTCTAGAGCAAACCGTTGGTTTTACCTTAAATTATACAAGAGAAGACCCGTACGATCCTCGAGAACTATCCGAATTCCCTGATATAAGACTATGGTTTGTGAGACTTGACGCAACTTATCCATGGCTGCCCGTGGTGTTGGATTGGCGTGCTGGAGAGCTTGCACGATATGCTGCTATGGTAGTTCCTCACCAGGTAATTTAAGTAGCATTCGCTGCTAATGTGGTGTTTGTCCGCTTACTACTAGTGTGTGAACCTTACTCGAGTTTGAGTCAGTTTCTAGCACAATTGTCTTAAACGTCTGAATCGTTATTCTTAATGTGTTAATTCTTCTCTTGACAGATGAGCATGAGAATGGGAGTTGTGTTCAACCCTGAGGCATTGGAGTTATTCGTGATGAAAAAAGTTTTCATTGTGTATTCATGGTTGAAGGAACAAAATGTTCCAAAACCGAAGTTGAAGACAAGCGACATGGCTAGGATGCTTGGATTTAGAATTGGAGACGAATTATTCGATTTAATAGATGCACACAGTGTTGATCCTTCATAACAGTCAGGAATTCGAAATTACGTGTAACAATAGCTACAAAAACGTTATGTCAGATAAAGAAGGAACTCGGTTCAACATGTAAAACATGGATGATGCTGCAGCACGCATCATGTATGCAAAGAAGCAACTGAATCCCGGTAGAAATCAAACAAACTAATTTATGCAACCCACTAAACATGTGTAAGGGCTAGCACTCATTCCTCGAGGAGAATTCCTAAGGCTAAAAGATTATGCAAATGTCGTACAAAATTCTGATTTATACCACAGTTTCCTTGTTGGTTATGTTTATAGTGTACTTGGTACTTTTTAATGGAATTGATTGTACGAGTGTTTGAGGTCAACCAACGACTTCCGTTATAGGAACCAGGTAGTGCAGAGGCATTTAGAACTCTTTTAATGTAGCGCTTAACTGTCCAGCAAGTGCGGGGATAGCTCAGTTGGGAGAGCGTCAGACTGACGTGTTCGATCCACGCTCACCGCATATTATTTTTCTTTTCTTTGTTTAAAGATTCATTCAAGGCTTTCAAGCTACTAAAATTTGCACATTTTTTGTCTGGAGATAGAAATGTCTGGAGATAGAAGCAGGCTGTTTAGAGGCAAATAATGAACTGTCCCAAAAATCCTACAATAAATCCCAAGGCAACAACACCATAGCGCCATATAAAAAAGACTGATCTTGGTGGTGGGTATGTTATGGTACTAAACAGATTTATCGGGAAACTAAGCTTATTTAGGTTTTTTTTTTAGCACTTTTAGGGGTGACCCCAACATAATTAGGGGTGACACAAAAAAAACAAAATAGGTTAAAAATACTTATATGTCCCTTTATAATCGGGAGGTATTTTGTACCCGATTGTTAAAACTTAATCGGAAATTTTGTAACACCTTTGCCTACCGATTAAAAAGGATTTTAGAAAAAAACTCATTTTGGAGCAACCTATAATCGGAAGGTAATGTAACCAGTTAAACTTCCGATTATGGCTACGTCTCAAACACGAACCAAATGGTTAGGGGTGGCTCTACACCCAGAGCCAAGTGGAAATTTGGCAAAGGTCCGATGTGGGGCTACTTTTTTTTTTTGGTCAATCAACAAGTTTCAATTCATTCAAATCAAAACGTGATTACATGATCGCTTATAAGAATAACAAAAACATCAAGGTACAAGATAATAAAACCCCTAATACAAATGAAGATATCAATTACAAATACACCGCGAAGAGAAAGAGCCATATACCGTAAAGATACCCAATTTTTATAAATGTAGTAGGGAAGGGTGATGGTATAATCCGGAATCGATTCCGACCATTTAATCATATTTTCTTCTTCTTCTTCAATAAGAGATACTCCTGTAAGAAAGGAGTTATTTGCACAAAATCTTGTAGATCCAAACGAACCCGGATGCCCTGAATCCCTTAGATTGAATATAGATTCTAAGCAATACCGAATTGGATTGTTGATGTTCTTGAATCGAGAATAGCATGTCACGAACCCGCGATCAAGGTTTGAATAAATCGCTCTCAAAGCGAAGAGAAACTCGCCCCAAATGGCGAAGAAAAATCGCTCCAAATAGCGAAGAAATGTGTCAAATGACATCAAAAACAAAAGAAATCTACTTTATTTGATTAAAACTTGAAAAGAAAAAGAAATCTTGCTCAGATCTGGTCCAAAAAGGACCAAATCTGAGCAAGAAATTAATGGAGAATAAGAGTTTTTTTTCTTAGAGAGAAGAGGAAAAGAGAGGAGAGATATTAATGTCTGGGCTACTTATAATCGGTAGCCAAATATCCTACCGATTATGGAAGATTTCAAAATTTTGGAGGGCAACCTATAATCGGAAGGTAATGTAACCAGTTAAACTTCCGATTATGGCTACGTCTCAAACACGAACCAAATGGTTAGGGGTGGCTCTTCACCCAGAGCCAAGTGGAAATTTGGCAAAGGTCCGATGTGGGGCTACTTATAATCGGTAGCCAAATATCCTACCGATTATGGAAGATTTCAAAATTTTGGAGAAAATGGATTTTAGAAAAAAACTCATTTTGGGGCAACCTATAATCGGAAGGTAATGTAACCAGTTAAACTTCTGATTATTATAATCGGAAGGTAATGTAACAAGTTAAACTTCCAATTATGGCTACGTCGCAAACACGAACCAAATGGTTAGGGGTGGCTCTGCACCCAGAGCCAAGTGGAAATTTGGCAAAGGTCCGATGTGGGGCTACTTATAATCGGTAGCCAAATATCCTACCGATTATGGAGGATTTCAAAATTTTGGAGAAAATGGATTTTAGAAAAAAAACTCATTTTGGGGCAACCTATAATCGGAAGGTAATGTAACTAGTTAAACTTCCGATTATTATAATAGGAAGGTAATGTAACCAGTTAAACTTCCGATTATTATAATAGGAAGGTAATGCAACCAGTTAAACTTCCGATTATGGCTACGTCGCAAACACGAACCAAATGGTTAGGGGTGGCTATGCACCCAGAGCCAAGTGGAAATTTGTCAAAGGTCCGATGTGGGGATACTTATAATCGGTAGCCAAATATCCTACCGATTATGGAAGATTTCAAAATTTTGGAGAAAATGGATTTTAGAAAAAAAAACTCATTTTGGGGCAACCTATAATCGGAAGGTAATGTAACCAGTTAAACTTCCGATTATGGCTACGTCTCAAACACGAACCAAATGGTTATGGGTGTCTCTGCACCCAGAGCCAAGTGGAAATTTGGCAAAGGTCCGATGTGGGGCAACTTATAATCGGTAGCCAAATATCCTACCGATTATGGAAGATTTCAAAATTTTGGAGAAAATGGATTTTAGAAAAAAAACTCATTTTGGGGCAACCTATAATCGGAAGTTTTAGAGGTCCAATTAACTACCGATTATAAAAGGGAACATTAGCCGAAATATGCATACATTAATCGGTAGCCAATAATTCATTTTAAACTACCGATTGTTTGTAACCTACCGATTGTGGTTTTGGCTACCGATTATGTAAGGGCATAGTTGCCATTTTGAAAAATCGCGGATAAGGGGTAGCTCAGTTTTACGTTTGGGTGACCTTTTTTGTCTTTTAGTATCACCCCTAATTGTGATTGAGTCGCCCCTAAAAATGCAAGGTTTTTTTTTCCAAATAACCAAAAATCCTACAATAAATCCCAAGGCAACAACACCATAGCGCCATATAAAAAGACTGATCTTGGTGGTGGGTATGTTATGGTACTAAACAGATTTATCTGGAAACTAAGCTTCTTTAGGTTTTTCTCCAAATAACCATCTGTAAAAATTTCTAACTGAAAAATCTTCATTAGTCTTTGAGCTCCAGTACAATTGATCAGCTTCATCTTTTACCTTCCTAAATTGGGGCCTAGCCAACTTAATTGTGGCCTATAGATTTCTGTCTCTCCCAACAGAAAATGATAAGGGGTGTCCCAAAAATTATAAAATTACTAAATTAACCTTAAAGAAACCTTAATTATTCTAACACAAATACAAATACAAAATTAAAACTTAATTAACAAATACCAAAATTATTAATCAAAACTCCAACTTTTTTTCATCAAAATTAAAACTAAATCCTAATCAATCACAAACAACAATTAAAACTCAATTTATTTTACATCAAAATTAAAACAAAAAACACACAATTCAAGTGTTGAGTTGAATCCCTTTAAACCTTTACTTCTAAGGGATACTCTACAATGATTTACCTCAAAATCTTTAAAATCCACTCATCAAGTTCCTGAAAATCCATCCAGAATCGGTGTATATGTGCCCCATAGTAACCCGATTATGTCTTTAATCGGTTTTTAATGCGAACCTACATTACCCGATTCTGGGTGGATTTGATGAACATCAACTATAATCGGATTACATTAGTACACACATAAACCGATTCTGGATGGATTTTGCAGCATATGTAATCCGATTTTGTAATTTAAAATCTCTGTATAATCAATCGGATTACATTGTAGTACATATAAACCGATCCTGAAAAAGCTGCAGCAAATTACCTTCAGAATCGGACTTCATAAACGTATTTGAAGTCCGATTCTGAAGCAAAATTCACGAGTCCTAGTTACCCTAAAAAAACAAAACCACTTTCATTCATTAAGATACTCATTCCATAAGAAAGCGACAAAATATAAGCATCCGATAGATCAAGTTTTTAACATAAGGAAAATACTCATTATTGTCATTATTGGGTTAATTGACCAATTTTGTGATTGGTTTACCTTTAAGAATAGCAACAACAAAGTTATGTTGGATTACGAAGGTACTTGGTTCAACATTTAAAACATAAACAACGCTGCAGCGCGCATCATTTATACAAGAAGCAAATGAGGCCCTATAGAAAAGAAACAAACTAATTTAATGCAACACGCTAAACATGAACATGCATCCAGTGCAGACATTCATTTGGCGAGGAGAATCACAAAGGCTAACATTTATGCAAATGTGCTACGAAATTCTGATTTATACCCAGTATTAAAAGGAGTACTACACAGAGTTCCCTAGTTGGTTTTGTTGTTTTTGGTGGAAAATCCTTTGTTATGTTTCCACTGGAATGGAAATGACAGTAATAAGAAAAAATGGGCACTGGCCATATTTTCTGTTCTCGAAAATAAAATCCGATCTTCTGTTCAAATTACAACTTCCATTATAAGAACCATGTAATGTAGAATGTAGAAGCAGTGCTACACATTTATACTCTCAGACTTTCAAAATCATATTTCAGTTCTCATGTTTTTGTTGCCCTATAAGAAAGGTGTGTCAAGCTAGTGGTAATAGATAATTAATTAAGTGCGCTTTGTTACAACACAACAATTGTGGGGATAGCTCAGTTGGGAGAGCGTCAGAATGAAAATCTGAAGGTCGCGTGTTCGATCCAAGCTCACCGCACATTTTACTTCATTATTTTATTTATAAACGACATTTTTGGGTCCATCATTAGCCAAGCAGTATAGTGTCCGTCTTTCTTTCTTCTATTTCATTTGGTTTCGAGGGCGTTGGCCTGTTAAGGCAAGCATTATGATGGATGACTTCTCTTGTTTTGGGCACTGATTTACTTAAGTCATGGCTTAATAGCTTGTGGCGCGGATGCTTAATTTTGACCATAGCAATGATAAATAAAATATGACAATTCAAATGTAATTTATATCGGGTAATAAAGTAATTTATATCGGGTAATAATATTGTCAATTCAAATGAAAGTACACTAGTAAAACACTTCTAAAAAGGGAATTGCACAGCAGTTCAATGTTTTTATTCTCCAAACTACATAAAGAATCAACATTTTCAGAAATTACAGGATGAAAAGTCGGCATGCTGAACTGAAATCGAAGATGACGACCCTTTATAGACGCCATTTTGATAATAAACCATAATAACGATCAAATGAAATTTCTTATACAAAGAAAGGTGTTACAAATGCATGATTAGTCGTCAAGGTCGAGAACGCCAAACACTGACGACAAAAACTCTTATACACAAGGTCATCACGATTTTGATATACAAGATCGTCACGATTACAGATAAAACAACATGACGACTAGATGAAAAACGAGACACATATAAAGGTTGATTTTAGTTGTTAGTGGTCGTCATGGTCAAAATTGCACAAAGTAACGACCAACACAAATTCGTCAAGGTCGAGAACGCCAAACACTGACGACAAAAACTCTTATACACAAGGTCATCACGATTTTGATATACAAGGGCGTCACGATTACAGATAAAACAACATGACGACTAGATGAAAAACGAGACACATATAAAGGTTGATTTTAGTTGTTAGTGGTCGTCATGGTCAAAATTGCACAAAGTAACGACCCACACAAATTCGTCAAATTAGTTTCCCAAACCATGACTAATAGCAAATATGTACACAGAGAAATTGTTTCACAGAGATAATTGGTCGGCAAGGTTCAAGTTTTCAAAACATGACGACCTTAAACTAGTCGGCAAAGTATAAGGATGAATACCATGACGACCCTGCAAATGTCACTTTCAAAGATGAAAAGTCGTCACGATACTCAACCTAAGAAGATAATTAACGACTAATACGACCAAGCAAAATTGGTTTGATTCACTTGAATCAATTCATGAACATTATAGACACGGTTTGCAAAGAATGCATTCCTTATTATATAAATGTACTAGAACTTCACCCGTGCCATAACAACACGTCCTCCATAGTAAGTAAAAAAAATTATGTTAATTTAAAACCCTTGTCATTCTTTTGTTGACTCTATATAAAGTGACAATTTTTCCCCATATTTTTTAATTGTTATGTTTTTTTAGAGAATTTCTAGGTTGACCGAAAATTTATCTCGAAAAAATCACCGGGTGAAACATATAGAGGGATCAACTGGTAACCTTTACTATCCCTATCATCGCTGGGTTTTTATCGGGTTATTTTTCGGAAAAAAATTATGGTCAGCCTGTACAATTATTTCCTTTGTGTTAATAACCATCTTATTTTCAAATTAAAAAAATCAACCACAACTTCCATAATAATGTTACATGTTAATTGATTTAATATAAAATAAGTTTATTATGTACTGTATTAATGAAATATATTTATTTGATTAGCTAAAAAAATATTATGAAATATCAATAAAACATTTTTTTATTGAAAGTTAAGTAAACTAATCATCGTTCGGCCGTATATTTAGCTTTCCCAAGAATGAATCCAGAGCGTTCTGGTTTGGTATCTGACATTCAGAGATTGGTTTCTTTATAGTCCTCAATCGTTCATCGTTTTTCATGTCCCGACCCGATAAAAATCTGGCCTATAATATTTATTTTAATTTAAAAAAATTAAATAAAAACAAATTTAAAAACTAATATTGTATCAAATAAAAATAATAAACCAAGGGTAACTAATTAATTTATCTATCTTAGGACACCTTTCTCATCCCACTACCACTACTTCTTCCACCACCACCACCATTAACGTCATCACTCCACCATTCTCACTAACACCCACCGCTGATCCACCACCCCCGCCCACCATCACAACCACCATTAGTGTCAACTGATTTAGCATAAAATAAATTTATTATGTACTGTATTAATGAAATTGTATTTATTTGATTAATTAAACAAATATTTATTATGAAATATTAATAGAAAATTTAATATTGAAAGTTAATTAAACTAATCATCTTACAGCCGTAGATTTAGCTTTCCCCAAGAATGAATTCTGGCCGCTCTTTAACTTGCCTAAGTTGTCCAAACTATGCTTTATAAGGGAGATAACCCTTAACCCGTGTCGTAACGTCACGGGCCATGATGTTGGTTCATTATTAATATATCGTATAATTTGTGTCCCAAATACTTATCAACTCTTTAACCCGTGCCATGATGACACGGGCCATGTTTTTTGTTTTTATGATTAATAGAGATTTTCTAAGAAGGGTTTGTGTGTTTGTAAATCTTACCCCATCAATAGTTATCTTAGTACTTTTCCAAGCAGATACATTACAACAGAAATCGAACAATTTGGTTCATAGAATCATTGGTGGAATCTTAGTACTTTTCCAAGTACATATATTACAACAGAAATCGAACAGTGTGGTTGATAGAATCATAGAACCATTGGTTGAAACACTCACGTATTTACATAAAACGGTGTTTTTTTTAGGCCCAATGATATCGAATGCTAAATATTCCTGTTGCAATCAAAATTTTGGAAGTATGATTTAACGAAAAAATATAGAGAGATCTGAGAGGAAGGTATGGGATTTTTATGGCACCGCGTGATTGACTGATTTGTTCTTGATAAACCAATCAAGGAATACCTATCTAGTGACATCATACCTTACATTTTGACAACAAATATTTGTATCCATTACAACAGAGCAGCACGAAATCAGATATGAAGTTAGACATGCACTTCCTTATGAAATAATCAAATTTCTCGACTGGGATTAAAGAAAATAACCATGAAATTCAATCCTCTAACTGCGAATTATTCCAATTACAAAAACCAATAAACCTTGAATCAGGTGCAGCCTCTTATAACTTGAATCATTCACCATGCCCATGGACTTTGATCATTACATAGCAATCAGTGACATTACCACGTTTGGGAAACTGAAGTTTTCAGAATTTCCAGATCCCAAATGTCGACTAACACTTTGTTACCACTTCAAGTGCTCCATATTTTAGGTGGCTTTAAGCAGCTCCAAAATAGTTTGGTTTGCAACCAAAGAAGTAACAGCTAAGAAATAAGAGCAGCACATGAATAATTCCATTTTTATAAAACGTAATCTTACAAAATGTATAATGAACTAAAAACAATACCAAACTACTTAAAAATTAATCAAATACTTGATATATATTCTCAAGTTTTTATACTACAGTGGATAAGATAAATTATATGGCGACCTAAACTCACGAATTCCCCACCCAAATATTGACCCCTAATTTCTTCTGAAACTTCATTTAAGTCTTTTTAGGTATGGTTCCATCAGTGGTTGGCAAATACAACGATCAAGAACCGATATATCAACACTTCCAGCATCTGCAATTGAAATTAGATTTACCAAAATTGGACAGTTAATCTTGGAAATAAAACTGCAAATAGTTTAACAATATGCATTTGTAGCTTCTTCCATTCACACTCCCACAGTTGAGAAAAATAATATTTATCGACAGTAGTCCAAAATATTTCCTTTATAAATTGTGACTCAAACAGGTCCTTAAGAAATGCAGCTGGTCGCTATAGTTGTTCAAAAAGGTACAAATCTAGAAAGTGTAAAAACAACGAAAATGTAATTCAAGGACATGGCTTTCATTACTTTAAAACATCCTTGAAACATCAATAATAAGGTGACTGAAAATTACATCTCATCATATCTATATCGAATGTGTATAACACAATATTAAAAATTTGACCCGTCTTGTTATATAACATAAGTTGGAATCTATAATTCAGATGCAACAACTATTACATTTCATATAAAGGGGAAATGGACAATAAGACTGACCATTTAGTTTATAGATGTTGATGAGACTCCCATCCGATTGAAGGTTCATCAAAAGCGCTATTATGAAAGTAGAATAATCTCGTCATTGCTTACCTTGCATCACAAAACCAATTACATAATTACATAGAGAGAAATGGTTAAGTTTTCTTGCGGATGCTAAACATGCTATTGGCAGGAAGATGAGATGATAACAAAAATAACCAAATGAATTCAATGTGATATAAAATATTTAAACTTTCATAAGGCATATGTTTGGCGGTGAGACATAACCTCCAATGAAGCATAAAAAGGAAGAATGGTATGGGTGATAAAGCTTAAGATGAGCAACAAGATTATTGAGTGGGATTAAAAAGATGACGAATCGAGTCAGAAACAACAACGGCAGTTTGGTACAGACTCCAACAGAGTATGATGAAGAATGTTGCTACCCACTTGGAAAAATTATTATTACACTTGTTTCAAACATTGAGCACCAGAGGAATTTTGTACTTAATAATCACCCAATAACAAAATACTTAATCCGTAAGGTAAACCCCCTTGGAAAAATTATTGTTACACTTGTTTCAAACATTGAGCATCAGAGGAATTTTGTAATTAATAATCACCCAATAAACAAAATACTTAATCTGCAAGGTAAAAAATTAAAATGGAAGAAAAGCAGAAGCAATGGTATTTTTTTTTTAAAAAGTGTGTCGTTGCAGGAAATCCTACACTACACTCTTCTTAAGATTTCATAATAATCAACTCATATTTAAAGATTAAAAACGACTCTTTATCATTTAATTCTCAGAAATGTTTTACATAAGTAGAAGAAATCAAGAACACAACTATTCTCTCAAAGTTTCTCTCTCCTCAAGACTTTTTCAACTCTCAAAAATACATCATCCTCCTTTGAATCTATAGGAACCCTTTATATAGGAAATTACATAGTGGATGACAGCTAAGTTTTCCTTTCATTTCGGATCTACTCTGCGATCTTATCGTAACAGTTATAATGTTTATTTCCACAAGCTTTGTAACAATCGCAGGGAAATCATGCTCTTTTCGTGTTTCTTCAATTGTCAGCCGTTATGTCATTCTTTAAGATATTCTGTGACGCTCGCAAAGTGTTGTTGAAGAGCTTGCGGTTACGCTCGTAGAAGTGTTGTTAATCTCGTAGGATTATTATTGTAGCGATATTCTAATCCTACATCTTGCCTCTTCTCATGTCTTCTTCGCAAAGTGGAGAGGATACGAGAATCTTTAACTTTTCATAACACTCGCAACTTCTTTTCTTTCCATGTTTTCTCCTCAACAAAACTCCGAGAATTTAGCTTAACCGCCTACACGTGTCATAAATTCTTCTTTTTTATTGACACGTGTCTACTCAACGGGTCACCTCCTTTTTCCTATAAAAGGTAGGATTTGGTTACAAAACCAATTTTCTTCTTCATCCTTTTGTTTTTTTTTGTTTTTCCGTCTGCAACTTTTCTTCTTCTTCATATTTACCTGCTACTGTTTTAATGGAATCTTCAAGGTATATGTTTTTCTAACATTACTAAATTCCATTTCACTTATCATGTTTACTCATATTTTATTAGTCTTTTCTATTTGATTCTTCATGATTCATATACTGTGTTTTTCTCTTCAGTGGAACTAACGCCCAATCCGTAATTCAAAACCCTAGTCTTCATAAGAAACTAGTTGAGAAGAAAAGGAATTCTGCGAGTCATAAGGTATGTAGTTGCAGGATTTCCTACAACACACCCCCTATAATATTTTGTAGATCTAAATCTTATTAATCATCTAAATTTCAAATATAAGTACTAGAAATATAAATTGACACAAGGATTTTTTTACATGGTTTGATCAATATGATCTACATCCATGGTTCTTCACTATGATTATTGAGATTACATTAGTATTTCATTTACAATCTCCATTAATGGATATTTGGTAGAGCTCTAGATCTAGTTTTTTGGGGAAGAAGATGATAAAGAAAATAAATCTCTTTCTAAAAATCTCTCTCTCCTACTAAAATTATCCTCTCAGAATGTGTTTTTCAATCTAGCATTTGAAATAGTATTTATAGTGAAATATGTACATCTGTATATAACCTGCGAAGCATCGCAACTTCTATTCGTAAGTTTATTCTATATTCGTAATATCTTCACACTTTTCACGTGCTTCTTCTATTATCGCATTATCTTGTGACACTTTCCTCCTGTCTTTGTTACTACATTCGTAACCCAATATCTTGCGATATTCTGTCCCTAAATCTTGCCTCTTTTTTCTTGAATATTGCTTGAAGAGCGATCTTTAAGAAAAAATCCGTTGTTGTAGTAGTCTTTGATTTTTGTTGTTGAAGGAACGAGCGAAAGAATACTGGACTTGAAAAGTATATACTTGCCTCTATTCTTTTGTGAAGTTCCGGACCTTTGCGAAGTAAATAAGAAGTATCATCTCTGGGAAGTATGAAGTATTCTTGAAGAAGTATACGAAGTATTTAATCCTCGAAATATAAGAAGTATTCTTCCTTGAATGAGAGTGATAAATATTTCCTCTGTTCATGTGAAATTATTATTCCATTTTTGGTTAGGATTCTTGTTGAGAAGATAAAGAACATAAAATGTTTTCTTAGTACCCATAGTTGCCTCTGTTCTTTATCTGTGAGAGTAGAATCCTTGAGAAAATGTTGAATGTACGAATTGTTTCTTTATTCTTATCTTGCTTCTGCCTCATGCGATAATCTCTTTAAGAAAATAATCACATTCTTAAAATTCTGAATACTAAGAATGATCTGGCTAATTTCTGAATATTCATGCTAGATTCTGACACATTTTTTAAAAATTTGAGTAATTCTGCGAATTTCTAAAGTTCTCTGCGAAATTATGAAGTATTCTGCGATATTCTGAATAATGTTCCTGAAATAGTGTTGCGAATAGTGCTTCGAATAGTACTACGAAGTTCTGAATATTCTGTAAAGTTATGTAAAATACTTGTGCGAATATAATGATTATGTGATGATGTTGTTATGAGATGTGTATGCGATGTTTATGCCATGAAATGTTTATGCGATGCTTTTATGATGCGAGTATGATGCTTGTATGATGAGAATGCTTATCTATTGCAATGTATATCTAAAGTTTCTGTTACTTAGCTCATTTTGTCGCGGCAAAATTGATGTATATTTAAATCGGTTCCATTATTTATTTCTCTGTTTTTGTATCTAGTACATGAATTCCTCTCTTCATATTTATTATTCTCGCAAGTTCATTTGCTTGTGCCTCATTTTTCTTGTTCATTGTATCTCATTGTTTTATTCCTACACTATTAGTCTCGCATGATATAATATAATAAAAATATTAAAGATGCATAATCTCAATTTCATTTCAGTATATATGTTCGCAAGATTGTTTGCATTCATATAATCATCTTCGCAAGTTTATTTGCGTATTCTCTTGTGGTCTTATTTTTCCTTCCTAGTTAAAGGTCTTATTTAGCCACGTTTCTTTCTGCGACAAAATCGCAGGACGTCCTTACATTCGCATGTAGAGAGACACATTGATCGTGCCTTATCATTTCTCTTAGTATTATAGCCTCTTCAGGATATTTGTCAGACATGCCTAAATATTCTTGCGAATATACAACCTTGTTACATTATCGTCTTGCGATGAAATCGCAGGACGTTATCACACTTTCATGTAATAACCCATTGATATCATCTTAACTTCTTTGTATTTAATTCTGCGAGTATATATATATATATTTTTTTTACTCGCAGAAAAACGATTGTTGCACAAATATGACAAGCCTTTATGTTCTTGCGAACAAAAAGCCTCGTGACATTTGCGTCTTATAGCACGTATCAGCTCCCTAATGGAGGGTGCTGCCCTTTATCTTCCCCTTGGTTGCCCCTTCAAGGAAGCATACATCGACCATACAAGGTTAGCTCTTCCCATCCGATTTTTCCAACAACCAGCTTTTGTTCGCAACCTCTTATCCTTTTTGCCTATAGGGCTTGTAGTTACGAGGTTGCACCCTATGGGGTATCTTTGGGCCAAGTGCATCATTTGCCAAGACTTGTAAAGAATGGAAGATGTGCTTCAAACCCATCCGGCACTCTTGACTTAACCGTGTACCTCGGCGTCTTGATCGTTTTCTGCACTTCTTGGGAAAGGCAGTATGCCTTAGTCGCCCAACCTAAATCATGTTACATCGCAAGATTAGGTTGAGAATCCAAGGTGTCTTACCCGGATAGGTACCCCGTTTTTGGGTTATGTACCCCGTAATGTCCATGTACTCAGGTTCCGTGGTGGTGTTCCGTTTCCCTTGAGCCATGCTTATAGGTACCCCCTTAAATGACGAACTTTAGGACTTTGCTTCTTGCGAAATGTTGCTTCGCGAACTAGGGTGTACGTCACAAATATTTTCCTGTGTAAAATTTCTGCGGCTTTCTTTCTTTTTTGAAAGATGATCACAGTTTGCGTCTTTCTTTTATGAAAGCTGATCGCAAATAAATTTTTGCGTCTTTCTTTAATGAAAGCTGATCGCAATAAATCATTTTTATTAATAAAAACTCATCACAAATTTTTCATGTTGCGAAATGCCTCATTTCATTTTCTTGTTTTTCAAAATACGTTTTGTTATACGTTGCGAACAAATATATTGATTACCTTTTTGTTTCAATCCTTGAAGAAATATGAGAAGTATTCATATCGCGTCTTTAAATCAAAACTGTTCTATAGAAATATATAAATTTAATTTTCTCTGTTTTTTGTAACTTTGAAGTCTTTGAAATTTTTTGAGATCTTTAAATTTTTGCGATGAATTCATTTTTGAATCTTGCGATTGTATCGCTTTTCACCAATCTAAAAAATCTTTGAAATGTTTTGAAATCTTAGAAATTTTAGAAATCTTGCGAGTATATCTCTTTTGGTAAATAAAATCAAAAATCTTTTGTCTTCTGTAAATAAAATATTCAAGGAAATGATACTTATCTTTTGCGGCTTGTTGTTGTCTCTTGCGAAGTATATGATTTGCTTGAAAATTGAGAAGAAATGAGAAATGAAGTCTTGCGAAATTAACTCTTGATCTACCTCTTGTGTAATGTTGCACCATACCAACTGTTCTAACCATTTCTTGCGAAATATATCTGCGAAATAATCTCTTATTTTCTTCTTGCGAAATAACCAAAGATGTTGCGAAGTAATGAAACACCAAATTCCTGCCTCTAACCAATCTTGGAGAATTCTATTTTGTGAAATAAATGCTTCCTGCAGAAATTGGACTTCATTTTCTCGCTAGTCAATTTCTTGCGTAAAATAGTTTGGTGTGCTTTAACCTGCGTGAGGTATAACTTGGTTTGGTTAAATGGGCTTGGACGAACTGAACTTTCCTACTATCCATTCCTTCTGTTTGCTAGTAATGACTTAGGCGTAGTAATTGTCTTTGCGAAGAAATTCAAATTTACAAGGACCGATACTTGCGGAGAAGACTTCACATGAAGAAAATTTAAGTGAAACAAACTTATGTATCTTCACATGAAGTATGTATTCACGCATCAAATGTTCGCAAACTTATTTATTTGCGAAGTATATCTTCACGTGAACTTTACTTGAACTTTCCTCTTCGCAGAAGCTATTTTCGAAGTATATCTTAACCTTTGATTCATGCACGTGCGATTTGTTCACCCTTGTAGGATTCTTCTTGATTATACCGTGTATTATATACTGCTGAAATCTTTTTGATCGCAAACTCTATGAGGCACTCTATTTTATGCCTTGAATCCTTTATTTATATGCTACTGCTCTTCAAATTCGTTTATATATCACCTTTCTAAATTCTTTGTTTTTAGTATATTGCGCCCTGCGTAAAGATCATGGATTCATTTTGTATTCGCATAGACATTTTGATGACCGGTGGTTGTCACTATTTTTGCATGGACTTTTTCCTTAACGAGCTAATTGGTTTGAACATGAAGGATTGAGCTGTCTTATCCTATTCGTCTTCCTTCTCAGCTGCTGATTGAGTCTGCATCAGTTGATATGCTACTCTGATCTCCCAATTACCCTAGCTTCTCGCAGAATTCAACTTTTTGTTGTGTTTAGCTGCGATTGATCGCTGGATCATCATTGGTTCCGCTAAATTACTGCGAGCTGATGCTAAACTACTGCCGCTGCTTCTCTATTGTGTTGCTCGCAGCTTCTTTTGTCATTTTATTTTTGTTTGGCTATGTACGTTTCTTCCTTCATATATCATCTCAATCCATCTTTGCTGCAAGGTTAACCCGACATCGCCTCTTTTTCCTTAGTGCATTTACGTGAATATTTCTCTGAGTTAACTGGCTGAAAAAGTGAGTACTTTGCTGTTCACTGAACTTTCACTGATGATGCTCTGGCGAAATAAACTTTGAATTGACTTCTGCTGGTCTGAAGTTGATGACGAAATAATTTTTGCGAAACTTTTAACTCTAATTCTTTCCTTCTGTTTCCCCTCTAGTCTTTCATTTTCTTCGTTGGGGCTAGTTGGACAGATAATTGCAGAATCATCTCCTTATTCTTCGCAGATTTTTTGTTTCTTTTGTACTTTGGTATTTAATCAGTCATATATGCTGCAAACAATCAGTAAATTTGGTTAGCAGTCTATAGGTCATTAAAATGAGTAATGTTTCCCTGCGAAGAATGAAAAATTTCTATGAAATCTACTTGTTTTTTTTTTTGTTCTTACAAAATGTAAATTTCTAATCAACAGAAAATCTTGAAATTTGACTTTTTCAGAGATTCCTTAAACAAATTCGTAAAACGAGGTTTGGTTACTACAAATTCGTAGCAAAAACATTTTTAAATTCGAGTTTTCCGTAATAAATCAAATTTCTTCAAAAAGCAAAATTAATGTTTTATAAAAAATTCATCTTTCCAATTTTGGTTTTGAAATTCATAGATCCGAAAAATGAAACAAAGAATAAGAAAAGTTAGAAGAGATTTGTCCTTTTTATTGACAAATTTTGCTGCAGGAGGCGTGTTTTGGTTCTGCTTTGCGTTGATTTTGTTGTTATTAATTTCTTCCTGAATCTGTTCTCGTGTCAACATCTTGAATATTCTTTGCTTCAGATCTCTCTGAAAGTGTATATTCTTCCTAAACCTCCCTGTTTCTAGCCCCAAAAATGTAGTTGCAGGATTTCCTACAACACACCCCCTATAATATTTTGTAGATCTAAATCTTATTAATCATCTAAATTTCAAATATAAGTACTAGAAATATAAATTGACACAAGGATTTTTTACATGGTTCGATCAATGTGATCTACATCCATGGTTCTTCACTATGATTATTGAGATTACATTAGTATTTCATTTACAATCTCCATTAATGGATATTTGGTAGAGCTCTAGATCTAGTTTTTTGGGGAAGAAGATGATAAAGAAAATAAATCTCTTTCTAAAAATCTCTCTCTCCTACTAAAATCATCCTCTCAGAATGTGTTTTTCAATCTAGCATTTGAACTAGTATTTATAGTGAAATCTGTACATCTGTATATAACCTGCGAAGCATCGCAACTTCTATTCGTAAGTTTATTCTATATTCGTAATCTCTTCACACTTTTCCCGTGCTTCTTCTATTATCGCATTATCTTGTGACACTTTCCTCCTGTCTTTGTTACTACATTCGTAACCCAATATCTTGCGATATTCTGTCCCTACAAAGTAGTAAGAAACATTTTTACTTATTCTCAACAATATTGTTGCCTATATTTCTTATCTAAGTTATTACTCGCAGGATGACGAGAATATCGCTAAACCTCGCAAACGATCTCGCCAGGTTAAGACTCTTGAGGCTGATATTATCATTCCCAAAACTGACATCTGCGAGAGAAGTTCCCATAGCTTCGCAAGTGGAACCTCCTTCTTCTTGCGAGAACATCTCCACTAGCATACCTTTCTCCACTGACCCTTTTACAAATGAGGTTTCCAAAGCCGTTGTCAATGAAATTCCCTCCAGCCCTTTGTTACCTTCCCAAATACTCTTCCTTCTGATGATGCAACCATTGCAAATAACTCAAATCTCCAACTCGCCATCATTACCACTTCACCTTCTACACCTCTTCCCTTACCCAAAGAAATACCAATAGGGGTTGACGCTGCTTTTGGAGTTTTATCTAACATTTTAGATGATGCCATAAAATCATATATCGATCCTTTCAAACATGTTGTTTGCGATACTTTAATCAAATATTTTGGTCCTGACCGCACTGTCTCGCGATCGTCTTTAGAAAATGAAGTTGAAGCTCTAAAGAGAGACCTCCAAGACAAAATTTCAGAATGTGATACTCTTAATCATAAGCTTAGCAACTCTTCTCTTGATTGCGAGAATCTTCGCAGAAGAAATAACGAGATGAAAGGTATAATTTTCCTTCCTCTGTCTTTTTGTTTTTCTTTTCTAGCAAGTTTTCATCTTCTCTGTACTTAAGCTTTTTTCGTAAATCCTTGGCTTGTATATTTAGTTTTAAGTCAGAATCGATTTATTGAAAGACTTAAATTTGAGTCTACCGCTGAAGAAGCTTCAACTTCATTTAATAGATTCTTGGATGGACCAGTTTAATAGATTAGATAATCTCTACACGTACTCGATCGATCAAATAGATAATCTTACTAATGAGAATAATCAATTATCGCAAATCCAAAATTTATTAAGTAGCGAGAATGCTCGCCTCTCATATTTGTTAATCAAGGCTAATTTGGCGACGGATTCTTTATCAGACGAAAATAGAACTTTATCTCAAGAAAAGCATAGTTTTTCAAGCTTGATGGCTATTTATTCGCAACAATTGAGTAATCTCCAGAGAATATGTGATAATCAAGAGAAATCTCTTCGTTCTCTTAAGAATGAGCTCAAGGAAATAACTGAATCATCTGCCGCTGAGAAGGATAAACTTAACAAAGGTATATTAACTCTTAGTTTAAAGGCTAGCAAGATTCAAGACCAGTATTCCCAACTAAAATAATCTTATTCTTTACTCGCAATGGAAAAATCATACATCCTTTCCAAAGAATAAAATATAAAGTCTCGCCTGAAGGGTATAGTTGGGGAAAAATTTGATGATGCCATGAATCAATGGGAGAATTGTTGCTTATCATTAATTCAAAATTTAACTTCACAAAAAGAAGGTAGTCATTTTGACTATCTTGACTATTAATTTTTCTTTTTTAATTTCTCAGATATACTTCATCTGAATATTTTCTTATCATTTTTGTTTCCCGCAGAATCTGAAAGAAGTCTTCACTCTACCATTTCTGATATGATTGATAAATTGGATAAAGTTAGCAAAGAAAACATGATTCTCACTTCTGATCTTGTAAAATCTTGCGACTAGGCAGAGAGAAGATATGATTATCTTGAATACTTCAAGAATATAGAAATTAGAAACCATGACAGAGGTTTCCTTCGCAAGGTTCACCTTAGCACTGAAGTCCTTGTGAATGATGTTCTAATATCTCAGTTTCTTCCCCATGTATCCGTTCTTCCTCTAGAAGTAGATGATGATGAAGTTCCTCTTCCTATAGATAAGGATCTAGAATATGCAAGTGGATAAGAAAATATTCCTCAAGAAGACCCAATAGAAGAAGAAGAAGAAGAATCTCGAATTAATCGTAATGAAAAGAATGTTGGTGGAGCTGATAACACTAGCAAAGAGAATGAATCTGGCGAGACCAACGCCGAAGCTTGAATTTTATTTTATTTTTTCTTTATTTTTTCTTCCATTTTCTTGCGAGCAATGTACCTTTATGCAACTTTGGATTTCAACCTTTATTTTGAATACTCTTAAGGAAAGATAATGATATTTTGTTTATTAACTCCCTTACTTGCCCCTCATTATCTTTCCTGAAATAATTAATTACTTCGCATGCCTTCTTTTTGCGAGCTGATAAATAAGTTTGTGATTTGATGAATATTAATTCGACAATTTCTTCTAATAACTCTGTTATGTGATTCTGAATGACATTTCTGAAGAAAACAAATCTGAAGGAATCTTGTTTCTCATAGATTTTCCCGCAATGAACAAATATTTGAGAGAATAGTTAATGATTGAAATTATTCTGTTGGTCTTATTTTTCCTTCCTAGTTAAAGGTCTTATTTTGCCAAATTTCTTTCTGCGACAAAATCGCAGGACTCCCTTACATTTTCATGTATTGACCCATTGATCTTGTCTTATCTGTATTTTGTCAATTTCTCTGCGACAATATGACAAGTTTAAGTTCCCTTGTGAGAACAAAGTCTTATGACATTGCTGTCTTGCGATGAAATCGCAGGACGTCTTTATACTTTCATGTAAAAACCTATTGATCTCATCTTATCTTTTTTCTCTTATGGCTTGTTTCCTCTGTATAATTTTTGTCACGCGATAATATGACAGGCCTAAATGTTCTTGCGATCATAAAGCCCCATGACATTGTCGTCTTAATACACTTATGAGCTCCCTAATGGAGGGTTCCACCCTTATCTTCCCCCTGGTTGCCCCTTCAAGGAGGGCATATCGGCCATACAAGACTAGCTCCTCCCATCCGGATTTACCAACAACCAGTTGTTTTCGCAGCCTCTTGTCCTTTATGCCTATATGGCTTATAGTTACAAGACTGCACCCTAAGTGGGGTTTTCTTCAGGCTTAGTGCATCCTAGCTAAGACTTACCAAGAATGGCCAGGGTAGGTTCGTCCGTCCCAGGCATCCTTGGATCAACCGTGTACCTCGGCGCCTTAGTCATATTCTGCACTCCTTAGAAGAGGTCTTCAGTCGTCCAACCAGGGTATAACCTTATATAGTTGGAAATCCAAGGTACCTCTTCTGGATAGGTTTTATTTAACCCTAACATCTGCATGACTCAAGTTCCAGCAGCGGTATAACCTTATCCCTGAGTCATGTAAAGAGATACCCCCTTATGTGATGTACTTTAGGTCTTACATTTGCCTCTTGCGAAATTGTATCCGCGAACTAGGGTGTACGCCATAAAGGTTCGTCATGTTCTTTGTTTCTTTTGTGAATATCACAATCTTTTGTTCTTCAAGTAAACTTGAATAATCTTGCGAATAAACTCGCAGCTGTAAAATTTGTTTTCCCATTTCTCCGTTGTTTCATTAAAAATTTGTTACTGATAATACCTTTTTAAATATAATCTGTTCCATGGCCTTCCAAGTCTTTGACCAACATCTCTGCCCTCTGGATCTACCAACCTATATGACTATATTCCAATTATCTCCTTAATGATATATGGTCCATCCCATTTTCTCGCCAACTTTCCACCACGCTCTCGCTGGTACTCTGGTGTTTCTCGCAAAACTAAATCGCCTGGTTGAAACTCTCGTTTCTTAACTCGTTTGTTATATTCGCGAGCCAACCTTCGCTGATAATTTTCCATATGTTGTAATGTTTTTTATCTCTTCTCTTCTACTTCATCAAGTTCTCTTAGAATCATACTAGTATTAAGATTCTTCTCCCAAACCTCTCTTTTTGTTGTAGGAATAGCGACTTCTGTTGGTAACACAGCTTCAACACCATATGTCAAACAAGAAGGTGACATTCCAGTAGCTTCTCGTCTAGTTGTATTGTAAGCCCATATTGCATTATGCACCTTCTTGCACCATGCCCTATGGTATCCCACTAGTTTCCTTTTTAAGATATCTACGATTGTCTTATTAGTCGCTTCAACCTGACCATTAGATTGTGGGTATAAAGGAGTATATTTTCCACATTTATTCTTAAATGCATTAAGTAGTAATTCTATATTTTTCCCTTCAAACTGTTTTCCATTATCATATACCAACTGTGCTGGAATTCCAAATCTACAAATTATATTTTCAAATATGAATGTGAAGATGTCTTTATCGCGAATATGTTGTAATGCCTTCACTTCTCCCCATTTTGTGAAATAATCTGTAGCAAAAATTAAATATATTCTTTGCCCTGAACCAGGTACAAATGGTCCCCCAATATCTAAACCCCACTTCCCAAAAGGCCATACACTTATGGAAGATGATAATGGTGCTCCTGGGGCATGTATCCTTTTTCCATATCGCTGTCAGTCTTCACAACTCCTTGAGAGTTGATTTGCATCTTCATGCATATATGGCCAGTAATAGCCTTTCATTTTTGTTCTATATGCCAAAGATCTTCCCCCACTGTGATTACCAAAGACGCGCCCGCTGCATCACCTTTTAACACTTTTTGTCCTTCTTCCCTCGTTAAGCATCTTAGCGATGGTCCATTAAAAGATTTGCGATATAATACTCCATCTCTTAGA
Source organism: Papaver bracteatum (assembly GCA_023529315.1). Classification (NCBI taxonomy): domain Eukaryota; kingdom Viridiplantae; phylum Streptophyta; class Magnoliopsida; order Ranunculales; family Papaveraceae; genus Papaver; species Papaver bracteatum. The sequence goes on from JAJJWX010000650.1 coordinate 1,702,409, forward strand.
TCATAATTGGTTGTCCTACTTTTTAATTTATGTATTGCTAATCTATTTCTTGGAGTTTCTCCTCTCGCCAAGTACGCATGTAGATCTTCTCGCCAATCTATAACATTGCTTCTTGGCTCTTCCTCGCCAGCTTCTACCATCATCACATCTGTTTCTTCTTCCTCCTTGTTTATCGAAGGTAACAAAAGTGTTTGAATTTTTATGCATGTCGCAGCTGGATTTGTCATCATGCTTGATATAAAAGCAAAAGCATCTGCGAGTCTATTATCCTTTCTTGATATATTTCTCCATGTTATTTTTGGAATTCTCGCAGACAATTCTTCAACAAGTTTTTTGTATTTCTTCAAGGATGGTTCATTTGTTGTGTATTCTCCTTTTATCTGGCGAATAACCAATTGTGAATCACTAGTAATTCTTGCATTTTCTAAATTCATTTCTATTGCAAATTTTAGAGCATGAATCACAACTTCATATTCTGTCTCATTATTAGTAGATGCAAACTCCAATTTAAATGAAAAAGCCATTTTTTCTCCTTCTGGCGAGATAAAAACAACTCAAACTCCATTACCTTCTACATTTGATGATCCATCCACTAATATCTGCCACCTATTGGGTTCTGTTAATAGTTCTCCTGGGTCTCCATGTTCTTCTTCTATATCCATCATTTCTTCCACTGCTTCGTCATCTTCTAAAGGAAACTCAGCTAATAAATTTGTTATAACTTGTGACTTTGGCGAAGATAAAATGTCATATTTAATATCAAAGTTCCCTACTTGTGCATTTCATATTTCAACTCTGCCTGATCTTTTTGAATTCTTCATTACTGACTCAATTGGCACTCTTGTTAATACTCTTACCTTATGTGCTTGAAAGTAAATGCGAAGTTTAAAAGTTGCATGAACCAATGCTAGAATTAACTTTTCAATCTTTGAATAATTTCTCACTGCATAATTAAATGTCTTGCTGATATAATAAATTAGTTTTTCTACCCATGCATCTACTCGCAGCAATACTGCACTTAGCGCGTACGCGGTTGTTGCGAGATAAATCAATAGTTCTTCTCATGGCTCTGCTTTCTGTAAGATAGTTATGTTCATTAAATTTTCTTTAATTCCTTGAAAAGCCTTTTCACATTCATCCGTCCACTTGAATTTTGTTCCCTTCTTGAGTATATCGAAAAAATGTTTGCACTTGTCTGAGGATCGCGAGATGAATCTTCCCAGCGAGGTTAAGAGTCCATTTAATTTTTGCACATCCTTTACTGTTGTAGGCGTCGGAATGTCTCGAATTGCTTGTACCTTTTCTGGATCAACTTGTATTCCTTCTTTTGACACAATATACCCCAAAAATTTCCCTGAAGTTACTCCAAAAGTACACTTATCAGGGTTCACTTTGATGTTAAAATGTCGCATTTGATCGAAAATCTCCTTGAAATCCTGTACATGGTCTTTAGCTTCTTTACTTTTGATCAAAATATAATCCACATATATCTCTAATATTCTATGTATCCATTTCGTAAACACTTTCTCCACCATTCTTTGATATGTTGCACCAGCATTTCGCAAGCCAAAGGGCATCTTTGTATAACAGTATAACCCTCTTGGAGCAAAAAATGCGGTGTGTTCTTGATCTTCTTCAGCGAGGGGAATTTGATTATATCCTTTATATCCATCTAATGAAGATATTCTTGCATTTCCCGCTGCTGACTCAACCATTTATGGAATATCTGGTAATGGAAAACTATCTTTAGGACAAGCTTTGTTTAAGTCAGTAAAGTCTATGCAAATTCTTATTCCCTTGTTCTTCTTTGGGACCACCACCATATTTGCAATCCATTCTGGATATTTTGCTTTCCTTATAATTCATGCATCAAGCATTTTATGTAACTCTTCTTCTATTTGGGAATGATATGTTGTTGAAATCTTCCTTATTCTTTATTTAAATGGTTTTACATCTTTATTAATTTCTAGTTTATGACACGCTACCGATGGATCTATGCTTGGCATCTCATCCATGTTCCATGCAAAGATGTCTTTATATTCTCGCAAAATATTTACGGTTCTCTCTTCTTCATCTGTATCCATTTTAGTTCCAATTTTCAGCAACTTTGGTTTTTATTCACTCCCAACATTTATTTCCTTAGTTGGTTCTGCTGCGATGTAACTGGCCTCATGTTCTCCCATTAGTGTTGGTGTCTTCATTATTCTCGCAGATTCATCTCCTTCTTGCGAGATTTCACTGGGTATTCCTTTTCCTTATTTTACTCTTTTATCAAATAAACTTTAAATTCCTCTTCCTTATTTGTTTCTCTAGCCACTTTTCTGCGAGCGTTTCGCAGCCTTGGACATTCTTCATAGTTTCTTACTTCAATTTGATAGCACATCTTCGCAAGATCTGTGTCTCCTCTAATTTCTCCAATTCCACTGGGCATATGAAATTTGATGCATTGATGCAATGTTGATTCCACGGCCTTGATTGCGTGTATCCATGGTCTTCCCAATATCATGTTGTACGGTGATTCCACGTCTACCACACATAATGTTACATGTGTTTCAATTTCTCCTAGCGGAATTCGTATCACTATTTCGCCTTTTGGTTTTGTTGTAGATTTTCCAAAGCCATGAATATGATATGTTGGACATGACATTTCTTCATCTTTGTATCCCATTTTCTTAAAAGCATGGTAAAATATTATATCCACAGAACTTCCTGCGTCCACCAAAATTCTATTTACGGCCCACTCTTCCGAATATTTTGTTGATTTTCCTCTTCCCATTGGTATAGTGGATACCGTGATTATCAAAGGATATGTGTGATTTAAATTTTCTTATGGTATTTCATCTATTGTAAACGTGATCTCCTGCTTTTCCCAATCCTTTAATGATGGTATTTTCTCTACCGTCATCATTTTCCTTCCTTCAAAATCCCGTTTATGTATCTTCCCCTTAATGTTTTCATGGAATTTATCAATCATTGCTCTCGTTACCATATCACACTCTAATTTCCTACAATTTTCTTTTGTTCTAATCATTTTTCCTTAAACTATTTCACCGGTTTGCTTAATTATCTTCTTGATTTTGAGTAACTTTCAACTTCTACTTTGCCTTTTCTATGATTTTCGTTAATTCAGTCCCTGTTTCGGGCGCCAAAATGTAGTTGCAGGAAATCCTACACTACACCCTTGTTAAGATTTCATAATAATCAACTCATACTTAAAGATTAAAAACGACTCTTTATCATTTAATTCTCAGAAATGTTTTACAGAAGTAAAAGAAATCAAGAACACAACTATTCTCTCAAAGTTTATCTCTCCTCAAGACTTTCTCAACTCTCAAAAATACATCCTCCTCCTTTGAATCTATAGGAACCCTTTATATAGGAAATTACATAGTGGATGATAGCTAAGTTTTCCTTTAATTTCGGATCTACTCTGCGATCTTATCGTAACATTTATAATGTTTATTACCGCAAGCTTTGTAACCATCGCAGGGAAATCATGCTCTTCTCGTGTTTCTTCAATCGTCATCCGTTATGTCATTCTTTAAGATATTCTGTGACGCTCGCAAAGTGTTGTTGAAGAGCTTGCGGTTACGCTTGTAGAAGTGTTGTTAATCTCGTAGGATTATTATTGTAGCGATATTCTGATCCTACAAAGTGATAAATACTCAATCTTATTCTAATTAAAATGGATTGAAGGGACCGAGTGAAACTCACCATATCTCGTTGTGTTGTCTTTCCACTGCATCAAATGTCTATAGTTCTACTGCATCAAATATTTGGAGTTCAACTTAAAATATAAAAACCAAAAAATAAATGCTTATAACTCCATTGAGAACCATAAAACCAACTGGAAATGGATCATGCAGATCAAAAGAAAAGAAATATTAACCAAATTAATTCGTGTAAATCCAAATGTACTGACTCAAGTATATTACAGTAAATTATGTCATTGTTTGAAATTTCATTGCACATTTGTCCATGAATTGGTATCATCTCGTATTTGATTCACAACTGCACTTATGCTATACATAATCCAATTTAAAACAGAATATACCAATACTTACTTCAGAATTAAGGTATGTTTGCTCTTCTACGATCTTCTTATTTTCCGGTAATTCAAATCCAAACTAAATTTATTAGGAAAATGAAGAAATATATATTTCATAAGTAACCATATTATGAAGAAAATGAGATGTTTCATCTATCAGCCCTTCCTACAAATATTTCATAGAGAGCTGAACCAAATAATAAAACCTAGTATTGGTCCCAAATACAGAATCAGAGAACTAACAAACCCCAGAATGAATAAAAACTACACATTAACAAATTTGTTCTTACCTGATATTTAAACTCCATTTGTGATAAATTACAAAATATGGATGTAATCAACTGGAATCAGAAATTATTTCTTCCATCAATTCTCACCAAATAACAATTTTTCTTAATTATCTTTCCATCGGACGATTTGGATTGTTAGTTTCATACTAACCCTAAAACCTTGTTCAAATTCAATCGAGAGAGGAAAAACAAAGAGATATGTAGAGGAAGAGAAAACGGAATCAAGATATTATGAGGGTTTGAGAGACTTGAATTCTTTCTTCAGTGCTCGAATGGGAAGGGTTTTATCGATTCAGAACTACCAAAATTTTGTTCACCAAAAATATTCGCCTTTTTGTTGTTTATTCTCGGGATAATAACAACCAACTATTTATCTATTGGGAAAGTGGATCTGAAGAGGTGAATCGGTTGATTTGCCATCACAACCGTAAAGGAGTTACGTTTAGCAAAGGAGGCCCCTAATAATTCTAATGGGTATACGGGTTATATCACCTAGGATCAATCACAACCTTAGATTTATCTATTGGGAACGCCACACGTGCGAGATGTAGGGGGTGGTCAGAGGAACCACAACCCTTGATTTATGTTTGTCCAGAAAAATCCTGACTACCACTAACAAAGGCTAACTTGTCCAAACCCTGTTTTATACTAATGATTTGTTCATGTCACAACCAATTTTAGAACTTTAACCATTCAAGTATGCAAACGGGTACGCATACTTGAAGTAGCCGGACCAATTTTGGTTTTCGCCAGTACACGAACGGGTACACATACTTTCAAACCCAGCAGAATTTTCCGGATATGAACCTTACGCCAGTATGAGTACGGGTGCGCGTACGTAGGTTCCCGGACTTCTCAAACCAACAGGTACGCATACGGGTATGCATACTATGGTTCCCGGACATGGATCACATATATGCAAGAGTGCATAACATGTTTATAATCCAATGTTGGCTAAGTGTTCTAAACTCTATTTCAATCATTGAAACATTCTTAGAGGATGGCAATAGCCGTTTTCACACACTATTAGCATCAAAGCAATTTTCAAGTTATTGAAATAATCATAACGAAACATTCCAAGTCTACACCAAATGATTGTATCACACAAACCATGTAAGATGTTACTCGGAGATTTTCACATGATCATATTTTGACTTTCGTCAAGAATATAAGATGAACTTGGTTGAAGCGAAAGCTTAACAACACATATTTCGAGAAATATGTAGCGAGTTAAACTCAGCTCGAAATCCCAAATGTGATAATCAAAAACTAACGTAATACGACTTTTGTCTCAATATAGGAGATAGAGTAGAAATAGAATTTCCAAGTGATGGATGAGTTTTAGTCTCCACATACCTTTTGTTGATGAGGTTCCACAAGCTCTCCTTAGTAGTTCTTTGTCTTCAAATGATGAACGTCGTAAAGTCTAATGCTCAACTACACAATCTATCCTAGTCCGAGACATTACTATAAGTAAACTAGAAATCAAGACTTATAGTTTTGATCACTAAGATTGACAAACAAGCTTGAGATAGCAACACTTGCGAGTTCGACCGAGCAGTGCTCTAACAATTAGATTTATGAAGAAGGAGAAGGAAAAGAGTAAATGAATTTGACATTACCAATAGGTTAGATTTAATTTGAATTAGCAAGTGTAGTTTCAAGACTTTACCCATTTCGTCACCCTTTAGCCTTACTTCTAGGTCTACTTAAATTCTTGTATATCCCAATTAGTTTGGGTATACCCCAATCCGGCGAGTTTAATCTATAGATTGAATAAATAAATAGTCCACTAGAAAAATATCAGTATTATTTTTAATAAAAAAACAAGAACTTTATTAAGAAAATAAAGTAAAGGAATACAAAAGAAAATAAAATGAGCTTAGAGGACATCATGTTTAAAGCTCACGGGCAAAAAAAATAAAAAAACTACCAAAAGAACGAGATAAAACATAAATTTTACAAAATTATTCCTCAAATCGATAATAAGCAATATCTGGGAATTCCAATCTGAGCATATTTTCCACTCTTGACCAGTAAGATCTTTTTTCACCTCTCTGCAAGAACACTCCATTTTTGGCGAAAAAATCAACAGAGAAATTTATCTCCCTATAGCATGTTGAAAATGAGCCACATGCAAATTATGTCTGATCCTATTCCATCTTGAATGGAAAATCCAGGGAAACTTTTGACTCATAAAAGCCATTATACATGATTTTAAGTCAGACTGAAACTCTAACTCTAAAATAATGGTTTTCGATAGCCCACTCCGTTGCACGAACTTTAGCATTGCATTCAACAATGTAATTTGTTGTAATACCCATACCCCGGATTCATAATATAAGAAGGAACCATAATGATTTCTTGCTAAGAATCCTTAACTTGACATTACCTGGATTTCCACTAAAAGCTCCATTACAACATGAAGGATCTCATCATCATTAGGAAGTTGAAGTATAATTCAATCATTCTAAAATTTTGAGTCTGTCTGTAAAAGATGTTAAAAACCAGAAGAATGTTCGGATCATAAGCATTGTTCCACTTATATCCCTTAAATCCGATTCAACATTCATGAGTTATTCTTAAGATTTTACTGTTGATTTTTTTTCTTATCTGACTTCTCATCCTCAAAGAAAATAAGATTTCTTAAGAACGATAGCTCCATCATCAAGTTGAAAGCAGCCACATACTCGATTTCTTGTACAATGAGACTTTTAGTTTGACTCATATTCAGAACAAATTCAAAAGAAGAGGGCTTTAGGAAATGAAAAATACCTCCTTGCCAAGACAAGAGGATCTGACTGAAGTCACAAGTTCACAAGATATGCTCTACGAAATCCTGCTCTTTATGACATAGATAATATCTAGATGCCAAATGGAAACCTTTTTTCCTAAGATTTTTATTAGTAGAACAAGCACTTCTAATCAGATTCCAAAAACGTCTTCAAACGGTGAAATGAACTGCATTCTTGCATGTCTTCTTGAAATAATTCAATTTAGGCACGTGCTTTCTGACAATGTTCTGAGCACAAGCAACTGAGAACTTGCACACCATACTAGTGTATTTCTACCATTTTGAATAAGTAGAAGATCAGCAGTAGTGAAAAATTGAAGCATATCTTCAGAAATTTAATTATTTTGTACTAGATCACTAACCTTGAGGTGATCATTTTGGGCAGGAAAAAAAATCATAAAAATACACAAATTTAAGGATATTTGAATATCAGAACCTCTCTATGCTGATAGGAAACTCTAATATCAAACGGTATTAATGAAATTAACTGCAAAATGCAAAGCCAAATCAATTGTGACCAGTTAATCAAAGTGAGTCAAACTAGGGATCGATTTATTTACAATACAAACCAATTTCGTTAGTATTGAGTTGATTAAAAATCTAAGCTGGCCAGTGGTATCCTTATGTGTGTCATTTATTCGTGTATCGGTTATGTTTTATTTATCATATATAAGCTTCTGGATATTTCTTAGTTTTTTTCGTATGATAAAAATTAATTAGTATCAACATCGGCCTATACGAATAGTACACCAGTGGATCAGAGAATTTCAAGGTATAAGTGTGGCTTGTAATTAAATGAGGTGGATCTTGTAGTCTTCTTATGATCATTGAGATTTCATTATATCTGCAAGCATGATGTGTCTTTACTATTTCTGTGCACGTTTTAGTGTACTTCGGGTATGCGTGTAATATGTGTTTCATGGTTTCCCCGCCAGGAGTTTCTATGAGTCCCCACGACTCCTTGCTTAGTTGAGTAAGGCAGGGATACGCTGTTTGAATATTATTAGTAGGTCGGTGTTACTCTGATTAAATATTATTTAATTTATTGAGATAATATGACACGCTACGTTGTTTGAATAATATTTAGTAGGTCGGCATTTCTCCGGTTAATATATATATATACTATTTTATTTTGGGGAATTCATTCATGTGTATATTATGCTTGATTATCAACCTAACTCATCTTGATTGTAATATTTTGAATCATGATTTGGGTGGAACACTTCATGTGGATGGTGCTATCATTATTGATTAGGGTTGTTCTAGTGTCACCTTCTCCAAGGAGTAGGGTGAAGGTTAGGCAGAACTTGTTTCTTGATGCATATATTGTTGACTTTTTAATTCATTGTTGCTCTTTAACTTATTATTCTATAAGAACTGTGAAGCATGTTAGTGAATCCTTGAGATTCCCTTTCGGATGATCTGCTCACTCATTCTCACTTCAGTTTTAGTTAAATACATGCGATGGTATATGTGAAGGTCTTCATATTCATAGCTAAAAGCTTTAGCAAGTCAATATAAATTTTTGTTTTCAATGTTTGTTATTTTATGAGTATTGTACTTGTATCACTTGAGGGGTTTTCTATTATACAAATTTCAGGAAGGGGTTTTGATTTGAATTATTTTATGTACTTAAGAGTTTAAATAGACGTTTTAGATCTCAATTGCCTCTGAATATAGAGTTTTGGCTTAAACTTCTAAGTATGTATATTTTGTATCGTGACATTAATGTCCGTAAAGTAACTTTTTGGGTCGAACATTAGCCTTTATACTTATGTCTTTGGATGGTTTTGAGATTCAAATTGTTGGTTAAAGGATCGATCAAAGGCTTTAAGATGAATGGTCAACGACATATTTCACTTGGTTTTGTGGGAAATTACACCGCGTTTTCAGGGAAAGCATTATGATGGATAATTTGTCTTGGTTTTGTCTATAAAATATAGCCAAGACAACTACTATGTGAATTGATTTGTCTTATTCTCCTAAATAGCTAAGCCATGTATTAATTGGCACATAACGCGAATACTCAATATCTGTTAACTAGTCTTTTAGGTTCATCATTAGCCCTTATATTTCAATTTATGGATGATGAACCCTTTTTTTTTTAAACGAAAACTTAGTATTCATTATCCTATAGCCAAGCATCATACTGTCTATTTTTTTTATACCATTGGTGTTGTTTTTTTTTGTACTCCTCTGGATGTGTTAATAAGATGCTCGGAACACTATAAATACAAGATTCTCCGAAGGCGTCAAGGACTAAGATATGGGATGTGAGGTGCTTTCTTGTTGATTTGGTGAAATGGGTGTTCTCAAATATTATGTATCCAGAAGCATCTCTTGATTGTTGTCATGTATGGGATGATGTGTGCAGTCCCTAGTCACACTTCTCTTTATTTACTAGAGTCATATTTTTTGAAGTAGGCTTAGGATATATACCGAGCTTTGAATGCAGTCGCCTACCAAAATATGATTCATTACTTTCGTTGTCTTGTGATGGTAAAGGTAAAATTCTAAGAGGAGGAACTAAGGTTAGGGATGAATTTTAGTAATAATTTATATTTGCACCCCAACTGAGTCAATGCCAAACATATTTGGCCAAAAATCAGCTTTCCCCCAAATATTTTGGCTTTCCCTTTAACAACAATCATATTTTTCATTCTACTGAAAGAATGACAACATATTTATTTATTTTTTTCATTTTCTAAAATATTTCGTCTCCCTTTTTATTAAGACTCAAAACATACTTTCCTACCCTTTTTTATTTGCAATTTTCACCTAAGGGAATAGATGAAAACCAACAATGAGGTTCAAGATATGAGCAATTCCTCTCACTAGGTGGGCGTAGGGAGGATGTTTAAGCAGAGAAAAATTCGAAAAGCTTCTCATTCTCTCGATGCTTTCCCTCAGAGAAGATTGTCCCTCAATCCATGGATAAGATACTAGAGATATTTCATAGCTATATTCATCTTTTTAGGTTGATTGGTCTCTGAAATTTTTTTTTTCTCTTTACCATGTTGATGGGTCAAAACATTTTGCTAGTCTTTTAGGAAAATTGGAGGGTTGTGCAAGGCGGATCCTCAATTGAGCAAATTTCTTAAACCTTTAACAAAAAGATGCATTGCAGGAGTGTTTTGAATTCGAGAGATCAATCTGTAATACTCCAGACTAAATATGATCATACGAGATATTCACTATTTCAGGTCGTTTGTGATTAAATTCTTCAAACGAATCTCTATCAGCCATATGAAAGTTTTTTCAATCAGTAGTTAGGTTTTTAAGCATTGCTTCCTTTTCTGAGGTATTCTCTTCAAATACAGTTGCTAAGATATCCCATGCATCTTTTGATGTTTCACGTATAAACACATGATGTTGAAGATATTGGCTTATGGAATGGAAAATATCATTCGAACCATCAAAATTATGCTTTCATCACTGATTTCATCCGCGTCATAATTAGCAATATCCTCGGGGAGAGGTCACACCATCTGCAGTAGCTGTAGAAAGAGTGAAACCTTTGGTAATGTTCACCCATATATTGAAATCACGGGCTTATAAGAAGGAACCCATTAATATTTCCCATCATAAGTAATTAGTTCCATCGAAGGATAGTGGTACGTTTACGTTAACAAAGATATAACTCATGTCCTTAGATTTCAGATTGTCAAATAAACAAACTTATTAGGTCTAACGGCATTTGTCAGATCAGGTACTAATTGAAAAGGAGACGGTACCACGTACACTACTAACTTTTTTGTTCGAAAACCTTTATGGACAAACCTAATACAATCACCAAGTAGCTAAACACTAAAATACCCTTGTGTAAGATAGTAATTAAAGTTTATCTCTTCCTCCAGCATAATCAAAATACACAAAACCAAATAGTACACGTACCTGATTGTGTACAAGAGCTCTTGGATGATCACGAAAATCAATATCCAAGATCAACCTAATATGTAACCGAATCACATAGGATCCAAAATCCAAGAAGAATGAGACTTGTAATCTATCTTTTAAGATACGAATTCAACAAAAAAATTAGTCATGTGGAATCTCAACCAATAAAGGCTTGAAGATTATCTAGGTTGATAACAAACTACTTATAATATTCCAATTATAAAAATAAATAATATAATGCGGAAAGGGAAATTAAAAAGGAGAGTGTACCAAGTACACGACCTACTTTTTTGTTCGGCAACAAGTATGGACAAAACATAATACAATTGTAAGTAGATTTAATTAAATATCCTTGAACAATATGTATATAGAGTTTATATCTCTTTCTCTTCCACAATATGAATGTTTGAGACAATAAAGTCCGTGAATATGATTGTATAGAAGAGTACTTGGATGATCTCACAAATCAATATCCAAGATCAATCTAGTCGTATCCAAATAAACATGATCTGAATTCCGCCAACTATGAAACTTGTTATATATCTTTCAAGATACGAATTTTACACGAACAAGTCTCGTAATTGATCATAATCAATATGGACTTGTACACTAAGATTGAATATGTACTACTTGTGTTATCCCTATATGTATTATATAAATATAAAACAAAATAATGTGGAAAAGGAAAAATACACACTAGAAGTTTTGTTAACTAGGAAAACTACACTTGCATAAAAAACCTTGTCACCTCATCCAGATTTGAAAATCAAACTATATTAAGCCGACACAGGCACTAGGCTACTATCATATTTCAGACTAGAATGTAGTTGAAACCGAATTCAGCCTCCACACAATTCAGATGCAGTCGTGCTCCTTATGTCTCTTGAACCTTAAAAGGCTCTATGCAATTGATTCCCTTAGCTGACGTCCTTTACATCCTAAGAGTTGATTTAACCTAAGTGGAGAATTTTGATACCAATATGCATATAACATATAAGCCTATTTGATTTCACTTTAAATCGAATAGATCAAGCCTTGGAAATCTGTTTGAAATAGACAAAGCTAGCAAAAATATGGAACACTTACACCCAGTTAGCTGAGAATCCTGGATTATTAACCACCTCTCAGGCCTATTCCTATGGGTTTGGCAAGCTCATATATTTGTCATATATGCATCCACTATGGGTATGCCAAAGTTCCAAACTCATATTACTATATGTCAATTATAACATATAGGCATACACTATGGAGTTTCTATCTGGAGATTAAGACTCCATCGCTCGATGGTCTTTCCATCTCCTGCGATAGTCTCTATATCTCCAGCGATAAATACTTTATCTCCGAGTAATTATATATATATATGTAGGCGTATATTATCCACAGGCATAGGTGGCGACATCCTAAGCTATGATGTACCCAAATAAGAAGAAGTAAGAAGCATGGGATAAGTGCTGTTAGGCGCGAGGATTAAGGAAGCACATGGCTCGGACATGATCATTCAATAGCTGTCGGACATGACTTGACCCCAGTCCTCTGACAAAGCTGACAGTTAAGACACGCTCGGTCAAACGATCAGAGTTAGTCAAAGGTATAATAAGATACGCGTCATATCGGCCAACAGAAATGGCGACAAACTGGAAGGGCGACCTCACACCAAGAAAACACTCGAACGGATCAACTCGGAAGATAGACTACAAAGGAATCAAAATATGTCGGCCAAAACCATAAAAGAAGGGGCGACGCAAGAAGGCTCGACGATAGGACTTCAAGTTAGATAGGTTGTGATCAACACCCTAGTTTGGCTGTATGTAACCACTCCTATAAATAGTGGAACTTGTATCCAAAAGAGGGTAGGTTGTATTTTGAGAGAGAGAGGCTTGTAATTAGGAGAAAGAAGTAAGAGGAGAGCGAGATCATCTTTCAAGTGAGTTCATTTGGAAGAGCAACACCATTGTAACACCTTGAAGTAATATAATACACCCTTTCACCCCCGTGGATGTAGGTAATCATACCGAACCACGTATATCCTTGTGTCTAATGTTTGGTTCTTATGATCACTTGCATGAGTAGAAGTTCTCTATCCTTTGGATGTAGTTTGCAATAAAATGCATCTACATTCTGGCGCCGACTAAGGGGATACGACTAAGATCTCCGGATACCTTGCCTATGAGACCTTCAGAGACGATCCAAATCTCTTGTATACACGTTCAAGTGTTGTAGTTGAAGCTAGGATGAACTCTGATGGCCGAAATCACTGCCATTTTGAGTCGTTTAGTTTACATGCATAGTTACAGCAGTAGCAGCGTCTTCACGAGGAGTGGTAAAGTTTCCGTTCTTCGCCCACTAACAGTTTGATCAGCAGAGATTCCTCATAAGCTCACCGACGATTAACAACACAGGTTTGGAGCTAGGTTGAAAATATGCTGATATGATGATTGCTTATTTTCAGTGGATGATCTAGTTTTAACGGTAGACAAGCTGTTTTCTTACGATGGTTTAAGAGTTTGAGTGTTGGAGAGTAACAAAAGGTCAAAGCTAAGGTGCCTTTTTACATAAAAAACTGCCAATCTCGAGGTGTCATAACCGGCGATGTTAACCAGTCATTGGAGAGTTCTTGGAGAAGATCTAGGGAGAACGGCCATGATAAGATTTTGAGGAAAAAACGACTATAGAAACTTAATTTAACTTTTGGACTTGTGCGTCATACTTTTTAGTCACCATGTGCATGAGTTTAATGATTTGGAGCATATAGAATGAAGGACAAACTAGCTTAAATGCGGAAGTCAAGTACTAAAGGCGACGTCGTACGGAGTGATAGTGACGTAGCGCAAAATCTTCCACAAAGTCAGCTAGAGTCAAAATAGGGTAGATAGGCAGAACCCATCCGATAAAGCGAGTCGGAATTGTGTCTGCAAGCTTCGATATCGTCATATTTTTTGCGTCAGTTGGATATATCTCACCCTTTTTTGAGCGTTTATTTCCAATACTAGGTCAAAGTAAGGTGTTCTTTGTATTTGCTGACGTAGGTAGGGACGATACTCGGCTCACCACGCACCACATCCGATGGCTAGCACCTCAAGGGCGGGAAGGACATTAAGGAATCTCACAGTTACTAGCAGCAACATGCAGACAGGGGTAACCGGGCCAAGATAAGAAGGGAGCCGACAACCACCACTCGAGGAGTTTCGGGCAGCTGCGCGAGGCATGCCAACTGTAAATGAAGGAGTGGATCTTGGGAGAGATGACGACACCCTACCCTTGGACCAGGTCATCTTGACCCAAAGGAGAGTTGACCAAGTCGACGGGCTTACATCTTCAGACATAGAGGACGACGAAGAAGCGCTTGCAGCACCATCTCAGAGACAAAGAGCAAGGAAACAAACCGAGTACCAGGAAGCCTTGGGAAGAGAACAAGAACGTCTTCGGCAGATTCAGTTGGGGCGAGGAGCAGCCAGTAATGTCGGACATGTACCTTCTCGTGCAACCGGACATACAACTGGTCCGATACTACATCCCCCACCGACGTCGGCACCACTACAGTCTCGACCATCCCACCCTTATGGAAATTTTATCCATGAGAGCACAGACCCGACATTGTTGGCCATTTTAGAAAGTCAAAGAAGACAAGAAGCGGCACTAAGAGAACTCCAGCTGAAATCGGAGAAAAATTCGTTGAGGGGGAACAACTCCACCTACAGGGATTTTCGGCACGAGCGCCCTCCCCATGTGGTAAAAGTACGTTTACTCTAGCCTTAGTTATTTTTGTGAAAACTGTCACCATCTCATGCCTACCCTACAATAGTGTAACCATTGCATGCTAGGCATGGGACTTAATGTTGATGGTGGAATTCTATTCAGGGATAAAATTGTAAAAGCCAAATTCTAAGCTGACGTCCTGCAAGGTATAAAGCCTTCATGCGGTGAATATTCTCACCATATTAATTCATTGGAGCATGTGCAACCATCCTTGAGAATTATAACCTACCCAGAGCGGAGCATGTAACAACCATCCCGATTTTCTGTAGGTTTGCAGCATTACAATTAATGCCCTGCTTAAAGCCTTGTGTTCGACATGCAAACACCCATAGGCTACCTGACATCGGGTTATATTAGCCCCGTTGAACGCATGCAAGACTACCCATGTTAGTCTCACCTGCTGAAAACAAACTCAAAAATAAATCTCATCCGTCCAACTTCGCAGGCATGGTTGGACGGCCTAGATCACGTGAGGGACCGAGTAGCGCGCACGCACATGCTCACCGTCGTCCCAGCATTCCCCTAGCACCATCGACCTCACCAAAAGAGGTTGTCAAATGCCGGATTCGGTCGGATGTAGGTAACCGGTCAGAAACCCTAAATTAGGGTTTGCATCAAGTGGTCGCAGGCAGCCACTTTGAGACAAATAAACGGAAGCCAAAGGAAGGCGGGATTAGCTGGCCGACCATACCAGCATGTCCACTGTGGGCCCATCTACACTTCCAACCAATCGGCCGCGAACGGTTGCAGCTATCCATCTCGATTTGCGCGCCCAAAGGTAGCATGCACGGCCCCCTTCTAATCTCGGTTGTCCATCATCGCAGGATGAAACGAGCGACTTAGATTGCTCTGGTTGACTTCCAACAAGCATGGGCATGTAGAGTGGCGTCCCGCCTACCTACTGGACCGATCGGCCACTCCATGCACGCCTCCCAAGGTTGAAAACCGTTAGGGTGAAAAGGGAGGCTTGCAAGCCTTCCAAACCCTAATCCAACGGTTATTACTCCATCAATCTCGTCCGTCCAAGTTCGCATGCTTGGATGAATAGCCTAGGAAGGGAGTTAGGTGGCAAACAAGGTATCACCGTGATCACCCTCTTCCACACTTCCCCATGGCATAACCTGCCAAGGTGGGTCCCGCTCATGCGACCTCCGAACAACACCTGAACATAGCTAGTTGAGTCACTTCAACTTGCAATCTTTTCATCAAGGTTGTGTAGGCTTCAAGCATGTTAAGCATATTTAATGCACCGCATGCATACAATATGCGCCTACAAGCACCTTGATTATTTTACCTAGCACCGTTTACTACCTTATGTGGGTCCCACGACTCACTCGAGATGTTAATCACGTCACAACTGGGGGATACAAACTGGGGTATTGGTCTGGCGGTTCACAGCGTGCAGTGTGCAACACGCCATCACAAGATCGTGTCATGGAAACATGGGCGGTTAGCGATGATAGGAGAAGTGGGCAAGAAACTGTGTGACACTAACACACAACTCCACTTCCTCCATCACTCCACTTCCTCCACTTTCCCACGAGAGACGTGATGAAGGCTTATCGACTTGTATAAATAGGTTCTCCTCCCTATTTACAACAACACAGAAAAACCGAGTGTTAATACCATCGTATTCAACACCCAGAGCCTGCCTACAACATTTGCTATCCTGCTCAACCTTCTGTTAACAAGTCATCAAATAGCCTTCACCTTCATACTCTCAACACCTTCTTCGCTTCCCTCTCTAAGATCAACCTCACATCCTTCACCTATGACCGAAAAAAATCTGGAACGGCCGTGTCTTCGGTTTAGGCCAGAATTGTACAGATTATCTCTCGAATCAAAAGTGCTCATCGTGCAGCACATTTGTTGAAGGTTTAAATTCACTTCTCATCCACACACACCCAAAATTACCTAAACATGCAGAAGTAGTTTTCTCCCACAAACAATTGGCGACCATAGTGAGAGGTTAATCTCTCGGTTGTGAAGTCGATTTCTTCGATACCTAACCCTATTTAGTTGATTTCAAGATGGTCGGTCTTAGGAATACCTCTACAGCCTCAGATCATGATCAAGTTCCCTCCGACGGCACACCTAATGGTCTTGCTGGAAGAATCCCTACGTTGATTGAGTTAGCACGAGTACAGGAGGTTCACACGAGAAATATGGACATGATCAAAGAAGCGATCAACAACATACTCGACCTCTTCATCAAGATGACGTCAGAGATGGGCGGCCCTGCCATGGAGGTCCCTACACTGGGGACTGAACGCCCCCAAATCAACATTTTCACTACAGGCCAAAGACATGTGGATCAAGAAGCCGCTTCTTTAGTGGGAAGTTTATGTGAACTCCTATACCTCTCAAAAGAGCAGCGAACAGAGACGTTTGCAGCCGTCAACCGGATAGCCTTGGATGTACAGTTAACTCCCTTGCGCCCAGAAGTTTCAAGCGCGATGGAGGCATCTGTAAACAATGTTACTTTTACATAGGAAGACATGATGGCAGAAGAGGGCCACAATCGGGCCCTACATGTAACCGCATGCATCAAAGATTCAGAATTCAGGTGGGCCCTCATCGACACATGAGCATCCTCAAATGTGATTACCCTCAAGATACTCAAGGAGGCTAAGGTTCGCCCAAACAAGATTGTGCGGCGGTCTACCACAATGACGGACTTTGAAGGGAACCAAACCAACACATATGGGTATGTCAATCTGAACTTATCCGTAGGTCCTGTTCAATCAAAAGTGAAATTCGAAGTCATAGAGAAGGAACCAGACTACCACATGATACTGGGTAGGACATAGCTCCACGATAATAGGATTGTTCCTTCAACCTATCACCAGTGCCTGAAAACTATGCTGAACAAGGAAGTCATTCGTATACCTGCATCGTTGTCTCCATACGCACCCATATGCGGAGTAGAATTGTTCGAACCGAAGGAAGCTCTGCAGGAAGAGCCAGGAGAAGTACAGTGTACCCCACTTCCCACGTGGGCGTCAATCCAGGAGGAGGATCGGCTTGCGTCATTAAAACTTAGACATGATGCATCCCAGCTGACGAGGAACTCCCCTTCACCCAACGGGGCGGGAAACCATGTTACCAAGAGAGGACGAACCTTTGTGGCAACTCAAGATCAGAAAGGAAAGTCTGTCTACCGCCGCCGCTTTTATCAATTAGCGGGAGAGACTGATGCTCGGTCTCTCTGCCTAATAGAATGTTGTCAAAACGGAGACCCACAGGAAGAAGTGTTGGACGCCCCCAGACAGCTGCAAGACGGTACCACCTCTACAACTGACGAACTCGAAACTATTAACATCGAAAGTGAAGAGTCTCCCAGGCCCATTTTCATTAGTTCCACTCTGTCCACGGAGGAGCGGAAGAATCTTGTGCAACTCCTCAAAGAATACCAAGATATATTCGCCTGGACGTACGATGAAATGCCTGGTCTGGATGAAAAGTTGGTTACTCATCACCTGCACATCAAGCCTGGATCCAAGCCTATCAAACAGTCTCCAAGACAATTCAGACATGAGGTGGAAGATCAGATTAAATCTGAAATCCAGAAATTTCTAGCTGCCGGGTTCATCAAGCCCATCCACCATCCAACCTAGCTTGCTAACGTGGTTCCAGTAAAGAAAAAGAATGAGCAGATCCGATGTTGTATAGATTTCAGAGATTTAAACAAGTGCTGCCCCAAGGACGACTTTCCTCTACCTAACATCGACATGTTGGTAGACTCCACAGGAGGGCATGGCATGTTATCCTTCATGGATGGATACAGCGGATACAACCAGATAAGGATGTACGAGCGTGATGCAAGTAAGACTGCTTTTCAAACTCCTCTCAGAATTTTTTACTATACAGTTATGCCTTTCGGTTTGAAGAATGCCGGCGCGACATATCAACGCGCCATGACAACAATTTTTCACGACATGATGCATAAACAAGTTGAGGATTACGTAGATGACATAGTAGTCAAATCGAAAGACCGGACGGAACACACAGGAGTCTTGCGATAAGTATTCGAGAGGTGCCGTGAGTACAAGTTGAGGATGAATCCTTTGAAATGTGCCTTTGGTATCTCCTCTGGAAAGTTTCTGGGATTCCAAGTGACTGCTGAGGGAATCAAGGTGGACCCATCTAAAACTCAAGCTATCCTCACTATGCCGCCACCCCGAACCGTGAAGGAACTGCAAAGTTTTATGGGAAAGGTGAATTACATTTGACATTTTATACCTGGTCTGGCTTAACTCGTTGCTTCATTCACCCCCCTGCTGAAGAAAGGAGCGGATTTTAACTGGACCAGCGTCCAACAGGAAGCGTTTTGGAAAATTTATCACATATTGTCGTCTCCAGCCATCATGAAGTCTCATGTTCAAGGGGGACCGTTATATATCTACACCGCCTTCAGTGACACTGCCGTTGGATCCTTGCTGGCTCAAGAGGATGATGAGGCAGTCGAACGTCCTATATACTACTTCAGTCGAATATTGAGGGACGCTGAACTCAGATACCCGAGAGCAGAGAAAGCATGCCTAGCATTGATACATTCTATCCAGAAGTTCAGGCATTACCTACTATCCAACAAGGTAACGCTCATATCTAAATCAGACCCTGCGAAGTTCTTACTGTCAAAACCAGTTCTAATGGGAAGGGCTACCAAGTGGCTACTTCAAATGTCAGAGCTAGACATAACGTGTACTCTGCCCAGAGCTGTTAAGGGTCAGGTTGTCGCGGATTTACTAGCATCTTTCCCTGGAGAAGGTGCCACAGCATTACATGAAGACCTGCTTGGAGAGTTTCCAGACATTTCTGTCGTCGAAGAGGAAGCTTGGCTGTTATATTTTGACGGATCCGCTACTCCCAGCAAAAACACTAGAGGAGCAGGCATAGTCCTAGTATCTCCAACTGGCGAAGTCTTTTCACACTCCTTCAAGTTAGATTTTCAATGCACTAACAATTCAGTGGAGTATGAAGCCTTCCTTATAGGGATGTTATTAGCCAAGCAGGCGGGAGCCACACGTTTAGAAATAAGAGGCGATTCCAAATTATTGGTTGATCAGATGAATGGGGTGTATGCATTAAAAGAGATAACTCTAGATCCGTACCGGTCCGAAGCTCAGAGACTGCTGAACTACTTCGCTGACGCAACTATAACTCATGTCAGCCGCAACAACAACATGCATGCTGATTTCCTGGAAACGTTAGCTTCTAAATTGCAGTTCGAAGGCATAGAAGAAACTCTGACGGTAAAAAGAAGGATAGTGGAATCAACATGGATCTCACAATGCAAGGATGTTGAAACCTGTGACTGGAGGACTACGATCATTCAGGAGCTTAGCAGTTCATTTTCTCAAGAAAAGGTCATCCTTAAAGCCTTACAAAACTTCTTTATGCTCCACGGCATGTTATACCACCGAAACCCGGATAGTTCCTTATCAAGATGTCTCGAAGAGGAAGAAGCACAGCTGCAGCTTGACCGTGTTCACAACGATATTTGTGGACAAACATTGGTGGTGACACTCTATCGACGCCTCCAACGTTTAGGCTATTACTGGCCAGAAATGGAGACACAGTCTCGAGCGCTCCAACAGTCTTGCTCAAACTTCCAGGCACCACCTCATCAACTAGAAGTACTCAACATAAATCACACCGTGGATTGGAGGCAGCCATATGTTAACTACCTTCGTGATGGAACAGTTCCTGGTAACCCAAAAGAGGTAGTCAAAATGAAACAGAGAGCGAAACGTTTCGTGTTCTACGAGGGGATTTTGTACCGGAAAAGCTTTGGAGGTGATCTGCTACGGTTCCTGTCTGGAGGAGAAACCTCAACAATTTTGAAAGAAATGCATGAAGGAGAACATCAAGGAAAGAAGAAATTGTTTCTCCAGATACACGAGAAATATTATTGGCCGTCAATGGAAGATGATACAGCTGCCTTCGTTCAAAGCTTCCACAAATTCCAGATTCACGGGAACCTCGTCCATGCACCTTCCACTCCCCTACATTCGATAAGTAGCCCGCTGCCATTCTATAGCTGGGGACTTTATATTGTTGGAAGGATCAACCCTCCATCATCAAAGCAGCATGAATATATTATAACCGTAACTGAATACTTCACAAAATGGGTCGAAGCTATTCCTCTGCGTGGAACCACAAGAGCAACAATCGCAACATTCATTAAAGAGCATATCATCTGCCGCTTTGGAGTACCTAAACATATCATTACCGATAACGGCACTCCCTTCGCCAACAAGCAAGACGAGAGTTTCTTGAAGGATATGGAATTAAACAAGTCTTCTCCACCATCTACTACCCTAAAGGGAATGGGCAGGCTGAGAGCACCAAGAAAACATTAATCTGGATTCTCAGTCGTACAGTACATGACAATCCCAGAGAGTGGCATGAACGACTACCGATGGCGCTATGGGCATACCTAACGGCACCTAGGAGCTCCATTGGAGTTTCTCCATACTCACTTGTTTACGGGGCTGATGCTGTTCTCCCGGCAGAAATTAAAATCCCATCAGCCAGGATTGCAGCAACAAGTGGAGTCTACTGGAACGAAGTTGAGGCGTCTAACTGCAGGATTGCTAAGATGGATACGCTAGACCACAGAAGAAGCAAGGCAGAGGAACACACTCAGGTGTATAGAAACAGATTCTACGGGGCTTACGACAAAGCTGTAAGGCCGCGAAGTTTTAAGGTAGGAGACCTAGTTTTGAAGACAGCCAAACATATCCAACAAGACATGTCTGCGCCAAAGTTCTCTCAAAAATGGGAAGGTCCTTACGTGATTACCAAGGCGTACGACATTGGATACTAAAAAATCATTAAGGCGGATGGAGGCAAGTTAGAAGCGGTCATCAATGGAAAATGGCTCAAGACATATCACGCCTGATCATTGTCCCATACCTGTCCCACGACATGACAATACAGGCATTCTCGTTTCATGTCTAACTTGTTAATTAATTCAGAAATTAATGAAAAGTTTTTTTTCCATCCATTTACAAAAAAAATCTCGCATCTCTCAATGGTGTGCAAAAGAAGAAGAAAAAAAAGAGGGAAGGAAATCTCTCAACGCAGCTCAGAAGAGGTCGTCCAACAGGTTGTAATCCCTGGAAAGCATCATCTTCAACCTTGCCTGGTACCTCTCTTTTCGGGCCTTCAAGCTTTGGATCGGCTGCTCCACCTTTTCCGACTCAGCAGCCAGAGCCTTCTCTTCCTCCAAGATAGCCTTCGCAGCAGGAACTACATTCACCAGGATACCAGCTCGATCGACCTTGATGATGTCAAGACGCTTCCGCAGCCAACTCACGTTGAACTCCATGGACTCGCAGGTAGAGAGCATATTTTCCCACTTCTCGAGATTTGATTCAGCTACATTGCGGATAGAGACACCTTCCATCTCAGTAATCATGAGAAGCAAGAAGTTTACCACAATAACCAAAGCATACGAGCAAT
This sequence comes from Papaver bracteatum, assembly GCA_023529315.1. Lineage (NCBI taxonomy): Eukaryota > Viridiplantae > Streptophyta > Magnoliopsida > Ranunculales > Papaveraceae > Papaver > Papaver bracteatum. Next base: position 1,724,664 of record JAJJWX010000650.1, read on the forward strand.
GCCGAATTACGTTCCTGGTCGCGATATGGCCATACTTTCTCCATATCTTTGTGTACATGGAGACGAACTCCTTTCGTACTAAAAAACCACCGACAGTATTGTAGCTAGAAGACAAGCATTTTATACCAATATCGAACAAAAGGCCGGCATTAGGGTATTCATAGGATGAAATGCCCAGATCAGCATTCTCGAGGTCGTCCGGTGAAGGTGTAGCTGAATTTGAAGAAAGTGGACTATCCAAGTCATCGTCATCAATGACTGTTACACATGTTCCAGGTAGACATCTCTGCAAAAGAGAAGATTATTCACCTGATCAGGAAATAAGGGTGACTACTCAGAAAAGAAAAGGGAAAAGAACAAACCGGTATGACCATCTTAACTCTACAAACACGAGCTGGAGGATTGTCAAGAGTTTCAGAAGCGCACTGAGATGCAGAGCGGGTACGCTTGACAGACGAACCTGGGTGATATGAAGATGACGACTTGTTGTTGCCTGACATGATGGAACTCTGCAGAGAAGAAATTCTATCCCAAGATGTAGAAGAGGATTCATGTGCATACGTATATATACACGCCAAGGGAAACCCTAGAAGCATCTGTCTCGAAGTACGTCCGGCCGGCAAGGGGTCAACACCAACCAAGTCGCGCTAGCTTCAGAAACCTAGCTGAAATCGGAGAAAAATTCGTTGAGGGGGAACAACTCCACCAGCGCTACAGGGCATTCGGCACGAGCGCCCTCCCCATGTGGTAAAAGTACGTTTACCCTAGCCTTAGTTATTTTTGTGCAAACTGTCACCATCTCATGCCTACCCTACAATAGTGTAACCATTGCATGCTAGGCATGGGACTTAATGTTGATGGTGGAATTCTATTCAGGGCTAAAATTGTAAAAGCCAAATTCTAAGCTGACGTCCTGCAAGGGATAAAGCCTTCATGCGGTGAATATTCTCACCATATTAATTCATTGGAGCATGTGCAACCATCGCTGAGAATTATAACCTACCCAGAGCGGAGCATGTAGCAACCATCCCGATTTTTTGTAGGTTTGCAGCATTACAATTAATGCCCTGCTTAAATCCTTGTGTTCGACATGAAAACACCCGTAGGCTACCTGACGGTGGGTTATATTAGCCCCGTTGAACACATGCAAGACTACCCATGTTAGTCTCACTTGCTGAAAAAAAATTCAAAAATAGATCTCATCCGTCCAACTTCGCAGGCATGGTTGGACGGCCTAGATCACGCGCGGGACCGAGTAGCGCACACGCACATGCTCACCGTCGTCCCAACATTCCCCTCGCACCATCGACCTCACCAAAAGAGGTCGGAAAATGCCGGATTCGGTTGGATGTAGGTAACCGGTCGGAAACCCTAAATTAGGGTTTGCATCAAGTGGTCGCAGGAAGCCACTTTGAGACAAACGAACAGAAGCCAAAGGAAGGAGGGATTAGATGGACGACCATACCAGCATGTCCACTGTGGGCCCATCTACACGGCCAACCAATCGGCCGTGAACGGTTGCAGCTATCCGTCTCGATTTGCGCGCCCAAAGGTAGCATGCACGGCCCCCTTGTAATCTCGGTTGTCCATCATCGCAGGATGAAACAAGCGACTTAGATTTCTCTGGTTGACTTCCAACAAGCATGGGCATGTAGAGTGGCGTCCCGCCTACCTGCTGGACCGATTGGCCACTCCATGCACGCCTCCTAAGGCTAAAAACCGTTAGGGTGAAAAGGGAGGCTTGCAAGCCTTCCAAACCCTAATACAACGGTTATTCCTCCATCAATCTCGTCCGTCCAAGTTCGCATTCTTGGATGAATAGCCTAGGAAGGAAGTTAGGTGGAAAACAAGGTATCACCGTGATCACCATCTTCCACACTTCCCCATGGCATAACCGGCCAAGGTGGTTCCCGCTCATGCGACCTCCGAACAACACCTGAACATAGCTAGTTGAGTCACTTCAACTTGCAATCTTTTCATCAAGGTTGTGTAGGATTCAAGCATGTTAAGCATATTTAATGCACCGCATGCATACAATATGCGCCTACAAGCAACTTGATTATTTTACCTAGCACCGTTTGATATCTTATGTGGGTCCCATGACTCACTCGAGACGTTAATCACGTCACAACTGGGGGATACAAACTGGGGTAATTGTCTGGAGGTTTACAGCGTGCAGCGTGCAACACGCCATCACAAGATCGTGTCATGGAAACATGGGCGGTTAGCGATGATAGGAGAAGTGGGCAAGCAACCGTGTGACACTAACACACAACTCCACTTCCTCCACTTTCCCACGAGAGACGTGATGAAGGATTATCGACTTGTATAAATAGGTTCTCCTCCCTATTTCCAACAACACAGAAAAACCGAGTGTTAATACCATCATATTCAACACCCAGAGCCTGCCTGCAACATTTTCTAGCCTTCTCAACCTTCTGTTAACAATTCATCAAATAGCCTTCACCTTCATACTCTCAACACCTTCTTCGCTTCCCTCTCTAAGATCAACCTCATATCCTTCACCTGTGATCGAAACAAATCTGGAATGGCCGTGTCTTCGGTTCAGGCCAGAATTGTACAAATTATCTCTCGAATCAAAAGTGCTCATCGTGCAGCACATTTTTTAAAGGTTTAAATTCACTTCTCATCCACACATACCCAAAATTACCTAAACCTGCAGAAGTAGTTTTCTCCCACAAACAATAGCGAAGTGAACAAACTGGCAGAGATTATGAGCGAGGCGGAGAAGACACCTTTTTCCCAAGAACTTGAACAAATGTCGTTCCCCCCAAAGTGTACCTTACCGATGTTTACATATAGATTCGACGGAACAGGAAATGCGGTCGAGCATCTGAAAATGTATACCATTTCGTTGATACAATGGAAAAGTAGTACGGTAGTCATGTGTAAATTCTTTCCGGCCAGTTTGGAAGGAGAGGAGAGAGATTGGTTTTATTCACTCCCACCTAGATCGATTGATGGATATGATGCACTAGTCGAGGCCTTTCTTGAAACTTACATGCACAATAGTCGACCTCGGCCAAGAATGAATAAACTATTCACCCTCGCCAAGAGATTCAGGGAACCCTTGAGAACCTTGACCGATAGGTGGAGGAAACTATGTACTGAAATTGGAAAAGTGCCAGTAGATCAGGCCATCTTCGGATTTGAGAATGCATTGGGAAGATCGGACCATATATGGATAGCTATGTTCTCTGAAAAACCAAAGACCTTAAAGGAAATGCGAAGAATGCAAGAACATTTTATCGCCCTAGAAGAAATTCAGGCCGAATCAAGAGATAGAGGGGTACAAGAAGCTAGCACAGAGGCAGCCGAGGCCAAGACAGTCGTGGATGATCCCGCTAGGCGTCCCGAGAAGAGATCGGACCATCCACCGAGGAGCAGCGAGAAGAAGGAGTGGGTGGTTAAAGGGAAGAAGCCGAGGCATGAAGCCCGATCGTATACTACTTTGAACGCTCCTTTGGAGGAAGTCGAGAAGAGAAACGACATCAATTACCCAGCGTCAAGGGGAGTCCAGTTCCACGAGACCAAGAATCACCCCGAGTACTGTCACTACCATCAGTATAGGGGCCACTTCACCAATAATTTCCGAGAAGTTAAGGACATCGTCCAACACCTCGTTCGAGATGGATACCTAAGGAAATTCGTCCGATACCCAGCTCAGCCGACGGTAACACCCGATGCGCTAGTTCACCAAGTTCGCATCGCCAGATCAACTCAATTTTTGAATACCATTTCACACTCAGCTGTTCAAGACTACACTCTCGGTCCGGCAATCACCTCAAGGATTCACAAGAGGGACCGTAACGGCAAAGAAATATTTAGCATGGCCAAGACCTTACCCATGGAATCTTGGATGATGCAGCCTATCTCGTTCTCGGCCAAGGACGTCCCGGCGAATGGTCAGGCACACAGTGATCCCTTGGTCATTACGTTACTAATTGAGAAATGGGGAGTAAGAAGGATCCTTATGGATAGCGGCAGCTCAGTCGAAGTGCTGTTTTACGACACATTTAAGAGAATGGAGCTGTCGGATGATATCCTCGTCCCTTCGACATATCGTATCTATGGCTTTAATGGGACAGTGACCATCCCAAAGGGCGAGGTAACGTTGAGGGTCTCTGACGGTGGAGGCTACCTTGATACATTAACAACTTTCTGTGTGGTCGACGTCGCCTCACCCTATGAAGAAATTATCGGGTGCCCATGGATCACATGTATTAAAGGAGTGGCATCAAAATATCATCAAAGGTTAAGGTTCCCGACATATAAGGGAATAGATGAAATTGTAGGCGACTCCCAAGAAGCACGATAATGCGTGCAGGTTGATCTCGAAATAAATGAAAATAAGCGAGCTAGACAAAGGCGAGAGAAGAACAAATCCAAGGAATCTAAGGCGGCAGAAGAATCAGAGAAAACTATTTCACAAGCGGTCATGGCGTACAAGGCTCAGGAGCAAGACCCCTTATAGAAATTAAAGGTAACATCTCCATTCGGGGAACCTAAGTCCAATTTCTCGACAGTTGAGCCGACACGGGAAGTGAGTTTGGGGACGATTGAGGAGCCAAGGTTAGTAAGGATTGGGACTTTACTCTCGGATGATCAAGTAGGACAACTCATGACAGTGGTAAAAGAAAACATAGACGCATTCTCATGGGAGGTGCACGATTTAGAGGGCATTGACCCGGAGGTCTAATGCCATCACTTGAAGATTGATCCTAGTGTCAAGACGGTTAGGAAGAAAATGAGGCGAATCGAACCAGAGTTACAGGCGGCGGTCGAGGTAAATCTAAAGAAGCTACAAGAGTCTGGGATAATCTGGAAATCCCATTACCCGCAGTGGATATCTAACATGGTCGTGGTACCAAAGAAAAAGGGAGGAGTCAGAATATGTATTGATTTCAGCGACTTGAACAAGGCCTTCCCGAAGGACAGCTTCCCTCTCCCAAGCATAGACCAACTAGTAGAATCCATAGTCGGGTACGAGGAGATGACACTGATGGATGGTTACATGGGCTACAACCAAATACCATTAGCCCCCGAGGATCAGGATCATACCTCCTTTTTCACACCAAGAGGGTTGTATTGTTATACTAAAATGCCATTCGGACTTAAGAACGCTGGTGCTACTTACCAGAGATTAGTGGGAGACATGTTCGAAAACAATATCTACGACACCATAAAAGTTTACGTAGACGATATGTTAGTCAAGAGTCGCCGATCTAAGGATCACGTCCGATACCTTCGAGAGATTTTTCAGACGATGAGGAAACACAAGATGAAAATAAACCCCGCTAAGTGCGACTTCTGGGTTATATCAGGAAAATTCCTGGGATATATCATCACCTCCAGAGGAATAGAGGCAGACCCCGAGAAGGTTAGGGCTGTCTTAGAAATGCCTTATCCCGCGACGGTAAAAGACGTGCAAAAGATAAATGGCTGCATAACAGCGTTGGGGCGATTCGTGCCACGATCGTCGGACAAATGTAAAGCCTTTTATGACATCTTGAAGAAGGAAAAACAGTTTCAATGGACGAATGCAAGCGAAGAGGCTTTTCAAAACATCAAGTTACACTTAGCTAGCCTCCCGGTTTTGCAAAGGCCCGAGCCGACAGAAATCCTCACCCTATATTTAGGGGCGACAACATATGCCATTAGTGCAGTGTTGGTTAGGATGGAGGGAAATGCGGAGAAGCCGGTATATTTCACTAGCAAAACACTAAGCCCGGCCGAGAAAAACTATACCAGAATGGAGCAGATGGTTCTGGCACTATCCTTTTCCGCTTCTAAACTCCGAACGTATTTTCAAGCTCATCGCATACGGGTGCTCACCAAATCGCCTATTGAAGCAGTCCTGGATAATGCAGGGAGATCGGGAAGAATATCTAAATGGGGAGCCTTAATCAAACAATATGATGTGGTGTACGAGACAAGGACGGCGATCAAAGGACATGTAGTGGCCTACTTCCTAGCAGATTTCCCACTAAGCGATGAAGACGAGGTTTAAGATATACCTAGGATGATGGAAGAAAGAGAAGAACATTCTGACCTATTAGCAGCTAGAAGTCCTACACAATGGGAAGTTTTTGTCGATGGGGCGTCGAATAGAGAAGGATCAGGTCTTGGGTTGGTCTTCAACACACCAAAAGGAAGAAAGATGGTGCACTCGTTCAGGTTGGAATTCAAAGCAACAAACAATGTCACCGAGTACGAAGCAGTAATCCACGCCCTGCGGATAATTGTAGAAATGGGACTACAGGAGGTTCGTTTAACTAGTGATTCACAGTTGGTGATTCGGTAGATTACGGGCAAATACGCAATACACGACCCCATTTTTCAAAAGTATTGGGAGATCGCCCAATATTACATTAACCAAATACCAAGCATTAAATTTCGTCACATTTGTAGAAAAGACAACAGGCACTCGGACGCCCTATCCTACATCGCCTCACAGCTGGTGGACCCGAACATAGAGGGTATTCGTATTATAAGGCTCCTCACTCCATCAATCCCAGAAACACCGGACGTACGGATCGATGTGGCTATTAACACGGCCGAACGATACAAATAGTGCGATTGGAGAAAGCCGATACACCAATACTTGGAATTGGGAGAACTACCCAAGGGTCGGCCTGAAATAAATAAATTCAAAAGTAAGTCGGGATCCTACGAACTAAGGGAAGGGATCTTATACAGAAAATCCTACTTAGGGCGACTCTTACGATGTATGACTAGAGAAGAAGGCCACATAATCTTGCATGAATTACACTATGGAGCCGCGGGCAACCACAGCTCATGGAGAAGCTTATTGGCTAAGGAAAAGACAATGGGCTATTTTTGGATGTATATGAACGAAGATGCAAAAGCAATGGAGAATGCTTGTGAAGAATGTCAACGGTACGGCAAGAAAATCCAGGCGCCAGGAGTACCTTTAAACTCTATTTTAAGCCCATGGCCCTTTGCCAAATGGGGGATAGATATTGTCGGACCATTACATGTAAGAACGGGGCAGAGGAAGTACTTGATCGTGGCCACTGATTACTTTACCAAATGGGTAGAGGCTGCACTTCTAAGGCACATCCGAGACAAAGATATCTTCAAGTTTATTTGGGAACATATCATTTGCCGATTTGGGGTCCCGGCAGCTATCGTCTCTGATAATGGCAAACAACTCCAAGGGGAAAACATCGATCTTTTGTTCAACATGTACAAAATTAGGAAGAGCAAAGCTACCCTCATTTACCCCCAGAGTAATGGGTAAGCCGAGATCACTAACAAGATAATCGCCGACAACATGAAGAAGAAATTAGATGGAGCATATGGTGATTGGTGCGAGGAGCAGTACAATGTGTTGTGGGCATACAGAACCACGCGGGGGGAAGCTACGGGGTTCTCTCTATTTATGCTTGCTTACGGAATAGAGGCGATTCTACCAACGGAAGGAATGATCCTTACAACTAGAATATAATCATGGAGGCGAAACGTTTCATCCGATCTAATTTTGGCAAAACTCGACGATTTGGAAGAAACAAGGGAGATGGCGTTACAAAAGATGGAAAATTATCAAAGGAGGCTACAAAGAGAATACAACAAACGCGTTCGCCCAAGGGAATTTCAACCAGGACAGCAAGTGTTGAAATTTCTGTCCGAATGGGAGCGAGACAAAAAATGCGGAAAGCTAGCACCAAAGTGGGGTGGGACGTATATAATTGCGTCTAAAGCGGGCGAGGGATCGTATCGATTATTGAGACTCGATGGAACAAAAGAGTCCAAACCTTGGAACATCATGTATCTGAAACTCTACCACCCCTGAAGGGCGATACGAAGAAAAGGTAAGCATATTTGCCTTCTATCTCTTTGAAACCGTAAGGAGTATGAGATAAGGCATGAGCGACTAATGGTCATTAGTACTCGGGGAAAAGCCAGTGTGGAAGTGCTGAGGTGACTTACACTCGAATGGTCATTCGTACTCTGGGCAAAGCCAGTGTGGAAGTGCCGAGGTGACTTACACTCATATGGCATTCGTACTCGGGGCAACGCCAGTGTGGAAGTGCCGAGGTGCCTTACAGTCGCCTGGCTATTCGTACTCGGGGCAGTGGAAGTGTGCAAGTGCCGAGGTAGCCTAAGGGTTATGGTGGTTGGAAACCAGTTCCAAAGGTTGTTGATACGTGAGGTCTCCTCAGCTAGGTAGCCTACTAACATTTGAAAGGCCTCCCCCATCGCAGGTGGCTGTGACCACTTGCCCGATATTGGTTGATCGATAACCACTCGGGGAAATCGAGCCTAGAACTAGCTTGACTGGTACCCTTCCACTGAATCCAAGAGATAGTGATGGGATACCCCAATCAGGACATGTCATTGGGCCCGATGACCTCCTTGTTGGGTGTGTTCGACAGAAAAGGTTAAATCACTAACATGCGCCAATCAACAATTGCAGGAATAACATAAGGAACAAAAGCTAAATCGATAGCGTCATGCGTCAATAAAAAATTGCGGGAATAACATAAGGAAAAAGTCTAATTTGATAGCGTCATGCGTCCATTAACAAAGCGAGGAAAGTGTCAAGCGACCATGCGAAACAAAAAGTGTAACGAAAGTAAAGAGAACAACATCGGTGACGCAACACCCCACATAAAAAAACAATAAGTATATCAGAAGTAAAAAGGGGAAGAGGTGTTCAAAGCGATTTACAACCCAGAACAAAGGGCGAATTAGTGACGCAGCACTACAAAAAGAGAAATCAAGCCTTGGGAGGAATCGCGCCAGCCCTCTTCTGCGCGACCTCGCGCCGCTTATTTTCGACCCACTCCTCAATGCCCGTCCGAACCTTCTCGTCCACCTCCTCTGCATGAGAGACGCGTTCCTCCTCGAGTTGCTGGGTAAGCTGAGAAGCAGTTTCCTCGGAATCGGCCAGCTTGGAACCCAAATCGGCCTCTACCTGCTTCAATCGTCGGACCTCTAGATCCAGCTCCTGAGAACGTTTTTGCTTGGCTACAGGATCACAAAGACAGAACATTATTCATTAAACACGGTTTAAATTTTTTGCAAGAATATGACGTAATCTAAATCTAAGGAACGACCTCAACACATCGTCTAAGAGACCTGAAAAGGCTGGTAACACTGACTGAAGCGACTCTACCGACTTGGACAACTCATCCTCGGCCTTGGACAACTTCATGGTTAACTCGTTATAGTGCTGCTCGTTGAATTCGTTGTTGGGGCAGTACTTCTTATGTTCACCCCACTCGGCCATTAAGCGATTGCGCGACACCTGAAGCACTGAAAGATGCGGCCTACTCCATTCAAGTTCTCCCACCACTTTGTCAAATTCACCCACTTTGCCCAACAAATCCCTATTTGCTCGCTCTACTACATCTTTGTCCCTCAAAATTCGTCGGCGATCCTTGTGGAGGTATCGATTCTGCAATTGTAAAGCATCTACCCACTTCCCTAAGTCCGTGGCCAACGCAGTTTTCTCAGCAGCAATGTGTTGAGAAGCACCCAAATGATCTCGCAAATTGTCTATTTCTTCAGGGGCATACTCAAACTGTCGATACCAGTCTAATTCACCTTGAAGCTCTTCGATCTCACCAGCTTGGCGATCTATTTTCCCATCCTTGTTTGCAATCCGCCGATAAAGATTCTCCACCAAATCCTTTTCGATATCCCACTTCCTCTTCATGATCCTAAACTCCGACGAAGCGTCTAAACCTATACTAGCTATCTCGGCTAACAGAAGGATACCCGACTCAGGATACTGGCACGATAAACTCAATCAACATAAGGTCTATAGAATTATAACATACCTTGGGCATCGGTGAGTTTGATTTCCAGCTCGCGTGGGCGACTTTTTCGTTCTGCAATTGAAGCTGGAGAGATTCCACCATCTGCCTTTCCCTAAGACGATTGGCGGCATCCAACTGTACCCGATTAAGAATCTGATACAAGTAAACAAGTTAGAATGGTAGGCGACAACAAGAAATAAACCAATGGAAAGGCATCACCCAAACAAGCACTCACCACTGTATCAAGAGTCTGAGCTATATCTCCATACAGGGGCACGACATCAAGCATTTTCTCATCAGTATACGCACCGAAGTCGGGGGAAGTCAGCGCTCCAAGATAATTCATGATAGGAACCGAGACAGTAAAAGAGGTTTCAACACCAGACGAGGACCCACCAGTAATCTGGGGAAGACGATGAAGTACTTCTGATTCGGCATTAACAGTATTTCCTAGCTCGGGTGCCTTCAGGGGTTCTTGTTTGTCGGCCAATTCAGGATTAACGACCACCTCAGGACCAACATTCTCGCCCATCTCCTTCCCCTCGCCCTTGTCATCCGAGAGATCATCTCCGAATAGGTCATCTTCATCAGGGATATCGTAGATTGGTTTCTGCCTTTGCTGTGGATTAGCAACCTGCTTGCCCCTAAGAGGATTACGCCTAAGGGGTTTAGGATCAATCTCCTCTACATCGGCCTCATCATCACCGCGCCTACGAAATTTCTGCACAAGGCTTCTCGTCAGAACATGTGAAGGCAAAAAACAGGGGCAAGTACATGTACTTATAATAAAATCACTATGTTTGTTACCTTCCCTTGGTCTTCCTCAACCCTTGTGCTAGCACCTCTTTTCCTCGACGATCCGGCAGTCTTGGTAAAATCGCCCTGAGGTTTTAATAACAACAAACAGCCAATTGACGTCAAAGCTAACATGATATTAATCGATAAAAGAGGAAGGATACATATACCTTATCAGTCTTATCATCATTAACCACCTAGAAAGGATAGGGCTCGGCGGGAAAAAGAGGCGACGGGAAGCTACCATGTAAAATGGAACCTCGGACAAGGAGTGGAACTCGGGGATAAATCAGGTCATTGGTATGACGGGGTCTCCTGTTAGAGCCTTGGCCGAGGGGATCGGCATCCAACATCATCCTTTCAACATTTTTAGGCATAATTCTGTGACGATGAGGACTAGCAGCAAAACCGGCAAGATCACCCAAGGTTGAAGTACCAGCTCGGTAGTTGGCAAGTAAATTGGCAACGGTATACCCCTGAGCTTCCTCGGGATTGTAGGTTGACCACTCGGCGGTGGAGCCGTGACCATCCCGACGAGCTCTCCATTCATCCATAATTCAAAAAGTGTTGCCAGTCCATTGAACCAGAGCGCGATAAGGCTTGAGCTGAGAAAGAACCTCATAGTAGAAAGGGTTATCGGGGTGATACAAAGGAAGACGAAGACCTAGCTCCAGTTGGCCTTGAGTAATAACCACGCAGTTAGCCGACTGTTCGTGCTTCCCCACGTCGGACTTCTTCAAAATGCTGTTTTGGCCCGAGATCAGGGTAATTTTGTAATTCTGAAGATCGTACTTCTCTTTCAGCTGCTCAATGAACTCTTCATCAGAGAGATCTTTTACCCTTTTCTCGGACCTGCACGAAATAGAAGGAGAATCACCAGGAAAGATAGATTTCATGGAGCGATCATCGTACTTAGAGGGACTATCAAACGAAAACATGGAAGCAAGGGAAAAAACGTCATTCTCAGAAAAAACATCATCCACGCATCTTTTCTCAGTCATCGAGGGAGAAGAAGCCATGGACGTGAATAATGAAGAACCAGGAAATCAGTGACAAAGATTGGGACGACGAAAAGGTAACCACATCAACTATAGCAATCGGTGAGGAAGAGATGAAGGAAGAAAATTAAGAAACGAGGGCTTTTAGAAGTAGAGAGTGATGAATAAATCTCGAAGAGAAGGCTGCAGCGGCGGGGAACTGGAAAAGAAATGGTGAAGAAGAGGAAAGAGAAAAGGGAGGAGGGTTATTTAAAGAGGAGAAGTTGTAACCGACGTCGATGGTTACAAGTAATAAAGTGAAGTTAATGGGGGACTACATGGCGAAAATATCGGCATGGACGAGGACGTGGGGAGATAGGATGATTTTCTTCCACTCGTGTCTGCCACACGAGCGAAAGAAGGGGCATAAATGTAGGCGTAGATTATCCACAGGGCTAGGTGGCGACATCCTAAGCTATGATGTACCCAAAGAAGAAGAAGTAAGAAGCATGGGATAAGTGCTGTTAGGCGCTAGGATTAAGGAAGCACATGGCTCGGAAATGATCATTCAACAGCTTTCGGACACGACTTGACCCCAGTCCTCTGACAAAGCTGACAGACAAGACACGCTCGGTCAAACAATCAGAGTTAGTCAAAGGGATAAGAAGATACGCGTCATATCGGTCAACAGAAACGGAGACACACTGCAAGGGAGACCTCGCACCAAGAGAACACTCGAACGGATCAACTCAGACGATAGACTACAAAGGAATCAAAATACGTCGGCCAAAACCATAAAAGAAGGGGCGACACAAGAAGTCCCGACGACAGGACTTCAAGTTAGATAGGTTGTGATCAGCACCCTAGTTTGGCTGTATGTAACCACTCCTATAAATAGTGGAACTTGTATCCAAAAGAGGGTAGGTTGTATTTTGAGAGAGAAATGCTTGTAATCAGGAGAAAGAAATAAGAGGAGAGCGAGATCATCTTTCAAGTGAGTTCATTTGGAAGAGAAACACCATTGTAACACCTTGAAGTAATAAGATACACCCTTTCACCCCCGTGGATGTAGGTAATCATACCGAACCACGTATATCCTTGTGTCTAATATTTGGTTCTTATGATCACTTGCATGAGTAGAAGTTCTCTATCCTTTGGATGTAGTTTGCAATAAAATGCATCTACAATATATATATATAATATTTCCTTCTCTCCTACTTTTTCACTTTTATAATATATTTTTATATTTTAAAGGGCCCCACTGATTATATTATAATACTATTTTTTTTATAAATACCCACCACACAAACACAAATATATTTTTTATTCATTAGGGTCCCACCCAACAAAATTAAATATATATTTTTAATCAAATATTCCATATATACCATAGTAGGGAAACTCATTTGTCATGCCACGTGACATGCCAAACTCATTTTTTCGACGTGGTGCATAGGAATAAGCCTCAAGAACAATCTTAAACCGATCAACAAAGAAGAGTTTTAAATATTTATCTCTAGAGAACTTTGTTACTTCTATCTATCTCATTCCTGAAGGAGATTCATTAAAACCTCGACAAACAGAAAGAAACAGATCAGCATACACGAACTATCAAGGTAAAGATAAACGAACCTGGCTTTACGAATCTCTAAGTGAAGTTTTTAAGTTTTTAACCTTTGGCACATAACTAGGACATAGAAGTGTCAGGTATTGAAATTCTCAGTTGTTTGAGTCTCTCTATTTATAGACTTTCAAGACTAATGGTTTCTTAGAATTCAAGATAAGATTACTTGAGAGTCAAGCAAACACTTTCTCAGTTTGGATGAAAACTCTTGTTAGGAGTTCATGTAAGAATGTGAGAAGTTTATCTTGAAATTACGCCGAAGAATATACACTATGGTCTAGGATATTGGAACCGTGTAAAATGATAGTTCATGGAAAGTATGCCATATGAACGTGCATAATCATGCTCATTTAAGACATAAGACTTGAATCATAATACACAAACAAAAAGTGATTTAGTAATCAAGGATGTCTTAGAAGTGTTTATAAGAGTTGTAGCAATACCAAACATATTTGTGAATTTTTTTTATGAGCATCAGCTTAATTCGTAATGGGTAGGTATGTGTAGGGGTATACATACCTTTGAACCAGTTCCTGAAATCAAGGAGCTAAGGTACGTGTACCAGGTACGCATACCTTTAAGCTATTCACGAACTCAAGACCTTGGGTTTGAAAAGGTGGGGGTACAACAACCTCACCCAATAATTCGCTTAGCAATTTGTATGGACTAACTCCAATATACTTTTAAGAGAATCAACTAGACAGTCAGACTCAATCTTAATAACAAGCATATCAAAGAGTTATATCTCAATTTCTCGATTTAATACTTACTCAAGCAAATATAAATCTGCGAGTCTGATTGAATACAAGAGAAATCAAATTGAACGGTACCAAAGACCAATGTTCAAGTATCAATCAACAACCAAAGGTAGGATTTCCCAATTGATTGATTCAACGCACAACCTGTGATATTTCAATTATATAACAAAATATAATGCAGAAAAGAAATAACACATACACCAGATGTTTTTTTAACAAGGAAACCCCAAATGCAGAAAAACCCCGGGACCTAGTCCAGATTGAATACACATTGTACCGATACAGACACTAGCCAACTACAAACTAACTTTGGTCTGGACTGTAGTCGAACCCCAATCAATCTCACACTGATTCAAGGTACAGTTACACTCCTCACGTCTCTGATCCCAACATGATACTACGCACTTGATTCCCTTAGATGATCTCACCCACAACTAAGAGTTGCAACGACCCAAAGTTGAAGACTTTAATAAAAAAATCGGTCTCATATAAAAAAGTCTACATTAATAGATATATCTGTCTCCCACAGAAATACCTACAAGTTTTGTTCTGTTTTTCGATAAATCAAGGTGAACAGGAACCAATCGATAACCCAGACTTATATTCCCAAAGAACATCCTAAAATTATCAATCACCTCACAATAATCTTAATCGACAAGCGAAATAAGATATTGCGGAATCACAAACGATGAGACGAAGATGTTTGTGACTACTTTTCTACCTTGCCTATCGGAAAAATTAATCTCAAGAGAATCTTACATTTGTATTCAAATACGATAGAAACAACAAGATCTTATCACGCAACTACAGAGAAAATAGTTGGGTCTGGCTTCACAATCCCAATGAAGTCTTCAAGTCGTTAACCTACATAGTCTCGGTAGAAACCTAAGGTTAAAGGAGAATCGACTCTAGCTTATACAACTAGTATCACACAGGAGGTATGGGGATTAACTTTCCCAGTTTATAGAGTTCTCCTTTATATAGTCTCCAAATCAGGGTTTGCAATCTAAGTTACCTTGGTAAGAAAGCATTCAATATTCACCGTTAGATGAAAACCTGATTAGATTCAAGCTAATATCTTTCAACCATTAGATCGAACTTAGCTTGTTATACACAAATAAAATATACGTCATTTAGGTTTGTGTAACCGTACCTGAACGTGTACAAGTCGTTGGTTCAACAGTAGTTAACCAAATGGTTAGCCATATGAGCACTTTCATATCAACCTTATTCATCTTCACCATAACTAGTTCAAATGACTCAAAAGAACTAGTTAGAGAGTTGTTCAATTGCTTAGATCTCATAGAAGTATACAAGACACAATCGAAGAAAAATCGGTTTTGATTTACTCGAATCAATTCATGAATTTATAGCCACGGTTTTAAAATATGTATTCCTTAGTTTATATGTATTTAAGTTCACGAATAAACCAATTTTAGAAAGTAACACACTTAAGTATGCATACGATTATGCATACTTAAGTAACCGGATTTGAGTTTGTTTTGGTTTCCAAACTCAGCAAAAATTCAAGGACATGAAATTTCCGCCAGTATGCATACTTAGGTAACCGGATTGAGTTGGTTTTGATTTCCAAACTCAGCAAAAATTCACGGACGTGAACTTCCGCCAGTATGCATACAGGTACGCATACTTACCTAGTCTCCATAAACCATTTAGTACACACACAAGTATGCATACACTTGGTTCTCGGTTTTGGACTTATACACTAATGCGCGAACACATTATATGCTTATATCAAAGGATGGTTACATGTTCTAAACTCTCATTTCAATCATTGAAACATTCATAGAGGATGTTAAATAAAGGTTACTCACACACTATTTTTCATCAAAGCAATTTTCAAGATATTGAAATAACCAACATGACTTTCGTCACTTGTAAAGATGAACTTGGCCAAAGCGAAAGATTACCAACACATATTTTGATAAAAATATAAGCGAGATAAACTCGGCTCGAAATAGCAAATGTGTATAATCGAATTCTATATAGCAATACAACTTTTATCTCAAGATAGGAGATAGAGTATATATACTTTTTGAATGATAGATAAGTTCAAGTATCCACATACCTTTTAGTCGGTGAAGTTCCACTAGTTCCTTGAGTAGTTCTTAGTCTTTGTATGATGAACGTCATGGAGCCTAGAGCTCAACTACACTTTCGATCCTAGTCCGAGACTTTGCTATAAGTAGACTAGAAATCAAGACTTATAGTTTTGGCAACTAAACTTGACAACAAGCTTGATATATCAACACTTGCGAGTTCGACCGAGCAGTGCTCTAAAAATCTTCCCCTTTGTCAATTTTAGTGACAAAACTATCAATACATATGGAATACAAAAAATAAACTTTGCATCTTCTCTTCCATATGCATGATCTCCTTGGTTCTTCAACATTACTCGAAATCTTCGTCATTTACAAGTACTCCAATGATTCCAAAGGTTATCAGTTCAGCATCATCGTTGTTGAGAATCCGTATCCATAACAATGAGAAAAAAAAAGCTCTCGATCATTGTTACACAGTGTTATAGTATTATTATACAACATCAAAGTTCATTTGTATCACAACTTCTAAAACAATACTATGGTGATATGAATAACTCCCCCTTAGTTAATACTCTATCTCACCTTACATAATGATCCGAAAACCATATGTATTTGTAGTGTGAACTACACATTAATTCTCCCCCTTTCTATCAATAAAATTGGCATAGGTACGAAAACTAGTGGGATCCTAATGAAACTTCCATAGAGACATTTCATGACCAAAAGAAAGCACTTATCAACTTTTTAGCTGCAATCATATAGTCGAAACTAAATGCATTCATCAAGGAGTTTATAAAGATATAAGATAACCCCTAAAATATTCCACAACCGCACTCCCCACAAAGATTTGGAAATAAAGCACAAGTTCAAATAAGAACTCTCCCCTATATATACTGTCATTCCTGAAAGAATAACAAGAGCGACCTTACTTTCACAAGAAAAGAAGGATTTCTTTGGACAACAACAAATCATATAAGAATATGAATTTGTATCCAAAATACTCAATTGAATTAACCACAAGTGAACCCATGATTAAGTCAACCGGAATACTCAACTAAACTAACCACAAGATAACCCATGATTAATCTAATTGGAAAATTCTCAACATAAGAAAACTTACGGAGCCGCACAGTATAAACATAAAAAAAATATGGATCAGGGAAGATCCATACTGCGAAATAGACAAAGATTCATTATATCTTTCATCACTATTTGCACAATGACATATAATAGACTTAATCTTTGTAAACAAAAGCTCATCCTTTCTTCCATCAATATTTGCATAATGACATAAAAGGCTTAACTTTTGTTTTTGTCAAAAGTCCATTCATTCTTTTATCAATACTTGCATATCGACGTATGAAAGACTTAACTTTTGACAACGTATGGGACATTCATAGTTCACGGACGCAAACATACATATCCCATAACAAATTGCAATATATAAAACCATAAAGATTAATACTGCAAAAATAATATTCCAAACAAACTTTAAAATTTAAACAAATAAATCTAAAAACATTGAAGATGAAAAACATTGGACATATCTATGTGTAATCAAAATAATGGCTATTCCAAACTCTAGTTATTCTTCTTAAAATCACAAGAATAAATTTCTCATTAGAAGCTTTTCTAGACATTGAGACCTCTGAAAAATTATTTATCGTCCCCGAACTCCTTGTCGTCAACAGCCATGGGAATATATGGTTCGTGAAGAAAGGAGTCAATTCCAACAAACCTTCCAGGATGAATATGTCGAACCAGTGCCTTTTGAATTTCGAGAGTTCTCATAACACAAGCCTTTATTTGTTGAATCTCCTTTCTTGTCTCCTTCAACTCTTCAAGAACATCAGAAAACTTCTGAGAATTTGAAGGAACAACCCTTGGTTTCCTCACAAACCCGTACGCACATGAGACAAGATGCACCAAACAACACAATCAATTTGTGTTGCGGTGAACAACAATATGTCCACCATGACATGTTTATCAAAATGTTTATACCATACTCTTTTCTCTAGTGGTCTTGACAGATCCTTGGAAACTAACTTCTTTGACGAAGATAAAATCTTAATCGACTAGCGAAACAAGATATTGCGGAATCACAAACGATGAGATGAAGATATTTGTGATTACTTTTCTATCTTGCCTATCGGAGAAACTAATATCAAGCTAATTTTACGATTTTACTCAAATATAATAGAAACAACAAGATCAGATCACGCAACTACAGAAAAAATAGTTGGGTCTGGCTTCACAATCCCAATGAAGTCTTCAAGTCGTTAACTTATAGGGTCTCGGTAGAAACTTAAGGTTAAAAGGAGAATCGACTCTAGCTTATACAACTAGTATCACACAGGAGGTGTGGGGATTAACTTTACCAGTTGCTAGAGTTATCCTTTACATAGTCTCCAGATCAGGGTTCGCAATCTAAGTTACCTTGTTAACAAAGCATTCAATATTCACTGTTAGATGAAAACCTGATTAGATTCAAGCTAATATCTTTCAACCGTTAGATCGAACTTAGCTTGTTGTTTATGGGTAAAAACTATTCCTGCCGGTTTTGGTAATTTGGGGTGTGTGGATGAGGAATGAATCTAAACCTTAAACAAATGCACTGCGCGGTGAGTGCTTGTAGATTCGATAAATTAATCTGTACAACTCTGGCCTAAACCAAGAAATGGCCGTTCCATACTTGCTTCAGTTACAAAGTGAAGGAGATGGGGTTGGTATTAGGGAGGGAAGCGAATAAGGTGTTGAGAATGTGAAGGTGTTTGCCATGTATGACTTGTATCAGAAAGATGAACTGGCTTGCAGGATGTAAGCTCTCAGTTCCGGTGTTTGAATACGATAGTATCAACACTTGTCTATGTTGTCTTGTCTTGTTTTAAAAATGGATGAAGAACCTATTTATACAAGTCTTTTAGCCTAACCCTCATATCTCGTGGGAAGTGGAGAAAGTGGAGTGATGGAGTAATGGATTAATGTGTTAGTGTCACACGACCAGGCTTGCCCACTACTCCCATCATCACTTAACCGTCCATGACTTCCTGACACGTTCTTGTGATGGCGCATTGTGCGCTGCACGCTGTAAACTACTAGACCAATACCCCAGTATGTATCCCCCAGTTTGTGACATGATTGATGTCTCGAGTGTGTGGATCGTAGGACCCACATAAAGTAGCATGTAATGCAAGACTAAATAACTATGTTATTTAGGAAGTTGATACTCGTGAAGTATCGTGTGTATACTATGCAGGTACTGCATCGAGTATATTCAGCATGTATGAAGCATCGTTGTTTGAGCGTCTCAAAATAACTTCATGTCCAGCCTAGTTCATGTGATGGTTTGGAGGTTGCGGAAGCAAATCCTTTCTCGGCTGACCACATGGTGTGGTAGAGTGACGGATGGTGATCATCATGACGCCTCACTGACCAATTAAATCCTGACCAGGGTTATATAAACAAGCGGGTGACGTCGGACGAACGAGATGATCTTTGAGATACTCATCTGCAACCGTTGATGAAATTAGGGTTTTAGGAAAAGGTGCGCAAACACCACTTTTCATCTTGGTCGAATCCAAGCTTGGGACATGGTTTTGGTATGGCCGGTCGGTCATGTATGTTGACGGCATGCCGGTATACATGTTCATACCTCACTGTTCCGTGGAAGTGTGATCTGGGCCACTCAATTTATCCGGCGAAGTTGAGTTGTCGAGATCAATTTGCGACGGAAATTTGGTGCCGCAAGAGCCGCGCATCATGCCAACTTCAGGCGCGCGTTTCAAGACAACCAGGATTGGTCGGTCCCGGCCGATCGATTCGGCGTATGGGTGGTAGGCTGGTGTTCACGTCCATACCCTAACATCCCATAGAAACATGATCTAAGCTACTTGATTTGTCCGGCAAAATCGAGTGGTCAATATTAGTTTGTAACTTGGGAGGTGCGACCACACTTGTTTTGGGCGCGTGAATCGAGGTATATAGCCAAGTTCGGTCTTGGCCAGTTGGGTGTGGAGATAGGTGGGCCCGTAGTAATCGTGTTAATACTTACCGGACCTGCTTAGTCTATTCCTGGATCCTTCATCCAATCAGGAGAAGATGGACGCTCGTGATCGCAAGACAAACCCTAGTTAGGGTATTGTCGGCCGTGTGTTACACCTGGTTTGGAGAGCACGAATCAAGGTGACCAACCATAGTTGATACTGACCGACCAATAAGGTATGCAGGTGGACCCACGGTGGTTGTTTTGACATGCTCTGGGCCCTCTGAATCTACATATACACCCTCCATATATACCTCCGAAGATGGATGGTTGAGACTATTTTGCGACACATGTAATATGCCGCAAACACTAATTTAGGTTTTTTTTTTCCATATTGCTTTGGTTTGGACGCTTTGGAAAGTTATGCCAACCTTTTGGGGAGGCCGACCATGCGGGGCCCGTATTGGTTCGGCAGCGGATATTCCATACCTGCTTGGGGGTTATGGAATTGATCTGGGCCATCCAATCATACTGGTGAAGTTGGATGATCGTGATCATTTCCATATTGATACGTACAGTTCGGATGCTCAATTGGGATAGTATAGCACACCGAGAGTTGCTCAATCGGGCTAGTATAGCACATCGAGAGTTGCAGCCTGTACGGGTATTTCGTACATACTTTCATTATAATGCTTGGAGATTCGTGTTTCTCTGTTAAGAGCAACACTCAGTCGTCATGCCGCACTAATAATGAGTACAGTAAATACAAGGCTGGTTACGCATTAATTAATAATGTTGTAAATTCACGGGGTATATGGGATTGTTGCTACATGCTCCAACCTGGATGAATTTCGTGTATTTAATTCACAGAATGGGATTGTTGTCACATGCTCCATTCTAGGTGAATTTGTAAAGTGAAGAAGTATCCATCACTTATTAATGGCCTTATCTTTTACAAGATGTAACGCATAATGTTTTGGCTTTTACAATCTTATCCTTTAAATAAAAATCCACCATCAACATTAAGTCCCCTGCCTAGCATATATTGGTTACACTATTGTGGGGTAGGCATGAGATGGTGACAAATTTGTATACGGAAATGACCAAGCTAAAGTGAATACATATTTACCGGATAGGTCGACATCGTCAGGTGTTTCCCTGGGAGTCCTGATTATGGTTTGGAGGAGAAGTACGACCTTGTCGACGTTGAGACCTCATTCATCATACGAGTTCCGTTGTAGTTGATCCAGTCTCCCTTAGGGTTTCCTTCAGTGTGTATGCGGGGTTTAAAAACTGCCGATAAAATTTTCTGCAGAAAACTCTATCTCTCCAACTTGTCGAGCAACAGTAGATCGTCTTCTTCGTATCACCTAGGATCCTATGTCAAGCGTGCGCGACCTACGCCTGAGCTTCATGATGAATCCGCGGCTCATGTTCTTCGAGTCAAGAAGATCATACCGGATTATCTTCTTTTACTCTTCTGATCAATTGATTGTTTCTCATAATGATCAGGTGAATAATCCTCTCCTTCTTGCAGAGATACCCCTCCGGAACATATGTGACAGTTATTGATGATGACGACTTAAACAATCCTCTTCCTTCAAACTCAAATACGCCTACCACTACAAACCTCGAAAATGATGATCTAGGTATCTCATCTTATTAATACCATAATGCAGGTCTTTCATTCGATGTTATCATGAAGTGTTTATCTTCCAACTACCGAGACGTCGGTGGATTCTTAGTGCGGAAGGAGTTTGTACCTTTGTACACAAAGTAATGGATAAAGTACGACCATATTGCAACCAAGAATGTGGTCCGGAACTTTTCATATGCTTTGGTCACCACGGTAAACTACCTTCTTCCCATGGTTGCTGAGATGGAGAATATTTCTATCCGCAATGTTGCCGAATCAAGCCTCGAAAAGTAGGAGGATATGGTATCTACCTGAGAATCCATAGAGTTTAATGTAGGTTGGTTGCGGCAGCATCTTGATATCATCAAGGTTGATCGATCTGGTATCCTCGTAAATGTTGTTCCTGCTGTGAAAGCTATCTTGGAAGAAGAGAAGGCTCTGGATGCGGAATCAAAGAAGGTAGAACAGGCATTATAGGACTTGAAGAAAAGGACAGAAAGGTATCAAGCTAGATTGGAGATGATGCTCTCAAGGAACTTTAATCTGATAGATGGCCTCCTCTAAGTCGCATTCAGCTGTATTCCCCAATTGTTAATGACGTTTGTGTGAAGGTTTTCTTTTGAACATCTATGCGGGATAAATTGCACCGGTTTTTTTGATTGGTGAAACGGGTTTTCATTAATGCATCTATGAATTTAATTGATGATTCAAACATGTAATGAAAATAAATGCATGTACTGTAGCGTCAAGAGACAGAGCGGACAATGGTCAAGCATGAAATTCCTTGAGCCATTTTACATTGATGACCTCTTCCAGTCTACCTCTGTCCACCTTAATGATCTTGTAGTAGCCAGTATTGTAAGCCTTGGTGACTGTGTAAGGACCTTCCCATTTTGGTGAGAATTTTGGTGCGGACATGTCTTGATGGATGTGCTTGGCCGTTTTCAAGACCAAATCTCCCACTTTGAAAACACGTGGTTTCACGGTCTTGTTATATGCCCTGGAAATTCTATTCATGTACACCTGAGTGCGTTCTTCCGCTTTGTTTTTTCTAAAATCCAGAGTGTCTAACTCCGCTATTCGAGAGTTAGAGGCTTCATCCTTGTCCTAGTGGATCTCGGTCGCCGCTGCAATCCTGGATGATGGGATTTTGATCTTTGCTGGGAGAATTGCGTCCGCTCCGTAAACAAGTGAATATGGGGAAACTCCAATGGATCTTCTAGTTGACGTCCGGTATGCCCACAACGCCATTGGTAACTGGTCATGCCATTCCCTAGAATTGTCATGTACTGTTCGACTGATGATTCGGATCATCGTCTTGTTGGTACTTTCAGCTTGTTCGTTCCCTTGAGGATAGTAGATGGTGGAGAAAACATGTTTAATGACATATCCTTCAAGTAACTCACGTACGTGTTTATATGCTTAGGTACACCAAAACGACAAATGATATGTTCTTTAATGAAAGCCGCAATTGTTGCTCCTGTAGTTCCTCGCAGGGGAATGGCTTCCACCATTTGGTGAAGTATTCTGTCGCGTTTATGATGTACTCGTGCTACTTCGATGAGGGCGGGTTGATTTTCCCGATAATGTCCAGTCCCCAGCTGTAGAATGGCCACGGACTGCTTATCGAGTGCAAAGGGGTGGAAGGTGTATGAACAAGGTTCCCATGAATTTGGCATTTGTGACAACTTTGAACAAAAGCGGCCGCGTCATCCTCCATGGTCGGCCAATAGTATTTCTCGTGTATCTGGAGAAATAATTTCCTCTTCCCTTGATGTTCCCCTTCGTGTGTTTCTTTCATAATGATTGGAATTTCCACCCCAGCCAGGCATCTTGATAAATTACCTCCGAAACTCTTGTGGTACAGGATCCCTTCGTGGAATACCAACCGCTTGGACTTTTGCTTTATCTTGATGGCATCCTTTTAATCGGCATAAGTTGCTCTATCACGAAGATAGCTGATGTATGGCTCTCTCCAGTCCCCAATGTGGTTCACACTAAAAATTCTAATTGGTGTGGCGGTACTTGGAAATTTGAGCAGGACTTCTGAATTAGTCTGGATTGAGTCTCCCTCTACGGCTAGTAATATCCCAGACGTTGGAGTCGTCGGTAAAGCGTTACCACCAGTGGTTGTCCATAAATTTCAGTGTGAACACGATTCAGCTGTAGTTGTGCTTCATTATCTCCAAGGCATCTTGACAGAGAACCATCCGGGTTTAGATAATACATCATACCATGAAGCATGAAAAAGTTCTGCAGGGTCTTCAGAATGACCTTTCCTTAGGAAAGTGAGATGTTGAGCTCCTGAATGATCGTAGTTCGCCAATCATCAGTCTTAGCATCTTTGTGTTGTGATAACCATGTCGATTCTATGGTTCTCCTCTTTTCTGTCAGGTTTTCTTCTGAACCTTTGAACTTTAATTTGGAAGCCAGTGTTGCCAGACAATCGGGTGTTTGTTGTTGTTGCGACCAACATGGATTATGGTTGCGTCGGAAAAATAGTTTAGAAGACTTTGCACTTCTGATCGGTATGGAGCTAGTGTTAGTTCCTTCAATGCGTATACTCCATTCATCTAATTTACCAGTAACTTGGAGTCACCTCTTATTTCTAGACGCGTGACTCCTTCTTGCTTAGTTATTGACAGACCTATGAGGAAAGCTTCATACTCTGCTGAGTTGTTGGTGCATTCGAAGTCCATCTTGAAGGAATGTGAGAATACTTCCCCAGTTGGAGAGACTAATACCACGCCCGCTCCTCTAGTATTACTGCTAGGGGTAGCAGAGCCATAAAAATACAGGAGTCACACTTCTTCTTCCAAAACAGAGACGTCTGGAAATTCTCCAGGAAGATCTTCGTGTAGCCCTGTAGTGCCTTCTCCAGGAAATACTGCCAGTAAGTCTGCAACTGCTTGAACCTTGATAGCTCTAGGTGCCGCACATGTTATGTCCATCTCTGACATTTGGAGAAGCCATTTTCCTGTCCTTCCAGTCAGGACCGACTTTGAAAATAAAAACTTTGCAGGATCATATTTAGACACGAGTATCACCCTATTAGACAGTAGGTAATACCTAAACTTATGAATGGAATGGATCAAGGCCAAACATGCTTTTTCCGATCTGAGGTATCTGAGTTCAGCGTCTCTCAATATTCGTCTGAAGTAGTATATGGGATGTTCGACTCATTCATCATCTTCCTGAGCGAGTAGAGCCCCTATGACGATGTCACTGAAGGCGGTGTAGAGACACAACATCTTCCCTTGGACATGATACTTCATGATGGCTGGAGATAAAAGTATTCGTTGAATCTTTTGAAAGGCTTCTTGCTGGGTTATGGTCCAAAAGAAGCTAGCTCCTTTCTTTAGCAAGGGAGTGAATGAGGCGGCAAGTTGGGCTAGACCAGGTATAAAACGTCGGATGTAGTTTAACTTGCCCATAAAATTTCGGAGTTCCTTCACAGTTCGTGGAGGAAGCATTGTGAGGATATCCTGAGTCTTGGACGGGTCTACCTTGATCTCTTCCACAGTTACTTGGAATCCCAGAAATTTGCCTGAAGAGACATCGAAAGCGCATTTCAAAGGATTCATCTTCAACTTGTATTCTCGACACCTCTCAAACACTTGCGGTAAGACGTTGGCGTGATTTGATCGAGCCCTTGACTTAACCACAATATCATCTACGTAGTCTTCTACTTATTTATGCATCATGTCATGGAAGATTTCCGTCATAGCACGTTGATACGTTGCACCGGCGTTCTTTATACCGAATGGCATAATAGTATAGTAAAAATTTACAAGAGGGGTTCAGAAGGATGTCTTACTTGCATCGTGCTCATACATCCTTATCTGATTGTAGCTGTTATAACCATCCATGAAGGAGAACATGCCGTGTCCACTGGTGGCGTCTACTAACATGTCGATGTTAGGCAGAGGAAAGTCGTCCTTGGGGCATCACTTTTTCAAGTCTATGAAATCCACACAACACCGAATCTGTCCGTTTTTATTCTTTACTGGTACCACATTATCTAACCAGGTCGAATGATGGATAGGTCTGATGAAGCCAGTAGCTAGCAATCTCTGTATTTCATTCTTGATTTGCTCTTCCACTTCGTGTCTGAATTGCCTCGGAGATTGCTTGACTGGATTGGATCCCGGTATGACATGAAGGTGATGTGTGACCAATTTATCGTCTAGACCTGGAATTTCCTCGTATGTCCAGGAAAACACATCTTGGTACTCCTTGAGTAGTTGGACTAGACTTTCACGTTCGTCCACAGACAGAGTCGAACTGATAGAGACAGGCCTGGGAGATTCTTCATTCCCGATGTTAAAAATCTCGAGTTCGTCAGTTGTGGAGTTGGTGCCATCATGCAACTGTCGCGGAGCGTCCAACACCTCCTCTTGTGTTTTATCATTCTTGCATCATTAAATTGGGCGGAGAGGATGGGTACCGATCTCTCCTGCTAATTGCTAACAACAATGCCGATATATGGTCTTCCCCTCCTAATCATGGCTTGCCTCGAAAGTGCATTCCCTTTTGGCGTGGGCGTGGGTTGAAATTTCACTGAATAAAGAAGGATGCCTCGTCATAAAAGGTGTATCGTGGTGTTTAGTCCCAGTGATGCAAGTTGGTCTTCTTTCTGGATTGAAGCCCACGTGGGTAGTGGGGTGCACAAGACTTTGTATGACCTTCCCCGCGGAGTTTATTTTGTCTCAAACAGTTCCACTCCGCATATTGGCGCGTATGGAGATAATGATGCAAGAATACGTATGAATTCCTCATTCAACATGGTCTTCAGGAACTGGTGATACGTTGAAGGGATGACCTTATTGTCACGAAGCCACGGTATCCCTAGTATCATATGGTAGTCCGTATCCTTTTCTATGACTTCAAATTTCACTTTTGACTGAACGGGCCCTACTGACAAATTCAGATTGGCATACCCATATGTGCTAGTCTGGTTTCCTTCGAAGTCCGTCATTGTGGAGGGCTACCGTATAATTTTGCATGGGCTAACCTTGGTTGTCCTGAGAGTCTTGAGAGTAATCACGTTCGAAGACGCTCCTTTGTCGACGAGGGCCCTCCTGAACTCTGAACCCTTGATGCGTGCGGTAACATGTAGGGCCTAGTTGTGACCTTCCTCTGCCATTTTGTCATCTTCTGTAAACGTAACATTATTTACAGATGTTTCCGATGCAGCTAGGACTTTTGGACGTGAAGGAGTCAGGTGTATGTCGAGAGCTATTTTATTAATCGCAGCAAACGTCTCCGCCCATTGATTCTTCGAGAGGTGTAAGATCTCACACAAACTTTCCACTAGAGATGCCGCTTCCTGATCCGCTGGTCTCTGGTTCGTAGTAAAGATGTTGATCTGAGGGGAACTAGTTTCCGGTGTAGAGGTCTCCGGAACGCTCATCTCTGGCATCATCTTGATGAGGAGATCAAGTATGCCATTTGCCACTTCTTTTATTAGCTACATGTTCTTCGTGTGAATCTCTTGTACCCGTGCTAGTTCGCTTAGTATTGGAAATCTCTTGATCATGCCGTCAGGTACGTCGTTAGGAGGAGGGGTATCTCCGTTGGAGGAACCATCAAGATTCGATATTGTCAAGGCAGTCCTAAGACCAACCATCTCCAAATTGATTGAATGGTATTGAAGGAATTGATTTTACAACCGAGAGATCAACCTCCCGCTGTGGTCGCCAATTATTTATGGGTGAAAACTATTCCTGCCGGTTTTGGTAATTTGGGGTGTGTGGATGAGGAATGAATCTAAACCTTAAACAAATACACTACACGGTGAGTGCTTGTAGATTCGAGAAATCAATCTGTACAACTCTGGCCTAAACCAAGAAATGGTCGTTCCAGACTTTCTTCGGTTATAAAGTGAAGGAGATGGGGTTAGTCTTAGGGAAGGAAGAGAAGAAGGTGTTGAGAATGTGAAGGTGTTGGCTATGTATGACTTGTATCAGAAAGATAAACTGGCTTGCAGGATGTAACTATCAGTTCCGGTATTTGAATACGATAGTATCAACACTTGCCTTTGTTGTCTTATCTTGTTTGAAAAATAGGATAAAGAACCTATTTATACAAGTAATTTAGCTTAACCCTTGTATCTCGTGGGAAGTGGAGAAAGTGGAGTGATGGAGTAATGGAGTAATATGTTAGTGTCACACGACCAGGATTGCCCACTTCTCCCATCATCACTTAACCGTCCATGACTTCCTGACACGTTCTTGTGATGGCGCGTTGTGCGCTACACGTTGTAAACCGCCAGACCAATACCCCAGTATGTATCCCCCAGTTTGTTACATGATTGATGTCTCGAGTGTGTGTATCTTGGGACCCACAAAAAGTAGCATGTAATGCAAGACTAAATAACTATGTTATTTAGGAAGTTGATACTTGTGAAGTATCGTGTGTATACTATGCAGGTACTGCATCGAGTATATTCAGTATGTATGAAGCATAGCTGTTTGAGCCTCTCAAAATAACTTCATGTCCAGCCTACTTCATGTGATGGTTTGGAGGCTGCGCAAACAAATCCTTCCTTGTCCGACCATATGGTGTGGTAGAGTGACGGATGGTGATCATCATGACGTCTCACTGACCAATTAACTCCTGACCAGGGTTGTATAAACAAGCCGGTGAAGTCGGGAATACGATATGATCTTTGAGACACTCATCTGCGACCGTTGATGAAATTAGGATTTTAGGAAAAGGTGCGCAAACACCACTTTTCAGCTTGGTCGAATCCAAGCTTGGGACATGGTTTTGGTATGGCCGGTCGGTCATGTATGTTGACGGCATGTCGGTATACATGTTCATACCTCACTGTCCCGTGGAAGTGTGATCTAGGAAACTCAATTTATCCGGAAAAGTTGAGTGGTCGAGATCCATTTGCGACAGAAATTTGGTGCAGCAAGAGCCGCGCTTCATGCCAACTTCAGGCGCGCGTTTCAAGACAACCAGGCTTGGTCAGTCCCGGACGATCAGTTCGGCGTGTGGGTCGTAGGATGGTGTTCACGTCCATACCCTAACATCCCATAGAAACATGATCTAAGCCACTCAATTTGTCCGACGAAATCGAGTGATCAAGATTAGTTTGCAATTTGGGAGGTGCGACCACACTTGTTTTGGGCACACGAATCGAGGTGTGTACCCAAGTTCGGTCTTTGCCGGTTGGGTGTGGATATAGGTTGGCTCGTAGTGATCGCGTTGACACTTATCGGACCTGCGTAGCCTATTCCTGGACCCACCATTCGATCAGGAGAAGATGGACGCCCGTGATCGCAAGACAAACCCTAGTTAGGGTATTGCCGGCCGTGTGTCACACCTGGTTTGGAGCGCACGAATCAAGGTGACCAATAATAGTTGGTCCAGACCGACCAGTCAGGTATGAAGGTAGGCCCACGGTGGTTTTTTTGACATGCTCTGGACCCTCTGAATCTACATCTACACCCTCCATCTATACCTGCGAAGATGGATGGTTGAGACTGTTTTGCGACACATGAAATGTGCCTCAAACCCTAATTTAGGGTTTTTATTCCATAGTTCTTTGGTTTGGACGCTTTGGAAAGTTATGCCAACCTTTTGGGGAGGTCGACCATGTGGGGCCCGCGTTGGTTTGGCAGCGGATATTCCATACCTGCTTGGGGGTTATGGAATTGATCTGGGCTATCCAATCATGCTGGTGAAGTTGGATGATCGTGATCATTTCCAGACTGATACGGACAGTCCGGATGCTCAATCGGGCTAGTATAGCACACCGAGAGTTGCTCAATCGGGCTAGTATAGCACACCGAGAGTTGCAGCCCGTACGGGTATTTCGTACATGCTTTCATTATAATGCTTGGAGATTCGTGTTGCTATGCTGAGAGCAACACTCAGTCATCATGCCGCACTGATAATGAGTACAGGAAATACAAGGTTGGTTACGCATTAATTAATAATTTTATAAATTCACAGGGTATATGGAATTGTTGCAACATGCTCCAACCTAGATGAATTTCGTGTATTTAATTCACATAATGGGATTGTTGTCACATGCTCCATTCTAGGTGAATTATTAAAGTGAAGAAGTATCCATCACTTATTAATGGCCTTATCTTTTACAAGAAGTTAGCGCATAATTTTTTGGCTTTTACAATTTTAGCTTTTAAATGAAAATCCACCATCAACACTTGTTATACACAAATGAAATATACGTCATTTAAGTTTGTGTAACCGTACCTAAACGTGTACAAGTCGTTGGTTCAATAGTAGTTAACCAAATGGTTAGCCATATGAGCACTTTCATATCAACCTTATTCATCTTCACCGTAACTAGTTCAAATGACTCAAAAGAACTAGTTAGAGAGTTTTTCAATTGCTTAGATCTCATAGAAGTAAACAATACACAATTGAAGCAAAATCGGTTTTGATTCACCTGAATCGATTCATGAACTTTATAGCCACAGTTTGCAAATATGCATTCCTTAGTTTATATATATTTAAGTTCACGAATAAACCAATTTTAGAAAGTAACACACTTAAGTATGCGTACTTAAGTAACCAGATTTGAGTTTGTTTTGGTTTCCAAACTCAGCAAAAATTCACGGACGTGAACTTTCCGCCAGTATGCGTACGGGTACGCATACATACCCATTCTCCATCAACCATTTAGTACACACACAAGTATGCATACATTTGGTTCCATGTTTTGGACTTATATACTAATGCGCGAACACATTATATGCTTATATCCAAGGATGGTTACATGTTCTAAACTCTCATTTCAATCATTGAAACATTCTTAGAGGATGTTAAATAGAGGTGACTCACACACTATTTTTTATCAAAGCAATTTTGAAGATATTGAAATGACTAACATGAATTTCATCACTTGTAAAGATGAAATTAGCCAAAACGAAAGCTTACCAACACATATTTCGAGAAAAAGATAAGCGATATAAACTCGGCTCGAAATAAAAAATGTGTATGATCGAAGTCTATATTTCAATACAACTTTTGTCTCAAGATAGAAGATAGAGTAGATAGACTTTTTGAGTGATAGATAAGTTCATGTCTCCACATACCTTTTAGTCGATGAAGTTCCACCAGTTCCTTGAGTAGTTCTTCGTCTTTGTATGGTGAATGCCGT
Source organism: Papaver bracteatum (assembly GCA_023529315.1). Lineage (NCBI taxonomy): Eukaryota > Viridiplantae > Streptophyta > Magnoliopsida > Ranunculales > Papaveraceae > Papaver > Papaver bracteatum. The sequence continues at coordinate 1,755,447 of JAJJWX010000650.1, forward strand.
GGTGTCTAGAGCTCAACTACACTTTATATCCTAGTCCGAGACTTTGCTATAAGTAGACTAGAAATCAAGACTTATAGTTTTGGCAACTAAACTTTACAACAAGCTTGATATATCAACACTTGCGATTTCGACCGAGCAGTGCTCTAAAAATCTCCCCCTTTTTCAATTTTAGTGACAAAACTATCAATACATATGGAATACAAAAAATAAACTTTGCATCTTCTCTTCCACATGCATGATCTCCTTGGTTCTTCAACATTACTCGAAATCTTCGTCATTTACAAGTACTCCAATGATTCCAAAGGTTATCAGTTCAGCATCATCGTTGTTGAGAATCCGTATCCATAACAATGAGAAAACAAAAGATCTCAATCATTGTTACACAGTGTCATAGTATTATTATACAACATCAAAGTTCATTTGTATCACAACTTCTAAAATACTATGGTGATATGAATCACTCCCCCTTAGTTAATACTCTATCTCACCTTACATAATGATCCGAAAACCATATGTATTTGTAGTGTGAACTACACATTAATTATCCCCCTTTCTATCAATAAAATTGGAATAGGTACGAAAACTAGTGGGATCCTAATGAAACTTCCATAGAGACATTTCATGACCAAAAGAAAGTACTTATCAACTTTTAAGATGCAATCATATAGTCGAAACTAAATGCATTCATCAAGGAGTTTATAAATATATAAGATAACCCCTAAAATATTCCACAACCGCACTCCCCACAAAGATTTGGCAATAAAGCACAAGTTCAAATAAGAACTCTCCCCTATATACTGTCATTCCCGAAAGAATAACAAGAGCGACCTTACTTTCACAAGAAAAGAAGGATTTCTTTGGACAACAACAAATCATATAAGAATATGAATTTGTATCCAAAATACTCAATTGAATTAACCACAAGGAACCCATGATTAATTCAACCGGAATACTCAACTAAACTAACCACAAGATAACCCATGATTAATTTAATTGGAAAATTCTCAACATAAGAAAACTTACGGAGCCGCACAGTATAAACATAAAAAAATATGGATCAGGGAAGATCCATACTGCGAAATAGACAAAGATTCATTCTATCTTTCATCACTATTTGCACAATGACATATAATAGACTTAATCTTTGTAAACAAAATCTCATCCTTTCTTCCATCAATATTTGCATAATGACATAAAAGTCTTAACTTTTGTTTTTGTAAAAAGTCCATTCATTCTTTTATCAATACTTGCATATCGACGTATGAAAGACTTAACTTTTGACAATGTATGGGACATTCATAGTTCACGGACGCAAACATACATATCCCATAACAAATTTCAATATATAAAACCATAAAGATTAATACTGCAAAAATCATCTTCCAAACAAACTTTAAAATTTAAACAAATAAATCTAAAAACATTGAACATGAAAAACATTGGACATAGTTATGTGTAATCAAAATAATGGCTATTCCAAACTCTAGTTATTCTTCTTAAAATCACAAGAATAAATTTCTCATTAGAAGCTTTTCTAGACATTGATACCTATGAAAAATTATTTATCGTCCTCGAACTCCTTGTCGTCAACAACCATGGGAATATATGGTTCGTGAAGAAAGGAGTCAATTCCAACAAACCTTCTAGGTTGAAGATGTCTAACCAGTGCCTTTTGAATTTCGAGAGTTCTCATAACACAAGCCTTTATTTGTTGAATCTCCTTTCTTGTCTCCTTCAACTCTTCAAGAACATCAGAATACTTCTGAGAATTTGAAGGAACAACCCTTGGCTTCCTCACATTCCTTCTTTTTCTTTTCAAAGTTGGAGGTAACAGAGATTTATCTTTTTCCTTCAGGATTGATGGCTTAACAATCATATTTACATCTTTTCCATCAGAATACATGATGCTTGGAGTATCCATATGCGTACGGGTTTGTGAGAGGAAATCACAACTTAAGTCTCAACAAGCAGTCTTAAGATAAAAAGAGTTTCAGGGAAGGAAAAGGAATGTAAGGTTACGAAACCTTTATACACTTCAAAGGATTCACGTACGCACAACTCTTACCCTATAAAAGGAATAATTGTCAATTTTAACCCCCTTTTATTAATTAAACATGAAAGTCCTTTTAAATATCAACTAGATATGAAAAGCGACATGAATTCCAGACTTTACAATGCTCTTAGAGAAAAAACAAAAGAAAGACAAAAACAACTAAGAGTTTTCTTTTCTTGAAGCCTGAGGTGTGCAAAATCTTATCTCTTTTGATCAGGCACATGAGACAAGATGCACCAAACAACACAATCAATTTGTGTTGCGGTGAACAACAATCTGTCCACCATGACATGTTTATCAAAATGTTTATACCATACTCTTTTTTCTAGTGGTCTTGACAGATCCTTGGAAACTAACTTCTTTGACGAAGATAAAATCTTAATCGACTAGAGAAACAAGATATTGCGGAATCACAAACGATGAGATGAAGATATTTGTGATTACTTTTCTATCTTGCCTATCGGAGAAACTAATATCAAGCCAATTTTACGATTTTACTCAAATATAATAGAAACAACAAGATCAGATCACGCAACTACAGAAAAAATAGTTGGGTCTGGCTTCACAATCCCAATGAAGTCTTCAAGTCGTTAACTTATAGGGTCTCGGTAGAAACTTAAGGTTAAAAGGAGAATCGACTCTAGCTTATACAACTAGTATCACACAGGAGGTGTGGGGATTAACTTTCCCAGTTGCTAAAGTTCTCCTTTACATAGTCTCCAGTTCAGGGTTTGCAATCTAAGTTACCTTGGTAACAAAGCATTCAATATTCATTGTTAGATGAAAACCTGATTAGATTCAAGCTAATATCTTTCAACCGTTAGATCAAACTTAGCTTGTTGTTTATGGGTGAAAACTATTCCTGCCGGTTTTGGTAATTTGGGGTGTGTGGATGAGGAATGAATCTAAACCTTAAACAAATACACTGTGCGGTGAGTGCTTGTAGATTCGATAAATTGATCTGTACAACTCTGGCCTAAACCAAGAAATGGCCGTTCCAGACTTGCTTCAGTTACAAAGTGAAGGAGATGGGGTTGGTATTAGGGAGGGAAGCGAATAAGGTGTTGATAATGTGAAGGTGTTGGCCATGTATGACTTGTATCATAAAGATGAACTAGCTTGCAGGATGTAAGCTCTCAGTTCCGGTGTTTGAATACGATAGTATCAACACTTGCCTATGTTGTCTTGTCTTGTTTGAAAAATGGATGAAGAACCTATTTATACAAGTCTTTTAGCCTAACCCTCATATCTCGTGGGAAGTGGAGAAAGTGGAGTGATGGAGTAATGGATTAATGTGTTAGTGTCACACGACTAGGCTTGCCCACTTCTCCCATCATCACTTAACCATCCATGACTTCCTGACACGTTCTTGTGATGGCGCGTTGTGCGCTGCACGCTGTAAACTGCCAGACCAATACCCCAGTATGTATCCCCCAGTTTGTGACATGATTGATGTCTCGAGTGTGTGGATCATGGGACCCACAGAAAGTAGCATGTAATGCAAGACTAAATAACTATGTTATTTAGGAAGTTGATACTCGTGAAGTATCGTGTGTATACTATGAAGGTACAACATCGAGTATATTCAGCATGTATGAAGCATCATTGTTTGAGCGTCTCAAAATAACTTCATGTCCAGCCTACTTCATGTGATGGTTTAGAGGCTGTGCAAGCAAATCCTTCCTCGGCCGACCACATGGTGTGGTAGAGTGACGGATGGTGATCATCATGACGCCTCACTGACCAATTAACTCCTGACCAGGGTTGTATAAACAAGCGGGTGACGTCGGACGGACGAGATAATCTTTGAGATACTCATCTGCAACCGTTGATGAAATTAGGGTTTTAGGAAAAGGTGCGCAAACACCACTTTTCATCTTGGTTGAATCCAAGCTTGGGATATGGTTTTGGTATGGCCGGTCGGTCATGTATGTTGACGGCATGCCGGTATACATGTTCATACCTCACTATTCCGTGGAAGTGTGATCTGGGCCACTCAATTTATCCGGCGAAGTTGAGTGGTCGAGATCAATTTGCGACGGAAATTTGGTGCAGCAAGAGCCGCGCATCATGCCAACTTCAGGCGCACGTTTCAAGACAACCAGGCTTGGTCGGTCCCGACCAATCGGTTCGGCGTATGGGTGGTAGGCTGGTGTTCACGTCCATACCCTAACATCCCATATAAACATGATCTAAGCCACTCGATTTGTCCGGCGAAATCGAGTGGTCAAGATTAGTTTGCAATTTGGGAGGTGCGACCACACTTGTTTTGGGCGCATGAATCGAGGTATATAGCCAAGTTCGGTCTTGGCCAGTTGGGTGTGGGGATAGGTGGGCCCGTAGTAATCACGTTAATACTTACCGGACCTGCTTAGTCTATTCCTGGATCCTCCATCCAATCAGGAGAAGATGGACGCTCGTGATCGCAAGACAAACCCTAGTTAGGGTATTGCCGGCCGTGTGTCACACCTGGTTCGGAGTGCACAAATCAAGGTGACCAACCATAGTTGGTCCTGACCGACTAGACAGGTATGCAGGTGGGCCCACGGTGGTTGTTTTGACATGCTCTGGGCCCTCTGAATCTACATATACACCCTCCATCTATACCTCCGAAGATGGATGGTTGAGACTGTTTTGCGACACATGTAATGTGCCGAAAACACTAATTTAGGGTTTTTTTTCCATACTGCTTTTGTTTGGACGCTTTGTCAAGTTATGCCAACCTTTTGGGGAAGCCGACCATGCGGGGCCCGTGTTGGTTCGGCAGCGGATATTCCATACTTGCTTGGGGGTTATGGAATTGATCTGGACCATCCAATCATGCTGGTGAAGTTGGATGATCGTGATCATTTCCATACTGATACGGACAGTCCGGATGCTCAATTGGGCTAGTATAGCACACCGAGAGTTGCTCAATCGGGCAAGTATAGCACATCGAGAGTTGCATCCTGTACGGGTATTTCGTACATGCTTTCATTATAATGCTTGGAGATTCGTGTTTCTCTGTTGAGAGCAACACTCAGTCGTCATGCCGCACTAATAATGAGTACATGAAATACAAGGCTGGTTACGCATTAATTAATAATGCTGTAAATTCACGGGGTATATGGGATTGTTGCTACATGCTCCAACCTGGATGAATTTCGTGTATTTAATTCACAGAATGGGATTGTTGTCACATGCTCCATTCTAGGTGAATTAGTAAAGTGAAGAAGTATCCATGACTTATTAATGGCTTTATCTTTTACAAGATGTAACGCATAATTTTTTGGCTTTTACAATCTTAGCCTTTAAATAAAAATCCACCATCAACATTAAGTCCCCTGCCTAGCATATATTGGTTACACTATTGTGGGGTAGGCATGAGATGATAACAAATTTGTATACGGAAATGACCAAGCTTAAGTGAATACATATTTACCGAATAGGTCGACATCTTCAGGTGTTTCCCTGGGAGTCCTGATTAGGGTTTGGAGGAGAAGTACGACCTGGTCGACGTTGAGACCTCATTCATCGGACGAGTTCCATTGTAGTTGATCCAGTATCCCTTAGGGTTTCCTTCAGTGTATATGCGGGGTTTAAAAACTGCCGATAAAATTTTCTGCAGAAAACTCTATCCCTCCAACTTGTCGAGCAATAGTATATCGTCTTCTTTGTATCACCTAGGATCCTCTGTCAAGCGTGCGCGACCTACGCCTGAGCTTCATGATGAATCCATGGCTCGTGTTCGTTGAGTCAAGAAGATCATACCGGATTATCTTATTTTCCTATTCTGATCAATTGCTTGTTTCTCATAATGATCAGGTGAATAATCCTCTCCTTCTTGCAGAGATACCCCTCCGGAACATGTGTGACAATTATTGATGATGACGACTTAAACATCCCTCTTCCTTCAAACTCAAATACGCCTACCCCTGCAGACCTCGAAGATGCTGATCTGGGTATCTCATCTTATGAATACCCCAATGCAGGTCTTTCATTCGATGTTATCATGAAGTGTTTATCTTCCATCTACCGAGACGTCGGTGGATTCTTAGTGCGGAAGGAGTTTGTACCTTTGTACACAAAGTTATGGAGAAAGTACGACCATATTGCAACCAAGAGTGTGGTCCGGCACTTTTCATATGATTTGGTCACCACGGTAAACTACCTTCTTCCCATGGTTGCTGAGATGGAGAATATTTCTATCCGCAATGTTGCCGAATCAAGCCTCGAAAAGTGGGAGGATATGGTATGTACCTGCGAATCCAAAGAGTTTAACGTGGGTTGGTTGCGGCAGCGTCTTGATATCATCAAGGTTGATTGAGCTGGTATCCTCATAAATGTTGTTCCTGCTGCGAAAGCTATCTTGGAATAGGAGAAGTCTCTGGCTGCGGAATCAAAGAAGGTAGAACATGCAGTACATGACTTTAAGAAAAGGAAAGAGAGGTATCAAGATAGACTGGAGATGATGCTCTCAAGGTACTATAATCTGCTAGATGTGCATCAACGGCATGCTCCCGGTTTACAGATATTTACTGGAAAATCTTCGATTCCAGACTTTCTCAGAGCTTCATGAAGCCGTGAAGAGATCGGCAACCACTGCACCCGATCTACTTGAAAGGAAAAAAGCTACAAAGGCTGAATAACCGCGAGACATTCGAGGTAGAAGACGTCTGATCAAGAAGAAGTAAAACCTCTAGCCTTCCACAAGCAGAAGAAGGGAGCAAATGGAAAGCCAAGCTGTCGTGCAAGCATACCTCAGCTCCTGCACAATGGAAGGATAAGAAAGATGCACAAGCCTCTGACCAACGAACAAGAGCTCCTAATCAAGAAGCACTTGACTTTCCTTTTTTTCCAATGAAGAGCTGGTCGAACTCCTGGATGCATGAGTCCAAGATGGTGCAATCAAGCTGCCATATGTCCAGAAAGAACCAATTGAAGAAGACGTGGAAAGTCCTCGTTGCTACCGTTTCCACAGGTTCGTCAATCATCTCATAAGCGACTGTGGAGTTTTGAAGCACATTTTCAAAGAGAAGGTTGATCCACAAGAACTGGGGACTGGGGGAGTACACAAGAATCCTCTCTTAGTCAGAACCTTTACACTCTCTGAACAACCTATCAAAGAAGCAGTTCAATCCTTGGTCGAACGTGAATTGTGTTGCCTATAGGAGGCATAAAGGAGAGACATGTCCACAATATTGAACCACATCGTGTCAAGAAGTCCATTCCGAAAATACTTCTTGAGCCTCCAGCCACAGACCAAGAGATGTACGACTGGGGACTGCTTACCACAGCCAAACTCAGAAAAAACGAATTTGGAAGAACGTTGATCGATGCTGACACCGCCATCAACAATATTCCACTGAAAACCATCGGATCCACATGCATCACTCGGAAAGAATATACTCATGCTCCATATCAATCAGAGACCTTTAAGGAGCGCTCGGAAGTACTTATGGCTACATCATTCTCAAAGTGAACATAAGCTCAACCTGGACAGAAACCAAGTTTCACATAATCAGGAAGATCCAGCATGTGACATGTCCTTCAGACAAGCGTGGATCCGCGCTGAAAGATGGAGTACTTTGATGAATTTCAAGATGAGGTTGAAGCAAGAACCTTCAAAAGATGCATAGACATTCATCAAGAGGTTATGCACTCAGGCAAGTCTCATTCCATGTCTATGTCATTTATTTCCTCACATGCTATCCTAGCATGGAGACTTAATAATGCTAGCAACTCTATAAGACGTTATGAATGGTAGCTTCACCACATTAGTATTTTACCAAGTGGATGAATCTGACGCTTCTCCGAATCAAGCACTGAAACATTCGTTATTGACATCTAAACATGGAAAAGAACACTTTGGGAATTTCTCCAGCAAGTCCATGTGTTCCACGAAATCAGAAAGCTTTGATTTCTGTACAAGTGTCGAATCCCACTATCGCAACGAAAGGGATGCCGAATCAACAGAATATATTACAGTGCCTAAATGATCAAACCCCTAAGACGTTCGATGCTTAAGGAATATACACTTCAACACTCAAGCATCCAATAAGCCTTCAAATTGTACTCCCAATCAAAGAGTACAACTCCTACAACGGCGCATCTGGCTTCAACACAAATATCTCGACAATGGTACACTGATTCAACACCAGCGCGATCAAAGTGTAACTAAACTACAGTTGATAAATCTTCATTATTCCATGATAATACTTCTAAAGCAGATGTGACATCATCTATAGATGGATGACACTAACTCCTTCAACATACACTGGGCAACTTGAGGTGATTCCGTGAAACTTCATCAACATGATTTCTCTACATCACAAGCTCCTGTATAATTGAGGAAATTTCTCTCTTCACTAATCACATCCAATATGAAAACTGATGATGCTATCTACCGCAACAATGTCGACTCACTTGCAAAGCCAGTTCATGTTCGTAGGCTCACTGGAGGAAAGAGCAAAGATCACATCTATAATCATAGTTCTAGATTTTTCGGTCATTGGAGCAACTTCAATCATGATATTAGCATCAACAATAATCTCTAGAGGAATACCATCCATGATCTCAGCAATCGACAAGGATATCTAGAGCGTAATCATTGATGGTTTCAGCACCAACAACTCAAGAGAAACATCCTCAGGGCTTCATCAACTAGTCATTCTGTGAAGTGTTGCATATGAAGTGGACTTCTCTAAGAACCAATGATTCATATCAAGATGTGCAGACCTAATAATATGCGCACATGAAAGTCTTCCCAAAGCTGGCACGACTAGTGGGCATAATCCAAAGTCTTATGCAAGATGTTCTCATCACCTCTACAAATGAGATACAACACACTCCAGGCCATGGGTTTGCAAAAACGTACTAATTGGTGAGGAATGGGACAATGCTTCCTCAATTAAAGATGTTCGTCTATGTCTCTTCTACAACATACCAAAAGGGAACATCTATCAGACATATGAGCTGAAAAATATGGCCTTTACCGTTAGGTCCATGAAATATGAAAAATTTACACGGGATTACAAATTACAAATGTGCACGATTTGTTGGCTGATCTCTACAACTCCAAATTGAGTGATTCTTGTGTCATGAGATAAATCAGTCTCTTAGCTTCAAAATTTGGGGTCAAGCATCAAATTCCGGCATCGTATGAGGTTCCTCCAGCTTCCAAAGCATACAACGTGCAAGCAGAAATTTGTAGACGGGTTCATAACCCCACAGTCGATCGATCTCCACCAGGTATTTTCGATAAGTTCTTCATCAAGGTACCTCCAGATTCTATAACCTGGATATTTACATCAATTTTCTACCTGGGTCCTCTATCTAGGTCTTTCCAGAAGAAAAGAAAACAAAAATAAGAGGTTTAACAAAACACCCGGGACTGACGCTCCACTGCAACAGTTTCTTTAGTCTTCTCTACTGGTGGCTCAATTTCTTCTATCACTGAAGCAACAACAATCGAGGTTTCCATAACTTCAGTGACAACCTTCTCATGTACTTGTAGTGCATGGATGGTTGTATCTTCATCAATAACTCCAGGGCAGCTCGAGTTATCCTTGTTGGTTTCAATATCCTCAACTTCGAAATTTGGCACCTAATACGAAGATTACATGAGGTTAGATAAATCTAAACATGAGACCAAATAAGATCATAAAATACATTATACAAGCATTCCAACATCATCAAGGTTCATCATTATACACTCGGGGCACGAGCAAATAGCATGAAATTCATGAAAATACGTTTTGCGGCAAGCTCGTCTGAAGAGACTTTACTCTATCATGTACAAGATGACGAACTGGGAGCAATCTCCAAGTAATTTTAGGACGGTTCATACACCATTCTCTTCGTATGGATGTCCTCTACAGCATATCCAAAATTCAAATCAATTGAAGAAACTATCAAGGAGATATGACCGAAACATTGGACAACATACAATCTGAAAAAGTTCTGAAAGTCTCCTGGAAGTTTATTGTTTCTCCTTTTTCAGGTCCTAAACGTGCTCCCAACTCAAGAAGCTTCTTTTTTAAAGCTTGGAAATTTTCTGGGATTGAAGATACATATGCAAATCACAAAAATCCGACTTCGAACGAAGATTCTACGGTGTTTTGCTAAAGGACTGAAGTATGAAATTTTCTGGTGACGTATTTCAGCAAAATTACTCGTATACTTACGTGGATTCTCATTCATTCATCCACAAATCAGCAATTTCATACCTCTATGAAGATATTACAGGAGACACACTTACTGGGGGAGTCTCTAAATCATTTGAAGGCTCGGAAATGACGGAATCTCCATCGGCAACGCCACTATCTCCATTCGGGGATTTTGGGAATTCTCCATATTCCCATATCCCAAAGAAGAGAACGCTTCATCAACATGCTGCTTATCTACAATGATTTCTTCTTGGATTCATCAACAACAATTATTATTATTTCATTCAAGGAGATGCCATGATCACTTGCACGAAAAAGGATACTTACATCGACTTCTTCATAAGTGCTGGAATCATGAATTGTTCGACCGGGAACAAGTTGAAGACCGTCAATCGATGGAGCAAAATCTGAAAAGAAATAACAAAACTTGGTCTCGTGATCCTAATTGCACGAACAAAGTCATGACACAAGGAGCGCTAACAACTCACCAAAGAAACGGATGCGGACTGCACGTCATTTGCTAACATCTTGTAGTCCTTACTCCTGGGTTCTCAGCTCTCGTAGACTTTCTTCCACTTCCGTGGAGTCTACATTGATCCGCGATCTCACTACACGATCATCCCATGATGAAGCTAATAAAATAACCAGGAGTACAATCAGTATGAAGGATCTCTCACCATCACTCAGAGGTCCTAGAAGTATCATTTCTTAAATTTTTGTCCGTTGAGATGTTATCTCTGGAAACACCATCTTTGGAAGTATCATCATAGGAGTCAGTCATTCTTGCAAAGTGGCTACTTCAGCATATCGCTCATACAAAGCGCAGGATTCGACATTACAATGAATCATGGAATAAATATGCTCACAATGGCATCTACAAAATGGTAATCCTCAACTCTTACCTATTTACGGTTTCACGAACTTAATAATAATAACGTAGAAACCTCGAAAAACTTGCTCGTTTCTTCAAACTTGCCAAGACGAGCAAAATTCGTTATTTAAAGTCAACACCTGACTTTCATAAAACTATAAATAATTCACATAACCTTTCATGTGAACATTCGTTGATTTTCTACATGTGTGCATACACTATAAAATCACCAAACTCATTGTTTCATCACGTATATAATTGTTTGCGTTCAACAATTGCTCAAAATCATAAATTGATTTTCATAAAACCGTGAACAACCCACGTAAATTTTCATTGTGTGAACATCCACTAGTTTTTCAAAATGGACAGACGTCCATTCTACAATTGTAAAAACTCACATACAGACATTATTTAACCATGTCTACTTTCAACAGTTGTTCAAAATCAAAACATGGTTTTACAAAATATATAAATATTTGGCGTGAAACTCACGAAAATTTGAAAAATATATCTATATATTTTGCTACCTCGCACGAGCATCTGTCTTTGAAGCGAGAGTATATTTTCAAATATTTCCGAAAGCTCGAAGATAAAATTTTCCATGAAAGCTCACAAACAAAATTTTATCACTAACAGATGCACGTCTATTCAAAAAAAAAAAACTTTTCTCTCGTACGAGCATCCACCTTTGAAACGAGAGTTTATTCCACATTGTGAAAGCTCACACCTCTTGTGATAAAATATTAATTCTCATGAAAGCTCATACATAAGGTTTTATCACTGAACACAAGTTATATACCCATAATATGTCACGGCTACATATTTATTTAAAAAAAATAAATATATTTCCTTCGTATTAGCATTTTCTTTTAAAAACGAAGGTTTATGCTAGTTTTGTGAAAGCTCACACCTCTTGTGATAAAATACTAATTCTCATGAAAGCTCATACATAAAGTTTTATCACTAGACATAAGTTTATGTGCATAAAAAAAAACTATTTTTCCTCGAATTTTCTAAAGCGAGGTTTATTTCGGTTTTGTGAAAGCTCATACCTCTTAATGTAAGATTTTGTTTCCCATGAAAGCTCATAAACAAAATTTTATCACTGGACACAGGTTTATTTTCAAAGAAAGATCTCTCCTAAATCAGGGATTATTATTAGTTTTCAAAACTAACGATTGAACGAATATACGTTTAATAAGATAAGGGTTTTTCTACAAAACTCACGTTAACATATACACATGTATAAAATTTCAACATGATGAAAGCATGAGCATCTCATGAAATCAGTAAGTTTCAAAAATAAAAAATAAAAACACAAAAGGATTAATTCCCTTTTATACCTAATTTTATTTCCATAAGGATTTCCTTTTTGGGCCCAGCCCGTGAATCCTAAACCAACCAAGGTTCCACCATCGAATCAGCGGTTCAACATGAATTTATGTTCACTGGATGCCGCCCTATTATGCCACTGGGGTTTTCGCTCAAACCGTGGTTTGCTCATTCAGTCGAAATCCGGTAACATCTTATCTTATAACTAAGTTCAATTACTTATTTCTATTTATTCCTGGAAAATCACCATTCAATGCTGACTGAGGAACATGACTGTTCATCACTAAGCAGGGGACTTAATGTAGATGGTGGATTTTCGACAAAGGGTAGAGTTGTAAAACTATACTCCAGATTCGGTAATTAGATGAATATCGAGACTCATGTCTCTCGATTAAAGCATGAAAGCTCATGCCATAAATATCTGACTGAGAAGGCTGTCTCTCAGAGTACATGAAGATGTGTAGTCTCTTAGCTGAGGCCACGACACATCTCATGAATACTGAGCAATTTCAGTAATTACTCTGGATCCTGCAAATGGATGAGTATCGAGACTCATGTCTCTATGCATGAAAGCTCATGCCACCTCTGATGGAGAAAGTCTCTTAGAGAAGATGCAGATGTGCAGTTTCCCAGATGAGACCACGACACATCTCATAACCCTCTGATGGAGAAAGTCTCTCGGAGAAGATGTAGATGTGCAGTCTCCCAGCTGAGACCACGGCACATCTCATAACCCTCTGATGGATAAAGTCTCACGGAGAAGATGTATATTTGCAGTCTCCCAGCTGAGACCACGACACATCTCATAACCCTTTGATGGAGAAAGTCTCTCAAAGAAGATGCAGATGTGCAGTCTCCCAGATGAGACCACGGCACATCTCATATTGTATAGAATCGAAAGATTGGGCGACAACGTCTTCGGGATGCGACCGGTTTTCCCTAACTATGCAAAAAGGAATATGACACTCCAGCAAGTTCATATTGCTCTAACCCTCAGATGATTAACGCTCTTAGACAGGGAGCCCTTCTAGAGTCATCAATTAATTATCTGAGATTGTCTGAATGTCCAACAATATTTTACGAACCATCGTCTGAATATCCAGCAATATTCTACGATTCTCTATCGTCTGAATATCCAGCAATATTCTACGATTCTCTGTTATATTTCATCACTTCAATTTGTGGTTCTTCCCAGCAGAATGCCACGGGTTAGTGATAAATATCCGACGAAACAGGCATCTGAGTATCGAATAAGCCCTGACAAAAATGGTGCAAGTGTAATTAGCAAATAATGCACAGACCAGCATGAACGAACGAGAAACCTAAGCAAAATAGGAAAGAAAATAATAAAAAAAAATATTAGCAAAAGCACTAGGTGACTGGGTTCACCAGCCGTCCAGTCATGCCGTGACCAGTCCCAGTCCCATGCCCAATTTTATATTTTATCATATTTTTGCTATTTTCCTGATCTCGTGAAAATCCTCTCATTCGAGCAATTTTCTTTATTTCAAAGAAATTATCCAAACCACATGGTTTTATCAAAAATAATAAAATTAGGGAAAGGTGACATGGGACCGCCGGCCGGTCATGCCCCGGCCGTGGCCAGTCCCACACCTCATGTCCTCATTATCTTATTATTTCTCTTGAATTATGAAAATTCCCTGATTTCTTATTAATTTTCTCTAAAATCATGAAAACTACCTAATTTCATGTCTTTTTACCTAAGTCACATGATTTTATCAAAAAATAATAAAATTAGGAAAAGGTGACATGGGACCGACGGCCGGCCAGTCATGCCGTGGCCGGTCCACACCTCACTTCCCCATTATTTTATTATTCCTTCTCAAATTATGAAGATTCCTTGATTTCATGAATTTTCCTAAAATTACCTAATTTCATGTATTTTTATCACATGATTTTACCAAACATGATAAAATTAGGAAAAAATACCATGGGACTGATCCCTTGAAATCTTCCTGAATTTTACTCTCGGGCTGTTTTTACCTCCCGAAGGAGCTTAAAACCTAAATATTCCCGCGAAGGGAGATAGGAAATTCTTTTCCGTACGGAATGGAGGGGCGGACCATCAAAATCCGAGTCCGTATGAGAATTCTACGTCAATTCTACTAAAGGACGTTAGCTAGTGTTTCAACCTAGCCGGTCCCACGTGTTTTATTTATTATTTTGTATTTTGTTTCATGATTTCATGAAAACTCCCTGATTTCAATAAATCCCTCTGATTTCATGTAAAATTCCCTTAAAATCATAGAAAAATACATAAAATCACATGAAACTGGGAAAAGCATGTGGGACCGCGTGTCGGTACATAAAATCCATGCCCTAGCCGTGGCCGTTCCCACAACTTATAATTCCTTGTTTTATTTATTTTCCCTCATCTCATGTGTTGTTCCCAGTTTCAGCAAAACCATGGATTTTGCATATTTTCTCCAAATGTTGCTCAAACGTGCACCAGAAAATATCAAAATTCTCAGGTCTGAAACACGAACATTGTGGTGACACAGGAACATCCCCTTGACCGACCAAGGGTGACCATCAGGCTTGCAAACAGCTGATCCCACATGTTTTACTGATTTTAACCTAATTTGCTCAACTGCTCATATTAGGTTCAAACTCTTTCCAAACTATTGGAAGTTTTCTCAGACGACCATCAACTGGTCCCACACGCACCAAGAGCCAGTCTCATGACCTCTTGGTCGGCCCATCACATTTTCATAATACCAGGTTTTATTATTTTTTGCTCACACGAGCATTATTTCGGTAAATGATTAAACCAACATTTAATCATTATATCACCAACTAGTCCTCACGAGACTTTGGTATTTCTGCTCATTCGAGCATCTGGGAATTATATGGTGAACCCGTCATCCCATGTAGCCGGTCCCATGTTGATTTGCAATAAATCATCATTTCGGTAAAATTAGGGTTTTGAATCCAGAGTTCTGCAGAAACGTGATTAAAGCGATTCAAACACTCTGATAATTTTATGTTGATTTCATGATTAACATTTTTATTTATTTTGCTCGACCCAGCAGTCAGTAAATTAAATTATTATTTTATTCGGTCCTGCTACCAATAAATTCGTCAAACTGGCAATATTTGCTCGAACCGGCAATATTCACTTATATTAGCAATATTGGTTCAACTATCAATATTCGACAATTCAGCAACACAGTTTGCTCGTTTTAGGTCATAATGGTACCTCATCTCAGCAGACATACATTCAATTCATGAGTTTCAGAACATTTGATAAAACGTGTTCAACTCAGCACTACATGGACTCATCGTCCCACAAAGTCAGCAACTGACTCCACAATCACGAGATTTCAATCGTGTCACAATGGGGGGATATTAACTAGGGTTTTGGTCTGGTGGTCTATGGCACGTGTGTTCACCCATGATGAGAATGTGAGCAAGTCGTGCAATCAGTTGGAAGAATCAGCAAAGTAGTGGGTGGAATATTAACCAAGTCTCCGCACGATGAGTAATTGGTTTAACATGATTTCCCACTTCCCCACTCTCTGATTTCAGCAAACTGTCACACTTCATGGGATCATAGTGTTTTCAACTCTGGCATTATAAAATGTCTCTGAATCCTGATTGAAACAACAAGGTAGAAAAATATTGAACAAGATTCGAACAATTCGAACATTCAAGCAACATTCGCCTAAACGAGCAATTTCTCATCAAAGTTCATACATGCAATATTTCGTCTACACGAACTCACGTAAATTTCTCTCAATCAGGCAAAACTCAATCATTCAGAGCGTTTTCACTCCGAAATCACAATACACCTACAATCTCAGATCACCATTGATCTCATATATTTCTCATCTTCCCTCCTACAGATCAACCCATCCTCTCTTGTGACCGAATTTACTCTAGAACGTCCATTGTCTTGGTTTAGGCCGGAGTACTATAGATTGATCTCTCGAATTCAAAGCACTCCCTTATTGCAGTGCATCTGTGTGAGGTTCAACATTTCGCTCGGTTCAAGGAGTCTCCACATGGTCGACTCTCCAATTCCGTAAAAACCAGCAAATCATTTTTCCCCGTCTACAGATTGGCGACCACAGTGGGAGGTTAATCTCTCGGTTGCAATCCTTCATTTTCACAAGATGGTTGGTCTTAGGTCAGGATTGGTTACAAATCCTAATGCAAATATCGCTAGTACTAGCAACGACAATGAAGAAATTTCGGAAACAATTCAGATCACAAATACTGATGGTGGCGATATTACTCCTCCTCATCCTTCGTTCGGCCGACACCCTGAGGAAATCAGAGGAAACCAACCACTTACTATTGCTGATCTCATCAAAGCGCAAGAAATCTTTGCACAAAATCAGATAGATATGGATGTAGCACAGAAGAAGCTATTTGATCAGTTGAAGAATCTCACTGACAAGATGTCAGAGAAAATTCAAGGAAATGGGAAAGAGAAGGAGAAATCCTCAGATGACGATCCTGAGGTAATTCCAATTCATACAGTGGATGGTGACAATGCCGGCAAAGCTGCAGGCGATCTATCAGCAAAGGAGTCATCAAACTTCATTACTCGTGAAGACTTGGAGTGTCTTATGGAAAACCGTGTAAAGGGAAACGAATCACACATTTATCGTCACCAACCTCCGTATCCTGCCGCTACACAGAGGATTCCCCTTCTTAAAGGTTATATTTCTCCAACTTTCACTTTGTATGATGGAACTGGCAATGCTCGAGAACATGCCTCTCGCTTTCTTGAAGCCTTGGGAGAACATGAACATAACCATGTCGTCTGTATCAAGGAATTATCAAAATCCTTGAAATGCAGAGCATACACCTGGTACAACAACATCGCACCAGGGATTATTAACAATTGGGGAGAAATGATG
The DNA here is from genome assembly GCA_023529315.1 of Papaver bracteatum. Lineage (NCBI taxonomy): Eukaryota > Viridiplantae > Streptophyta > Magnoliopsida > Ranunculales > Papaveraceae > Papaver > Papaver bracteatum. Next base: position 1,772,739 of record JAJJWX010000650.1, read on the forward strand.
TTTCAGAGGGTCAGTGAAAATCCCAATGACTATGTGAAAAGATTTAGAGTCAAAGTCCTGGATTTTCATGATCCAAATATCACAGAGCAGCAACTGTTAGATTTGTGCATCAACGGCATGCTCCCAGTTTACAAAGATTTACTGGAAAATCTTTGATTCCATACTTTCTCAGAGCTTCATGAAGCCGTGAAGAGATCGTCAACCACTGCAGCCGCTCTACTGGAAAGCACAAGAGCTACAAAGGCTGAATAATCGCGAGACATTTGAGGTAGAAGATGTCTGATCAAGAAGCAGTAAAACCTCTAGCCTTCCACAAGAATCAAAAGGGAGCAAATGGAAATCCAAGTTATCGTGCAAGCATACCTCAGCTCCTGCACAAAGGAAGGATAAGTAAGATGCACAAGCCTATGACCAACGTACAAGAGCTCCTGATCAAGAAGCACCTGACTTTCCTTTTTTCCAATGAAGAGCTGATCGGACTCCTGGATGCATGAGTCCAAGATGGTGCAATCAAGCTGCCATATGTCCAGAAAGAACCAACTGAAGAAGACGTGGAAAGTCCTCATTCCTGCCGTTTCCACAGGTTTGTCAAACATCCCATAAGCGACTGCGGAGTTTTGAAGCATATTCTCAAAGATAAGGTTGATCCACAAGAACTGGGGACTGAGGTAGTACACAAGAATCCTCTCTCAGTCAGAACCTTTACACTCTCTGAACAACCTATCAAAGAAGCAGTTCAATCCTTGGTCGAACGTGAATTGTGTTGCCTGTCGAAGGAACAAAGGAGAGACATGTCCACAATATTGAACCACATCGTGTCAAGAAGTCCATTCCGAAAATACTTCTTGAGCCTCCATCCACAGACCAAGAGATGTACGAATGGGGACTGCTTGCCACAGCCAAACTCAGAAGAAACGAATTTGGAAGAACGTTTATCGATGCTGACACCGCCATCAACAATATTCCACTGAAAACCATCGGATCCACATGCATCACTCGGTAAGAATATACTCATGCTCCATATCAATCAGAGACCTTTAAGGAGCGCTCGGAAGTACTTATGGCTACATCATTCTCAAAGTGAACATAAGCTCAACCTGGATAGAAACCAAGTTTCACATAATCAGTAAGATCCAGCATGTGACATGTCCTTCAGACAAGCATGGATCCACGCTGAAATATGGAGTACTTTGAGGAATTTCAAGATGAGGTTGAATCAATAACCTGCAAAAGATGCGTAGACATTCATCAAGAGGTTATGCACTTAGGCAAGTCTCATTCCATGTCTATGTCATTTATTTCCTCACATGTTATCCTAGAATGGGGACTTAATAATGCTAGAAACTCTAAAAGATGTTATGAATGGTAGCTTCACCACATTAGTATTTTACCAAGTGGTTGAATCTGACGCTTCTCCGAATCAAGCACTGAAACATTTGTTATTGACATCTAAACATGGCAAAGAACACTTTGGGAATTTTTCCTGCAGGTCCTTGTGTTCCACGAAATCAGAAAGCTTTGATGTCTGCATAAGTGTCGAATCCCACTATCGCAACGAAAGGGATGCCGAATCAACAGAATATATTCCAGTGCCGAAATGATCAAACCCCTAAGACATTCGATGCTTAAGGAATATATACTTCAATGCTCAAGCATCCAAGAAGCCTTCAAATTGTACTCCAAATCAAAGAGTACACCTCCTACAATGACGCATCTGGCTTCAGCACAAATATCTCGACAATGGTACACTGATTCAACACCAGCGCGATCAAAGTGTAACTAAACTATAGTCGATATGTAGTTGCGGATTATCTCACAACTACACCCTCATAAGAATCCATTAAAATGATTCCTAGATCTAATTAATTTGATATGAAACTAAGAATTAAAGTACTAAAATTATAAAAAGAGACACAAATATTTTTACGTGGTTCGATAAATGTGATCTACATCCACGGTGCTTCACTAGTGATTGTATGTGATTACATGATTTTACAATTGAGACTCCATTAATGAATATTTGGAGCTCTAGTATTTTTTGGGGAAGAAGATGATAAAGAAAATAAATCTCTCCTAACATTTTCTCTCTCCTCCTAAAATTATCCTCTCTCTCAAAATGTGTCTCCCCTTTTTTCTTATGCCTAAATGGCTATTTATATGATTTTACAAAATGTTAACAACTAATATTTCCTTCAACTTCGTACTTGAGAACTCTCATACGAACCTTCGCAACTTCACTTTGCGAACTTATTTTGCTTTCCTCGTGATTTCCTTTGCTCGCAAAATGTTCTTTGCTCGCAAGATGTATTTTCTCTCAACAATTTCGTAAGTTATCATTTGTTGTGATATTCCGCTCCTACATCTTGCCTCTTTTTTCTTGAATATTGCTTGAAGAGCGATCTTTAAGAAAAAACTAGTTGTTGTAGTTGTTGGTGTAGTCTTTGATCTTTGTTGATGAAGGAAAGAGAGAAAGAATATCAAACTCAAAAAGTATATACTTGCCTCTATTCTTTTGCGAAGTCCATGAATGTTGCGAAGTAAATAATAAGTCTCACCCTTGAAGTATAAGAAGTATGAAATATCCTTGATGAAGTATAAGAAATATAAAATATCCTTGAAGAAGTATAAGAAGTACTCAATCCTCGAAATATATAAAAAGTATGAAGTATCCTTAAGAAGTATAAGAAGTACTTAATCCTCGAAATATATAAGAAGTATGAAGTATTCGCCCTTGATTGCGAATAAGATGTATTGCGAAATTATTATTCCACATTATCTGCCTCATGTTGTGATGTAATGAAAATAAGAATTTAGATTAGTATTCAACATTTCTTTTATCAAAATTTCTTATTTTTTATTTATATGCTACTTCAAAATCTTTTTGTTTGTTTTGATTTCCTTTGTATGATTTATTTCATCTCATTTGACAATTATCTTTCATGGAAATGATCCTAATAGGTACCCCCTCATATGACGCACTGAGGTGCTTTGCCTCTTACGAATGTTGCTTCGCGAGTGTACGCCATAAAGGTTTGCCAGCTACTACTCTCCATGTTGAATATCATATCATTTGAAACAAAGTAAAATTTTCAAGAGAAATATATAAATTGATTTGTGCGAGATTTTTCTCGATTTCTTTTGTAATTGTTGAAATCTTTGTAGTTCTGTAATCTTTGTAATTGTGCGATTGAATCGTTTCTTTGTAAATCAAATCAAAAATCTTTTATTTTCTGTAAAAGTAAAATGTTCAAGGAAAGTGGTACTTAGCTTTCATGTGAGTCGCAAAAACAAGTGTGAGTAGTGAGACTTGAACCCTTGACCTGCTTCTTGGATTTTCTCATGACATACCAACTGTGCTAAGCAGCTCTTGCGAAATAATCAAAGTTCTTGCGAAGTAATCATATTCTAATTCCGCGAGATGAATTTCTGCGAAGTAAAAAATTATTTGCTCGCAGGGGGAATCGATCTCATGTCCTCTAGTTTGCATACTTCCTTCTTGACCATCTGTGCTATTTGTTGCTTGCTAAATATCTCTGCGAAGTAATCATGTATAAGAAGTATTTGTCTATGCTTCGAATGTTCGCAAAGTAAACATTTGCGAGGAACAAAAACTCTGTGCATTGGGGGAGATTTGAACCCACGTCTTCAATCTTCATGTTCGTTGACTACACACATGACCATCTGTTCTAACGTTAAGTTGTGATAGAAAGTTTTCAATCAGCAAACTTACTATGATCTACTTCTTAGCAATTGTCCTTCATTCGCGAAAAAATATTAAAAATGTTGCGAGAAGAGAGAATTGAACATGCGATGCTGAGTTCCCTCGCTTTGCTCATAACCATCTGTGTTGGATGCTGTTTTTGTTGAGGTTGTAAGATTCATACAAGTTATTCTCTTTTAATTGCTCTGTGTATATCAAAAATCTGTGAAAAATGATTCGTGTGTGGGGAGACTCAAACATGAGATGTTAAACTTCTCCTCTTCGTAGCTAACCACTTGGGCTAACTTCTGTATGTGAAATAATGAAGTAATATTACGAACTAATTATATAATATCGCTCTTTGTAAAAAAGAAGAAAATTATGCTCGCAAGAATAATCGAACCTGCGACCTCTCTGTTACTCATTTAGCCTTGAACCATATTTGCGAACTTCTGTTCGTGATAGAAATCGCTGCATCTGCGTATTATCTTCTTCTTCTGAACACAGAATTCCTCAACTAAAACTTCCATTTTTCCCTTGAATTTCACCACAACAACTAATTTTTTCTCTTATTCTTTTCATATCTTCGAATTTTCGATGATGTTTACTCCCTGAAAGTGTATCTTCTTCCATGAAATTTCCATTTTTGAACCTAAAATTTGTAGATCTAGAAAAATGTGAACAATAACTAATCTTCATGGAAATTTCTTGAACTAACAAGTTATAGGAAGGATAAATCCATTACTCTCTCCCTGTTTCTAGCGCCAATTATGTAGTTGCAGAATAACCTACAACTACACCCTCAGTAGAATTAGTAAAACTTGAGAAGTTCTTGATGTTGAATGACAACTTTCTTATTAATCCTCTCAATTGATTACAAAGAAGTATCTAAATGGAACTAGAATAGTTACAACTTTCTCTATTCTCTTTCCTAAGATAATTTCTAGCGCCAATTATGTAGTTGCGTATTATCTCACAACTACACCCTCATAATTTTTCTATGGATACCCAAGAAAATATTTTATGTTCTTTATCTTCTCAGCAAGAATCCTCACCAAAAATGGAATAATAATTTCACATGAACAGAGGCAATATTTATCACTCTCATCAAGGATATTTCATACTTCTTATATATTTCGAGGATTAAGTACTTCTTATACTTTTCACACTTCATACTTCTCAAGATGATACTTCTAATTACTTCTTAAAGCTTCAGAACTTTGCAAAAGAATAGAGGCAAGTATATACTTTTTGATTTTGGTATTCTTTAGCTCGTTCCTTCATCAACAAATATCAAAGACTACACCAACAACTACAACAACTAGTTTTTTCTTGAAAATCACTCTTCAAGCAATATTCAAGAAAAAAGAGGCAAGATGTAGGAGCAGAATATCGCAACAATACTCGCTTACGAATAATTAACGACATAACAAAAGAAGTTCACGAAGTGTAGCTGCGAAGGTTCGCAAGATAATTCTCAAATCCGAAATGGCGGGACAACACAACTGTTATCTTTTGTAAAATCATATAAATAGCCATTTATGCATGAGATAAGAGGAGAGACACATTTTGAGAGAGAGAATAATTTTAGGAGGAGAGAGAAAATGTTAGGAGAGATTTTAGTTTCTTTATCATCTTCTTCCCCAAAAAATTCTAGAGCTCCAAATATTCTTTAATGGAGTCTCAATTGTAAAATTATGTAATTACATACAATCACTAGTGAAGAACCATGGATGTAGATCACATTGATCGAACCATGTAAAAATCTTTGTGTCTCTTTTTATAATTTTAGTACTTTAATTCTTAGTTTCATATCAAATTAATTAGATTTAGGAATCATTTTAATGGATTCTTATGAGGGTGTAGTTGTGAGATAATCCGCAACTACATAATTGGCGCTAGAAACAGGGACTAATCTGGTTGGTTCAAGAAAGTTTCGAAAAATTGGCTACTGTTGGTGATGAATTCTACCGAGCCTATGAGCTTTAAAGACAGAAATTTCAATGACGGATCTTCATCTTCAAATCAACGATAGATAACATCAGCAGCAGTTACAACGAATCAAGAGATGAAGAAAGAAGAACATAATGAAATTAAAATGAGCCTACACCAACATTTCATCATAAAAAAGGAGAAGAAATCAACAAAGACAACCAATTGGATTTAATCACCAAACGACGGAAAAGCTTCTCAACACTAGTAGTGAACTTGCGATATCATTGCAAAGGAGAAAATATAGTTGTGTTCTAGCGAAGAAATCATTTCGTCTAAGTATAAGGGAGTAAAATTATTAAATTTTTGTATTAGTGTGATTAGTACCTCTTGTTCGCAAAAAGGAAGGCAATGGGGAAACTAATGTCAAGCAATGAAAAATGGAAGGCTCACGAAGTAGAATGTCTCAAAACTTTCAGCAGCGAAGAAAAACGCGAAAGTCAAGGCTATAATTCATAAAGAAACCAATGGTGTGTTGGAAGCAAGTTTCCACTCAAATATTAACTCCCACTGACCTCTTATGAACGTTACTAGTGATGGGAAGAAGAATACAATGTCAGGATAATATTGTAGTTAGTTCCAGCGAAGTTTAGGGAATTATCTTGTCAAAGACTCTAGGTGAAACAACTTGAGAAGTAAAGAAACAAATCTGCGAAGACAGTAACTCAGCAGAGAATGAAAGAAAAGAAATGAATCTAACAGTGAGACCAACATATGAAGAATGAGAACACATTTACTTCATTCATTAATCTGGTGAAGATAAATTAGTTACAATTGTAAGTACTGAATATCACAAGATAATAGTTCACGAGTATCGTAATAAATAAAGGAGAAAAGAATTATAAAATGTTACGATGATAGAAAAAGCGCGGAGAAATATGAAGTTTTGCGAGGATGGAGTAATTTTGCGAGTATGAGTTGCGATACTTCGTAACTCATGTACAGCTGTATAAAGTTTTACTATAAATAGGAGTTCAAATGTAAAATTCGAGAGGTTCTTTTAGTGAGTGTTAGAAAATATTTTAGGAAAGAGAATAGAGAAAGTTGTAACTATTCTAATTCCATTTAGATACTTCTTTGTAATCAATTGAGAATATTAATAAGAAAATTGTTATTCATCATCAAGAACTTCTTGAGTTTTTACTAATTCTATTGAGGGTGTAGTTGTAGGTTATTCTGCAACTACATAATTGGCGCTAGAAACAGGGGAGAAAGAATTCCTGTACCAGAAAAATGACAAGAAGAAGAAACACATCAGAACCATTAACTGAAGTAAGAAGAAGTGTAAGATTAGCAGGAGGAGAAGCAAATATAATTGGAGAACCTAGTAGAAGAAGGAGTAATCGAAGAAATCAAGCTCAACAAGTAGAAGATCATGATCAAGTGAGTATACACACTTGGAGAACTAATACACCAGAAGAAGAAGATAGAGAACCACAAATCAGAGAAAATGGGAGGTTGATGGGAGGAACAATTCTTGAAAGAGAAAGGGAGATGCTAGAAACATTGAGACAAGGAATCCAAAAAGAACGAATGATCGAAGCTGAAGAACGTGCCAAATTAACAAGACAAAATCAAGAATTGAGGATGGAAAATGAGATGTTACAAAGGAGGAAATCTCAAAGTGTTGCAAGATCAAATGTTAGAATAGAAAGAGAAGGACAAAATTCACCGATAATCAATAATGAAAATGATATGCAAGAACAAGCGCAGAATCAAGGTGATAGAAATCAAGAAAATCGTTTCATTTTAATACCAAACCGCGAACAAAATATGGAGAGTTTACGAACAAGACCAAATCATAAAGAAAACAATCAGAATCGAGAGGAAGAACAACAACTTATGGAAGAAACTGAGAGACAACAAGCAATACATCAAAACAATCACGAGAATGGAGTAAGAAGACATGAAGAAGTTCGTAACAAACAAAATGTTGAGTATGAAAGAATTTAGAGAAGAATTGTAAATCAACAAACAGAAGTGGAAAAGAATGAACCAAATTCTCGAATCAGAATACAAGTAAATCAAGAAGAAATAAGTCACAGAAGAAGGAGAAATGAAGAAGAAGAAATTCCTGATATTCGCATGAGAAGAATGAGAAGAATAGAAAGGGAAGAACAAGAATTCCAAGATGCTTTACAACTGAACAATTATGATAATTTAGAAAGAAGATATTTGCATAATTATGCAAATGAAAACATTAATGAAGAATATGATAGAATGCGAAGGATCGCAAGGGAGGAAGCGCAAGAACGTAGAAGAAGAGAAGCTGCATTAAAAAGACCAATGGATGAGAATTCTGAGGCAAATGCACGAATCTTTCGAGAATTAGCAGAAATGAGAGGGATGATAAACAATAGAAGAGGAGGAGATAGGAGGCAATTAGATGAAGCAATATAAGAAGCTGCGAGGACCCCATTTGCTAGAGAAGTACAGTTGGGAGGAATTCCACCAAAATGTAATTTGCCCACACTTACCAGTATTTTTGATGGGACTTCATGTGCTATTCAGCGCATTAAAGCATACATAAGATGCATGTTACAATGGGAGAATCATGATGTTGTGTTATGCAAGTACTTCGCATCAAGTTTAACAGGGGAAGCTCTAAAGTGGTTCGAAGGACTTCCTAAGAACACTATTACATCATTCAATCATTTGCAAGCAGTTTTCCTTGGAGCATATATCACAAATCACTCTTCACGGCTTGGTATTGAAGATGTATTTGGTTTAAAACAAAGAGTGGGTGAAAGTCTGAAGCATTTGGTAAGACGATGGAAGACTATGTGTAGTGATATGGCAGGGCGTGTAGATGAGAGATACTTGATTCTGTCCTTCATAAATGCGATGTTCGCAACTGAACAATTATATGTTCAAATCTTCAGAAGAAAGAATTCCATAATGATGACAGAATTACGAGAATTGCAAGAAGAATACATTACACTAGAAGAAAAGCAAAACAATATGGAGTCATATCCAGTAACAAACACTAGCAATCAAGGGGGAGGAGCAAATTTACTTCCCAAAATAATTAATGTAGTAGCGGGTACTTCGCAAACATCCTCACAAACTTCTGCGCAAATTTTAGAAGGGAAGAAAATCAATGATAGCCAGCCAAAAATGGTAGCAATGGGCAGTAGAGATCAAGAAGAATATGATAGAGAGAAGAATTTCTATAATCGGATAGGAAATAACCAAATTCCAAGACTAAATCAACAACAAGAAAATTATGGTGGACAAAGGCAAAATTATTTTGGACAAGGAAACCAGAGACAAAATTATAACAACGGTCAAGGAGGTCAAAGAATGGTAAGGGAAGAGATAAAATTGCCACCTTTGAATACAAGTGTAGAAAAGATATGGAAAGCAATTATCCTGGTAGAGAATGTACCAACTCCATGGAATATGGGAAAGGAACCACCAATGGGTCCAAGAAGTCATGAATTTTGTTCATATCATCATTTTCATGGACATTCTACAAATAATTTCCATAATATCAAGAGGATAATCTTGCGAATGATTGATCAAGGAAAACTAAATCAATTTTTACTTAAGCAGACACAGTCGCAACAATTACCATAGGCTCCAGCCATAACTCGCAGGGAGAACACGACAAAAGAAAAGGGAGAAGAAATCCTACATATAGAAGTGGGGTCAAAAGAAAGGAATGTTTTCTGTAATTCCATTGTTCATTCATATAAAACCATAAAGGATTTTCATGATAATGTGTTAATTAGGGTATATGCGAGGGATGGTGAAGGAAAGGAAGTAATGAACATCACAAAGATTTCACGACTTGAAGATTGGCAGAAACGTGAAATTTCTTTTGAAGCCACTGAAATTCCATAAGGTTGTGAAGCACATGATAATCCATTGGTGGTAAGACTGGAAATCTACATGAATATGGAGGAGAACGAAGATGATATGGAGGAAGAGTCAATTGGTCTTAATAGGATTTTGATTGATACGGGAAGTTCTGTCAATATCCTCTTCTATTATGCTTACAAAACTATGGGGGGAAAAGATGCAGATTTAATACCTTCTACTTACAGAATTTATGGTTTTAATGGAACTGCCAACAAGCCCAAAGGAGAAGTGAGCATGCGAATTCCATTAAGTGGAATGCGAACTGAAATTCTGTTCTGTGTTGTTGATGTTGAATCACCATATAATGCTTTGATAGGAAGGCCATGGCTTCACGGAATTCTAGTCGTAGCTTCTACCCTACATCAGTGCATAAAGTTTCCTCATATGAAGGGTATTGGAATTATCAAGGGTGATTGGGCTGAGGGAAAGAAATGTTACGATACAGAAGTAGAAGTTTGCGAAGGAAAAACTGTTGAGAAGGAAAATTGGAGAAAAAGAGCAAAGGTTGTGAAAAGAAGTGAAAATTTAATGGCAGAGGATTAAGGAAAAAGAGAATAAAGTTACGATGATAATCATACAAGAAATTTACGATGATAATAAGGGATTGTGATTTGCGAGGAAAAAAGAAGGTTATCATTATGTTTGCTCGTGAAAATGAGGTATGTGTTTTGTGATAAAATTTTACGAATATTGTTTGCTCGCAGGAAATTGGGAAAAAGTTACAAATTTTCAGAATTTATATTCCGATTAAAATTTCATTAATTTGCGAATAAAAGACCGCAATCTGTGATCAGCCTCCAAAAAAGAAAGAGAGCCGCAGAAAATTTTATACAGGCAAACCTTTGTGGCGTACACCCTAGTTCGCGAAGCTATAATTCGTAAGAGGCAAAGTCCTAAAGTACATCATTTAAGGGGGTACCTATAACGTGGCTAAGGGTAACCGGAACACCACCAAGGGCCCTTAGTACATGGTAAAAAATTTGGGGTACAACCCAATAATGGGGTACCTATCCGGGTTAGACACCTTGGATTCTCACCTAATCTAATGACATTACGCAATATAAAATGCGGTGTAAGAAGATTTAGGCTGGGCGACTAAGGCATACTCTCTTTCCCAAGAAGTGCAGAAAACGATCAAGGCGCCGAGGTACACGGTTGAGTCAAGAGTGCCGGGTGAGGTTGAACCACATCTGCCATTTTTGACAAGTCTTGGCAAATGATGCACTTGGCCCAAAGATACCCCATAGGGTGCAACCTCGTAACTATAAGCCCTATAGGCAAAAAGGATAAGAGGTTTCGATCAAAAGCTGGTTGTTGGCAGAACCGGATGGGAAGAGCTAACCTTGTATGGTCGATGTACGCTTCCTTGAAGGGGCAATCAGGGGGAAGATAAAGGGCAGCACCCTCCATTAGGGAGCTGATAAGTGCTATAAGACGCAAATGTCACGAGGATTCTTGTTTGCGAAAACATAAAGGCTTGTCATATTTGTGCAACAAATGAAGTTCTGCGAGCCTTCTAAAAAATAAAAAAAATAAAAAAAAGAGGGGAGAAAGAAAGAAAGAAAAGAATAAAGAACTCGCAGAACATAATAAAGTTAAGATGAGATCAATGGGTCGCTACATGAAAGTGTAGAGACGTCCTGCGATTTCATCGCAAGACGGCAATGTCATGGGGCTTTATGTTCGCAAGAATATTTAGGCATGTCATATTGTCGCAACAATTCTTGAAGAGGCTAAAATACTATACAAAGAAGTTAAGATGAGATCAATGGGTTTTTGCATGAAAGTGTAAGAACGTCCTGCGATTTCATCGCAAGACTATAATGTCACGAGGTTGTATGTTCGCAAGAATGTTCAGACTTGTCATATTATCGCAAATAATTAATACAAAAGAGGTGGCAAAATAAGACCTTTACTTAGGAAGGCATGATAAGACCACAGAAATTAATGAAATTTATTGCATCAATATCACTGAAGAAATTATACAAGAATATACATTATGAAGATCTGAAAAGAAGACAACTTCGTCAATATCATTGAAGAAATTTTACAAGAATATACATCAAGAAATTTTGAAGAGAAGACAGCTCTGTCAATATCATTGAAGAATTTTTACAAGAAGTCCTATCAAGGAAAACAACATCAATGAAGAATTTTAATAAAGACTTAACAAAAGATGCGATTTTGATAGCAATCAAATACAGATAAGTTCATATTCGTAAAAATTTACGAGAATTACATACTTCTTATACTTCTCCGTATATTGAATACTTCCCCAAAAAGTTGAATACTTCTTATAATTCTTCAAGAATATCTCATATTTATTATACTTCTTCAACGGATATTTAATTTTGCGAAGGTTAAGTACTTATTATACTTCTTCATACAATGAGTAATAATTTTTATACTTCTTCATATATTGGGCAATTCTTCATAAATTGAATGCTGCTAATACTTCTTATACTTCTTATACTTCTTAAGGGTATTTCATATTTTGTATACTTCATACTTTCTATACTTCAAGGGGAGATTTATTATTTACTTCGCAACATTCCGTAAAAAGCAAAAGGCTTATATTTCTTATACTTTGAAGGGAGGATTTTTTATTCATAATCACAATAAGAAGAAAATTTGTAAGATAAATTCAGAAGGATATTCTAATACTTCCAACGATAGTTGATCATTTGAAGAGAAATAATAAGGGGAAAGGGAATACTAAGCTAAGTCTTTAAGATATATTATTTCTCTCCATATGATCAAGTTACGCGAATAAGGGAAATAAACATCAAAGAAAGATTAATTCAAATTAAGCTTTGAAAAATAAATTGTTGGATTGATTAAAAGCATAATCAAGAAGAAAGTGTTGTATTGAAAAGTTACAGAACAGATATAAAAAAAAAAAAAAAATGAAGTTATTCTTTAGGCGATCTGTTCCCATCAAAATGATCTTCTTCTTCAACTTCACTATCATCTTCAACTTCACTTTCAGAGATTTCCAGATATGGAGTATCTTCAGGAATTTCTTCAGAAAGGAGCGTATGGTAATTCTTGAGAGGAATTTCATTATCTTCGCAAATCTTGCGAGTCATCTTAGCTCGAAAACGCTTGACATATAAACTATGGTTATGCTGGGAAATTAGAAGCTGAGATCTCAAGTCAGAAATTTTCTTATTACGATTAGCAAGGAGAGTTTCCAGATCATTATTTATCTTCGCAAGATTTTCTGCAGCAAGGAAAGAAATTAAGGAATTGGTTAGCAAATTACGAAGGAAAAGTAACCAAAATAATTACCATCGCAAATAATTTACCTTCTAGTTGCTTCTTATCATTACGAAGAGAAGAATTTTCAAGCTTTAATTGATTATTCTCCTCAAGAAGAGAAGAATTATCAATTGCGATGCTCGCAGATTGTGAATTATGTTCATGACGGGATATTAATTCTGCGTTATCAATATTTAAATCTTCTACTTTCTGACGGAGACTTGAATTTTCAACCTCTAACTTCGCACAACGATTCAAAGTTTTCTTCTCTGCAAGATAATGACGTCTTTCCCAATCAGAAGCAGCTGCACAACTAACTCTTTCAACCTAAACAAGAAAAAAAGGGGGTTAGAAATCAATAAAATAAGGAAATAAACAAGGAATAGAGAAGAAACTTACCATGCTGCCTAAAGCATATAATGAAGCAGGAGAGACGAATCTTGAAATTCCTTTGAGGGAGTTATTATCAATAACAGTAGGAACTTTACAAGCCTTCGCAATAAGTTTGCGAGCATTCGCTGTAGGAGAATTTCCTAATCCACGAGAAGAATGGAGGAAAGCCTCAGAGATGCTAACCATTGCTGAGGCAAAAGTTTCTGGGATACTATAATTTTCATTCCCACCTTCATCAACATCATCATCATCTCCTTTGTCAGAAAGGGTATCAGAATTATAACTAAAGTCCTTCTCGGGAAATTTATCATCTTCATCACCAAGATCTTCCTCAATGTCCTTATTAGAAGAAATTACATTGGAATGGGATTTGGTTGAGAGTATCTTCTTTTTCCTTCTCTCGTAAACAACATCTTGAAGTTTTCTTTTTCCTTTGCGAAGAGCATCATCTTGACTATCAGAAGCTTGAGAGACCTTCGCGAACGAAGAGTTTGTTGCCCTCATGATAAGCCTTTTAGAAGAAGTAGAACTTTTATTTTCACTCGCAACAATCTCAGGAAGAAGTGGAACCTGTAAATTCAAATAAGGATAAGAAACAGAGGCAACAATATATTGTTTAGAAAAATACAAGAGTGTTTCTTACCTCATTTGAAATTAAAGGGTAACAAAAATATAAGGAAGTGGAAATACATACATTTCTAAAAACCCAGGGTTGATAATAGCGATTCTGAAGATTCGCAGGAAGTTCTACTATCCCAGTAATATAAGAACCTGATAACATTAAAGGGTACTTATACCAATCTTCATCATTAGAACGACGAGGTGTCTTATTATTTCCTGAAGCATAATCAATATCGTGCATGAGAAGATCATCTGCTGTGATATTAGCTTTACGATGAAGACGAACACCCCAACGATTATCTTCTTTCCTCGCAGGAATTAGTGTGTAATTTTTGAAGAAACCCTGAAATGTATAATTCGCAGCAACAATTTCTATATTCTCAAATCCAGGTTTCCTAAGATCAGTTGAATATAAAGATTTCCCAAAAGCGGCACAATTTGCGAATTCAACTAAGAGGTGAATGCAATCACCAGTCAATTGATAAATGGCACAAGAAAAATTGGGGTGGGAAATAATTTCGTAGAATAAAGGAAAGTTAACATCATAAAGAGGAAGAGGAAGACCTGCGAGGATTTGACCTCGTGAGATTAAAACTTTCTGATCATCCCAAACATAGTTGGTAAAGAGCTTCACACAGAGAGAAGACTTATTATCATAACCTTCAATCTCAGAAAGAATAAGGTCTCTATCAGCAAGTTCCACATTAATTTGTTCAATAGTTTTCTTCTTTGGTGCCATTGAATATAAGAGGGAAAATAGAAAAAATAGAAGAGGTTGCAGAGGCAGAAGCGGTGAAGAAGATGAATAAGAGAATAAAAAGCAAAAACAAAGGATAATATTTATAAGAGAGTTTGATGAAGATAAAAATTCATTAATACGAGTAAGCGTGAAGGATTGAAAAGAACGGTTACGAAAAAACGTGTCAGAAAGATAAGGGAAAAGTAAAAAGACGTGTTGCGAATATGAAGGGTGGTAATAACTACACTAAATTTACGAGAATAGGGATTCTCATGATATTTCTTCTTCAAAGAATTGACATGAGAAGAGGCAAGATGTAAGTACTGAATATCGCAAGATAATAGTTCACGAGTATCGTAATAAATAAAGGAGAAAAGAATTATAAAATGTTACGATGATAGAAGAAGCGCGGAGAAATATGAAGTTTTGCGAGGATGGAGTAATTTTGCGAGTATGAGTTGCGATACTTCGTAACTCATGTACAGTTGTATAAAGTTTTACTATAAATAGGAGTTCAAATGTAAAATTCGAGAGGTTCTTTTAGTGAGTGTTAGAAAATATTTTAGGAAAGAGAATAGAGAAAGTTTTAACTATTCTAATTCCATTTAGATACTTCTTTGTAATCAATTGAGAACATTAATAAGAAAATTGTTATTCATCATCAAGAACTTCTTGAGTTTTTACTAATTCTATCGAGGGTGTAGTTGTAGGTTATTCTGCAACTACAACAATCTAGTGAATAGTTCCACCAACAAACTTTATTACCAGCTCTAGCAACAAGAAATGAAATATTACTTGCAAGGATGAGGAGAGAAAACAGAAAATTTGAGGCAAACAACGGAATGAGGCAATCAACTCAACTCACATCAATTCCTGCGGAGATATTTGTCCATTCATAGAAGTAAATTTTGCGAAGCTTACTCATTTGAATAGAAGACTTAATCAGTGAAGTAATGAAAGATTAAAGAGATACAAAAAAAAAAGGACATACGTTGAAAGGGTGTTAGTAAAATGGGGAATTCAATCTCGCAGACTATTTTATGTTTTGGAGGAATTCAATATGTAAAATGGGGAGCAGTGGTATTTTTGTCAACACACGTGGAAACCATGAAAGCAGATAGCTTACTCAGAAACAATCTGTAAGATAAAGGCTTTGTAACCATGTGGTTGGTGCCAAATTTTTGTTATCGATGTGGAAATGTGGCTTCTATAGCGAGCTTCAATGAGAATATGGAACGTAAATGTCAGGCTGTCAAAGAAGAACAAAAAAGAATATGGAATATACTACAGAAAAATGATCAAAGAGGTTGCGAGCAACAAAAGTAAACATATTTTGGAAGATAGTTTCTGCGAAGAAAAGTCTATTCAAATTATAGCGTCTGTTCGAATTTACAGCGGAAGGGACAATAACAAAATTTTAGAAATATCAGCCATTCGCAACATCATAAGGTGACGTGGGAGAATAATTCCCGATTCAAGATATAGCAGAGAGGGTCATGAACAAAGTTAATGAGCTCATTCTCATGGATTCTGCGAATTACAATTTCAAATATCTTGAGAAGGGAAAATGAAGGAAAGCTCGTCAGTTTAGGATTACCAACTACACCCAAGGAAGATCAGTGAAAAGATTGCTTGCAGAAATGTAGACCTCAGAACCAGTTGTGATTCAATCCAACAAACATGAGCCATTGCATCCAGCTACACCTAGCATACATCCAGAAAATGAAACATTCAATATTGAGCTCTTAAAATTAATTCGAACTGCAACTCCGACCGTTCCCTTGTCCCTAACAGCAACCTATACAAATGAGATGTTGGTGAAGTGAGCTGTTGGTGAAGTGAGCTTTGCAAAATTTCTTATACGAATGTTCGCAAAAAATTGACGGAAAGATGGAAAAGTAGTTGCTGCGAGCAGAAAAACCAGTTGAATGCTTATATCATATTGCAACTAAAGATGCTTCTGTATAAGGAATCCAAGATGCCATGTTTTCAACTGATCAGCAAGACAATCATCTAGCAGGGAAGCAGTACGTGAGGAGATAAAACCTCAGTTCTATACTTCCATACGAAGTAATTTCTGCGAGAAATTAAAAACTTGAAAAGGGAATATTTCTGCGAATCTTTTGTTGTTGTACATCCATGGATTTAAAATTAAGCAAAAGTCGCAAATTTGTGAAGTGGTAACTGATGGAAAGAGGAGAAGGAGTTGTTAACACATAAGGAGAAGGAGGTGTTAACACATAAGGGAATATTACTAAGGTTGCACGTTTTAACGTTGCCACGGTTATGGAATATATATATTTTATTTCGCAAAAACTAAGCTTGAGAAGCTAAGATAAAATGGTTATACATGGGGTGACATCAGAATTGGGAGCAACAAATGAATGAAAGCACTCGACCAGATCACTTGACGTGCTCAAGGACTTAACATTTACACTTTCAAGGTGATTGTCGGAGGTGAGAAATAAGGGAGAAATGAATTAGTCCAACTCACAACAACCAAGTATCAATTTCTGCGAAGGTGAAAAGAACAACAACCAATGACTGTATATTGCTTCCCTAAGGCAGTAACCAGAATCCATTTCATGAAGAGGGAAGTTCGAAACTATTTAACATCGTGAACATTTACTTCATGAATATTCATTTAAGTTCGCAACTATTTAACTTCGTAAATGTTTACTTCGCATATATTTTCCAAGGCTTGCATCGACATAACCTACTTCGGGAAGAAGCAAACTACTTCGTGAACAGCCAGCAATCCATCAGAAGCATGAGGTGAACCCTATCACAACTCACGCGGGCATGTATCTTCGGCAAGCAACCAGTTCAAAAGCTACCAGTATTGTTTCATTATTTCGCAAACAAGAGACAACAACAAGCCGTAAAAGATAAGTACCACTTCCTTGAATATTTTATTTATCGAAGACAAAAGATTTTTGATTTTATTTACCAAAAGCGATATAATCGCAAAATTTCTAAGATTTAAAAACATTTCAAAGATTTTTTAGATTGGTGAAAAGCGATACAATCGCAAGATTCAAAAATGAATTCATCACAAAAATTTAAAGATCTCAGATTTTTTTCAAAGACTTCAAAATTACAAAAAACAGAGAAAATTAAATCTATATACTTCTATAGAATAATTTCCCAACAAAAATATTCTATAGAATACTTCTATAGATAAAGATAATTTCCCTGTTTCTAGCGCCAATTATGTAGTTGCGGATTATCTCACAACTACACCCTCATAAGAATCCATTAAAATGATTCCTAGATCTAATTAATTTGATATGAAACTAAGAATTAAAGTACTAAAATTATAAAAAGAGACACAAAGATTTTTTACGTGGTTCGATCAATGTGATCTACATCCACGGTGCTTCACTAGTGATTGTATGTGATTACATGATTTTACAATTGAGACTCCATTAATGAATATTTGGAGCTTTAGTATTTTTTGGGGAAGAAGATGATAAAGAAAATAAATCTCTCCTAACATTTTCTCTCTCCTCCTAAAATTATCCTCTCTCTCAAAATGTGTCTCCCCTTTTTTCTTATGCCTAAATGGCTATTTATATGATTTTACAAAATGTTAACAACTAATCTTTCCTTCAACTTCGTACTTGAGAACTCTCATGCGAACCTTCGCAACTTCACTTTGCGAACTTCTTTTGCTTTCCTCGTGATTTCCTTTGCTCGCAAAATGTTCTTTACTCGCAAGATGTATTTTCTCTCCACAATTTCGTAAGTTATCATTTGTTGTGATATTCCGCTCCAACACGATAAATCTTCATTATTCCATGATAATACTTCTGAAGCAGATGTGACATCATCTATACATGGATGACACTAACTCCTTCAACATACACTGGGAAACCTGAGGTGATTCCGTGAAACTTCATCAACATGATTTATCTACATCACAAGCTCCTGTATAATTGAGGAACTTTCTCTCTTCACTAATCACATCCAGTATGAAAACTGCTGATGATATCTACTGAAACAATGTCGACTCACTAGCAAAGCTAGTTCGTAGGCTCACTGAAGGAAAGAGCAAAGATCACATCTATAATCATAGTTCTAGCCTTTTCGGTCGTTGGAGCAACTTCAATCATGATATCAGCATCAACAATAATCTCTAGAGGAATACCATCCATGATCTCAGCAATCGACAAGGATCTCTAGAGCGTAATCATTGATGGTTTCAGCACCAACAACTCAAGAGCAACATCCTCAGGGCTTCATCAACTAGTCATTCTGTGAAGTGTTGCATATGAAGTGAACTTCTATAAGAACCAATGATTCATATCAAGATGTGCAGACCTAATAATATGCGCACATGAAAGTCTTCCCAAATCTGGCACGACTGGTGGGCATAATCCAAAGTCTTATGCAAGATGTTCTCATCACCTCTACAAATGAGATACAACACACTCCAGGCCATGGGTTTGCAAAAACGTACTAATTGGTGAGGAATGGGACAATGCTTCCTCAATGAAAGATGTTCGTCTATGTCTCTTATACAACATACCAAAAGGGCGCATCCATCAGACATACGAGCTGAATGATATGGCCTTTACCGTCAGGTCCATGAAATCTGAAAAATTTACACGGGATTACAAATTACAAATGTGCACGCTTTGTTGGCTGAACTCTACAACTCCAAATCGAGTGATTCTTGTCTCATGAGATTAATCAGTCTCTCAGCTTCAAAAGTTGGGGTCAACCATTAAATTTCGGCGTCGTATGAGGTTCCTCCAGCTTCCAGAGCATACAACGTGCAAGCAGAAATTTGTAGACGGGTTCATAACCCCACCGTCGATCGATCTCCACCAGGTCTTTTCGCTAAGTTCTTCATCAAGGTACCTCCAGATTCTACAACCTGGATCTTTACATCAATTTTCTACCCGGGTCCTCTATCTAGGTCTTGCAGAAGAAAATAAAACAAAAAGAAGAGGTTTAACAAAACACTGGGGACTGACGCTCCACTGCAACAGTTTCTTTAGTCTTCTCTACTGGTGGCTCGATTTCTTCTATCACTGAAGCAGCAACAATCGAGGTTTCCATAACTTCAGTGACAACCTTCTCATGTACTTGTAGTGCATGGATGGTTGTCTCTTCATCAATAACTCCAGAGCAGCTCGAGTTATCCTTGTTGGTTTCAATATCCTCAACTTCGGAATTTGGCACCTAATACGAAGATTACATGAGGTTAGAGCAATATAAACATGAGACCAAATGAGATCATAAAATACATTATACAAGCATTCCAACATCATCAGGGTTCATCATTGTACACTCGGGGCACGAGCAAATAACATGAAAGTCATGAAAATACGTTTTGCGGCAAGCTCGTCTGAAGAGACTTTACTCTATCATGTACAAGATGATGAACTGGGAGCAATCTACAAGTAATTTGGTGACGGGTCATACACCATTCTCTTCGTATGGATGTCCTCTACAGCATATCCAGAATTCAAATCAATTTAAGAAACTAGCAAGGAGATATGACCGAAACATTGGACAACATACAATCTGAAAAAGTTCTGAAAGTCTCCTGGAAGTTTATTGTTTCTCCCTTTTCAGGTCCTAAACGTGCTCACAACTCAAGAAGCTTCTTTGCTAAAGCTTGGAAATTTTCTGGGCTTGAAGATACATATGCAAATCACAAAAATCCGACTTCGAACGAAGATTCTACGGTGTTTTTCTAAAGGGCTGAAGTCTGAAATTTTCTGGTGACGTATTTCAGCAAAATTACTCGTATACTTACGTGGATTCTCATTCATTCATCCACAAATCAGCAATTTCATACCTCTATGAAGAGATTACAGGAGACACACTTACTTGGGGAGTCTCTAAATCATTTGAAGGCTCGGAAATGACGGAATCTCCATCGGCGACGCCACTATCTCCATTCGGGGATTTTAGGAATTCTCCATATTCCCATATCCCAAAGAAGAGCACACTTCATCAACATGCTGCTTATCTACAATGATTTCTTCCTGGATTCATCAACAACAATTATTATTATTTCATTCATAGATATTCCATGATCACTTGCATGAAAAAGGATACTTACATCGACTTCTTCATCAGTGCTGGATTCATGAATTGTTCGCCCGGGAACAAGTTGAAGACCGTCAATCGATGGAGCAAAATCTGAAAAGAAATAACAAACCTTGGTCTCGTGATCCTAATTTTACGGGCAAAGTCATGACACAAGGAGCGCTAACAACTCACCAAAGAAACGGATGCGGACTGCACGTCATTTGCTAACATCTTGTAGTCCTTACTCCTGGGTTCTCTGCTCCCGTAGACTTTCTTCCACTTCCGTGGAGTCTATATTGATCCGCGATCTCACTACACGATCATCCCATGATGAAGCTAATGAAATAACCAGGAGTACAATCAGTATGAATGATTTCTCACCATCACTCAGAGGTCCTAGAAGTATCATTTCTTAAATTTTTGTCCGTTGAGATGTTATCTCTGGAAACACCATCTTTGGAAGTATCATCATAGGAGTCAGTCATTCTTGCAAAGTGGCTACTTCATCATATCGCTCATACAAAGCGCAGGATTCGACAGAACAATGAATCATGGAATAAAGATGCTCACAATGGTATCTACAAAATGGTAATCCTCAACTCTTACCTATTTACGGTTTCACGAACTTAATAATAATAACGTAGAAACCTCGAAAAACTTGCTCGTTTCTTCAAACTTGCCAAGACGAGCAAAATTCGTTATTTAAAGTCAACACCTGACTTTCATAAAACTATAAATAATTCACATAACCTTTCATGTGAACATTCGTTGATTTTCTACATGTGTGCATACACTATAAAATCACCAAACTCATTGTTTCATCACGTATATAATTGTTTGCGTTCAGCAATTGCTCAAAATCATAAATTGATTTTCATAAAACCGTGAACAACCCACGTAAATTTTCACTGTGTGAACATCCACTGGTTTTTCAAAACGGACAGACGTCCATTCTACAATTGTAAAAACTCACATACAGACATTATTTAACCATGCCTACTTTCAACAATTGTTCAAAATCAAAACATGGTTTTACAAAATATATAAATATTTGGCTTGAAACTCACGAAAATTTGAAAAATATATCTATATATTTTGCTACCTCGCACGAGCATCTATCTTTGAAGCGAGAGTATATTTTCAAATATTTCCGAAAGCTCGAAGATAAAATTTTCCATGAAAGCTCACAAACAAAATTTTATTACTAACAGATGCACGTCTATTCAAAAAAAAAAATATTCTTTTCTCTCGTACGAGCATCCACCTTTGAAACGAGAGTTTATTCCACTTTGTGAAAGCTCACACCTCTTGTGATAAAATATTAATTCTCATGAAAGCTCATACATAAGGTTTTATCACTGAACACAAGTTATATACCCATAATATGTCACAGCTACATTTTTATTTAAGAAAAAAAAATCTATTTCCTTCGTATTAGCATTTTCTTTTAAAAACGAAGGTTTATGCTAGTTTTATGAAATCTCACACCTCTTGTGATAAAATACTAATTCTCATGAAAGCTCATACATAAAGTTTTATCACTAGACATAAGTTTATGTGCATAAAAAAATCTATTTTTCCTCGAATTTTCTAAGGCGAGGTTTATTTCGGTTTTGTGAAAGCTCATACCTCTTAATGTAAGATTTTGTTTCCCATGAAAGCTCATAAACAAAATTTTATCACTGGACACAGGTTTATTTTCAAAGAAAAATGTCTCCTAAATCAGGGATTATTATTAGTTTTCAAAATTAACGATTGAACGAACATACATTTAATAAGATAAGGGTTTTTCTACAAAACTCACGTTAACATATACACATGTATAAAATTTCAACATGATGAAAGCATGAGCAGCTCATGAAATCAGCAAGTTTCAAAAATAAAAAATAAAAACACAAAAGGATTAATTCCCTTTTATACCTAATTTTATTTCCATAATGATTTCCTTTTTGGGCCCGGCCCGTGAATCCTAAACCAACCAAGGTTCCACCATCGAATCAGCGGTTCAACACGAATTTATGTTCACTGGATGCCGCCCTATTATGCCACTGGGGTTTTCGCTCAAACTGTGGTTTGCTCATTCAGTCGAAATCCGGTAACATCTTATCTTATAACTAAGTTCAATTACTTATTTCTATTTATGCCTGGAAAATCACCATTCAATGCTGACTGAGGAACATGACCGTTCCTCACTAAGAAGGGGACTTAATGTAGATGGTGGATTTTCGACAAAGGTTAGATTTGTAAAACTATACTCCGGATTCGACAATTAGATGAATATCGAGACTCATGTCTCTCGATTAAAGAATGAAAGCTCATGCCATAAATCTCTGACTGAGAAGGCTGTCTCTCAGAGTACATGAAGTTGTGTAGTCTATTAGCTGAGGCCACGACACATCTCATGAATACTGAGCAATTTCAGTAATTACTCCGGATCCGGCAAATAGATGAGTATCGAGACTCATGTCTCTATGCATAAAAGATCATGCCACCTCTGATGGAGAAAGTCTCTTAGAGAAGATGCAGATGTGCAGTTTCCCAGCTGACACCAAGGCATATCTCATAACCCTATGATGGAGAAAGTCTCTCGGAGAAGATGTAGATGTGCAGTCTCCTAGATGAGACCACGACACATCTCATAACCCTTTGATGGAGAAAGTCTCTCAAAGAAGATGCAGATGTGCAGTCTCCCAGCTGTGACCACGGCACATCTCATATTGTATAGAATCGAAAGATTGGGCGACAACGTCTTCGGGATGCGACCGGTTTTCCCCGACTATGCAAAAAGGAATATGACACTCCAGCAAGTTCATATTGCTCAAACCCTCAGATGATTAATGCTTTTAGACAGGGAGCCCTTCTAGAGTCATCAATTAATTATCTGAGATCGTCTGAATATCCAACAATATTCTACAAACCATCATCTGAATATCCAGCAATATTCTACGAACCATTGTCTGAATATCCAGCAATATTCTACGATTCTCTATCGTCTGAATATCCAGCAATATTCTACGATTCTCTGTTATATTTCGTCACTTCAATTCGTGGTTCTTCCCAGCAGAATGCCACGGGTTAGTGATAAATATCCGACGAACAGGCATCTGAGTATCGAATAAGCCCTGACAAAAATGGTGCAAGTGTAATTAGCAAATAATGCACAGACCAGCATGAACGAACGAGAAACCTATGCAAAATAGGAAAGAAAATAATAATAATAAAATATTAGCAAAAGAACTAGGGGACTGGGCTCACCACCCGGCCAGTCATGCCGTGACCAGTCCCGTGCCCAATTTTATATTTTATCATATTTTTGCTATTTTCCTGATCTCGTGAAAATCCTCTCATTCGAGCAATTTTCTTTATTTCAAAGAAATTATCCAAACCACATGGTTTTATCAAAAATAATAAAATTAGGGAAAGGTGACATGGGACCACCGGCCGGTCATGCCCTGGACGTGGCCGGTCACACACCTCATGTCCTCATTATTTTATTATTTCTCTCGAATTATGAAAATTCCCTGATTTCTTATGAATTTTCTCTAAAATCGTGAAAACTACCTAATTTCATGTGTTTTTACCTAAGTCACATGAAATAATAAAATTAGGAAAAGGTGACATGGGACCGCCGGCCGGCCAGCCATGCCCTGGCCGTGGCCGGTCCACACCTCACTTCCCCATTATTTTATTATTCCTTCTCAAATTATGAAGATTCCTTGATTTCATGAATTTTCCTAAAATTACCTAATTTCATGTATTTTTATCACATGATTTTACCAAACATGATAAAATTAGGAAAAAATACCATGGGACTGATCCCTTGAAATCTTCCTGAATTTTACTCTCGGGCTGTTTTCACCTCCCTAACGAGCTTAAAACCTAATTATTCCCGCGAAGGGAGATAGGAAATTCTTTTCCGTACGGAATGGAGGAGCGGACCATCAAAATCCGAGTCCGTATGAGAATTCTACGTCAATTCTACTAAAGGACGTTAGCTAGTGTTTCAACCTAGCCGGTCCCACGTGTCGGTGCTCAACCTCCCTCAATGTAAGTGATAGTTTCCAGTTCATATACATTAAAAAAGAACTCTGTAATAGAAAAATACACAGGAGAGACAAATCATAAAAATAGAGTGATTGTAAAAGCCAGTACTCAAAATTGTAATAAAATCATACATCTGATGAATAAATGTTGAACTTAATTGTAAAATCTAGTACTCAAAATTGTAATAAAATCATGTAATTTTCTATCCTTAAAAGAAATTTTCTTCCACCTCACCCCGTTGAATGCCAGAATATTACATTTAAACAGATCAAAGTACTATTAAAAGAACCACTGAAAGATTTAAGAGAACAGAACAGCTATTAAAATTTGAACAGAACGAACTAACAAAATTCTTCTAAGTAGTAAAACCTTCGTAATCACTATTATCTGGATCACGGGGTTCAGTTGAAAAGTTTCCTCCATATTTGTATTCGTCGATTCTTTCGTTGCTCCAGATATCGTCTATGTTGGTTTTGTACTGATGTGCTAGATATTTTTTGAACCCCTCCATTCGTTGTTTCTGTTTCCTATCATAATTTTTCAACATTTCTCTTGCCCATTCTGTTATTTCTTGATCTTGATCGCAGGCCATGCTATCTCGGTCAGTCTCAATATCTTGTCGGAACTGATGGCGTATAAATCTAGTCATCTCTTCGTCGATCATACTTAATATATTTTTTTCGGAAACTATAGTTGAAAAGCATAAATTGTTCAGCCTTTGTGTACTCGACTTAATGTCTATGGATTTTGCGTAAGCAATGACTTTTTCCTGATATTCATTTAACTCGAAGTTAAATTTATATGTCTTTGAATTGGTTGTGACTTTCCATGTTCTTTCTTCAGCTTTATATACGATGAGACCTTCTTTGCATTTTTTTATTCTCTCTGGACTCCAAATTTTATCTATGTTCACATTGTACATCACCTGTAGCTGTCTTTTAAAATTGAACATTGCAAGTTGCTGGTAGAACTGTATGCCTCTTTGTTTACTGTAGTAAGACGTCTCAAATTCTAGTATCTGCTCTTCAGTTCCATTGAATGGGAAACGACTCCTATTTTTATGCTCTTTGTGTATCTCGTCCGTCACTTGTTTTCCTATGTATGAAATCATTGCGATGTCTATTTCTCTTAATATTATTTTTTTAAAACCGTGATCGGAAAACAAAATTTGTCAGCTATTCTAATGCCCTCGATTTGTTTTTGTAGTTCTGGTGCATTAGGCCCTAGATCAGAACCCGGACCAATAATGGTAGTCTGCTGCAGTAAATATGACTCGACCATTCTACTGTCGCGTGTCAATGGATAGGATTCTGAATTTCTAATTGCATTAAGAAATTCTTCATGGATATTCATTGCTAGAAATCGTTTATAGGTGATACCGTTCCGGTCCTTGTCTAATTTCTGGTATTCCATGAACCTTTGTAGATCGAATTCCTTTATTATCTTCTCACTGCACATGGATCTGATCCTCTGGTAATGCTTTTTAACCCATTATTTTTTACAATGATAATCATACGACTGGATTGGATTGTGATTATTCATCTCGTAGTGGTGACGATGGTAATCTAAAAATCTTTTCAATTCCTCTTTGTCGTCGGAATTCTCAAGGGATTTAAATAGCCATGTGCATCATTTGTATGGTTTCTTATATTCTACCATGCTTGGTGCTGGTTGCTTGGTAGCGATCTGGTCTTCATCTGCCATGATGTTTAGATTTTATATGTTCAGTAATTACGAAGTATCAATATATCAAGAAGACTAATTTGTATTATCATCAATTTTTTAGCATTATACCTTGGTTGATGCTCCTGGTATTTTGTGTTGACATGTTTACCTGTGAAAATTCGGTTAAGCAAAAACATATCAAGTTTTACACCAAGAATTTAAAGATTCCGTTTAATATAGCTAAATTATAAAATAAACCAATAAAAAAATAAAATAAGAGAAGTGCACCTTTGGAATTCTTCTATGCTCTGACTTGCAAAAGTGTCTTTGATATATGTTGTGCAAGCCATTGTATGCCCTTTATATATAGTTTTCAGAGAACATTGTTAAGGAAAGAGGTATTGTAGTAAAATTAGAGTTGCGTTAATTTTCCGAGAAAGTAATATAGTGTCCCAAAATAACTCAGATTTGTATTAGGAATGTCATTGAACTTGGAATATTCCTAGTGTTTCTGAAACACTGTATGGGAAATTCCAAGAAAATGATACCATCATTGGATTATATATTTGGAACTTGGAATATTTCTAACTGCTATCCGGCGGTCAGGAAGTTCGTATCGTGTTTTTGATTGGACGGCTGCGAAATTTCGTGAGAAGGTAAGGGTGAAAATACACGGTCGTAGAATAGGGACATTCGACATTGGAGGTTCACTGATCGTTTTTTTTTCTTCCTTATAGCCATCGGAGGGATAGTCGACAACTCTTTTCAGACCTTCAATTCGGAGCAAAGGTTTACATTAAATTATGAGATTTCTGGACTACTTATCATAAACACTTAGGTATTATCATAAATTTATGAACTACTTAAACATGAAGACAATAATAACAACACATAGGTGTTGATTTTTTGGTATGATGTTCATTAAAAAAATGCATGTATTATGATTTCTGCTGCTTTTCTTCCCATGTATCTAAAAAAACCAATCTCCATATGTTTCACTGCGTGCTTTTGAAACTCCATAAATCTTGATCTTGTTAGGCCCAGCTTCTTATAGGAATTCGGCTTTGTTGATGTGTTGATCCACATCGGTCCTTGATCGTTGGTTGTTTCGACGGATCTTGTTTGTCATGTTTCGTGAATATTTGAGGTCCTACACATGAACGATGCTAGTTAATATATGGTAGTGGATTGTGCAAGACGTTTCATGTTTCATTGAAAAGTTGTATATGCTAACCTCTTGTGCATTTGTATGCCGTGTTTCGCCTCCAAGTTATGGTATATTTTGGTAGCATTCGTGGATGACAGTGTCATCTCACCTGAAAAGATTGTGAACACTAATCAGTGAATATGATCAAGTGTGTGTTGAATGAACTTTTCATGTGTTAAATTCAAATATTACCTTTGTAGTTCTTCACATATGTGGAACAAATCCCGAGCAAAATCGGGTTAACTCTGTTGGTCATGCAGTTTGGGCTGTTCTCCACCTCCTTGCAAGAATTACCCCATAGTGCAACTTTTATAGTTGATCCTCTATTTTAATCAGAAGTCAGCAAAATTTTATTTAGTGCTAGATATTTTAAAATTATTCGTTTAAGTCATAATACTTATTGGAAAAAAAAAATTCACCTCAGGTTCTCTAAAGTTATTTCACGCATTAGATTGTTACTTCCGCTTGCACTCTGGAATCTTCGGATGCTTGTGTAAGCTCTCAAATAGCCTACCACATCTACATTAAAAACAACATTGGTATATTAGTTGTATTAATTTCTTCTCATAAATTTATTGTTATGCTGAATTTCCTTTACGATACCTGTAAGATATATGTTTTTTATGTTTGAGTTGATTTCTTCAAATTCGCTGAAGTTAAATTTTCTAGGAATTATTATTGTTGAATTCGTATCCAATTCGGTAATCCTGGTGTCACGACAAAATAGACCTCTCTTTTCACCCCTGGATGGCCTGAATTTAGATTTATATTTGCCCAAGTGTAATCCTTCGATGGAATATTGTCAACCCTCTTTAATCGTGTTATCAAATTTCCATATTAGATCTTTTGGTATAGTTGCGTGTAGTTCATCTCCCTGTGTTAGACCGAAAAATAGTATAGAAATTAAAAAAAGTTAAAGTAAAATAACATATATATATATTGTTTCGCGAATATTAGACATGCGTAACTGATACCTCTTCATCATTTAAAATCATGTCAATGCTATTTACTTTGCCTGGTTTAGTGAAATTGAGCTCTTTCCATTTGTTTTCCACTCGAACTCTTAGAATGTTTGACCTTCCTTCGTATGAAAATTTAAGGCCAAGTGATGCACAATATTTAGCTGACATTGTTGCTTATCTTTTCCAGGCTCTTAGATTAATGATTTAGAGAATTGTTTTGCGTGGTGAGGTATCTTAGAGAACTGTTCTATTTATACATGTACTTGTTTCCCATACAGGGTTCCAATAACATTATGAATCTTCCGAGTTTCGTGACATGCCTTAGTTAGGAATATATTTTTTTTTTTGGTTTCCTTTTTTGTTTCAACTACGTATGTACAATTCCAACTCGAACTTGGAAGGTTAATTGTGTGAAAAATAGGTATCTTAACGTATTTTGTCATTTATTTGTGATTATATGTATAAGGTTTTCTAGCTTGCATTGGAATTGATAATTAATACTCGTAATTTTACGATTATGAGTTTTTGCATGTTGAACAGTTAGCAACAATAATTCACCTACTGCTCTACTCGAGACGTAAACAATTTCAGTAATGTATGAAATCAAATTAAATCAGATGTTGTAGATGCTGGTACCTCTTGCATATAATCACAAATATTGTGCCAGTAACGGTTCTACATAGGGGTATTTTCTTACGGGGAATTTGACATCACATGTGTTGTCGGACAACAGGTGTTGTCAACTCAACTATCTCCTTCACCTTTTGTGAAAGAATATCTCCAGTTGTTCTTGATCTCACACTTTTAAATCTTCCCAAGTGTACATAAGATCCTCTATAGTTGTTGGCAAGTTTTGCTGTTAAGGAATGTACACATTAAATACAATAGTAAAGTTAGTTTTAAACAAAGAAACAGTTTGTAAAAGCTGCATGAGAATTTTAAAATTATAAAAACTGTATCTCATTGTAATCACTACTAACATTCATGTTATTACTACTAATATTCAAGGAAATGAAAAAAAATATTAACAGCAGACTTAACAAAAATATTAATGGAAAATTGTCTAGACTAAACGTTATTTTGCAGAGTTTATACTAAACGTTATTTTGCATCTATTTCTTGTAGATCCCTAGTTGGAGATCTTATGCTGGATATTATTAATGACACTGTCTATCATTGGAAAATTGTCTTAAACTTGTAGCGTGAGAGTGACCTTTTTGTATTTGTCTTGTTCGTTCTTGTTTTCTATAACCACCATCTTCATGGGTTCACTGATTTTGGCATTTGAGATCCACTGAAAAAATATTCCTTGTTGAAACTTGTTTTTGTCGACATATATACCTACATTGTGTAGGACTTGTGATTTGCTATCTTCCAGGATGCATGCATAGGAAATTTTAATTGGGAATTTCCTTCTACCAAAAATTACTTGAGATGCATCATCGGCTTTAGTAGTATGCACTTTTAATAAGTCGATTATTTTTCCAGAATGCTTCCCTGTCAGTACTTGATCTTGAATTACTGCACTCTGTAATAAGGTCACCCAAAGTCTTGTACCCTTATTAACTTCTTCGTAGTCTTCTAATAGCATGATTGGTACACCAATCTTCAATCGGATCACATGACATGGGAATCCTGGGTATTCCAAATTGTTAAGAATTTTCTGGTGGCTATAATACTCTATCTTGTCGTTATTGTATTTCGTTGTGCTTACATCTGAATCTCCACTTACTTATATGTGCTCGTCTAATGGCAGAAGAGACATTATGTGGCTATTGAGTTTCTCTACGTTTTCAGATGTATGCGTCACGATAATTGTCTTTTTTAGATATTCAGGATCCTTAGTAGTTTCTTGTATGTTTGGATATGTGGTTTTGACAACATCTTCTAGAAATTATTTCTCAGATTGTATCTGAACTTCAACTTGTTTTGCTATTGCATTAACGTTTTTGAAAAACTGGTTTATATATTCGATTAGGCGGGCAATAGAATCATCTGGTTTTTGGACAGTGAAACATGATTCATTAGTTAACAAAGAATTTATTAATTAATAAAGATAACGAATATAAGATGACGCACTATGTAACGAATTATTAGATTAGAAATTTTAAAATTCTTTTGTATATAAGTACTTTGAAGAATCAATGTAACAAAGATGTTTACATACCCTGATTATTATCTTCGACCTGTCTAACAGCTAGGTTGTTAATCTCCATCGCCTGTAGTCCGTCTTTTCTTCACCGAAAATATTGAGTCTGTAACTTTTTCGATCTTTTTATGGAAAGTTATTTATGTTAATTTAGGTTTTTATTTATAGGTCTAATAAGTGTGTTTTCTTTTAATTATGGTTAATGCCGGCGATATTTAATGAAATTCCATATATTGGTATTGGTATTCAGTTTTCCTAATATAGGTTTTTAGCTTGTTCAATAAATAAATAAATAAATATATGTATCTCATTAGGAAATAATGTAATTAGGAAACTGGTTTGTTATAGGAATCTGATTTATTGGTGCGTGTAGATGTGGTTTCACAATTCCGAGATTTTCTTTGCTTATAAATCTAGATTATAGATTATAATTGCAACAGTGGTTTTTGTGACTACTGTCTGAAATTGGTACCGCACATCATCTCTAGATCTTCACGAACAGATAGAAGTTTCATGCACAATCAAATGCCTCAAATCCCATAAGACATCATAAGATTACGGGCATTGACTTCATTGAAACGATGAGGATGAGCTTTTGTGATATTTTGATTGACATGGGTCTAGTATTAGATCATGATCTAGGTTGTTCCACATATTAGTTCGCTGGCGTTTTCACACATGATCTAGGATGTTCCACACATGGTCTAGGCAAATGGTGGCCTCCCCTTTCTTAAATTATTCTTTACTGGAGTTTTCGTTCACCTTTTTAAGAACTGAGAGTGAAGATATAAAACCAACTATCATGCAATTACAGTGAAGCTCACTCCAGGTAAAAAAGAAACTGTAAAGTAGCAGTAAACTTTACTTGTGGTAACCCAAGTCGGGGCAAGAATGAACGGGAGGACCTGCCAAGAAAAATAAAAAAATCACATCAAATAGCCGTTAGAAGGAAAACCCAATCGAATATCTCTTAGAATCAGTTTAGACCAAAACTCATCACATCACCAAATCTCAGCAATCCAAAATTGAGAAACTCTGCTACATTCGAAGGATCATCCATATTAAACGCAACTAATGTCATGAACTTTGACTTATTTCAGATAATCATCTGAACGTAGCAAACTTTAGTATCAATTTTCGAAACCACACAGGATAAGATAAACCTCCATACACAAAAAATAAAACAAAATGCAAGAACACAGAAAATATTGGAGATCCAGAAATAAATGTGCAATCAAATAGCATACAGAAAATAACACAAAAAATAGGGAGAAGATTACGCTTGAGTACCTTTGTACCCAGAGATGACTTGGCTTGAAATCGAAACAAACCTCTTTGATTCCACATTAATTCCTGCAATTAAATAAGATAAGAGGGTGAGGGAGAAAGAATTCAAACAAAACAGGAGTTGCTAGAAAACAGAGAACCAAGAAAACAAAATATAGAAGACAAAATATTAGAAGGGAGCTTACCCTTGAGCACACGTAATTTAAGTAGTTTGAATATTTTATTCCTTGCAAGCAAATTTTCAACGTTATTTTCGTACCCAATTTCCACAAATCATCTAGGTTGAAACGTTATTATTTATAGTCGATGAATCAGCGTTATTTTTCTTTGTCAATATAAGCTTGGACTAACACATAGTAACTCTTATAAGTTACTATGTGTTATATCTTAAAACTATTTTCAATAGATTTAAGCCTCTCCGCCTCTCTATGAGGATCGTGCGGCGTATTTAGCCATTAAAGAGTAGTATGTATAATGTGGTTGTAGTGTATTTTGATCCCATAGATCTTGCAAACACTGTAAATATAAGACACCTTCATCAATATAAGCTATCTATAATGGTTGAGAAAAGATGCTTTCGTTATGTCTGTCAACTAATGTGGCACGATTAGATAAACACCACCTCAACATCTCATATTAAAACCACCGAGGATGGATAGTCATCTGAAGTATGATATTGCAGGTTGTGGGTTAACAGTGCTCATAACAAAAAGTCTAGTATGAGTTTTGAATTTGTTTTTTGGTTAACAGTTCAACCAACTTTGGAACTGTCACAAACTTTATAGAGTCGATGCATATTTTCAGCATCGTTTCCCATCTGCTATTCCACTGAGATACGTCCAAATGTTCAATCTCGAAGACAATTAATGTCTATGGAGTCAATGCACATTCTAGAGTCCATGCATATTTTCAGTATTGAGTTACAATAGTTGTTCCTGTGTTCCGTTCTTAGAGGTACACATGTCAGGGGTTGTAGAGAGGCAACTCTTCCATTATAAGAGAGAACTTACTATACTCAGATTTTAATACAATCAGAAAACAAACAAAAATTACACACCATATTAGAATAGAAGAGAAGAGAAGTTATTGGATGAGCTAATGTAAAACAACTCTTCCTATATCGTCGTTATGAATATAAATATTTATGTTCTCAACAAATTAATTGTATTCAGTTGTATGGTTGTGGGTCAACAGTGCTCATAACAAAAAGTCCAAATAGGTTTCGTTTACAGATATGCAAACTTTATCCAATGTACAGATAAGTTTGTCCAAATAGGTTTCGCTTTATGAGTTCAACCAATTTTGGAACTGTCACAAACTGAGATACGTCCAAATGTTCAACCTCGAAGATAGTTATTGTCCATGGAGTCAATGCACATTCTAGAATCCATACATATTTCGAGCATTGACTTAATTGGGTCCTGTGTTCCGTTCTTAGAGGTACACATGTCAGGGTCTATATAGAGGCAACTCTCCTTATAAAATATAACTTACTATACTCAGATTTGAATACAATCAGAAAACAAATAAAATAGAATATGAAGAGTGTATTGTAATTCATCTTTGGTAATTGTATTCAAGTTGAAGAGGTACACCATCTTAGAATAGAATAGAAGAGAAGTTATTGGATGAGATATTGTAAAACAACTCTTCCTATACAAAAACAGCATGGTAATTGTATTCAGTTGTATGAGATTGTATGCAACAGTCAAAATCTGGAATGTTTTACTCATTTCAAGCTGTCGCAATTTGGCAGTCCTCCTCTCCTTTCAGTTTGTGATTGAACAACAAGTTTGTTCACAGATTGGATGATGATGGGTTCCCGTAAAATGGTGCGAACTTACCCACCAAAGGAACCCTAAAGAAAAGCCAATGGATGTGAAGATTATATTGTTGTTCCTTTTTTTTTTTTTTTTATGTTTGATGTAATGTTGTTTTAATGTTTAAGAAGATGTAAAGGTTATTTATGCTAAATCAAAGATATTCTATATAGAAATCTTCAAATATTCACAGTTAACTATTTGGTGCAAATAAAAATTTCAGATACATGGGCAGTTCCATATCTTTGTTTTTGAGAAAATGGTATAGAGTAGTTTCAACATATATAGCTAACTATTGTGTTAAACAACTTTGGAGTATAAAAAACTCTTGTGAAACAATGAGTATGTTATGTTTAAGTCGATTCTGGAGTTTAAGTCCATCAACAGTTCTAATATCTGATTTTTAAACCGAATTGAACTATATGTATATATGAGGTGTGTATAGCCATTTCTCAGGTAAAGAATCTTTCATCATAATATAAAGAGATTACAAACAAATTTTCAGCTCAGAATACGATAATTATCCTATCTAAGGTTCTTTGGTTGAGCCAGTAGTGTTGGTTTATTTACCTAAAAGAGATAGGAAGTAGAAGATAAACAACTACCTTAAAGATTCAGGAATTTCAACTATAAACCAAATATTATACTCATGAACCTTAAACATTATAAACAAAGCCCTAATTTTGACATAATAACCCATAACAATTACTTTCAGAATCAATTCTATAAATTTAAATTCACTTTATATAAAATTAAAACTAATATCATGGAATTGGTGCGCAAAGTAATACATGATCTCAGTCCTTGCTAAAAAAAAGGTGTTCTATATTGTAGCTCTAACCGTATATGGACACACCGCGTGGTAGAAGTTTAGTGTTGCTATAAACACCCATGACCACGAATTTACCTGTTTTGGATTCTTTGTTGCATTCTTTGATCAGTATATCAAAAATAAATGTTCTTCCTATCATCGAATCAAATAGCGACAATGCTTCATTCACTTTGTTTTCCCTAACCATATCATAATGTTGCTCGATGTCATAATTCATGAAAGTTTGCGCAACTCTTCCTTCGATAACAAATATCGCAGCGGACTTGTCATCTACCACTCTCAGATGCATCTTGTACCTACAATATATAACAGTATATGATGATCTAGATTGCACTGGAGTATTGACGATTCCCATAACACTATAATTTTCCATATAGCTGACTTTGATCAGTCCTTAAATAAAATGATGACATATATACTTATGTTAGCAAACCTGGTAGATAAGCAGTGCAAGAACCATAGGTATAGCATGATCTCAAAGGATAGAAAAATGGTAGCAAGAAAATATCAGGAGCTGCGCGAACTCAGATAATCACCTTCCCCAGACACACAATATTAAAAGGGTAAACAACAGGAAGCTAAATATCATAACTTAATTAGCAGGGATGAACTTCCATCAGTCAATGTGGGTTAAAAGAACCAAAAAATAAAAGAAACAACTATTGTTGTAAACAAAGATGAAAACAGTAGAATAAATAATCTGTAAATATCTTCCTGACAGGCTGTATAGCTCTTCAATCCTTGCAGTTACAACTCGGAATGTGAATCTTGGTATCGATATCTTCCTGTACAGGCTGCATAGATTCTAGATTGATCTCCACCCCTAGTATCAGCATAAAAAAGTTTTTTTAATGCTAATCCTTTCATCGGAAGAGGTTGGGTAGGATAAACAATATTAGTCCAAAACTGTAGGATGCGTGTCTCATACTTGAATTTCTTTCATGGGCAAGATTGAACTTGATTGTTGTTTAACTCTAGGCCTAAATAGCTTATGATTCGTAGTCCAAACACATATTATTAGTCGTAAGCAAACAAATAAATTAGAAGAGAAATAATAAGAACTTGAAATAGTAAGAACTTGTAATAAACTTGAATTAATAAGAGTTTGAAATAATAAGAACTTGAAATAGAAAAATTTGTCTCTCAAAGTCACTCTAAGAAAATAAATTGCCTCCTAAGAAATAAATGCAAAAGTACTATAGAATAGTTGTTTAAACATATTGATCCTTTCCATTTGATTAGTAGCTACTATTAGATGAACTAATAATATTTGTTGCTACGATAGTTGGCTTGATTTTATCCTCTACCTGCAACGGTTGTTCCGTGTCACTTGAAGTTTCTTCCAAATGACCATCATTGATTGGTTTCTTTGATCGTGTTACCTGTTTCAGGTAAAAAATAGAAAGAATTCAGTTTTTTTTTTTTATTATTATTATTGTTTTTCTTGCTTTAAAAAAAAAAAATTAACAATACCTTCATTGTTTGTCTGGTGGTATCTATTTTCACAATCTCTTTTGCTTCAAAAGACACGATTCCCCATGTGAGTTTTGCCACTTCAACGCGAAAGACACATACATAGCCCTTTATTCTGCTTGTTACTTCCTTTCTAATTTTCTTTTGGTTTTCCTGCAATTAGGGTTTGTTTGTTGTTATTTAACATGGTTCCTGGTAGAAAAAACATTTATTTTCTTAAGGCATTACCTTATCTTCTGCTGACAAATTTTGAACGTCGTTGAATGTCAATCCAGTTAATTGCTCGGCGTGTTGTCCATGTACTAATATTTCAGCAATGCCTGTGTTGTCTATGACTTGGAGTCTTATCAACAACCTGCAGATCATGAATATCAATATGTTTGTTATCTCAAAAACCATCTCTATCTTTTGGAATATTAAATAAAAGATTAAAAACGTTACCTTGCTCTTGGCGAAGAAACTTGTTCATTGCAGTTTAAACACCAGTTCAATTCATCAATTGTTTGGTACCTTTCATCGCAGCTTGGGAAAGCATAGTAAAACCATTCTTGTCGTTTTTTAAGACGTACGATTGTTGCACTGATCTTTATCCAATAGCGTTGTGTTTACCGAAACAATTAAAATACTTATGCAATGATATCACATGCGTATGCATATACAGTAATATTTGAGTCCGATCTTACCTTATTTTCACCGTACAGTTCTTTTTTTTTTCCAAATAAGTTGACACCCTGATTATGCTCATACTATTTCTATTTATGATTAGATCTGCCATCCGTTGTTTTTCCTTGAACAAAGTGTATGTTATGAGTTTGTATCTTTTCCCTGCATATAAATATTGTCCTCATAAGCAATATTAGTATCTTATTTATATGTATAAGAAAAAGATCAGTGCAAGTCGTAGATGTTAAATAAGATCATGACATGACTCATATGTTTTTTCTTAATTCCATAAAAAAAACATGTCTCTTTTTGTGGTCACCAAAGACACTGACAGGTCATGCAATAAAAACAACATAAGCTATCTCGAACCTAGATCAGAGGATATGTTATCTTTTATGTAATATCCAAATTATATGTCAAGCACTACTCTCCTAAGTTATATTTTGTTGAGATAAAAAGAAGAAGAAGA
Organism: Papaver bracteatum; assembly: GCA_023529315.1. Lineage (NCBI taxonomy): Eukaryota > Viridiplantae > Streptophyta > Magnoliopsida > Ranunculales > Papaveraceae > Papaver > Papaver bracteatum. The sequence continues at coordinate 1,809,928 of JAJJWX010000650.1, forward strand.
ACTGTACCTTTGTAAAACTGCCGTGGAGATCTTGTGTTTCGATCTCACAAAACAGTGTTGGGTTGATGTGCTGTATAATATTGTGTCCTCTATATATATAGGTTTCATAAAAACCTTGTTAAGGAAAACAGTGTTTCCAGAGAATTCAACCTGTATTAAATTTCAAATAAGGAAACTGTGTGTCTTAACGTATTAGCTTTCCTAAATCCAGACTAATTCTATTTTTTTTAAAGACTGCCTAAAATAATACACTTGTTGTGGAGGAAGTTGTACTCATAGGTTCATAGCTATCGGTTCAACCTTTTTTGGACGCCAGGTATCAAATTGGTTATCACTTTTTGTGTCATTAGCTCTTAGTCCTATTAAATTTACCTCATAAAAAGATACGTCGGCACTTGCATATATATTAGGTATCTTTTCATATTTTGTTTAACTATAAACCACCTTGTGTGAGGATGAGATGTTTGTGGTAAGGTAGTAAGTCATATTCTTGCCACACTTGTCATGCATCAGCATAGTTTTCTACTGAATGCCTTGGCCCTGATTCATAAGAAACATGCTCAATTTTATAGTTCTAAGCCTTTGTTCCACGTAAGCTATTCAAAATGTGTTTACCGTGAATGGCTGCACTATATAAGTCGACCACCCATCACGTGGTTTATCAGAAAAGTGATGCATGTTGGATAGTATAAGTTATGGAATATATATATGAAATATATACATGTATAGTCCATCCACGATCAAAATGTTGGTTAAATATGGATGTGAATCATTGAGCATGGCAAGTAAACGACTTGGAGAACTCACGGTTGTAGTCCCAGCGGAGCTTTTAGGATATGGATATTTACAGATAGTTTTGGCGTAACAAGATTTTGGGAGGAGAGAACCATGCAGTTACAGTTTGGTATGACAATCGGGTTTCTGCAGTGCATATTAGTTACAACATTAAGAAAACTTAGTAAAAAAAATTGAAACTAATGTGATCTTTTTTTTTTAAAAGCCAGAATATAGTCTGATTGTCGCGGAAGAAACCCAGACCATGAGCTATATAAATGGCAATCGTAATCAGTTTGACACCGAGTTGTTCTTATCATGATTTAATACCCAGACCATGCTGATGCAAGAATAATGATTATTAAATAAACTATAAACTTAATATTTTAAAAATAAATAAAAGACATCCATGACGTTTTTCATATTAATTCCGTCCAATATATAATTAGTCCACACCCTCCATTGATTCAATCTCCTTAGAATCTGTTTTCCTGCTTATTTCTCCGGATAAAATCTTTTCTATAAAATCATCTCTCTGTTCATCAATGATTGGTCCTTCATATCCTCCATTATTGTCTTGGATTTCAACGGTTGCCCTTTCATGACCTCTGTAAATATAACTATGTATGTATCGAACTGCTGTGTTACGGTACTCTTGTACTTCGTCCATTATCGATTCGGTATAACCTGTCATTGAAATTAATTTTACATTAAATACACGCGTGAGAGTTAGAATAGTTGTGAAGCAATATAATAATATGAAAGATGAATTATCTGATCCTACGGAATAACAATATTCAAGATCTAAAGAATAATTATCTCTAACCTTGGTAATCCTTGTTATGGTCTTGTGTTTGGTCTTGCAAAATCGTTTTGTGTTGATGCTCTTTATATAGGATATTATGTCACATATATGTATATATATATATATATATATATATATATGTTTCAAAGAATCTTTGTTAAGGAAAACAGTGTTTCCATAGAAATCAATTTCTACTCAATTTATCCCAATAAGGAAGTCGTGTGTCCTATATCAAGTTAATTGTAGAAATTTTTGGAAACTGGTTTCTTATAGGAATCTGATGCATTCGGGATTGTTAAGTTAAATGTAGGAATTTTATGAAACTGGTTTGTTATAGGAATTTGATGCATTCGGTTAGGAACATGATGTATAAGGATTGTTTAAAGAACTTTCATATGCATGGAAACTGTTGTCGTTTTTCTGTGTATTTCCTATACCAATTGAATCAGTTTTTTTTTGTGAAAACTTCTAGTGTTTTTAGTTTTAAGAAATCGATTTATGTTACGACTGTTAGGTATTCGGTCTTTTAACAACTTAGGAATTTTCATGTCGCATTGCTTGCCGCTCTTTGTTTGTCGCTCTTTGTTTGCCGCTCTTTGTTGGATGTATGAGGTTGTTGTTAAGGGAAGAACTGAGTGTAATTCCAAGCCGGTGAACAATTTTTGTGTTACAGAATTGCTTATGTAGAAATCCAGAATTTCTTAGTTTAAGTCCAATATTTGATTGTACTGAGCAAAAATATATTAATCTTTTAGAGGCATAGGTATTGAAATTCTGAGCAATAATTGTCATGAATATGGAATTTCAAATAAAAAACAATGAATTAAAAATTAAACTTTGAAGATGAAAACAAATCCGTATATGTTCTAAGCATCCTTGGCATCATTTTTCCTGGTGTAGGTGATCCTTTTATTCTTCATAACGATTACCATCTTCATGGGTTCTCTGGTAGTTCCTTTTGAGACTAATTGGAAAAAACGTCCTGGATAAATGCTGTCATTGTCAACGTATATTCCCATGTTGTTTAGAATATGTGTTTTTCAATCTCTGGTAAACATGCATACGAAACTTTCACTGGAAACTGTCTTCTTTTAAGTGCGAATCCAGATGGATTTTCACTAGCATGCATAGTAATTTCTTTGATCAAGAAAATCACTTTTCCATCCATGCTGCCTGTTAGCACTTCGGCTTCAATTGAGGCTGTCAAATCCTTAATCAAAAGTCTGGTACCCTTGATAAGTTTTTCGCTCTTTACGTCAGCCAACAACATTATTGGTACACCAATTTTTAAACGTATTATATTGGAAGGAAATCCTGGGTATTCCAACTTATTCAGAACCTGCTCACGATGGTAATGGATGAATCGATCATATTTTTCTTTATCGTTTTCAGCTGAATCAGTACTTACATACGTATGTTCTTCTCCAGGTAAACGTGCCATCAAAATTGAATTGACCTTCTCCATATTTTCTATTGTGTTTGTAACAATAATTCTGTCTCTTAGATATTCCTGGTCGCCAATGTGATCTTTCAGGCTTGGGTATGTTGCTTGGGTAATAGTATCTAGGAATTCTTCTTCAGTTCTTAGTTCAGCTTGATCTATATCAGCCGTGACATTGTCTAGATTATTATTAACATATGTTAATAGTTGCAACGCATTCTGCTCTCCTGGTTGTGCAATAAAAAAATAGTACAATTATAATTAAATCTTTAAATTTTTAGTCAGTTTAGATATCATTCCATGCATTGAATTTTTAGTCAGTTTAGATACCATAAGTGCAGTTCCCTTTACTAATATACATTTTGTATCAACATCTCTAATTTAACTGTGCTTCATACGCTTAAACCTATGGAGTTATTTGGTACGTCTTCAAATTCTATGTTGTTAAGGTAACTATCGGAGTAATCTGTACTTATAAAATTTGAGTGCTTTGTACCTTCCTTGAACTGTATTTTATCATTGCTTAGAAATATACTTTATTTGCTTGCTTTGTTTTGCTCAACTTCACTGTTAATTGATATGAAAGACATGTTTAACTTCTTTAATATGTTGATGGGCACCAAATTCCAAATAAGGTTATCCTTATTCTTCAAAATCACTTATACTCTAGCTAGGATCGCTTAAATTAAAGTAAGAACAATACAAACCTTAATATGGAAATTCAATTCAAGGGTTTTCTCTGAGATTCAATTCATGGTAATTTTAGTTGGTGGAGTCTTATTAAAACAGCAAATCTAGGACACGGCTAAAATATTCTCAAATATATGATTAAAATTTGAAAAATAATGGAAAAAGTTATTTACCTTGTTTTTTCTCCATCGAGATGTATCTGTATTAGGGTTTGCGTCGACTCCCGGATGAATATTTTTCTTGTTTATTCGTTGTATTGGTTTATATAGACGTATAATTTCCTTAGATGGAAAGACTCCCGGATTCACATTCCTAATATAACACAACACTAAGGTAGTGAAACTTTTTTCCAAATTTACTGGGTTCGTATTCTACTGTCAGGATCCAGCCCAATTTGAAAGTTAATCGTTAGTCAACTGGAACTGACAGTGTAACCTTGTTGCATTCTCAGGCTTTCATAATCGGCAACATAATACACAACTTATGTTTCAAGTAACTCGTTAATTAGATGCTAGCTATTCAGGGGCTGCCGAATTCTCCTGATCTTAAACTTCAAACCTGAAGATCTGAGGCAAAAACTTGTTATATTAGGTGACTAAAGGTAAAAAGCATTCTTCAGATAGCGATCTTGGAACCCACAATTCTTTCTAGTTTTGATATAGAACAACGAAGAATATTTATATTGGCATTCCAGATATTTTTGCAGCATCTGATTTTATTTAATTTGGAATCATTGGATTGATTTGGTTTAGTGTTGAATTGGGAAATCCAGTTACCTTGATGACATTCATCCTATACTGGAGCTGAAACGTTTACAGAGAAGATAAATCACCAAGACACCAAGTTAGATATGTAAAAAGATATTCTGATTCCTCCTATCTACTACTTAAAATGACCTTAATTTCAATGCACAGACTCAAGTTCAAACAGCTAGGATACGTGCATCATTAACCTCACAAACAAAGGAACATAAACAATGTGTAATCACAAATTTATAAATTATCATGATAATGAATTATTTAAGTAAATTAAAAAAAAAAAATTAAGAGATGTATGGAAACCAATAATGTTATTGATGTTGTAGGTGTTGCTGCAACAGTAGTTGTGCTTTATTGCGCATCTTTTAAAAAATTAATAGCATCAACATAAATTTAAAAAAGGACCAAGATTGTTCATAAATTAAGAAAAGAACTCTAGATAAGTCTAAGAAGTCTAGTTTTAATTTCATGACTCTCAATTAACCATATATGGAAACACCTCGTGGTAAGAGGTTGGTGTCGTTGTAAATACCCATGACTATGAATCTTCCTTTTTCGTCTCCTCCATTGCACTTTGCAATCAGCACATCAAAAATGTATGTCTTTCCGACCATTGAATCAAACAGCGATAATGCTTTATCTGGTTTGTTTGCTAGCACCTTGTTGTAATGTTCATTGACATTGTAATTCATGAATATTTCTGCCAACTTGCCTTTGATCACAAATACTACATTGGAGGTGTTATCTTGCACTACCAAATTCATCTTATACCTACAGGAAAATATAATTAATAAGTTATCCAAGGTATATGTTATTAATCCACAACAAAGTATGTTTTATACATACCCTGGATTTTCCAATGGAGATGAAGTTCTGCACCCAATGCAGTACGACCAGTAAATTCCGGAATTATTCGGCGACTCTTTCTGCACAGTTTTCTCATGGCACCACCTGCAAGTCAAATAGTACCAATTTTTGCCCTGTTCCAAGCCATCTATTCTCGCCTTGCACATAAACGTCTTTCCCTGTTGTTTTGGATGCAAAAGTCGTTAGAGTTGATATGATAAACTGTGAACCAAATTATTATATTAAAATCCATGTTATTCGGAGTTAAAAGTACCTTGCTATTGGGATCACCTATCATGTTGTTTGCATCCAATAAAGACCTCATATTGTTAACCGACTTGATGAAATAATTGTTCAGCTTTTTTTCTTCCTCTTTTTCTATGAAGGAATAATTGAACAGTTATGTGAATTTTGGTGGCTTATATAGACTACGTGAGTCTGAATTTTGGAATTGTTATGGGTTTCATATTTATATCTTTTTTTGTTATTAGGAAACCGTGCTTTGACCATAGTATTAGGATTGCAAATTGATGGAAATTTGATTTTTGTTAGGAATCTGATGATTTCGTTATAGTTTTAAGAATGTTCTAGTTTCTTTTGGTTTTATGTACGGAAACTTCCAGTATTAGTAATTCGAATTCTATCACAAATGTTAGGTATTAGGTTTTTCCTAGAGCATGTATTTGTGCAGGAGTACCTTCTGCATGTCAAATTCGTTAAAGGTTCAAGATAATTGGTAAATTTGAATATAAACTAATTGTAATTGACATGAACTTGAAATTGAATTATAAAAAGATTTAAACACTGCAATCAACTGATTAAATCGAAACTATTTCCAGCAGATTTAATTATAAGCCATATTTAATATTTGGGACTGTATGGCTTATGTGCCATTGGAAGGATCTCAGTACAGGAACATCTGACTGTATAGTAAACAGATTGACCACCCACTTCACTATTTAATAGTTTTTATAGGAAATTGCCTCCGTTGTATTGCGAAAGTTTTGTAGTACGCCTGGAATCTTTCCATTTTGATATCAACAAATTGACCAATATTCTCACCTTCTATTACCTGCGCTTTAATATATTTTTTCCTCAAATTTTCCACCGAAAGCAAAGTGCCCATTCTTAGAAGTACCGGTTCTTCCATGTATGGAGCCAATGATGCATATACATCTTTAATTACCATTATCATTGATCCAATACTCAGTGTCAGGACGCGCTCTGGTACACGATCAATCTTTTTCTTATCGAGAAACTTTAGCAACTCGAGCGACACCATAAATTGACTTCCGGGGATTACATGAGGTATCTTTACCTTAAGTATATCTTCACCGTAAAACTTGTGCTTCTTCGGTTTAAACCCTATATCCGTTGTAGTGTCTGTTTCATCATTGCTTATAGCTTGTACCTACGCCATTGTGCAGAATTATTAATCAGTGCCTAATAAAGGATGTATATGTATTAGCGAATAAATATTTAAGTAATATGAAAAAATATGCTAGTACCTGATTGCACCCTGTTTTTATTTTTAATTTTCCTTTCATCCTGAAAGGATATATATATGTGTTATATTTGAATCTGACAATCCATAGACTCCCTTCCGTGGTTTTTCTGAATTTCCATTGTTCTGTTCTTTGTTGGTCCCAGATTTTGTCTATGTTTTCCCTGTATTCCAGGCTTACATTTATCTTGAATCGTTCTAGTATTTGTGCTTTGTTTTGTACTGAATTTCTTCACTTTTTTGTGAATCCATTCCCTGTGTGCTTCTCTTTTTTGTTCCGGTCCTTCGAATGGAAATCTTTGCATGCTCATGTATTCCAGCAGTTCTGATTGTTGCAGTTCGCCATCTAGGAAGTTCATCATCTCTCAGTTGATTCTATTTTTAGTTGTTTTTCATCACACCCGTCTTCTTCTTTTTTGAAGGGGTCTATTTCGGTGAAAAATTTCATCTATGTGTGTACAATTGCTTTTTTGCCTCAGTAATGTATGAAATCAAATTAAATCAAATTAAATCAAATGGTTAAGATGTTTTGTATCTTTTCCTCCTTGGCTTGTAAAAGGATCTCTGATATATGTTCTGTGTATGTCTGTTATATATAGTGTTTATAGAACTCTTTTAAGGAAATTAGTATTTCCACAGAATTAGAATTCTACCAACTTTCTAAGAAAGTAAATCAGTTTCCTAAAGTAAAACAGTGTCCTAAAATAACTCAATTGTTCACCCTTTTTCGTTATTTGTGAATTATTAGGAAAGGTAAAATTACGATTAAGAGCTAAAATTACGTTTAAAATCTCAAGGGTATTATTTAAATTTAACATAAAATTAAGGGAAAAGAACAACTATTAAAATTTAGACAGAAAGAACTACTGAAATTCTGCTAAAGTAGTAAAACCTTCGAAATCACTATTCTCTGGATCACGAAATTCAGTTGAGAAGGTTCCTCCATATTTGTATTCATTGATTCTTCCGTTACTCCAAATAACGTCCATTTTTGTTTTGTGAGAAGATTTGATCAATTTCACATGCACTGTTTGAGAGTAAAATCAAGGACTTGGTGAATTAAAATATTAAAGAAATTGTGAAATTATAAATAAAATACTTGGGATTCCTGCTTGATTTTTGAAACCAAGAAAATCCAAAGAAATTGTGAAATTATAAATAAAATACTTGTGAAATTTGTTCTTAGACATCCTAAAGAATAATATTGGAAATCGATAATTGTGTAGTAACCAAACTACACCTAGATAATCACTCTGTGATATAATAATAATAATAGTTCTCAGATGTCATTTTATTCCCATGTATGTATGTTATGTATTCATTTTATTCCCACATGGTGTTTATCTGTATGTTAATGTAGATGATTCATATACTATTCCAGCAACTCCTCTCAATGCAATCATGTATAGTTTTGCAATTGGATTGATAAGATGTTATTATAATAACCAATGTGAATGCTATCAATACATACACAGTCATGAACATTCCACTCTGTTTTGTACATGTACTATTCCACATGTCTTCTATCTACAAACTAAAATTGGATACACCATTCTTTCAATTCATCAGTACTTCTTAACCGCATGTATATAAGAAACTACGTTTTCAATTCACTTGTACTTCTTAACTGCATTTATAAAAGAAAACACGGTTCATTTTTTTTGACAAAATAATTATGCAATCATTGCAAAAGCTACCAATGCAATAAAAAAAAGGTTTATAATCGAGAGACTACGCCAAATAACTGTTAGAAGATTATTTAGTATCCTACTACGGCAAATAATTGTAAGAAGATTATTTAGTATCCTAGTTCGCAAGGGTCAGCTTGTTCCTGGTCAGCTTGATCCTCTTCCCCATGGATACCTAAGGAGGGAACGTCACCACTAACATCATCACTCCAATTGAATAATGGTCGTGGCATATCTTTGAAGTATTCAAGATACCTACCAAATTGACGCAGTTGTTTGTCCAGAAGATATAGACCAAAATCAAGTATTTGATATTCAGTTGGCTCCTCGATATTATACTCCACTCTTAATTGAAATTCTAAATCATTACACATTTTGAGTCTAAATTCCGACCATAAAACGCCGGGCTGAAGCACATCACAGTGGCTGAGAATAGTTTGAAAAAGAATTCTTAGCCGAGCTCCTGTTGTCACCTTTATTGCCTCCTGGAAACACCCAAACCATTCTCTATCTACGAATGAAAATCCAGAGACATCAAAAACATCATATAAACTACAACTGAATTTTTATGTTACATAGGAAAAAAAATTCATGTTATCCTCTACTATTAATCACTATTGATTCAACGTAAAGAGATTGTTGTAATCTTTAGACCGTTTTAATGAAGGTTGATTGGTCTCTAGGTATTTATTTAATTATATATCCATTATAAAAAAGTATTTTTCAGGAAGATGACCTCAAACCTTGGTTATTGGTATGCATATCCTCTCCTGACATGTTCACTTCAACCGTGGCTTTTTCATATCTTCTGTAGATATAACTATGTATGTATCGAATTGTTGATCTCCTGTCTGCTTGAACTTGGTCCATTATCTATATGCATAAGAAAAAAAATAGTTAAGCATCAGTATAATAATCTCAAACCTTGATTAAAACTAATATTAGCAAAACCTTAATTATTAGTGGACATACGAAAAAAAATAAAGAAAAGCGTACCTTGTGAATTCTTCTACGCCCGGTTCTGCAAAAGTGTCTTTGATAGATGTTACGTATAGGCGTGTGTCCTTTATATAGTTTTGAAAGATCCTTGTTAAGGAAATCAGTGTTTTCATAGAACTAAAATTCCATTATTTTTTCTCAGAAAGGAAATCACTTCATAGAATAATTCCGATTTCTACAAATTCCCAGAAAGGAAATCACTTCATAGAATAACCTTGATTTAAAATAAATCTGGTTTCCTATATTCCATGGAAATTAGTGTATTGATGCAAGAAGAATAAGTCCATTCATAATTTTTCAAAGTTACCCCTATATTAGTTGGTTCTCCTATTGACAGGCGAGTAATCTCTTTGGATTTTAAACTATACTGATGTTCTAATTCATCGTCGACATGATATATACGCTGGACAAAAATAATTCTACAGCAAGGCATTCTTGAATTCCATTCGAACCTAACTGGGATTCTCATCTACTTACCTGTTAAACAAATCATGGAAATTTCTTAGGTCTAGGATTCTCATAGGGATTTCTATAGCCACCTGAATAAAGGTGAGATTTCCAAATATCATAACGTATCGTATCCAATTGTTCATACTTACAGATGATTATTGTAAGGAATGAAGTCCATAATCACCCAACAATAAATGATCCAATTGGTACATACTGATGCATATGAGTGGCGATCCATATGCTAAATATTCATTTTTTCTATTTCCAACACAACTAATGTTTTCATAATCCCTCTTTTTAAAAATCCACTTGGCCATACATCATATTTGATTGTGCCAGCTTTATAAGATTATTAATTGTTTTGCATTGCATAAAATGCAAACACAATGTATACTTTATTTGGACTGCAAACAGAACTAATTTAGCCTTCGAATAAATCCGTTGCTGAACTTTATTTGGATCGGAACCCAAAAAATTTCCATAGTCTCGCCTACATGTATGCAAGTACCTACTGGTGCAGTATTTGGAAGATGTGCACTTCTCCACGCAACACTACTAATATGTCGAGAGAGTAGTCCATGTGCAGGTACAATGTTTCCCATTAATCTTTAAGAGACATGTTGGATGCACATCTATTCACTCGAGTGATTTGTATACAAATGGTATGATTTGAACAGAGGCAATTCCCACCTAATCGTATTCATTACATATTTTTTTATTGCATATTTTACTGTTGTGTTCTAAAACTAAAAGTTGGGAATGGATAACACCGTATTCTTTAGACCATTCATTGCACTGCACTTGCAATCTCTATGAATAAGTAATTGATCGCCTTTTAAAGAGATTCAATGCACCTCTATCCCATTCGAATGTTTTGTGTACAAATGGTATGGTTTCGACAGAGGCAACTTTCACCTAATCGTATTCATTACTTACACCTCTATAGCTTGTTCTATATAAGAGTAGCTAATCCATTCATCTGGCACAACATTTTTCACCATGTCTGTGTTTATTATAGATATTTTTTTCCCAAAAAAGTCAGATTCATTGGTCTATTGTTGTTGATGGCTGAATATAAATTGATTGTTTTCTATAAGGTGTGTTTCCTATCGCAGTTTACAATAGAACATGATGGTATATTCTCTCGTTGGCAACTTTGGTTAGTATAAAATTTCACATGTTTTGCTGAGAAACATTTGGTGTTGAGGTACAATCACTGGGATCGTCCTTTGTATTTTTATCAATTCCATGTTTCTCCGTTATTTTATTTGGGATTCGGTTACTATTGCATTTGAAAGTGGCACTGTAGATCTCAGTCAACATAATGAAGAACCATTAAGGACAGTGGCAGTGTAGATCTTCGACAACATAATGAAGAATCATTAAAGAGTAATACGTTTAATGTGGGAGACTGTTATGTATTTCTTTTCATGGAAAGCTAATTAATTGTTTCTAGATCTTGTTAATGTATCAATGTCAATGATGATGTTTTCAGATGTGGCTGTTGTGTAACTCTAATAATGGCTTCCACAGTTTCATAATTTTTGCTTACCAATTTCATAACTCCAAACCTATTGCTCAGTGACTTCTCGGCCGTACCAGTTTCCGAGACAAATAAACACAACCATAACCAACTTAGCACAGCGTGTCAGCGACCCTGGTTCTACTCGCACTTCTATCTCTATCTCCGTCTCGTCACTACCAATGGTAGACACCATCGAAGTTATTTATGTGAATTTAGGTTTTTATTTATAGGTTTAATAAGGTATTGTAGTTAATTTACGACGTAATTTAATGAAATTCTATATATATTGGTATTGGTATTTAAACTATATATAATAAATAAATATATGTATCTCTTTAGGAAATACTGTGATCTGGAAACTGAGTTGTTATAGGAATTTGATGTACAATCCTGAAATTCCTTTTTTTTACCTTAGGACGCTCGAGCACACGTAATTTAGTTATAGTTTGTTTAGTTTATTCCTTGTTTTGAATGTTACTTTCGTAGCTAACTTTCACAAATTACCTAGGTTGAAAAGTCATTTTTCACAGTCGATGAAAGGTTGCTTAGAGTATTCTCTGAAATGTTCCAATCTCCATGTTCTGTGTAGTCTTTGAATTTTTCTAACATCTTAGCTGCTAATATAAAACTTAATTTAGAACAGTGTCTGGAGCTGTTAATGAATCAGTATATTTTTGGTAGAGTACTTGAGATCGCCTTCATGTCAATACACCTTGACTAAGGATCAGACTGATATCTGAGTATCTGCTATGAAGCAAGGATACCGAATAGGGAACACATGCTTAGTATATATTTATCATAATAGCAGCGTTCCTCCTTGATATAAACAGAATACATGCTTTAATACTTCCTAGTTTAAGAGTATCAGTCACATACTTGTCTTGATTTTTTACTAAGATTCCAAAATAACAACGTTCTTGCTAGATACGTTTATCAAAATACCAACATTCTTCTTAGATACATTTATAAAATACCAAGAGCACCAGTAATATACTTGCTTCGTTTTTCTATCAAGGAACCAAAATACCAACATTCTTCTTAGAAACGTTTGTAAAATTCCGTCATTTTTCCTAGTTGATTTTATGTATGCTTCGGGTTCTATATGATACTGGGCCTCTCTTGATTCTCCCATTTCGTGTACCATAGGAAACTGGTGATGCTGGATTTGTAGTGGTTCCTCAAGTACATGATTGAATTTGTGTATTGTCTTTTTGAGTTGTCGGCAATACCTTTGATATCGGTTTGGCATCCATTTGTTTGTAGCATACTTTGGGAATGTTTTTGTTGCCATTGCTATCTCTATTGCTGTTTGCTTTAGGTCTGTGTGGGAAGCTCGACAGTTTTATTATGACAGTGCCATGCGGTGGTCGGTACCTGGTCGCAACAGATGATTTGTCATCAAAGTCAGCGGATAAATAATAGTGCTCACTTTCGTCACTGCTAGTACTTTCACCCCCCTGCTTGCATTGTTCAGAATTTTTCGCCGTCATTGTTACCTGTCATGAATAAGAATTAGATAAATATTAAGCTTAAATTAAATATATGTGTAATGTAATATATCTAAGTTTAAAAAATATTTTCAATCAATCTAAAAAGAAAGCTAATCGAACAAATTTAACAACCTCAAACTTGTAAACTATCAAGGTTTTCTAAGTAGCTTGTTTATTGCAGTCGACAATCACACAATGCCGCTATGTTATGTATGATGTGTCTGGAAAATCACATAATATAGTTGTCATGTGACCAAAAGAGTGATATTATTAGTAATACCAATCAATTAACATAAACTGGTACAGTTTTATTGTACAATCGAAGTTCTCCAAAAACACTCAATCGAATTCCTGTTCAGAAAAAAACTTATACAAACAATGGGCAACAGATTTGATACCAAGACAATATACCAATTTTAATCTAGGAGAATCAAGATTCAAATGAAATCATCATAAATTTTTATTTAGCATATGCATACTAATGGGTATTAGAAGTATTGTAAATCAAATTAGTCTATAGAGATTGACAATAAGAAAAACCTAATCATCTTCAGTTATCTTCAAAATAACAGCGATATGCAATGTTATCAAATCTATTTCCATTTAAAAGTAAGTTGTATAAACACTGGTATTTCCAACGTAGACGAAGTATTGCATTCAAATCAGTATGTTTGATAAATCCCAGAATTGTTTGGTGTATCCTTATATACAGTTTTCATATAAGGTTTTATAATAACATAGGAATGAAACGCATAGAATTCAATGTAAAATCCCAGATATGTTTGTATATAAATTTCTTCCCTTGAAATGTTCCACTGCAAGAGTTTCACATATGAATTATAAACTGTACCTTTCACTAAAAGAGTTGAGTATAGAATCATACATGCGGTTAGATTCTATAACATATATAAGTCAGAGCATCCTGAACAAAATGCAGATTCGAAACTATTATCAAATTCCAGCACCCAATTAAGTAATTCAAAGATGATGAATCCATTATAAAAAAACTGGAATATGCGTGTGCATAATTTATAACTAAACTAAGTAAGTATACGGTATAAGCAAGATCTATGATTAGTTTTCAATAACAAAGTGTAAAATGCAATATGGGTATGCATATAAGAAGCTGAAGAATGCCAATACATAAGAATACTTCAGTTAAACAGTTGCACAAAATACGTCAGTAAATCGACATTCCGATTCATTCGAAAATTTAAAAACAGACTACAGTTTTTCAGAAACACAAAGCTAGAAAATCACTGAACAATCATTTAGTATTCAACCATTCTATTCTAGATGACATGACTGCTTTAGATCAATAAAAATATCAGAGATTTCAGGTAATAAAAACCAAATTGATTCTCAGTACCAAAACCAAATTCGAAAGTCTTACCAATATATGTTAATCGAAAAAAGAGTGTGTTTGGGAGTTGGAAGCCTGTTATGTAATTAGTACCTCAATACTCTAATTAAAAATTGATGCAAATATAAAAGAGAACGATGCAGATAGATTTAAAATAACAGGAGGAACCCAATTGGTACCAAAAAATTAGGTTTTGTTGCAATCGAATCATACTAATAGAAATCACAGAAGGATAAAATAGATTTTTGATTTATTACCTGATGTAAAAATTGCGTGTACCTTGTAGAAATCTTAACTCAGTATCTGATTGCTTTGGTTCTGCAAACTTGGTGAAGAGAACTTTCGATGTTTTTTAGCTTTCTATGCTTGGTAGGCGATAAAAACAATGTTTACATTGTTTGATATAAGGTAAAACAAGTGTTTAGATTTCCAGGAAAAGGTGTCCACGTTTATAATGTCAAATTGCCGATATCTTTTTGCTTTTTAAGGACAGTATAAGGAAATCAAAATCACTTAATTTTTTATCGTTCACCATGATATGGAATAAGAGCCGTCCGATTTAGTTTTTTTTTTTTGTAATCAAAAACACGGTTACTTTAAGAGGTCAGAAAATAAAACAGGTCGCAGGATCGATTCTTAGTAACTTCAAAAAAAAAAAAATTGTATGGACCTAAAGGACGAACCGCAACGAAGTCCAAGTTTGACCATGATCGTGATTGAATTTAGAGTTTGAGAATCACAAATCGGATTGTTTGAGAATTATTCTCCATAAGTAAAATCTTCATTATTTTCTTTTGTTAGACTATGGCTATTCTCCATAACTATGCAATCAATTTTTTTCAGCTAAGTCAATAGCATTCCCAAACTAATCAATGATAGGATTTAAAAAATATTCAAATTCAGTTGCTAAGAATTTATATGAAATTGAGGCATGCAGTGTTGGATATGCACAACACAAAGGTAAGAATATTGCTTATACCACTAAACTCATCAGTTAACGCAGCAAGTGCAAACATGGACAGTGACATTTATGCCTTCTCATATGCTGCAGCTATACAATGATAATTTCCCACCACTTTCCACATGCTGCAATTATACTATAGCACCAGTTCAAATCCTAAATGGAAATTTAACCAATACATTTCACCTTCGGAAAGTCGAATAGAGCTCCTGAAAGTTGATTGTATAGCCAAGCAAATGCCAACAATTAAGACTCCTATCATTTAAAATTAAGTAGCAACATCTTAACAAAAGATGTGTCTGTATCATTAAACCAATATAAAAAGAAAAGAAGGAACTCTAATCACCGTTAGCATAGGTCTAACACCCGAAATAAATACTAAAATTTAATAGAATAGATATTGCATAGAAAAATATAAACCAAGATATCCTAACTTATGAAAAATGTAAAACAATCAACTGAACCTAATTCCGAAATAAATACTGTAATAAACAAAATTCCAGCTCAAATAAATCGTAAACTATAAGTTTTTATAAAACCAATCATTGGACTCCTACTCCTCATCATCGGAGCTTTCTATATTTTTCAGTCTGCGTCGAGTTTTCTTCGCAGGTGTCCTTGGGTGCTTTGCTTCGCTGTCTTTTTTCAATGCATGTTTCCTACCCCTCTTATATGTTTCCTTGTCATTATCTTTTCCGGTATGTGGAAGTTGGGGATCCTGATCGAAGAAAAATAGATCGTTACATGTAAATAGGATTGTTCTCATTATAATATGTAAATAGAATTGCTTTAAAATCATTTGCTTGCAAAGTTACCTCATTATCTGTATCTGTATCAGCATCTGAATCCTCTAGTACACCTTCGGGCTGGAATACTTTCTGTATAGTAAAATTGTCAGATTGGTTGTTTATATTATACTCTTGGATTACCAACTTGAATACAAAGGTGCGGTCCTTGATTCGGCTGAACCATCCTTGGACCTTTTCTTCCTTGTTAATCTGCACATGGAATTATATTATGGTGTGAATGGTCTACAATATGTATTTCTATAACCAAATTAATATGTCGTTACCTTAATGCATTGTTCCATGTAATCTACATGCTCCTTGGCAATGCATTTCATCATTTTTTCTGCGGTCTTTCCCATTACTGTGAATACTGCAGTACTTCCTCCATCCTTTACAGACAAATTCATCTTGTACCTGGGTACATATTTGATGCGTTATGAAGTATTGATGTATTTTCAATCAAATTCAACTTTAGAAGAATGTTAATGTATTTGTTCCTTACCATGGTATTTCCTCTTCAAAAATTTTTTTGCACTTGTTGCAGCAAGGTTCATCGTCTTCGTCATACTCTACCTTCTTAATGCATTTGTTGCATGCCATGTAGTGCCATTCTCTGTTTTCAACCAAGCCCAGTACTGTCGCCTCACATGTAAATGTCTTACCCTGATATTTATCCGAAGCAGCGTTTGCTTAGTTTTGTTTTACTATATGGCGCCTGTTTATTTATGTTTTAAAAAAATACCACCAAAAAAAAAACGCTTACCATATTTTCATTGTACTGTATCATGTCAGTTGCCTCCTGAATAGTCTTCCTATTTTCATTGGGATCATCTGGCTTTGGAGTGCCGGTCAACGTGACTCCGTTGTCTCCAGATTTAAGCCTGTGTAGAATTGTGTCGTTGTTTTAGAGGCATATAATAAAAAATACATATAGTGATTTACTTTATTCTCGGTACTTACTTTGTCTTGAATCCATTAACTTCTGGTACTTCCAGATTAATCAATACTCTAGAGGCAACAGTAGTAGCCAGAGCAAGTGCACCTGTTGTAAGGAATAAGTTTGTTAGGTAATAGAAAAATGCAGTTGTTGGCACATGTCTTGGCTTGTTAAAAATAAACCACTAACCTCGAAACTCGCTTACAAACGTTCCAGTAATGATAACAACTATTGGAGTATTTGTGTGTTCCTCTACAACACCCTCTTCTACAGATTTGCACCATTCACCCCATAGAGTGACCTTCATATCAATCCCCCTGTTTATAAATAATGTAAATTACTTTGATTCTTTTTTTCTTTTCAAGGATATAATTTATGCTGAAGTAAAAACTAAAAACTCATTGTACCGTTCCAAATTACTTCTAGGATGCAATGATTTCAAATTCAGAAAATGAGAATAAAATTTTTATATATATATATATATATTATAGTTTTTGTGTATATATATATATATATATATTATAGTTTTTGTGTGAAAGTCTAAGTAAGAGCTACCTACTTTGTATCTTCTATGATTATATCTCTCTTCTGAGCCTCTTCATTCCCCTTTTGTCCTTGGAATGTAACTGTTGTAATACCCGAAACAGATTTCAGTCTTCCAATAGCATCTGCAAGTAACAAAGTTGTCAATTTATACATTATCTTATACATGATGTTTTTATAAAGACAAAAGGTAGTTTGGCTCTTACTTAGATAGAACGTGGTGTCGTTCACTTTTTTAGAAGCACTTTTGAAATCTATGAAATCATAATTGGGTTCAGGAAAGCCGGACTCCATGTCTAGTTGCTTCACCTTGGTGAACTTGTTGAACCAAAGAACATGCTTATAGTCTACAATTCGGAAGCTTCCTTTCGCGACAGAGAGATTAAACCTTTCAATGGCATACAAATTTCCTTCCACCAGCTGGGTTTCGAATTCCTCGATTAGTTCCTTTAGAAGCTTTGCATGCATCTGGGTTTTCTGTGATTCAAAACAAACACAGCCGTTAAATACAATATATATATATTCCAAAAGATATGCACCGGCGGAGTGTTCTTTCTCTACCTTTTCATCCATTAAGTGCAGTTCAAGTGCATAAACTTATTTGGTTTTTCGGTTTCCTGATTTCCATATCTTTAGAATCTTTGCCTTAACAACTTTATGATGAACACGGGAAGGATCCAGGTCATCAAACACAGTATAGTCCATGATCGCTTCTCTTTTCCCTGCACACGATATTGCAGGTAGAAAATTAATGAGTAAATATCGTTGAATAAGATATATTATTTATATGCATGGGATTGTAAATAAGAATAGTTAAGCAGCAGTATCAAACCTTGGTTGATGTTCTGAGTATTTTCTCCTGACATGTTTATTTGTTACAACGTCTGTTTCTCTGGTATAAGAAAAACCATAATATTAAGTCCAATGGTTTTTAAAAGATTTAATAATAAAGAGAAAAAAAAACTGAAATTAACATCAAAAAAATAAATTAGAAAAAAGATGAGAGAAGATGATGATTTGATTGAATCACTGTTGATCCTCGAGAAGGTAATTATATGAATGTAAACAGGTGACGGGAAAGAAATCAAAGAATCATACCTTGAAAATTCTTCTATACTCTGTCCCGCAAAAGTGTCTTTGATAGATGCGATCGTGTGTCCTATATATACAGTCTAAAGAGATCCTGGTTAAGGAAATCAGTTTTTTCATAGAATTAAGAATCTTATTAGGGAAATCAGTTTCCTATAATAACACCGACTGTAGTACCAGAATATCGCCACAAGGATATTCTCATGATAAGAAAAACGCTTTCACGAGAAGGTCAAATATTCCTATAAGTATAAATGACATTATTCACGAGAGTGTCGTGAGGATTCTTTAGCAACATTTGGCGAGCATCACGGGGAAGCATCATAATAACTGACGATTGAAGAGACATGTTATGAGAGTATTGTTTCACGAGGATTACAAAAGTTGGAGAATATTAATATTGCAAATACCACGATGAGATCGCAGAATATATCCGAAAGAAGGGGAAAACTTAGCTGTCACCCACTATGTAATTTCCTATATAAAGGGTTCAAGTAAGTCCAGATAAAGGATGATGTATTTTTTAGAGTTGAGAAAATCTTGAGGAGAGAGAAACTCCAGAAAAGAAAGTTGTAATTCTGAGTTTGAATATTTTCTGTAAACATTTCTGAGATCTAAATAATAAAAGTGTCGTTTAATTCTTTAATCTTCAACTAGTTTCACTTAGATTTTTATAGGATCTTAATAGGGGTGTAGTGTGGGAAATCCTGCCACTACATTTTGGCGCCGACTAAGGGGATGTTGAATTAGCAAAATCGAAGAAAAGGTAAAAAAGAAGACAGGAATTATTCAAGATCAGGGAAACTTTGAAGAAGATTGGTGAAATATTCAGAAGAAAAATGATTAGAATTAAAGAAAATTGTAGGAAATTGAAGTATGAATTAGTGTCAAGAGAAATGATCGATAAATTTCATGAAAATATTAAGGGGAGGATACATAAACGTGATTTTGAAGGAAGAAAAATTATGATGGTAGAGAAAACGCCATTATTAAAGAATTGGGAAAAGCAGGAAATTACATTTACAGCAACAAAAGTTTTAGAAGAAAACCTAGATCATACATCTCCTTTGGTGATTACGGTACCCATGATACCAATCAGGAAGGAAAAGTCAATAAAATCTGTAGAAAAATGGGCTATAAATTGAACTCTAGTTGACACAGGAAGTTCTGTGGATATAATGTTCTATCATGCTTTTAAGAAAATGGGGTATAAGGATGAAGAAATGTCTATTTCATCATATCATATTCATGGTTTCGGAAAATCTATAACAAAACCAAGAGGAGAAATAATAGTACGATTACCACTTGGAGAAATTGAAACACAAGTAACACTATGCGTGGTGGATATGGAATCACCATACAACATGATATTGGGAAGACCATGGATACACGCAATTAAAGCTGTAGCGTCAACCTTACATCAACGCATAAAATTCCCTATGCCTAGAGGAATTGGGGAAATTAAAGGAGATACAGTTCTTGCGAAGACATGCTATCAAATTGAAGTAAAATTTTTTGAAGAACGTCCAAAGCAGTGAAAATCTCGCAGAAAATTGATGAGAGAAACAAGAAAAGAAGAAGAATTTAAAATTTACATGATAAGAGCAAAAGAGGGAAAAGGGATACCCAATGAATTTTCGCGAGAAGGAGATGAACGTGCGAGAATCATAAAAACACCAGCAGAGAAGCCGTTACATCATCAGCTGAACCAACAAAAGAAGTAAATGTTGGGAGTGAAGAAGAACCTAAAATACTGAAAATTGGGACTAGAATGGAGATAGACGAGGAAGAAAAAACTATAAATCTTTTGCGAGAATACAAAGACATTTTCGCGTGGAGCATGGATGAAATTCCAGGGATAGATCCATCGGTAGCATGTCATAAATTAGAAATCAACAAAAATGTAAGGCCGTTCAAGCAAAGGATAAGAAAAATCGCAACAACATACCATTCTCAGATAGAAGAAGAATTACAGAAGATGCTTGATGCAGGAATAATAAGGCAAGCAAAGTATCCAGAGTGGATTGCAAATATGGTGGTGGTCCCAAAGAAGAATAAAGGAATAAGAATTTGCATAGATTTTATCTATTTAAATAAAGCTTGTCCTAAAGATAGTTTTCCACTACCAGATATTCCTCAAATGGTTGAGTCAGCAGCGGGAAATGCAAGAATATCTTCGTTAGATGGATATAAAGGATACAACCAAATCCCTCTCGCTGAAGAAGATCAAGAACATACTGCATTTTTTCTCCAAGAGGGTTATATTGTTATACAAAAATGCCCTTTGGATTACGAAATGCTGGTGCAACATACCAAAGAATGGTGGAGAAGGTATTTGCAAAGTGGATCCACAAAACACTGGAGGTATATGTAGATGACATGTTAATCAAGAGCAAGGAAGCTGAAGATCATGTACAAGACTTGAAGGAGATTTTTGAACAAATGCGGCAATTTAATATCAAAGTAAAATCGACAAGTGTACTTTTGGAGTGACTTCAGGAAAGTTTCTGGGGTATATTGTATCAAAGGAAGGAATACAAGTTGATCCAGAAAAAGTGCAAGCGATTCGCGATATGCCCACACCAGCTACAGTAAAAGATGTGCAAAAATTGAATGGGTTGTTAGCCTCGTTAGGAAGATTCATCTCGCGATCCTATGATAAATGCAAGCATTTTTTCGATATACTTAAAAAGGGAACAAAATTCAGATGGACAGATGAATGTGAGAAGGCCTTTCAGGGAATAAAAAAGCATTTAATGGATATAACCATTTTACAGAAAGCTGAACCAGGAGAAGAGTTATTAATTTATCTCGCGACAACGACATATGCGCTAAGTGAGGTATTTCTGTGAGTAGATGCTGGGATAGAGAAACCAATTTACTATATTAGTAAAACATTCAATTCAATGAGAGAAAAATTATTCAAAGATTGAGAAATTAATCCTAGCATTGGTACATGCAATTTTCAAGCTTCGCATTTACTTTCAAGCACATAAGGTCAAGGTGTTAACAAAAGTGCCAATTGAATCGGTAATGAAGAATTCAAAAAAGATCAGGAAGAGTAGAAAGATGGAATGCACAAGTGGGACATTTCGATATCAAATATGAAATTCTATCTTCGCCAAAATCCCAAGTCATCGCGAATTTCTTAGTTGAATTTCCTTTGGAAAATGACGAAGTTGTGGAAGAAATGATGGATGTAGAAGAAGAACATGGAGATCCAAAAGAATTATTGACAGAACCCAATAGATGGGAGATATTAGTGGATGGATCATCTAATGGAGAAGGAAATGGGATTGGAGTTGTTTTTATTTCACCAGAAGGAGAAAAAAATAGCTTTCTCATTCAAAGTTAGAATTTACATCCACTAATAATGAGACAGAATATGAGGCTGTTATCCACGCTTTGAAATTTGCAATAGAAATGAAGTTGGAAAATGCTAGAATCACAAGCGATTCTCAATTGGTTATTCGTCAAATAACTGGAGAATATATAACAAATGAACCTTCTTTAAAGAAATACAAGAGACTCGTTGAAGAATTATCTGCGAGAATTCCAAAGATAAAATGGAGGCACATATCAAGGAAAGATAACCGGCTTGAGGACGCTTTTGCCTTCATATCTAGCATGATGACAAACCCACTTGCGAGATGCATAAAAATTCAAACACTCTTATTACCTTCAGTAAATAAAGAAGACGAAGATGTGGATGGGAATTCCGTCGAAATTGACGAAGAAGGAGAGAAAGATGTGATGATTGTAGAAAATGGCGAAATAGAAGCAAAAGAGAGAAACAAAGATTGGCGAGCGGAACTTCTTGCTTATTTGGTGAAAGGAGAAACTCCAAGAAATAGACTGGAGGCACACAAGCTAAGAAGCATGGCAACTAATTATGAGATAAGAGACGGAGTGTTATATCGCAAATCTTTTAATGGACCATCGCTAAGATGTTTGACAAGGGAGGAAGGAGAAAAGGTGTTAAAAATGTTACATAGTGGAGATGCTGGTAATCATAGCGGAGGTAGATCTTTGGCATATAGAACGAAGATGCAAGGGTATTACTGGCCTTACATGCATGAAGATGCGAAACAACATTCAAGGCGTTGTGAAGAATGTCAGCGATTTGGAAAAAAGATACATGCACCAGGAGCACCACTACCATCCTCAACAAGTGTATGGCCCTTTGGAAAATGGGGATTAGATATTGTGGGACCATTTGTGCCTGGATCTGGACAAAGGAGATACCTCATTGTGGCTACAGATTATTTCACAAAATGGGGAGAAGTAAAAGAAGTACAACATATTCGTGATAAAGATATTTTCACATTCATATTCGAGAATATCATCTGTAGATTTGGAATACCAGCACAGTTGATGTCTGATAATGGAAAGAAGTTTGAAGGATAGAACATAGAGTTACTACTCAATGCATTTAAGATAAAGTGTGGAAAATATACTCCTTTATACCCACAAGAAAATGGTCACCCTTTTGTTTAACATATGAGGCAACTAATAAAACGATCGTGGGAAAGATATTTTTAAAAAGAAATTAGAAGGGTATCACAAATCATGGTGTGAGCAAGTACATAATGCAATATGGGCCTACAACACCACTAGAAGAGAGGTGGAAAATTGGAATGTCACCCTTTTGTTTAACATATGGGGTTGAAGCTGTATTACCAACAAAAGTTGTTATTCCTACAACAAAAAGAGAAGCGTGGGAAAGGAATTTAAGTGCTGGTATGTGTAGTTGCATAATAACCTACAACTACACCCTCAATAGAATTAGTAAAAACTCAAGAAGTTCTTGATGATGAATAACAATTTTCTTATTAATGTTCTTAATTGATCACAAAGAAGTATCTAAATGGAATTAGAATAGTTACAACTTTCTCTATTCTCTTTCATAAAATATTTTCTAACACTCACTAAAAGAACCTCTCGAATTTTACATTTGAACTCCTATTTATAGTAAAATTTATACAGCTGTTCATGAGTTACGAAGTATCGCAACTTATACTCGCAAAACTTCATATTTCTCCGCGCTTCTTCTATCATCGTATCATTTTATAACTCTTTTCTCCTGATACTCGTGAACTATTATCTTGCGATATTCAGTACCTACATCTTGCCTCTTCTCATGTCAATTCTATGAAGAAGAAATGATCGTGAGAACATAACCGTTACTTAGTCTTTTGAAATTTTGACACGTCTTTTGTAACCGTTCTTTTTTAGTTATTCCCTTATATAACTCCTTTATATTCTCCTCCTTTTCTTCTTCTTATTTCCGCAATTCTTTCTTCTACTCATACTCTCTATCACTATTTTCTCTGCAATTTTTTCTTCTACTGTATCTTCATGAGTTCTCCAAGGTAATTTCCCTCTATCTCTGCGTATTTCATTTGTTCTCCTCTTTAATTTCTGTATAATTTGTTATCTGATTTTGGTTTATTTCAGAAAAATAACTTCTCAGATGAAATCTCAACTAAAGAATCCAAGCCTTAATACACGAAGAAGAAAATCTGAGAATCAAAAGGTAGTTAAAATACTCTGTCTTCTTTCCTGAACAATATATTGTTGCCTCAGTTTTTAATCTACATTTTGATTCGCAGGTTGACGAAAAACCAAATCCAAGCAAGAGATCTCGAATAACTAAACCCACACCATTAATTCCGATTGATGATTTCCTTCCTTAAGTTGATAAGGAATTTTCCTCTCCTCCTCGTGAAAATGCTTCTTCACATACTCCTGCCTCTACTCCATTACCTGCTTTTCAATCTCCTATCAATGTCAATTTATCAACACTTCTTCAAGACCAACCCTCTCAAAATATTTCTTCAACTTCTTCTTTTGAAAAACAACCCTCGCAAAATATTTCTTCAACTTCTTCTTTAGAAAAACATGTCTTGTCCCCAAATCCTTTGAGTGCTATTTCTCCAGACAATTTGCAGCTTGCTCTTATTCCTTCAAATTCTTCTCCTCTTCCTCAAGAAATTCGAGATGGAATTTATTCAACTTTCCGAATGTTATCTGAGGTTTTGACCAATACTGCGAAATCTACTAATGTTCGTTCGCAATATGAATTTTGCGAAGTTCTGAATAATTTCGTCAATCCAGACATTTCTTCTTCACGTCAATCCTTGGAAAAAGAAATTGAATCACTTCGCCATTCTTTGAAAGCTTCTCAAGCAGAATGCGAGGATCTTCGTAAAGAAAATCATCATCTTCAGAATAATTCTCTGGACTGTGCGATTCTTCGCAAAAGAAATGATGAATTGAAAGGTATGATTACTATCTTCATATTTTCTCTTTTATTTATTTATATTCTTCATATGCTTGAAACATCCATTAAAACCCATTCCCCTTTATAGAATCCATCCAGAAATGTAGAAGATTGGTACTTCACCATGAATCAGATGCAACAGAATATCAAACCAAGCATGAAAGCCTCTCAAACCAATTCTCCCATTTATCTAATCTTTACTCGTGTGCTCTTGACAACTCTGATGCTCTTTTTCAAGAGAATACTCAATTAATATATGATCGAATTTTTTTGAATGATGACATATCTCAACTTTTTTCTTCCTTAACCAAAGCTAATTTGAGAATAGAAACCTTATTAGAAGAGAACAAAACCTTATCAGAAGAGAAATGTTCGTTTTTTGAATACAATGATTGTTTCTTCGCAAGAATTAAAGACTCTTCAGAATAAATGTTGCGATCAAGAAAATCTTCTTTCTTTGTTGAAAGGTGAACTTGAGGAATTAAAGAAGTCTTGAGATCTTTGAAAGAAATTCTTTTGTTGTTGAGAAGAATTCCCTTATTAATAAGAATATAGTCTTGTGTGCTAAGAAGAATCAATTTGAAGAAGATTACTCGTCATTAAAAAGTATTAATGCCAAACTTGCGAAGGATAAAAATTTTCTCCTTTCTAAAGATCAAAAGCTTCAATCTCGACTTAAAGGATTAGTTGGTGATGGTTTTGATAATGCGATGAATCAGATGAAGAACTGTTGTCTATCTTTAACTCAATCTCTTACTTCGCAAAGAGAAGGTAGTCATTAAAATTTGACTTCCTCTGGTATATCTTTAAATTTCGTTATACTTGCAAATTTTATTCTTTGAACTTTGTTTTATTTGCAGAATCTGAGAACCACCTTCGTAATGCAAAAGCTGGATTAGAAGCCTCCTGTTCTGAGCTTCGTAAGAAGAATGCTTTGCTTTCTACTCGCTTAATCAACTCTCGTGATCGTGCTACTCGGAGATTCAATTATCTTGCTTATTCCAAGGATATCGAAGATACCAATCATCAAAAGGCTATACTTCGTGAAAGTCATCTGAAAGCTCAAGTCTTTGCGAATAACATTCTCTTATCAAGAGGCTTGCCTCTGTAAAGATTACTCCTCTGAAGATATCGACGATGAAGTTGCTCGTGAGCCTGATAGTGATTTCGATTATGAGAGTGATGATGAAAATCTTGATGATGAGAAAGAATCTATTCCTCAAGGAGATGTCCCTGCTGCATATTCTTCCAAGGATGATATCTCACAAAAGTCGAAGGCTGCTAATGACCCCTCTGATCTTAAAGATCCAGCACAGAGTGTTGATGAAGCATGATAATATTCCTTGTTCAATTTATCATTGGCTCTCCTTTCTTTCTTTCTTCTGAATTCCTTCCCTTAATTACTGTTAGTTTCCTTTTTTGCGAACAATTCTATTTTTTGAGAAGTACATTTGATATTTTACGAAGATGATCTATCCTTTCTTTTTGATATTTTGCGAAGATAATTTAACCTTTCTTTGACTAAATTTTCCCCATTTGATCATGTGAAGAGAAATAATATATAACTCACAGATAAAGCTTAGTATATCCTTTTCCCCCTATTATTTCTCTTTAAATGATTAAACATTGTTTGAAGTATTAAAATATCTGCCTCAGTTTATCTTACGAAGTTTCAACCTTTGTAGAAGTATTAGAAGTACCAAATCCATCAAATGAAGAGATATAAGAAGTATTAGAAGTATTCAATCTACCACATGAATTATTAGAAATACACAATTCCCTTTTTCGTATTAGAAGTACTCGATCCACCGAATGAAGAGATATAAAAAGTATTAGAAGTATTCAATTCATCAAATGAAGAAATATAAGAAGTATTCGATCTTTGAATAATTATGTAACATATGACGAAGTATAATGATTATTTAACCTTCACCAAATGAAATATCCATTAAAGAAGTATAATAAATATGAGATATTCTTGAAGAATTATAAGAAGTATTCAATCTTTTTGTGAAATATTCAATATATGGAGAAGTATAAGAAGTATGTAATTCTCGTAAACTTTTACGAATATGAACTTATCTATATTTGATTGTTATCAAAATCGCATCTTTTGTTAAGTCTTCATTAAAATTCTTCAATGATGTTGTCTTTTTTGATAGGACTTCTCGTAAAATTCTTCAATGATATTTCTCTTCAAAATTTCTTGATGTATATTGTCTTCTCTTCAAAATATCTTGATGTATATTCTTGTAAAATTTCTTCAATGATATTGATGCAATAAATTTCATTAATTTATGTGGTCTTATCATGCCTTCCTAAGTAAAGGTCTTATTTTGCCACCTCTTTTGTATTAATTATTTGCGATAATATGACAAGTCTGAACATTCTTGCGAACATACAACCTCGTGACATTATCGTCTTGCGATGAAATCGCAGGACGTTCTTACACTTTCATGCAAAAACCCATTGATCTCATCTTAACTTCTTTGTATAGTATTTTAGCCTCTTCAGGAATTGTTGCGACAATATGACAGGCCTAAATATTCTTGCGAACATAAAGCCCCATGACATTGCCGTCTTACGATGAAATCGCAGGACGTCTCTACACTTTCATGTAATGACCCATTGATCTCATCTTAACTTTATTATGTTCTGTGAGTTCTTTATTCTTTTCTTTCTTTCTTTCTTTTTTTTTTTTTTTTTTTAGAAGGCTCGCAGAACTTCATTTGTTGCACAAATATGATAAGCCTTTATGTTTTTGCAAACAAGAAGCCTCGTGACATTTGCGTCTTATAGCACTTATCAGCTCCCTAATGGAGGGTGCTTCCCTTTATCTTCCCCCTGATTGCCCCTTCAAGGAAGCGTACATCGACCATACAAGGTTAGATCTTCCCATCCAGTTCTGCCAACAACCAGCTTTTGATCGCAACCTCTTATCCTTTTTGCCTATAGGGATTATAGTTACGAGGTTGCACCCTATGGGGTATCTTTGGGCCAAGTGCATCATTTGCCAAGACTTGTCAAAAATGGCAGATGTGGTTCAACCTCACCCGGCACTCTTGACTCAACCATGTACCTCGGCGCCTTGATCGTTTTCTGCACTTCTTGGGAAAGACAGTATGCCTTAGTCGCCCAGCCTAAATCTTCTTACACCGCATTTTATATTGCGTAATGTCGTTAGATTAGGTGAGAATCCAAGGTGTCTAACCCGGATAGGTACCCCATTATTGGGTTGTACCCCAAAATTTTTACCATGTACTAAGGGCCCTTGGTGGTGTTCCGGTTACCCTTAGCCACGTTATAGGTACCCCCTTAAATGACGTACTTTAGGACTTTGCCTCTTACGAATTATAGCTTCGCGAACTAGGGTGTACGCCACAAAGGTTTGCCTGTATAAAATTTTCTGCGGCTCTCTTTATTTTTTGGAGGCTGATCACAGATTGCGGTCTTTTATTCGCAAATTAATGAAATTTTAATCGGAATATAAATTTTGAAAATTCGTAACTTTTCCCAATTTCCTGTGAGCAAACAATATTCGTAAAAAATTTCATGAGTTTTATGGGTAATACCTTTTCAAATATAGTCTGTTCCAAGGTCTACCGAGCCTCAAACCCATGTCTCTCCCTTCTGGATCCATCAGCCGATAAGCTCCGCTTCCTACAACTTCTTTAATAACATATGGTTCATCCCATTTTGGTGCTAATTTCCCTCCATTTTCTTTTTGATATCGAGGTGTTTCTCGCATGACCAAATCACCTGGTTTATATTCACGTTCAATGACTCTCTTGTTGTATTCTCGAGCTAATCGTTCTGATAAATCCTCATATGGTGCAACACCTTTTCTCTTTTTCTTCCAAATAATCCAATTCTCTTAATATTACTCCCGCACTTAAATTTCTTTCCCAAGCTTCTTTCTTTGTTGTTGGAATTACAACCTCGTAGGTATCTTGCTTCTACTCCATATGTTAGACAATAAGGAGACATTCCAGTTGCTTCTCTTCTAGTTGTATTGTATGCCCAAACTGCGCTAGGTACTTGCTCGCACCACCCTTTGAGATGTCCTTCTAATTTCTTTTTGATTGTATCTGCGATTGTTTTATTTGTTGCTTGACTTGTCCATTAGCTTGTGGATATAATGGGGTTGACTTCCCACATTTTATTCTAAAAGCACTTGAGTAACATCTCTATATTCTGCCCCTCAAATTGTTTTCCATTATCGGATACTAGTTGTCTTTGGAACCCCGTACCTGCAAATGAGGTTCTCAAATATAAACGTAAAAACATCTTTATCACGAATATCTTTGTCTTTGCTTTTACTTCTGCGAGCTTTCGTGAAATAATCTGTTGCAACTATCAAGTATCGCCTTTGTCCAGATCCAGGTATAAATGGTCCAACAATATCCAACCCCCATTTACCAAAAGGCCAGCAGCTTGTTGAAGAAGTTAATGTAGCCCCTGGTGCATGAATTCTTTTACCATGTCGTTGGCATTCCTTGCATCTTCGTACGAACAATTTTGCGTCTGTATGCATATAAGGCCAGTAATATCCTTGTATCTTTGCTCTATATGCTAGAGATCTTCCCCCACTATGATTGCCATCTTCTCCTCCATGTAACATCTTCAATATCTTTTCTCCTTCTTCGCGAGTTAAGCACCTGAGAGGTGGTCCACTAAAAGATTTTCTGTATAAAATTCCTTCTCGCAACTCATAGTTTGTTGCACGACTCTTTAATTTATGTGCTTCTAGTTTGTTCCTGGATGTTTCTCCTGTTGCGAGGTATTCATGAATTTCTTTTCTCCAATCTGCGATGTTGTTTGATAACTCTCTTTCTACTTCCATCGCAACGACTTCTTCAATTTCTTTCTCTTTGTCCACTGATGGGTTTTGAATTGTTTGTATTTGGATATTTCTTGTATTTGGATTTGTCATCATGCTTGGAATAAATGCAAAAGCATCTGCGAGACGGTTATATTTTCTTGATATATGTCTCCATTTTAATTTTGGTATCTTTGAAGATAATTCCTCAACGAGTTTCTTGTATTTCTTCAAAGAAGATTCATTTGTGGTATATTCCCCTTTAATTTGACAAATCACTAATTGTGAATCACTTGTTATCCTTATACTTTCAAGCTTCTTTTCTATTGCGATCTTTAATGCATGCACTACTGACTTCGTACTCTGTTTCGTTGTTCGTGGATGCAAATTCTAGTCTGAATGAGAATGTTGTTCTTTATCCTTCGGTGAAATCAACACGACTCCAATTCCATTTCCCTCACTATTGGATGATCCATCCACTAGAATTTCCCATCTATCAGGCTCTGTTAACAAGTCTTTTGGATTTCCAAATTCTTCTTCAACATCCATCATTTCCTCTCCTGCTTCATCTTCTTCCAAAGGAAATTCTGCCAAAAAATCTGCGACAACTTGTGATTTTTTGCGATGAAAACACTTCGTATTTTATCTTGTAATGGTTTACTTGTGCATTCCACCTTTCTATTCTTCCGACGACTTTTTTTGTTCTTCATGACTGATTCAATTGGGACTTTGGTTACCACTTTTATTACATGTGCTTGAAAGTATATTCGCAACTTGAATGATGCATAAACCAAGGCTAAGATTAACTTCTCCATTTTAGAATAGTTCTTTTCTGCTGCATTAAAGGTTTTACTAATGTATTAAATGGGCCTTTCTACTCCTGCGTCTGCTCGCAACAGAACTGCACTTAGAGCATATGGAGTTGTTGCGAGGTATACCAATAATTCTTCGTTTTTCTCTGGTTTCTGTAGTATAGATGTATTTGCGAGGTATTCTTTGATTCCTTGAAAAGCTTTTTCACATTCATCAGTCCATTTGAATTTTGATCCCTTCTTAAGTATGTTGAAAAAATGCTTGCACTTATCTGACATTCGCGAAATAAATCTCCCAAGTGAAGCCAAGAGTCCATTTAGTTTTTGTACTTCTTTTACCGTTGCAGGTGTTGGCATGTCACGAACTGCTTGGACCTTTTCTGGATCAACTTGTATTCCCTCCTTCGATACTATGTATCCCAAGAACTTTCTAGATGAAACCCCAATTATACATTTCTCATGATTTAATTTGATGTTGAACTTTCTCATTTGCTCAAATATTTCCTTCAAATCTTGCACATGGTCTTTATCTTCCTTGCTTTTTATCAACATATCATCTACATATACCTCCAAAGTTTTATGTATCCACTTCGCGAACACTTTTTCAACCATACGTTGATATGTAGCACCCGCATTCCGCAAACCAAATGGCATCTTCACATAACAATACAAACCCCTTGGAGCAAAAAGGCAGTATGTTCTTGATCTTCTTCTGCGAGTGATATTTGATTATACCCTTTATATCCATCAAGTGAAGTGACTCTATCATGACCTGCAGCTGATTCCACCATTTGTGGTATATCTGGTAATGGAAAACTATCTTTGGGACATGCCTTGTTTAGATCAGTGAAATCTATGCAAATTCTTATTCCTTTATTTTTTTTTCGGAACAATGACCATATTCACAATCCATTCTGGATATTTTGCTTCCCTTATGATCCCTGCATCCAACATCTTTTGTAATTCTTCTTCTATCTGTACATGATAATTTTGTGATATCTTCCTTATTCTTTGTTTGAATGGTCTTATATTTTTATCTATATTCAATCTATGACATGCCACTGATGGATCAATTCCTGGTATCTCATCTACACTTCCTGCGAAGATATCTTTATATTCTCGCAAAAGATCAGTAGTCCTTTTTTCTTCTTCTTCATCCATCTTAGTTCCAATTCGTAAGAATAAAGGCTCCTCTTTACTTCCAATATTTATTTCTTTAGTTGGTTCAGCTGCAACATAGCTTGGACTTTGCTCCCCCATAGGTGTTGGTTCTTTAATTATTTTTGCTAGTTCCCCTTCTTTTTCTGGAATTTCATTTGGTATACCTCTCCCTTCCTTTGCTCTTATTGTATACACTCGGAATCCTTCTTATTTTCTTGTTTCCTTCGCAAGTTTCCTACGAAGTTGTTTCTTTCTTGCTCTTCCTCCGCATTGTATTACTTCAATTTGATAACAAAATTTTGCACTATCAAGATCTCCTTTTATTTCTTGAATTCCATTTGGTGTAGGAAATTTGATTTTTTGATGTAATGTTGAAGCAACAGCTTTGATCGCATGAATCCATGGCCTTCCTACCAGCATGTTATATGGAGATTCCATATCTATCACACACAAGATTACATGTGTTTCGATTTCTCCTAGTAATACTCAGCAAACACGATTTCTCCTTTAGATTTTGTTGTAGATTTCCCTAATCCATGAATAAGACACTTTGAATTTATGATTTCTTCATCTCTAATTCCCATCCCCTTAAGTGCATGATAGAATATAATATTAACAGAACTCCCTGTATCAACCAAAATTCGGTTTAGTTTCCATTTTTTTCTTGACTTTCTTATCTTCTAGCATGATTGGCAATGTGATCACCAATGGTGAAGTGTGGTTCAAGTCTTCATTTGGAATTTCTGCTACTGAAAATGTGATTTTATGCTTTTCCCATTCTTCTAAAGTTGTCATCTTTTCTTCCTCCATGATCTTTCTTCCTCTATAATCTCGCTTGTATATTTTTCCCTTCATATTACTATGAAATTCATCAATCATTGTCTCTGTGATCATATTACATTCTTCTTTTTTGCCATCTCCATCTACTAACTTCATTTGATCTTCAAATTTTCCACAATTCCCTCAAATTTAGGCTACCACAATTCTCAAGTCCCTGTTTCTAGCGCCAATTATGTAGTTGCAGAATAACCTACAACTACACCCTCAATAGAATTAGTAAAAACTCAAGAAGTTCTTGATGATGAATAACAATTTTCTTATTAATGTTCTTAATTGATCACAAAGAAGTATCTAAATGGAATTAGAATAGTTACAACTTTCTCTATTCTCTTTCCTAAAATATTTTCTAACACTCACTAAAAGAACCTCTCGAATTTTACATTTGAACTCCTATTTATAGTAAAATTTATACAGCTGTTCATGAGTTACGAAGTATCGCAACTTATACTCGCAAAATTATTTCATCCTCGCAAAACTTCATATTTCTCTGCGCTACTTCTATCATCGTATCATTTTATAACTCTTTTCTCCTGATACTCGTGAACTATTATCTTGCGATATTCAGTACCTACGGTATGATTTTACATAAACTAGATGAATTGGAAGAAAAAAAGGGAGAAGACTCTACAGCATATGGAAAACTACCAGCGAAGGTTAGCTCGCGAATACAACAAATGTGTCAAAAAATGAGAATTCCAAATTGGTGATTTAGTTCTGCGAGAGACACCGAGATATCAGCGAGAGAATGGTGGAAAATTGGCGAAAAAATGGGACGGACCTTACTTAATTAAAGAAATAATTGGAAATGGGGCATACAAATTAATGGATCCTGAAGGAAGAGATGTTGGCCAACGACTTGATAGACCATGGAATAGACTATTTTTGAAAAGGTATTATCAGTGACAAATACTGTAAGGTAAGAAATATTGGCATAATTAAAGGTTATTATCAGTGACTATTTTTATTTTAAAGAATACGCGAGCAATATCGCGAGAAACGCGAATGAAATTTCGCAGAGATTAAGAGAATGGGACAAACCTTTATGGCGTGCAACTTAGTTCGCGAGTACAATTTCGTAAGAGGCAAATGTAAGACCTACAAGCACGTTATAGAGGGGGTATCTCTTTATATGATTTAGAGATAAGGTTATACCGCTACTGGAACCTGAGTCATACAGATGTAGGGGTTAAAGAAAACCTATCCGGGAGAGAGATATTAGATTTCCATCTTTATAAGGTTATACCCTGGTTGGATGACTGAGAGTCTCTTCCAACAAGTGCAGAGTATGATCAAGGCGCCGAGGTACACGGTTTAGACAAGGATGCCCGGGACGGACGAACCTACCCTGGCCATCTTTGGTAAGTCTTGGCTAAAATACACTTATCCTGAAGAAAACCCCACCTAGGGTGCAGTCTTGTAACTATAAGCCATATAGGCATAAAGGACAAGAGGTTGCGGAATAAATTCGGTCCTGCTACCAATAAATTCGTCAAACTGGCAATATTTGCTCGAACCGGAAATATTCACTTAAATTAGCAATATTGGTTCAACTATCAATATTTGACAATTCAACAACACAGTTTGCTCGTTTTAGGTCATAATGGTACCTCGTCTCAGCAGACATACATTTAATTCATGAGTTTCGGAACATTTGATAAAACGTGTTCAACTCAGCACTACATGGACTCATCGTCCCACAAAGTCAGTAACTCACTCCATAATCACGAGATTTCAATCGTGTCACAATGGGGGGATATTAACTAGGGTTTTGGTCTGGCGGTCTACGACACGTGTTGTCACCCACGATGAGAATGTGAGCAAGTCGTGCAATCAGTTGGAAGAATCAGCAAAGTAGTGGGTGGAAAATTAACCAAGTCTCCGCACGATGAGTAATTGGTTTAACATGATTTCCCACTTCCCCACTCTCTGATTTCAGCAAACTGTCACACTTCATGGGATCATGGTGTTTTCAACTCTGGCATTATAAAATGTCTCTGAATCCTGATTGAAACAACAAGGTAGAACAACAATGAACAAGATTCGAACAATTCGAACATTCAAGCAACATTCGCCTAAACGAGCAATTTCTCATCAAAGTTCATACAGACAATCTTTCGTCTATACGAACTCACAGAAATTTCTCTCAATCAGGCAAAACTCAATCATTCAGAGCATTTTCACGCCGAAATCACAACATACCTACAATCTCAGATCACCATTGATCTCACATATTTCTAAGCTTCCCTCCTACAGATCAACCCATCCTCTCTTGTGACCGAATTTACTCTGGAACGGCCATTGTCTTGGTTTAGGCCGGAGTACTACAGATTGATCTCTCGAATTCAAAGCACTCCCTTCTTGCAGTGCATCTGTGTGAGGTTCAACATTTTGCTCGGTTCAAGGAGTCTCCACACGGTCGACTCTTTAATTCCGTAAAAACCAGCAAATCGTTTTCCCCATCTACAGATTGGCGACCACAGTGGGAGGTTAATCTCTCGGTTGCAATCCTTCATTTTCACAAGATGGTTGGTCTTAAGTCAGGATCGGTTACAAATCCTAATACAAATATCGCTAGTACTAGAAACGACAATGAAGACATTTCGGAAACATATTCAGTAGTTGATTTCCCTTTAGATATTTCAACAAAGTTTTGTAAATCTATTTTTCTAGCGAAACTCAAGGATCAAAGCAAAGACCCTTGGATAAGATAATATATAGAGTTTTTCTCTTTCCTCTTCCATAATCAACATATTTTGACCAAAGATATGTGGACCTGATTTTGTAAAAGATCTTGAAAAGACGAGGGTACCCAAATACACCACAATCTTTTTAATATCTACCTATAAGTCCTCTACAGAAAGTGATTATCTATAGACTGAGTCGAGACAATACAACAAATCGGTTCACACTTTGTGTGATTTTCTATGGATACAAGATCGAGAAAATATGACAACAAGATAACTTGTGTGATTGACTATGGATACAAGATCGAGACAATCCAATAACAAAGTATGATACTTGATAATAGGTTCAGACTTAACCGAACTCTATAGGATCACTATCAACTATGTATGGAGTTAAATTTTGTGTAATTTACTTTAAATTATAATAAAAACAATTATAATTGCGGAAAGGTAAAGTAAATAACACAACAAGATTTTGTTAACGAGGAAACCGCAAATGCAGAAAAACCCCGGGAGTCCAGAATTGAATACTCTCATAATTAAGCCGCTATACAAAATCTAAACCAACTTCGTATAGTTGAAATCAAGCAACTACCCCTAGTTCACTTAGTTTCCTTAGTATCCCTGCGCTTCCGACTTCGATGAGTGCACGCACTGGAAAAATTCCTTTGGATTGTATTCCAAACAATAAAGGAACAACAAATTTGTTTGGTAACAACTCTATTGATTCTTTAAGATAAGATATCTCAATTAATATGAAAAGGATCTTCTGTTTAAGCTAATAAAATCCTTTGTCTGGTTAGATCAATCTATCCAATAACTACTGAAGCAGTCAAGTTTAGATTCGCAATCAATAAATATAGATTCAAACAAGAAATTATAAAGTGATGTCGATCTCACGCAACTAATCAATCGAATAAATCCGATTCTAGTTGGATCCCAGCCAATCAAGGTTTATGCAACACAAAGATATGAGAAACCAATAAGAAATCTTATTTGTCTTCAAATCTTATTTAATCTTTAATTAAAACCTGCACAACACCACTTGAATCTCTTTTGATCAATCGCGCACCGAACGGATTTTGTTAACAATGGATTATCAAAAATGTCTTTAGATCTATAAATAGTTCTAAAGATCTCGTCGATATTTCGATCTAGTTTGAGTGAATATTATATCAGCAGAGAAGATTCTCAAGAATAAAAAAACTATGTGCAATCAAAATTTCAACAACCGTTAGTCAATCAAATCAATCGAAAACAAATAACACTATAATTATCTAGTTTCCCACCAACGGTACTCGTAGAGCTTCTTGATCCCACATAAGTCTTTAAACGAGTGGTCATCAGAGATTTCGTCTAATTAAGGTACTTTCCTCTCCAATTATACGGCTCCACCAGAAATAACAAAAAGATGAAGTTTGCCTGGCTCTTAGGATAGTTTGGTAGAAATGCAAACTTAGGTGTTTATAGACCAAGGAAGTTTAGACACCAAGGAATTTCCAAAACCGAAAGTATTCTCAAGATATGAAACAAATGCTCATTCGGTTTTCATAATTCCAGTAAATGCTTTGTCCAATTTTTTTCCAAAATCTCTCAATAGAAAATATCTAATTAGTAAATGCACATTAATAATTTTATTCTCTATAGATATGCATTTAATTGCTGGTAATTAAAGCATATAAAACTAACAACCTTAAATAAAAGATTCTTAATTTATTTCGGTTCAAGATCTCCTTGAGTACTAAGGAATATCTTTGAACAATAAAAGACAAGAGTTATTGTTTGTGTTCAAAGTATATTGACATCTGTTGTTTTTAAATCCTCTTTCATATTTACAATCTTGGAATCGATTATACCACACTTCCAAACAAGTTTAGAATTGGTTCATCTGTATTCCAAGATAACTATGTGATTGATCAAATATAAAATCACATCCATGGGTTCAATCGGTTCTACCAATTACTAGGATCAGTTATACCATAATATGGAAGCAATTGTGATCGGTCACACAATTTACCAAGATTGGTTACATCAGTTACCAGGATTGGTTACATCAATTACCAATACCGGTTACCATATACACATGGTATTGCTTGTTATCGGTCACACCAGGCACTAGGATCGGTTACACCAATTACCAGGATCGGTTACACCAATTACAAGGACCGGGTACACCAATTACAAGGATCGTTTACACAATTCTCTGTGATCGTTCACACCAATTACTAGGATCGGTCATACCAATTACAAATATCGATTATACCATCTCAGGTGATTACTTAGGATCGGTTACACTAATTAATCAAAACTAGTCATACCAAATCATAAGTCAGGCATTTTGAATACTTGTACCAAGATACATAACAAAGTTACAATCGGTTCTACCATCTCACACATATTGATAATCCAAAGGTTTGCAATGAATAGCCGTACCAATAATCCTAGCGATTTCCTTTCGATTCATACAACAAGTTCATGAATGTACTTCCTTTAAACAAATGTAGACATTGTTTCCTAGGATGAAATCTTCACATTTACCCATTTACATAATCATAACAACATTCATATGATTATGTCAATGTCATATCTACGAATTTCAAAAGATAAGTGTTATACTTTGTAGTCTAATTCCCTAATATTATAATCATATGATCATGGCTCATTACTAGAGTAATATATCCATTCACAGCTTTGCACTTATGTTTTCAATATAGCGCAACTTGAAAGATATGTTAGGAATGAAAACGGTTCAAGTCAATATTACTAACCTCAAGAGAAGGAAGATGTCGTCATTGTAGCTCGTTACATCTTCACATTCTTCAGGTATTCGAGTAATACTTGTATGTCTCAACATTCCTAGACTTTCTAGTCTAACCTAAATGAAGTTGTCTCTAGTACATAATCAAGCGACTCTTAGATGAGTTTTGACTCACTAAAATATAACAACCAAGCTTGACATACCAAATCTTGGTGGGTTCAACCGAGCTATGCTCTAACAGAGCTATTGGGTGATCTCAAAAATCAATATTCAAGATCAATATCCGAATTCTAACAAGTACAAAACTCTCCATTTATCTTTCAAGATGTGAATTTATTAAGAACAACTCTTGTTTTTTATCTCAATTAGTAAGGACTTAAACTATCTACATTATCTACGTACTACTTGTGATATTCTCATTATAAAGATAAAATGATATAATATGGGAAAGAAACACACAAGACCCCAGAAGTTTTGTAATGAGAAAAACTGCATCTGCAGAAAAACTTCGGGACTTCGTCCATCTTTATACACCACACTGTATTAAACCGCTATGAAAACTAGCTTACTATCAAACTTCGGAATGGAATGTAGTTGAGACCGAATTAACCCTCTAAGAAATTCATCTATAGTCTTGCTCCTAATGTCTCTTGAATATCGCAAGGATCCACGCAATAGATTCCCTTAGCTGACATCCTTTATATCTCAAGAGTTTTTTCAACCTAAGTGAAGACTTTTAATACCAATATGCCTCTAACAAATAAGCACATTTGATTTCCTTTTTGATTTTTTAATATGGGTTAGGAAATCTGTTTGCAGTAGACAAATTCCAACAAACCTCGTGAATCCGAAACACTTACACTCACATAGATGAAAAGCCTGGATTATTAACCACCTCTCAAGAACAATCCAAAAAAATCAAAGAAGAGTTTAGATATCCATCTTGAGGAATTACAAAGTCTGAGACGATGAGAAATTTATGATTTCTATATATCTCGTTCTCAATATGATATTACTATAACTTCAAAGATAAATAAGAACAAGATATGTAGTAACAGAATGTCGCCACAACGATATTCTCATGATAAGAACAACGCTTTCACGAGAAGGTCAAATATTCCTATAAGTATAAATGACATTATTCACGAGAGTGTCGTGAGGATTCTTCAGCAACATTTGGCGAGCATCACGGGGAAGCATCATAGTAGTTGACGATTGAAGAGACATGTTATGAGAGTGTTGTTTCAAGAGGATTACAAAAGTTGGCGAAGATTAATATTGCAAATACCACGATGAGATCGCAGAATATATCCGAAAGAAGGGGAAAACTTAGCTGTCACCCACTATGTAATTTCCTATATAAAGGGTTCAAGTAAGTTCAGATGATGATGTATTTTTTAGAGTTGAGAAAATCTTGAGGAGAGAGAAACTACAGAAAAGAAAGTTGTCATTCTGAGTTTGAATATTTTCTGTAAACATTTCTGAGATTTAAATAATAAAAGTGTCGTTTAATTCTTTAATCTTCAACTAGTTTCACTTAGATTATTATAGGATCTTAATAGGGGTGTAGTGTGGGAAATCCTGCTACTACATTTTGGCACCGGCTAAGGGGATCGAAGATCCAAAATCTCTAATTACAATTTGAAGATTTGGAGAAATTGAAGAAATGGCTGGAAGAAGGAGAAGAAATACATCAGAACCACCAACAATAGTGAGAAGAAGTAAAAGACTTGCAGGTGAAGAAACAAGTGTATTAGGATAATCTTCAAGGATGAGAACTAGGAGGAATAGAACAAGGAATGAAATGGAAAATTCAATTCAACAACCAAACCAATCAACATCGGTACAAAATGGAAGAGTGGATTATGATAGAGTAAGCGTGCATACATGGAGATCAGATTCAATGAGAGAAGAAACAAATCGACAATTAAGAGAAGAAAATGGAGTAGAAAGAAATCAGGAGGTAGAAGAAGGGTCGATTCATCAAGATGAAGATGAAACAGCAGAGGAATTAGGGCAAAGAATACAAGAAGAAATAAGGTTAGAGGCGGTGGAACATGCAAATTTAACAAGACAAAATCATGAGTTGAGAATGGAGAACTTAAGGTTACAAAGAAGAAGATCAATAAGTACAACTAGATCAAGTTCAAGGTCACTTAGAGAAATACCAAGGAGAAATTCCCTCATAAGAAATGATGGAGAAAATATACAAGAAGAAACGCAAAATCCAAATAGAGGGAAATGCCAGGGAGAAGAGAGAGTAAATAATGATTATAACAATCCACAGGGGGAAACTTTAAATGGAAGACGAAATATTGAAAATCAAAGAAATGAAGATAATCAAGATGGTAAAGAAAATCATGAAGAAGGTAGAAGAATATTACATGGACGCGAGAACGTCATAAATCAAAGAATTATTGAGAATGAAATAGAGATACATTATGCTGAACAGGCACGTCTAGCTTGCGAGAGAGAAAGACAGAGGGCAGAAATGGAAGAACATGAGTTTCAAGAGGCAATAAGGAAAAACAATCATGATAATCGAGAAAGAAGACGTACACAAAATCGTGAAAATGGTAATATTCGGGAAGAATATGACAGAATACAGAGAAGGATAGAAAGACAACAAAGAGAATTGGTGAGAAATGAAGAAGTTGGTGGAGAAGAAATTAGGAGACAAAATCAACTGCGAATTTTAGATAGAAATGAAGAGGAAAATCGCAGGAGAAGAGAAAGTGCGTTAAAAATACCAATAGAACAAAGCCCAACTACAAATGAGCAAATTTTGAGGGAATTAGCAGAAATGAGAGGGATGATAAATAATAGAAGAGAAGGTGGAAGAAGGCAACTTGATGAAGAAATCGAAGAAGCAGCTAGAACTCCCTTCACACAGGAAGTACAACTAAGAGGAATTCCTCCAAATGCAATTTTCCAGCACTAAACAGTATTTTCGATGGGACTACTTGTGCTATTCAACATGTTAAAGCTTATGTTAGGTGTATGCTACAGTGGGAGAATCATGATGATGTTTTATGCAAGTACTTTGCATCCAGTTTGACTGGCGATGCGCTAAAATGGTTTGATGGATTGCCAAAAAATACTATTACTTCTTTTGATCACTTACAAGCTACATTTTTGGGTGCATACATAAGCAACAACTCTTCACGACCAGGTATCGAAGATGTATTTGGATTAAAATAGAGAATTGGAGAGAGTCTAAAACATCTAACCATAAGATGGAAGACAATGTGTAGTGAGATGGCGGGAAGAGTAGATGAGAGATATCTTATTTTATCCTTCATTAATGCAATGTTTGCGACCAATTTGCTCTACATACAAATTTTCAGAATCAAAAACACCATCACAATGACTGAACTAAGAGAACTACAAGAAGAGTATATTGCTTTGGAAGAAAAACAAAACGAAATGGAGTCATACCCAATTGCAAACACTAGTTCTCTAGTGGCTAATGGAAGTTTGCTTCCCAAAATGATTAATAACGTGGCGAGCACCTCGCAAGTTCAAGCAGAGAAAGTGGCGAATAATGACAAACAAAAGCTAGTGGCTATGGGAAGTCGTGATCAAGAAGAATTTGAAAGATAGAAGAATTATTACAATCGTGGAGGAAATAGTCAAATCCAAAGGCTTGACCAACCCCAAGAAACTTATGGTGGACAAAAGCAAAATAATTTCAGAAATCAGGGGAGCATGAGAACCATATGGGAGGAGAT
Organism: Papaver bracteatum; assembly: GCA_023529315.1. Lineage (NCBI taxonomy): Eukaryota > Viridiplantae > Streptophyta > Magnoliopsida > Ranunculales > Papaveraceae > Papaver > Papaver bracteatum. The sequence continues at coordinate 1,851,667 of JAJJWX010000650.1, forward strand.
TAAGATGCCACCCTTGAATGCTAGTGTAGAAAAAATCTGGGAAGATATCATTTTAATGGAAAATATACCCTCGCCATGGAACATGGGGAAGGAACCACATCCTAACACTCGTAATCAAGAATTCTGTCCTTATCATCATTTTCATGGGCATTCGATAAATAATTGCAGAAATGTAAAAAGAATAATCTTAAGAATGATCGATCAGGGGAAGCTAAATCATTTTCTAAAAGGGCATCAACAATCGCAACAATTTCCACCACCACCAGACGATCGCAGAATGACTAATGTAAAAGGAGCAGAAACTTTTGTTATAGAGGTTGGAACTAAAGCAAAGAATTTATTTTGTAATTCTATTGTGCATTCTTTCAAAACCATCGAAGATTTCCACGATAATGTCTTAAGTAGAGTCTTTGCCAGAGATATGGATGGAAAAGAAATAATGAATATAGCGAGAATCTCGCCATTAGAAGAGTGGCATAAACAAATCCTTTCTTTTACAGCATAAGAAATACCAGAGCCTGGCGAGCTGCATGATAACCCATTGGTGGTAAGGTTGGAAATAAAACCATAACAAGCAGAAGAAGAAGAAGAAGGTAAAGAAAACAATAACGAAATGGAAGAGTCTTGGGCCATTGATAGAATCCTAATTGATAATGGAAGTTCCGTAGATATCCTGTTCTACCACACCTACAGAACCATGGGTGGGAAAGATGAAGATTTGATACCATCGACATACAGAATCTATGGTTTTAATGGAACTTCCAACAAGCCTAAAGGGGAGATCACAATGAGAATTCCGTTAAGAGGAATGACTTCCAAGATTTTATTATGTATTGTCGATATTGAATCACCATATAACGCCTTGATTGGTCGACCTTGGTTACACAGGATATTGGGTGTTGCATCTACCTTTCATCAGTGCATTAAATTCCCTCATCCAAATGGTGTTGGAGTAATTAAAGGAGATTGGGGAGAAAGTAAGAAATGTTATGAGATAGATATCAAGTCTTGTGAAGAAAGAGCAGGGAAGAACAACAATTGGAAATACAGAATTAAGCAACAACATAGAAGTGACAAATTAATGGTTGATTTAATAGAAAAGCATGAAGAAGTAACTAACGAGTCCCTCGCAGATATCAAGCAAATAATAAAACACAGCAAAGGTACATGTATAAAAAGCATAAAAGGAAGAAATGACAAGCAACTTGCGAGAAAACACTAAGTAAAAGAACATATGATAAGGAAGATGAGAAGAATGAAGTGATAGAAAGATGAAATATGACGATCAGATCGCTAGAAGTGGAAAGGTAAAGTTGTTTTTTCTGTTTGAGTGAAGAAAATGAAATTGAAAAGTTAAAAGAAATTATTGAGATTTGAAACTCGCAAGAAATTTTAAGAAACGCGAATATAATTTCGCAGAGATTAAGAGAACGGGACAAACCTTTATGGCGTGCACCTTAGTTCGCGAATACAATTTCGTAAGAGGCAAATGTAAGACCTAAAAGCACGTCATAATAGGGGTATCTCTTTATATGATTCAGGGATAAGGTTATACCGCTACTGGAACCTGAGTCATACAGATGTAGGGGTTAAAGAAAACCTGTCCGGGAGAGAGATCTTGGATTTCCAGCTTTATAAGGTTATACCCTGGTTGGACGACTGAGAGTCTCTTCCAAGAAGTGCAGAGTATGATCAAGGCGCCGAGGTACACGGTTTAGCCAAGGATGCCCGGGACGGACGAACCTACCCTGGCCATCTTTGGTAAGTCTTGGCTACAATGCACTTGGCCTGAAGAAAACCCCACATAGGGTGTAGTCTTGTAACTATAATCCATATAGGCATAAAGGACAAGAGGCTGCGAAAACAACTGGTTGTTGGTAAATATGGATGGGAGGAGCTAGTCTTGTATGGCCGATGTGCCCTCCTTGAAGGGGCAACCAGGGGGAAGATAAGGGCGGCACCCTCCATTAGGGAGCTGATAAGTGTCTTAAGACGGCAATGTCATGGGGCTCTAAGATCGCAAGATCATTTAGGCCTGTCATATTGTCGCGTAAATTATACAGAGGCAAAAAGCCATAAGAGAAAAAAGTTAAGATGAGGTCAAGGGGTTTTTACATGCAAATGTGAAGACGTCCTGCGATTTCATCGCAAGACGGCAATGTCACGAGGCTTTGTTTTCGCGAGAAAACTTAGGCTCGTCATATTGTCGCAATACAATAAAGAAATGCAGATAAGACAAGATCAATGGGTCAATACATGAAAATGTAAAGACGTCCTGCGATCTTGTCGCGGAGAGAATACTATGGCAAAGTAATACCTTTAAGTAGGAAGGCATGATAAGACCATAAGATCGCAAAAATATCAAGGTTTGCGACAATATCGCAGAAATTATGAAATTCGCCAAAATATTTATTTATTAACTTTCTCATATTGCAGATGAATAATAGAGGCAAGTATGGGAGTGAATAGAATGATAAAGATTATTATTCATCACCATATGAGAAATTTATATGGATATTAAAGCGCAGATAATTAGTAGATGCAAACTATATTGACCAAGTTATATTTGCAAAAAAGAGGATGTTCTTTCATTCATACAGATAAAGGGGCAAAGAAGTTTACACATTAAATTGAAGAAAGTTGCAGCAAATTGAAGAAACTCGCGATTGATTACATAAAAGAAAGAAGTCAGACAGATACATTGTTTCATTTATCAACATTGTTATTTTTATCAGATTCTTCTTTTTCACCGGATTTCTCGCTTCATTATCTTTGAGGGGTTCTTCATCATCGCCAATTTGTTTCTTCGTCATTATTCTCTTCTTCACTTTCGTCAAAATCTTCATCAGAATCAGAGACACCAAGATCTGGAATTATTGATGGTATTGCCTTTGCAAGATCAGGATACAAAGAATGAGGAATTCCATGGTCGTCACAAACCTCGCTTAGTGGTATCATTACGAGTGATGAGGAGGGTTCTATTAAAATTTGCAGAAGTAATCTCAAATTGGGCTTTCAATCGCGAGTATTTATCGTTGCGAGCAGTAAGATCGTTCGCGAGTTGGTGATTAATATCTTCTAGTTCTCTCATCCTTACACGGCATCTATCTTCAGAATCTGCGAGAATAAGGCACCGTTAAGATGGAAGTTAAAAAAAAAAAAAGTTAATAGAATAGATTGGTTAACAACCTTCTTTCTAAGAAATCAAGTCCCTAATTAAGGCCGATTGATCAGCATGAAGACTAGCATCTATACCTAAATTATTCCTAGCATTATCAAGAACATGTGCTGCCCAAGAAAACTCATCATCGCTAGTGATAAGAAGGCGAGAACGAACTTGAGTTTCTCTTGCAAGAAGATCTTTATTTTCGCAGAAGAGTTTATCTCTTTCCATTTGAACTTCGAGAAGAATTTTATGGAAATCTGCTAGAGTTTATTGCCATTTCTAATTGCTTGATCTTTCTCGTCAACAAGATCACTATTTCTACTTCTTAATCCATTGATCACTTCTTTTGATTCATGATAAAGACACTTAAATTTATTAGATAATCCTAAAGTATGTCTGTGTTCAATGGTCAGGAGATTAAACTTAAATTTAAGTTCCTCTATAGAGAGGGATTTAATTTGTTCGTCAGAAAAATTACTTAAGGAGTTATTAAGGCGAGCAAGAAGAGTATTATCATCTACAGGTTCGGGAAAGGTTTGAAGGAACGTAGCCTCGTCAGTTAGACCATAAACATCTGCAAAAATGATTGCTTGGATAAGCTATATAAAAGAAAAATAAAAAATCTAAAAGAAAGAAAAAGTAAATCATACCATAAAGTTGTTTGTTGGCATTGTTAAGATCCAAAATCTTTTGTTTATCAACTGAAGCTTCAGTTTCCAACATTTTATTTTTCTCATGAAGCTCGAAATTTCATCCTCTAGTTTCTCTTTATCTTGGCGAAGGTTAACAACCTTTTTCTTAAATGAAGCACATTTATTATCTAAATCAGCAGCAGAAAAAAGAAGCTCTTCCAACCAGCAACAGAGTTTTATAAGTACAAAAAATTTGACGAGAGAAATGGCGAATTAAGAAAAATTAAGAAAACATACCAGAATACCAAGTGCATTTAAGAAGCTTGGAGTTAGAGTTCCAGAAATTCCACGAAGAGAATTATTATCAGATAAGATTGGAGCATCGCACACTTTGACGAGCGCTTGAGCTAGCCCATTAAGAGTCTCATCACCATACCCATTTGCAGTTCCACGAGAAGAATAGCCAAAAAGCATAGACAGTTGGGCCATGGAAGAATTAGAGGGAGAAGAATTTTTCACAGAGGGAACTTCTCTAATATCGTCAAATTATTCGATAAATTCATCATTAGATTTATCCAATTGGGTATGTTGAGAAGAAGAATGCTGAGTTTTATTCTTCTTCAAAGGAGGCTCGCTGGGTTCTTTATCACGAGGGGCAGAGCGTCTTCCTTCACTTGAAACAATAGATTTCCCTTTACGATTAGTTGAAGGTTTCTCCTTAGGTTTTGGATCTAAAGGTGGTAATTCTTCAATTACCTACAAACACAGATAAAGATAAGAAATAGGGGCAACAATATATTGTTAATTAATAAAGGAATATTTCTTACTTCATCTGTGAAAGATCTAAGAGCTAGAAGAGTGTTGGGTTTCCTATATTTCTGGTAATTAAGCTTCATTTTGGCAACCTACAAGATAACGGAAAAGTTAGCGAGAGTGTGAAGGAAAAAATAATAATAGCATAAGAAGATGAGAGAATATACATCGGAAGACCTATCAGGACAGTTGAAAGTCCATGGTTCATAGTGAGAGAGATTCGCAGGAAGTTGGAGAGAACCGGATATATAAGGACCTTTAAGGCATAAGGGAAAAATAAACCACTTATCGTCATTAGAATGACGAGGGCCATCATTTGTATTGGTATGAAAATCAATATCTTGCATAAGAGCATTTTCATCAGTGACCTTCTTTTTATGCAAATGGACACCCCAACAAGTACTATCCCTTACCATGGGGAGTAACTGGTAATTTCGAAAGAAGTTATCTACTGTATACTTTGCATGGATAATCGGAATATGTTTATATTTAAGACTTTTGTGTTCTTCGGAATATTGGGATCCTTTGCCAGCACCACGAGAGGCATATTCCAGTAATAATCTAATACAATCCCCGCCAAGTTGATACACCGCTCGTGAAAATCTCTTATCATAAATTATTTGGTAAAAAAGTGGAAGTTTAGGGTTGTAGAGAGGAAGTGGAAGACCAGCTTCAAGTTGGCCTAACGAAACTATAATTTTTTCACGAGAACACTGGAAGTTAGAAAATAATTCAAGAGAAAGAACAGATTTGGGACTTTGATCTAGGATTAAAGATAAGTCAAATCCTTGATTTTTAAGTTTTTCTTGCATCAAATTGAAAGCAATAAGATTTTTAGCACCAGCAGCAACCATTTTGAGAGAATGGAAATGAAAGGAGATTGAAAAAATGGCGAAAGATAGTAGATGCGCGATTTGCGGGAAAGCAATGAAATTTGCAGAGAAGAAGAAGGAAAGAGAATGAGAAGAAAGAAAAAGAGAAGAATGAGAGAAGGTATTTATAGCAGAAGAAGTTTCTCGAGAAAATAAATATAGTTAATACAATGAAAGGACGTGAATGGTCAAATTACAGCGGTTTAAGATGACGTGTCGAAAAATATATGGATGATAAAATTATATGAAGACAGCTGGTGAAAGGTTTAGAGACGTGTTAGAATAAAGATGGAGGTGAAAAGATAGGAGATTACGGCAATTTATTCTCACGATCTTTTCTTCTTCGCAGAAAAGATGTGAGAAGAGGAAAGATGTAGTACCATAATATCGCCACAACGATATTCTCATGATAAGAACAACACTTTCACGAGAAGGTCAAATATTCCTATAAGTATAAATGACATTATTCACGAGAGTGTCGTGAGGATTCTTCAGCAACATTTGGTGAGCGTCACGGGGAAGCATGATAGTAGTTGACGATTGAAGAGACATGTTATGAGAGTGTTGTTTCACGAGGATTACAAAAGTTGGCGAAGATTAATATTGCAAATACCACGATGAGATCGCAGAATATATCCGAAAGAAGGGGAAAACTTAGCTGTCACCCACTATGTAATTTCCTATATAAAGGGTTCAAGTAAGTCCAGATGATGATGTATTTTTTAGAGTTGATAAAATCTTGAGGAGAGAGAAACTCCAGAAAAGAAAGTTGTAATTCTGAGTTTGAATATTTTCTGTAAACATTTCTGAGATTTAAATAATAAAAGTGTCGTTTAATTCTTTAATCTTCAACTAGTTTCACTTAGATTATTATAGGATCTTAATAGGGGTGTAGTGTGGGAAATCCTGCTACTACAAGATCCACATATAAGAACTATCAGGTGATCTAAAGATAGTCTGATCGGGCTTCACGAATCCCTAAGTGAAGTCTTTGAAGCTGTAACCTAATCATGTTTCTCAGAATAAACCTAGGTTGTAGATGACAACTCTAGATTAACAACTAAGACATACTAGTACTAAAGATTGAGAAATCATGTTGCAAGAGTCTCTATATTTATAAATTTTCAAGGCTCTAGGTAGCTTTGAATTCAAGCTAAATGTATTTGCAGGAAATCCTACACTACACCCCTCACAAGAATTCATACAATCAAATCATTTTAGATGAACAATCACAATCTTTATTGATTAATCTCACAAATTTTACAAGAAAGGAAAGAAATGAAACTAAGAAATTAACAATTGCTCTGGAATTTCTCTCTCCTAATGACTTACTCAATACTCGAAAAAGATCTCTCTCTTTACGCCTATTCAACTCTTTATATAGGGAACTACATAGTGGATGACAACTAATCTGTCCTTTAACTTCGGATCTGACTTGAAATGTTCTCGCAAGCTTTTGATGTTAGCCTTTGCAAACTCTATAAATTTCGCAAGATCATCACACTTTTATCATGTTTGATCTGACGTCACTTGTTATGTCATCTTTGTTATTTGTCTGTGACGGTTTCGCAACGTTGTAGGTGAAGGTTTCACAGGAACGTTGTTGTTGCGATATTATGATCCTACATCTTGCCTCTTCTCATGTCTTCTCTGTAAAGGGGAGAACCTCATGAGAATTTGTATTTCAAAATGCCGCAACTGCTTATATTTTCAAGTATTTCTGTACTGTCATAATTCCATACTTTGCGCAAACTTTATTACACGTATCCCATCTTCTATTCATCTCTTGACACATCTTTTTTAATCTCTGCTTCTTAACCGCTCATGTCTACTCTTCGCATTGAATGAACTTATCTTCACGAGAATTTCTACTCTCTTATATATACTCTTCTTATTCTTTTCTTCTCTTCTTTTTACCTTCTCTCTTATTTTCTCTACAATTTCACTATTCCTCCGCAAGTTTCTCTTCTGCTACGGCAAATTTTCATTCTTCATCTTTCGTTCCTCATTCCTTCATTCCCATAGTGAAGATTCCTCCAGCTGGTCGTAAAAATGAAATTGCCTTCGAAGAAGCTCGAAAGAAACTTCAAACCAAAGGTTTTACTTTATCTCCCATTTCTGGTCAAAACCCTAAATCTGAGCTTTCTATTAATTTATTTTCTGATCATCCTTGCAATCATGAGAAGATCATAGTCTCGCTAGGTCAGCTTCTCACTAGCCTTCCCATTCTCCTTTATGATCCTGAACTTCCCTTATTTTATTAAATACTTTCCCATGCGAAGTTTTCGCGAGCAGTATATCAATTGAGCGGGGATTGCATTCGTCTAATGCTCAATTTTTTCAATCGTGGTGCTGGTAAGGGATCTCTTTATCCCTCAAAAGCTAAAAACCCTAAATTCGCTGGAGTTGAAATTGTTCCTGCGAAGTATATTATAGAAAATTTCTTTGTGAATTTTGAGATAATTTCCATGAAGAGAGATAATACTTGCTAGGGCGTTCGTTTAAAGAAGAAGGATGATGTTGCTGATGATAAGATACTTATGCAAGACATTGATTGGCATCCTGGCAATAATGCAACCCCACGTTATTCCAACGATGATAAGTGGTGTATCTTCCCTTTAATACTAAAGGGTCCGTACATCTCCGGATCTCATGTTTTACCTGCGAATCTCGCAGCGTATCAACCCTGGGTATTCAGTTGGCCGAAAAGGAAAGCAGAGGTGTATTTCCAAACTTCATTTGAGTTGCTATTCTTTTCATTCTCAGATATAATTTTGCCGACCATTCCAATATTTTCCCATATTTTCGAAATTATCAGATTAAAAGGTTGAAAGTAAGCTATAACAAGACTGGGAAAGTCAGTACTTTATCAGCTCTTTGATCATTCACAAATGAAGTAATAAATATTCTTTCATGATTCTTCACAATATATTGTTGCCTCTATTTCTTATCTTTATCTGTGTGTGTAGGTTATCTCTGAAGTGGAAGAACCTGTCAAAGTTGTGAAAACCAAGAATAAAAGTAATGGCAAAGGTGATCTTCGTAAGGAGAAGTCTATTGTCCCTCCTCTAAAGAAACAAAAAGTACAATCTCCATCACCTTCATTTCTTCAATCTAGCGAAAGTTCTAGTGATCGTAATGATGATGATATTTCTTATGCGAAGGAAGCTTCTCAACCTGAATCTTCTATGGCATAATTGTCTAGCATCTTCTCCAATACTCTGCAGGGAATGGGTGATACTCCTCTAACTAATGTCTGCCAATCCGTAGCTACTATCTGTGATGCCCCTCTCTTGGAGAATAATGAGTCTCTTCGCGGGGTTCCAAGATCTATATCTCCAAGTTTCTTACATTCGCTTAATAGCTTGGTAAATTTTCATACTTATATTTTTCTTCTTTTGATTTTTGCTTTGAATTCATAATTTATTCTTAAAACTCACTATATTATTTCGCAGGCTGGAAAAACTTCTTTTGTTGTTACTTCAGATTTGGAAAGAAGGTGTGCGATTCTTGAAAAGAAAAATCTTGATCTTCACAGGAAAAATGAAGAGTTGGAGACTGAAGCTGCTGGTCTTCACGAAAAAAGAAAGCAGTTGGAATCTGAAAATTCCATTCAGAAGTACAAAATATCTAGTCTTCAAGATGCCAATAAGCAACTCTATGGTATGGGACTCTTCTTCTTTCTCTTTATTTTATTTTCTCATAATTTTTTCTTATACAGTTTACCATTTCGCAGACATTTATGGTCTTTTTGATGAAGCTATTCTTCTTCATACATTTCCAAATATTATGGATGATGATACTCTTCTTGAATATAAATACTTCTCTAAATAGTTTCTTAAATGATAAGATTGAATCTCTTCCCATAAATGAACTTAGATCCAAATTTCGCTTCTTAGAAATTGACCATAGATATGTCTTGAGTATGGATAATAAATTTAAACGTTTCTTTCATAATTCCAAGGAAGAAATCAATAGTTTAAGGGCCAAGTATAGTGATCTCATAAATGAAAAAGATCGTATTTCTCTCCAAGGTGCTCAAACTTTAGCGAAATTCCAATAAACTCTTCTTGAGATCCAAATTGAAAGAGATGATCTCAAATGTAGAAATGTTGTTCTCTGCGAAAGTGAGAACAAAACTCGTTCCCGCCTTCTCATAAATGATGATGATGAATTTTCTTGGGATGTGAGAGTTCTAGATAACGCCAGGAATAATTTAGGTGTAAATGTCAGTCTCCAAGTTGAGCATACATCCTTGATTAGAGATATGATTTCTAATAGAGAAGGTTGTTAACTATTTTTCCTTATTTAATTGTTTTTTTTTTCTTCATAAACTAGCATCAAGTTGTTGATTTATTGTTATATTTTCGCAGAAGCTGAAGATAGATATCACAAGAGAATTGAAGAACTTGAGAATGAGAAAGCGAAACTCGAAAAGGATCTCTCTTCTCGCAATGAGAAATGTTCTAGGCTGAAGAATCAACTAAAAATCATTGTTGCGAACTTCAAGAATGATGCTATTCTTTTCCGCAATGAAACTATTAGAACAATTTGCGATGAAAATGGCATTCCTCATTCTACATATACTTGTCTCTCAGACGAAGTTCCGGAAAATGTTCCTAATTTGGTTATCTCTGATAGTGATGCTGATGAAGAAACCGAGTCTGGAGAAGATGAAGAAGAGGAGTCTGAAGAAGAATCTGATAAGGATAAAAGAGAAAACTTTGGTGAACAATTTGATGATGATAATGAAGAATCAAGCAAGAAGTAGCTTTTGCTTCCTTGTGCTTTCTTGTTCAACTTTTTGTAAAACTTGTACATTTGTTCTTCGATTTTCTATTCTTGTACATTTGTAATCTATCACAGCGAATTTATCCAATCTTCAATACAAGTTCTATTTCTTTTATTTCTTCCTGCATGTGTTAGAAAAATAATCCTTTCTCGCAATATGATTAATCAGTATATAATTTACTTTTCATTTTGTGCGTAAATCTATCATATGGAGACAAATAACATATTCTCATTTTATGCATTCCCATACTTGCCTCTGTTATTTGTGTTCGAATGAGAGATGAAGCAAGTTACTGTTGTTCAGTAAGATTATTGCGACAATCTCGTAATTATTTCTGCATAATTTCGCAATCACATACTTTAAAATTGCATTCTTCCTTGTATTCTGTTGTAGTCTTATTTTTCCTTCCTAAGTAAAGGTCTTATTTTGCCACCTTTTGTCATTGCGAAAAAATCGCAGGACATCTCTGCACTTTCATGCAGAAACCCATTGATCTTGCCTTAACTTTTTGTTCTTTGTCATTTTTGCTGCGACAATATGATAGGCCTAAATTTTCTTGCAAAACTAAAGCTCGATATTGTCGTCTTGCGAAGAAATCGCAGAACGTCTCTGTATTTTTCACGCAGAAACCCATTGATCTCGTCTTATCTTTTCTTTTGTATTATTGCCTCTTCAGGATTGTTGCACAAATATGACAAGCCTTGATACTCCCGTGAGTAAAAAGCCTCATGAAATTTGCGTCTTAAGACACTTATCATCTCCCTAATGGAGGGTGCCGCCCTTATCTTCCCTCTGGTTTCCCCTTCAAGGAGACATACTTCTGCCATACAAGACTAGATCCTCCCATCCGATCTTGACAACAACCAGTTGTTTTCGCAGCCTCTTATCCTTTTTGCCTATATGGATTATGGTTACAAGACTGCACCCTAAGTGGGGTTTTCTTCGGTCCGAGTGCATCATAGTCAATACTTTCCAAGAATTTCCATGTAGTTTCATATGCCCCGGGCACTCTTGGATCAACCGTGTACCTCGGCGCCTTGATCATACTCTGCATTCCTTAGGAGAGTCCTTATTACCTTAGTCGCCCAACTGGAGTCATATTCTCAAGCTGAGAATCCAAGGTGCCTCTCCTGGATAGGCTTTCATTGACCCCAAATCTCCATGATTCAGGTTCCAGCAGCGGTATAACCTTATCCCTAAGCCATGCAACAGATTCCCCCTTCTATGACGTACTTTAGGTCTTACATTTTCCTCTTGCGAAATTTTATTCGCGAACTAGGGTGTATGCCATAAAGGTTCGTCCCATCCTAAGGATTATTCTCTTTTCTCTTTTGCATTTCAGCTCTGTTGTAATTTTTCAATCTCATTTTTGTCATTAAGTGAATATATTTTTTGAAATTTTTTGCAACAAACTAGTCATACATCTCTTTTTCTTTTCTCTAAATTTCTTTCATTTCATAATTTAATTTTCTTACCTCTACTGCTTTCTTCCTATGTCTTTTTATTGCTCTTCGCTATAGTCTTTCCTTCTGCGACGTGTTCGCCATTTGCCATTTTCAGCAAGTGTTGATTTCGCAAATTTCCGTCTTCTTTCTGTTCTTGCATCAACCATCAATCTCTCAATTCTTTGTTTTTGTTTAATGTTATATTTCCAATTCTCCTTCTTGGCATCTCTTTCCTCGCAAGACTCTACATCAATCTCATAACACTTCTTTCCCTCTACCCAATCTCCTTTTACGATTCCAATACCACTGGGATGAGGAAACTTGATGCAATGGTGGAAAGTTGATGCCACACCTAGAATCCCATGTAACCAAGGTCGTTCAATTAAGGAATTATATGGAGATTCAAAATCGACAACACAAAATAAAATTTTAGATGTGTAGGAGCAGAATCTCGCAACAACAACGCTCTTGCAAGGATTTTTTCCACACATGGCAAGTGTCGCAGATTGATTACCAAAAAGACACAACAAAGGACGGAAGACAAAAATGAAGAAAGACGTGAAGATTTAATAGAGAAAGCTCGCAAGAAATATATCAAGAGAAATCTTGCGAGATATTATAGAAACCTGCGAGAAATGACAATGATGTTGTTGCGATATTACCGCAAGAGTTCAGATCCGAAATTTGGGGAAATGTGAGATGTCATCCACAATGTAAATACCTATATAAAGAAGAGAGCAGGAGAGAGAAGGGGGGGAGATAATTTTAGGAAGAGAGAGAAAGTTCTTTTGCAGAGAGATATTTTTAGAGAGAGAAAATGTAATTTCTTTATCATCTTCTTCCCCAAAACTAGATCTAGAATTCTTCTAAGAACTCCATTAATAAAGATTGTAAATGTGAATTAATGTAGTTACAAATTTTTATAGTGAAGATCCGTGGATGTAGATCACATTGATCGAACCACGTAAAAATCTTGGTGTTTATTTATAATTTTAGTATTTTTATCACCATTTTTATATTTAGATCTAGGAATTGTTATCAAGATTTGATAAGGGGTGTGTTGTAGGAATTCCTGCAATTACATTTTGGCGCTAGAAACACTACCTGCTATTTGATAGATTGAAGAGGATTCAAAGAAATTAGTTATTGGAAGAGGTTATACATCACTGGATCTAAAAAATTTGAGAGGAAAAGTGGAAGTTTCAATGGAGAAATTATTAAGGAAAATGAAAAAGAAAGAGATACAGAAGCTAAACAGGAGCAGATTCGAAGAAGTCTTGAAATGAAATGGAGCGGCATCAATTCACCGCTCAAACAGGAATTTTTTTTTCTTTTATCTCTTTAATTATATATTCATAATATATAGATCTGGAAGATTTGGCGTTTTAAACTATTAATCTTTATTTTTTTTACAAAAATTGATGTTTAGTTGATATTTTGAATTAACTAGAGTTTTGATCATAAATTTACATCTATAAACCATGAATTTAGTCATAATTTTGATCGTATAAACAACTAATATGAACATAATTTTATACTAGTGAAATTTCTCTTTTGCGATAAGATGAAATGAACATTCCAACGGAGGGGAAAAATTAAGTAAGAAAGAGAAAAGGGATAATTAAGTGCCTTTCATCATTATCTGCCATATTATTATCTTGATCTAATGATATCACGCAGGAGTTAACTTGCAGAATAAAAAAGTATAAATGGAAAATGACTCTCATATCAGCGAATCAAATATCAACGAAGAATGATGAAAGAAAAACTTTCACTGCGTGATATTACGCAAAACTTTCAACACATCCAGTTCGTTAGCGTCAAATCTATAGTACACATTAGCAAATATTTCAAGCAGCGAAGTAATTCCAGTCATTTCATTATCTGCCAAGAAAGGGATGATTATAGTTTGTCATTGGCAAAGGGAACAACAAGACAAAGTTGGCATAAGAATTAAGTACTTCTCAACGTCAACAAGGAAGAGACAAAATCCATGGAAAAAAGACGAAAATAATATTTATATATTATCACATTCTCCTTAACAAGGAAGAGACAATAATAATATTTTTTTATTATATATAAAGAAAGGGGATATAAATAAGACAGAGAGATTAATAAGACCTCTGTTTCTACAACTACATTTTGAATTTCGAACTAAATGCCGCAACCTTTATTAATTTACGCAGGTATTGATCCATTCTTCGCACTAAATGCCGCAGGTATTGATCCATTCTTCGCACTAAATAATTTCCGCAGGATGCATTTATTTCACAAGATCTTTACTTCACAAAATATTTGAATACCTCGCAAGAATTTGGTTATTTCATTACTTCGCAAGATCTTTGGTTATTTCGTAAGAAGAAAATGGGAGATTATTTCCCAGAAATATTTCGCAAGAAATGGTTAGAACAGTTGATATGGCGCAACAGTATACAAGGGGCAGATCAAGAGTTAATTTCGCAAGACTTCATTTCTCATTTCTTCTCAATGTTCAAGCAAATTATATACTTCACAAGAGACAACAACAAGCCGCAAAAGATAAGTACCATTTACTTGAATATTTTATCTACGATTTTTGCGAGAAAGATTTTTGATTTTATTTATCAAAAGCGCAAGATTTCTAAAAATTTATAAGATTTCAAAACATTTCAGATATTTTTTATTAGAATGGCAAAAAGCGATACAATCGCAAGACTCAAAATTTTTCAAAAAGTTACAATAAAGAATTCATCGCAAAAATTTAAAGATCTCAATAGTTTTCAAAGATTTCAAAATTACAAAAAACAGAGAAAATCAAATTTATATATTTCTGTAGAACATTTCTGATTTAAAGACGCGATATAATCGCAAGATTTCACAAAAGATTTCTATGATTTCAAAAGATTTTACAGAGAATTGACTTCAAAAATGATATTATGAGAATGAAAGAAGAAATGAAAGAATAAAGAAATGCAAAATTATCGCAAAAGACGCGAATAAAATTTCGCAAGAGAGAAATGCAAATGCATAAGACGGGCGCAAATCGCCTAAAAACATATAAGAATGGGACGAACCTTTATGGCGTACACCTTAGTTCGCGGATTCTATTACGTAAGAGGCAATGTCCTTAAAGTGCGTCATAAGGGGGGTATCTCTTTGCATGGCTATGGGAAAGGCTATACCGCTGCTGGAACCTAGTCATGGAGATTTGGGATTATAGAAAATCCATCCGGGAGAGATAACTTGGATTCCCAACTATATAAGGTTATACCCTGGTTGGGCGCCCGAGAGTTTCTCCTAAGGAATGCAACGTATGATCAAGGCGCCGAGGTACACTGTTGAGTTGTGGGTGCCCGGGATGGATAAACCTACCCTGGCCATCCATGGCAAGTCTTGGCTTACGATGTGTTCGGCCCGAAGAAAACCCCACTTAGGGTGCGGTCTTGTAACTATAAGCTATATAAGGCATAAAGGACAAGGCTGCGAAAACAACTGGTTGTTGGCAGAAACGGATGGGAAAATGCTAGTCTTGTATGGCCGATGTATAATCCTTGAAGGGGCAACCGGGGGGAGAGATAAGGGCGATACCCTCCATTAGGGAGTTGTGTATCAAAAAAGATGGTAATGTCATGGGACTTTATAATCGCAAGAATATTTAGGCCCGTCATATTGTCGCGTGACACAGACAGCAATGTCATGGGACTTTATATTCGCAAGAATATTTAGGCCCGTCATATTGCCGCGTGACTGGCCAAAAAGCCTAAAGAGAAATGTTAAGATGAGATCAATGGGTTTTTGCGATAAGATCAAATGATGAGATAAATGAAATCAATAATAAGAGGATATAAATCGCAAAGACGTCATGCGATTTCATCGCAAAGACGGCAATGTCATAAGTCTTAAAAAGCAAAGAGAGATTAATCTCACAAGATGGCTTAGATTTATCATATTGTCGCAGAGATTAAAATTAAATGATAAGACAAGATCAATGAATTATTACATATAAAAGTAAGAATGTCCTGCGATCTTGTCGCATAAAAGTGGCATAATAAGACCTTTAATTAGGAAGGAGAAATAAGACCACAAGAGAGGTTATACCTACAAGCGTATAACAGATTGCTAATGACTTTATATTAGTCTTATTTCATTTATCATGTTGCAGATCAATAACAAGAGGAGAAAATAACAATTTGTCGCAAAAAATAGTCGCAAGAAAATTTTACAGAGTAATACCATGAAATTTCGCAGGATTATTCATAATTCGCAGCACTATTTGCGACACTATTCGCAGGACTATTCATAATTCGCAGTACTATTTGAACACTATTCATAATACGCAGAAATGTTCAGAAATTCACAGAAAATTTCAGAAATTAGCAGGGTTATTCATAATCACGCAGACTCATTCATAAACTCGCAGATTTATCCAGAATTTCACAGGAATTGTGATTATTTCGCAGAGTGTGATTATTTTCATAAAGTGATTACCACTTGAGGCAAATGCAACATAAGAATAAAGAAGCAATTTACTCATTCAACATTTTCTCAAGGATTCTCCTTCGCAGATAAAATAACAGAGGCAACTATGGATTACCAAGAAAATATTTTATGTTCTTTATCTTTTCAGTAAGAATCATTTCTAAAATGGGCAAGAATTCTCACTAAAAATGAAGAAATAATTTCAAATGAATAGAGGCAATACTTATGACTTTAAGAGCAATTACTTCTTGTATTTCGAGGATTGAGTACTTCTCATACTTCATACTTCATACATCGCATACTTCAAAAGATGATACTTCTAATTACTTCTCAAAGCTTCAGAACTTCGCAAAAGAATAGAGGCAAGTATATACTTTTTGGGTTTGATATTCTTTCGCTCGTCCCTTCATCAAAAGAGATCGGAGACTACTACAACAACATATTTTTTCTTAAAAATTGCTCTTCAAGCAATATTAAGAAAAAAGAGGCAAAATGTAGGAGAAGAATCTCGCAACAACAACGCTTTTGCAAGGATTTCTGCCACACATGGCAAGTGTCGCAGATTGATTACCAAAAAGACACAACAAAGGACGGAAGACAAAAATGAAGAAAGACGTGAAGATTTAAAAGAGAAAGCTTGCAAGAAATATAGCAATAGAAATCCTGCGAGATATTATAGAAACCTGCGAGAAATGACAATGATGTTGCTGCGATATTACCGCAAGAGTTCATATCCGAAATTAGGGGAAATATGAGATGTCAATGAGCTGTCATCCACAATGTAAATACCTATATAAATAAGAGAGCAGGAGAGAGAAAGGGGGAGATAATTTTAGGAAGAGAGAGAAAGTTCTTTTGCAGAGAGATATTTTTAGAGAGAGAAAATGTAATTTCTTTATCATCTTCTTCCCCAAAACTAGATCTAGAATTCTTCCAAGAACTCCATTAATGAAGATTGTAAATGTGAATTAATGTAGTTACAAATTTTTATAGTAAAGATCCGTGGATGTAGATCACATTGATCGAACCACGTAAAAATCTTGGTGTTTATTTATAATTTTAGTATTTTTATCACCATTTTTATATTTAGATCTAGGAATTGTTATCAAGATTTGATAAGGGGTGTGTTGTAGGAATTCCTACAATTACAAGATGATATCCCCTTCAGTGGAATTCGCATAGTTATTTCCCCTCTAGGTTTATTGGCAGTACACCGTTAAAACCATAGATTTTATAGGTTCAAGGTACTAGATCCTCATCTCTGCCTCCCATTGTCTTGTAAGTATGATAGAACAGGATATCCACAGAGCTCCCAGTATCAATTAAAACTCTATTGATTTCCCATGAATCTTCGGCCTCATCATCCTCATCTTATTCTTCATCTTCTCTTTGTTTTGGGTTTATCTCTAGTCTCACCATTAATGGATTGTCATGCATTTATCCAGGCTCAGGTACTTCTTGTGCAGTGAAAGAAATAGTCTGCTTTTTTCACTCTTCTAATGGCGAAGCTTTCGCAATATTCATTATTTCTTTCCCATCAGCATCTCTTACAAAAACTCTTCTTAGGACATTTTCATGGAAATCTTTGATTATTTTGTACGAATGTACAATAGAGTTACAAAACAGATTCTTTGCTTTCGCTCCAACTTCTATGACAAATGTTTCTCCTCCTTTTGTTGCATTTACTCTGCGAATTTCTGGTGGTGGTGGTAAGAGTTGAGATTGAGGGTACCCTATTAGGAAATAATTTAATTTTCCCTGGTCTATCATTCTGAGAATGATTCTCTTTATGTTCCTGCAGTCATTTGAGGAATGTCCATGAAAATGATGGTAAGAGCAAAATTCTTGACTCTGTGATTTGGAAGTGGTTTTTTTCCCATGTTCCAGCGCGATGGTATGTTCTCCATCAAAATAATAGCTTCCCAAAAAAATTCAACACTAGTATTCAAAGGTGGCATCTTGATCTCTTCCCATATCATTTTTTGACTTCCTGATCCTCTATGATAATTTTGTCTTTGTCCTCCATAATTTTCATGCGGCTGATCAAATCTTTGGATCTTGTTGTTTCCACGTCGACTATAGAAGTTTATTTCTCTCTCAAATTCTTCTTGGTCACGACTTCCCATAGCTACTATTTTCTGCTGACTATTCTCCATACTCTTTTTTTGTTGGACCTGCGAAGTGCTCGCCACTGTGTTTATCAATTTTGGTAGCAAACTCGCATTCGCTGCTGCTGAGCTTGTATTCGAAATTGGATATGATTCCATTTTATTCTGTTTTTCTTCAAGGGAAATATACTCTCCTCCTGCAGTTCCCACAACTTAGTCATTGTGATTGTATTCTTGATTATGAAAATTTGAATGTACAATAGATTAGTTGCGAACATTGCGTTAATGAATGATAAAATGAGATATCTCTCATCCACACGTACATCCATTTCGCTAAACATTGTCTTATATCTTATGGTTAGGTTCTTCAAACTTTCACCAATTTTTTGTTTTAAACCAAATACATCTTCAATGCCTGGTCGCGAGGAGTTTTTAGTTATATACGCCCCTAAGAATGTAGTCTGGAAATGGTTGAAAGAGTTATAGTATTCATGGGTAAACCTTCGAACAACTTTAGCGCCTCTCCTGTTAGACTTGATGTGAAATACTTGCACAACACAGCATCATGATTCTCCCACTATAACATACATCTCACATACGCCTTAATGTGTTGAAATGCGCAAGTTGTTCCGTCAAAGATGTTGGTTAACGTAGGCAAACTACACTTTGGTGGTATTCCTCCTAATTGTACTTCTTGTGAGAACGGAGTTTTTGCAGCTTCTTCTATGGATTCATCCAATTGTCTCCTTCCTCCTTCTCTCATATTATTTAGCATTCCTCTCATTTATGCCAGTTCTCTTAAAATTTGTTCATTTACCCTGGGCGTTGATCCCATTGGTCTTTTTAATTCTGCTTCTCTTCTCCTGCGTTCTTGCCTTTTTGTGTTGAGAATTTTTGATTTTATTCTTCATCATTTTCTTCTTGTCTTTCTTTGCGATATTCTCTTTCATTTCTTTCATGAGTTCGCACACCATTATACCTCTTATTTTCTCTTCTGCGATTTTGTTCATTCCTTATCAATTCTCTTTGTTGCCTTTCATCTCTTCTTTGTACCCTATCATATTATTCATTGATATTACCATTATTGCGGTTTTGTTCTCGCCTTCTTTCTCGATTGTCATGATTTTTCTGGCGAACTTCCTCTTGGAACTCTTGTTCTTCTACCTCTGCTCTCAATCTTTCCCTTTCGGAAGATAAACGTGCTTGTTCAACATAATGTCTCTCGATTTCACCTTCAATTATCTGTTGATTTCTTTTAATCTCTATCCCATGTAATATTCTCCTTCCTTCTTTATGATTTTCTTCGCCGTCTTGATTATTTCGCTCCTGACGTCGCCCATTCTCCTGATTCCTGTTATTTTGTCCATTTTGGAGAATTTTACCTGGTGGGATGTAACGATCTTCAATTATTTCTCTCCTTTCGCAACGCTCTTCATTTGGATTTTGCATTTCTTCTCTATCTCTTTCTCCAATATTTTCCGTAGATGAATTTCATCTTACTTCACTTCTAATTGGTCTTGAACTTGATCTTGTAGTACTTCTTGACCTCCTATTCTGTAATCTCATGTTTTCCATTCTCAACTCATGGTTTTGCCTTGTCAAATTTGCGCGTTCTTCTGCTTCTAACCTCCTCTCTTCGTGTATTCTTTGTCTCAATTCCTCTAACGCTTCAATCTCTTCATTTCCATGAATTATTCCTCCAATTGCTTCCTAATTTCTCTCTTCTTGTATCCTATTTCTTAATTGTTGCCTCTTCTATTTCTGCCGCTGAATCTGATTGCCAGGTGTGTACACTCACTCTATTATAATCCATAATTCTATTTTGCGCTGGTGTATGCTGAATTGGTTGTTGAATTTGATTTTGTCCATCATTTCTTGTATTCATTCTTGATGGTTCTCCGGTTTCGTTTCTTCTTTCTCCAGCAAGTCTCTTACTCCTTCTAATAGTTGTTGGTTGCCTTGAAGCATTTATTCTTCTTGTCATCTCTTCAATCTCAATGAATTGTTGAAAATTATCTGAAACTTCTCACCAACTATTCCAAATTCTTTCAAATCACAATACTAATTTTCACACTAAAAATAAGGTTCAGTCCCTATTTCTAGCACCAATATGTAGTTGCAGGAAATCCTACACTACACCCCTCACAAGAATTCATATAACCAAATCATTTTTAGATGAACAATCACAATCTTTATTGATTAATCTCACAAATTTTACAAGAAAGGAAAGAAATGAAACTAAGAAATTAACAATTTCTCTGGACTTTCTCTCTCCTAATGACTTACTCAATACTCGAAAAAGATCTCTCCCTTTACGCATGTTCAACTCTTTATATAGGGAACTACATAGTGGATGGCAGCTAATCTTTCATTTAACTTCGGATCTGACTTGCAATGTTCTCGCAAGCTTTTGATGTTAGTCTTAGCAAACTCTCTAAATTTTGCAAGATCATCACACTTTTATCATGTTTGAGCTGATGTCACTTGTTATGTCACCTTTGTTATTTGTTTGTGAAGGTTTCCCAATGTTGCAGGTGAAGGTTTCACATGAACGTTGTTGTTGCGATATTATGATCATACACTAAGATAACTTGAGATCCAAACAAACACTTTCTTAGTTTAAATGAACTTATTATTAGGAACTCATGTAAGCATGTGAGAAGTTCATCATGAAATTATACATAAGAATATACATTATGGTACTGGGTTCTAGAACCTTACACAATGATTGTTCATAGTGGCTCAGTAGCCTTTGAACTTACAAGCACATAATGGTGTTCAATAACACTAAAGTCTTAATCAATGATCCACAAACACAAAGTGATTTGTTGAATAAAGTTTTTCTTAGTAGTGATACTCGTAGCAAAGTCGAACATAAACATATAAAATAGTTTGTATACTTATACTAATACTGGAACTGTGATGGTTTTCCAACCACTGACAGTTCGCGAACTCACGCCACAAGGGTTTGCAAACCGGGTTTACAGACCATAGAAGTACGTGAAACTCACGCCAAGAGTGTTTCCAAACAAGGCCAGTTCGAGAAAGTCAGACGATAGGGGTTTGCAAACCGGGTTTGCGAATCTACCTAATTCCTGAACTCAGGTGTACATGGTATGCGAACGGGGTCTGCGAACCTATACATTGTTTAGAATTCAGACATACTTCAGTAAAACATACCAATATGGATACCTTCCGCCAAGCAGTTCTTTTTCTCATATAGTTGATCTAAAACATATCCAATAGTTATATAAAATATGCATTGTTGCTTGGGAAATTCCCAAATGATCAACATGAAACGAAAATAGTTCTTGAACAATAAATTATTTTTAACTAAGATTGTTAAGGATTTAGAACATCCATTGCTTAAATCATATTTCGAGAGTTTAACCAACAAAAAGTTGAACTCAAAATTTCTTCTTTGCAATATTAAATCTCATAAGGTGAATCATATAAATCAATAACTACAAAATCAGTCAAGTTTAGATTCGCAATCAATCGATATAGATTACAACAAGAAATTATAAAGTGATGGCGATCTCACGCAACTAATCAATGGAATAAATATGATTCTAGTTGGATCCCAACCGATCAAGGTTTGTGCAACACAAAGATATGAGAAACCAATAAGAAATCTTCTTCGTCGTCAAATCTTCTGTAATCTTCAATTAAAACCTGCACAACACCACTTGAATCTCTTGTGATCAATCGCGCATCGAACGGAGTCGGTTAACAATGTATTATCACAAGATGTATTTAGATCTACAAACAGTTCTAAAGATCTCGTCGATACTTCGATCTAGTTTGAGTGAATCTTATATCAGAAGAGAAGATTTTCAAGAATAAAAAAACCAGGTGCAATCCAAATTTCAACAATCGTTGGTCAATTAAATCAAACGAAAACTAATAACACTACAATTACTTAGTTTCCCACCAACGGTACTCGTAGAGCTTCTTGATCCCACATAAGTCTTTAAACGAGCGGTCGTCAGAGATTTCTTTTAATTAAGGTACTATCCTCTCCGATTAGACGGCTCCACCAGAAACAACAAAAAGATGAAGTTTGTCCGGCTCTTAGGATAGTTTGCTATAAATACAAACTTAGGTATTTATAGACCAAGGAAGTTTGGACACCAAGGAATTTCCAAAACCGAACGTATTCTCAAGATATGCAATAAATGCTCATTCGGTTATCATAATTCCAGTAAATGCTTTGTCCAGTTTTTTCCAAAATCCTTCAATATAAAATCTTTAATTAGTAAATGCACATTACTAATTTTATTCTCTAGAGATATGCATTTAATTGCTGGTAATTAAAGTATATAAAACTAACAACCTCAATTTAAATATTCTTAATTTATTTCGGTTCAAGATCTCCTTGAGTACTAAGGAATATCTTTGAACAATTAAAGATAAGAGTTAAAGTTCGTGTTCAAAGTATGTTGACGTCTCTTTTTTTTAAATCCTTTTTCATATTTACAATCTTGGAATCGATTATACCACACTTCCAAACAAGTTTAGAATTGGTTCATCTGTATTCCAAGACATATATGTGATTGATCAAATATCAAATCACATCCATGGGTTCAATCGGTTCCACCAATCACTAGGATAGGTTATAACCTAATATGGAAGCACTTGTGATCGGTCACACAAGTTACCAGGACCGGTTACATCAGTTACCAGGATCGGTTACATCAATTACCAAGACCGATTACCATATACACATGGTATTGCTTGTTATCGGTCACACCAGTCACTAGGATCGGTTACCCCAATTACCAGGATCGGTTACACCAATTACTATGACTGGTTACACCAATTACAAGGATCGTTTACACAATTCTATGTGATCGGTCACACCAATTATTAGGATCGGTCACACCAATTATAAATATCGATCATACCATCTCAGATGATTAGTTAGGATCAGTTACACTAATTAATCAAAACTAGTCATACCAAATCATAAGTCAGGCATTGTGATTAGTTGTACCAAGATACATAACAAAGTTACAATCAGTTCTACCATCTCACACATGATAATCCAAAGTTTTGAAATGAATAACCGTACCAATAAGCCTAGCGATTTCCTTTCGATTCATAAAATAAGTTCATGAATGTACTGCCTTTAAAAAAATGTAAAATATTGTTTCCTAGGATAAAATCTTACATTTAACCATTCATATAATTATAACAACATTCATAAGATTATATCGATGTCATATTTACGAAGTTCAAAAGATAAGTGTTATACTTCGTAGTCTAATTCCCTAATTCTATGATCATATGATCATGGATCACTACTAGAGTAATATATCCATTCACAGCTTTGCACTTATGTTTTCAATATAGCACGACTTGAAAGATACGTTAGGAATAAAAACGGTTCAAGTCAATATTACTATCCTCAAGAGGAAGGACGATGTTGTTGTTGTAGCTCATTACATCTTCACGTTCTTCAGGTCTTCGAGTAATACTTGTATGTCTCAACATTCCTATATTTTCTAGTCTAATCTAAACAAAGTTGTCTATAGTACATAATCAAGTGACTCTTAGATGAGTTTTTACTCACTAAAATATGACAACCAAACTTGACATACCAAAGCTTGGTGTGTTCAACCGAGCTATGCTCTAACAGAGCTATTGGACGATCTCAAAAATCAATATTCAAGATCAATATCCGAATTCTAATAAGTATGAAACTTGCCATTTATCTTTCAAGATGTGAATTTATTAAGAACAACTCTTGTTTTTGATCTCAATTAGTAAGGACTTAAACTATCCACATTATCTACGTACTACTTGTGATATTCTCATTATAATGATAAAATAATATAATATGGAAAAGAAACACACAAGACACCAGAAGTTTTGTTAACGAGAAAAACTGCACCTGCAGAAAAACTCCGGGACTTCGTCCATCTTTAGACACCACACTGTATTAAACCGATATAGAAACTAGCTTACTATCAAACTTTGGAATGGAATGTAGTTGAGACCGAATTAACCCTCCAAGAAATTCATATGTTGTCGTGCTCCTAACATCTATTGAGTCTCACAAGGCTCCACGCAATTGATTCCCTTAGCTGACGTCCTTTATATCTCAAGAGTTTCTTCAACCTAAGTGAAGACTTTTGATACCAATCTTCCTCTAACAAATAAGCACATTTGATTTCCTTTTTTATTTTTTAATATGTGTTAGGAAATCAGTTTACAGTAGACAAAGTCCGACAAACCTCATGAATCCGAAACTCTTACACTCACATAGATGAGAAGCCTGGATTATTAACCACCTCTCAAGAACAATCCAAAAAATCAAAGAAGAGTTTAGATATCCATCTTGAGAAATTACAAAGTCTGAGACGATGAGAGATTTATGATTTCTATATCTCTCGTTCTCAATATGATATTACTATAACTTCAAAGATAAATAAGAACAAGATCCAGATATAAGAATTATCAGGTGATCGAAAGATAGTCTGATCGGGCTTCACGAATCCCTAAGTGAAGTCTTTGAAGTTGTAACCTAATCATGTTTCTCAGAATAAACCTAGGTTGTAAATGACAACTCTAGATTAACAACTAAGACATACTAGTACTAAAGATTGAGAAATCCTGTTGCAAGAGTCTCTCTATTTATAAATTTTCAAGGCTCTAGGTAGCTTTGTTTCAAGCTAAGATAACTTTAGATCCAAACAAACACTTTCTCAGTTTAAATGAAATTCTTATTAGGAACTCATGTAAGCATGTGAGAAATTCGTCATAAAATTATACATAAGAATATACATTATGGTCCTGGGTTCTGGAACCTTGCACAATGAGTGTTCATAGCAGCTCAGTATCCTTTGAACTTACAAGCACATAATGGTTCAATAACACTCAAGTCTTAATCAATGATCCACAAACACAAAGTGATTTGTTGAATAAAGTTTTTCTTAGAAGTGATACTCGTAGCAAAGTCGAACATAAACATATAAAATAGTTTGTATACTTATACTAATACTGGAACTAGGATGGTTTGCCAACCACTGACAGTTCGCGAACTCACGCCACAAGGGTTTGCAAATCGGGTTTACAAACCTCGGAAGTACGCGAAACTCACGCTAAGAGTGTTTCCAAACAGGGCCAGTTCGCGAAAGTCAGACGATAGGGGTTTGCAAACCGGGTTTAAAAATCTACCTAATTCTTGAACTCAGGTGTACATGGTCTACGAACGGAGTCTGTGAACCTATATGTTGTTCAGAATTCAGACAGACTTCGGTAAAAATACAAGTATGGATACCTTTTGCTAAGCAGTTATTTTTCTCATATAATTGATCCGAAACATATCCAATAGTTATATGAAATATGCATTGTTGATTGGGAAATTTCCAAATGATCAACATGAAACGAAAATAGTTCTTGAACAATAAATTGTTTTTAACTAAGATTGTTAAGGATCTAAAACATCCATTCCTTAAATCATATTTCGAGAGTTTAACCAAGAAAATCTTGAACTCGAAATTTCTTCTTTGCAATATTAAATCTATAAAAAAGTCTCATAAGATAGAAAGGTAAATGCCGTGAGTAAATAGGATAAATCAGTCTTCATATATATACCTCTTTATTGATCAAGTTCTCACAAATGTCTTCGTCTGTTTTTCAGTCTTCAATCTTCGAGGATTACTCTGTGATGTCTGATACTCGACTATCATACTCTAATCCTAGTCTGGGACTCGACTTTAGTAGAGTTTAAACCAAGATATAGTTTTGTGTATTTGACAGTTACAACAAGCTTGAGATATCAAAACTTGTGAGTTCGAACGAGAAGCGCTCGAACAAGTAGAACTCTAGAAAATACATTGTTAGTCAGGTGATAATCTTATTTTTCATGCATGACAAATGTAAAAATTTACGATTTTCAGTAAAAAGAAAAACATGAAAACAATATTATTTTTTTCAATAAGTTTGATGCTAATACGACACATCACTCATATTGATGGAATTTTTAAAGCTATATCTAGTAATTAAATAATGTGATTTCATCAACTTTAGAACTATATCCGTGTTCATAATTAATAGGATAAATGAAAAAAAATATTACTCGTTTTACTTTGCTTTTTTGGTTGCCCCTTTCGTATGATGTTTAGACGTTAATGTTCTTACCGTCTATTCTCCGAAATCATTTTTAAAAGTAGTTTCACTAGAAACATTTTTTTTTGTCACGAGATACTGTCATCGTTTTAGTAACCCTAAATTTTGAACAAAAATAGTAGAGTATATTGGTTAACAAAGTTAAATTTAACACTAATTAGGTATTTATGCAAAGACGAAAATTATTAACCACATAAATTTTAAAGAAACCAATGAAAACAAATTTTGAAATATATATGGAAAGAATATTAGTTACTATAGTGTATACGGCTAGTAGAAAGTATAATAGCATGGACATAACTTGATAATACATGCTGCATCAAATGATGCATAGTTGTTTAGACGCAATTATGGTATGCAATTTGGATTATCAAACTATTCAAGAAAATAAAAACAACCTTTATCACATGTAAAATCTAAACATCATGCATATGAGCTTTTTCATTTCCAACAACATCAGCAACAACGTTTAACAACATCAACAACAACATTTAACACGATTAAAACTTTTACCACATAACTTATCCTAATTATAAGAGTTTTAAAATTATCTTTTCACATCAAGTCAGTCACAACATGTGCATAATTTAAACCCTATCAATTGAAACTCAATCATTTTTCAAACCTTCTAGAGCTAAGGAAACCCTCTATTTACTTATATATTCCTCTTCTGCATGGAAACGCTTTCCAGAACTCTTTCTCATGCTGAAGACATGAGTCTAATAATTGTTACTCCTATTTTCAAAGATGCTCCCTCTATATATCATCTTCTTTCTGCCAAGATAATATTTGCATTATTGTCACAACCTAGTAAAGATATTCAAATATTTCAACAATACTTCTGGTCAACTTATTAATTTTAATAAGTCTGGAATTTTTTTAGTAAAAATACTGATGAACAACTGAGTATCAACATAAGCACTACTATGTGAGTTTAGATGATTGACTCTGGAGACAAATATCTTGGATTTCCTCTTTTCACTACCAGAAGTAAAAAAATTTCTTTCAAGCCCTGTGTGGATAATTTAAAGCACATACTGACTAGTTGGAAAACCACCCACCTCAATCCTGCTGGAAGACAAAACCTCATTAGATCTGTCAGTTGAACTTCTTCAAATTACCAAAGAAAAATTTCAGGACATCAACAAGCGTTGGAGAGAATTCTTCTCGGGAAATATCCTGAAAATCCTAAAGGATACTTTCCAAAATCCTGGAATTCATCATGAGATACAAAGGATCCAGGAGGTTTGGTATTCATGAACATGGAAGCTTTTAACAGTGTTATTATCACTAAAATGGGGTGAGTGGCCAAAAAAAAATGAAATGTTTCTAGCGCATGTGAAGCCCTTTCTGAAAAAATGGGGGACTAACAACCACACCCAATATTTCGATTTGCAATCTGTATGGACAACTCTGAGTTACTTTCTAGATAATCAACTAGGCAGTCAGACTCAATCAATAGAAAATATCTCAAGGAGTTATTATCTCAATCTCTCAATTTGATCTTTACTCAAGAAAATACAATCTGCGAGTCTTTATCAAAGAGAGATAACTTGGATGGTACCAATGACAAATATCCAAGTGTCAATCAATCTAAATCAACAACCAAAGAGGTCGGATATTCTAATTGATTGAACAATGCACAACCTGTATTATTTCGATTATATAACGAAATATAATACGGAAAATAAATAACACATACACCATAATTTTGTTAACGAGGAAACTGCAAATGCAGAAAAACCCCAGGACCTAGTCTAGATAAAACATACATTGTATTAAGCCACTAAAGATACTATCCTACTCCAAGCTAACTTTGGTCTGGACTGTAGTTGAAACCAAATCAATCTCACACTGATCCAAGGTAAAGTTATGCTCCTACGCCTCTGATCCAAGAAGGATACTACGCACTTGATTCCCTTAGCTGATCTTACCCACAACCAAGAGTTGCTACGACCCAAAGTCGAAGACTTTAATAAACAAATCTGTATCACACAGAAAAGTATACAGTAATAGATAAATTCGTCTCTCAAGAATAAACCTACAAGTTTTGTTACATCTTTTGATAAATCAAGGTGAACAAGAACCAATCAATAAAACCAGACTTATATTCCCGAAGAACATCTCAGTTTTATCAATCATCTTACAATAGTCAAGACCGACGCAGCGAAAAAAGATATTGTGGAATCACAAACGATGAGACGAAGTGTTTGTGACTACTTTTATATCTTGCCTATCGGAGATAGAAATATCAAGCCAATTATTACAATTGTACTTGTATGATATAAATAACAAAATCAGATCACTAAACTACAAGAAAAGTAGTATCGGTCTGGCTTCACAATCCCAATGAAGTCTTTAAGTCGTTAACTTGGTTTTAGAAGAAGAAAACCAAAGGTTAAAGGAGAATCGACTCTAGCCTAGCACAACTAGTATCACACAGAATGTGTGGGGATTAGGTTTCCCAGTTGCTAGAGTTCTCCCTTATATAGTCTTCAAATCAGGGTTTGCAATCAATGTTAGCTTACTAACAAAGTATTCAATATTCACCGTTAGAAGAAAACATGATTAGATTCAAGCTAATATTTATCAATGATAGACGCATTTATGTGTCTATATTAGTCTCAATTCTCTGTAATGTTAGTACTCAATTTTGTGCTTATTTTGGTATTTAAGCTTTGGCAATTAAGCACAAGTTCAAAATAACTCTCCCCCATATAATGTCATTCCCAAGGGAACAACAAGAGCAACCTTGATTTCAAAAGAAAAGAAGGATTTCTTTGGACTTAACAAAAATCATACAAGTATGAATTTGGAATCCAAAAAGAATATTCAATCAAATTAACCGTAAGCGAACCATGATTAATTTGACTAAATATGCTCAACACAAGTAAACTTATGGAGACTTAATAACTCGATTAGATTAATCACAAGAGAACTAATAATTAATCTAACCGGAATACACAATTAAACTAATCACAAAAGTAATCAATTTAATCGTTTATACTCACATAAGAAAATCTATGGAGCGATGACTAAGTTAATCATAAAAACAATCAACTCAGTCGAAAAATGCTCAAACATAAGAAAAAGTTACTGAGTCATAACTAAATAAGCACACAAGATGATTAATTTAGTTCAATATGCTCGACATAAAGTACCTTACGGAACACAACTAAGCTAATCACAAAAATAATCAACTTGGTTGTCTAGTGCTCGGCATAAGACACAATACGGAGCCTCACAATAATACACAAAATATGGATCAAGGAATATCAATTACTGCGGAATACACAAGGATTCATTCTGTGTTTCCATCACCATTTTCACAATGACATACAATAGACATAATCCTTGAATCACAAAAGATTTTAACCTATCTTACATCAAAAATTGACAATATATGCTTAACTTTTGTGTTTGTCAAAAGTCTATTTATTCTTTTTTATCAATACTTGCATATCAATTCACGAACGACTTTACTTTTGACAAAGTATGGGACAATCAAGTTCACTAACGTAAACACACATATCCCATAACAATATATAAAACCATAAAGATTAATACTGCAAAAATCATCTTCCAAACATGTTAAGAATTTAAACCAATAAATCTAAAAACAAGAAGATGAAAACTTTGGACATAGCTATGTGTAATAACAATAATGGATATTCCAAAACACTAGTTATTCTTCTAAACAAAATAAGAAAAAAAGAAGATTTACTAGGAAAACTAAGAAATTAGAGTTCATTAAGAACCTCATATCTTTCAATGAAGCCATCAAAGAATGTATCACTGATTTCCTTTATTTTCTTAACTGTGGACATACCATGTTCATGGGTTAGAACACCAACTTTGAAATCAACCACCCGAGCAAGTTGTCTAGCTTTGGCACAGTCTATAATAAGATTCTTTTGATTCCGTATCAGAATATTCTGATTAGCAAGAATTTTGGCCTGACCATCTATAAGTTGGTTTATTTGCAATTGAAGATTTGCAAATTCGACTTTTGAATCGTTCTGAAAACGAATTAAATCCTTAACAGAATTATTAATCCAGGAGTTGTGATCATTTCTTTCAAACATCTTCTTCAGAACCAGCTCCTAAATTGACTCACGTTCCCGATTGTCTTCCTCCATATCAATATGCACAATCTCTTGAGATCTTGCTGAGCTCTCCATAAAATTTTAGGGAGAAGAAAAACACAATATATATATATATATATATATGCATTTGCGAACGAGAGTAGAAAACTCTGGTTTTGAAAAACCCTAAGAACTCACGAGAGGAGACGCGGACGTTAGCGAACTGCTAAAAAAAATCTCAAACTGAAATAATATACAACATACTTAAGTATTTCTCAATTATTTTCCTTATATATTTCAAGATAGAAACAGGAAAACAAATACCTTGAATCAGGTAGTTGGGTGGAAACTGGTCCCACTGTGATCATTGAGAATGGTGTTGCATACTTTATCTAACAGTTTGACCTTTGTGTTCTTCGCCTTTCTTCGATTGTTTCTCATCCCTGAAGAGTAAGACATGGCGTGTTTAACATATCTGTCAGAAGGTTTTTTCTGAGGACTAAATCTAGGACCTATTGCAATTGGTTTAAGAGGATCGAAATAGATAGGAATCCTTTTCTATAATTAGATTTACCATAAACATTCTTATAAGTACAGGGAATGCTTTCTTTATCAACACAAGAATTTATGCCAGAATGCACTTGAGCCCTGTGATGATTTCTAGAATAGAGATCATTCTTATAAGGTTTCTGGTTTCTTGTGGGCATGTGATTCACTGCATTAGTCGACTGACTATTTTTTCCATTGACAGTGAAGAGAAGCAAATTATGAAGCTTAGCAATTTGTTTCCTTCTTGACATAGTGATTCTTTTTCCCACAAAAGGTACAAGTTCGCGGAGGAGAAGCAATAATTGGCACCTGTCTTAGCTTCATAGCCATATGAGAAGATTGCAAGTTATGTTAACTTTTCTTGACACAATCTTCTTCTGGAGAATATTTCGTCTTGTACAGAACATCACGAGAGTCAGTTTGTACAGAGAATTTTCTCCTTAAGACAGAGTTTTCCCTTTCCAAGGATTTACATTGTTCATGAGCTAGTGTAAGAGATGCACTTAGTTTCTATTTTTTAACACGAAGACTGTTAAGATCTGATGAATGAGTCTCGATCAAATGTTTTTCTCTAATTGAGTTTTCCTTAACAACCTCCTCAAGAGCACTAATATTTTCACGTAGTAGAGTAGTTTCTTGTAGAAGTTTCTCAATGTTCTTAGAGAAGGACTCAATAATGTTATATACATCACGTTCTCGATCAAGAGACTTTTCAAATTCATCAATAAGATGATAATGATCATTAAAATCAACAATTTCAGATGTATGGTTTGAAATTCTGATGTGCTCCTTTTGAGCTTTTGCCAGAGTGTCGCATGCCTCATGAGAGGAAGAAATGTCATTATCAGATTGGACATTATTTCTACCTCGGAATTTGGAAGAATCTACTAAGGAATAATCCTTTGAGGTGTTTCTAAGACACTTGACATAATCAAAAGTTTAGGAGACATTTTGGTATGCGCAAAAGAGATCTTGTCCTCAGACTCAGATTGCCACAAACACAGACTTGTAAGGTCTTGAACGTGTTTGCCTGCTCTGATACCAATTGAAAAAGAGGGGGTCTAACAACCACACACAATATTTTGATTATCAATCTGTATGGACAACTCCGAGTTACATTCTAGAGAATCAACTACGCAGTCAGACTCAATCAATAGGAAATATCTCAAGGAGTTATTATCTCAATCTCTCAATTTGATCTTTACTCAAGCAAATACAATCTGCGAGTCTTTATCAAAGAGAGATAACTTGGATAGTACCAAAGACCAATATCCAAGTGTCAATCAATTTAAATCAACAACCAAATAGGTCGGATATTCTAATTAATTGAACAACGTACAACCTGTATTATTTCAATTATATAACGAAATATAATGCAGAAAAGAAATAACACAGATACTAGAATTTTGTTAACGAGGAAACCGAAAATGCAGAAAAACCCCGGGACCTAGTCCAGAGTAAACATATACTATATTAAGCCGCTACAGACACTAGCCTACTCCAAGCTAACTTCGGTCTGGACTGTAGCTGAACCCCAATCAATCTCACACTGATCCAAGGTACAGTTATGCTCCTACGCCTATGATCCCAGCAGGATACTGCGCACTTGATTTCCTTAGATGATCTCACCCACAACCAAGAGTTGCTACGACCCAAAGTCGAAGACTTTAATAAACAAATATGTATCACACAGAAAAGTCTACAATAATAGATAAATTCGTATCCCACGAATAAACCTACGAGTTTTGTTCAGTCTTTTGATAAATCAAGGTGAACATGTACCAATCAATAAAACCAGACTTATATTCCCGAAGAATAGCTCAGTTTTATCAATCACCTCACAATAGTCTTAATCGACACAGCGAAAAAAGATATTGTGGAATCACAAACGATGGGACGAAGTGTTTGTGACTACTTTTATATCTTGCCTATCGGAGATAGAAATATCAAGCCAATTATTACAATTGTACTCATACGATAGAAACATCAAGATTAGATCACATAACTACAAGAAAAATAGTATCGGTTTGGCTTCACAATCCCAATGAAGTCTTTAAGTCGTTAACCTGGTTTTAAAAGAAGAAAACCAAAGGTTAAAAGAGAATCGACTCTAGCTTAGCACAACTAGTATCACACAGAATATGTGGGGATTAGGTTTCCCAGTTGCTAGAGTTCTCCCTTATATAGTCTTCAAATCAGGGTTTGCAATCAATGTTAGCTTACTAACATAGCATTCAATATTCACCGTTAGATGAAAACCTGATTAGATTCAAGCTAATATTTATCAACACTTAGATCAAAAAATAGCTTGTTACACACACATGTAATGCACATTTTTAGGCTTGTGTAACCGTACCCAAACTTGTACATTAGTTGGTTCAACAATAGTTAACCAAATGGTTAGCAATATGATAACTTTCATATCCACCATACTCTTCTTCACTATAACTAGTTCAAATGACTCAAATGAACTAGTTAGAGAGTTGTTCAATTGCAAGGAAATCTCATGTACTACACAAGACACAATCGAAGCAAAAATGATATGATTCACTCGAATCGATTCATGAACTATAAAGCCACGGTTTGCAATAGCATTCTTTGAGTAGTCCTTCATCTTGTATGATGATCTCCATGGAGTTCTTGAGCTCAACTACACTTTCTATCCTAGTCCGAGACCTTACCTATAGTATACTAGAAATCAAGACTTTATAGTTTTGATCGCTAACATTGAAAAACATGCTTGAGATAGCAATGCATGCAAGTTCGACCGAGCAATGCTCTAACACTTTCCTTAGCGCTTTATCAATCAATATGAGGATCCACTTTTGTCTCATATTATGTCTGTTAAATACACCCTCCGTTCCATTTTAGATGAGTGTTTAGGGTTATTTTTTTGTTCCACATTACTTGATAGTTTTCATATTTTCATCACAAAACTACCCAAAATACCCTAACATTTTGTCTTGGAACCATAATTAAGTTTATTTTTAAATACACTAATAGTAATTAATGTTTAAAGACTTTTATCAAGGGCATAAATAGAATTTTTTTTATATCTCTCTCTATTTCTTAATCTGCGTGAAAACTCCCAAAACGTCATATAAATTGGAACGGAGGGTGTACATTAGAAACAAGAATGTTCTCAATATGGATACTAATGCCCATATTGGGGACTCTTGGATACGGAAAGGCTTATTATCTAGGATTGATTACATTCATAATTATAGTTATTGCAGGTTGGATATAGGACTGACATCAACATGTGGAATAACAAGTGTATTGATGACCCCAACATGGGATTTGGGATGATATTAAACTTCAGGAACACTTTACGCAGATGGAAACGCATGCTATCAAAGAAACTGAGATTTACTTAAGAGAGAGGGGTCAAATTAGCTGAGACTTAACTAAAAATGGAAATTTCTCTTATCAAAGAAACTAAGATTTACTCAGGATAAAGAGAATATATTAGTTGAGACTTAACTAAAAATGGATTTACACTGCTAAGATATGGGAAAAATACATTCAGGATGAAAATATTGTTGATTTGAGTAAGATTTGGAACATGGGCTCATCACCAACTATAAACTTTTTACCTGAAAATATACTCATAGGATTCTACCTACTAACGCTAAAGACAACCAATATTTTACACTATATTGATCCCATGTGATTCTTGCAAATGGGGAGTAGACCTTGCTGAATCTCTTCCTTAATTGCCCTTTTGATGTCCAAGTAGGGTTGGATTGTCGGGTTACAGTTTGGATGTTGTAGGCAAGAATGTTACTTTCATTGACTGGCAGAACTCCTTGATATGAGCTAATAAATATCAAACTGCTACCTATGCTACTACTTGCAGGTTCATACAGAAAGATAGATGTGCTTTTATATTGGAATCAGTTACTTTGGATGCTAAGCAAAGTGTTAAAATTATCATATCCATTTGATTGATTAAAACAGAGTGCATAATCACCCTAATCACATTCTGAATAATTATTACTACAGGGGCTCTAACACTATTCGGCCAACTAGATATAACCTCAGTTAACATGGATCAGTTTGGGTCAAGATAAAGATATGTACTCTTTCTCTGCTTTTAACTTTGCAGGAAAACTCATTGAGGTTAGAGGATATCGAAGATACCATGGAATGGATGGAGTAACCAGATGAGCTCAATTAGCTTTTGATTGGGCCGAAGAAATGCTAAGAATAAATGTGACCATAGAAGTTGAAGAAGAAACAATCCTTGAAAATTTAAAAACACTTATATCGAGATGCGGTTGTAGTAGCAGGAAATCCTACACTACACCCCTCACAAGAATTCATAATAATCAACACATAATTTGAAGATTGAAAACAACACTTTTATTAATTGATTCACATAAATATTACAAGAAATGGAAGAAAACAAGAACACAATAGTTCTCTAAACTTTCTCCCTCCTAAATGACTTGCTCAACACTCGAAAAAGATCTCCCTCTTCCCTGCGTTCGTTCAACTTTTTATATAGGGAATTACATAGTGGATGATGATGAGTGCCAAATATTGCATATTCATACACCTTTTCATTGGCACTTAACTCATCTTTCGCTCTTCAAAGTCATATATTATCCCAAATTCTGCATTTTTACCATTTTCAAGAATAAATATTTGTATTAATTAATTTTGTGTTTTTAAGTACTAAATAAAGCTTGGAAGAATTGATTAGACAAAAGAGAAGAAAGTTGGAAGTGTTGCAACCCGCTCGCGCATCAGTGGCAACCTGTTTACAAATTCATGGGATTAAACAACCCATGATCCAAAACCCAAGACCCAAATCCATTTCCACCTCACCCCCATTGGATTCTTTCTAAAACATCCACCTCACCCCCATTGGATTCTTTCCAAAACATCCACCTCACCCCCATTGGATTCTTTCCAAAACATCCACCTCACCCCCATTGTATTCCATTTCATCCATCAATTAAAGAAAACATCCCCATTATCTCACTCAATCAATCCCAATTTGTTTCCCACAACCAAATATATTCCATTCAATCCATCAATTAAGAAAACATGTTTTGTTGAGTGGATGCTTTCCAAATTTCGAATCCAAGTGCTTGAGGGAATTTTGTGTATAAATAGAGAGGGTTTTTGTGTTGAAAAACCATCCAAGAATATCTTGTTCATGTTAGTTTATCAAATTTCAGTTTTGTTGTAATGTTCTTCATGTTCTAAATTTATTTGCTAGGGTTTATATGAAGCCCTAGTCTGCTTCTATGTTATTTATACTTTGTGTGTTGTTCTTGATTGTTTAAAATGATTTAGATATCGAATTTAATCCAAGTTTATTAACATTTTGCTCTCAAAATGTATGCCATGTATCCATTGTAGTTAGAACACCACTGTGTTGATTATGCTGCAACTCGT
This sequence comes from Papaver bracteatum, assembly GCA_023529315.1. NCBI lineage: Eukaryota > Viridiplantae > Streptophyta > Magnoliopsida > Ranunculales > Papaveraceae > Papaver > Papaver bracteatum. The sequence goes on from JAJJWX010000650.1 coordinate 1,888,132, forward strand.
GCTTAAAAATATTATTGATCCTTAGATTAGTTGTGCTTTAATTAGACAGTTAATGCTTTGGAGAAATATTTTAGTTGTGATTAAGTTATCCATCGGAGAAACACCTTAGATACAAGGTAAACTTGAATCTGCTATAAGGACAAGAATAATACTACTAGTTGAATACATAGTGTAGGCTAGTGGTGGATTTTAAATCCCTAGTACTCTTTAATTACTTGTTATAAATTGTTTTTGCATATCTACTTGTTCAACAACTATATCTCGTCGTTTCGACACCAAAACCAAACCTTTGTGTTACATTAGAATATAAATCAGTCAGTCTTCTTTAGAATCAACTATCACTACCCAAGTCTTTGTGGTTCGACCTGTGCTTGCCCTGTGTTGCTTGTCGACACTGTGCACTTGCAGTTTATACATAGTAGTAGGTATCTTTCTAAGCCTACCAAGTTTTTGGCGCCGTTGCCGGGGACTTGGTTGCGGTGTTGTTCAAGTTTCTATCTCCTGTCACTATTCATAATTCATCTCCTGGAAATGTTCACAAATCACTGTTCAATTTTACTGTAGTAACGCAACTATTCACAGTCAATTTTACAATTAATATTGATATTTTTTTTATTTTTGCTTTTGCTTTCAAACTTCGAAACCCTAACTACCTCTTTTGAGCTCAACAAGTGCCTGAGTAGCTGTTGTAAAGGCGAAGGAAAGGAAGGAAAGGAAGCGAAAGAAGTTTTTATTTAAAAAAAAAAAGAGAGAGTTTATTTTATTTATTTATTTTTAGATTGTATTAAGATTTCTCTATTTGTGTAATTTTCTATTTCTTTTGCATTTTATCTTTTTGGACTTTGGACTTGGACATTCTTGTATTTTTATTTTTATTTTTAAACCCTACGGAAGGGTCGTATTAAATATCAAAATGTTTGCAGAGAAGGACGGTGATTACAATATCACCTCGGCCCCTCGGGTTCGTTCATGACATAGGAGTCGTGGCCCGAGTCGACAACAACGGTTCATCCCCCGTCTGGAACGGGAGGTAAGTTTGTCGAAACACTCGTGAATCCCCTGTTAGAGAGTTACTGTATTCCTTTGTTTGCATACATGTTGAGGATTTGAATACAGCTGTTTTAATTTCCTATTAAAGGGCAAGGACTGGCCATATAAGATAAGAGTTCGGATTTCATCACCGTTCTCTTCTTTCCCGCCTTAGGAAAACGATACCTACGCGAACCTAAGCTTTACAATTTTGAATAGAACAAGACCTATAAGGTAACGATCTTAGTAGGAAAGTCATTTGAAAAATATTGGTTACTCTTTAAGCATACTTCGAAGTTCATGAAGGTTTCTGTAAATTGAATGCGTGACTGCGCCTCCTTGTAATATGATGAGGCCTTGGGTATCAAAGCTCTAGCATCTTCCCTCGCCTCTATTCAATTTACTTAAACTCGGATTGATTCCAGAGGAGTTTGCTCAGATTGTAACGAATTCCATTTCGAAGGATTAGAAGCTGGTCTAGAAAACAATCTAAGTGGAGCCATCATGCTTTTTGTTTGCTAGAAATCAGTAGGTTTACTATGGTGGAGTCATCCTTGTTTGTGATTGCATAGAACTTCCCTTCTAGGTGAATGGTTAACATGCTTAATATGCTATCTAGGCTATGATTGTGTCTTTTAGAGACCAAACAAACCGACTAGTTAGAATCAGTCAAGAAGAGTTAGTTGAAATACATAGTTCTGAGACAGACAGTCCCGGCCCATCCGAAACAATGGGAGAACCAGTCCGTAGTCTAAAGGACTACATATACCCAACGAGGACAACCCAGTCCTCGTGCATTGTCTTACCAGCTGTTTTTGGACAATTTGAGCTAAAGGCGATTATCCTCAATATGTTGCCTAAATTTAAAGGGGTTGAAGCTGAAAATCCCTACCACCATGTGAGAGAGTTCGAGGAAATTTGTGGGGACTCTTCGGATCAACCAAATGACGGATGAGGACCTCAAACTAAGACTTTTTACGTTTTCTTTACAAGAAAAGGCCAAGACTTGGCTGTGTGCTCAACATCCATTTCATACGTGGGATGCTCTTACGAAAGAGTTCTTCAAAAAGTTCTTCCCAAACCATAAGACTACGACAATTCGTCAAAGTCTGAATAGTTTTGTGCAATTAGAAGAGGAAACTTTGGCAAAATATTTGGAGAGATTCAATGAATTATTGCTTCAATGTCCTCACCATGGTTTTGAAAAATGGAGACTTGTGAAAATTTTGTATGAAGGCTTAGATGTCAAAAACCGAACTACAGTTGAGACCATGTGCAATGGTCAATTTATTGAAAAAACTGCTGATGAGTCTTGGAATTTCTTAATCGAAGTTGCTGAAAAGACTCAGCAGTGGGAATTCCCCCATGAACCAAATAGGATTACCCCGATATCTAATGTTCATAGAATTGACTCTGACTTCGAAGGAAGTGCAAAGATGGCATCCTTGGCAAGGAGAATAGAAAAGCTAGAACTAGAAAAGAATGGAAAAACTAATATCCCTACTCTCCGTAGTCAAATTGAAATGGCCACTTGTGCCGCATGCCATAGTTCAGACCATCTAGTGGACACTTGTCCGGACCTCCATGCATTTCAAGAGTCTAAAACCGAGCAAGCCAATGTTTTGTACCAAAGGCAAGAGAACAACCCATATTCTCAGACCTACAACCCAGGGTGGAGAAATCACCCTAACTTTTCATGGTATAAGGGACCTGTACAAGGGGGAACATCAAATAATAACCAAGGATACCCCTATCCTAGAAACCCCCAAGTGCAACCACATGTGCAGTACCCTGTAGAGAAAAATCCTAGCTTCGAAGAAAGTTTTGGTTTGTTGACCCAAAATTTGGTACAACTCCAAAAGACCACAGACCAACATTTTACAAGTCTAGAACTTAAAATGGGTCAAATTTGTGAAGCATTAAATGAAAGAGACAAAGGAAAACTCCCTAGTCAGCCCCAACAAAATCCAAAAAATGTATATCAGGCAGAAAATTCAACTCGAAATGAGGCCTCCCATAATCAAGTAAATGCTGTCACCACCCTTCGTAGTGGTAAAGTTGTTGAAAACAATGTAGGTGTACCACATTCGAGTGAGTCTACATCAGACTCACTAGTGCATAAAATCCCACAGAAAACACCTAGTGTTGAAGACAAATCTGAGCAACATAAGAATTCCCATAATTCTAATGTCTCTGCACCATATCATGTACCTGTTGCTCCATTCCCACAAAGATTGGTGCAGCAAAAAGAGAGTATACAATACAACGAGATTTTGGAAATGTTCAAACGAGTTAACATCAACATCCCATTTATTGATGCAATCAAGCAAGTCCCTGCTTATGCTAAATTCCTTAAGGATCTGTGCACACAAAAGCGAAAGCTTCATGTGCATAAGCGTGCTTTTCTCACTGAGCAAGTGAGTGCAATCATTCAAAGCAACACACCTCCTAAGTTTAAAAACCCAGGTAGTCCAACTATCACATGCAAAATAGGTGACCAAACGGTTAAGAAGGCGTTGCTAGACTTAGGGGAAAGTGTGAATCTATTACCATATTCGGTATATGTGCAGTTAGGTCTTGGAGAGTTGAAGGCAACACCTATAACTCTGCAATTAGAGGACAGATCCGTCAAAGTGCCACGTGGTGTGGTAGAAGATGTTTTGATTAAGATTGATAAGTTTTATTTTCATGTGGACTTCATCGTCTTAGATACTCAACCTTTTCAAAACCCTGACAGTCACATTCCTGTTATTTTGGGACGTCCCTTATTAGTGACGTCCAATGCAATCATTAACTGCCGTAATGGGGTGCTGAAGTTGTCATTTGGTAATATGACTGTGGAGTTGAATGTTTTAAATACTAGCCAACAACATTTAGATCTTTATGATGATAATGATGTGCATGAAATTAACATGATTGAAATTTTGATTCAGGATTCGTTGTCTAGTAGCATGTCTGTTGACCCTTTGGATGCTTGTTTGAATAATTTTGACTTGGATTTGTTTGATGATGAATACATAAGTGAAGTGAATACTTTGTTTGAATCCACACCACTTATGGACACGTCTAAGTGGAAAGATAGAGTGGAACCACTTCCAGTCTTGGAATCCAAGTCTGTTCCCTCTCTTGTTGAGCCACCAAAGCTCGAACTGAAACCATTTCCTGATACTCTTAAATATGCATTTTTGGGACCTTCTAATACTTTGCCTGTAATCATTTCATCTGCCTTAGATACAGAACAGGAAAGTAAACTTTTAGAAGTACTTAAGGAGCATAAAGAAGCCTTAGGATGGACCATCTCGGACCTTAAAGGCATAAGTCCCACTGATTGCATGCATCATATAAACTTTGAGGACAATGCTAAACCATCTAGGGAGATGCAAAGGCGTCTCAATCCTAACATGAAAGAGGTTGTTAAGAGTGAGATTATAAAGCTTCTTGATGCGGGTATCATATACCCAATCTCAGATAGCAAATGGGTTAGCCCCATTCAGGTTGTCTTGAAAAAGTCAGAGTTCTTGTAGTTCAAAACGATAAAAATGAGTTAATCACTACTCGAGTAACCACGGGTGGCGAGTTTGCATTGATTATAGGAAGTTGAATGCAGTTACAAGGAAAGATCACTTCCCTCTTCCATTCATAGATCAAATGCTTGAACGATTGTCTGGGCGTAAATTCTATTGTTTCTTGGATGGTTTTTCTGGTTACAACCAGATTCATATTTCAACCGAAGATCAGGAAAAGACTACATTTACATGTCCATTTGGAACGTTTGACTATCGTCGTATGCCTTTTGGGTTGTGCAACGCACCCGCTATATTTCAGCGTTGTATGATGAGCATTTTCTCTGACATGATAGATAATTTTCTTGAGATCTTTATGGATGATTTCTCTGTGTTTGAATTATCTTTTGATGAATGTTTGAACCATCTCACTCGCGTGCTGATTAGATGTAAAGAGAAAGATTTGGTTTTAAATTGGGAGAAATGTCATTTTATGGTGAACTCGGGCATAGTTCTAGGACACATCATCTCTGAAAAAGGCATTGAAGTAGACAAAGCCAAAGTCAACCTCATTCAAAACTTGCCGCAACCTCGCTCTGTGAGGGAGGTTAGATCATTTTTAGGCCATGCTGGTTTCTACCGTAGATTCATTAAAGATTTCAGTAAGATCTCAAGACCACTGTGCAATCTACTCAGTAAAGATGTTGCATTTGTGTTTGATAATGCTTGTGTGCATGCTTGGGAAGAGCTCAAAACTCTTCTAACTTCAGCCCCTATAGTCTGACCTCATGATTGGAAATTGACATTTGAAATCATGTGTGACGCATCTGATTTTGCTGTTGGAGCTGTCTTAGGTCAGCGAGTTTACAAACACCCCTATGTGATCTACTATGCTAGTAAGACACTGAATGAGGCTCAAATAAATTATTCAACAACCGAAAAAGAGCTGCTAGGTGTTGTGTTTTCATTAGATAAGTTTAGATCTTATTTGATAGGATCTAAAATCATCATTTATACTGACCATGCCGCATTAAGATATCTTTTATCTAAAAAAGATGCTAAGGCTCGTCTAATTCGATGGATACTCTTGTTACAAGAGTTCCACCTCGAAATTCGAGATAAAAAAGGGTCCGATAATGTTGTTGCTGATCACCTATCTAGGTTGAATGTCGAATCCGCTGATGAATCAGAGATTATTAGGGAATCCTTCTGATGCTAGTTTATGAAATGCCATGGTTTTCCGACATCTTGAACTACCTTTCTACAGGTAGGATGCCACTTCATTGGTCTAAACAAGACCGGTCTAAATTCTTGGCCGAAGTGAAACATTTCCTATGGGATGACCCATATCTGTTCAAATACTGCCCTGACCAAATCATTAGGAAATGTGTCACCAATTCTTAACAAAGGGATGTCATCTCTTTTTGTCATGATCAAGCATGTGGAGGACACTTTAGTGCAAAGAAAACTGCTGCAAAGATCTTGCAGAGTGGTTTTTACTGGCCAACATTGTTTAAGGATAGCCATGCCTTCTGTGTTTCTTGTGACCGGTGCCAGAAATTGGGAAGTATATCAAAACGAAACATGATGCCCTAACAACCCATTTTGATTGTTGAGCTATTTGATGTATGGGGCATTGATTTCATGGGTCCATTTCCTAGCTTTGAAGGAAAGTTGTACATTCTTGTTGATGTTGACTATGTTTCTAAGTGGGTAGAAGCAATTGCAACCAAAACTAATGACCACAAGGTGGTACTTTCGTTCTTAAAGGAAAACATATTTTCTCGATTTGGCACCCCTAGAGCTATAATCAGTGACGGTGGTTCACATTTCTGCAATAGGCCTTTTGAGTCCTTAGTCCGTAAGTATGGCATAACTCATAAAGTTGCAACCCCATATCATCCACAGACCAGTGGCCAGGTAGAGGTTTCAAATAGGGAGATTAAGAACATTCTAGAAAAGACGGTTAACCCGTATAGAAAAGATTGGTCTTTAAGATTGAATGATGATTTATGGGCCTATAGAACTGCATACAAGACCCCCATTGGTATGTACCCTTACATACTTGTGTATGGTAAAGCTTGTCATCTCCCTGTAGAGTTAGAACATCGTGCATATTGGGCTGTAAAGAAACTGAACTTTGATCTAGATAAAGCTGGCACCCAAAGGAAGCTTCAACTCAATGAGTTGGAAGAGTTAAGAAATGATGCATATGATAATGCAAAAATGTACAAACAAAGAATGAAGGTGTTCCATGACAAATGCAATTTGCGCAAGTCATTCACTCCAGGCCAGAAAGTTCTATTATATAACTCACGACTGCACCTTTTTCCAGGAAAATTACGTTCTAAATGGAAAGGCCCGTTCGTGGTGCGAACAATTTTCCCCCATGGGGCTGTAGAACTAGAAGATGTAACAACCAAGAATGTCTTCAAATTCAATGGGCAGAGAATGAAGTCGTTCCTTAAACCAATCCCACCTGAGATTGAAACAACTCATCTTGCTGATCCGATCTATGTGGACTGAAAAGTTCACCCCTTGTACATACCACAGATATCTTCCCTGCTGGTTGCTTTGGACATACTCTACTATCTCTGGTTTGGCATCTGGTAATATCTTTCCTTTGAATCTGTTTTGTTCTCATAGTTTGTTGTGGTTTCTGTTATCTTTTGAAACATTAAAGACAATGTTAGATTTAGGTTTGGGGGAGTATTTGCATATGGCATTTTGTAGTCTTTTGCATCTTTTATGACCAGCTGTGGAGCGGGTCTTTTGTAGGATCCTTTGTAGTCTTTTGTATTTTTTTATGACCAGCTGTGTAGCGGGTCTTTTGTAGGATCTTTTGTAGTCTTTTGCATTTTTTGAGTCTTTTGTTGTTATTTTTTTTTATGACCAGCTGTGTAGCGGATCTTTTGTAGGATCCTTTGTAGTCTTTTGCATTTTTTGAGTCTTTTGTTGTTATTTTTTTGTGACCAGCTGTGTAGCGGGTCATTTGTAGGATCCTTTGTAGTCTTTTGATATTTTTTTTGAGTCTTTTGTTGTTATCTTTTATGACCAGCTATGGAGCGGGTCTTTTGTAGTGTGTTTACTATGACCAGCTGTGTAGCGGGTCTCTAAAAAAAAAAAAAAAAATTGGTTACAAATTGTCAAGGTTCTACGAAATTCCGAAGTTCATCATCTACAGTTGAAGACCGAAGACGAAGAAATTTCTATGGATGCTCTGAAATTGGAGAAGGTTTTGTGGGTACATCTTTGGTAGGCCCTCACGAGACTACAAATCGTCCACTAGGGACACCTAGGGGTTTAAAGTCTTAGTGCATACGCTAAATGCATTCGAGAGACCAGCGACAGTGGTATAGTTAGGATTTATAGATTTCTGTTTCACTTGAGGACAAGTAAAATTCAGGTTTGGGGGTATTTGATGAGTGCCAAATATTGCATATTCATACACCTTTTCATTGGCACTTAACTCATCTTTCGCGCTTCAAAGTCATATATTATCCCAAATTCTGCATTTTTACCATTTTCAAGAATAAATATTTGTATTAATTAATTTTGTGTTTTTAAGTACTAAATAAAGCTTGGAAGAATTGAGAAGACAAAAGAGAAGAAAGTTGGAAGCGTTGCAACCCGCTCGCGCATCTGTGGCAACTTTGTTTACAAATTCATGGGATTAAACAACCCATGATCCAAAACCCAAGACCCAAATCCATTTCCACCTCACCCCCATTGGATTCTTTCCAAAACATCCACCTCACCCCCATTGTATTCCATTTCATCCATCAATTAAAGAAAACATACCCATTCTCTCACTCAATCACTCCCAATTTGTTTCCCACAACCAAATATATTCCATTCAATCCATCAATTAAGAAAACATGTTTTGTTGAGTGGATGCTTTCCAAATTTCGAATCCAAGTGCTTGAGGGAATTTTGTGTATAAATAGAGAGGGTTGTTGTGTTGAAAAACCATCCAAGAATAGCTTGTTCATGTTAGTTTATCAAATTTCAGTTTTGTTGTAATGTTCTTCATGTTCTAAATTTATTTGCTAGGGTTTATATGAATCCCTAGTCTGCTTCTATGTTATTTATACTTTGTGTGTTGTTCTTGATTGTTTAAAATGATTTAGAGATCGAATTTAATCCAAGTTTATTAACATTTTGCTCTCACAATGTATGTCATGTATCCATTGTAGTTAGAACACCACTGTGTTGATTATGCTGCAACTCGTGCTTAAAAATATTATTGATCCTTAGATTAGTTGTGCTTTAATTAGACAGTTAATGCTTTGGAGAAATATTTTAGTTGTGATTAAGTTATCCATCGGAGAAACACCTTAGATACAAGGTAAACTTGAATCTGCTATAAGGACAAGAATAATACTACTAGTTGAATACATAGTGTAGGCTAGTGGTGGATTTTAAATCCCTAGTACTCTTTAATTACTTGTTATAAATTGTTTTTGCATATCTACTTGTTCAACAACTATATCTCGTCGTTTCGACACCAAAACCAAACCTTTGTGTTACATTAGAATAGAAATCAGTCAGTCTTCTTTAGAATCAACTATCACTACCCAAGTCTCTGTGGTTCGACATGTGCTTGCCCTGTGTTGCTTGTCGACACTGTGCACTTGCAGTTTATACATAGTAGTAGGTATCTTTCTAAGCCTACCAGATGACAACTAATCTTTCCTTTATTTTAGGATTTGACTTGCGATATTCTCGTAAGAGTTATATTACCAATTTTCGCAAGCACTCTAATTGTCGCAGAATCACCACACATTTCTCATGTTTCTGTCATCGTCATCTGTTACGTCATTCTTTAAATCATCTTGTGACACTCGCAAGGTGTTGTTAACCATGCCTCGCAAATATGTCCTTCTTGCGATATTCTGATCCTACATCTTGCCTCTTCTCATGCTTTCTCTGCGAAGGGGAGAAGGTCATGAGAAATTAGTTTTCAAAATGCCGCAACTGTTCACCTTTTCATATTCTCCGCACTGACACGATTCTGCATTCTTCGCCAAATTCACTACACGTATCCCTTCTTCCATCCAGCTTTTGACACGTCTTTTTCAACCGTTGTATTCCAACTGTTCACATCTAATCTTTGCATTAAATGAGTTTATCTTTTCGAGTATTCTCCTCACTATATATACTCTTTTCATTCTTCTTTACCCTTCTTTTTTACTTCATTTCTTATTTTCTCTGCAACTTTTCTCTACAACTTTCTCCATTGTTCTTCCGTGAATTCCACTCCTGCTACTGTAACTTTTCTCAATTCTCATATTTTCAAATTTTTACTTCCTTCTCCATTCCCATACTAAAGAATGCCTTTAGCCGGTCGCAAGAATGAGATTGCTTTTGAAAAGGCTCAAAAGAAGCTTCAGAATAAAGGGTTTACTCTATCTCGTATTCCCAATCAAAACCCTAAATCCGAGCTTACTGCCAAATTATTTTCTGATCATCCCTGCAATCAGGGAAAGATCATAATCTCGCTAGGTCATCTTGACACTAGTCTTCTCATTCCCCTCTATGATCCAGATCTCCCCTTGTTTTATGAAATTCTTTCTCATGCAAAATTTTCGCGAGCTATACAACTAAGTGGAGATTGCATTCATCTCCTGCTTGAGTCGCCAACCGCGGTGCTGGCAAGGGATCTCTTTATTCTGATGAAACTAAAAATCCTAAGTTCAAAGACATTGCGATTGTCCCTGCGAACTACACCGTTGACAACTTCTTTGCGAATTATGAGGTAATTCCTATGAAGAGAGATAATACTTGCTGGGGTGTTCGCTTACATAAGCGGGAAAATGTTGTTGAGGACCAATTATTCATGCAAGACATTGACTGGCATCCTGGCGATAATTCTTCCCCGCGTTATTCTAATGATAACAAGTGGTGTGTCTTCCCTTTAATTCTAGAGGGTCCATATATTTCTGGCTCTCATGTCTTACCTGTGAATATCGCAGAGTACCAACCATGGGTATTCAAGTGGCCCGAACGGGATGGCGAGGTACATTTCCACCTTTTGCTTGAATCTTTATTATTTTTCTTTATTATATATATATCCATATTAATCACTCCAATATTTTTATGATTGTGAAATTACCAGATTAAAGGTGGAAATCCTAGCAGGAAATCCTACACTACACCCCTAACAAGAATTCATAATAATCAACATATATTTTGAAGATTAAGAACAACACTTTTATTCATTGATTCACAGAAATGTTACAAGAAATAAAAGAAAACAAGAACACAATTGCTCTCTAAACTTTCTCTCTCCTTAATGACTTGTTCAACACTCGGAAAATATCTCCCCTCCCTACGTTCGTTCAACTCTTTATATAGGGAATTACATAGTGGATGACATCTAATCTATCCTTTATTTTAGGATCTGACTTGCGATATTCTCGCAAGAGTTATATTTCCAATCTTCTCAAGAACTCTAATTGTCGCAGAATCATCACACGTTTCTCATGTTTCTTCCATCGTCATCTGTTGCGTCATTCTTCAAATCATCTTGCGACACTCGCAAGGTGTTGTTAACCATACTTCGCAAATATGTCCTTCTTGCGATATTCTGATCCTACATCTTTCCTCTTGTCATGCCTTCTCTGCGAGAAATTAGTTTTCAAAATGCCGCAAATGTTCACCTTTTCATATTCTCCGCACTGACACGATTCTACATTCTTCGCTAAATTCACTACACGTATCCCTTCTTCCATCCATCTTTTGACACGTATTTTTCAACCGCTGTATTCCAAATGTTCACGTCTAATTTTTGCATTAAATGCGTTTATATTTTAGAGTATTCTCCTCTATATATATACTATTTTCATTCTTCTTTACCCTTCTTATTTACTTCCTTTCTTATTTTCTCTGCAACTTTCTTCATTGTTCTTCCGTGAATTCCGCTCCTGCTACTGTAAATTTTCTCAATTCTTATCTTCTCAAATTTTTACTTTCTTCTCCATTACCATACTAAAACATGCCTCCATCCGGTCGCAAGAATGAGATTGCCTTTGAAAAGGATCTAAAGAAGCTTCAAAATAAAGGTTTTACTCTATCTCGTATTCCCGATCAAAACCCTAAATCCGAGCTTACTGCCAAATTATTTTCTGATCATCCCTGCAATCAGGGAAAGATCATAATCTCTTTAGGTCATCTTGAAGATAGTATTCTCATTCCCCTCTATGATCCCGAGCTCCCCTTGTTTTATGAAATTCTTTCTCATGCGAAATTTTCGCGAGCTATATATCAACTAAGTGGAGATTGCATTCGTCTCCTGATTGAGTTCGCCAACCGCGGTGATGGCAAGGGATATTTTTATTATAATGAAGCTAAAAATCCTAAGTTCAAATACATTGCGATTGTACCTTTGAACTACACCGTTGACAACTTCTTTGCGAATTATGAAGTAATTCCTATGAAGAGAGACAATACTTGCTGGGGTGTTCGCTTACATAAGAGGGAAAATGTTGCTGAGGACCAATTACTCATGAAAGACATTGACTGGAATCCTGGCGATAATTCTTCCCCGCGTTATTCTAATGATAACAAGTGGTGCGTCTTCCCTTTAATTCTAGAGGGTCCGTATATTTCTGGCTCTCATGTCTTACCTGCGAATATCGCAAAGTACCAACTCTGGGTATTTAAGTGGCCCGAACGGGATAACGAGGTACATTTCCACCTTTTGCTTGAATCTTTATTATTTTTCTTGTATTCTTATATATATCCATAATAATCACTCCAATATTTTTATGATTGCGAAATTACCAGATTAAGAGACTGAAAGCAAGCTACCAGAAATTTGGGAAGGCTAGTACTTTATCAGCTTTGCGATCAATCATAGATGAAGTAAGAAATATTCTTCTTAGATTCCTAACAATATATTGTTGCCTCTATTTCTTATCTTTATCTGTGTTTAAAGGCTATTGATGAAGTGGAAGAGCAACCTGTCAAAGTTGCGAAAACTAAAGGAAAAGGCAAGAGTATTTCTCGCAAAGATAAATCTGCTGCCCCTCCTTCAAAGAAGCGAAAAGTCCAATCTCCTTCTCCCTAAATTCCTCAGGATAGCGAAAGCTCCAATGACAATAATGATGATGATGGCGATGATGAAATTTCTTCTGCGAAAGAATCTTCACAATCTGAATCTTTTGTGGCTCATTTATCCGGCATCTTCTCCAATACTATCCAGGGAATTGGTGATACTCCTCTTGCCAATGCTTGCCATTCCATCGCAACTATCTGTGATGCCTCTCTCTTAGAGAATAATGAATCTCTTAGTGGGGTTTCCAGATCCATATCTCCCAGCTTCTTACATTCGCTGAATAGCCTGGTAAATTTTCATATTCGTATTTTTCTTTTATTTACTTTTCCTTGAATTCATAATTTATTCCTAAAATTAGTTAAATTGATTCGCAGGCGGGGAAAGCTTCTTATACTGTTTTCTCAGATCTTGAGAAAAGACGTATGGCTTTTCATAAGAAAAATGCTAATCTTCGCAAAGAAAATGAAGAATTAAGATCTGAATCTGTAGGTCTTCGCAAAGAAAATGAGGAATTAAAATCTGAGTCTGTTAATCTTCGCGGGAAGTTGGAATCTGGGTCTGTTAGCCTTCATGAGAAGATCAAGCGGTTGGAAACTGAACTCTCTTCTTCGCAGGATAAGGCTGCTAGCCTCCAAGCTGTGAACAATCAACTTTATGGAAAGAAAATTTTCTCTTTTTCTTTATCCCTATATTCCTTTGTGTTTTCTTATTTAAATAATCCTCTTCGCAGATATTTATGGCCTTTCTGATGAAGCCGTATTCCTTCGTTCTTTTCCAAATCCAATAGATGATGATACCGTTCTCAATCGCCTTAATGATTCTTTGAACAAATTTTTAAACGATGAAACTAAATCTCTTTCCATAGATGAACTTAGATCCAAAATTCATCTCTTAAAGATTGAGCATAGATCTAGTTTGGGATTAGCCCATAAATTTAAACATTTGTATGTTGACTCAAAAGAAAAAATTATTAAATTAAGAGCTAAGAACATCAGTCTTATCGATGATAAAGACCGTATTACTAAGCAAGGTGCTCAATCCTTGGCGGATTTCCATAAAACCCTTCTTGAAGTTCAAATTGAAAGAGATAGACTTATCTGCGAGAAAAGTGCTCTTGTTGAGAGGTAAAACCAAGTTCTCTCTCGCCTTATAATTAGTAATGATGATGAATTTGCTTGGGCTGCGAAGGTTCTTGATAATTCCAGAAGTAACTTAGGTGTAGATGTCATCCTTCAAGTTGAGCAAATGGCTTTGATTAGAGATATGATTTCTAACAGAGAAGGTTGTTGACTGTTCTTTATTATTTAATTATTTATTCTTCGCAACTTTCCATCAAGTTGTTGATTTATTATTATATTTTCGCATAAGCCGAAGAGAGATATCGCAACAGGATTGGAGAGCTTGAGGATGACAAGGCGAAGCTCGCAAAGGATCTTTCTTCTCGCAATGAGAAATATTCAAAGTTGAAGGCTCAAATGAAGATCACTATTTCGAATTTTGGGAATGACGCAATTTCTTACCGCAATGATATTATCAAGGCGGTTTGTAATGACAACAAGATCCCTCATTCCAAATATCCGTGTCTCTTGGATAAGATTCCAGAAAATACGCCTAATTTGGTCATCTCTGATAGTGAGGCTAATGAGGAATCAGAGTCTGAAGAAAATGAAGAAGAGAAATCTGATGAAGAATCTGCTGGGGAAGAAACTTCTGGTGAAGAATCAAGTAGACAATAGTTTTCGCTTCCTTGTATTTTCTTGTTCAATCTTTTTGAAAAACTTGTACATTTGTTCTTGATCTTTCATCTTTGTATATTTGTAATTTTTCGCTGCGAATTTCTCCAATCATCAATACAAGCTCTATTTCTTTAGTTCTTTCCTGCGTGTGTTAGAAGAATTTTCTTTCTTGCAATATGACCATTCAAAATATAATTAATTTTTTATGCGTAAATCTACCATGTGAAACAAATAACATTTAATTTATTTTATGCATTCCCATACTTGCCTCTGTTATTTATATTCAGATGAGTGATTGAGCATATTACCTTTGTTTGATAAAATGGTTTGCGAGAAGATCGCAATTATCTCTGTATAATCTCGCAAGTATGAACCCTTAAGATTGCATTCATTCTTGTATTCTGATGTGGTCTTATTTTTCCTTCCTAAGTAAAGGTCTTATTTGGCCATCTTTTCTCATTGCGACAAAATCGCAGGACATCTCTACACTTTCATGTAGAAACCCATTGATCTTGCCTTAACTTTTTGTTCTTTTGTATTTTTGTTGCGACAATATGACAGGCCTAAATTTTCTTGCGAAACTAAATCCCCATGACATTTCCGTCTTGCGACGAAATCGCAGGACATCTTTACACTTGCATGCAATGACCCATTGATCTCATCTTATATTATCTTTTGTATTATTGCCTCTTCAGGAATGTTGCACAAATATGACAAGTCTTTATACTCCCATGAGTAAAGAGTCTCATGAAATTTGCGTCTTAAGACACTTGTCAGCTCCTTAATGGAGGGTGTCGCCCTTATATCCCCCTGGTTGCCCTTTCAAGGAGACGTACATCAGCCATACAAGACTAGCTCCTCCCATCCAGTCTTAACAACAACCAGTTGTTTTCGCAGCCTCTTATCCCTTTTTCCTATATGCTTATGGTTACAAGACTGCACCCTAAGTGGGGTTTTCTTCAGGCTGAGTGCATCATAGCCAATATGTAGTAGCAGGAAATCCTACACTACACCCCTCACAAGAATTCATAATAATCAACACATATTTTGAAGATTGAAAACAACACTTTTATTAATTGATTCACATAAATATTATAAGAAATGGAAGAAAACAAGAACACAATAGTTCTCTAAACTTTCTATCTCCTAAATGACTTGCTCAACACTCGAAAAAGATCTCTCTCTTCCCTACGTTCGTTTAACTATTTATATAGGGAATTACATAGTGGATGACATCTAATCTGTCCTTTATTTTAGGATCTGACTTGCGATATTTTTGCAAGAGTTATATTGCCAATTTTCGCAAGAACTTTAATTGTCGGAGAATCACCACACATTTCTCATGTTTCTGCCATCGTCATCTGTTACGTCATTCTTCAAATCATGCAAATATGTCATTCTTACGATATTCTGATCCTACAGCAGTCCATAGGCGTTATCCGGTATGTTACCATGCGATCTACCACAGAGATCTTTAAATATCTTTCGTTCTTACAAGACTTCAATTTGTGCATAGAACTGAAAACATAGAGGTGCTAAATTTAGCTTTATTTTGTAAAAATTCTAGTTCCAGGGATATTATTATTTGTATGGATACGATAAACCCTTTTATCTTGGTTGCTATTCAACTACCTTGCAATGATAGAGATCTTATACGCGGTTAGAGCTTAGTGTTACTTGAGCGCCTTGTTGATGTAATTCCGACTTTCCGACTTTTTTTTAGTGCAAACCACTTCTTAATGCAGTACCAACGTACTATATTTTCCATCATCCGACTCCGACTCCACCTACTTATACATGATTACTAAAGAGTTTACCGATATTAACAGGGGGTACTGTTTGAGTGGTCCGATGGTCAGGATCAGATGTAACTCTTTTATCTCATATAAGACAGTATCCCCTTAGCAATCATGTTACTTATGCTTCAAAATAAAAATTAAAAATCAAAAGAATCGCCTACTTCTATTTTCATCTAGGGGTGAGCATTTAACCCGTAATCCGCGGATTTAACCGGGACCAACCGTTCTTTTTTGGATGGATGCCCGGACCGTTCGTTAATGGGTTGGATGCGGATAGAATTTTTGAAATCCACCGGATTATGGATCGGGCCCGGATGTAACCTTGAAAATCCGTTGAACATCCATAACCGTTAGATTAAGGGCATTTATATAGTTTTAAAATATTTTATGAATTTTTAAGATGTTTGCTTGAGGTGTTGTAGATGTCATTTTTATATTTATATACATATATGAGATATGTAGGTTTTATAAGGAGTCATTTGTGTTGGCTTTATTTTCATTACTATAAATTTGAACTAAAACAAATTCATTGCATTATCCGCATCCAATTGGTCCATCCGTGCATCCATTGGATCTGAATTGGATGCGGATGCCAAATTTGAAATCCGTAGTGCATTGGATTAGATGCAGATGGGTTGAAAACAGTCCATACCAGCCCATGCTCACCCCTTATTTTAGAACCGTATTTTGGGGACCATGAGATATTTGGGGGGACCTTTATTTTTTAAGGCACCCATCCTACAATGATAAGGGTTGTCCTAAAGTCATATGAGTTTACCAATTTGCCCCTTACCCTATTTAACATTATCCCTAATTAATATTAGTCCACCACCGCCGATTACCACCACCACCTCCTCCGATTATCACCACCACCAAGCGCCAATTACCACCACCACCTCCTCCCACCACCTTCGCCCACCACCACCACCACCGTCGATTACCACCGCCGCCGATTACCACCACCACCACCACCACCTCAGATTATCACCACCACCAACCACCGATTACCACCACCACATCCAATTACCACCACCACCAACCACCACCACCTATATATATAGCTTAATTTAAATCATTAACAAAGATATTCTCACAAACTCACTGCTTGTCATTTTTTTTTGGTTGAAAAAATGCGAAGTAATCATCAAAATGAGTTGAAAATGGAAATTGCAGAGAGGTTTAATGGAGGTTTTTTTTTCTTCCAGAGACATGTTCGGTTACGTCGCAAAAAAACGCAAAATGTTCGGTTTCGTCGCAATAAGTTCGGTTATCACGAATTAATATTTTCTGAACCAAACTCTAAGTTCGGTTCATTCGCAAAAAATACTTTTAACCGAAATATGGGATAATTCCATATATTCATTTGCAAGTGCAGTTCGGTTAGATCGAAAAAATTGTTAAATTTTTACTTTAACCGAACGTTTGCCTAATTGCATATTTGCATATATAAGCTCAGTTCGGTTGATTCGAAAAATATGTTGAAGTTTGCGAACTAACCGAACTTCATTAAACTAGGTTACTTTTAACGTGAAGTTCGGTTAAAAACTTGGTTGCGTTGAAGTTTGCGAAATAACCGAACATACCTCTATAAATGAGTTCGTTTAACTCGCAAAAATAATTTCAAAATCGAACTCTTCTCTATATAGCCAAATGTTGAGTTCGGTTTAATCGCAAAAAATAAAATTCTGCGAACTTACCGAACTCTGTTGTTTAAAGTTCGGTTACAACGTGGTCTAGTCGACTGAACCGAAAAAAACTCTGTAAACTCAAGCATAGTAGTTCGGTTATATTTGATTTTTCATCAGCTAGCCGAACAAACAAAAACTCCATTAAAGATCTGGTTCGATTGCCTGTGATTTTGGATTTATTAACCGAACTGCATTTGCAGAAAGTTCAGTTACATGTTCTTCATATAATAAAACCGAACTTTGTTGACTTGGTTGAAATTTTTTTGTTACAATTTTGATTTTCAAGATATTTTAGGCCATTTATAGCAACATTCACTAAGTTACAAGCATACTTCGGTACCCAGAGGATGTTTTTTCTCTATATTCACCCATCTCAAAATATATTGTTTCTCCATCTTCTTCTATCACTTTAGTCACTCAATAATCGGAGGTGGTGGTGGTGATAATCATAGGAGGAGGTGGTGGTGGGCGGCAGTGGTGGTAATTTTATTCTCTAGAGATATGCATTTAATTGCTGGTAATTAAAGTATATAAAACTAACAACCTCAATTAAAAGATTCTTAATTTATTTCGGTTCAAGATCTCCTTGAGTACTAAGGAATATCTTTGAACAATTAAATATAAGAGTTAATGTTCGTGTTCAAAGTATGTTGACGTCTCTTCTTTTTAAATCCTCTTTCATATTTACAATCTTGGAATCGATTATACCACACTTCCAAACAAGTTTAGAATTGGTTCATCTGTATTCCAAGACATATATGTGATTGATCAAATATCAAATCACATCCATGGGTTCAATCGGTTCCACCAATCACTAGGATCGGTTATACCCTAATATGGAAGCACTTGTGATCGGTCACATAAGTTACCAGGACCGGTTACATCAGTTACCAGGATCGGTTACATCAATTACCAAGACCGATTACTATATACACATGGTATTGCTTGTTATCGGTCACACCAGTTACTAGGTTTGGTTACCCCAATTACCAGGATTGGTTATACCAATTACTATGACCGGTTACACCAATTACAAGGATCGTTTACACAATTCTATGTGACCGGTCACACCAATTATTAGGATCGGTCACACCAATTATAAATATCGATCATACCATCTCAAATGATTAGTTAGGATCGGTTACACTAATTAATCAAAACTAGTCATACCAAATCATAAGTCAGGCATTGTGATTAGTTGTACCAAGATACATAACAAAGTTACAATCAGTTCTACCATCTCACACATGATAATCCAAAGTTTTGCAATGAATAACCGTACCAATAAGCCTAGCGATTTCCTTTCGATTCATAAAAGAAGTTCATGAATGTACTGCCGTTAAACAAATGTAAAATATTTTTTCCTAGGATAAAATCTTCACATTTACCCATTCACATAATTATAACAACATTCAAAAGATAAGTGTTATACTTCGTAGTCTAATTCCCTAATTCTATGATCATATGATCATGGCTCACTACTAGAGTAATATATCCATTCACAGCTTTGCACTTATGTTTTCAATATAGCACGACTTGAAAGATACGTTAGGAATAAAAACGGTTCAAGTAAATATTACTAACCTCAAGAGGAAGGACGATGTCGTCGTTGTAGCTCGTTACATCTTCACGTTCTTCAGGTCTTCGAGTAATACTTGTATGTCTCAACATTCCTAGACTTTCTAGTCTAATATAAACGAAGTTGTCTCTAGTACATAATCAAGTGACTCTTAGATGAGTTTTGACTCACTATAATATGACAACCAAAATTGACATACCAAAGCTTGGTGTGTTCAACCGAGCTATGCTCTAACAGAGCTATTGGACGATCTTAAAAATCAATATTCAAGATTAATATCCGAATTCTAACAAGTATGAAACTTGCCATTTATATTTCAAGATGTGAATTTATTAAGAACAACTCTTGTTTTTGATCTCAATTAGTAAGGACTTAAACTATCCACATTATCTACGTACTACTTGTGATATTCTCATTATAATGATAAAATAATATAATATGGGAAAGAAACACACAAGACACCAGAATTTTTGTTAACGAGAAAAACTGCACCTGCAGAAAAACTCCGGGACTTCGTCCATCTTTAGACACCACACTGTATTAAACCTCTATAGAAACTAGCTTACTATCAAACTTTGGAATGGAATGTAGTTGAGACCGAATTAACCCTCCAAGAAATTCATCTGTTGTCGTGATCCTTACGTCTCTTGAGTCTCACAAGGATCCACGCAATTGATTCCCTTAGCTGACATCCTTTATATCTCAAGAGTTTCTTCAACCTAAGTGAAGACTTTTGATACCAATCTGCCTCTAAAAAATAAGCACATTTGATTTCCTTTTTGATTTTTTAATATGTGTTAGGAAATCTGTTTGCAGTAGACAAAGTTCGGCAAACCTCATGAATCCGAAACTCTTACAATCACATAGATGAGAAGCCTGGATTATTAACCACCTCTCAAGAACAATCCAAAAAATCAAAGAAGAGTTTAGATATCCATCTTGAGGAATTACAAAGTCTGAGACGATGAGAAATTTATGATTTATATATCTCTCATTCTCAATATGATATTACTATAACTTCAAAGATAAATAAGAACAAGATCCAGATATAAGAATTATCAGGTGATCGAAAGATAGTCTGATCGGGCTTCACGAATCCCTAAGTGAAGTCTTTGAAGTTGTAACCTAATCATGTTTCTCAGAATAAACCTAGGTTGTAGATGACAACTCTAGATTAACAACTAAGACATACTAGTGCTAAAGATTGAGAAATCCTGTTGCAAGAGTCTCTCTATTTATAAATTTTCAAGGCTCTAGGTAGCTTTGTTTCAAGCTAAGATAACTTGAGATCCAAACAAACACTTTCTCAGTTTAAATGAAATTCTTATTAGGAACTCATGTAAGCATGTGAGAAGTTCATCATAAAATTATACATAAGAATATACATTATGGTCCTGGGTTCTGGAACCTTGCACAATGATTGTTCATAGCAACTCAGTATCCTTTGAACTTACAAGCACATGATGGTGTTCAATAACACTCAAGTCTTAATCAATGATCCACAAACACAAAGTGATTTTTTGAATAAAGTTTTTCTTAGAAGTGATACTTGTAACAAAGTCGAACATAAACATATAAAATAGTTTGTATACTTATAATAATACTGGAACTAGGATGGTTTGCCAACCACTGACAGTTCTCGAACTCACGCCACAAGGGTTTGCAAATCGGGTTTACAAACCTCGGAAGTACGAGAAACTCACGCTAAGAGTGTGTATGCGTGTCGTAACCACAACAAATTAATTAATACTTTACTACCTAATTAAAGAGTAATATAGGGTAGTCAAGGTCGATCCCACGAGGAGAAAGAGATTATAGTTGTCTTATAATGTCACAAAATGGGGGTATTGGTTGTAAAATTTATAAAGCAAAAGAAATAAACAAAGTAATTAAAAGTGTAAGTTGAATTCAATAAGAGAGAATAGATCAAGGAATCCTTCTTCGCTGCAAAACAATGATTAAAGTTATGTTCTTTTCCACTTGTTATTAGTAATAGATTATCACCAACCGTAGGTATAGCATCGAGATCAGTGCTAACCCCAAAATCCCTTATTTCACCGGATACGGAAGTTCTCGCCTACCGGATTCTATTCACCGAACCACCTAGTAGTAGATCACCCAAGATGTAATTTAGTTAAACGCATTAAGATTCATGAATTTATTAGGTTGATATTAGTAGTTAAACTCTTAGATCAAGGTCCACTTGCTAACGTTGTTTTTACACACAATTGCTCCACGGAATCCCTCCGCAAGGTCTTGTGTTTTCTACTTATGTAAATAGTCAAGAAACGATTACTTATCCCCTAACTTTCACTAGCTTTAGATTAATTAACAAATCAATTTAGTTGGCCACCCAAACGACCTATCAATCAAACATAAACACTAATATTAGTAAAAACAATCGATAATCATATGAAAAACTTCAAAGTAGAATTGAAACAAAACTCAAACCATATATTAAGAACTAGGAATTCATCCTCAATCAATAAGAAAATTAGCTACTCATAATTTGGAGTTCACACAATAATAATAATAATTAAGGAAGAAAGAAAAACTTATTGAAAAGATGATGGTTGCTCCTTCCTCCAATCCTTGTGCACTTTAACTCCTTCTCCAAAGTAGATGTGTGTAAAAAGTTGTAGAGAACTCCTCTATTTATAGGCTTCAATACTCTCCATGTCTTTGTAGGAAAAGAATCCTCATTCCAAAAGAACACCACTTTCCCAATTTGAGCCATATTCCAATTTCTAGTCCAATTCTCCAAAACTTCCAAGTTTTCATTCAATTCCCAATTCTAAGTCTTCACACACATGAGATAAGTCCACCCAAAATTCTGTAATTTTGCTCGCCGGAAAACTGTGTTTTTGGCCGGAAGTTGTCGCCGCCGGCCACCTGAAAATTCTCCCCCGGTGACGGAATATTCCGTCCAAGATTCTGTTACGGTTAGGTCAAACTAACGGTCTTAGTTAGTCAACTGGGTCAAGCTCCGAGTCAGTCACAGAGTCATAACCCAGTCAGCTAGCTAACTCGGCTGACTGGTTTTGGTTGGCTATCTTACTCCTGCCAAGTGCTATGCACGGCCATCTTGGCCGTGCCTTCTTTGCCACCCAGCCATTATGGTTGTTCACTGCAACCTTCCCTATAATTGTTCTCATCTCATCCATAGCGTTTACATCACTAATCTCCCAATCAAACCATTTTCTACACAGAGAAATCCACAACCTCAGTCTACCTCAAACTGCAACTGCACTTCTGTATCACCAGTACCTTCAATTGAAGCTCTGATCCTGCAGCATTTATTTTTTTCTCCCTGCAATCAACAGCAAATCAGCCTTCTTTTCATGACCAGAACTCAAACATACACAACAGCCATCACTGACCCATCAACAGCTGCATCTTCATTAGCATCACAACTCCTCTTCTTTTGACAGAACCATATCCATCTCCATTTCAACCTCTCCAGCATCACTCCTAGCATACATATATCAATTCGAGCATTCAATAGCTTCATTCTTCATCTGCTTTTTAGTTTCATACATAGCTCATTCTCAAACTTGGCTTGTAAATCAATTCCTGCAGTAACCCTCTCTGCTTTTTCATCTGCAACTCAAGAATACCTCACAGCACCACCAGCTTTTCTTCTCAGCTACAAATTACCACTTCCAGTACCAGCAGACCCATTAGCTCTCAAAACCCATTTCATTGTTGAACTCATTTGAACATCATCAAACCCATCTTATATCTTCATTCATTAATCTCAGTACCAACTTCAACAACAGATCAACACTATATGCCTGTAACTTCAATCAAGAGTCACTCAGCTTGAATTCATCTTCAATTTCTTGCATATTGATCTCAATCCATCAATCGTCACCAATCTTCTCGACTTGAATCATCAAACCCTAACCAGTTCCATCGAAGCCCATCACAAATTCCTTTTAATTTCAAACTGAGAACAATCCTAAATCTTCATTAGCAACACAGTGTCACTCAAAACCCTTAACTGATTTGGTGTTCTTCTAATCTTCCTCTCGATCTGTCACCTGAGTTTGGAAACAAACCATAATCGATTCAAACCCCGGTAACAGCAGCACCACTGATTTCAGCGACGACAACTCTACTAACCCATCTCTTATCACCCGTATCTTCTTCTTCTATCAATTTCCCGGTCTGTCGGATTTAATAGCAGCGGCTGCTGCTTTTTATTTCTACTTCTCAATTTCTGGTGGTGTAATGAATATGAGAGGAAATCTCTCGATTTTAGGGTTATAACATGGGTGGGATTGATACACCCAACATTAGAGCCACCCCAGATTGGGTGATTATAGTAGATGGTCACTTCTGATAAGGGCTAGCCAGCTGGCATCCCCTTAACCTGTGCTGGTTGTTTTTAATACTCCTCTGAGAGAGTTGCCCTTTAACCGTGGCTCGTCTCCCGATAGTGTTTTCCTGTGAAATGACAATTTTTCCATTCTTGCTCAATTTGGGTGATTTATTCTTCTTTTCTCCGTGTGACTCCAGAGTACCTAATAACTCAAAAACACGCATAAAATACATAATTTACAAGAAAAATAACAAAGAAAGCATAACCAATAGATAATAAATAAGATGCATTCTACACCATATAAAATTCCCCCACACTTAGACTTTGCTAGTCCTCGAGCAAATCAAACTAAAACTTACAACTTCAAAGCGTTCTAGCGTCCCAAGCATCCTAAAAGTTATAAGGACATAGAGTTTCTGCATGCTATTAATAAGAAGTTAGAAATACTAAAGAACATATTCTCATTCTTAAATGTTGAGTGAGAAATAACCACACCATAATGAGAGAACGCGTGTTTGAGAAACGATCAATAAGCATTTCGCCTCGACTTCTGCCTCACTTAAAAGGATTTTATGATAATTGCACTCAAAAAGACGGCTTTTTTATGGGTCTCACATGTGTGCAGGTAGGAATGAAGAGATAATTCCTGCAACATGTTGAATGGTAGGAAGGATAACTTCCGAACTTTTGAAAAACCCACATCTTCTAACATTTTGAAAAACCATTTTTCTAACAATCTCTAAGAAAGGAAATCAACCACTTATATCGAGGATGAGATTACTTACTTACCTTCACATCCGATTGCTAATTATGATAACACCACCCTCACGGAATCCAAAAGAAACGTCTTCCGCTCCTTGTCTTCATCTTCTTGGTCTTCGGCTTCAACTATTGATGATAAACACTTGAACTTCATAAATCCTTAACAATTTGTAACCTTTTTCCTTAAAAATCCATGTCGCTTGAAACTTCCTTATAGATTTTCCTTCCCCACGGCTTATTCAAAACAAAACAATAATAGATATTTCTCTTGTCTCATGTATATATTTTTTTTCTTTTTCATTTTTTTTTCATAGACAAGAGAAACAAAACACAAAACAAAGTGAAAAATAAAACAACCATGGCCGTGAAATATAAATTTCAATGATTCTTCACAACTTGTATCGTCTCGAAATCATAAATTTCAATAATTCTCACCTTTTGCTTTTCTTCGCTCTCGTAAATAAGTCTTAATACTTGGATATAGAATTACCTCATTGCATTTTAAGTCTTCAACATGTATGTAAAATCTGCTCATTGTATGTTTCTTTACTTGGATATAAAAATTTACTCTTTTTCTTGTTCCATTGTTGCTTTCAAACCTTAAACCTTTTCAACTTTCCTTGTAGATTTTGATGTCGCTCCTTGTTGTTGATGTGGTGTTTCTATGGACCCGTTGTTGTTGAGAGAGAATGGTGCTAACTGCAAATCGAACTACAAGAAGGTGGATTTCATCTATAGACGTCACCCTTATGATTGACAAAGATTAGCACTCAAGAGATCAAAATAGTGCTGAAATTGGTGTGAAATTGGGTAGCTCACCATTCTACCCGGAATTAACGTACGGTGACACACACTCAAAAGAAACTCTTTAGTCATGGAAGAATTTTTGGTCGGTGCCTCTCATGATATGAAAATGGGTAGTCTCCACTAATGATTGATCAGCAAATCTAATAACGCACTTCTCCCTGCACCAAATTTGCATCACCGGCATGATTAAATCTATTATTTAACACTCTAACAAGCAAGAAATCGAACGTAGTTCCCTAACATTTCCAAGTTCAATTATGTCGGTCAGAATTCTCTATGTAATCATACCTAGAAGCATGCTAGTGACTCTAAAATCTCTAAAAGTTGAAAGTTTTATGCAAAAAAATTCTCTTTTTTTTTATGCAAAAATATATGCTTAGCCACTCCCCCACACTTAAACCTTACATTGTCCTCAATGTAATTGAATCGTCCAGGTAAAATCAAGGTGGGAAATACTAATATGATATGAAACAAGAAAAATAAACACACAAAACAAACAAAAAGCAAATAAAAATAAAAATTAAAAGGATAAGAGATACAAAACCGGTGGGTTGCCTCCCACTTAGCGCTTGTTTTAAAGTCGACGGCCCGACATAGCTCTTGCTTCACATTACTCCTCTAGAGGGATAAAATCTTCAAATGGAAGTTCATCCACATTCACATAAGCGATGTTATCATAGTATGGCTTCAATCTATGGTCGTTGACTTTGGAAACCGAGTTGTCTCTAAGACTAGTAATTTAAATTGCACCATAAGGAAAAACATTAGTAACAACATATGGTCCAATCCAACGGGACCTTAATTTTACAGGAAATAGTTTAAGGCGAGAATGAAATAAAAGGACTTTTTGCCCCACAACAAAACTTTTCCGAGAAATCATCTTGTCATGAAAAAGCTTAGTCTTTTCCTTGTAAATCCGGGCACTCTCGTAAGCATCATTACGTATCTCCTCTAGCTCATTTAGTTGTAACTTTTTTGTTTCCCCGCTTCATCATACTCCATGTTGAATTTCTTTATCGCCCAATAAGCCTTATGTTCAATTTCAACCGGAAGATGACAAGCTTTGCCATAAACCAACCTATATGGAGACATACCAATCGGTGTCTTGTACGCCGTTCTATACGCCCAAAGTGCATCATTGAG
Source organism: Papaver bracteatum (assembly GCA_023529315.1). NCBI lineage: Eukaryota > Viridiplantae > Streptophyta > Magnoliopsida > Ranunculales > Papaveraceae > Papaver > Papaver bracteatum. The sequence goes on from JAJJWX010000650.1 coordinate 1,914,561, forward strand.
CTTAAAGCTCCAATCTTTCCTTGTGGTATTCACCGTTTTTTCAAGAATGGACTTGATTTCACGGTTTGAAATTTCTTCTTGTCCACTAGTTTGTGGATGGTAAGGCGTACCAATCTTGTGTGTTATGTTGTACTTCTTGAGGAGAGCGTGGAAAGACTTCTTGAAATGTGAGCCTCCATCGCTTATCACCACTCTTGGTGTGTCGTGCCTAGTGAATATGTTTTCTCTTACAAAATCACAAACAACTTGAGAATCATTAGTTTTGGTGGCTCTAGCCTCCACCCATTTCTAAACATAATCTACGGCAAGAAGTATATAAAAATTTCCATTCGAATTGACAAAAGGGCCCATAAAATCGATACCCCACACATCAAAAATCTCTATGGCGAGAATTGGTGTGAGTGGCATTTGATTTCGAGCACCTAGATTGCCCGTTCTTTGACATCTATCACACGATTTACAAAAAACATATGAATCTTCAAACAAGGTGGGCCAATAAAATCCACTTTCAAGAACCTTGAGAGCGGTACGTTTAGAACCAAAATGGCCACCACATGCAAAAGTATGACAAAAGGAGAGAATAGATTGAAATTCGGAGTTAGGTACGCACCTTCATATGATTTGATCAACGCCATATTTCCATAAGTATGGTTCATCCCACACATATTGCTTCGCTATATTCTTAAGCTTCATCTTTTGGAAGTTAGACATTGTGATAGGTACCTTCCTTGTCACCAAATAATTCACTATATCCGCATACCAAGGTGTTGATTCTTCCAAGGAGAAAAGTTGTTCGTCCGGAAAGCGATCTTGTAATGGAAGTTCTTCTTGAGACATAAAAAGTCTACTAAGATGATCCGCAACGGTATTCTCCACACCTTTCTTATCTCGAATTTCTATGTCGAACTCTTGTAGTAATAGGATCCACCGGATTAGTCTTGGCTTAGCTTATTTATTCTTTATTAAGTATCTAAGTGCCGCATGATCGGAATACACAATAACCTTTGTACCCACCAAGTATGAGCGGAACTTTTCTAATGCAAACACTATAGCCAATAACTCTTTTTCCGTGGTAGAATAGTTGATTTGTGCATCATTAAGGGTCCTCGATGCATAATAAATAACATGGGACAACTTGTCCACTCTTTGACCCAAAACGGCTCCAACCGCATAATCACTAGCATCACACATTAGTTCAAATGGAAGATTCCAATCCGGTGACTTGATAATCGGCGCACTTGTCAACATTTCCTTCAATTTGTCAAAAGCATCCTTGCATTCCTTGTTGAAGTCAAAAGGTACCTCCTTTTGTAGTAACTTGCACATCGGCATGGAGATTTTGGAGAAATCCTTGATAAACCGCCTATAGAAACCTGCATGACCAAGAAAAGAACGAACTTCCCTCACCGAAGTGGGATATTGTAAGTTTCTTATTAAATCTATCTTTGACTTGTCCACTTCGATCCCTTGAGAGGACACAATGTGACCAAGTACTATGCCATGGTTTACCATAAAATGACATTTCTCCCAATTAAGAACAAGGTTAGTGTCTATGCATCGTTTAAGAACTAGTTCAAGGTTGTCTAAACAAATATCAAAAGAATTGCCATAAACACTAAAGTCGTCCATAAATACCTCAATAATGCGCTCCATGTAATACGAGAATATACTTACCATGCATCTTTGGAAAGTAGCCGGTGCATTGCAAAGACCAAACGGCATCCATCTATACGCAAACGTTCCAAACGGATAAGTAAAAGTGGTCTTCTCTTGGTCCTCCGGTGCAATAACAAGTTGATTGTATCCCAAATAACCATCCAAGAAACAATAATAAGAATTCCCCGCTAACCGCTCCAACATTTGATCAATGAAAGGTAAAGGAAAGTGTTCCTTTCGGGTTGCGGAATTAAGCTTTCTATAATCAATGCACACTCTCCAACCGGTTTGAACTCTTATAGGAACAAGTTCATCTTCTTGATTTCGAACAACCGTAACACCGGACTTCTTTGGCACCACTTGTACTGGACTGACCCACTTGCTATCGGAAATTGGGTAGATCACCCCCGCACTTAGCAATTTGAGTATCTCTTTCTTCACAACCTCCATCATGGGAGGGTTAATCCTGCGTTGAGAATCACGTACCGGCTTCACGTTCTCTTCCATTAGAATCCTATGCATGCATATGGATGGACTAATGCCTTTGATGTCCGCAATTGTCCAACCAATAGCCGTTTTGTGCTCTTTCAAGACTCTAAGCAAACGGTCTTCTTGTACCGGTGTGAGGTTCTTTTAAATAATCACCGGAAGATCATCTCCATCTCCCAAAAACACATACTTCAAATGATCCGGAAGTGGCTTCAACTCTATTTTAGGCGCCTTCACAATAGATGGTACAAGTAATTCATCATTCACGGGTAAATAAATGTAGGAAACATTACCCTTAGATTCTTGTAATGCCGTCAAGGCACCACATGTCTCCACCAATTCCGTGGAAATTTCAACATCCAAGTTAGACACGCCGTGGACGTCCAATTCAATGCTCTTTTGCAACACCACATCAAGTTCGTCCTCTCGATTCAATTCCACCATTTGTTGCGCTAATGAACCAACCACATCAATGGAGTAAGCGGAATGCACATCACTTGGGTAGCGCATGGCTTCAAATATGTTGAAGTGTATTACTTCCTTGTCGAATTCCATAGTGAGTGTACCCTTATCAACATCAATCTTCATCTTTGCGGTCTTCATAAATGGCCTCCCAAGAAGTAGAGAAGTAGTCGACCGATTCTCATTGTTGTCCATATCCACCACAAAGAAGTCCACCGGAAAAATTAACTCATTCACTTGCACTAGAACGTCTTCTACAAGTCCCTTTGGATAGATGTTAGACTTGTTTGCTAGTTGGATAATAACTCTTGTCTCTTTAAACGGGCCAAGATTCAAGGAGTCATAAATATCGACCGACATCACACTAATGGAAGCTCCCAATTCAAGTAAAGCATGTTCAAACCTTTTCTTACCAATAGTAACTGGCACCGTGAAACCACTGGGATCCGTGCACTTTGTAGGCATCTTCTTCAAAAGCATAGCCGACGCACTCTCTCCAACTTTAGTAATTTCATTATCAAGCAACCTATCCTTCTTTGTGCATAACTCCTTCATGAACTTTTCATACCTTGGCATTGTCCTTATGGCCTCTATGAATGGAATGTTGATTTCGATCTTCTTGAAGATATCCATGAGTGCCTTGTCTTGAGATTCCTTCTTGGACTTAGCAAAATGACTAGGAAAAGGAGGTGGAGTAGTAAAAGTAGGAACCGGTTCCTTGGATTGGGAGGTTGGTGTTGATTGTTCCTTTGGTTCGGCATCCTCCTTCTATTTGACTACCTCTTCACTAGCTTCTTCATGACGAGTTGGACTCTCCACTTGTCTTCCACTTCTTAAAGTAACCACACTAACATTCTCTCTTGGATTCACAATTGGTTGCGAAGGTAGCTTTGTGGATGCTTGAGCTTTCATTAAGTTCATATCGGTCGCCAATTGTCCCATTTGAGTTTGTAAATCCTTGATTTACGAATTGGTCTTTTGTTGGGTTTGTTGTAACATAGAAGTGAGACCTTGCATGCTTTGCATTATCACATTCAACTTGTCATTATTCGAAGAATCTTGCTCCTTGACTTGTTGTGGTTGGAATTGTTTTTGTTGAGGTTGGAAACGTGATTGTTGGAATCCACCTTGTTGCGCATATGGATTAGGAGCTGCCGCTTGCTTGTTTGCATAGCTAAAGTTGGGATGATCCTTCCAATCGGGATTGTAAGTATTTGAGTATGGATCGTACCTTGGCCTTTGATTTGGATATAAAGCATTTACTTATTCGGTTTCATCATCCGGAATAATTACCGCGGCCAATCGTTGCACTACCCTCTCTATGTTGTTTAACCATTGATCGGATTGTGAAGACGAGTCACTAACCTCATGCACCAACTTAACCATTGAATCACCTCTTGCATAGAATTGTTGTGAGTTTGCCGCCATACTTTCAATCAACTCGGTAGCTTCGGCCACCATCTTGTTCACTAGTGCACCACCACCGGCGGCGTCAAGAAGATATCTATCACTTGTTTGGAGACCTTCATAGAAGTATTGGATTATCATGGCGTCACTAAATTGATGGTGTGGACAACTTGCCACCAATCTCTTGTATCGGTCCCAACATTCATATAATGACTCTCCCACATGTTGCTTGATCCCACAAATTTCTTTGCGAATTTGAGTAGCCTTTGATGCGGGAAAATATATCTCGAGGAAAAGTTTCTTCATCCCATTCCATGTTGTGATACTTCCGGAAGGCAAATAGTATAACCATTCCTTAGCATTGGCCGCCAAAGAAAACGGAAAAGCTTTCAACATTGCTCCATCCGCATTAGTATTCGGTGGAAGCATGGCCGTGACTATGGTGTTGAAGTCCATAAGATGTTTGTTTGGGTATTCATTCACCATGCCATGGAACTTTGGTAATTCTCTAATCAACCCCGGCTTGATCTCGAAAGTTGAGTTAGTTTGGATACACCATTGTTGTGTATCGAGCTTGTGAGAAGCTAGGTCCTTGAGTGTACGATCACCCATTTCTTCTTTTTCTATGTCCGAATCTGCGAACTCACTTGATGTAGAACGAGGAATCGAAGTGTTAACCTCTCGAATAAAGTCCCTTAGTTGAGTGCCGGATCGAAGACGTATTCTAATTGGACTCGGTCTTCCCCCTTGAAGCATTCACCAAAGATATAGTACCTACAACAAGGTTCAAAAAACTAAGTTAGATACGGTATAGAATCTAACAAAGCAAGAATAATGCAAAAAGAAAAATAAAAACAACTAAAATCTCCCGTTGCTCCCCAGCAACGACGCCAAAATTTGTATGTGTGTCGTAACCACAACAAATTAATTAATACTTTACTACCTAATTAAAGAGTAATATAGGGTAGTCAAGGTCGATCCCACGAGGAGAAAGAGATTATAGTTGTCTTATAATGTCACAAAAGGGGGGTATTGGTTGTAAAATTTATAAAGCAAAAGAAATAAACAAAGTAATTAAAAGTGTAAGTTGAATTCAATAAGAGAGAATAGATCAAGGAATCCTTCTTCGCTGCAAAACAATGATTAAAGTTATGTTCTTTTCCACTTGTTATTAGTCATAGATTATCACCAACCGTAGGTATAGCATCTAGATCAGTGCTAACCCCAAAATCCCTTATTTCACCGGATACGGAAGTTCTCGCCTACCGGATTCTATTCACCAAACCACCTAGTAGTAGATCACCCAAGATGTAATTTAGTTAAACGCATTAAGATTCATGAATTTATTAGGTTGATATTAGTAGTTAAACTCTTAGATCAAGGTCCACTTGCTAACGTTGTTTTTACACACAATTGCTCCACGGAATCCCTCCGCGAGGTCTTGTGTTTTCTACTTATGTAAATAGTCAAGAAACGATTACTTATCCCCTAACTTTCACTAGCTTTAGATTAATTAACAAATCAATTTAGTTGGCCACCCAAACGACCTATCAATCAAACATAAACACTAATATTAGTAAAAACAATCGATAATCATATGAAAAACTTCAAAGTAGAATTGAAACAAAACTCAAACCATATATTAAGAACTAGGAATTCATCCTCAATCAATAAGAAAATTAGCTACTCATAATTTGGAGTTCACACAATAATAATAATAATTAAGGAAGAAAGAAAAACTTATTGAAAAGATGATGGTTGCTCCTTCCTCCAATCCTTGTGCACTTTAACTCCTTCTCCAAAGTAGATGTGTGTAAAAAGTTGTAGAGAACTCCTCTATTTATAGGCTTCAATACTCTCCATGTCTTTGTAGGAAAAGAATCCTCATTCCAAAAGAACACCACTTTCCCAATTTGAGCCATATTCCAATTTCTAGTCCAATTCTCCAAAACTTCCAAGTTTTCATCCAATTCCCAATTCTAAGTCTTCACACACATGAGATAAGTCCACCCAAAATTCTGTAATTTTGCTCGCCGGAAAACCGTGTTTTTGGCCAGAAGTTGGCCGGAATTTGTCGCCGCCGGCCACCTGAAAATTCTCCCCCGGTGACGGAATATTCCGTCCAAGATTCTGTTACAGTTAGGTCAAACTAACGGTCTTAGTTAGTCAACTGGGTCAAGCTCCGAGTCAGTCACAGAGTCATAACCCAGTCAGCTAGCTAACTCATTTGATTGGTTTTGGTTGGCTATCTTACTCCTGCCAAGTGCTATGCACGGCCATCTTGGTCGTGCCTTCTCTGCCACCCAGCCATTATGGCTTTTCACTGCAACCTTCCCTGTAATTCTTCTCATCTCATCCATAGCATTTACATCACTAATCTCCCAATCAAACCATTTTCTACACAGAGAAATCCACAACCTCAGTCTACCTCAAACTGCAATCGCACTTCAGATCACCAGTACCTTCAATTGAAGCTCTGATCCTACATCATTTCTTTTTTTCTCCCTGTAATCAACAGCAAATCATCCTTCTTTTTATGACCAGAACTCAAACATACACAATAGCCATCACTGACCCATCAACAACTGCATCTTCATTAGCATCACAACTCCTCTTATTTTGACAGAACCATATCCATCTCCATTTCAACCTCTCCAGCATCACTCCTAGCATATATCTATCAATTCGAGCATTCAATAGCTTCATTCTTCATCTGCTTCTTAGTTTCATACACAGCTCATTCTCAAACTTGGCTTGTAAATCAATTCCTGCAGTAACCCTCTCTGCTTTCTCATCTGCAACTTAAGAATACCTCACAGCACCATCAGCTTTTCTTCTCAGCTACAAATTACCACTTCCAGTACCAGCAGACCCATTAGCTCTGAAAACCCATTTCATTGTTGAACTCATTTGAACAACATCAAACCCATCTTCTATCTTCATTCATTAATCTCAGTACCAACTTCAACAACAGCTCAACACTATATGCCCTGTAACTTCAATCAAGAGTCACCCATCTTGAATTCATCATCAATTTCTTGCATATTGATCTCAATCCATCAATCGTCACCAATCTTCTCGACTTGAATCATCAAACCCTAACCAGTTCCATCGAAGCCCATCACAAATTCCTTTTAATTTCAAACTGAGAACAATCCTAAATCTTCATTAGCAACACAGTGTCACTCAAAACCCTTAACTGATTTGGTGTTCTTCTAATCTTCCTCTCGATCTGTCACCTGAGTTTGGAAACAAAACCTAATCGATTCAAACCCCTGTAACAGCAGCACCACTGGCCATTAATTCTTGCTTTGATTGCAGTGACGACAGCTCTATTAACCCATCTCTTATCACCCGTATCTTCTTCTTTTATCAATTTCCCGGTCTGTCGGATTTAATAGCAGCGGCTGATGCTTTTTATTTCTACTTCTCAATTTCTGGTGGTGTAATGAATATGAGAGGAAATCTCTCGATTTTAGGGTTATAACATGGGTGGGATTGATACACCCAACATTAGAGCCACCCCAGATTGGGTGCTTATAGTAGATGGTCACTTCTGATAAGGGCTAGCCAGCTGGCAGCCCCTTAACCTGTGTTGGTTGTTTTTAATACTCCTTTGAGAGAGTTTCCCTTTAACCGTGGCTCGTCTCCCGATAGTGTTTTCCTGTGAAATGACAATTTTTCCATTCTTGCTCAATTTGGGTGATTTCTTCTTCTTTTCTCCGTGTGACTCCAGAGTACCTAATACCCCCAAAACACGCATAAAATACATAATTTACAAGAAAAATAACAAAGAAAGCATAACCAATAGATAATAAATAAGATGCATTCTACACCCTATCAGAGTGTTTCCAAACAGGGCCATTTAGCGAAATCCAGACGATAGGGGTTTGCAAACCGGGTTTGCGAATCTACCTAATTCTTGAACTCAGGTGTACATGGTCTACGAACGGAGTCTGTGAACCTATACGTTGTTTAGAATTCAGACAGACTTCGGTAAAACATACAAGTATGGATACCTTTTGCTAAGCAGTTCTTTTTCTCATATAATTGATCTGAAACATATCCAATAGTTATATGAAATATGCATTGTTGATTGGGAAATTTCCAAATGATCAACATGAAACGAAAATAGTTCTTGAACAATAAATTGTTTTTAACTAAGATTGTTAAGGATCTAAAACATCCATTCCTTAAATCATATTTCGAGAGTTTAACCAAGAAAAGCTTGAACTCGAAATTTCTTCTTTACAATATTAAATCTATAAAAAATCATATAAAAAAGTCTCATAAGATAGAAAGGTAAATGCCGTGAGTAAATAGGATAAATCAGTCTTCATATATATACCTCTTTATTGATCAAGTTCTCACAAATGTCTTCGTCTATTTTTCAGTCTTCAATCTTCGAAGATTACTCTGTGATGTCTGATACTCGACTATCATAATCTAATCCTAGTCTGGGACTCGACTTTAGTAGAGTTGAAACCAAGATATAGTTTTGTGTATTTGACAGTTACAACAAGCTTGAGATATCAAAACTTGTGAGTTCGAACGAGAAGCGCTCGGACAAGTAGAACTCTAGAAAATACATTGTTAGTCATGTGATAATCTTATTTTTCATGCATGACAAATGTAAAAAATTGCGATTTTCACTAAAAAGAAAAACATGAAAACAATATTTTCTGAGTGTGAATTCATCAACTTTAGAACTATATCCGTGTTCATAATTAATAGGATAAATGAAAAAAAATATTACTCGTTTTACTTTGCTTTTTTGGTTGCCCCTTTCGTATGATGTTTAGACGTTAATGTTCTTACCGTCTATTCTCCGAAATCATTTTTAAAAGTAGTTTCACTAGAAACTTTTTTTTTGTCACAAGATACTATCATCATTTTAGTAACCCTAAATTTTGAACAAAAATAGTAGAGTATATTGGTTAACAAAGTTAAATTTAACACTAATTAGGTATTTATGCAAAGACGAAAATTATTAACCACAGAAATTTTAAAGAAACCAATGAAAACAAATTTTGAAATATATATGGAAAGAATATTAGTTACTATAGTGTATGCGGCTAGTAGAAAGTATAATATTATCCAAACTATTCAAGAAAATAAAAACAACCTTTATCACATGTAAAATCTAAACATCATGCATATGAGCTTTTTCGTTTCCAACAACATCAGCAACAACGTTTAACACGATTAAAACTTTTACCACATAACTTATCCTAATTATAAGAGTTTTAAAATTATCTTTTCACATCAAGTGAGTCACAACATGTGCATAATTTAAACCCTATCAATTGAAACTCAATCATTTTTCAAACCTTCTAGAGATAAGGAGACCCTCTATTTACTTATATATTCCTCTTCTGCATGGAAACGCTTTCCAGAACTCTTTCTCATGCTGAAGACATGAGTCTAATTACTGGTACTCCTATTTTCAAAGATGCTCCCTCTATATATCATCTTCTTTCTGCCAAGATAATATTTGCATTATTGTCACAACCTAGTAAAGATATTCAAATCTTTCAACAGTACTTCTGGTCAATTTATTAATTTTAATAAGTCTGGAATTTTTTTAGTAAAAATACTGATGAACAACTGAGTATCAACATAAGCACTACTATGTGAGTTTAGATGATTGACTCTGGAGACAAATATCTTGGATTTCCTATTTTCACTAACAGAAGTAATTTTTTTCTTTCAAGCCCTGTGTGGATAATTTAAAGCACATACTGACTAGTTGGAAAACCACCCACCTCAATCCTGCTGGAAGACAAAACCTCATTAGATCTGTCAGTTGAACTTCTTCAAATTACCCAAGAAAAATTTCAGGACATCAACAAGCGTCGGAGGGAATTCTTCTCGGGAAATATCCTGACAATCCTAAAGGATACTTTCCAAAATCCTGGAATTCATCATGCAATACAAAGGATCCAGGAGGTTTGGTATTCATGAACATGGAAGCTTTTAACAGTGCTATTATCACTAAAATCGGGTGAGTGGCCAAAAAAAAAACTGAAATGTTTCTAGCGCATGTGAAGCCCTTTCTGAAAAAACGGGGGCCTAACAACCACACCCAATATTTCGATTTGCAATCTGTATGGACAACTCCGAGTTACTTTTTAGATAATCAACTAGGCAGTCAGACTCAATCAATAGAAAATATCTCAAGGAGTTATTATCTCAATCTCTCAATTTGATCTTTACTCAAGCAAATACAATCTGCGAGTCTTTATCAAAGAGAGATAACTTGGATGGTACCAATGACCAATATCCAAGTGTCAATCAATCTAAATCAACAACCAAAGAGGTTGGATATTCTAATTGATTGAACAACGCACAACCTGTATTATTTCAATTATATAACGAAATATAATACGGAAAAGAAATAACAAAGACACCAGAATTTTGTTAACGAGGAAACTGCAAATGCAGAAAAACCCCAGGACCTAGTCTAGATAAAACATACATTGTATTAAGATACTACAGATACTAGCCTACTCCAAGCTAACTTCGGTTTGGACTGTAGTTGAAACCCAATCAATCTCACACTGAGCCAAGGTAAAATTATTCTCCTACGCCTTTGATCCCAGCAGGATACTACACACTTGATTCCCTTAGCTTATCTTACCCACAACCAAGAGTTGCTACGACCCAAAGTTGAAGACTTTAATAAATAAATCTGTATCACACAGAAAAGTCTACAGTAATAGATAAATTCCTCTCCCATGAATAAACCTACGAGTTTTGTTACATCTTTTGATAAATCAAGGTGAACAAGAACCAATCAATAAAACCAGACTTATATTCCCGAAGAACATCTCAGTTTTATCAATCATCTTACAATAGTCTTAACCGACGCAGCAAAAAAAGATATTGTGGAATCACAAATGATGAGACGAAGTGTTTGTGACTACTTTTATATCTTGCCTATCGGAGATAGAAATATCAAGCCAATTATTACAATTTTACTCGTACGATAGAAACATCAAGATCAGATCACTAAACTACAAGAAAAGTAGTATCGGTCTGGCTTCACAATCCCAATGAAGTATTTAAGTCGTTAACTTGGTTTTTGATGAAGAAAACCAAAGGTTAAAGGAAAATCGACTCTATCCTAGCACAACTAGTATCACACAGAATGTGTGGGGATTAGGTTTCCCAATTGCTAGAGTTCTCCCTTATATAGTCTTCAAATCAGGGTTTGCAATCAATGTTATCTTACTAACAAAGTATTCAATATTCACCGTTAGATGAAAACATGATTAGATTCAAGCTAATATTTATCAATGATAGACGCATTTATGTGTCTATATTAGTCTCAATTCTCTGTAATGTTAGTACTCGATTTTGTGCTTATTTTGGTATTTTATGTTTTTGTATGTGTTTTTGGGAAAATAAGCTTTTACGGCGAAATTAGCTCGAAAAGTGATATTTGCGCGCGTGGGAGAAAACTATTAAAGGCACACCTCATTTGGATAAGGGGCCCCTAAATTACTAAGGGGCACCCCATATCAGCTGATAAGGGCACCCGGCTATTGGTCAAGGGGACACCACCTTCTTCTTCAAGTTTAAACAGATTTTTGGCGGGAAAAATATTTGCAGCGAGAATAAAATTAGGGTTGGATTTTAGAGACATTTCGACAGAGATTCAATCGCTGGAATCAATTGCAGTAGGTCTATTTTGGTTAAACAGGGATGGTATGGTGATTATATTCAATCAACTTGGGCCGTAACACGGATTTGAAGAAAACAGGGGAGATAGTTTCTTGGGTTTGTTTGGATTTTTTTGAGATGTTTCGGTAGAGATTAAATCACTGTTTTGGATTGGGATGGACCTGTTAGAGCATAAAAGTGTTGGTATGTGTCTTTGGATCGATTGGATTTGGTTGTATAATCGTGTTGAAGCTAAACAGGGGAGGACATTATTCTCGACTTTTTGGATTTGACTTGGAGGATTTTTGCTCGGAGTTTTTCACGGTAATGATTTGGTATTATCTTGTTACATCAAAACAGGGTAGGTAGTTGTTTCAAAAGTGGAAAGAGTGAAGTTTCTATACTTATTTCGATTAGGCAAGGAGTAAGCTATTCTCGGGTATTTTACGAGTTATATGTGGAACTTACATGACAGATAAGGGAAGATATTCTTGTACGATTTGCATCTATCTAGTCTTGGTAGTTTTCGGCTATAGATAAGCGTAAAGAAGAGATAAAAGAGGAAATTTCCGTAACTTTTGGGGCAAGAACAAATCAAGTAGAACCAAAGAATTGTACGAGATTTTACGACCCTGTGCTATATATATAAAGTGCTATGAGTCCCAGAAAGGGTAGTAGAGTAGTTTGGGGTCTATACGTAGTTTAGGGGAAGCTCTGGTATAAAGAAATCACACTGCAGAGAAGGTTGCAGAAACATGAGGAAAAAGATAAAGCTGAAGAACATTGGACGATCAAAGTCGGTCGCGGAGAAGTGTAGTTTATCTACAGCAGCAGACACTGTCATTTCCTGGCAGTCTTATTTCTTCTGTATCTTTTGTAATAGTAAACCTGCAACGCATATAAACGTTGCAGCTGATCCGTTTTATTGATTTTCTTTGTATTTTCATCTTTAATACACTTTTGAGCAATGAATTCATATTTTGAGCGTGTTTGTACCATGAAGAGGTAAACCCCAACATTGGGACGACGGAGGAAGCCTTATTTCACAGTTGTTTGGTTACTATATTTGAATCTCTATGACTTTTGCATCGATTTAATTGATTTATGATTTTTATTAATTATTTGTGATTTTGTCTGATGGTGTATGCTTAGACTTAGAGATTTTGATGCACCATGCTTATGATTTAAAATTAATCTTTTACAAAATCTACCTTTGGCGAAGAAAAGAGTCCATAAAAGAGCTAGAAGTGTTTTGAATCAATATACGAACTAATTGAATGTGATTAATGGTGAAATCCTAAGTCCCAGTTCTCTCGATATTGTGACAACTTTTTGTGTATATATTTTTTGTTATTATGTCTGAAATCAAATCTTTACAAGTCTTTGAATGAACTTTTACTACCACTATCTATAACCACATCAATCAACCGTTAGATCAAAAACATAGCTTGTTACACACACATGTAATGCACGTTTCTAGGCTTGTGTAACCGTACCCAAACTTGTACATTAGTTGGTTCAACAATAGTTAACCAAATGGTTAGCTATATGATAACTTTCATATCAACCATATTCTTCTTCACCACAACTAGTTCAAATGACTCAAATGAACTAGTTAGAGATTTGTTCAATTGCAAGGAAATCTCATGTACTACATAAGACACAATCGAAGCAAAAACGATGTGATTCACTCGAATCGATTCATGAACTATAAAGCCACGGTTTGAAATAACATTCCTTAGTTTATTAAGATAAGTTCACAAACATCGTTTTTAGACATAACCTACTCAAGTTCGCAGACTTAAGTTGTCGGACGGAGTTCACAAACTCCAGCAGAAATTCTCGGGTTCGATAACTACGCCAGTTCGCGGACTGGGTTCGCGGACTGAAGTTCACGTACTACTCCGGTTTCACTTGATCAACAAAGTTCGCAAACTTCGGTTCAAGCAATAAAGAATTATACATATATGTGTTTCCATAACAATGCTTATATCCTCCAATGGTTATATAGTCTAAACTCTTATTTATATCATTAAAACATTCTCATAGGGCGTTATATAGTTGTTATTCACAAACTATTTTTCTTCTAAGCAATTTCCAAAATGATTGAAACATAACATGACTTTCATCACTAGGTAAAGATGAACTTGGCTAAAGCGAAAGCTTTACCAACACATATTTCGAGAAATAGATAAGCGAGATATACTCAGCTTGAAATATCACATGTGTATAATCTTAGTCTATATAGTAAAACGACTTTTTTCTCAAGATATGAGATAGAGTATATAGAGTTTTGAGTGATAGATAAGTTCAAGTCTCCACATACCTTTTAGTCGATAAAGATCCACTGGTTCCTTGAGTATTCCTTCGTCTTGTATGATGATCGCCATGGAGTTCTTGAGCTCAACTACACTTTGTATCCTAGTCCGAGACCTTAGCTATAGTAGACTAAAAATCAAGACTTTATAGTTTTGATCACTAACATTGACAAACATGCTTGAGATAGAAATGCATGCGAGTTCGACCGAGCAATGCTCTAACAATCTCCCCATTTATCAATTTTAGTGGAAAAACTATTAATACATATGGAATTCAAAAAAAATATAAATAAACTTTATAGATCATATTCCACATGTCGTCTAATCTTCAACATTACTCGAAATCTTCGTCACTTCCAAGTAGTCCAATGATCCGAAAGGTTGTAAGTTTAGCATCATCGTTGTTGAAAATCCATAGCTATAACAACGAGAAAACACGAGTTCTCAATCATTGTTATACAGTGTCATAGTATCATTACACATCGTCAAAGTCCAATTGCATCACAACTTTAACAATAATACTATGGTGATACGTCACTCCCCCTTAGTCAATACTCCATCTCACATGGAAACCAGTCCCCCTTACATAATGATCCGAAAACCATATGTATTTGTAGTGTGAACTACATATTAATTCACCCCCTTTTTGTCAATAAAATTGGCAAAGGTACAAGAACGGGATCCTAATGAAATTTCCGTAAGAGACATTTCATGACCAAAGGTAAATGTATATATCATCTTGTTTAGATGCAATCATAAAGCCGAAGCTAAATGCATTCATCAAGGATGTAGTTGCAGGAATTCCCACACTACACCCTATTCAAGAATTTATCAATATTTATGACATAACTTGAAGATTAAAGACACTTTTTCATTAATATGATCTAAGGAATTTTACAAAGATCAAGAACACAAAACACTTGATAAATATTTTCTCTCTCCTAAAATCTTCCTGACTCTCAAAAATTCATCCTCCTCCTCTGGAACTATTAATTTCCTTTATATAGGCATTTACATAGTGGATTACAGCTCATTTACAGCTAAGATTCCCTTTAATTTTGGATCTAGGTTCCTGCGATAAATCGCAGGTGGCACCGCCTTAATATTTCGTAGGCTTAATCGATTCATCGCAAAAATGTCATGCTCTTCTCATGTTTCTGTCGTTTTCATCCAACATGTCATTTCTTACATCACCTTGAGATGTTTCGCAGAATATCATTGATATATCGCGGAACTGTTGCTTATTATTGATGTGTCGCAGATCTGTTGTTTATTTCACACGAATATTGTTGTAACAATATTCTGGTCCTACAAAGGAGTTCATAAAGATATAAGATAACCCCTATAAAATTCCACAGCCGCACTCCCCACAAAGATTTGGCAATTAAGCACAAGTTCAAAAGAACTCTCCCCCATATAATGGCATTCCCAAGGGAACAACAAGAGCAACCTTGATTTCAAAAGAAAAGAAGGATTTCTTTGGACTCAACAAAAATCATACAAGTATGAATTTGGAATCCAAAAAGAATATTCAATCAAATTAACCGTAAGCGAACCATGATTAATTTGACTAAATATGCTCAACACAAGTAAACTTATGGAGACTTAATAACTCGATTAGATTAATCACAAGAGAACTAATAATTAATCTAACCGGAATACACAATTAAACTAATCACAAAAGTAATCAATTTAATCGTTTATACTCACATAAGAAAATCTATGGAGTGATGACTAAGTTAATCATAAAAACAATCAACTCAGTCGAAAAATGCTCAAACATAAGAAAAAATTACTGAGTCATAACTAAATAAGCACACAAGATGATTAATTTAGTTCAATATGCTCGACATAAAGTACCTTACGGAACACAACTAAGCTAATCACAAAAATAATCAACTTGGTTGTCTAGTGCTCGACATAAGACACAATACGGAGCCTCACAGTAATACACAAAATATGGATCAGGGAATATCAATTACTGCGGAATACACAAGGATTCATTCTATGTTTCCATCACCATTTTCACAATGACATACAATAGACATAATCCTTGAATCACAAAAGATTTTAACCTATCTTACATCAAAAATTGACAATATATGATTAACTTTTGTGTTTGTCAAAAGTCTATTTATTCTTTTTTATCAATACTTGAATATCAATTCATGAACGACTTTACTTTTGACAAAGTATGGGACAATCAAGTTCACTAACGTAAACACACATATCCCATAACAATATATAAAACCATAAAGATTAATACTGCAAAAATCATCTTCCAAACATGTTAAGAATTTAAACCAATAAATCTAAAAACAAGAAGATGAAAACTTTGGACATAGCTATGTGTAATCACAATAATGGATATTCCAAAACACTAGTTATTCTTCTAAACAAAATAAGAAAAAAAGAAGATTTACTAGGAAAACTAAGAAATCAGAGTTCATTAAGAACCTCATATCTTTCAATGAAGCCATCAAAGAATGTATCACTGATTTCCTTTATTATCTTAACTGTGGACATACCATGTTCATGGGTTAGAACACCAACTTTGCGATCAACCACCCGAGCAAGTTGTCTAGCTTTGGCACAGTCCATAATAAGCTTCTTTTGATTCCGTATCAGAATATTATGATTAGCAAGAATTCTGGACTGACCATCTAGAAGTTGGTTTATTTGCAATTGAAGATTTGCAAATTCGACTTTTGAATCGTTCTTAAAACGAATTAAATCCTTAACAGAATTATTAATCCAGGAGTTGTGATCCTTTCTTTCAAACATCTTCTTCAGAACCAGCTCCTAAATTGACACACGTTCCCGATTGTCTTCCTCCATATCAATACGCACAATCTCTTGAGATCTTGCTGAGCTCTCCATAAAATTTTAGGGAGAAGAAAAACACAATATATATGTATATATATGCATTTGCGAACGAGAGTAGAAAACTCTGGTTTTGAAAAACCCTAAGAACTCACGAGAGGAGATGCGGACGTTAGCGAACTGCTAAAAAAAATCTCAAACTGAAATAATATACAACATACTTAAGTATTTATCAATTATTTTCCTTATATATCTCAAGCTAGAAACAGGAAAACAAATACCTGGAATCAGGTAGTTGGGTGGAAACTGGTCCCACTGTGATCATTGAGAATGGTGTTGCATACTTTATCTAACAGTTTGACCTTTGTGTTCTTCGCCTTTCTTCGGTTGTTTCTCATCCTTGAAGAGTAAGACATGGCGTGTTTAACATATCTGTCAGAAGGTTTTTTCTGAGGACTAAATCTAGGACCTATTGCAATTGGTTTAAGAGGATTGAAATAGATAGGAATCCTTTTCTATAATTAGATTTACCATAAACATTCTTATAAGTACAGGGAATGCTTTCTTTATCAACACAAGAATTTATGCCAGAATGCACTTGAGCCCTGTGATGATTTCTAGAATAGAGATCATTCTTATAAGGTTTCTATTTTCTTGTGGGCATGTGATCCACTGCATTAGTCGACTGACTATTTGTTCCATTGACAGTGAAGAGAAGCAAATTATGAAGCTTAGCAATTTGTTTCCTTCTTGACATAGTGATTCTTTTTCCCACAAAAGGTACAAGTTCGCGGAGGAGAAGCAATAATTGGCACCTGTCTTAGCTTCATAGCCATATGAGAAGATTGCAAGTTATGTTAACTTTTCTTGACACAATCTTCTTTTGGAGAATATTTCGTCTTGTACAGAACATCACGAGAGTCAGTTTGTACATAGAATTTTCTCCTTAAGACAGAGTTTTCCCTTTCCAAGGATTTACATTGTTCATGGGCTAGTGTAAGAGATGCACTTAGTTTCTATTTTTCAACACGAAGACTATTAAGATCTGATGAATGATTCTTGATCAAATGTTTTTCTCTAATTGAGTTTTCCTTAACAACCTCCTCAAGAGCACTAATATTTTCACGTAGTAGAATAGTTTCTTGTAGAAGTTTCTCAATGTTCTTAGAGAAGGACTCAATAATGTTATATACATCACGTTCTCGATCAAGAGACTTTTCAAATTCATCAATAAGCTGATCATGATCATTAAAATCAAAAATTTCAGATGTTTGGTTTGAAATTCTGATGTGCTCCTTTTGAGCTTTTGCCAGAGTGTCGCATGCCTCATGAGAGGAAGAAATGTCATTATCAGATTGGACATTATTTCTACCTCGGAATTTGGAAGAATCTACTAAGGAATAATCCTTTGAGGTGTTTCTAAGACACTTGACATAATCAAAAGCTTTAGGAGACATTTTGGTATGCGCAAAAGAGATCTTGTCCTCAGACTCAGATTGCCACAAACACAGACTTGTAAGGTCTTGAACGTGTTTGCCTTCTCTGATACCAATTGAAAAAGAGGGGGTCTAACAACCACACCCAATATTTTGATTATCAATCTGTATGGACAACTCCGAGTTACATTCTAGAGAATCAACTAGGCAGTCAGACTCAATCAATAGGAAATATCTCAAGGAGTTATTATCTCAATATCTCAATTTGATCTTTACTCAAGCAAATACAATCTACGAGTCTTTATCAAAGAGAGATAACTTGGATGGTACCAAAGACCAATATCCAAGTGTCAATCAATTTAAATCAACAACCAAAGAGGTCGGATATTCTAATTGATTGAACAACGTACAACCTGTATTATTTCAATTATATAACGAAATATAATGCAGAAAAGAAATAACACAGAGATACCAGAATTTTGTTAACGAGGAAACCGCAAATGCAGAAAAACCCCGGGACCTAGTCCAGAGTAAACATATACTATATTAAGCCGCTACAGACACTAGCCTACTCCAAGCTAACTTCGGTCTGGACTGTAGATGAACCCAAATCAATCTCACATTGATCCAAGGTACAGTTATGATCCTACGCCTATGATCCCAGCAGGATACTGCGCACTTGATTTCCTTAGATGATCTCACCCACAACCAAGAGTTGCTACGACCCAAAGTCGAAGACTTTAATAAACAAATCTGTATCACACAGAAAAGTCTACATTAATAGATAAATTCGTATCCCACGAATAAACCTACGATTTTTGTCCAGTCTTTTGATAAATCAAGGTGAACATGTACCAATCAATAAAACCAGACTTATATTCCCGAAGAATAGCTCAGTTTTATCAATCACCTCACAATAGTCTTAATCGACGCAGCGAAAAAAGATATTGTGGAATCACAAACGATGAGACGAAGTGTTTGTGACTACTTTTATATCTTGCCTATCGGAGATAGAAATATCAATCCAATTATTACAATTGTACTCATACGATAGAAATAGCAAGATCAGATCACACAACTACAAGAAAAATAGTATCGGTTTGGCTTCACAATCCCAATGAAGTCTTTAAGTCGTTAATCTGGTTTTAAAAGAAGAAAACCGAAGGTTAAAGGAGAATCGACTCTAGCTTAGCACAACTAGTATCACACAGAATATGTAGGGATTAGGTTTCCCAGTTGCTAGAGTTCTCCCTTATATAGTCTTCAAATAAGGGTTTGCAATCAATGTTAGCTTACTAACATAGCATTCAATATTCACTGTTAGATGAAAACCTGATTAGATTCAAGATAATATTTATCAACACTTAGATCGAAAAATAGCTTTTTACACACACATGTAATGCACATTTTTAGGCTTGTGTAACCGTACCCAAACTTGTACATTAGTTGGTTCAACAATAGTTAACCAAATGGTTAGCCATATGATAACTTTCATATCCACCATACTCTTCTTCACCATAACTAGTTCAAATGACTCAAATGAACTAGTTAGAGAGTTGTTCAATTGCAAGGAAATCTCATGTACTACACAAGACACAATCGAAGCAAAAACGATGTGATTCACTCGAATTGATTCATGAACTATAAAACCACAGTTTGCAATAGCATTATTTGAGTAGTCCTTCGTCTTGTATGATGATTGCCATGGAGTTCTTGAGCTCAACTACACTTTCTATCCTAGTCCGAGACCTTACCTATAGTATACTAGAAATCAAGACTTTATAGTTTTGATCGCTAACATTGAAAAACATGCTTGAGATAGAAATGCATGCAAGTTCGACCGAGCAATGCTCTAACACTTTCCTTAGCGCTTTATCAATCAATATGAGGATCCACTTTTGTCTCATATTATGTCTGTTAAATACTCCCTCCGTTCCATTTTAGATGAGTGTTTAGGGTTATTTTTTTGTTCCATATTTCTTGATAGTTTTCATATTTTCATCACAAAACTACCCATAATACCCTAACATTTTGTCTTGGAACCATAATTAAGTTTATTTTTAAATACACTAATAGTAATTAATATTTAAAGACTTTTATCAAGGGCATAAATAGAATTTTTAATATCTCTCTCTATTTCTTAATCTGCGTGAAAACTCCCAAAACATCATCTAAATTGGAACGGAGGGTGTACATTAGAAACAAGAATGTTCTCAATATGGATACTAATGCCCATATTGGGGACTTTTGGATACAGAAAGGCTTATTATGTAGGATTGATTACATTCATAATTATAGTTATTGCAGGTTGGAGATAGGACTGACATCAACATCTGGAATAACAAGTGTATTGATGACCCCAACATGGGCTTTGGGATGATATTGAACTTCATGAACACTTTACACAGAGGGAAACGCATGCTATCAAAGAAACTGAGATTTACTTAAGAGAGAGGGGTCAAATTAGCTGAGACTTAACTAAAAATGGAAATTTCTCTTATCAAAGAAACTAATATTTACTCAGGAGAAAGAGAATATATTAGCTGAGACTTAACTAAAAATGGATAATTCTCTTTTAAATCTCTTTACACTGCTAAGATATGGGAAAAATACATTCAGGATGCAAATATTGCTGATTTGAGTAAGATTTGGAATATGGGCTCATCACCAACTATAAACTTTTTACTTGAAAATATACTCATAGGATTCTACCTACTAACGCTAAAGACAACCAGTATTTTACACTATATTGATCCCATGTGATACTTGCAAACGGGGAGTAGACCTTGCTGAATCTCTTCCTTAATTGCCCTTTTGATGTCCAAGTAGGGTTGGATTGTCGGGTTACAGTTTGAATGTTGTAGGCAAGAATGTTACTTTCATTGACTGGCAGAACTCCTTGATATGAGCTAATAAATATCAAACTGCTACCTATGCTACTACTTGCAGGTTCATACAGAAAGCTAGATGTGCTTTTATATTTGAATCAGTTACTTTGGATGCTAAGCAAAGTGTTAAAACAGAGTGCATAATCACCCTAATCACATTCTGAATAATTATTACTACAGGGGCTCTAACACTATTCGCCCAACTAGATATAACCTCAGTTAACATGGACCAGTTTGGGTCAAGATAAAGATATGTACTCTTTCTCTGCTTTTAACTTTGCAGGAAAACTCATTGAGGTTAGAGGATATCGAAGATACCATGGAATGGATGGAGTAACCAGATGAGCTCAATTAGCTTTTGATTGGGCCAAATAAATGCTAAGAATAAATGTGACCATAGAAGTTGAAGAAGAAACAATCCTTGAAAATTTAAAAACACTTATATCGAGATGCGGTTGTAGTAGCAGGAAATCCTACACTACACCCCTCACAAGAATTCATAATAATCAACACATATTTTGAAGATTGAAAAAAACACTTTTATTAATTGATTCACATAAATATTACAAGAAATGGAAGAACACAATAGTTCTCTAAACTTTCATCCTCCTAAATGACTTGCTCAACACTCGAAAAAGATCTCCCTCTTCCCTACGTTCGTTCAAATTTTTATATAGGGAATTACATAGTGGATGACAGCTAATCTGTCCTTTATTTTAGGATCTGACTTGCGATATTCTCTTAAGAGTTATATTGCCAATTTTCTCAAGCACTCTAATTGTCGCAGAATCACCACACATTTCTCATGTTTCTGTCATCGTCATCTGTTACGTCATTCTTTAAATCATCTTGTGAAACTCGCAAGGTGTTGTTAACCATGCCTCGCAAATATGCCCTTCTTGCGATATTATGATCCTACATCTTTCCTCTTCTCATGCTTTCTCTGAGAATGGGAGAAGGTCATGAGAAATTAGTTTTCAAAATTCCGCAACTGTTCACCTTTTCATATTCTCCGCACTGACACTATTCTGCATTCTTCGCCAAATTTACTACACGTATCCCTTCTTCCATCTAGATTTTGACACGTCTTTTTCAACCGTTGTATTCCAACTGTTCACGTCTAATCTTTGCATTAAATGCGTTTATATTTTCGAGTATTCTCCTCTCTATATATACTCTTTTCATTCTTCTTTACTTCCTTTCTTATTTTCTCTGTAACTTTTCTCTACAACTTTCTTCATTGTTCTTCCGTGAATTCCGCTCCTGCTACTGTAACTTTTCTCAATTCTCATCTTTTCAAATTTTCACTTCCATCTCCATTCCCATACTAAAGAATGCCTTCAGCCGGTCGCAAGAATGAGATTTCTTTTGAAAAGGCTCAAAAGAAGCTTCAGAATAAAGGGTTTACTCTATCTCGTATTCCCAATCAAAACCCTAAATCCGAGCTTACTGCCAAATTATTTTCTAATCATCCCTGTAATTAGGGAAAGATCATAATCTCGCTAGGTCAGCTTGAAGCTGGTCTTATCATTCCCCTCTATGATCCTGATCTCCCCTTGTTTTATGAAATTCTTTCTCGTGCGAAATTTTCGCGAGCTATATATCAACTAAGTGGAGATTGCATTCGTCTCCTGCTTGAGTCACCAACCGCGGTGCTGGCAAGGGATCTCTTTATTCTGATGAAGCTAAAAATCCTAAGTTCAAAGACATTGCGATTGTCCCTGCGAACTACACCGTTGACAACTTCTTTGCGAATTATGAGGTAATTCCTATGAAGAGGGACAATACTTTCTGGGGTGTTCGCTTACATAAGAGGGAAAATGTTGTTGAGGACCAATTATTCATGCAAGACATTGACTGACATCCTGGCGATAATTCTTCCCCGCGTTATTCTAATAATAACAAGTGGTGCGTCTTCCCTTTAATTCTAGAGGGTCCATATATATTTGGCTCTCATGTCTTACATGTGAATATCGCAGAGTACCAACCATGGGTATTCAAGTGGCCCGAACGGGATGGCGAGGTACATTTCCACCTTTTGCTTGAATCTTTATTATTTTTCTTGTATATATATATATCCATATTAATCACTCCAATATTTTTATGATTGTGAAATTACCAGATTAAAGGTGGAAATCCTAGCAAGAAATCCTAAAGTACGCCCCTCACAAGAATTCATAATAATCAACATATATTTTGAAGATTAAGAACAACACTTTTATTCATTGATTCACAGAAATGTTACAAGAAATAAAAGAAAACAAGAACACAATTGCTCTCTAAACTTTCTCTCTCCTTAATGACTTGTTCAACACTCGGAAAAGATCTCCCCTCCCTACGTTCGTTCAACTCTTTATATAGGGAATTACATAGTGGATGACAGCTAATCTATCCTTTATTTTAGGATCTGACTTGCAATATTCTTGCAAGATTTATATTGCCAATCTTCGCAAGCACTCTAATTATCGCAGAATCATCACACGTTTCTCATATTTCTGACATCGTCATGTGTTGCATCATTCTTCAAATCATCTTGCGACACTCGCAAGGTGTTGTTAACCATACTTCGCAAATATGTGCTTCTTGCGATATTATGATCCTACATCTTGCCTCTTGTCATGCCTTCTCTGCGAAGGGGAGAAGGTCATGAGAAATTAGTTTTCAAAATTCCGCAATTGTTCACCTTTTCATATTCTCCGCACTGACACGATTCTACATTCTTCGCTAAATTCACTACACGTATCCCTTCTTCCATACATCTTTTGACACGTCTTTTTCAACCGTTGTATTCCAACTATTCACGTCTAATTTTTGCATTAAATGCGTTTATATTTTAGAGTATTCTCCTCTCTATATATACTATTTTCATTCTTCTTTACCCTTCTTATTTACTTCCTTTCTTATTTTCTCTGCAACTTTCTTCATTGTTCTTCCGTGAATTCCGCTCCTGCTACTGTAACTTTTCTCAATTCTTATATTCTCAAATTTTTACTTTCTTCTTCATTACCATACTAAAACATGCCTCCATCCGGTTGCAAGAATGATATTGCCTTTGAAAAGGCTCAAAAGAAGCTTCAAAATAAAGGTTTTACTCTATCTCGTATTCCCGATCAAAACCCTAAATCCGAGCTTACTGCCAAATTATTTTCTGATCATCCCTGCAATTAGGGAAAGATCATAATATCGCTAGGTCAGCTTGAAGCTAGTATTCTCATTCCCCTCTATGATCCCGATCTCCCCTTGTTTTATGAAATTCTTTCTCATGCGAAATTTTCGCGAGCTATATATCAACTAAGTGGAGATTGCATTCGTCTCCTGATTGAGTTCGCCAACCGCGGTGCTGGAAAGGGATCTCTTTATTATAATGAATCTAAAAATCCTAAGTTCAAAGACATTGCGATTGTACCTGCGAACTACACCGTTGAAAACTTCTTTGTGAATTATGAAGTAATTCCTATGAAGAGAGACAGTACTTGCTGGGGTGTTCGCTTACATAAGAGGGAAAATGTTGCTGAGGACCAATTACTCATGCAAGACATTGACTGGCATCCTGGCGATAATTCTTCCCCTCGTTATTCTAATGATAACAAGTGGTGCGTCTTCCCTTTAATTCTAGAGGGTCCATATATTTTTGGCTCTCATGTCTTACCTGGGAATATCGCAGAGTACCAACCCTGGGTATTCAAGTGGCCCAAACGGGATAAAGAGGTACATTTCCACCTTTTGCTTGAATCTTTATTATTTTTCTTGTATTCTTATATATATCCATAATAATCACTCCAATATTTTTATGATTGCGAAATTACCAGATTAAGAGACTGAAAGCAAGCTACCAGAAATTTGGGAAGGCTAGTACTTTATCAGCTTTGCGATCAATCATAGATGAAGTAAGAAATATTCTTCTTAGATTCCTAACAATATATTGTTGCCTCTATTTCTTATCTTTATCTGTGTTTAAAGGCTATTGATGAAGTGGAAGAGAAACCTGTCAAAGTTGCGAAAACTAAAGGCAAAGGCAAGAGTATTTATCTCAAAGATAAATCTGCTGCCCCTCCTTCAAAGAAGAGAAAAGTCCAATCTCCTTCTCCCTCAATTCCTCAGGATAGCGAAAGCTCCAATGACAATAATGATGATGATGGCGATGATGAAATTTCTTCTGCGAAAGAATCTTCACAATCTGAATCTTCTGTGGATCATTTATCCGGCATCTTCTCCAATACTATGCAGGGAATTGGTGATACTCCTCTTGCCAATGCTTGCCAGTCCATCTTAACTATCTTTGATGCCTCTCTCTTAGAGAATAATGAATCTCTTAGTGGGGTTTCCAGATCCATATCTCCCAGCTTCTTACATTCGCTGAATAGCCTGGTAAATTTTCATATTCGTATTTTTCTTTTATTTACTTTGCCTTGAATTCATAATTTATTCCTAAAATTCGTTAAATTGATTCGCAAGCGGGGAAAGCTTCTTATACTGTTGTCTCAGATTTCGAGAAAATACGTATGGCTTTTCAGAAGAAAAATGTTAATCTTCGCAAAGAAAATGAAGAATTAAGATCTGAATCTGTAGGTCTTCGCAAAGAAAATGAGGAATTAAAATCTGAGTCAGTTAATCTTCGCGGGAAGTTGGAATCTGGGTCTGTTGGCCTTCATGAGAAGATCAAGCGGTTGGAAACTGAACTCTCTTCTTCGTAGGATAAGGATGCTAGCCTCCAAGCTGCGAACAATCAACTTTATGGTAAGAAAATTTTCTCTTTTTCTTTATCCCTATATTCCTTTGTGTTTTCTTATTTAAATAATCCTCTTCGCAGATATTTATGGCCTTTCTGATGAAGCCGTATTCATTCGTTCTTTTCCAAATCCAATAGATGATGATACCTTTCTCAATCGCCTTAATGATTCTTTGAACAATTTTTTAAATGATGAAACTAAATCTCTTTCCATAGATGAACTTAGATCCAAAATTCATCTCTTAAAGATTGATCATAGATCTAGTTTTGGATTAGCCCATAAATTTAAACATTTGTATGTTGACTCAAAATAAAAAATTAACGAATTAAGAGCTAAGAATATCAGTCTTATCGATGATATAGACTGTATTACTAAGCAAGGTGCTCAATCCTTGGCGGATTTCCATAAAACCCTTCTTGAAGTTCAAATTGAAAGAGATAGACTTATCTGCGAGAAAAGTGCTCTTGTTGAGAGGGAAAACCAAGTTCGCTCTCGCCTTCTCATTAGTAATGATGATGAATTTGCTTGGGCTGCGAAGGTTCTTGATAATTCCAGAAGTAACTTAGGTGTAGATGTCAGCCTTCAAGTTGAGCAAGCGGCTTTGATTAGAGATATGATTTCTAACAGAGAAGGTTGTTGACTGTTCTTTCTTATTTAATTATTTATTCTTCACAACTTTCCATCAAGTTGTTGATTTATTATTGTATTTTCGCATAAGACGAAGAAAGATATCGCAACAGGATTGGAGAGCTTGAGGATGACAAGGAGAAGCTCGCAAAGGATCTTTCTTCTCGCAATGAGAAATATTCAAAGTTGAAGGCTCAAATGAAGATCACTATTGCGAATTTTGGGAATGACGCAATTTCTTACCGCAATGATACTATCAAGGCGGTTTGTAATGACAACAAGATCCCTCATTCCAAATATCCGTGTCTCTTTGATAAGATTCCAGAAAATACGCCTAATTTGGTCATCTCTGATAGTGAGGATGATGAGGAATCAGAGTCTGAAGAAAATGAAGAAGAGAAATCTGATGAAGAATCTGCTGGGGAAGAAACTTCTGGTGAAGAATCAAGTACACAATAGTTTTCGCTTCCTTGTATTTTCTTGTTCAATCTTTTTGCAAAACTTGTACATTTGTTCTTGATCTTTCATCTTTGTATATTTGTAATTTTTCGCTTTGAATTTCTCCAATCATCAATACAAGCTCTATTTCTTTAGTTCTTTCCTGCGTGTGTTAGAAGAATTTTCTTTCTTGCAATATGACCATTCAAAATATAATTAATTTTTTATGCGTAAATCTATCATGTGAAACAAATAACATTTAATTTATTCTATGCATTCCCATACTTGCCTCTGTTATTTATATTCAGATGAGTGATTGAGCATATTACCTTTGTTTGATAAAATGGTTTGCGAGAAGATCGCAATTGTCTCTGTATAATCTCGCAAGTATGAACCCTTAAGATTGCATTCATTCTTGTATTCTGATGTGGTCTTATTTTTCCTTCCTAAGTAAAGGTCTTATTTGGCCATCTTTTCTCATTGTGACAAAATCGCAGGACATCTCTACACTTTCATGTAGAAACCTATTGATCTTGCCTTAACTTTTTGTTCTTTTGTATTTTTGCTGCGACAATATGACAGGCCTAAATTTTCTTGCGAAACTAAATCCCCATGACATTGCCGTCTTGCGACGAAATCGCAGGACATCTTTACACTTGCATGCAATGACCCATTGATCTCGTCTTATATTCTCTTTTGTATTATTGCCTCTTCAGAAATGTTGCACAAATATGACAAGTCTTTATACTCCCATGAGTAAAAAGTCTCATGATATTTGCGTCTTAAGACACTTGTCATCTCCCTAATGGAGGGTGTCACCCTTATCTCCCCCCTGGTTGCCCTTTCAAGGATACGTACATCGGCCATACAAGACTAGCTCCTCCCATCCAGTATTAACAACAACCAGTTGTTTTCGCAACCTATTATCCCTTTTGCCTATATGCTTATGGTTACAAGACTGCACCCTAAGTGGGGTTTTCTTTAGGATGAGTGCATCATAGCCAATATGTAGTAGCAGGAAATCCTACACTACACCCCTCACAAGAATTCATAATAATCAACACATATTTTGAAGATTGAAAACAACACTTTTATTAATTGATTCACCGAAATATTACAAGAAATGGAAGAAAACAAGAACACAATAGTTCTCTAAACTTTCTCTCTCCTAAATGACTTGCTCAACACTCGAAAAAGATCTCTCTCTTCCCTACATTCGTTCAACTATTTATATAGGGAATTACATAGTGGATGACAGCTAATCTGTCCTTTATTTTAGGATATGACTTGCGATATTTTCGCAAGAGTTATATTGCCAATTTTCGCAAGCACTTTAATTGTCGCAGAATCACCACACATTTCTCATGTTTCTGCCATCGTCATCTGTTACGTCATTCTTCAAATCATGCAAATATGTCCTTCTTGCGATATTCTGATCCTACAGCAGTCCATAGGCGTTATCCGGTATGTTACCATGCGATCTACCACAGGGAGCTTTAGATATCTTTCGTTCTTACAAGACTTCAATTTGTGCATAGAACTGAAAACATAGAGGTGCTAAATTTAGCTTTATTTTGTAAAAATTCTAGTTCCAGGGATATTATTATTTGTATGGATACGATTAACCCTTTTATCTTAGTTGATATTCAACTACCTTGCAATGATAGAGATCTTATACCCGACTAGAGCTTAGTGTTACTTGAGCGCCTTGTTGATGTAATTCCGACTTTCCGACATTTTTTTTAGTGCAAACCACTTCTTAATGCAGCACCAACGTACTATATTTTCCATCATCCTACTCCGACTCCACCTACTTATGCATGATTACTAAATAGTTTACCGATATTAGCAGGGGTATCGTTTGAGTGGTTCGATGGTCAGGATCAGATGTAACTCTTTTGTCTCATATAAGACGGTATCCCCTTAGTAATCATGTTACTTATGCTTCAAAATAAAAATTAAAAATCAAAAGAATCGCCTAGTTCTATTTTCATCTAGGGGTGAGCATTTAACCTGTAATCCGCGGATTTAACCGGGACCAACCGTTCTTTTGTGGATGGATGCCCGGACCGTTCGTTAATGGGTTGGATGCGGATAGAATTTTTGAAATCCACCGGATTATGGATCGGGCCCGGATGTAACCTTGAAAATCCGTTGAACATCCATAACCGTTAGATTAAGGGCATTTATATAGTTTTAAAATATTTTATGAATTTTTAAGATGTTTGCTTGAGGTGTTGTAGATGTCATTTTTATATTGGTATACATATATGAGATATGTAGGTTTTATAAGGAGTCATTTGTGTTGGATTTATTTTCATTACTATAAATTTGAACTAAAACAAATTCATTGGATTATCCGCATCCAATTGGTCCATCCGTGCATCCATTGGATCTGAATTGGATGCGGATGCCAAATTTGAAATCCGTAGTGCATTGGATTAGATGAAGATGAGTTGAAAACAGTCCATACCAGCCCATGCTCACCCCTTATTTTAGAACCGTATTTTGGGGACCATGAGATATTTGGGGGGACCTTTGTTTTTTAAGGCACCCATCCTACAATGATAAGGGTTGTCCTATAGTCATATGAGTTTACCAATTTTCCCCTTACCCTATTTAACATTATCCCTAATTAATATTAGTCCACCACCGCCGATTACCACCACCACCACCTCCGATTATCACCACCACCAACCACCGATTACCACCACCACCACCTCCCACCACCGTCGCCCACCACCACCGTCGATTACCACCGCCGCCGATTACCACCACCAACTCAGATTATCACCACCACCAACCACCGATTACCACCACCACCTCCAATTACCACCACCACCTATATATATATAGCTTAATTTAAATCATTAACAAAGATATTCTCACAAACTCACTGCTTGTCATTTGTTTTTGGTTGAAAAAATGCGAAGTAATCATCAAAATGAGTTGAAAATGGAAATTGCAGAGAGGTTTAATGGAGGTTTTTTTTTCCAGAGACATGTTCGGTTACGTCGCAAAAAAAAGTCTCGGACGAACTTTCAATTCGGTTACAACGCAAAATGTTCGGTTTCGTCGCAATAAGTTCGGTTATCACGAATTAATATTTTCTGAACCGAACTCTAAGTTCGGTTCATTCGCAAAAAATATTTTTAACCGAACTATGGGATAATTCCATATATTCATTTGCAAGTGCAGTTTGGTTAGATCGCAAAAATTGTTAAGTTTTTACTTTAACCGAACGTTTGCCTAATTGCATATATGCATATATAAGCTCAGTTCGGTTGATTCGCAAAATATGTTGAAGTTTGCGAACTAACCGAACTTCATTAAACTAGGTTACTTTTAACGTGAAGTTCGGTTGAGAACTTGGTTGCGTTGAAGTTTGCGAAATAACCGAACATACCTCTGTAAATGATTTCGGTTAACTCGCAAAAATAATTTCAAAATCGAACTCTTCTCTATATACCCAAATGTTGAGTTCGGTTTAAACGCAAAAAATAAAATTCTGCGAACTTACCGAACTCTGTTGTTTAAAGTTCGGTTACTACGTGGTCTAGTCGACTGAACCGAAAAAAACTCTGTAAACTCAAGCATAGTAGTTCGGTTATATTTGATTTTTCATCAGCTAGCCGAACAAACAAAAACTCCATTAAAGCTCTGGTTCGATTGCCTGTGATTTTGGATTTATTAACCGAACTGCATTTGCAGAAAGTTCGGTTACATGTTCTTCATATAATAAAACCGAACTTTGTTGACTTGGTTGAAATTTTTTTGTTACAATTTTGATTTTCAAGATATTTTAGGCCGTTTATAGCAACATTCACTAAGTTACAAGCATACTTCGGTACCCAGAGGATGTTTTTACTCTATATTCACCCATCTCAAAATATATTGTTTCTCCATCTTCTTCTATCACTTTAGTCACTCAATAATCGGAGGTGGTGATGGTGATAATCGGAGGAGGAGGTGGTGGTGGGCGGAGGTGGTGGGAGGAGGAGGTGGTGGTAATTGGTTGTTGGTGGTGGTGGTGGAAATCGGCGGTGGTGGACTAATATTAATTAGGGCTAATGTTAAATAGGGTAAGGGGTAAATTGGTAAACTCATATGACTTTAGGATAGCTCTTATCATTGTAGGATGGGTGCCTTAAAAAACAAAGGTCCCCCAAATATCTCATGGTCCCCAAAATACGTTTCCTTATAAAGCCCAATCTCCAAGTCCCCATCCCTTACACATACTTGGGCTTGTGAACTAGTGACCTTACCCTAGTTCGAGTAGTCTCTTATCATGTATCAACAATCATCCGTAGGAAAGCTGTCAATAACTGGTACTGTACGGTTGTGCAAAAAAACCGGAACCGCGGATTTCACCCGTATCCGTCCGCAAAATAGCGGGTGAAACCTAATCCGCAAGAGTTATGGGCCGGATACGGGTGGGATTTTCAAATCCGCACGTTTACACGGTTTGGTTGCGGTTGGACTTTGAAATCCACGGATTCATCCGCACCGTAATTAATGCACATTACTCTGCAAAATTTTAGCGCCGGACTTTGATCCATACTTAATCTATAATATAAATTTGTATGGAAGCTCACACGGAATAGTGATAGTACCAAATGTTCCCATCTTGATCTGGGTGAAGGAATTGTACAAATTGGTGTCAAGAGCTGACAGTAACAACATGAGGTGAGATGTCCATATGAAAAGATGGTTGCGGCAGTGGTACTCCTGCATCACTTCCATTCAATCCAGTAACATTAACTTGCAACGGGGGAGCGAGTTCACCAACCACATTTAATCTGTTAACAAGCTTTTCTTTTGTAGTTTTAATAATCTTCAATTGAATATATAAATTTCAAGTTTGATATAGAAATGTGCACCCACTGGACTTCATTCTTCAATTGAATATATAAATTTCAAGTTTGATATAGAAATGTGCACCCACTGGACTTCATATTTACAAGAAATTCCGCAACATTCCCACTGAGACTCAAATTTTAGTGGGTGCAACTGATCCTTCTCCCTCCGTTCCCAGAGACAATTGTTGATTATTTGATTAGATTGGGTATTATGTAAATCCTCGGTTAATCCGTATCCGGACCGTATCACCCGATGATCCGCGGATTTTAAATCTGCGGATGATTGGGCCGGACACGGTTGGATTTTCCAAATTCGCAATTTTGACGGATTGAACGCGGGTGACCCCTAATCCGCATCCATCCGTCCGTTTGCACACCCCTAGGTACTGGTGATTGTGAGAATCCAGATTACATTCTGACTTTGATAGACTCAAACCCAATCTTCACCATGCAACAACAATAGGAGGACCTTCTCCATTGAAACATAAAATTAATCGTTGTTGATACATAACATTCAAATAAATAAATTTATCGAGTTTTCCCTCATGAAAGGTAACTATCTAAGTTTTATTTTCATATATAATCTTTGAAAAAAACTTTCCTCCCTGAAAAAGTTACAGGGATGAAAAGACCAAATCTTTGATGATTCCATCATACATGATAGAGTTACAGAATTCTAGATAGGTATCTTATACCTGAACTGAACTCTTTCTGGTTCAAGTAAATCCTTTGTATGTAAGAAAGCTCGAGATACTTTTGGGAGAAAGAAAATTACAAGGTGTGAGACGACCCAATACGCCTTTAGAACAAAACCGATTTGATTAGCTTCCAGGCTCCCCATCTCTATGGAGATACTTGTAAAATGAACACTCTATACTTGAGTGCTAGTTGATCAGCTCATATATCTGCCTATTGTAATGAACAACTCTTGGTCAGGTGAAAATCTTAGATTACTTTTAAACAATCTTCAATTTCAATTCTGGAAAACAAATGTAACTGATACGGTCGGATGAATACCTTAGAGTCCCTTTGAGAAATCTTCGATTTCAAACATGTAATGTAAATGTAATTCACTCTACCGCTCTCTGTAACAAGGAGTCAGAGATTCATAGCAATGAATGAGGTTATTCATCCTTTTCGGGAAAAAATAATAATAGTGCTAGTTGATCGAATTGGGGGTAACATACCTCGATCTCTATCGTATTTATTATTAGAATTGAAACACATTCCAATTACCCCTAAATGAGTATTTTCTTTTTTGATCCAAATGAGTATTTAGTATCCCTGAAATAAAAGTGTACTTCAATTTGGAATTTGGTAAATAATGTACGGAAAATGGGTCATTTGTCCAAAAAAAATTAAAACACGGTTCAAATGGACGAGTAAAAAAATTTATGGGTGAAATGGACAAAAAAAATATAGCAAGGATGAAATTGGATTCATCCTGACTTAAACTTAAAAAATAGCAAGGATGAAACTGATGCGTCTTGTGTAAAATAAAAATAAAAAAAAGTATTTGAAAATGGGCAGGATGAAACTGGTTACATCCTGCTTATTTTTAAATTTTTATCCATTTAAATAGTATCTAAATCTAACTGTCCTTTTCAACCAGGAAATTTTTATTTTGGTCTTTTTAACTAATTTTGTGAATGCGTATCCTTTAATTTGTATCTATTCTTTGCTTGATCTCTTATGCGTATTTGGAATGCATGCTCTAACCACTAATGTACCGGTGATATTAATAGGTAAAAGGAAGTTTTTTTCTTGTAGTGCTCTCTGCTGGTTGTTGCACGGTCTGTTTGGTGATCTATGAAGTTGGGTGTGTGGTCGTTACTAATTAATTGCAGTGCGATGTGATAGAAAGGTTTCTAGTGTTGCTCAAGTTTTGGTAATCAGTCGTGTTTCTTTTGCATTTTCATTGTCAAAGTAGTTATTTCTGGTTCAGCTTTCACATTATTAGTTAAATCATCACTATAAACAAAATGTGCTTAATTAATCGCCTTTTGAATGCATATAACTGCTGTACACATGACTATAGAAATCTGGAAGGGCAAGTTTCTTAATTCTTACCTTCCTAAAAGGCAGCAGCAGCCAAGCGTGCAACGGGGCCCATTTTAGTTGAGGTTTTAGGGTGTTTTATCACTCTTTTTTTCTATTAATAAAGAACCGTATTTTGGGGACCATAAGATATTTGGGGACCTTTGTTTTTTAAGGTATCCATCCTACAATGATAAGGGTTATCCTAAAGTCATATGAGTTTACCAATTTTCCCTTACCCTATTTAACATTAGTCTTAATTAATATTAGTCCACCAACCACCGATTACCTCCACCACCGCCGCCCACCACCACCACCTCCTCCGATTATCACCACCACCAACTCCGATTATTGAGTGACTAAAGTGATAGAAGAAGAAGAAGAAGATGGAGAAAAAATATATTTTGAGATGGGTGAATATAAAGAAAAAACATCATCTGGGTGCCGAAGTATGCTTATAACTTAGTGAATGTTGCTATAAACGGCCTAAAATATCTTGAAAATCAAAATTGTAACAAAAAATTTTCAACCAAGTCAACAAAGTTCGGTTTTATTATATGAAGAACATGTAACCGAACTTTCTGCAAATGCAGTTCGGTTAATAAATCCAAAATCACAGGCAACCGAACCAGATCTTTAATGGAGTTTTTGTTTGTTCGTCTTGCTGATGAAAAATCAAATGTAACCGAACTACTATGCTTGAGTTTACAGAGTTTTGTTCGGTTCATTCGACTAGACCACGTTGTAACCGAACTTTAAACAACAGAGTTCGGTAAGTTCGCATAATTTTGTTTTTTGCAATTAAACCGAACTCAACATTTGGCTATATAGAGAAGAGTTCGGTTTTGAAATTATTTTTGCGAGTTAACCGAACTCATTTACAGAGGTATGTTCGGTTGTTTCGCAAACTTCAACGCAACCAAGTTCTCAACCGAACTTCACGTTAAAAGTAACCTAGTTTAATGAAGTTCGGTTAGTTCGCAAACTTCAACATATTTTGCGAATCAACCAAACTGAGCTTATATATGCATATATGCAATTAGGCAAACGTTCGGTTAAAGTAAAAACTTAACAATTTTTGCGATCCAACCGAACTGCACTTGCAAATGAATATATGGAATTATCCCATAGTTCGGTTAAAAGTATTTTTTGCGAAAGAACCGAACTAAGAGTTCGGTTCAGAAAATATTAATTCGTGATAACCGAACTTATTGCGACGAAACCGAACATTTTGCGTCAGAATCGAACTAAAAGTTAATTTGAGACTTTTTTTGCGACGTAACCGAACCTGTCTCTGGAGAAAAAAACCTCCATTAAACCTCTCTGCAATTTCCATTTTCAACTCATTTTGATGATTATTTCGCATTTTTTCAACCAAAAACGAATGACAAGCAATGAGTTTGTGAGAATATCTTTGTTAATGATTTAAATTAAGTTATATATATATATAGGTGGTGGTGGTTGGTGGTGGTGGTAATCGGAGGTGGTGGTGGTAATCGGTGGTTGGTGGTGGTGATAATCGGAGGTGGTGGTAGTGGTAATTGGCGGTGGTGGTGGTGGTAATCGGAGGTGGTGGTGGTAATCGGTGGTTGGTGGTGGTGATAATCTGAGGTGGTGGTGGTGGTAATCGATGGTGGTGGTGGTGGGCGACGGTGGTGGGAGGAGGTGGTGGTGGTAATCGGTGGTTGGTGGTGGTGATAATCGGAGGTGGTGGTGGTGGTAATCGGCGGTAGTGGACTAATATTAATTAGGGATAATGTTAAATAGGATAATGGGCAAATTGGTAAACTCATATGACAACCTTTATCATTATAGGATTGGTGTCTTAAAAAACAAAAGTCCCCCAAATATCTCATGGTCCCCACAATACAGTTCTTATTTTATCCACAAACCAAGGAAAGCCCACTTCCCCATTCACAACTGCTCTGCTCCGAAAGTCCATTCACATACCTCTATGAAAATTCGTTCTCATCAGGATTAGGAAATTTTGTTCTTCAATTATATCATCAGAAATGTGTATTTGAAATTATTGGGTAAACCAAAGAGAACAAGTTCAAGCATAGATACTTTCAAGTGTTCGATCGTGTGGAGATTCACTTTGCAGCTGATAAGCCGGCAAAGAAAGGTGCAGATTTAAGGAATGGTCAAAATTGCATGTGAGTCTTGGCTTGAGTTCCTGAGTTGTATTAGAGTGTTCTAACATAATGAGTGGATTAGGTGCAGGTCTAAGAAATGATTTACATAAATCTGTTGGTGAATCTTGTGGAATTCATTTTGTAATTATTCTCAATTTTAGTGGTTAATAAAAATAAATAAATAAATAAATAAAGATACTTAGGTGTGAAAATGAACGTCTGTATTTTTTTTTGATGAAAAAACGAATTATACTAAGGCTAGAGACAAATATACAATAATTCTACAATTTCATGTTTAGCAAAAATATTAGAGATTATGCTCTCCTTTTTCACCTTTTGATGAATGTGGCTTGTCTTGTGATGTGTTCTTGTAATCCTCGCTTCTTTGGCTATTGAATCCGCCGCCGCATTATGGTCCCTAATTATGTGTCTTATTTTTGCTTGAGGAAGCCTTTTTAGAATTTGCATATGTCTTCCAAAGTATTCTCTGTGACCCAAGAAAAAATCTCACCAGAGTTTACAATCTGTAGCTATTGTCACGCTTGAGAGGAGATTTTCTTCTAACCATTTCAAAACTTTTTGGAGAGCCTTTGCTTCTGCATGAACCGATGTAAAAGCCATTTCTGACCCTATTGATATATGCATAAAAGCTTCTTGGTCAGTTGAGTACTGGATGAAAGCGTACCCCATAGATAAATCCTCTTCTTTGATAGAAGCATCGACGAATATTATCCAGTCTGAGTTGAAATCCGACCAAGATGGTCTTTTGCTCTTATTTCCTTTTTTGGTTAAAGAACTGTCCTTGATATTTGCTTCTTTAATATAATTCTTGATTTGTTCGATCAGTCTGATGGGATCTGGGCTTGTTTGTTGAAAAACTACCTCACACCTGTATTTCCAAATGAACCAAATGATAGTAGCAATTTTTTCCTTGAATTGTAGAAATTTTGGGTCTTCAATCCAAGTTTTGACCCAGTCCTCAATCGAATCTGTGTAAATTTGCGTATTTGCCGCATCAAGGGAGAACCCAAACCATATGGCCCTCACAAATGGGCAGTTTCTGAAAAGGTGTAGTTCTGTTTCCACCTCTTGAGAATTACACATGGGGCAATTTGGAGACATCTCCGGATTGTGTGTTGCAAGTCGACTTTTTGTGGGTAAGGCTTTTTGAAATAGCTTCTAGATAAACAGTATGATTCTTGAAATAATTTGTATTTTCCATAGAGATCTCCAGGGGAAATCCTCTTCGATATCGTTATCATGTCTTTGATTGATTAAGAAGTTGTATATATTTTTTGCCGAGAAAGCCCCCGAATCATGGTGTTTCCATCTAATTTTGTCCGCTTCGTTTACTCTAGGCTGAATTGTCAAAATCTTGTCCTTTATTTCGGGAGCGAATAAATTATTGATTAAATCACAGCTCCACTCTCCTTCTGCATTTAATAGATCTTTGACTTTCTGCGGTAAAGGTTTTTCTTCATCTATTGGTTTACTTATGATATTTTCGTTGGGTATCCAATTGTCTTCCCAAATCTTCACCTGATCTCCATTTTTAACTTGCCAAGTATAATTTCTTTTTATAAAGTTCAGAACTTTTTGAATGCTTGTCCAGATCCAAGAGAGATCATAGTTTCTAGTTGGTTCCATTGGGTTTCCAGTATCGAAATATTTCGCTTCTAGAAGTTTTACCCATAGTTGTTCTTTCTCGATTATTAATCTACTGGCTAGTTTTGTTAACAAAGCTATATTAAACTTGTGGGGGTTCTTGATGCCCAATCCTCCTTGAGATTTAGGTCAACACATATTGTTCCACGCCCTTATATAACCACCTTTCTTCTTTGATTCGTCTTTTTTCCACCAAAAATCTCTCTGAATTATGTCTAGTTTATCCAAGGTTTCTTTTTGAAGAGCTAACATTTGCATTTGGTATGTGGGATAAGCTTGAAGTGTAGCTTGTATTAGAACTGTTCTTCCCGCTTGAGATAACAATTTTTCCTTCCAACCCTGAAGAGTGTTATAATATCTTTGAAGGAGAGGTTCAAAATTTTCCTTTCTATTCTTGTCGAAGAAAATGGGTGTTCCAAGATACCTATCTTTTTTCGTCATTAGTGGAACTTTTAGGATCTTTGCTATTATTTACCCATGCTTGGGATGGATTTTTGGGCTGAAGTAAATTCCAGATTTTTGGAGATTTACCATTTGTCATGTGATGTCCCCGAATGAGGATAAGATATCTAGGAGATTTTTTGCTTCTCCCAGGTCGGCTTTTCTGAATAAGAAGCAATCATCAACAAAGAAAAGGTGTGAGATAGTTGGGGCCTTTTTGTTTATTTTTAGACCAGAATTTTTTTTTTCTATGTTAGTTTTTTCTAGGAGTCTATAAAGAATCTCCATGCTAATAAGGAAAAGATATGGAGAAAGAGGGTCCCCTTGTCTGAGACCTCTGGAAGTATTGAAAATTGGACCCGGTGAGCCATTTAGGAGGATGGAGAAAGAAGTAGTGGATATGCATTGAGAAATTAGGTTGACCCAGGTATCACTAAAACCGAAGGAGGATAATGCCTTTTTGATAAAAGGCCACTCTACCCTATCAAAAGCTTTAGAAAGATCTAATTTTAGCACCAAAAAACCTTTCTTTTTCTTTGATGTTTTCATCGAGTGAATTAGCTCGTGAGCAATGATGATGTTATCATTAATTTGTCTTCCTGGGAGAAACGCGGATTGGTTTGGGGAAATAATTCTGCTTAAAATAGGTTTTAGTCTATTTGCGAGAATTTTAGAAATAAGTTTGTAGACTGTATTACTGAGACTGATGGGTCTAAAATCACCCGGTGTTTGAGAAATGGTTGTTTTTGGAATGAGAGTAATGAAATAATGATTTAAATCCTGGTCCAAAAATCTTGTTTTAAAAAACTCCTGGATCGTGTAAGTGATATCAGGCCCTAAAATTTCCCAATTTTCTTTGAAAAAACCCAGTTGAAAACCATCCGGGCCAGGAGCACCCCAATGATTCATATTGGATAGGGTAGACCAAATTTCTTCTCGAGGTGGGATTTGAGTTAAGGAAATGTTTTCTTCATTTGAGACACAAGGAGTAATTATTTCTGACAAATCAACATTATAATTACTCATATTCGAGGTTCCACTATGGGTGAAATGGTTTAAGGGAAGGGAATTTAGTTGTTCTCTATTTGAAATCCAAAGACCTGAGGGTTCTCTGAGGGTGTGGATTGCATTGATTTTTTTCCTGCTGGATGCTGAAGCATGGAAATACTCGGTATTTTGGTAGTATTCCTTGAAAAACTTATCACGAGAGAGCTTATGGTAATAGTCATTTTTTATTTCATATCATTTCCCAAGCTCCGCTTGTAGATCCTTGAGAATTGTCATTTTGGTAGAAATATTTCCCGAATTGTGAATATTCTCTATCTTGGAAATCAGCCTTTTTATATTTTTGTGGATATTACCGAAAACTTCATAATCCCAATGGGCTAAATCCGAGGATACGGATTTTAGTTGTTGGGCTAAGTTTGAGTTGGTACTGTAATTTAGTTTCCAAAAAGCCTCAACAACTGAAGTTTACATAGGGTGGTTTAACCAGGATCGGATACACCTAAAAGGTTTTTGTAATTTCTTGGATTCTGGGTTTGAGACTTAGGTTTACTGTCAATGCAGAGAATGAATTGGGCTATATAAACCCAATCTATTTTCAGTTCCATAACTTTCCATGTAACTTTTGTGAATACTGTGACTTGATTGGACACAAGATGAGGAATTGCTTGCAAGCTGAACTAGCACAATACCAAGCTAAAGTTAACCAAGCACATGTTGATGCAGTACTGTTAGAAATGCATCAAGAGGTGGTTTTGCAGCAAGAGGTGGTTTTGCAGCAAGAGCAGATGCAACCAGTGATGGTGCAAGATAATATGGAGTTTTCTGAGGACAGTTTGTCAGACTCTTCTGTTGAACAAGATGCAACTGAAGTTACCTACAATGACTATATATCTCAACTTGAAGATGACAAGGAAAATCAGGGGGATGCAAGGCAACTTGCAAGTCATTTTTCTGCTTTGAGTGAAGATCGGGTAGTCCCTAATACACCTGTTCTTAGTGTTGTGGTTGTTGGTCCTAAGCTTGATGCTTATATGTGGAAGGTCATTCAAAATAGAGATAGACCTGGAAATCCTTTCACTTCAGCTTTTAGATATTGGGATGAAGGCTCTTCATCTCAGCAGTAGAACAACTCAGAGTGCACAACTTATTAGAAACTGGAGCTTGATGCAGAGTTATTTCCACTGGGATAATCCAAAAATATGACAACTTGGAATTGACTCTTGCTCTTCCTAACTCAAGACAAGTGGAAATCATAGAAATTGAAAAATATGATCATGTAAACTCCATGAAGATCTATCCTCATCAGTGGTTCAATGGTGGTTCTTCTAATGGACATGCCCAAGAAAAGGATAATGAAGATTAGTCTATCTGCATAATGATCTCATTATAACAGCAGCAAAAATGAATCCAAAGTCTCAAAGCCATCAGATCCCATGCGCTCATTTTAACAGTTTTTTTTTGCTTAGTTTTTTTTCTGTGCAGTCTTTGATTTGTTACTTTAGTTGCTTTTTAATTCTGGTTTTCCTTTTCCTCTGTTTGTAGCCCTTGCTTAGCTTAGTTAATTCTAGTTATCTTCAAGTTCAAGTTGTTAATTTTTTTTTCATTTTTTTTCCTATCAATCTAAAATTTAGACCTCAACAACTCTGAATCCATCTGTGTACCATGTTAACCTGTGTATCTATGCACAATTGGTCTCTCTAAAATACCTGGTTTAACTTTCTCTTGCTGTAATTTTCTTTTGCATTGGGCGGCTTAGTAGGTTAACACAATATATTTTCTTAACATACTGTAACTTTGGGCACCAGAAATTTAAACACATATCCTTAGTTTTGGCATGATCTTTGAATTAGTCGGCAGTTTTTTCGGGATTTGTTTACCCTCAACATTTTTTTGGATCATATTCTATTATTTCGTAGACTGTTTAGTTTCTATATTTTCTTGAACAGCTACCATAAAATTTTCTTTGCTTTTTTTCTCACATTTCTCTGATCTGCAAACTTTTCCTCTTTTCCTTATCTTTTATCTAGTTTCCTTTGTGCCATGAGGGTCCTCTCATGGAATTTCCATGGAATTGGAACCCCAATTACTAAAGATCATCTGGATCATTTGTATAACTCTTTCAAACCAGATATAGTTTTTCTTTCAGAAACTAAGGCTCTATTTGCTAAAATGGACCTTATATTTAAAAAATCCAAGTTTTCTTATTGGTTCATTATTCCTTCTGTGGGAATTACTAAGGGGTTAGCTATAGCCTGGCATAATAACATAGAGTTAAAATTGATTTCGGCTCAGCTCAATGTTTGTCATTTTGAAGGTTATTATGATGATAAAGAATTTGAATTAACATGTATCTATGGCGCAGTCGAAGCTGATGAGAAAATCGTCCAATGGTCGCACATTCAGAACTTAGAGAATCAAATACGAAAACCATGGACCCTAATTGGAGATTTAAATATAACATTGGACCAAGCAGAAAAACAAGGTGGTAATAGTTCAAATTCGAGCAGTGAAACTCTAGTGAGACGGATAGTGGATTCTCTAGGACTCCAAGACGCGGGATATGAAGGTGCCCCCTTTACATGGTCAAACAAAAGAAGTGGAGACGCGAATATTTGCAAAAGGATTGATAGAGCAATGACATCTTACCAATTGATACATTTATTCCCAAATTCTAAGGTAAGTCATCTGACTAGAGTGGGGTCTGACCACACTCCAATCCTCTTAAACACCAACCCTGAAACCAAAAGATTACATAAACCATTTAGATGTCTTCGATCTTGGATTTCACACCCGACTCTCAAATCTGTAGTTGAAGCTTCCTGGAACTCACTATCATCCAGCCCTTGCCCCCTAAACTTGGCGGCTAAATTAAATTCTCTTTCTACAAATATAGCCCAATGCAACTCTGAAGTAATCGGTAATATTCATAAAAATATTAAATCCATTACTAAAAAAATAGATAACATCCACAATTCCGGGAACATTTCTTCCAAAATTGATATCCTCAAAAGTCTTCAAGTTGAATTAGGTAAGTGGTACAAAATAAAAAATGATTTCTACCACCAATTATCTAGAAACAAATTTTTTAAAGAATTTGACCAAAACACTGAATACTTCCATGCTTTCGCCTCAAATAGGAAAAGGATAAATGCTATACACTCTCTCGGAGAACCTTAAGGTCTCTGGATTTCCAATCGTGATCAACTCAATACCCTCCTTTTCAACCATTTCTCTCAAATTGGTGCTTCTCTAATACAAAATTATGATGTGGATCTAGGAGAAATTATACAACCTTGCGTTTCAGATTCGGAAAATACAATTTTAACCCAAATTCCCAACTTTGAAGAAATATGGTCGACGCTCGAAAAAATGAACCCTTGGGGTGCCACAGGCCCAGACGGTTTCCAACCGGGTTTCGTCAAAGCAAAATGGGACATTTTAGGCCCAGACTTAATCAAATCTACACAAGAATTTTTTAGGACGGGGATTATGGAAAAAGAATTTAACCACTCTTTCATCACTCTTATACCCAAAATCTCCACCCCCCCAAAACCCAGCGGATTTTCGACCAATTAGCCTAAGTAACACAATTTATAAGCTCATATCCAAAATCATAGCAAACTGGTTGAAACCTATCTTAAATAAGTTAATCTCTCCAAACCAATCCGCTTTTCTCCCGGGAAGATGGTTAACGTTTTATTTTTCTATTTCAGGAATTTTCTTGCTTATCATGACCAGATGTGGAGCGGGTCTCTAAAAAAAAAAGGTACCCCTTAGCCAACAATGAGAGTCCGTATAGCAAATGTCCTCCTGAGGTGCCTTTAACAGTTTTTCGAGCCGATTCTTCTAAAAACATTTATTTCTTAAAAATACCTACAAAGAAGTTTATTAGTGATAAAATTGAGACCTAGCTAATATAAATATGGGTATAAAATGGTGCACTTACGTGCTTATCAGAAGACAAATAACAGACAATATCATTATAGCTCATGAGCTGATACACTCAATGAAAACTTCTAAGAAGAAAAAAGGATACCTAGCTCTAAAGATTGATTTATCAAAAGCGTTTGATAGAGTGGAGTGGGCTTTCATAAAAAAAGGCTCTTTCTTCGTTTGGGTTCAATGACCAATGGATTAATCTCATTTCACAATGCATTTCCACAACATCTTATTCGATCATGCTCAATGGATCTCCAGGCCCAAACCTTTCAACATCTAGAGGATTGAGACAAGGAGATCCTTTATCCCCCTATCTTTTTCTTATCTTCATGGAAGTCCTTTCTAGGCTCCTTGAAAAAGCAACTACTGAAAAGAAAATTTTCGGGATCAAGATAAACAAACATGCCCCGACTATTTCCCACCTATTTTTTGCAGATGACTGCTTTCTTTTCACCAAGTCAGACTTAGGGGAGGCCAAAAACCTTCTATACATCTTATCTATCTTTGGGGAAATCACGGGTTAAATGGTGAATCTGCAAACCAAAATCTGGTGGAATAAAGATAAGTCGAATTCAATAGGTGGATATATTAAAGCGTGGAGAGGCATGTGCAAACCAAAATCCCAAGGTGGTTTAGGAATTAAGAACCCCCCATAACTTCAACGTTGCTCTCTTAAAAAAATTATCAAGTAGAGTGATGACAGAAAAGGATCAATTATGGGTGAAACTATTAGAAGCGAAGTA
Source organism: Papaver bracteatum (assembly GCA_023529315.1). Taxonomy (NCBI): domain Eukaryota; kingdom Viridiplantae; phylum Streptophyta; class Magnoliopsida; order Ranunculales; family Papaveraceae; genus Papaver; species Papaver bracteatum. The sequence continues at coordinate 1,958,327 of JAJJWX010000650.1, forward strand.
TTTTCATGGATCAAATCCTCTTCACCCGACAAGAAATTATGAACTCTCATGGATATGGACAAGTATCCAAAAAGGACTTAATGTTCTCAAAGGAAATTACAGGTGGCAAGTTAAAAATGGGGAAAGTACAAGAATTTGGGAGGACAAATGGATACCTAATACAGATACCTTAACTCAATAAAATATTATGGAAGATCAACTACCACAAAGGGTCCATGAGCTTCTTAACTCTAATGGCGACTGGGATATTGGAAAACTAGGTACCTTTTTCTCACCAGAAATAAAAGAGAAGATTCTAGCAATTACTCCAAATAAAGAAAACAATGATAGAATCAGATGGGAACATCATAACTCGGGAGCGTTCACAGTTAAAAACAAACTAGATATATGGAAAGTTATGAACGTATGTATAGGTATTTTAGAAAAACAAATAAATAAACCTAGCATATTTTATAAGTAAGGTGCAGGCATACAATAACATATTAAAAATGCACAAGCAAAAAAAAATAATATTACAACCCAATAGCAATAAACTCCAAATTTTTATCAGTAAATAAATCTAAAGATGGAGAAAAACAAGGTTAGCGTTCTGTTACTTTCAACAATCTGTAACGATCTCAAAAGTCTTTGTTAGTGTTTGATCTCCGGTGCACTTGATCACCTTCACTTATATGCACAGAATGGTCCGGTTTGTAATATGCATCCTTAATCCTTGTTGGGTTTGTCCTCGATACATTTTTTTTTATATATAGGGAACGATAAAATCCAACAAGGAGCAGATGCTGACTACAAACCCGAAGGAAAAAGATTCAAATCAAAAACCAAAGGCAAATGGCCTGAGAGATACGATCCGGAGGTTTATTACGGCTATTTAACAACAAACCTTCGGATCATATCTCTTGGCCATTTTCTCTTGGTTTCATCCGGTGAATGAACACTTTTATCTATCTTAAACTTTTTTGTAGATTTTCTTGTGGTTCCGAGAATGTTTTCGGCAACTATATATACCGCTTCTTCTCATCTTATTATACTCTCGAAAACCCTAGATTTGGAGGTTGTGAATGTATATTAAAACGGGAAACGAATTTTGGATGTATATTTTTTTAGTTATTTTGGGATGAAAACGGTTTAATAAACCCTTGTACTTCCCCAAGATAAAAAAGATATGAGCTGATAAAAAGGTAAGAGCTGCATGATTTTAGAAGTTACACTTATGAGAAGATAAACCTAAAATTACTGCACGTTTTTGGATAATGGGGAGAAAAGTCCCGGCAAGTATTGAGTTATATGGGCTAATGTTTCAATGTTTTCAAGATAAGCATATAACGTACAACTCTTTTTTTGGGACTTCTTTTTGCAAGCTGTCCAGTGTGTAAAGGGATAAGGGGTGTCCGAAGGAACATTTTAGAACAAATACAGTTGGTTAATTTTTGAATGTTCACTTCTTAATGGAGTTTGATCCTCGGTTTGAATTATATGAGTCTTTCAAGTCAATAACTTCCATTACAAAGAACCAGGTAGTGCAGAAGCATTGCTAAATATTTATATTCCCCAACTTTCACGTCATGTTTCAATTGTCCGATGAAAGGGCTTTAGTTCTTTTTACCTTACCTTAAAGTTGTGTAAGTTAGCGTATAAGTACTCCTTAGAGCAGTTCCTATAGACTCTATAAACTTGAAGTTTGTTGATTTTGTTCCCACTATGGACTCAACAAACATGAAAAATAGATGTTCAAATCAACAAATTTGTTGGTTTGTTAAGTGAGATGGAACATGTAGCGTGCGCGTGATGGAAGGCTGGGCGAGCTTGGCGCGTTGATATTTCACACGCCAACGTCTTTCATAAAAGCGCCGTGTTTGACACAAAAGCGCCAACGGCTGTGGATCCTTTTTGTTCTCCTATAAATTCAGTTCATCTTCAGACTTAAAACTCACGCCTTCTTCATCAGTACCTCAAAATTACACAATTTCATACCATCTCTAATTTTTCCTTTTTTTCAAACAAAACTATTCATATTAACTCAATCTACCAGAAAAAAAAATCCATCTCTATAAATTTAATTTCTAACAAATATGGCATCCTCACACCAACGATCACACCAACAAACACCACAACAAACACCACAACAAACACAACAACAATCACAACAATAAACACAACAAACACCACAATCACAACCAAGAAACACAAGAATTCATGGTGTCAAGTATACGATGGATGAAGATGAGTCACTTTGCAGAAATTATGTATTATATACATTAGATGAAATCAATGGTATTTATCAAAAAAAAAAAAAACTTTTTATGATAAGATTTTACAAAAAAAAAGTGTGAAGAAATAGGTAACCCCAATAGACATGATGCCGATGGGTTGTCTCATCGTTTTGACACAATTTCAACAGTCGTTAATGAATTTGTAGCTTTGATCACTCAAATGTGGCACAACAGAAGAAGTGGTGAAGGAGAACCAGATGTGGAACGAAGATGTCGGGAAGAGTGGCAAAGATCCCACAAACAGGGCTTCCAACATGAAACCTGTTTCACCATTTTGAGGGTGCTTAACAAGTTTAATCCATACTTGCTGGAAGGTAATCAAGTGCCTGCAAGATCATCACATGGTCCAATCTCGCAAGATTTTTAGAATGGAGGGCCTGCTTCCTCACCTGATGGAACTCCAAGTAGTCAAGAACAACACAACATTAATCTAGACGTTAACACCATTGTCAAGAGAAGAAGAGGAGGGGGTCAGAAAGCTGCAAAAGCAGCGAGAGACGCAGCCCAACGAGTATTAGAAGGAGGTTCAAGCGAGTTCAATTATAATGATCACAAGGAATTCGAGATGCAGATAGATCCATGGACCATGGAATTGCTATAAATAATCAACAAAAATGTTGTCTTTCGCATGACCAATACTATAGGGATTGTAAGCTAAACAAGTTACTCTCCTTGAACACTTCAATAATGAATGAACGACAACTTGCTGCATGGACTAAGGAAATGGATGCGACCGAACAACAAAAAGTCGCGGCCCAACAACAACATGTCACGGCCCAAGTCCCCCTTAACAAACTGGCCAATATGTGAATGTGGAAGAACACGAAGATGAGGTCTCAAAATAAAACGAAGATGAATACAGTCTTCTTGATAACTGATTTTAATTCTTGATTAGTTAAGTTTAATTTAATTGTACTCTTTTATTTAAAATATCTTTTAATATAATTTCCTCAATTTTAATTTTAAGTGTAGTCGTTTAAACAACCAACTTTAAATTAAAAACATAATATAAATTAAAATATACAACACTAAATTAAAAATAACATATATCTTCCTCTCCATATGCCCCTGCCTCGCCCGCGCGCGTCGTTTCTTGCTCCTTTTAAAGCCTAAATGTGCTAAGTTAGATCTTGTCTTAGTTGTCCATAGATTCCATGGTTTTGGAGTCTATCCGTGGCAAGTCTATATTCTCTTGCTGGACGCCGATGTTGCACCACAATATCCATCGCCAAATCTTCATCTGGAAAACTAGTCCAGGTTGGGTCACGCCTAGCTTCTTTAATGACCATGTTATGCAGAATGATACAAGTCAGCAAATTTTTTTCTTCATTTCTCAAAGATCAAAAAACCGTGTCGGCACAGCTATGATGGCAAACTTCCTTTTCAGTATTCCAAAAGCGCGATCAACATCCTTTTTGCATTTCATTTTTCGGGTATTAAAGTACTACATATCCTTTGGAGTCGTCGGTCCAAAACCTATTTGTTTATAAGCTTGAACCATAGTTGACCATTCTGGATAGATTTTTTCTGCTAGATAGTAATCCTCAATGTAGTGATGACCGTTGATGGTGAAATTACAGTACGGCGAGATCCCATTCTTAAGATCTTCAAATAATGGTGACTTATACAAAACGTTGAGATTGGTATTTGAACCCCGTGAGTCCAAAAAAGGCATGCCAAAACCAACAATCATAGCTAGCTGAAGCTTCCAAAATTACAGTTGGTTTTGGATAATGACCCTTATATATATAGGCCTGCCCATTCAACCAGACATGCATGCCATGTCAAGTGCATGCGGTCAAGACTACCTAGCATTCCTGGAAGACCCCTCGCGGTGTTTTCTTCAGTTATTCTTTGAACATCTTCCTGGGTAGGCTTTCTTTAAAAGGTTGGACCAAAATGCTTGACTATTATTTCGCAAAATAATTTGAGATACCTAAAGGCAGTTGTTTTCTCAATACGGATGTAATCATCTGTGGAATCCGCTGGTACCCCGTAACATAGTATACGGAGGGCCGCAGTGACCTTTTATTTTGGACTAAAGCCTCGTACATGTCATGCATCATACTGATAATTAAATAAAGTTTGTACCTGACAAAGCTCGGTAATAATCCTTTGCGTCAAGTTGCGGCCCATGCGGAATCGTCGTTGAATATCCTCATCGAAATAAACACAATCATGATTAAAATAATCATGCATCATCTTTTCGTGGTAAAAATGTCGATCTATCCACGTGCATCTTCTAGTTTCAACTTCATATGGCTCTAAAGGATTTGGTATGATCCCGGATTGTAATTGCAACATAAAATTTCGCCTTCTTCTATCTTGATTTGCATCTTCATCCATTTGACGCAAAAACTCCATACACATTTATTCATATTCTTCATACAACATTTCATCTATCTCCATATCTTCCTCAGAAGAATAAAAATCAGAATTCATGGTTGAAAAGGGAAATAAATTGAAATTAAGAAAGGATTGATCGGATGAAAGATTGTTGTGAATTTGTGAGATCAAACTCGAGCCGTATTTATGGAGGTAGAAACTAGTTGTTCCAGTGACCGTTTAAAAGTAGTTGTTGGCAGATTTGCTGCGATCGCTGGCGTTTTTGTCGGGAGCGCCAGCGCTGGGACTACGAGCGCCAGAGTTGAACGACGCACGCCAGTGCTGTAACTTCATATGTGCGCTTAACTGTCAACCATAGAGTGCTTTACCATAGTGGGAAAACCAGTTAGGCCATCCACCTGGATCAACAAAAAATTTCATTTGGATATTGCCATAGGAATTGCCCTTAGAGTTGTGCATCTAAAACATCATCCGCGGGGATAGCTTAGTTGGGAGAGCGTCGCATATAATTTTTCTTTTTATTTTTTGGGATTCATTCTGGCGAGAATTTTTCTTTTAGGATCCATTCAAGCGAGATGGAAGCAGACTGTCTGTGTTTCAGAGAAATATGGAGATAGGAATCATGGTGGCAATCTACTGAAGCATGAAAAGAGGGATTTTATTTTACTAGGTTTATGTGATAGTGGCAGTGTACACAAGCAAGTGATAAGGAGTGACAAAATAAACTCATATTAGAAAATGTAACTGATTTTGAAAGTGTAACTGGTGAAAGTAAAGAAATCAAGACAATTTCTAGTTGTACTTTCAACATCTAACTACAATCGATAATCCTAGTCCCTAGGATGAACCCATAGCTTCTTGTGTGTCTTCTACAATGTAACTTATTTAAAACAATGACAAAGAAATGCAGTTCAAGTGAAAGTAAACATATACAAAGATCTACTAACATTTTAAGACATAAAGAAACATAAAATACATGAGGAATGCTTACAAGGTAGTTCCACTTCGTCTTCGGTTATAAATGTTGAGATTATTAGCCCCACATTGTCTGGGAAATCTAAGATCCTGCGGTTTATAATCTATAGGGACACTCCACTCATTGCCAATTGGTTTTGAGTTGGATGCCCGTATTCTAACATGGTATCAGAGCAGGTTATTTGCGACGAGTCATTAGACCGCGCCTTTACTCCACGCCACCCTATTTAATTATCCACGTGTTAGACCCAATGAGTCTACACGTGAGGGAGCGTGTTGATATTATTAGTCTCACACTGTCTGGGAAATCTAAGATTTTGTGGTTTATAATCTATAGGGCCACTCTACTTATTACCAATTGGTTTTGAGTTGGATGCCCGTATTCTAACAATAAATGACTTGCAAGGCAGCTCATAAAACATGTGATAAATAGTAAACAATGGCAAAATTAGCTCAATTACCAATTTTGACTACTATTATGACATGAAGTATAAGCTACTCCAAGTGAAATATCATTGATGTCCTTTCACCAAGAGAAAAATTATCATAAATAACTTGCAAGGTAGCTAATAAAACATGTCATAAAATATTAAACAATGGCAAGATTAGTTCAATTGCCAATTTTGACTCTATGATATGTTATATAAGCTAGTGCAAGTGAAATATCATTGACATCCTTTCACCAAGAGAATCAATTAAGAAGATGATGCTTTTTCTTTGCGAAGGAAACTGAAAAAGCGGGGGTCTAACAACCTCACTCAATATTTCGACTGGCAATCTGTATGGACTAACTCTAATATACTTTTAAGAGAATCAACTAGACGGTCATACTCAATCTTAATAAAAAGTATATTAAGGAGTTAATATCTTTATCTCTCGATTTGATCTATACTCGAGCAAATAGAAATATGCGAGTCTTTATCAAATAGAAGAGAAATAAACTTGGATGGTACCAAAGACCAATATCCAAGGATCAATCAATTTCCAATTAACAACCAAAGGTTGGAATTCATAATTGATCGATACAACGCACGACCTGTGATATTTCAATTATATAACAAAATATAATGTGGAATAGAAATAACACAGACACCAGAAATTTTGTTAACGAGGAAATCGTAAATGCATAAAAACCTCGGGACCTAGTCCAGATTGAACACCACACTGTATTAAGCTGCTACAGACACTAGCCTATTACAAACTAACTTGGGTATAGATTGTAGTTGAACCCTAATCAATATCACACTGATTCAAGGTACAATTGCTCTCCTTACGTCTCTGATCCCAGCAGGAAACTACGCACTTGATTCCCTTAGCTGATCTCACTCACAACCAAGAGTTGCTACGACCCAAAGTCGAAGACTTTAATAAACAAATTTATATCACACGGAAAAGTCTACGATAATAGATAAATCTGTCTCCCATAGATAAACCTACGAGTTTTGTTCTGTCTTTTGATAAAATCAAGGTGAACAAGAACTAATCAATAACCCGGACTTATATTCCCGAAGAACAACCTAGAATTATTGATCACCTCACAATAGTCTAAATCGTATGGTAGCGAAACTAGATATTGCGGAATCACAAACGATGAGACGAAGATGTTTGTGATTTCTTTTTATCTTGCCCTATCGGAGATATAATCTCAAGCAAATTATTCAATTGAACTCGTACGATAGAAAATGGCAAGATCAGATCACTCAACTACAAGAGAAGTAGTTTAGTCTAGCTTCACAATCCCAATGAAGTCTTTAAGTCGTTAAACGACAAGGTCTCGATAAGAAACCTACGGTTAAAGGAGAATCAACTCTAGCAAACCAACTAGTATCATACAGGAGGTGTGGGGATTAGTTTTCCAGTTGCTAGATGTCTCATTTATATAGTTTTCAAATCAGGGTTTGCAATCTAAGTTACCTTAGTAACAAATCATTCAATATTCATCGTTAGATGAAAAACATGATTTATCCAAGCTAATATCTTTCAACCGTTAGATCGAAACTTAGCTTGTCAAACACACATTAAATGTATTTCATTTAGGTTTGAGTAACTGTATCTAAACTGTATATTTGGTTGGTTCACAAATAGTTAACCAATGGTTAGCCATATGAGCACTTTCATATCAACCATATTCATCTTCTTCACAACTAGTTCAAATAACTCAAAATAACTAGTTGAAGAGTTGTTAAATTGCTTAGATCTTTATACATAGACACAATTGAAACAAAATAGGTTTGATTCACTCGAATCAATTTATGAGAAATATAGCCATGGTTTCCAAAGATTGCATTCCTTATTGATTTATTGTTTAAGTTCATGAGCTTACTGATTTAAGAAATATAACCAGCTTGGGTATGCGTACGGGTATGCGCACTTAGCTACCGGATTTGAGTTTACAAACTCAACAGAAATTTTTGGTTCGAAAACTTCCGTGGGTACACGTTCGGGTACGCATACCTAAGGTGACTGGTTTACTAGTTTGCAAACTACACACTCAGCAGAAATTCTCGGTTCAAAAACTTCCGCCCGTACGCGTACCTAACCTGTATCCTTCACCAATACCACATGCACACATTCCGGTACATGGATTTATACACTAATGTGCGAACACACTATATATGCTTATATCCATAGATGGTTACATAAACTCAACTTTACATTTCAATCATTGAAACATTCTTCTATAATGTTATAATAGTCGTTAGACATAAGAATTGACTATCGTCATCAAAGCTATTTTCAAGATTGAAACGTCATCATGACTTTCTTCACAAGTAAAGATGAAAAGTGGTTAAATCGAAAGCTTACCGACATGTATTTCGAGAAAAATCTAGGCGAGTACTCGGCTCGAAATAGCAAATGTGTTTGTATGAAAAATATCATACTTATACGACTGTTGTCTCAAGAGTAGGAGATAGATAGATTTTTGAGTGCTAGATAAGTTCAAGTCTCCACATACCTTTCGGTCGGATGAAGTTCTACTGGTTCCTCGAGTAGTTCTTCGTCTTCGTAAGATAATTTCCATGGAGTCTGGAGCTCAACTATAATTAACTATCCTAGACCGAGACTTAGTCATAAGTAAACTAAAAATCAAGACGTATAGTTTTGATCACTAATATTGAAAAACATGCAACGCATGTGAGTTCGACCGAGAAATACTCTAACAATCTCCCCATTTGTCAATTTTAGTAACAAAACTATCAATACATATGGATTACAAAATAGATAAAACTTTGTAGCTTCTCGTCCACATGCTTGATCTCCTTGGTGCTTCAATATTACTCGAAAACTTCTTTTTTTCCAAGTACTCTCATGATTCCATAGATGTTCAGTTCAGCATCATAGTTGTAGAAGATCCATAGCCATAACAATGAGAAAACAAAAGCTCTCGATCATTGTTATACAGTGTCATAGTATTATTACACAATATCAAAGTTCTTATATCACAACCTTGACAACAATATTATGGTGATATGTATCACTCCCCCTTAGTCAATACTTTCGTCTCAACACGAAAGCCACTCCCCCTTACATAATGATCTGAAAACCATATGTATTTGTAATGTGAATTACATATTAAGTCTCCCCCTTTTTGTCAATAAAATTGGCAAAGGTACGAAAACGAGATCCTAATGAAATTTTCACGGAGACGCTTCAAGACCAAAGAAAAGGACATGTCAACTTCGTTTAGATGCAATCATAAATCCGAAGATAAATGCATTAATCAAGAAGTTTATAAAGATACAAGATAACCCCTAAAAATTCCATAGCCGCACTCCCCACAAAGATATGGAAATTAAGCGCAAGTTCAAAAGAACTCTCCCCCATTTGATGTCATTCCCGAGAGTACAACAAGAGCGACCTAACTTTTACGAGAAAAGAAGGATTTTATTTGATACCGAAAACCATAAACGAGATGATTTTCCATATCCAAAATTCTCAATTAAACTAATCACAAGAGAACCCGTGATCAATTTAATCGGAATACTCAATCAAATTAAACACAAGAGTGAATTGAACATGCTTGACATAAGAGAACTTACAGAGTTACGACTATGTTAACCATAAAGGAATGATTAACTCAATTGTTTTATGCTTAACACAAGAAAACTTATGGAGCATTGCAGTACACATAAAATGTGGATCATGGAAAGATCAATACTGCGGCATAGACAAGGATTCATTATATTTTTCATCATTATTTGCACAATGATATACAATAGACATAATCCTTGTAAACAAAAGATTTTAACCTATCCTCTATCAATGAATTGACATAATAGGCTTAACTTTTGTTTGTAAAAAGTTCATTGATCTTGTATCAATACTTACATATCGACATATAAAAGAGATAACTTTTGACATCGTATGGGACAATAATAGTTCACGAACGTGAACACACATATCCCATAACATATTGCAATATATAAAACCATAAAGATTAATAATATAATCATCATCTTCCAAATCAACTCTAGAATTTAAATAAAAAAATCTAAAAACATTGCAAGATGAAAATATTAGACATAGCTATGTGAAATCACAATAATTGATATTCCAAACTCTAGTAATCCTTCTCAAAAACAAGAATAAATTCTCATAAGAAGTTTCCTAGGCATCAAGACAAACTCGTAACGCACATATAAGATGATTTGTCCTTAGAGGGTAGAATTAAAATTGATACCAAGAAAAGCTACCAAAGGTGTATAAAAATATTTTCTTAAAAACGAAGAACATACAAAGTCATTAATGACCATGCACCATAGTTCACATAAAATGATTGTGAACATTCAAGAATCTCATAGTAATGCGTACTACTGCCCATTCTTGAATTTTCTTCTTTGTGATTCACCAAAAACATTCTTCTAAAAGATACAAATGAGCTTATAAGAGCAGTACTCCATGAATTCAAGTGCCAAAGTCCAAGAGAAGTGGAACATGTGCGACAAAACGGAGCAAAACACTCAAAAACAAGAGACATGACAAATACCAATCTTAACTCATCCAAATTCAGGAATTTTCATCTCTAATATGAAGAAAATTCAAATAGAAATAGAATTCAAAAAGAATGAGGTAATTCCGAGTTCGGACGAAGAAGTTACGGCCAAAACATGTTTACCGAATATCGACGTCTACAGACAAGTATGCATACGGGTATGCGTACTTAAACCCCTAGATTTTGATTTTAAATGATGGTATGCACACTTGGTATATGTACCATAAATTCCAAACATCCAGAACCACTGTTTTCAAATCTTAACATTTAGGAACCTTAAACACATGTCATGTTAGGTAGAAATAAATGATAAGCAAGGTACATGGATCATTATAAGTACTCTAAGCAAATAAAAACACAAATATTGCTAAAGTTTATAGACATACCTTTTTAGAAGAATCCAATCGACTTACCGAACATAATATGTGTGCCCCAATTCTCGTGCTTCCCTCACCATATACATAACAGGGCATTCCTTGGTGAGGATACACTTACAACACAATCAAGTTGTGTTGAGGTTGCTCACCACAAGTTATTTTTGGATTATCATGAAAGAGATCGCTTTTAGAACTTTTCACATCCAAATCAATCTTTCCAAAGAACTTTTTAAGTTCCCACATCATGGATACTTCCTTCTCCATAGTCATTGAATTTTCTGGGAGATCATTCCTTTTCACAATCAAAACATCATAGACTTTCTTTGGTATCCACTTCTGAGTGGGTTTAGGAACAACCAGAACTTTCTTCCCATTACTCTCTTCTAGATTTCTTGAAAGAAAATTGGAATGACTATTCTTTTGCAAGTTAGTCTTTCTCCAATTGAGAGCATCGGATCTTGTCTTCGTCTTTACGAAGTTATCCTTTTGATAACCATTACGATTGTGAAAAAGCTTCATATGACGTTTAAAGGAAAACCTAGGTTGATCACAACACTGATTCCTTTGCCTAAAGGTTAGACAATTATAACCTATAACGTTAAGTGGATTAGTCTTAACATATGATCTTGGTTTCACAACTTATTGTGATTCCCAAACAAGAACATCATGAAGTTTCTCATTCTTTATACGTAAACGACATCTCCATTCCAGGTAACCTTTATTTCCACAATAGTGGAAAACATAAGGAATGTTCTTACCTCGATCCATGTGTGCTGACTTTGGAGGTTGATATACTTTGCTCTTTTGAACCTTAACTGTCGGTGAAGGTATTTCACTTTTGGCATCAGTGGAAAACTTTTGTTGAGAAGAATCACTAGGCTTGACAAATTTTACCTCTTTGCTAATACTTGGAGCATCTATTCCCTTATAGCCCAACCCTCGTGTATCACGATGATTTTTACTTTCTCCTAGCATAGTGGTTAATTTGCTTGAACTATTGAACTTTTTCAAGTCATCTTCCAACATCTTGATTTTATCAAGAACATCATCTAAATCAGCCTCAAGGCGTTTTTCTCGAGCCAGAAAAGCGCTTTCTCTGTCATTAAAACTTGCTTTCTCACATTTAAGTGACTTTCTATTCAGGTTCTCCTCAGTATCTTTGAGGACCGATTCGCAAGAGCGATTCTGACCATAAAGACCACCGTAGATCCTTTTCAATTTCTTGTTTTCTCGACATATATGAGTTAGAAGAGATGTGGCATGAAAAGTTGTAATCTTCTTCATTTTCAATGAATCCAAATATTAGAGCATTGCTCGATCGAACTCGCATGTGTTTCTATCTCAAGCATGTTTGTCAATGTTAGTGATCAAAACTATAAAGTATTGATTTCTAGTCTACTATAGCTAAGGTCTCAGACTAGGATAGAAAGTGTAGTTGATCTCAAGAACTCCATGTCGATCATCATACAAGACGAAGGACTACTCAAGGAACCAGTGGATCTTCATCGACTAAAAGGTATGTGGAGACTTGAACTTATCTATCACTCAAAAGTCTATCTACTCTATCTTCTATCTTGAGACAAAAGTGGTATTACTATATAGACTTAGATTATACACATGTGATATTTCAATCTAAGTATATCTCGCTTATCTATTTCTCGAAATATGTGTTGGTAAAGCTTTCGCTTTAGCCAAGTTCATCTTTACCTAGTGACGAAAGTTATGTTATGTTTCAATCATTTTGGAAATTTCTCTGACGAAAAATAGTCTGTGAATAACAACTATATAACGCCCTTTGAGAATGTTTCAATGATTGAAATAAGAGTTTAGAAAATATAACCATTGGAGATATAAGCATTGTTGTGGAAACACATATATGTATAAGTCCTTATTGCTTGAACTGAAGTTTGTGAACTTTGTTGATCAAGTGAAACCGGAGTAGTACTGAACATCATTCCGCGAAATTAGTCAGCGAACCCAGTCCGTATCCTGGTGTAGTTCTCGAACCCTGAAAATTTCTGCTGGAGTTTGTGAACTCCGTCCTGGAACACGAACCCAGTCCACGAACTTGAGTAGGTTATGTCTAAAAAACTATGTTTGTGAACTTATCTTAATAAACTAAGGAATGCTATTGCAAACCGTGGCTTTATAGTTCATGAATCGATTCGAGTGAATCAAATCGTTTTTGCTTCGATTGTGTTTTGTATAGTACTGTAGATGGGGCAAAATGAGTTGTTGTTTTTTACAGAATTGAGGAGATGACCGTGTGGAGGAAACTCCTTGAACCGAGCGAACTGTTAATCCTCACACAGATGCACTGCAAGAAGGGAGTGCTTTGAATTCAAGAGATCAATATGTAGTACTTCGGCCTAAACCAAGACAATGGCCGTTCCAGAGTAAATTCATTCGGTTACAAAAGAGGATGGGTCGATCTGTAGGAGGGAAGATGAGAAATGTGTGAGATCAATGGTGATCGATATTGTAGGTGTGTTGCGCATTCTTAAATAAGATAAGTTCTGAATGATTTAATTTTCTCTGTTGAGAGTAATTGCTCAGATGTTGAGTTGTTAATCTCTTGTTGTCTGTTTTACGTAAGATTTTCCCTGTTTCAATCATGATTCAGAGACTTATTTATATTGCTAGAATTATAAACACCATGATCCCATGAAGTGTGACAGTTGATGGAATCAAAGAGTGGAGAAGTGGAAATCGTGTTGAAACCAGTTGCTCAACGTGCAGAGACTTGGTTGATTTTCCATCCACTACTTTGTTAACTCCTCCAACTGATTACATGATTTGCTCACATTCTCATAGTGTGTATGAACACATGTTCCATAGACCGCCAGACTAAAACCCTAGTTAATATCCCCCCATGTAACACGATTGATGTCTCGTGTGATTGTGGATTCTGCAAGGCAGGAGTGTATTTAGTTAGTCAGTTGCTGACTTCATGACTTCATGGGACGATGAGTCCTTGTATTGTTGAGTCGAACATGATTTAAAAATATTCAGAGACTCACAAATTGAGACAGAAGTATAATGTATGAATAAACATAGTTAACGTGAGAAAATATTGCTCGTTCGATGATTTGTTGAATATTGATAGTTGAACCAATGTTCCTTGGTTTGAACAAATATTGCTCATCTGAGCAAATGTTGCTCGTTTGATGAATTATTGGTTGCGTGACCAAATAAAGTATTAAATTAAAATACTGGCAATTGAACCAAGTATAATTAATAAAATGTTGATCATGAGATCAACGTAAAATTATTAGCGTTTGAGTCTGGAATTATGAACCTTGGACTCAAAAATCCTAATTTGATCAACTGATGATTTATTGAAGATAAACCACAGCGTGAAGGAGGGACCAGCTACACGGGGTAATGATTCGACCATGTAGCCCCCATATGCTCACGTGAGCAAATACCAAGGTCTCTTGAAGACTTGTTGATTTGTTGATGAAAGGACGATTAAATGCTGGTTTAATCATTAAAATAATGCTCATCTGAGCCTTAGGTAATAAAACCTAATTAATTATGAAGAGATGAGGGACCGACCAAGGGGTCCTGAAACCGGCCCTGGGTGGTTACGGGATCGATTAACGATCATTCCATGAAGCTCTAAATTGTTTGGAAGATTTTTGAACCTAATACGTGCAATTGCGCAAATTAGGTCAAATTGTGAAAATACGTGGGACCGGCTCCTTACAATCCAAAAAGCCAACCTTGGTCGGTTAAGGTAACATGCTCACATCACCAAAGTGTTCGTGTCTCAGTCCTGAGAATTTTGGTATCTTCTGATGTGCGTTTGAGCAACCATTTGGGAAAATATGAAGAAATCAGGGATTTTTGCCGAAACCGTGAAAACTTCATGAGATGAAGGAAAATAATAAAAATAAAGGAATCATGAAGTGTGGGACCAGATATGGACAAGGCATGGCTGTCCGGCCAAAGAGCCCGGTCCCACGACATTTTTCCTAATTTTATAATATTTTTCATGATTTTAGGGAAATATCATAAAATCAAGGAGTTTGTTGAAACCAAAGAGTTTCGTTGAAATCAAGGAGTTTCCATGAGATGAGGAAAACATAAATAATAATAATAAAATGAGGGGCATGTGGGACCGGCTTGGGAATGACCGGTCGGCTAGGGCCCGGGCCCGTGAGTTTTCCCTAATTTTATGTATTATTTCATGATTTGAAGGAATTTTCATAATTTGAAGGAAACATCATGAAATCAAGGAATTTCATTTGATCAAGGAAACATAAAAATAATAAAAATAAGGGGCATGTGGGACCGTCTAGGGCCCGATCCCACGAGTTTCCCTAATTTTTTATTAATTTTCATGATTTGAAGGAAATATCATGAGATTAAAGAGTTTTCATGAGATTAGGGAAATAATAATAAAATATTGAGGAATCATGAGGTGTGGGACCGACCATGACTAGGGCATAGCCGGCTGGCTAGTAGACGCGATCCCTTGACACCTTTCACAATTTTATATTATTTCCTTGGTGCGAAGGAAACACCATGAAACGGAGGAGTTTCCTTAAAACGAAGGATATTTGTTCAAATGAAAGGATTTTCATAAGATCAAGGAAAATAATAAAAAATCTGATAAAATATAGAATTGGGCGTGGGACTGGTCACCGGAACGACCGGTCGGCCGGTGGGCCCAGTCCTTCGGCGCCTTGGTTAATGTTTTATTATTTATTATTTTCTTTCCTATTTTGCATAGGTTCATCGTCTCGTCGTATTTTGAAATACTCATTCGTGCATTCAAGTGCTTGTTAATGCATTATTGTCGAGTAACATCTGTACCATTTTGGTCGGGGCTTACTCGAAGGTACCTCAGATGCCCGTGTGTTGCATATTTATTACTAACCCATGGAATTCTGGTGGGAAGAACCATACATTGAAGTAACGAAATATTATGAAAAATATTAAATATTTTCCAGGAATTCAGTTAATGAATCTAATGATTTTAAGAATAATTAATTGATGGCTCTATATTATTATGATCATCTAGGAGCATTAACTATTTAGGAATTGAGTGATATGAGCTTATTGAAGCGTCATATATTTTTTTATATAGTCAGGGAAAACATTGTTACATCCTGAAGACGTTATCGCTCTATACTAGCAGGCAAGCTGTCTAGGAGCCGTCCAATCTTTCGATTATATATAAAAGTAATTATTGAAATTGCTCAGTATTCATGAGATATGTCATTGCCTCAGCTGAGAGACTACATATCTACATATACTTTGAGAGACAGTATTATCAGTCAGAGATTCTTGTGGCATGAGCTTTCATGCTTTCGATAAGAGACATGAGCCTCAATAATCATCTGATTACTGGATCAGGAGTACATACAATTATCGGTTTACGATTTTAGCCTTTGTCAAAAATCCACCATCTACAAGCACATAAAGATCTAAGCAATTGAATAAAGATCTAAGCAATTGAACAACTCTCTAACTAGTTCTTTTGAGTCATTTGAACAAGTTATGGTGAAGAAGAATATAGTTGATATGAAAGTTATCGTATGGCTAACCATTTGGTTAACTATTTTTGAACCAACTAATGTAAAAGTTTGGGTACGGTTACACAAGCCTAGAAACGTGCACTACATGTGTGTATAACAACCTATGTTTTTGATCTAACGGTTGATAAATATTAGATTGAATCTAATCAGGTTTTCATCTAACAGTGAATATTGAATGCTTTGTTAGTAAGCTAACATTGATTGCTAACCCTGATTTGAAGACTATATAAGGGAGAAATCTAGCAACTGGGAAACCTAATCCCCACACATTCTGTGTGATACTAGTTTGCTAATCTAAAGTCGATTCTCCTTTAACCTTTGGTTTTCTTCTTCTAAAACCAGGTTAACAACTTAAACTTCATTGGGATTGTGAAGCCAGACCGATACTACTTTTATCGTAGTTGTGTTATTTGATCTTGCTATTTCCATCGTACGAGTACAATTGGCTTGAGATTTCTATCTCCGATAGGAAAGATATAAAAGTAGTCACAAACACTTCGTCTCATCGTTTGTGATTCCACAATATCTTTTTTCGTTGCGTCGATTAAGACTATTGTGAGGTGATTGATAAAGCTGAGCTGTTCTTCGGGAATATAAGTCTGGTTTTATCAATTGGTTCATGTTCACCTTGATTTATCAAAAGACGGAACAAAAAACTTGTAGGTATATTCATGAGAGACGGATTTATCTATTATTGTAGACTTTTATGGGTGATACAAATTTGTTTATTAAAGTCTTCGACTTTGGGTCGTAGCAACTCTTGGTTGTGGGTGAGATCAGCTAAGGGAATCAAGTACATAGTATCCTGGTGGGATCAGAGACGTAGGAGCATAATTGTACCTTGGATCATTGTGAGATTGGTTGGGGTTCAACTACAGTCCAGACTGAAGTTAGATTGGAGTAGGCTAGTGTCGGTAGCGGCTTAATACAGTGTATGTTTAATCTGGACTAGGTCCCGGGGTTTTTCTGCATTTGCGGTTTCCTCGTTAACAAAATTCTGGTGTTTGTGTTATTTCTTTTCCGCATTATATTTTGTTATACAATATAAATAATGCAGGTTGTGCGTTGTTCAATCAATTAGAATATCCGACATTTTCGTTGTTGATTTAAATTGATTGACACTTGAATATTGGTCTTTGGTACCATCCAAGTTATCTCTCTTTGAAAAAAACTCGCAGATTTCTATTGGTTGAGTATAGATCAAATTGAGAGATTGAGATAATAAATCTTTGATATATTTTCTATTGATTGAGTCTGACTATCTAGTTGATTCTCTAGAAAGTATATTGGAGTTTGTCCATACAGATTGCTAATCGAAATATTGGGTGTGGTTGTTAGACCCCCGCTTTTTCACCAAAAACTTATCATACTCTGAGACTTCCTCATCAACATCTCTATCAATATCTGAATCACCTTAATTAGAAAGTTCATCCAACTGTTCTTCTAAGAGAGGTTCCCAATCAACAGTTTTTATATCAAGAGAATGTTCAGTTACTGACTTTGATGTGACAGTTCTCTCAAGTGAATCCAAGATTTTAGAATCATCTAGTAATTTCTGAACTGGTACGTTATTAGAGATAGACTTGTCCATAATAAGATCACTACAAACACAGACTGATAAGGTCTTTAAACGTGTTTTCCTACTCTGATACCAATTAAAAAAGCGGGGGTCTAATAACCTTACCCAATAATTCGATTGGAAATCTGTATGGACTAACTCTAATATACTTTTAAGAGAATCAACTAGACGGTCATACTCAATCTTAATAAAAAGTATATTAAGGAGTTAATATCTCTATCTCTCGATTTGGTCTATACTCAAGCAAATAAAAATCTGCGAGTCTTTATCAAATACAAGAGAAATAAACTTGGATGGTACCAAAGACCAATATCCAAGGATCAATCAATTTCCAATCAACAACCAAAGGTTGGATTTCACAATTGATCGATACAACGCACAACCTGTGATATTTTAATTATATAACAAAATATAATGCGGAATAGAAATAACACAGACACCAGAAATTTTATTAACGAGGAAACCGCAAATGCATAAAAACCCCGGGACCTAGTCCAGATTGAACACCACACTGTATTAAGCCACTACATACACTAGCCAACTACAAACTAACTTCGGTCTGGACTGTAGTTGAGCCCTAATCAATATCACACTGATTCAAGGTACAGTTGTGCTCCTTACATCTCTGATTCCAGCAGGATACTATGCATTTGATTACCTTAGTTGATCTCACCCACAACCAAGAGTTGGTACGACCCAAAGTAGAAGACTTTAATAAACAAATATGTATCACACTGAAAAGTCTACGATAATAGATAAATCTGTCTCCCACAGATAAACCTATGAGATTTGTTCCGTATTTTGATAAAATCAAGGTGAACAGGAACTAATCAATAACACGGACTTATATTCCCGAAGAACATACTAGAATTATTGATCACCTCAAAATAATATTAATCATATGGTATCGAAACTAGATATTGCAGAATCAAAAATGATGAGACGAAGATGTTTGTGATTTCTTTTAATCTTTCCCTATTGGAGATATAATCTCAAGCCAATTATTCAATTTAAATCGTACGATAGAAAATGGCAAGTTCAGATAGCTCAACTATAAGAGAAGTAGTTTCGTCTGGCTTCACAATCCCGATGAAGTCTTTAAGTCGTTAACCAACAGGGTCTCGATAAGAAACCTACGGTTAAAGGAGAATCGACTCTAGAAAACCAACTAGTATCACACAGGAGGTATGGGGATTAGTTTTTCCAGTTGCTAGACGTCTCCTTTATATAGTTTTCAAATCAGGGTTTGCAATCTAAGTTACCTTGGTAACAAAGCATTCAATATTCACCGTTAGATGAAAAACATGATTTATCTAAGTTACTTTCATATTAACCGTATTCATCTTTCTCATAACTAGTTCAAATGACTCAAAAGAACTAGTTGAAGAGTTTTTCAATTGCTTAGGTCTTTATGCATAGACACAATTAAAACAAAATCGGTTTGATTCATTTGAATCAATTCATGAACAATATAGCCACGGTTTGCAAAGATTGCATTCCTTATAAATTATTGTTTTAAGTCCATGAACTACCGATTTGAGAAATAAGTAGCTTGGGTACGCGTAGGGGTATGCGTTCCTTAGCTACCAGATTTTGAGTTGGTTTTAGTTTCTAGAATCTTCAGAATTTTTCGGGTAGAAAAGTTCCGCCAGTACGCGTACCTAAGGTGACTGGTTTATGAGTTCGTAAACTCCAAACTCAACATAATTTTCCAGGAGGAAAAGTTCCGCCAGTACGCGTTCCCAACCTGTCTCCTTCACCAATACTGCATGCACACATATGCACGCACTTGGTTTCCGGTACATGGATTTATACACTAATGTGCGAACACACTATATATTCTTATATTATGTAATCTCAACTTTACATTTCAATCATTGAAATATTATTCTATAATGTTATAATAGTCGTTAGACATAAGAATTGACTATCGCCATCAAATCTATTTTCAAGATTGAAACGTCATCATGACTTTCGTCATGGGTAAAGATGAAAAGTGGTTAAAGCGAAATAGCAAATGTGTATGTATGAAAACTATCATACCTATACGACTGTTGTCTCAAGAGTAGGAGATAGATAGACTTTTGAGTGCTAGATAAGTGTAGTTGCAGGAAATCCTACACTACACCCTTGATAAGAATTTACTGTAATTAAGACATATTTGAAGATTAAAAACAACACTTTATTATTTGATTCTCATAAATGTTTACAAGAAATGGGAGAAATCAAGAATACAACCACTCTCTTGAATTTTCTCTCTCCTCAAGACTTTCTCAACACTCAAAAATACATCATCTCCTTTCTGAATCTAATGGGTCTCTTTATATAGAATAGTTACATAGTGGATGACAGCTAAGTTGTCCTTTAATTTCGGATCTGACCCACGATATTATCGCAGTAGTTATAATGTCCATTCTCGCAAGCGTTGTAACCATCGCAGGATAATCACGCTCTTCCCGTGTTTCTTCATTCGTCATCTATTACGTCATTCTTCAAATTATTCTGTGACACTCGCGAAGTGTTGTTGAAGAACTCGCGATAATGTTCGCAGAAGTGTTGTTAATCTCGTAAGAATAATATCATGGTGATATTCTGGTCCTACATCTTTCCTCTTCTCATGTCTTTTCTGCGAAGAAGGAAAGATTATGAGAATTAAAATGCCGCAGATACCTAGTTTTTTATCTCTTTTCTCCGACAAAGCCATGTAAATTAGGTATGATCGCTTATACGTGTCGAATGCTCCTCTTTTAACCGGTTAATCCTTTATTACCTGGTTACCCCTCTTTTGTCTATAAAAGAGATAACTTGTTTAAGAAATATTCTTTTTCTTTTACTTCTTCGTCTTGTTCATCCCTTCTCTTCTCTGTAAACTTTCTCGTCTGCAATTTTTCTTCTTTCACAGGTTCACCTGCTACTGTTCTAATGGAGTCTCAAAGGTATAAACATTCTCTTCTGACATTATTAAATTCGATTCTGCTTGTTTAAACTATGTTTATCTAATTTATTTGATCTCTTCTATTTGATTTTTCATAATTCCTATACGGTGTCTTATTTTCAGTGAAACTACTTCTAACGTGCAACCTATATCTGAAAACCCTAATCTTCTCAAAAATTCGCAACAGAAACTGGCTGAAAAGAAGAGGAATCGTGCGAATCATAAGGTAGTAAGAAGCACTTGTTTTCTTAATAACAATATTGTTGCCTCTGTTTCTTATCTAGTTTATTATTCGAAGGATGATGAGAATGTTGTTGAACCTCGCAAGCGATCTCGCAATATTAAACCTATTGAATACGGAATTACTATTCCCTCATTATCTTCTTCAAAATCCACTCCCATAGCATCGCAAATTGTGCCCTAACCTTTTGCTTGCGACGGTGTCACTCCCAATACTCCTGCCTCAATTAACCCTCTCATAAGTGAAACTCCTCATATTGTTTCGAATGAAATTCCTTCTTCTTCTACTGTAGCCACTTCTCAAGTTGATTCATTTTCACTTCCAAATGTTACCTTTCCAGACACTCCCCCACCTGATGACACAAATAATTCAAACCTTCAACTCGCCATTGATACCACTTCGCCACCTACATCTCTCCCTCCTGTAAGAGAAGATTCAATTGATGTAGACGTTGCTTTTAAAGTCTTGTCTGACATTCTTGATGAAATTAGAAAATCCTCCATTAATCCTGTCAAGCGTGGCGTCTGCGAAGTTTTAAGAAAATATTTTGTTTCTGAACAAACGGATGCGAAGACGTCTCTGGAAAACGAGATTGAAATTTTAAAAGAGAGTCTTCGGGTTAAGACTTTAGAATGCAATACTCTTCAGCACAAGCTTTGCAACTCTTTACTTAATTGCGAGAATGTTCGCAATAAGAATGAGGAACTAAAAGGTATAATTTTCCTTCTTTTATCTCTTGGTTTTTCTATTTTAGTAAATTCTCATTTTTTCTGTGCTTAATTCTCTTTTAAACCCTTGGTTCATATATTTAGTTATAAATCGGACACGATCCTTGGAGAGATTCCGATTTGAGTCTATTGCTGAAGAATCTCGTGCTGAGAAAGATTCTTGGATGGACCAATATAATAGATTAGATAATCTTCACTCATATTCTATCGACCAAATAGATAATCTTACCAATGAGAATAACCAACTAATACAAAAGCAAAGTCTGTTAAATAGCGAAGTTACTCGTCTTTTTTATTTGTTAACCCAAGCTAATTTGGCGATAGAAACTTTATCAGATGAAAATCAGACCATATCTCAAGAAAAACGCAGCTTCTCAAATAAGATAGAGATCTCCTCGCAACATTTAAGTATTCTTCAGAAAGTGTGTAACAATCAAGAACAATCTCTGTCTTAATTGAAAGAAGAACTCAAAGAAGTAACTGAATCATCAATAGATGAGAAGGATAAACTCATCCAGGGTAGGATAGCTCTAAGTGTAAAGGCTAATAAACTCAAAGAACGTTTCTCCCGATTAAAAGAATTTCATTCCTTATTGGAGAAAGATAATGCTTATCTTATTTCTAAAGAAGAAAGTATAAAATCTCGCCAAAAGGGTATAGTTGGAGATAAATTTGATGATGCCATGAACCAGTGGGAGAGTTGTTTCTTATCTTTAATTCAAAACTTATCTTCGCAAAGATAAGGTAGTCATTTTGACTGCCTTAATTGTTAACTTCTCTGTTCAAATTTCTCTGTTATATTTTTGCAAGATCTTTGTCTGAATATTTTTCTGGCTTATCTATTTTTCTCGCAGAATATGAGAAAAGTCTTCAAACAACCATTTCTTACTTGACCGATAAGTTGGCTTCAGTCCGCAAAGAAAATGGTGAACTTCTAGCCAATTACGTCCAATCTCGAGATCGTGCAGAAAGAAGATATGACTATCTTGAATACTACAAGAACATGGAAATTAGGAATCACGATAGAGGCTTCCTTCGCAAAGTTCATCTTAGTGTTGAAGTTCTCATGAATGACATCTTAATATCCAACGCTCTCTCCCCTGTATCAGTCAATCCTCTGTAAGTAGATGATGATGAAATTCCTCTTCCCATGGCTAGTGATATGGAGTATGTAAGTGATGAAGAAGATGTTTCTCAGGAAAATTCAGTGGATAAAGAAAAATCTCCTCTTACTAAAGTAGCTGCTGGCGATGGAACAACCGTTAATGAGTCATTAAATGAAGAAGAAATTCAAGTTGATCATGAGAAGAATGTTGGCGAGGCTAATAACTCTGGCAAAGATAATGCTTGAATTTTATTTTTACTTTCTTTTAGTTCTCTTTCTTGCGAATGATGTAACCTCTTTCAATTTTAAAACTCATTTTGGAGCTCTATTAAATTTATGTTCTTCTCAATACTCTGCGAGAAAGATAATGATATTTTATTTATCAATTCCCATACTTGCCCCTCATTATCTTTCTTGGAAAGAACAAATATCTCCTGCATTTTAGAAAAATGAAATAGTTAGTGGGTAGGATGATTCTTGTGGTCTTATTTTTCCTTCCTAATTAAAGGTCTTATTTCGCCACGTTTCTTTCTGCGACAAAATCGCAGGACGTCCTTACATTCGCATGTAGAGACCCATTGATCTTGCCTTAGATCTTGTATTTATCAATTCTTTGCGACTATATAACAGGCCTAAGTTCCTTTGCGAGAACAAAGCCCCATAACATAGCCGTCTCGCGATGAAATCGCAGGATGTTTTTACACTTTAATGTAAAAACCCATTGATCTCATCTTAACTTCTTCTTATGGCTTGTTGTCTCTATATTTGTCACGCGACAATATGAAAGGTCTAAATGTTCTTACGAACATAAAGCCCCATGAAATTTTCGTCTTAAGACACTTATCATCTCCCTAATGGAGGGTGCCGCCCTTACTCCCCCTGGTTTCCCCTTCAAGGAGGGCACATCGGCCATACAAGACTAGCTCCTCCCATATGGTCTTAACAACAACTATTTTTTTTCGCAGCCTCTTATCCTTTATGCATATATGGCTTATAGTTACGAGACTACACCCTAAGTGGGGTTTTCTTGAGGCCGAGTACATCATAGACAAGACTTACCAAGAATGGCCAGGGTAGGTTCGTCCATCCCGGGAATCCTTGGCTCAACCGTGTACCTCGGCACTGTGGTCATACTCTGCACCCCTTATAAGAGACCCTCGGTCGTCCAACCAGGGTATAACCTTATATAGTTGGAAATCCAAAGTATCTCTCCTGGATAGGTATCTCAAAGAGATGGACCCCAGCCTCCGTGTCTCAAGTTCCAGCAGCGGTATAACCTTATCCCTGAGCCACGCAAAGAGATACCCCCTAAGATTACGTACTTTAGGTCTAACATTTGCCTCTTACAAAATTGTATTCGCGAACTAGGGTGTACGCCATAAAGGTTCGTCCTGTTCTTTGTTTCTTTTGCGTATATCGTAATCTTTCAATATTTATGTAATCTTGAAAAACCTTGCGAATAAACTCGCAACTGTAAAAATTTGTTTTGCCCATTTCTTCTTTGTTTCATTAAAAATTTGTTACTGATAATATCTTTTTAAAAATAATCTGTTCCATGGTATACCCAGTCTTTGACCAACATCTCTGCCTTCTGGGTCTACCAACCTGTTTGCCCCTGTTCCAACTATCTATTTAATGATATACGGTCCATCCCATTTTCTCGCCTACTTTCCACCACGTTCTCGTTGGTACTCTGGTGTTTCTCACAGAACTAAATCGCCTGGTTGAAACTCACGTTTTTTGACTTGCTTGTTATATTCGCGAGCCAACCTTCGCTGATAATTTTCCATATGTTGTAATGCTTTTTCTCTCTTTTCTTCTAATTCATCAAGTTCTCTTAGAATCATGCTAGCATTAATATTCTTCTCCCAAACCTCTCTTTTTGTTGTAAGAATAGAAACTTCTGTTGGTAGTACTTCTTCAACACCATATGTTAAACAAAAAGGCGACATCCCAGTTGCCTCTCTCCTGGTTGTGTTGTAAGACCAGACTGCATTATGTACCTGTTCACACCATGCTCTATGGTACCCTTCTAAAAAAAAATTTAAGATTTCTGCGATTGTCTTATTAGTTTCTTCAGCCTGACCATTATCTTGTGGGTATAATGGAGTAGATTTTCCACATCTTATCTTAAATGCATTGAGTAGAAACTCTATGTTTTGTCCTTCAAATTGTTTTCCATTATCAGAAACCAACTGTGCCGGAATTCCAAATCTACAGATGATATTTTCAAAGATGAATGTAAATATATCTTTATCACGAATGTGTTGTACTGCTTTTACTTCTGCCCACTTTGTGAAGTAATCTGTCGCGACAATTAAGTATCTCTTCTGCCTTGAACTTGGCACAAAGGGTCCCACAATATCTAAGCCCCATTTTCCAAAAGGCCACACACTTTTTGAAGATGATAATGGTGCCCCGGTGCATGTATCCTCTTTCCATATCGCTGGCAATCTTCGTAACGCTTTGATAATTGTTTTGCATATTCATGCATATACGGAAAATAATAGCCTTGCATTTTTGTTCTATAAACCAAAGATCTTCCTCTACTATGATTACCAGCATCTCCGCTATGCAACATTTTTAACACTTTTTCTCCTTCTTCCTGTGTCAAACATCTAAGTAATGGCCCATTAAAAGATTTTCGATACAATATTACATCCCTTAATTCATACTCCCTCTGTTTCTGAAAGACCGTCCTCTATTCCTTTTTCGTCAGTTTCAAAATTGTGTCCAGCTTCTGTTTATAGACATACTTTTTCAATGAACTCTCTAATATATCCTTGAATTATTTATATTCATAAATCTATTTTTAACATGACTCAATCTAAAATATTAAATAATAAATAAATTAGTATAATTGAGGAAACAAATATATCCTTCATTCCTTTTAAGGAAATATACATTTAACTCTAAAAATTAGATTCCTTATAAAGTTTATATTTCTTAAATTCAATATCTTTTAAATTTTCCTTTTATATTTCGCATTTATAATTCTCAAACCAATTTTGGATAGTCTTCATTGCTAGAATTTTTTTTAAAATAAAATAGGTAAGTAACTAAGGGTAGTCAAGTAAAATAGTATGGTCTCCTTAATATTTTGAGAAAGTCAAAGCGGACTGTTTTTGTGAAACGGAGGGAGTAATTTGTTGCACGACTCTTTAATTTGTGCGCCTCCAATCTATTTTTTGGTGTTTCACCCATCGCCATGTATGCGTGAAGTTATGCTCTCCAATATGCGATAATGTCACTGGCTGGTTCTTCTGCGTCATTTTCTATTATCATTACATCCGCCTTTTCTTCTTCTTCTTTATTAATTGAAGGTGATACAAGCGTCTGAATTCTTATGCATCTCGCAGCTGGGTTTGTCATCATACTTTATATAAATGCAAAGGCATCTGTGAGTCGGTTATATTTTCTTGATATATGTATCCATTTTATTTTTGGAATTCTCGCAGACAATTCTTCAACAAGTTTCTTGTATTTCTTCAGAGATGGTTCATTTGTTGTTTATTCTCTTTTTATCTGGCGAATAACCAATTTCGAGTCACTGGTAATCCCTGCGTTCTCCAACTTCATCTCTACGGCGAACTTTAGAGCATGCACCATAGCTTCATATTCAGTCTCATTATTGGTGGATGTGAATTCCAAACGAAATGAAATATCCATTTTTTCTCCTTCTAGCGAGATAAAGACCACACCAACTCCATTTCCTTCCCCATTTGATGATCCATCCACCAATATTTCCCACATGTTGGGTTCCTTTAATAGATATTTTGGATCTCCATGTTCTTCTTCTATGTCCATCATTTCTTCCACAGCTTCATCACCTTCTAGAGGAAATTATGCTAAAAAATCTGCTACAACTTGTGATTTTGGCGAGGATAGGACTTCATATTTGATTTCAAAGTGCCCTACTTGTGCATTCCATCTCTCAACTCTGCCTGATCTTTTTGAGTTCTTCATTACTGATTCAATGGGCACCTTTGTTAATTCCTTTACTTTGTTTACCTGAAAATTTATGCGAAGTTTGAAGGTTGCATAAACCAAGGCCAGAATTAGCTTCTCAATTTTTGAATAATTTCTCTCTGCAGAATTAAATGTTTTGTTGATGTAATAAATTGGATTTTCCACCCCCTGTATCTATTCGTAGTAACACTGCACTTAATGCGTGCGATGTTGTCGCAAGATAAATCAATAATTCTTCTCCCGGCTCCGCTTTCTGTAAAATAGATATGTTCATTAGATATTCTTTAACTCCTTGAAAAGCCTTCTCAAATTCATCCGTCCACTTGAATTTTGTACCCTTCCTGAGTATATTTAAAAAATGCTTGCATTTATCTGAAGATCGCAAGATAAATCTTCCTAGCGAGGCTAAGAGCTCATTCAACTTCTGTACATCTTTCACTGTTGATAGCGTTGGCATATCGTGAATTGCATGTACTTTCTCTGGATCAACTTGAATTTCTTCTTTTGATACAATATAAATTAAAAATTTCCCTGATGCTACTCCAAAAATGCATTTCTCAGGATTCACCTTGATGTTAAAGAGTCGCATTTGATCCAAAATCTCCTTCAAATCTTGCACATGGTTATTAGATTCTTTACTCTTTATTAACATGTCATCCACGTACACCTCTAATGTTTTGTGTATCCACTTTGCGAACACCTTCTCCACCATTCTTTGATACGTTGCACTAGCATTTCGTAACCCAAAAGGAATTTTTGTGTAACAATATAATCCTCTTGGAGCAAAAAATGAAGTGTACTCTTGAACTTCTTCAGCGAGAGGGATCTGATTATATCCTTTATACCCATCCAATGAAGATATTCTATCATTTCCTGCTGCTGATTCGACCATTTGAGGAATGTCTGGTAATGGAAAGCTATCTTTAGGATAAGCTTTGTTTAAGTCAGTAAAATCTATGCAAATTCTTATCCCTTTATTCTTCTTTGGAACCACTACCATATTTGCAATCCATTCGGGGTATTTTGCTTGTCTTATAATTCCAGCATCAAACATTTTCTGTAACTCCTCTTCTATTTTTGAGTGATAAGTTATTACGATTTTCCTTATCCTTTGCTTGAATGGTCTCACATATTTGTTAATTTCTAAATTATGACATGAAACTGATGGATCTATTATAGGCATCTCATCCATACTCCACGCAAAAATATCCTTATACTCTCACAAGAGATTTATGGTTTGTTCTTCTTCATCTGCACCCATTTTAGTTTCAATTTTCAGCATTTTAGGTTCTTCTTTACTTCCAACATTTACTTCCTTTGTTGGTTCTGCTGCGGTGTAGCTGGCCTCAGGTTCTCCCATTGGTGTTGGTGTTTCAATGACTCTCGCGGGCTCATCATCTTCTTGCGATATCTCGCTGGGTATTCCTTTTCCTTCTCTTGCTCTTATCATATAAACTTTAAATTCTTCTTCCTTCTTTGCCTCTTTTGCCGATTTTCTGCGAGATTTTCGCAGTTTTGGACGCTCTTCATAATTTCTCACTTCAATTCGATAACACAGCTTCGCAAGATTAGTATCTCCTCTTATTTCTCCAATTCCACTAGGTGTAGGAAATTTGATGCATTGATGTAATGTTGATGCTACAGCCTTGATTGCATGTATCCATGGTCTCCCCAATATCATGTTATATGGTGCCTCCACATCCACCACACATAATGTTACTTGTGTTTCAATCTCTCCTAGTGGAATTCGTACCATTATTTCGCCTTTAGGTTTTGTTATAGATTTTCCAAAACCATGAATGTGATAATTTGAAAAAGACATCTCTTCATCCTTATATCCCATTTTCTTAAATGTATGATAGAATATAATATCTACAAAACTTCCTGCGTCCACCAAAGTTCTATTCACGGCCCATTCTTCTGCAGATCTTGTTGATTTTTCCTTCTTCACTCGCATAGTAGATACCGTGATTACCAATGGAGATGTATGATCCAAATTTTCTTTTTGTATTTCTGCTGATGTGAATGTGATTTCCTGCTTTTCCCAATCCTTCAGAGGTGATATTTTCTCCACCATCATAATTCTTTTTCCTTCAAAATCTCGCTTATGAATCTTTCCTCTAATATTTTTATGGAATTGGTTGATCATTGTTTTTTTTATCGTATTGCACTCCAACTTCCTATAATCCTCCTTTTCTTTAATTATTTTTTCTTCAACTGCTTCACCAATTTGTTCAATCATCTTCTTAACTCGAATATTGATCTTTAATCTTGCTTTTTCCTATAATTTTCAGCTTTCAATCCCTATTTCGGGCACCAAAATGTAGTTGCAGGAAATCCTACACTACACCCTTGATAAGAATTTACTGTAATTAAGACATATTTGAAGATTAAAAACAACACTTTATTATTTAATTCTCAGAAATGTTTACAAGAAATGGGAGAAATCAAGAATACAACCGCTCTCTTGAATTTTCTCTCTCCTCAAGACTTTCTCAACACTCAAAAATACATCATCTCCTTTCTGAATCTACTGGGTCTCTTTATATAGAATAGTTATATAGTGGATGACAGCTAAGTTATCCTTTAATTTCGGATCTGACCCGCGATATTATCGCAGTAGTTATAATGTCCATTCTTGCAAGCGTTGTAACCATCGCAGGATAATCACGCTCTTCCCGTGTTTCTTCATTCGTCAACTATTACGTCATTCTTCAAATCATTCTGTGACACTCGCGAAGTGTTGTTGAAGAACTCGCGATGATGTTCGAAGAAGTGTTGTTAATCTCATAAGAATAATATCATGGCGATATTCTTGTCCTACAATAAGTTCAAGTCTCCACATACCTTTTGGTCGGATGAAGTTCCACTGGTTCCTTGAGTAGGTCTTTGTCTTCGTAAGATAATCTCCATAGAGTCTGGAGCTCAACTATACTTAACTATCATGGACCGAGACTTAGTCATAAGTAAACTAGAAATCAAGATTTATAGTTTTGATCACTAATATTGACAAGCATGCTTGATATAGCAACACATGCAAGTTCGACCGAGCAATGCTCTAACAGAAACAAAAACCAAACTAAAAGCCCCTGGACGCACCACTAGCTTATTTTGCAAAAAGAGAAGAAAAATTGGATTAGATTTTTTAAATGATTTGAAAACAAGAAGGTTAGGATAAAACTATATATATAGTGCTTCTTTTCGTATTCTTATCCTCTAAAAACCCTAAGAACCCTAGTTTTATTTGGAAAGGAGAGAAAAAAATTTAGTTAATTTTTGGATGGAAAATATTTAGATAAGTCATAAGTATAACGGATATGAACGAATAATTTTATAAGTCGCATATTTTGGTGCCAAAAATTTATTAGGGGTTAGTCCTCGGGGGAGTTAGGGGCATTGAGTGTAGTTTAGTTTTTACCCGTTAGTCGTGAGGGAGTTTGAAAGAGTCTCATAAAATACCCGTTAGTCGTGGGAGAGTTTAGAAGAGTCTCCAAAACTCCCTAGAAAACCCCGTTGGTCGTGGGGGAATTTGAAATAAACTCTTGAACTCCCTATAAAACCCCGTTGGTCGTGGGGGAATTTGAAATAAACTCTTGAACTCCCTAGAAAACCCCGTTGGTTGTGGGAGAGTTTGAAATAAACTCTTGAACTCCCTGTTAGTGGTAAAACCCTAGAATGCTAGGGAGTTGGTTGTTTTGGGGAGTTCTTGGGATTTCTAAGGACTTTATAGTGTATTTCTGCCTTACTATAAATCTCTCAAAAGAGTATAGATTTTGGAAGAGTCTCCTAAACTCAAAAACACCAAACTCTCTCAAACTCCCTACACTACCCTCAAAATCCCAAATTCACAATACATTAAACTCCCCTGAACTCACCCGTCAACTAACCCCCTGTCCATCTCCCATGTATGATAAAAAGTGGAGGTATTTGTTGGAAGTGTAGGATAAACCTAAAATTACTACAAGTTTTTACATTTTAAAAGTTAGATTTATTATGAGATAATAGATTGGCAAGAATGAATTCATGAGAGAAAATCGTGACTTATCACCCGTGACTAATTGATTTGTAAGGGTTATTGGGTCTCCCTGGGGCAGTGTTTTAAAGATATGCATCTGAATAAAACTATTTTTTGGGGGGACTGCTTGTTTTTTGGAACTAAGGTAGCCCAAAGGAACTTTTAGAGCAGACAATTGGTTTTACGTGTAACAAAAGCATCAACAACGTTTTTTTTTTCGGATAAGAAGAGAAGATGTATTAGATAAGAGAGAATATACAAGGAGCTACCAAGAGGTAGGAAAAAAATAAAATTACAGGATATGACAGAAAAACAGATTTCCAGTTTTGAACTGAACTTTAGAAGTTCAAGTTAACACGACTTCCCGCCGCTGCATCCCAAGAAAGTATTAAGGCCTTTGCATCCACCAATAAATTAGATTCAGTTTTGAAGATGTGCTTGCTTCGAAGATGCTACAGTTCCTCTCATTCCATAAAACACATACAATGGCAGGAGGCATAAGTTCCCAAATTGTTTTACCTGAACTACTAAGCAGAGGGTGCTCCCATGATTTTGCAAGATCATACATGCTCTTAGGAAAGACCCAAAACTAGTTAGGAGGTAACATACTTGTCCAGATTTTCCTAGAAACTTTAAAATGCAGAAACAATGATCTTAACTTTCTAAATCATCCCCACATATCACACAACAGTTGTATGAATCAATTCCCTTACATTGAAGCATATAGATAGAGTTGAGCTTACCATGAATTGTACACCACATCAAGAAATTAACATTTGGGGGTACTGCATGTTTCCAAATAAAAGTATATGGGAACTCTTCAATGTCATCTTCCCTATTTAGATGTTTATATAAGGTCTTGACAGAGAAAGTGCCTGATGTATGGAGTGACCATCTTTGAGTATCCGGTAAGTCGTCTATGGATGGAGGAGAGTCTCCGATAAGAGAAAGTAGAGCAGCTAAATCATCAACTTCAATACTTGTCAGGACCCTTTTAAAATCAATATCCACCCACCTTCGAGTGAGATCATGTCTACAATCTTAGTATTTTTATTTCTAGCTAACTTATGGAGATTATGGAAAACTGTAGCTAGTGGAATATGTCCACACCTAGTATTAAACCAAAATGCAATGTCTCTGCCTGAATGGAAAAATAGAGTAAAATTTTTAGATATAAGAGATGATGTATCCGCGATAGGTCTCCAACATGAAACTCCAAAAGTCATATTCACCTTTCCCGGAATCCAACAAGAAGAATCATAACAATATTTATCTTATATAATCTTGTACCGTGATTTTTTTTTATCAACACCAAATCGCCAACACCACTTAGGTAACATAGCTAAATTCATCAATCTTAGGTAGCAAATATCTAATCCACCTCTTTCTTTAGCCGCTCGGGCTAAGTCCCAATTTACTAAGTGTGATATCTTTGAACCTTCCTTGGATTCCCACAAAAGGTTACGCATCTTCTTCTCTAGTATCTTAATGACTGGATTGCAGATTTAAATAAAGAGAAGTAATAAGTAGGTAGAGAATACAAGATACATTTTAATAGGACTAGTTTACCTCCCTTAGATAAAGAAATCTTTCTCCATGGTGACAATATCGCATCAAACTTCTCGATGATTGGATCCCAAATACCTTTTGAGTCGGACTTAGATCCAAGTGGTATTACCCAAATACATGATAGGCAAGCTATCAACAGAGCAACCAAGTTCTGTGGATTTCCAAAGGAAGGGTGCCCAAAGGAACTTTTAGAGCATACAATTGGTTTTACGTGTAACAAAAGCAACAACAACGTTATTTTTATTTTTTTTGATAAGAAGAGAAGATGTATTAGATAAGAGAAAATATACAAGGAGCTACCAAGAGGCAGGAAAAAATAAAATTACAGGATATTACAGAAAAATAGATTTCCAGTTTTGAACTGAACTTGAGAAGTTCAAGTTAACTCGATTTCCCGCCGCTGCATCCCAAGAAAGTATTAAGGCCTTTGCATCCACCAATAAATCAGATTCAGTTTTGAAGATGTGCTTGCTCTCGAAGATGCGAAAGTTTCTCTCATTCTATAAAACACATACAATAGCAGGAGGCATAAGTTCCCAAATAGTTTTACCTGAACTACTAAGCAGGGGGTGCTCCCATGATTTTGCAAGATCATACATGCTCTTAGGAAAGATCCAAAATCAGTTAGGAGGTAACATACTTGTCCATATTTTCCTAACAACTTTACAATGCAGAAACAAGTGATCTTGAATTTCTAAATCATCCTCGCACATCATACAACAGTTGTATAAATCAATTCCCCTACATTACAGCATATCGATAGAGTTAAGCTTACCATGAATGGTACACCACATCAAGAAGATAACTTTTGGGGGTACTGCATGTTTCCAAATAAAGTATATGGGAACTCTTCAATGTCATCTTCCCTGGTTAGATGTTTATATAGGGTCTTGACAGAGAAAGTACCTGATATATGGAGTGACCATCTTTGAGTATCCGGTAAACAATTTATGGATGGATGAGAGTCTTCGATAAGAGAAAGTAGAGCATCTAAATCATCAACTTTAATATTTGTCAGGACCATTTTGAAATCAAATATCCACCCACCTTCGAGTGAGATCATGTCTGCAAGCTTAGTATTTTAATTTCTAGCTAACTTATGGAGATTAAGGAAAATTGTAGCTAGTGGAATATGTCTACACCAAGTATCAAACCAAAATGCAATGTCTCTGCCTGAATGAAAAAATATAGTAGAATTTTTAGAGATAATATATGATGTATCTGCGATAGGTCTCCAACATGAAACTCCAAAAGTCATATTCACCTTTCCCGGAATCTAACAAGAGGAATCAGAACCATATTTATCTTATATAATCTTGTACCATAAAAAAAAATTCTCAACACCAAATCGCCAACACCACTTAGGTAACATAGCTAAATTCACCAATCTTAGGTTGCAAATACCTAATCCACCTATTTTCTTAGCCGCTCGGGCTAAGTCCCAATTTACTAAGTGCGATATCTTTTAACCTTCTTTG
Organism: Papaver bracteatum; assembly: GCA_023529315.1. Lineage (NCBI taxonomy): Eukaryota > Viridiplantae > Streptophyta > Magnoliopsida > Ranunculales > Papaveraceae > Papaver > Papaver bracteatum. The sequence goes on from JAJJWX010000650.1 coordinate 1,992,456, forward strand.
GATTCCCACAAAAAGTTATGCATCTTCTTCTCTAGTATCTTAATAACTAAATTGGAGCTTTGAATGAAGAGAAGTAATAAGTAGGTAGAGAAGACAAGATACATTTTAGTCGGACAAGTTTACCTCCCTTAGATAAAGAAATCTTTCTCCATGGTGACAATCTCGCATCAAACTTCTCGATGATTGGATCCCAAATACCTTTTGAGCCGGACTTAGCTCCAAGTGGCATTACCTAAATACATGATAGGAAAGCTATCAATAGAGAAACAAAGTTATGCTGCCTAAGAAGGTAAGTTTGGTACATCCCCCACTGCGACTAGTCTAGTTTTATAAGTATTTTCCTTCAAACTAGCGATGAACTCAAAGGATTGTAGGTCTGAAAATAAGTTATGCAACTCCTCCTTCTTATTATCAACAAATAATATAGTGTCATTTACAAAATGAAGGTGATTAACGATAATACTCGTAGTTGATGCAGAAAAACCACTGAACAAACCTTGATTTTCTGCTCTATCCATAAATCTTGAAAAACCTTCCATTGCAATATTAAATAAGATGGGAGAAACTGGACATCCTTGTCTAACACCTCTTGACTATTAAAGTAGCCAAAGGAAGACCCATTTATGAGCACCAAAAAAGAAGAAGTAAAATAACAGATCACAACCATTTACATCATTTCATGTTAAAACCCATTTGTTCTAATAAAAATTCAAGGTATTTCCAATTGATCATGTCAAAAGCCTTCTCGAGACCAATTTTACACACAATACCAGCATCCCCAGATATTAGTCTTGAAACTACCAGTTCATTGGCAATTAAGGTACCATCAATAATCTGTCTATCTTCGATGTATGCACACTGTCCAGGTGAAATCAACTTGTCCATAACAAGTTTAAGCCATGATGCTAAAACTTTTGCGATGATCTTATAGGTTCTAGTTAGAAGACAAATAGGTCTACAATCCTTCAAAGTCTCAATATGATCCTTTTTAGGTACAAGAGTGATGAAAGTTGAGTTTTGTTTAGATTCGATTGTACCTGAGGTGTAGAATTTATTCACAGTACCCATGATATCTTCCTAAATGAAATACCAGCATTTCTGAAAGCACATGATTGGGAAACCATCCGGTCCTGGTGCTTTATCATTGCCTAAATCTCTGATGGCTAATAATACCTAAAGTCAGCATCCAAAATTTCAGACTCCATAGAAGTAATGCTATCGAAAACAATACCCTCTAAACTAGGTTATGTTATATGAAGGTTATAGCGACAACGTTGTGTTATAAGAAGGTACCCGGTTCAACATCTAAAACATAAATGACGTTGCAACGCGCATCATTTATGCAAGAAGCAAATGAGGCCTAGTGGAAAAGAAACAAACTAAGCTATCCAACGTACTAAACATGCATCTAGCACTGCTGGCACTCATTTTGGGATGAGAATTCTAAAGGCTAACAATTATGCAAATGTGCTACAAAATTCTGATTTATACCTGATATTAAACAATAAGTACCACACAAAGTTCTCTTTTTGGTGCTTTTGTTTTTGGTAGAAAGTCTTTTATTATGTTTATAGTGAATGAAATTGATATTAATAAGCAAAAATGGACACTAGAAATTTGGTCTTTTCCTTTTTTCTAAAGTGAAATCCGATCTTTGGTTTAAATTACGAGTCCTTGAGGTGATCAACAACTTATGTTATAAGAACCAGTTAGCTAATGCTATATATTTATACTCCAAAGCATGTAAAATCATGTTTCAGTTCTCACGAGTCAGAACCCTTGGCTTTTTAGTTCTTTTTAATTAAGACAGTTATGTCAAGCTAGTTCTTTTTGAAGTGGTGTCAATCTAGTTGTAAGAGCCGTAAGTTGTAATTTGTTAGGTTTGCGGCGTGCGCTTGTTGTACACCAAGTACGGGGATAGCTCAGTTGTGAGAGCAACATACTAAAGATCTGAAGGTCACGTGTTCGATCCACGCTCACCGCACATTACTTTTTCCCTCTCATTTATGATTTTGCTTCAAATTGTTCTTCCTTTTATGAGGATGCAAACGAGATGTGTTTCATTTGGTTTTCTTCCCATTTACATTGTGGTGGATGACTTATTTTAGGTTTTGGCCATAGTTTAGCCTAGAACAGTTACTATGGTCATTGACTCATCTTATTTTTCCCAGATAGTTAAGTCATGGCTTAATTGACTCGTCTCGTAAGAGCATCTCCAATAGAAGGTGGCAGATTTATTTTTAATGAAACATGGGATTTTAGACCTTCATTTAAAACAAATTCATCTCCAACAGTAGGTCCTACAAAACAGGAGGAATGAAATATTAATTTCGAAGGTTTTAAAGAAAGTCTTATTAGACCTTCACAATGACCTCCATGTCATATTTTTTATTTTTTAATAATTAATTAAAATACAAAAACGGTTAAGATTTCATCAAATAAGAGTTTTTAAGGGTTAAACCTCTATACCATTGGAGATAGTTTACTAGTAATGGGGTCCTATATTTTCTCTATGTTTCCACGTAGGATTTTTAACACTCACTATTGGAGATGCTCTAATACTTGATGTCGATAAAGTAACTTTTTGGGTCGATTATTAGCTTCTATTTTTTATGGATGGTTTTAAGATTTTACTCCCTATGTCCGGATTTAGTTAATAAATTTGTTTTTTCTTTAGCAAAACTGTACCAAAAAATTTCCATTTATTTCCTTCAAATTTCCTGATTATCAAGAAGAAATAAAAAACTAGGATGTTAAAACTAGTATATTAAACAAAGAATTTGAGAAATTGATGGTTTGTTTGGAAATAATTTTAAATACTTAATGATTTTGCAAAATCCTAATTTATCAAGTAATTTTGTATGGAGGGAGTAAAAGACTTAACCAAACGTTTTACGATAAACGGTCCACGATATATTCAATTCACTTTTGTGGGCATTTACCCCGCGTTTTTAGGGGAAGCGTTACGATGTATGGATGATTTCTTTTGGTTTTGACCATAATATAACCAAGAACTAATAATATGGCAAAGTTATCTCATGGGACACAGCACAAATATTCAATAATATCTATAAAACAACCTTTTGGGTCATTAGCCTGCACATTTTTTATTTTCTGGATGGTGGACTCATGATTTTAATAGAAAAGCTCAAGGTTATTAGTTGTTTTATAGGTACGGATTTGGTTGGACTCGTCCAAAAGCATAAACCATGTGGGTGTTGCGACTCAGTCTGACCCGCTGAGTTACCATTTATGTTTCTTACCAATTTACCCTCCCTAGTCGAGTTGGGTACAGTACTTTGTGTTAGGTTAGGTAATGTGGTTCCCTTGCCATTTTTTCCCTAGTTTCTCCTTCATCTTCATGATATGAACGCTTGCAAAGAGTGTTATTCTTTCTAAACTTAACCTCGAGTTCTTTCTATTCTCTTTCCTGCTTCTACAATCCTCTCCCCTCTCAATCCATCTCCCTTTTCCTCTCAACCTTAAACTACTTCTATGATCTTTTCTGCTTCAACCTAGATTATGTTATTGTATGTGGATGTGTTATTGTATTCATTATTATCATTTAATATGTATATAGGATTTCGATTAGGGTGTAATACAATTTCTTATATAGTCTAACACTCTTTTGTTTCTATTCAGGAAATCAAACTAGAGAAAAACGGAAAGGAATACCGGTTTGACTGATATTAGAAGACAAGAACTATGGGAAGGAGTTGCGTCCCCATATCATCTAATATCTGCCAATCAAGAAGGTAATTTTATGATTCAAATGTTCTAGCTTTTTAAAGAAATCAATTATGCTTAATCAATGAGACTTCCAATAGTTTTAAAGTTTTAATTTTAATTCAGCGATAGTTGCATCTAGATAAGATTGAGGGATATTAAAAACTAGGCTAGACAAGTCTCACGTCCTACAAATACTACTCTAGATATTCGTAGATATGGTAAAGCTCTAGATTTATATATACAATATTTTAATTGGTAATCAATGTTTTGTGTTGACACATGAAAAATAACTATGTACCCTTTAATAGTGCTAAAAATTCCCTAAAATAGGTAAGTGAAAACTACTACCAGACCTATTTTTCATTTTTTCTCCACTGAGAAACCCACCGTCAAAAAAGTTCAGGCGCGCACCCATTTTTTAAGAAAAAATTAGTCCTGAACCTATATTTTCCGAAATTCGTGTTTTCGTTTTTTTCAAAACAAACCATTTTTGATCCCGATCCGATGGTAGTTTGATTTTTGGTGATGAGTTACAGTTAGGGTTCTAGTCAAATTCAAAAGATAAGTGGTGCTGAATTCGAATTATCATCAAGCTACAAGATCAGTGAAACACAAAATAGGGTTTGATTCATATTTAATTGACAGAGAAGATAATGATATCGAGAATAAGAAAAATTGGTTTCCTGAAGCTGAAATGAACATAAAAACTTTATTGTTGTTGAATCAGATATGGGTTCGATTTGTGAGATGATGAAGATATTGTTACCATGATGACTATCAAGGGAAAAAATGGGTTTATAAAGATTTAGATGGAGTTGGATGTGATGTTTTCTGATGGATTTGGTTGATGGGTCTGAGATGGAAGTAAATCTGATGGATACTACAATCTCATGTTCTTATTGTTAGTAGCATTTTTGTTAGTCATGTTTGGTTTGAGCGGTTTAAATTCCTAGCTAGCTTGTAAATTACTTGTTATGCATTCTCGAAATTGGTTGCATAACACCTTCTGCAGTTTTTTTTTTTTGCATAACTTGTTATGCAGTCCAGAAGAGGATTGCATAACACGTTATGCAGCTATTTTTTTCTTAGTATTGAAACCAACAAAAAATAAGACTGCATAACTTGTCATGCACCTACAATAATATCTATATAACATGTTATGCAGTCGTGAAAATGGATGCATAACCTGTTATGCATCCGAAAATATGACTGCATAATACATTATGCATGGAGAAAACTGTTGTATAATCTTTTATGCATCGAGAAAATAGATGCATAACCATCGAGAAAATAGATGCATAACCTGATATGCATCCGTAAATATGGATGCATACTGCATTATACATCAATTTTTTTATGTACGCACTAAAATCAACCAAAACAATGGTTACATAACTTGTTATAGACGCATAACTTTTTTATCCAAATGCATAATTTGTTATGCAGTGGAGAAAATGGTTGCATAATTCGTTATGCGTCTGCAGAATGTGTTATGCATCTTTTTTGGTGGATGCATAATGGTTATGTATCAAGTTTCCGAAAATTTTGCCTAAAATGATGATCACCTCCGATTTTTTCGTGATTTTTTTTTTTGATATTCTTGTTTGTACTCGTTGCGTAGTTCTCTTAAAAATATTTCCAACGATATAAAATTTGTAAAATTCCAAGGCGCGGATTTTTAGATATGTTATATCCAAGTTGCGTTGCCAATTATACCCCTGATGCATAACCCGTCATGCGGATGCATAATCCGTCATGCAGATATTTTTAATAATTTTATATAATTATGGGTGTCACGGAACTAAAAATTAATTGTGGGCCTAACAATGAGAATATTTTTTTTTTTGGGTTTGCGCCTAATTTTCTCAATAGGTAATGCCCAAGAGGTGGAATGGGGACTAAGGCCCAAACCCCCTTTGATATGTCCATAAGTATGAGGGATATAGGAGGAATTAAAAGGAATCTAGAACATGTACATGATTTTTATCTCTAATTGTTCAAAGATATTCCTTGATATTCAAGGTGATCCCAAACCGAAATATAAAGAATCTTTTAAATAATATTTTCAAATTATATGTTTTTGATTTTTCAGCAATTAAAACATATCTCTTGAAAATCTATATTAGTTAGTGTTAAACTAATATTTGATATTTTCTATATAGAGATTTCGGAATTACAGGTTGGATATTAGTTAGAAATTTGAAATTGAAATTAGGTACAGATTGCATATCTTGAGAATCTTTCGGTTTTGGAATTTCCTTGTTGTCCAAGCAACCTTGGTCTATAAATAGTTAAGTTTGTATTTCTTACAACTGTACTAAGAGACAGGCAAACTTCATTCGTGTTGTTGTTTCTGGTGAAACCGACTATCCGGAGAGGAAAGTAACCTAATTAGGCGAAATCTCTAACGTCCACTCATTTAAAGACTTCCGTGGGATCAAGAAATTCTACGAGTACCGTTGGTAAGAAACTAGATAATTGCATTGTTATGTTAGTTTTTGATTATTGATTTGATTGACTAACGGTTGTTGAAACTTTGATTGCACCTAGTTTGATTATTCTTGAGAGCCTTCTCTTATGATATAAGGTCACTCAAACTAGATCAAAGTATTGACGGGATCTTCATAAATGTTTTTAGATCTGAAGACAACTTATGATCACCCTATTGTTAACATACTTCGTTCTATGTGTGATCGATCATACGTGGATTCAAGTTTGTGGTGTTCAAGTACAATTAAATGTAGTTAAAGATTTGAATACAAGAAGATTTTCCTGATTGGTTTTCGCATCTCGTGATATTTGTGCACACATCTTGATCGGATAAGATTCGACAAATATCTTATTGTTCTTTGTAGATTTGATCAAGTTGTCGTATAGATTGACACTATTATTTGGTGGTATTCTTCAGTATCCGAATCCGATAGTTGTGAATCTAGATTTGATTATTTCATATCTAGATTGATCTTACCCGATAAATGAAATTACTTTTTTAAATAGAAGAACCTTTGTCACAAACTCGACATATCATTTCTTAAAAGATTATTTGAGTGGTTACCAAATAGATATGTTCATTTACTGTTTGGAATACGATCAAAAGGAGTTGAGTGCTTAAGACTTTACATCGGTAAAGCAACTCAAGATAGTGATTTTTTTCTTGGGATTCACGTGTGTTGGCCAGACGATTGTATGCGCAGAGATACTGAGGGAACTAAGCAACTAGGGGTAGATTACTTGGTCTCAACTATACGAAGTTGGATTTGTTTTTTATATAGTGGCTTAGTTCTGAGAGTATTCAAAACTGGACTTGGTCCCTTTTTTTTTTGCATTTGCGGTTTCCTCATTAACAAAATATTGATGTGTCATTTACTTTTACATTCCGTAATATAATTGTTTTATTATAACTAAACGTAAATACACTTTTATGTTAATCCAAGACACTTGATCGTGATTCTATAGTATATCAGTTTTATACCATAACTATTATCAAGTGTATACCTCGGTGTTGTATTATATCGACTTTGTCCACATACGATCACACTTGGTATCGTACTTATAGGTTGAAACGAAAATATTGTGGTGTACTTGGGTACCCTCGTCATTTCAATTGGTAACAGAGAAGGAAAATACGAAAAGATCTAACAATCTGTGTTTGATGCGATCCAACCTATAAGATATGAGTCTAAAGAAAGGTAATGCGAGCCTAAAATAGACTCGGTTAATGTACATCGATATTGAAGAATATTGTCTCTAAACATGCCATGTGTAATTGGTCAAATACCACTTCTAAGTCAAAATCAAGTACAAAGAATATCTCTGATAAATCGTTGAATGAGTTATCTTCTTATGACAAAAGAAGGGAATGTCCAAGACTAGAGAAGCAAATTCCTCTTGCAATTTTTTTTTTGGACCGATACCATCCTTTGAATATAAAGATCCTTCAGTTTTGCCTAAGGATAATGTCATCCAAATTCCCCGATCAACTATGGAAGACATGACTATCTTGGAGATCTTTTTCAAAAAAAAATCAAGAGATTGTCTAAATCAAGTAGTAGTTCCATCAACTGTTTGGAGGATGTCATTAAGCTTGTTTGTGATTTATAAGCCAAATATTGTGAACTATTACAAGAACTATTGCAGTCTTAAATGATTTCTAATAGTAATTTGGTAGAGTATCTCACTATGTTTTTGGAAAATATTGGTTTATAAAAGGAGATCAAATGTCTTAAGAAAAGCCATTGTGATGAACTCAATCATAAATTACTTCATGTAAGATCTCTTGAGACTCATTCTCTATTAAGTTATTTTTAGAGCATTGCTCGGTCGAACTCGCATGTGTTTCTATCTCAAGCATGTTTGTCAATGTTAGTGATCAAAATTATAAGTCTTGATTTCTATCCTATTTATAGGTATCTCGGACTAGGACATAGATAGTGTAGTTGAGGTTAGACTTTACGACGTTTATCACTTGAAGACGAAGAACTACTAAGGGGAGCTTGTGGAACTTTATCGGCAAAAGGTATGTGGAGACTTAAACTCAACCATCACTTGGAAAGTCTATTTATATTCTATCTCCTATAATTGAGACATAAGTCGTTTTACGATATAGTTTTCTACTATACACATTTAAGATTTCGAGCTGAGTATATCTTGCTTATATATTTCGAGAAATATGTGTTAGTAAGATTTCTCTTCGACCAAGTTCATATTATATCATGAGAAAATTTCCGAGTAAAATCTTACATGGTTTGTGTGATACAATCATTTGGTGTAAGACTTGGAATGTTTCGATAATGATTATTTCAATATCTTGAAAATTTCTTTGATGCTAATAGTGTGCGAAAACGGCTATTGTCATTATAGAAGAATGTTTCAATGATTGAAATAAAGAGTTTAGAATCTTGTAACCTTCTTTGGATATAAGCATATTGTGTGTTCGCACATTTGTGTATAAGTCCAAAACCGGGAGCCTAAAGTATGCATAATTGTGTGTATACAAAATGGTTGGAGGAGACTGGATAAGTATGCGTACCCATATGCATACTGGCAAAAGTTCATGTCCGTGAATTTCTGCTGATGTTGGATTTAAAAACCAACTCATTCAGTTACCTAAATATGAGTACCCGTACGTGTAGGATCAGAATATTGTTACAACAATATTCATGTGAAATAAGCAACAGTTCTGCGATATATCAATGATATTCTGCGAAACATCTCAAGGTGACGTAAGAAATGACATGTTGTGACGTAAGAAATGACACGTTGGATGAAAATGACAGAAACATGAGAAGAGCATGACATTTTTGCAATGAATCGATTAAGCTTACGAAATATTAAGGCGATGCCACCTGCGATTTATTACAGGAAACTAGATCCGAAATTAAAGGGAATCTTAGCTGAAAATGAGCTGTCATGAGCTGTAATCCACTATGTAAATGCCTATATAAAGGAAATGAATAGTTCCAGAGAGGAGGATGAATTTTTGAGAGTTAGGAAGATTTTTAGGAGAGAGAAAATCTTTATCAAGTGTTTTGTGTTCTTGATCTTTGTAAAATTCCTTAAGCTCATATTAATGAAAAAGTGTCTTTAACCTTCAAGTTATGTCATAAATATTGATAAATTCTTGAGTAGGGTGTAGTGTGGGAATTCCTGCAACTACATTTTGGCGCCCAGAAACAGGGAGGAATCAATTTGAGAAATTTCAAATTACAGCTTGAAGATTTGAAGAAATTATTAGAATTGAAGAAATGGCTAGAAGAAGAAGAAATACATCAGAACCACCAACAACAGTGAGAAGAAGTAAAAGAATTACAGGGGAAGGAACAGGTGAATTGGAAGGATCTTTAAGGATCAGATTAGGAAGAAGTAGAGTGAGAAATGGAGCAGAAAAATCAATCCAACCACCGAATCAACAAACACGAGCACAAGATAGAAATGTGGATTATGATAGAGTAAGTGTGCATACTTGGAGGTCGGATTCGATAGAAGAAGCGGAAAATCAAGAAGAGGAAAGAAATCAAGAAATGGATGGAAGAATAATTCATGAAGAGCATGAAGTAGTAGATGATTTGAGACAAAGGATACATGAAGAAAGAAGATTAGAGGCATAAGAACGTGCCAATATTACAAGGCAAAATCATGAATTAAGAATGGAAAATTTGAGGTTGCAAAATAGAAGATCGAGAAGCAGCATGAGATCAAATTCAAGATCATATAGAGAAGAAACAAGAAAAAATCTCCTTATACAAAATATTGGCGAGAATTTGATAAATGATCGTTACATTACACGTGGTGAAACTTTAGACATTAGACATAATCAAGATGAGGGAGAAAATCAAGAAGAAAGAAGGAGAATGTTACGTGATGAAGAGATTCGAAGAAATCGCAGAATAATCGAAGATGATATTGAGAGGCATTATATTGAGCAAGTACATTTAGCGGGAGAAAGAGAGAGATTGCGAGCAGAAGTAGAAGAACAAGAAATTCAAACAGCGTTGCGTCAGAATAATCATGATAATCGAGAACGACGACTTGCGCAAAATCGTAATAATGATAATCTCAATGTTATATGAGAGAATTCACAGAGACATAGAAAGGCAACGAAGAGAAACAATAAGGGATGAGGAAATTCACGGAGAAGAGAATGAAAGACAAATTAACTTGCAAAAAGAAGAAAATCGCAGAAGAAGGCAAAACCAAGATGTTGGAGAAGAAGCGCGAAACATCGCAAGACAAGAAATACATGAACGCAGACGAAGAGAGGCTACGTTGAAAAGTCCAATGGAGCAAAATTCTGATAGAAATGAACAAATCTTGCGAGAATTAGCAGAAATTAGAGGAATGATAAATAACAGAAGAGAAGGAGGAAGAAGACAACTTGATGAGGCAATCGAAGAAGCTGCGAAAACTCCATTTACTCAAGAGGTACAATTAGGAGGGATACCTCCAAAATGCAATTTACCGGTGTTGACCAGTATATTTGATGGGACTACGTGTGATGTCCAACATATCAAAGCTTATATTAGATGTATGCTACAATGGGAGAACCATGATGTCGTTTTGTGCAAATATTTTGCGTCAAGTTTAACTGGCGAAGCATTGAAGTGGTTCGAAAGTCTTCCCAAGAATACAATAACTTCGTTCATGCATTTGCAAACTACTTTCTTAGGAGCATACATCAGCAATAACTTTACGCGACCTAGAATTGAAGATGTGTTTGGATTGAAATGGAGAGTTGGTGAGAGTTTAAAGCACTTAACGATAAGATGGAGGACAATGTGTAGTGAAATGGAAGGAAGAGTAGATGAAAGATATCTCATTTTGTCCTTCATAAATGCAATGTTTGCGACGAATCTATTATACATCCAGGTCTTCAGAGTTAAAAACACAATTACCATGACAGAACTGCGAGAATTGCAAGAAGAATATATTGCTTTGGAGGAAAAACAAAATGAGATGGAGTCTTATCCAATTCACAAAGGCACAAGTTTAGCCGCAGCAAATGGAAGTTTTTTACCAAGGATGATTAATACAGTACCAAATACTTCCCAAAACCCGCGAGAGAAAATGGAGACTGATAATCAACATAAGATAGTAGCAATGGGGAGTAGAGATCAGGAGGAATTGGAAAAAGAGAGAAATTTTTATAATCGCAATAACAATAATAAGGTCCCAAGGTTTGATCAACCGCAGGAGACTTATGGTGGACAGAGGCAGAATTATTCAAGAGAGCAAAGAGGTCAAAGGAATATGTGGGAAGACATCAAATTGCCACCTTTAAATACCGGTATAGACAAGATTTGGGAAGCGATTATTCTGATGGAGAATATACCATCACCCTGGAACATGGGGAAAGAACCACATCCTAACAACCAAAATCAAGAGTTCTGTCCTTATCATCATTTTCATGGCCACTCTGTGCATAATTGTAGAAATGTAAAAAGAATTATTTTGCGAATGATTGAACAGGGGAAATTAAATCATTTTCTAGCAAGATATTTACAACCGCAACAATTTCCGCAAGCACTAGAAATTCGCAGAGTTAATGTTGCAAAAGAAGCCGAAACATTTGTCATTGAAGTAGGAGCTACAGCAAAAAATCTATTTTGCAATTCAATTGTACATTCGCAGAAAACGATAGAGTATTTCCATGACAATGTGCTAAGCAGAGTATTTGCAAGGGATATAGAGGGAAGAGAGGTGATGAATATTGCGAAGATTTCTCCGTTAGAAGAATGGCAGAAACAAGTTATTTCTTTTTTGCGGAAGAGATACGAGAGCCTGGAAGATGCATGACAACCCATTGGTGGAGAAGTTAGAGATAAATCCAAAATACAGAGAAGAAGGAGAAGAAGATGATGGTGACGCAGCAAATGATTCTTGAGCAATAGATAAAGTTTTAATTGATACTGGTAGCTCGGTAGATATTTTATTTTATCATACATATCGCACAATGGGTGGAAGAGATGATGAGTTAATCCCTTCAACTTATAAGATCTATGGTTTTAATGGCACTGCAAACAAGCCAAAAGGAGAAATTACTATGGAAATTCCGTTGAACAAGATATCTTCAAAAATCAAGTTTTGTGTAGTGGATATAGAATCTCCTTACAATGCCTTAATTGGAAGACCATGGCTCCATGGGATCTTGGGCATAGCATCAACATATCATCAATGCATAAAGTTTCCACATCCTCATGGTATTGGGATAATTAAAGGTGATTGGTTTGAAGGCAAAAAGTGTTATGAAGTTGACATTGATACTTGCGAAGAAAGAAATGCTCGAAATCGTGATTGGCAACATAACATGAGGCAAACTCAGAGAGCTGAAAAATTGATGGTGGACAATATAGAGTTGCGGGGAAAGGATATATTACAAGAATAGTTTGTCCCAAAAGAATCAATAGTGATTAATCATGCGAATATGGGAAAAAGTTGAAATCTTCATTCTTCGCAGGAGAACAAACAAGTATAAGGTGTTGCGATAAATCAAGTATCAAGAAATTGCGAATAATCATTCGTCACAGAAGAAAAGAAGTGCAACAATATCATGTTGTGAACAATAAAAAAAAAAAAAAAAAAAAAAAAAGAACAGCAAAAATTGTGCACACAGAATATTAAAAGAAAAACTTTTCTCAAAAATAAGATTTTTTCTATTAAAAGAAAAAGATGATGATTTAGAATCATATATAAGAATTTTTAATGCAAATGCATAAGACGGGAGAAAATCGCCTAAAAATATATAAGAATGGGACGAACTTTTGTGGCGTACACCTTAGTTCGCGGATTCTATTCCGTAAGAGGCAATGTCCTTAAAGTGCGTCATAAGGGGGTATCTCTTTGCATGGCTATGGGAAAGGCTATACCACTGCTGGAACCTAGTCATGGAGATTTGGGATTATAGAAAATCCATCCGGGAGAGATAACTTGGATTCCCAATTATATAAGGTTATACCCTGGTTGGGCGCTCGAGAGTTTCTCCTAAGGAATGCAACGTATGATCAAGGCGCCGAGGTACACGGTTGAGATGTGGGTGCCCGGGATGGATGAACCTACCCTGGCCATCCACGTCAAGTCTTGTCTTACGATGTGTTCGGCCCGAAGAAAACCCCACTTAGGGTGCAGTCTTGTAACTATAAGCCATATAAGGCATAAAGGAAAAGACCAAAACAACCGGTTGTTGCGAACCGGATGGGAAAGTGCTAGTCTTGTATGGCCGATGTATAATCCTTGAAGGGGCAACCGGGGGGGAGAGATAAGGGTGATACCCTCCATTAGGGAGCTGTGTATCAAAAAAGACGGCAATGTCATGGGACTTTATATTCGCAAGAATATTTAGGTCGTCATATTGTCGCGTGACACATACAACAATGTCATGGGACTTTATATTCGCAAGAATATTTAGGCCCATCATATTGCCGCAGAATCGCCAAAAAGCCTAAAGAGAAAAGTTAAGATGAGATCAATGGGTTTTTGCGATAAGATCAAAAGATGAAATAAATGAAATTAATAATAAGAGGATATAAATCGCAAAGACGGCAATGTCATAAGTCTTAAAAAGCAAAGAGAGATTAATCTCACAAGATGGCTTAGATTTATCATATTGTCACAAAGATTAAAATTAAAATGATAAGGCAAGATCAATGGATTATTACATATAAAAGTAAGAATGTCCTGCGATCTTGTCGCATAAAAGTGGCATAATAAGACCTTTAACTAGGAAGGCGAAATAAGACCACAAGAAAAATTATATCTATGAAGCATATAACATATTCTTCGCAGAAATATTTGCGATAATTCATTTATCATATTGTAGATTAATAACAAGAGGCAAGTATGGGAATGATGCATAGAATGGTTAGTATTGTTATTCATCATTATATGATAAATTCATATAAATAACAGACAGATAGAAGCAAAAAAGGGAATTTATATATTGAAAAATATCATGAGTTGCAAATACCTTGCAGAAATAGTATTACAATTTGTCGCAGATAATTATCGCAAGAAAGAAAGAGAGAAATACAGGAGAAGATCAAAAAGAAAAAAGAAAACTATTGAGATTTATTTTCATCTTCATCTTTATCTTCATCTTCATTATCTTCATCGTTAGTTCCTTCTTCATCTTCGCTTTCATTCTCATCTATATCAGCCTCACTGTCGAAATAACCGGTACTTCAGAACTGGCTGGGATATTCTCCAAGAGACAAGGATATAGACTAAGAGGAAGATCATTATCTTTACAAACTTTCTCAATAGCATTATTGCGAACGATGAGAAGATTATTACGCAAATTGGAATTGGATATCTTTATTTTCTCTCACAGTCTAGAGATTTTATCATTGCGGGAAGCAAGATTTTTCGCAAGACCACTCTTTTCTTCTTCAAGTTCTGCTATCCTTGTGGAATGTTTTTCTTCAGATTCTGCGATGATACAATAACAAATTAGAAATTTGTTGAAAATCTACAAAAAGTATAAAGATGTTAGAGGAGCAATAAATAACCTTCTCTCTCATGAATCATTTCTTGTATCAAGGTTGCTTGCTCTCGATGTATGAAGACCGACATCTATTGCTAAGTTTTTCCTAGCATTATCGAGAATTGCCGCAGCCCATGCGAATTCATCATCACTTTGAATGAGAAGATGGGAACGAATTTGTTTTTCTCTTTTAAGAAGTTTAATATTTTCATCCTTAAGTCTATCTCTCTCAAGTTCAGTATCAATAAGGGTATTGCGAAATTTTGATAGAGCTTCAGCGCCTTGAAGAGTAATGCGTTCTTTATCCTTCTCAAGTTCACTCTTCTTGGCTTTTAAGACTTTGATTTTTTTTCTCTAAATTCATCTCTGCAAGTCTTTAAACTATTGGACATACTCAAGGTAGATCTATAGTCCATTCTCATAAGGGAAACATGATGTTTAAGCTTATCAAGGGACAGAGTATTAATTTTTTCGTCTGAATAATTATTTAAAGCGTCATTAAGACGCTGAAGAAGAGTGGTTTCATCTATGGGTTCATCAAAAGAATTGAGAATAAGAGCTTCATCAGTAAGATTATAGGCATCTGCAAAATGGTTGCTCAAATAAGCTATAAAATAGCGAGAATGAAGAAAAGTAAAAAAAAAATAAAGAGAGAAAAGATTTATACCAATAATTTGTTTGCAGAACTTCTCCTTGTCAACTAATTTCTGTTGAAGAACTTCAACTTCTACTTCAAGCGATTTGTTTTTATTAAGGAGCTCGGTATTTCCAGATACTTCCAATTACTTGCATTTTTCGCGAAGAAGGGATATTTCATCTTCATATTGTTTATTTCTCACACGAAATTTCGTAGATTCAGATTGTGAATCAGTAATCCTTTTCTGCGATGTTGATAATCTATTTTCTAATTCTGAAGCAACATAAAAAGAAGCTCTAGCAGTCTTCGACAGAAAAAAAAGAAAATGAGTAAGGATAAGTAAAAGATCTTCGATACTCATGATAAATGTAAAATTTACTACAATAAAAATAAAAGAAAGGGGCATACCAGCGAAGTTAGCGCGTGAAGAAAACTTGAGTCGATAAATCTTGAAACTCCTTTAAGATCTTTATTATTAGTCAAGATCTAAGCATCACAGATTTTTGAGAGATAATCGCAAGTACGAGTGATATCATCCTCACCAACACCTTGCATGGGATTCCTAAAAATATTTGATAATTGATCCATTGGAGTCTAAGGTTGAGAGAAACCCATCGCAGATCTAATTCTTGTGGAAGAAAAATGTGTTGAAGTGCCCCCAGTGACATCATGGTTTACCCCATCATTTTCTTCAAGTTTATTATCTTTTTCAGTGATAATAGAAGTCTCTCTAAGTGGAAGAAGTGGTTGAGTTTTTCTTCTCTTTTCTGGAGGACCGTCTGTGGTTTGATTTTTATTTGCGAGGGGAAGCACCAGAATTTTCATTTGGAGTTAATATTCTTTTGACTTTATCTTTGGCTTCAACCATCGCGACAAATGGAATTTCCTTGAAAACAATCACATATAAAGATAAGAAACAGGGGCAACAATATATTGTTAAGGGTTATAAAAGAATGTTTCTTACTTCATCTGTGAAGGTTTTCAAAATTTGTAGGAGATTGGGATTCCCAGTACTGGCATAACTAGCTTTCATTTTTTCAATCTGATAAAAGATATTTCAATAATTAGTAAGAATAACATATTTAACTAAATTTGCGAATAATGATAAACTTTGCGGGATATACCTCAGAATTCTTTTCAGGCCAATTAAAAACCCAAGGACGATACGAGGCAAGATTTGAAATATCCGCAGGAATATCAAGAGTGCCAAAAATATATGGACCCTCAAGGAGGAGAGGAAATTTGCACCACTTGTCATCTTTTGAGAAGCGTGGACCTTGGTTTTTACTTGAATGATAATCTATATCTTGCATAAGAATTTTATCTTTCGCAACTTTTTTATCCTTATTTAAACGAACAACCCAACACGTGCTCTCTTTCTTCATGGGAATTACTTGATAATTCGCAAAAAAAATCTCCACGGTATATTTCGCTGGAATAATTGGGATATCTTTAAAATCAGGATGTTTCGCAGAATCAGGATAGCGAGATCCTTTACCAGCTCCACGAGAGGCATATTCAAGAATGAGACGAATACAATCTCCACTTAACTGGTAAATTGCTCGTGAAAGTTTGGCATGAGAAATAATTTTATAAAAAAGAGGGAGTTTTGGGTCATAAAGAGGGATAGGAAGGCCAGCTTCTAATTGACCTAGAGAAATAAGGATCTTCTCATTAGAAGAAGGAAATCTTGAAGCTAGATCAATGGAGAGGTTAGAGTCTGAAGATTGACCATGGATCTCAGAAAGTGCAAAACCTAAAGTTTGAAGTTTCTGCTGGTGTTTTATTAAAGTGGGTTGACCTAATTTTTTAGCAGTGGCCATTTTTTAGTATGGGAATGATGATTTAGATGAAGAAGAATAAAGAAATAAAATTGAAACAGTAATAGATCCGGAATTTGTGGAAGAAGATGAAGAACATTAGAGTTGCAGAGAAGAAGTAAAGAAAAAAAGAAAAAAGAGAGAGTAAAAAGAAGAGGGGAGATTAGCGAAGAAGATATTTATAAGGAAAGAAGATTCTCGAGAACATCAATGCATTTAATGAAGAAAAGACATGGATGGTCAGAATTCAACGGTTGAAAAAAGACGTGTCAAGGGATAAATGAGAGAAAAAACACGCGTAGAATATTTAGCGATGGATGCAGAGACGTGTCAGAATGAAGGGAATGTGAAAAGACAAGGAGTTGCGGCAAATCAAGAAACTTAAGTTCTCATGATCTTTATCTTCTTCGCAGAAAAGATATGAGAAGAGGCAAGATGTAGGATCAGAATATTGTTACAACAATATTCCTGTGAAATAAGCAACAGTTCTGCGATATATCAATGATATTATGCGAAACATCTCAAGGTGACGTAAGAAATGACATGTTGGATGAAAACGACAGAAACATGAGAAGAGCGTGACATTTTTGCGATGAATCGATTAAGCCTACGAAATATTAAGGCGGTGCCACCTGCGATTTATCGCAGGAAACTAGATCCGAAATTAAAGGGAATCTTAGTTGTAAATGAGCTGTCATGAGCTGTAATCCACTATGTAAATGGCTATATAAAGGAAATGAATAGTTCTAGAGAGGAGGATGAATTTTTGAGAGTTAGGAATATTTTTAGGAGAGAGAAAATCTTTATCAAGTGTTTTGTGTTCTTGATCTTTGTAAAATTCCTTAAGATCATATTAATGAAAAAGTGTCTTTAACCTTCAAGTTATGTCATAAATATTGATAAATTCTTGAGTAGGGTGTAGTGTGGGAATTCCTGCAACTACAGTACGCATACTTGCGGAAAGTTCACGTCCGTGAATTTCTGCTGAGTTTGAAAAAACCAAACTCAAAAAACCAGCTACTTAAATACTCGTACTTAAGTGGTTATTTTCTAAATCAGTAGAGTACATGAACTTAAACATTTATCAATAAGGGATGCAATCTTTGCAAACTGTGGCTATAATGTTCATGTATTGATTCGAGTGAATCAAACCGATTTTGCTTCAATTGTGTTCTTGTATAAATATATGAGAATATAGCAATTTAACAACTCTTTAACTAGTTTCATTTGAGCTAGTTATAGTTAAGATGAATAAGGTTCATATGAGAGTAATCATATGGCTAACCTCGGTTAATGTTAGAGCATTGCTCGGTCGAACTCGCATGCGTTGCTATCTCAAGCATGTTTGTAAATATTAGTTATCAAAACTATAAAGTCTTTGATTTCTAGTCTACTATAGCTAAGGTCTCAGACTATGATAGAAAGTGTAGTTGAGCTCAAGAACTTTATGAAGATCGTCATACAATAGGAAGGACTACTCAAGGAACCAGTGGATCTTCATCGACTAAAAGGTATGTGGAGACTTGAATTTATCTATCACTCAAAAGTATATCTATTTTATCTCCTATCTTGAGACAAAAGTCGTATTAATATATAGACTAAGAATATGAATATATGATATTTCGAGATGAGTATATCTCGCTTATCTATTTCTCAAAATATGTGTTGGTAAAGCTTTCGCTTTAGCCAAGTTCATCTTTATCTAGTGACGAAAGTCATATTATGTTTCAATCACTTTGGAAATTTCTCTGACGAAAACTAGTTTGTGAATAACAACTATATAACGTCCTCTGAGAATGTTTCAATGATTGAAATGAGAGTTTAGACAATATAACCATTGGAGGATATAAGCATTGTTGTGGTAACACATATATGTATAAGCCCTTAGTGCTTGAACCAAAGTGTGCTAACTTTGTTGATCAAGTGAAACCAGAGTAGTGCGTGAGCTCAGTCCACGAACTCAGCATACAAACTCAGTCCGCGAACCCAGTCCGAGAACTGGCGTAGTTCTTGGAACCAAGAATTTCTTCTTAAGTCCGCGAACTTGAGTAGGTTATGTCTAAAAACGATGTTTGTGAACTTATCTTAATAAACAAAGGAATTATATTGCAAACTGTGGCTTTATAGCTCATGAATCGATTCGAGTGAATCACATCATTTTTGCTTTAGTTATGTCTTATGTAGTACATAAAGATCTAAGCAATTGAACAACTCTTTAACTAGTTTATTTGGACTAGTTATGGTAAAGAAGAATATGGTTGATATGAAAGTTATCATTTGGCTAACCATTTGGTTAACTAGTATTGAACCAACTAATGTACAAGTTTGGGTATGGTTTTTACAATCCTACAAACGTTCAGTACATGTGTGTATAACAAGCTATGTTTTCGATCTAACGGCTGATAAATATTAGCTTGAATCTAATCAGGTTTTCATCTAACGGTGAATATTGAATGCTTTGTTGCTAAGCTAACATTGATTGCAAACCCTGATTTAAAAGACTATATAAGGGAGAACTCTAGAAACTGGGAAACCTAATCCCCACACATTCTGTGTGATACTAGTTTGCTAAGCTAAAGTCGATTCTCCTTTAACCTTTGGTTTTTTTCTTCTAAAACCAGGTTAACGACTTAAATACTTCATTGGGATTGTGAAGCCAGACCGATACTACTTTTATCGTAGTTGTGTGATATGATCTTGCATCTTCTAGCGTACGAGTACAATTGTAATAATTGGATTGAGATTTCTATCTCTAATAGGCAAGATATAAAAGTAATCACAAACACTTCGTCTCATCGTTTGTTATTCCTCAATAATCTTCTTCGCTGCGTCGATTAAGTTTATTGTGAGGTGATTAATAAAACTGAGCTATTCTTCGGAAATATAAGTCTGGTTTTATCAATTGGTTCATGTTCACCTTGATTTATCAAAATAAGGAACAAAACTCATAGGTTTATTCGTGGGAGACAAATTTATATATCCTTGTATACTTTTCTATGTGAGACAAATTTGTTTATTAAAGTCTTCGACTTTGGGTCATAGAAACTCTTGGTTGTGGGTGAGATCAGCTAAGGGAATCAAGTGCGAAGTATCCTGCTGGGATCAGAGGCATCGGAGCATAATTGTACCTTGGATCAATGTGAGATTGGTTGGGGTTCAACTACAGTCCATACCGAAGTTAGCTTGGAGTAGGCTAGTGTCTGTAGCGTCTTAATACAATGTATGTTTAATCTGGACTAGGTCCCGGGGTGTTTCTGCATTTTCGTTTTCCTCGTTAACAAAATTCTAGTATCTGTGTTATTTATTTTCCGTATTATATTTTTATATATAATTGAAATAATACAGATTGTGCGTTGTTCAATTAATTAGAATCTCCGACCTTATTGGTTGTTGATTTAAATTGATTGACACTTGGATATTGGTCTTTGGTACCATCCAAGTTATCTCTCTTTGATAAAGACTCGCAGATTGTATTTGCTTGAGTAAATCAAATTGAGAGATAGAAATAATAAACTTCTTGAGATATTTTCTATTAATTGAGTCTAAATGTCTAGTTGATTCTCTAGAAAGTAACTCGGAGTTATCCATACAGATTGCTAATCGAAATATTGGGTGTGGTTGTTAGACCCCCTCTTTTTTAGTTAACTATTTGTGAACCAACATGGTGTACATGTTTGGGTACGGTTACATAAACCTAAATGAGGGTATATTTCATTTGTGTGTAACAAGCTAAGTTCGATCTAATGGTTAAAATATATTAGCTTGGTTGAATCAGGTTTTTCATTTAACGGTGATTATTGAATGCTTTGTTACCAAGGTAACTTAGATTGCAAATCCTGATTTGAAAACTATATAAGGGAGAACTCTAGCAACTGGGAAACCTAATCCCATACCTCCTATGTGTTACTAGTTGCATAACTAGAGTCGATTCTCCTTTAAAATTAGGTTTCTTCTCGAGACCATGTAGGTTAACGACTTAAAGAATTCATTGGGATTGTGAAGCCAGACCCAACTATTCTCTTTGTAGTTGCGTGTTATGATCTTGTTGTTTCTATCTCGTTGAGTTCAATTGAAATAATTGACTAGATATTTTATATCTCTGATAGGCAAGATAGAAAAGTAATCACAAACATCTTCGTCTCATTGTTTGTGATTCCATAATAACTTTTTTCGCAAGTCGATTAAGTTTATTGTGAGGTGATTGATAATTCTAGGATGTTCTTTGGGAATATAGGTCTGGGTTATCAATTGGTTCCTGTTCACCTTGATTTTATCAAAAGACAGAACAATACTTGTAGGTTTATCTGTGGGAAACAAATTTATCTATTCCTATAGACTTTTATGTGTGAGACAAATTTGTTTATCAAGTCTTCGACTTTGGGTCGTAGCAACTCTTATTTGTGGGTGAGATCAGCTAAGGGGATCAAGTATGTAGTATCCTGTTGGGATCAGAGATGTAAGGAGCACAACTGTACCTTTAATTAGTGTGAGATTGATTAGGGTTCAACTACAGTCCAGTCCGAAGTTAATTTGTAGTAGGCTAGTGTCTGTAACGGTTTAATACAGTGTGGTGTTCAATATGGACTAGGTCCCGAGGTTTTTCTTCATTTTTGGTTTCCTCGTTAATAAAATTCTGGTGTATGTGTTATTTTTTTTCCGCATTATGTTTTGTTATATAATTGAAATATCACAGGTTGCGCGTTAAGATCAATCAAATAGAGTATCCAACCTTTGGTTGTTGATTTAAATTGATTGATACTTGAGCATTGGTCTTTGGTACCGTTTAAGTAATTCCTCTTATATTCAATCGGGCTCGCAGATTTTTATTTGTTGATTGCGGATTGAATTAAGAGTTAGAGATATTAAACTCTTTGATATACTTTATTCTAGATTGAGTCTGATTGTCTTGTTGATTCTCTAGAAAGTGTATTGGAGTAAGTCCTCTCATATTTCCAAACGAATTGTTGGGTATGGTTGATGTACCCCCGCATTTTCAGTTATGACATCTTGTGAAAATAGAAAAAGGTTCTTAAATCAAATATTTCCCTGTGGGAAGAGATTCTGATCAAACTCATGAACACCAAAAGGAATAAATTTTGCCTAATCAGATTTATAAAAACTCTACCAATGATGCTTCTAATAACCATCATCTTGTATACCTTAAATCTTCCAGGATTCAAGATCAATCCTGCAATGATAAAGAAAATGTTGCTCCAATGGTACTTGCTGGGAAAAATTATTCTCACCCCAACACTTAAAAATGTTGGAAAGTGCATTCTTACAATGCCCGATCTGTTGATGTAAGGAAGCAGAAATATCTGGCCATCTGGAATCCTGTTAATATCTTTTATTCAATATAGAGAAAGTATACAATATACTTAAGAATATTTCATAATTCTTAATGTATAGAAATGTAGTTGCAGGAAATCCCACAACTACACCCTCAGTAGAATTCATAAATTTGATTTGATGATCTAATTTATTTGATATGAAAATGAAGATTAAAGTACTAAAATTGTAAAAGAGACACAAGGATTTTTTACATGGTTCGATCAATGTGATCTACATCCATGGTTCTTCACTAGTGATTGTATGTAATTACATGATTTTACAATTGAGACTCCATTAATGAATATTTGGAGCTCTAGATTTTTGGGGAAGAAGATGATGATAAAGAAAATAAATCTCTCCTAAAAATTTCTCTTTCCTACTAAGATTATTCCCCTCCTTCTAAAAAGACCTCTCTCTTCTTCCCATGCCTAAATGGCTATTTATATGATCTTATAAAATGTTGACAACTAAATTATCCCTCAACTTCGGACTTGAGGATTTACATTGCGAAGCTTCGCAATCTACTTCGCAAATATCTTGAACCTTCGCAAACTGCTCACGCTTTCCTCATGATTTTGTTATCGTCACCTATTGCGTCACTTATAATACACTTCTGTGAAATATTATTGTTGCGTCGTTAATTGTTCGCAAGCATAATAATGCTGCGAGATTCTGTTCCTACATCTTGCCTCTTTTTTCTTGGATATTGCGTTAAGAGCAATCTTTAAGAAAAAATTTGTTGTTGTAGTAGTCTCTAATCTTTGTTGATGAAGGAACAAGCGAAAGAATATCAAACTCGAAAAGTATATACTTGCCTCTATTCTTTTGCGAAGTTCTGAAGCTTTAAGAAGTAATTGGAAGTATCCTCTTGCGAAGTATGAAGTATCTCAGAAGAAGCAGAAAAAATACTCAATCCTTGAAATATATAGGAAGTATGAAGTATCCTTAAGAAGTATAAGAAGTATTTAATCCTCGAAATATAAGAAGTATTCTTCCTTGAATGAGAGTGATAAATATTGCCTTTGTTCATGTGAAATTATTACTCCATTTTTGGTTAGGATTCTTGTTGAGAAGATAAAGAACATAAAATGTTTTCTTAGTACCCATAGTTGCCTCTGTTCTTTATCTGTGAGAGTAGAATCCTTGAAAAAATGTTGAATGAACGAATTGGTTCTTTATTCTTATCCTTTCTCTGCCTCATAATAGTGCTGTGAATAGTGTTGCGAATAGTGTTGCGAATTATGAATAGTCCTGCGAATTATGAATGGTCCTGCGAACTTTCGCAGTATTACTCTGTAAAATTTTGTAAAATACTTGTGCAAATATAATATTTATGTAATGATTATGTTATGAAATGTGTATGCAATGCTTATGCCATGAAATGCTTATGCAATGCTTTTATGATGCGAGTATGATGCTTGTATGATGCGAGTGCTTATCTATTGCAATGTATATCTAATGCTTGTGTTACTTAGCTCATTTTGTCGCGGCAAAATTGATGTAGCTTTAAATTTCTTCCATTCCTGCACTATTAGTCTCGCATGATATAATATAATTAAAATATTAAAGATGTATAATCTCAATTTTATTTCAGTATATATGTTCGTAAGCTTTTTTGCTTACATATAATCATCTTCGCAATTTTATTTGCGTATTCTCTTCTGGTCTTATTTTGCCTTCCTAGTTAAAGGTCTTATTTTGCCATTTTTGTAGCGACAAAATCGCAGGACGTTCTTAAACTTTCATGCAAAAACCCATTGATCTTGCCTTAACTCTTTTGTATAGTATTTTAGCCTCTTAAGGAAGTGTTGCAACAATATGACATGCCTAAATATTCTTGCGAACATAAAGCCCCATGACATTGTCGTCTTGCGATGAAATCGCAGGACGTCTTTACATTTTCATGCAAAAACCCATTGATTTTTTTTTTTTTAGAAGGCTCGCAGAAGTTCAGTTGTTGCACAAATATGACAAGCCTTTATGTTCTTGCGAACAAAAAGCCTCATGACATTTGCGTCTTATAACACGTATCAGCTCCCTAATGGAGGGTGCTGCCCTTTATCTTCCCCTTGGTTGCCCCTTCAAGGAAGCGTACATCGACCATACAAGGTTAGCTCTTCCCATCCGGTTTTTCCAACAACCAGCTTTTGATCGCAACCTCTTATCCTTTTTTCCTATAGGGATTATAGTTACGAGGTTGCACCCTATGGGGTATCTTTGGGCCAAATGCATCATTTTCCAAGACTTGTCAAAAATGACAGATGTGCTTCAAACCCACACGGAACTCTTGACTCAACCGTGTACCTCGGCGCCTTGATCGTTTTCTGCACTTCTTGGGAAAGACAGTATGCCTTAGTCGCCCAACCTAAATCATGGTACATCGCAAGATTAGTTTGAGAATCCAAGGTGTCTAACCCGGATAGGTACCCCGCTTTTGGGTTATGTACCCCGTAATGTCCATGTACTCAGGGTCCTTGGTGGTGTTCCGGTTACCCTGAGCCATGGTTATAGGTACCCCCTTAAATGACGCACTTTAGGACTTTGCCTCTTACGAAATGTTGCTTCGCGAACTAGGGTGTACGCCACAAAGGTTTGCCTGTGTAAAATTTCTGCGACTTTCTTTCTTTTTTGAAAGCTGATCACAGTTTGCGTCTTTCTTTTATGAAAGTTGATCGCAAGTAATATTTTTGCGTCTTTCTTTAATGAAAGTTGGTCGCAATTGATTTTTGGCGGTATTTTTTCGCCCTTTATAAATCGAATCAAAATTCTTTTTATTCGTAAAAACTCATCGTAAATTTTTCATGTTGCGAACAAATATACTGATTACCTTTTTGTTTCAATCCTTGAAGAAATATGAGAAGTATTCATATCGCATCTTTAAATCAAAATTGTTCTATAGAAATATATAAATTTAATTTTCTCTGTTTTTAGTAATTTTGAAGTCTTTGAAAAAATTTTTTTTTGAAATCTTTAAATTTTTGCGATGAATTCATTT
The DNA here is from genome assembly GCA_023529315.1 of Papaver bracteatum. NCBI lineage: Eukaryota > Viridiplantae > Streptophyta > Magnoliopsida > Ranunculales > Papaveraceae > Papaver > Papaver bracteatum. The sequence continues at coordinate 2,017,943 of JAJJWX010000650.1, forward strand.
TTGAATCTTGCAATTGTATCGCTTTTCACCAATCTAAAAATATTTGAAATGTTTTGTAATCTTAGAAATTGTAGAAATCTTGCGAGCATATCGCTTTTGGTAAATAAAATCAAAAATCTTTTGTCTTCTGTAAATAAAATATTCAAGGAAATGGTACTTACCTTTTGCGGCTTGTTGTTGTCTCTTACGAAGTATATGATTTGCTTACGAAGCTAGCATCCTTGAAATGTATAAACGTCGCACAAAATATAATTATCTCGCAGCAAAAAGAAGTGTGAGAAATGAGATTTGAACCCTTGACCTGCCTCTTCCATATTCTCGCACCACACCAACTGTTCTAACCCTTTCTTGCGAAATCAATTTGCGAAATAATCATCAACTTTCTTCTTTGCGAAATACCCTTGCGAAGTTATCAAAGACTGTGCGAATTAAACCTTTGCATGAAGTAAACGAACATCTGCGAAGTGTTCGTGATGCGAACGTTCGCAAGGTAAACATTTGCGAAGTGCAAAAACTTTTTGCGAATGGGGAGATTCGAACCCTATACATCAAACTCCTTCCCTTTACTGCTGACCATCTGAGCTAGCTTCAGCTTGCGAAAGAAACACATATTGCCACTATTATTCTTCCTTTCTTTTCAATAGTTCCAAAAAGTGTGAAAAATATTAAGCTTTGCGAGAATTGATCATACGAACTCTAACCCATACTCCTAATCCCTGACCATCTATACCAGTTTCTGTTTGTGTTAGTGGGGTGAACTTTTCTCAAGTTATTCACTTGTCCTCGTCCCTGGTATAGTTATTATCTTCGTCTTCATCCCTCTAACTGATGCGTTTTGAATCCTTTGCTTAGTTGAGTGTACTGAGACTCTCTTACTTCTGTAGATTGATCGTTGGATTTTTTTTAAAGAATTTCTTCATCAATGTGAATATTTGGTATTTGATTCTCCATCGAAACTCCGGAATCATGGTAACTTGAGGTGCTGCTGTTCGTAGCTGGCTCTTTTGATCTTTGTGTATCTTACACTCTGATTAGTTGTATATGTCTTCGAAATGTATGCCATAGCCTTTGACTTCGCATGACGTTCTTTACTTTGCAGTATATCTTCTCATTGTTCTTCATGAACAGCTTTATGCTGTGCGTTTTCTTCGCAACATTCCTTTTTCTTCATATTTTCTCTGTATGTATACTGGTTGGTGCACGTCACCAGTCCATACACAATTTCTTTAACCTTTTCTTTATTTTTCTCCGGTTTTCATTGTTGCTTGCGTCTCTTGAATTGATTTATCATCATTGGAATGGTTGTTTAACTTCGCAGGGATCATTAACTTCGCAAGTTCTTAATTCTGCGAACTTCTTTGTTGCGAATTGGACTACTCATTTTTAGTAAACATGCGAAGTGGGATGAGAATTGGACTACTCCTTATTCGTTCTTTTTCTGTATTTGAAATTCTTTTGTTGGTGTGGATTCATTTGTTGTCTAACTTCTTTTGAATCTCCTTTGGCTGTGGCATTTTTTCTCTTCATATTCGCATGGGCCCTTAGTACTTCGCAGAAACCACTTATTGTTTATTCTCTTGCAAATAGCACACTAATGAATTTAGCATTATTTTGTGAGATTCCATTCATTGCTTCATCTTTGTATCTCCACATTACATATATTCATGATCAACTCCAATCTTTCCCTTATCAACTACAAAGATTCCTATGTTAACTCATAGTCTCATATAACTTTACTCTTTCAGAAAAATTCCCAAATCAATTGAAAATTCTGAAGCTCAACAATTTTGAAATCAACAAAGAGACAATTTTGAAATCAATTTTGAAAGCTCATATAATTTTGAAGGAGGGTTCTTTTGCGTTGATTTAAGTTTCATTTCTTTACATTGCGAACGTATGGAACTGCTCCTGCGAGTTTCAATTATTAATTAGTAGTTTTTAAACGAAATTATAGAGCATATAATAGTAATTTTATTAATTATACGTTCATTTTTAGCGGCCTATTGAAGTAAGAAATATAAAGGTAAGAAGATTCCCCCTTTTAAAGTGATCATGTGAGAGTTTGTTCGCAGAGTCTCGGTTTGACCAGTAGATGTCTTGTGTGATGAAACAAGAGATAAATCATTTGTTTTCCTTCATAAGATAAAACAAATCTTCCTCTCCAATTGACGATGTGCCTGTTGTTGTATATATCCTTTGTTATTGACATTTTTATCTCTTACTGAATCCTCCTTTTGATGCCTTTAACCATACTGCCTCTCCTTAGAACTCCATTAAAGAAAATTAAAGAAATAATAAGAATATTCGTCCTTTGTAATTGATCGTTGAATTTCTCTTTTGTTGCATTTATGTTCATCTCTGCTGCTGCTTCTTCAATATGTTCATCGATATCCCTTAATTTTATAGATCTAGTGAATTCATCTCTAACAATTGCTAAATTCTTTTAATCTTCTTCAATCCAACAAGAACCAGCCCCTCCCTGTTTCTAGCGCCAATTATGTAGTTGCAGGAAATCCCACAACTACACCCTCAGTAGAATTCATAAATTTGATTTGATGATCTAATTTATTTGATATGAAAATGAAGATTAAAGTACTAAAATTGTAAAAGAGACACAAGGATTTTTTTACATGGTTCGATCAATGTGATCTACATCCATGGTTCTTCACTAGTGATTGTATGTAATTACATGATTTTACAATTGAGACTCTATTAATGAATATTTGGAGCTCTATATTTTTGGGGAAGAAGATGATGATAAAGAAAATAAATCTCTCCTAAAAATTTCTCTTTCCTACTAAGATTATTCCCCTCCTTCTAAAAAGACCTCTCTCTTTTTCCCATGCCTAAATGGCTATTTATATGATCTTATAAAATTTGACAACTAAATTATCCCTCAACTTCGGACTTGAGGATTTACATTGCGAAGCTTCGCAATCTACTTAGAAAATATCTTGAACCTTCGCAAACTGCTCACGCTTTCCTCATGATTTTGTTATCGTCACCTATTGTGTCACTTATAATAAACTTCTGTGAAATATTATTGTTGTGTCGTTAATTGTTCGCAAGCATAATAATGCTGCGAGATTCTGTTCGTACAAGAAAAGTTATCTTGCAATAACTTGTGTAAACAAGATGATGTTTCTTGACAAAGATCTCCATACTTCTGTTATTTTGTTATGAAGTTGACTTTACTTCGCAAGAGTTCCTTTTACCTTATATCCTTATATTCATGAACATGAAAGAAGTAAAAGATTTTATCTTTGCGAAGGATATGGGTAAACATAAGAGACAAATTTATTTTCGGATCTGATCAAACTTATTTATATAAGGATAGTACCTATGTTTTGTATGTGTTCAAATATGTTAGTATTTGTACTCATCTTGTCTGAGAACTTATACTAAAAGGTGTATCCTCAAACCAAATGTCAGTCTAAAATCTTAGAAACCTTGAGTAAAAATGTTTATAACGAAACTATCAATCTTGAAGATACCATCAAGAAAACTGGTTGTGAGAATTGTTAGATCACTGCTCGGTCAAACTCGCAAGCGTTGATAACTCAAGCTTGTTATCAAGTTTAGTTGCCAAAAATATAAGTCTTGATTTCTAGTCTACTTATAGCTAAGTCTCAGACTAGGATAGAAAGTGTAGTTGAGCTCTAGACTCCACGGCGTTCATCATGAAAAGACGAAGAACTACTCAAGGAACTGGTGAATCTTCATTGACAAAAAGGTATGTGGAGACTTGAACTTATCTATCACTCAAAAGTCTATCTACTTTATCTCCTATCTTGAGGTAAAAGTCGTATTGCTATATAGACTTCGATTATACACATGTGTTATTTCGAGCCGAGTTTAACTTGCTTATCTATTTCTCAAAATATATGTTGGTAAGCTTTAGCTTTGGCCAAGTTCATCTTTACAAGTGACTAAAGTCATGTTGATTATTTCAATATCTTAAAAATTGCTTTGATAAAAAATAGTGTGTGAATAACCTCTATTTAATATCCTCTAAGAATGTTTCAATGATTGAAATGAGAGTTTAGAATATATAACCTTGAATGGATATAAACATTGTATGTGAACCAAAGTATGCGTACTTTGTTGTTTAGGATGTCCGGAAACTAAGTCCACGTACCTGTACGCGTACTGGCGGAAGTTCACATCCCGTGAATTTCTGCTGGAGTTTGTGATCTAAAAACAAGCTCAATCCGGGTACTTAAGTATGCGTACAGGTATGTATACTTGAGTGGGTTATTTTCTAAAAACGGTTTATTCGTGAACTTAAACATACATAAACTAAGGAATGAAATCTTGGAAAACCGTGGCTATAATGTTCATGAATCGATTCGAGTGAATCAAAATCATTTTTGCTTCGATTGTGTGTTATATACTTCTATGAGATCTAAGCAAGTGCTCATATGGATAACCATTGGTTAACTACTATTGAACCAACTAGGTGTACATGTTTAGGTACGATAACTCAAACCTAAATGAAGTTACATTTCATGTGTGTATAACAAGATAAGTTCTATCTAACGGCTGAAAGATATTAGCTTGAATATAATCAGGTTTTAATCTAACGGTGAATATTGAATGGTTTGTTACCAAGGTAACTTAGATTGCAAACCCTGATTTGGAAACTATATAAAGGAGAACTCTAGAAACTAGGAAACCTAACCCTCACACCTCCTGTGTGATACTAGTTGTATAAGCTAGAGTCGATTCTCCTTTAACCTTAGGTTTCTATCGAGACCCTGTATTTTAACGACTTAAAGACTTAATTGGGATTGTGAAGCCAGACCCAACTATTTTATTTGTAGTTGCGTGATCATATCTTGATATTTCTATCGTGATTGAGTGCAATCGTAAGATTGGCTTTGGATTAATTTATCCGATAGGCAAGATAGAAAAGTAGTCACAAACATCTTCGCCTCATCGTTTGTGATTCCACAATATCTTGTTTCGCTAGTCGAATAAGATTATTGTGAGGTGATCGATAATTCTAGGTTGTTCTTCGAGAATAAAAGTCCGGGTTACCGATTGGTTCCTGTTCACCTTGATTTATCAAAATACGGAACAAAAATCGTAAATATTTCTGTGGGAGACGGATTTATCTATTCTTGTAGACTTTTCTGTGTGATACAGATTTGTTTATTAAAGTCTTCGACTTTGGGTCGTAGCAACTCTTAGTTATGGGTGAGATCATCTAAGGGAATCAAGTGCGTAGTATCCTGCTGGGATCAGAGACGTAAGGATCGCAACTGTACCTTGGATCAATGTGAGATTGATTTGGGTTCAACTACAGTCCAGACCGAAGTTTGTTTGTAGTAGGCTAGTGTCTGTAGCGGCTTAATATAGTGTGTGTTCAATCTGGACTAGGTTCTGGGGTTTTTCTGCATTTGCGGTTTCCTCGTTAAAAAAACTTCTAGTGTATGTGTTATTTCTTTTCCGCATTATATTTTCTTTTAGAATAGAAATATCACAGGTTGTGCGTAAGTTCAATCAATTGGGAATCCAACCTTTGGTTGTTGATTAAATTGAATGACACTTGGATATTGGTTTTTGATACCGTCCAAGTTATTTCTAATATTCAATCAGGCTTGCAAATTCCTATTTATTTGATTGCGGATTGAATTGCGAAATTGAGATATAACTCTTTGATATACTTTTTTTATTATGATTGAGTCTGACTGTCTAGTTGATTCCTTTAAAAGTATATTGGAGTTAGTCCATACAGATTGCTAAACGAAATATTGGGAGAGGTTGTTAGACCCCCTCTTTTTCAAGAACAAAGGAAAAAAAGATAGAAGTATGAATGAAGATATGTCATCTCATGTAGGGGTAATTGATCTTCTTGTTCAACACTGTTTGGAAACTAAGATTGATATCTTTAATCTTTTAAGAAATGATATCCATAACCAAATGAAGCTGCTTAAAGTTGGAATCGATAATAAGGAGTATGCTCAAATTATTAATCGAAAGTTTAATGCTTTTGAAGAAGCGGGGGTCTAACAACCTCACCCAATATTTCGTTTAGGAAATCTGTATGGATAAACTCTAATATAATTCCAAGAGAATCAACTAGATATTCGGACTCAAATAATGGACATATATCCAAGAGTTGTATCTCTGTTTCACAATGTAATCAGCAAATCAAACAGATAGAAATCCGTAAGTTAGATTATTATGTGAAATAACTTGAACGGTACCAAAGACCAATGTTCAAGTGTAAATCAATTTATATCAACAACCAAAGGTTGGAGTATTTAATTAATTGAACTACGCACAACCTGTGAAATTTTAATTATATAAAAAAATATAATGCGGAAAAGAAATAATACAGACACCAGAAAATTTGTTAACGAGGAAACCTCAAATGAAGAAAAACCCCAGGACCTAGTCCAGATTTGAACACCACACTGTATTAAGCCGCTACATACACTAGCCTACTCCTTGTTAACTTCGGACTGGAATGTAGTTGATCCCTAACCAATCTCACATGATCAAGGTACATTCGCATTCCTTATGAATCTGAATCCCAGCAGAACTCTACGCACTTGATTCCCTTAGCTGATCTCACCCATAACTAAGACTTGCTACGATCCAAAGTCGAAGATTTGATAAACCAATATGTCTCACACAGAAAAGTCTATTGAATAGATAAATCTGTCTCCCACAGAAATACCTAGAAGTTTTTTTTTCGTCTTTTGATAAATCAAGGTGAAAAGGATCCAATTGATACACCTGACTTATATTCCCGAAGAATAGCCTAGTAATATCAATCACCTCACAATAATCTTAATCGTATAGTAACGAAACAAGATATTGTGGAATCACAAACGATGAGACGAAGATGTTTGTGACTACTTTTTATCTTGCCTATCGGAGATTAAATCTCGATCAAATCTTAGAGAAGATAGTACTCAATCATGATAGAAAACAACAAGATCATAATGCATAACTACAAAAAAATAATAGTTGAGTCTGGCTTCACAATCCCAATGAAGTCTTCAAGTCGTTAACCTGTAGGGTTTTGGAAAAAACCTAAGGTTAAAGGAGAATCGACTCTAGTCGTAACTACTATTACACATGAGATGTGGGGATTGGGTTTCCCAGTTGCTAGAGTTCTCCTTTATATAGTCTTCAAATCGGGGTTTGCAATCAATGTTACCTTGGTAACAAGGAATTCAATATTCATCGTTAGATGAAAACCTGATTAGACTCAAGCTAATATCTTTAAACCATTATATCGAACTTATCTTGTTACACACAAATGAAAAGTGACTTCATTTAGATAAGACTAACCGTACCTAAACACGAACACCTTGTTGGCTCAATAATAGTTAACCGAAGTTAGCCATATGAACACTTTCAAATCAACCTTATTCATCTTAACCATAACTAGTTAAAATGACTCAAATGAAACTAGTCTAGAGTTGTTCAATTGTTTATATTCTCATAAAAGTATACAAGACACAATTGAAGCAAAATCGATTTTAATTCACTCAATAAATTCATGAACATTATAGCCACGGTTTGCAAAAGATTGAATTCCCTATTATATAAATGTATTAGTTCATGAACAAACCGATTTTAGAACATCACCTACTCAAGTATGCTAATGGGAACGCATACCTAAGTAGCCGTACTAAGTTTGGATTCGCCAGTATGCGAACGGGTACGCATACCTTCCAAACTCTGTTGAAATTTTCGTACATGAACTTTATGACAATACGCATACGGGTATGCACACTAAGTTCCCGAACTTTCATTAAACCAACCAGTATGCATACGGGTATGCATACTATGGTTCCCGAACCTGGAATAATTTGCAATAGTTAGAAAACAAGTACGCATATTGTGTCATATCCAATCATGGTTAATAGTTCTAAACTCTCATTTTAATCATTGAAACATTTTTAGAAAATTACAATAGCTGTCTCACACAAACTATTAGCTTCAATGCAATTTTCAAGTGATCGAATGATTAATATGAAATATTCCGAGTCTACATCAAATGACTGTCATACAAATCATGTAAGATGTTACCAGGCGATTTTCACATGATCATCTTTTGACTTTCGTGAAGAATATAAGATGTACTGGGTTAAAGATGGGTTAAAGCGAAAGCTTTCCAACACATATTTCGATAAAAATATAAGCGAGTTAAACTTAGCTCAAAATATTAAATGTGTATAATCGAAGTCTATATAGCTATACGACTTTTGTCTCAAATAGGAGATAGAGTAGATAAAATTTTGAGTGATAGATGAGTCCAAGTATCCATATACCTTTTATTGATGAAGTTCCACAAGCTCCCCTTAGTAGTTCTTTATCTTTAATTGATGAACATCGTGAAGTCTAATGCTCAACTACACTCTCTATCCTAATCCGAGACTTAGCTATAAGTAGATTAGAAAGAAAGACTTATAATTTGGCAACTAAACTTGACAAACAAACTTGAGATAGCAACGCTTGCGAGTTCGACCAAGCAGTGCTCTAACATCTTTAGCTTGTGAACACAATTAAGATACTCTTTATCGAACTCGGAAAATCAGTCATGATGCTATAGATGAGGATCCCGAAAAATTTGAGGATATTGAAGATGATATTTAATCTAAGTTGAATTAAAGATTAAATTAAGAATGGAATAATCAATTGTTGATTTATTTCAATGTTTATGTAAAGTATGTTCAAAACTATCAATAATATGAATGATTAAGCTTTTATTTTAAATTCTTTGAGTCATTCTTTTTGATGGTTTTGATTGCATTGCTTATGTGAATTAATATCTTTTATGCTTTGCTTGCGGCTATGAGATATTATTTCGGTTTTCACTAACCATTATTTCTGGTCTCGTATTATGGTGATCTCTTATGATTTGTGTGACTTTATGATATAGTGGGATTAGATTCCAACCTTTTTGGGTAGGCTTTATCAAAGGATAATAAATAAATACCGATTAAAACTCACGTGTGAAAGTCATAATGATGCTTTTATCAATTTGTAGGATCAGAATATCGCCACAACAGTACTCCTACGATATTTACATCGACAATGTTGCGAGTTTTTCAACAACACTTCACGAATGTCACAGAATAATTTGAAGAATGACGTAATAGTTGACAAATGAAGAAACACGTAAAGAGAGTGATTGTCCTACGATGGTTACAACACTTGCGAAAATGGACATTATAACTACTGCGATAATATCGCGAGTCAGATCCGAAATTAAAGGACAAATTAGCTGTCATCCACTATGTAACTACCCTATATAAAGAGACTCAGTAGATTCAGAGAAGGGATGATGTATTTTTGAGTGTTGAGAAAATCTTGAGGAGAGAGAAAATTCAAGAGAGCGTTTGTATTCTTGATTTCTTCCATTTCTTATAAACATTTCTGTGAATCAAATAATAAAGTGTTGTTTTTAATCTTCAATATGTGTTAAATACTGTGAATTCTTATCAAGGGTGTAGTGTAGGATTTCCTGCAACTACATTTTGGCGCTAGAAACATGGATGAATTGATGATTATTTGAATAAAAAGATAAAAATTGGCATTGCGATTGGAAGGAATTTGGAACAATTAGTGAAAGATTTTACGCAACATCCAACAGATTACTAAGATTAATGGCTAGAAGAAGAAGAAACACATCAAAACCACCAACAACCGTAAGGAAGAGTAAAAGACTTGCAGGTGGAGAAACAAATGAAATAAAAAAATCTTCAAGGATAAGAACAAGAAGAAATAGAACAAGGAATGAAGGAGAAAATCAAATTCAACAGCCGAATCAACAAACACCAATACAAGATAGAGCTGTGGATTATGACAGAGTGAGTGTGCATACTTGGCGATCAGATTCGATGGAACAAGCAGAAGATCGACAATTGAGAAATGAAAGGAGAGAAGAAAGAGATCAAGGATTGGTTGAAGGATTAATTCATGGAGAAGGCGAAAATGAAACAACTGATGATTTAAGACAACGAATACAGGAGGAAAGGAGGTTAGAAGCGGAAGAACGTGCGAATCTAACAAGACAAAATCACGAGTTAAGAATAGAGAATTTGAGATTACAAAGAAGGAGATCAACAAGTACTGCTAGATCAATTTCAAGATCATTTAGAGAAGAACCAAGGCAAAATTCCCCTATGAGAAATGCTGGAGCAAATATCCGAGAGGAAATGCAAAATCCAAATGAAGAGAAACATCATGGAGAAGAATATATGATTAATAATCGCTACATTCCACGCGGTGAAACTATGAATGGTAGACGTGATAACAGAAATCAAGAGGTTAGAAACAACCAAGATGGTGAAGAAAATCGAGAAGAAGGTAGAAGAATATTACATGGGTGAGAAATCCAAAGAAATTAAAGAATCATTGAGAGGTATTATGCTGAGCAAGCACGTCTAGCTTGCAAAAGGGAAATATTAAGAGCAGAAGTGGAAGAACAAGAGTTTCAAGAAGCAATACGATAGAATAATCATGACAATCGAGAAAGGAGACGCACACAAAATCTCCATAGCAATAATATCAATGAGTAATATGATAGAATACAAAGGAGAATAGAAAGACAGCGAAGATAAACGACGAGAAATGAAGAAACTCGCAGAGAAGAAATTGGAAGGCATAATCAGTTGCGAATTCAAGAAGGAGGTGAAGAGGAAAAGCACAGAAGAAGGCAAAATGAAGATGCATATAAAGATACACAAAATCTCGCAAGACATGAACACAAAAGAAGAGAAGCTGCACTGAAAAGACCAATTGAGCAAAATTCAGCTAGGAATGAACAAATTTTAAGAGAGTTAGTAGAAATGAGGGGAATGTTGAATAACATAAGAGAAGGAGGCAGAAGGCAAATTGATAAAGCCATTGAAGAAGCTGTGAGAACTCCATTCACTCAAGAATTACAATTAGGAGGAATCCCTCCAAAATGCAATTTACCAGCATTAACCAGTATCTTCGATGGGACTACTTGTGTTGTTCAACATGTCAAGGCTTATGTTAGGTGTATGCTACAATGGGAAAACCATGATGCTGTGTTATACAAATACTTTGCATCTAGTTTGACTGGCGAGGCATTAAAATGGTTCGAAAGCTTACCTAAAAATACAATAACTTCTTTCGACCATTTGCAAGCTACATTTCTGGGAGCATATATAAGCAACAATTCTTCGCTGCCCGACATTGAAGATGTATTTGGGTTAAAACATAGGATTGGCAAGAGTCTGAAACACCTAACCATAATATGGAAGACAATGTGCAGTGAAATGGCAGGAAGAGTGGGTGAGAGATACCTCATTTTATATTTCATCAATGCAATGTTCGCAACCAATCTGTTGTACATACAAATTTTTAGAATAAAAAATACCATCACAATGACTAAGCTAAGAGAACTACAAGAAGAATACGTTGCTTTGGAGGAGAAACAAAATGAGATGGAATCATATCCAGTCGCAAACACCAGCTCAATAGCGGAAAACGGGAGTTTACTTCCTAAAATGATTAACAATGTGGCGAGAACCTCGCAGCCACAACAAGAGAAAGTGGTTATTGAAAACCAGCATAAGTTAGTAGCCATGGGAAGTCGATATCAAGAGGAATATGAAAGGGAAAAGAGTTATTACAATCGCGGTGGAAATAATAAAATTCAAAGACATGATCAGCCGCAAAAGACTTATGGCGGACAAAGGAAAAATAATTTTAGAGGGCAAGGGAACCAGAGAATAATATGGGAAGAAATTAAGATGCCACCCATGAACGCTAGCATAGAAAAAATTTAGGAGGCTATCATTCTGATGGAAAATATACCATCACCCTGGAATATGGGAAAAGAGCCACATCAAAATAATAGAAATCAAGAATTTTGTCCTTATCATCATTTTCATGGTCACTCAATAAATGATTGCAGGAATGTAAAAAGAATAATTTTGTGGATGATTGATCAGGGAAAGTTAAATTATTTTCTAATATGACATCCGCAATCTCAACAGTTACCACCAGCACCAGATATTCGCAGAGTGAATACTGTAAAAGGAGCAGAAACATTTGTGATAGAGGTTGGAGCCAAGGAGAATAATTTTTTATGTAATTCCATCATACATTCATACAAGACTATTGAGGATTTCCACGATAATGTTCTGAGCAGAGTCTTCGCGAGAGACGTATATGGAAGAGAGATAATGAATATTGCGAGAGTCTTGCCATTAGAGGAGTGGCAAAAACAAACTATTTCTTTCACTGCGCAAGAAGTACCAGAGCCTGGAAAGATGCATGACAACCCACTGGTGGTAAGGTTAGAAATAAATCCAAATCAAATAGAAGAAGAAGATGAAGAAAATTATGATGGTGAAACTGAGGATTCCTGGGCCATCAACAGAGTTCTAATAGATACTGGAAGCTCAGTTGATATCTTATTTTATCATACTTACAGAACCATGGGTGGAAAATACGAGGATATGATACCATCAACCTATAAAATCTATGGTTTTAACGGCACTGCCAACAATCCCAAAGGGGAAATTACAATGCGAATTCCATTAAAGGGGTTATCTTCTAAGATTCTATTATGCGTTGTGGATATTGAATCGCCTTATAATGCCCTGATTGGCCGACCTTGGCTACATGGGATATTAGGTGTAGCGTCAACCTTCCACCAATGTATTAAATTTCCTCATCCTAATGGTGTTGGAGTAATAAAGGGAGACTGGGTTGATGGGAAGAAATGCTATGAAATCGACATGGAATCTTGTAAATAAAGGGCAACGAGGAATAGAAATTGGAAACATAACATCAAGCAAAAACAAAGAGGTGATAAGCTGATGGTTGATACAATAGAGCGGCGAGAGGAAGGAATACTGCGAAATCAACATGAGCTGCAAACAGTAAATGGCAAGTGTCTCGCAGATGGAAAGAAAATAGCAAAACGCAACAAAAGGGCAGAAGCAAAAAGTAGTAAGTAGAAAGGTAAAATGATGAAATTTATGAATGATTTGTTGAATAAAAAGTTTCAAAAGAATATTTCATTTGAATAAAAAAAAGATGAAATTGAGAAGTTATACAAGAGTTGGAATGCAAATAAAGAGAAGATCAAAGAAAAGAAATTTCATCAGAATTGCAATACTCGCAAGAAACGCGAATAAAATTTCGCAGAGACATAAGAATGGGACGAACCTATATGGCGTACACCCTAGTTCGCGGATACAATTTCGCAAGAGGCAAATCTAAGACCTAAAGTGCGTCATATAAGGGGGTATCTATTTGCGTGACTCAGGGATAAGGTTATACCGTTGTTGGAACCTGAGTCATGAAGATGTTGGGGTTAGAGAAAACCTATCCGGGGGAGGTACTTTGGATTTCCAACTATATAAGGTTATACCCTGGTTGGACGACCGAGGGTATCTTCTAAGGAGTACAGAGTATGACCAAGGTGCCGAGGTACACGGTTGAGCCAAGGGTGCCCGGGGCATACGAGACTACCCTGTCCATCTTTGGAAAGTTTTGGCTATGATGCACTCGGCCCGAAGAAAACCCCACTTAGGGTGCAGTCTTGTAACTATAAGTTATATAGGAATAAAGGACAAGAGGCTGCGAAAACAACTGGTTGTTGTTAAGACTGGATGTGAGGAGAAAGTCTTGTATGGCCGATGTGCCCTCCTTGAAGGGGAAACCAGGGGGAAGATAAGGGCGGCACCCTCCATTAGGGAGCTGATAAGTGTCTAAAGACGGCAATATCACGTGGCTTTATGATCGCAAGAACATTTAGGCATGTCATATTGTCGCATGAAGAAATTTATACAGAGGAAACAAGCCATGAGAAAAGGTTAAGATGAGATCAATGGGTTTTTACATGAAAGTGTAAAGACGTCCTGCGATTTCATCGCAAGACGGCAATGTCATGAGGCTTTGTTCTCGCAAGGGAACTTAGGCTTGTCATATTGTCGCAGAGAAATTGACAAAATAAGGATAAGGCAAGATCAATGGGTTGTTACATGCAAATGTAATGACGTCCTGCGATTTTGTCGCGGATACAAAATGTGGTAAAATAAGACCTTTAACTAGGAAGGCATAATAAGACCACAAGAAATCAAAATTGAATGACTGCGATATTGACGCAGAAATAATGAGACTTGCGATATTATCGCAAAAATAGAGGCAAGTATTTAAATAGATTTTATTCACAACTAATATCTAAGTTCTACTTAATTTTTTCATATTGCAGATGAATAACAAGAGGCAAGTATGGGAATGAACAGAATGACAAAATTTCTATTCATTATCATATGATAAATTTACGTAGAACATTATTATATGATACATCTACACAGATAGTTAAAGATTAATAATCGTATTGATTAACTATATTGCAGAAAAGAATTGTTTTTTTATTCATAAAGATAGGAGCAAAAGAAATTTATACATCAAGGAACCTTGCAGTAATATCACAAGAAGAAGGAGATGAATGTACAAATATTACAAGGAGATTAAAAAGAGGAAACAAAACTAATTAGATCCATCATCATCCTGATAGGTGTCTAAAACACCTTATTTTATATTTAGTATTTATGCTTTCTTTGATATTTTTCGTGGAAATTATGTATCTTATGTTTGCTTTTGAGCTCATTAGGTACTTTGGAGTCATATGGAAAAAAAGAGGAGAAATCTGAGCTAAAGGCTTTACTTGGAGGCACAAGGCGTTAGCCGAGGCAAAGCTAGCAAGAACACTGCACTTCTAAGGCATTGAAAAGAAAGATTATGCAGGAAATTAAACTGTCAGTCTTCCAAGACTGACAACCAATTGATCACTGGATGGCCCGTATTAAATTATGGGGTGTCAATAGCAATCACAAGTTATAACCCACACTAGAAGAGAGATATCAGTTCTCGATTTCCTTTATTCTTCCCCAAATCACTTCAAGCAGCGACCAAGTCCAACTCCGGCAGGTTATAGGTGCTAATTCAGGGTTGACTGATTCTGGTTATGGATCTAGAAAGGCAAAGAGTTTAGTGGTACGAATGAAGAGGAAACAGAGATGAGGAATTCTAAGAATGATTATGGAGGTTAGTGTTCCTGAAATGGTTATAAATCAGAGAAGAATATATTAGATGGGTGATGATGGAAATTGGGTTGAATCTGTTTAAAGAACATGAAATTGAAGCTGGGTTTAGTGGATATTCTTGAGATGCGAATTGAAGAAAGAAATTGATGGTTTGAGATGAACATGGAAGAAGAAATTGGGAGATTATCGAGAATCAGAAGATGGGTGTTAGCCAAGGGATGAAGAAGATGATTCTACTGACGAATTTCAAGACTCAAAAAGAGATGGGTTGAGACCAATTTGCAAGAAATCGATGATGAATCAATCTAGGGTTTGTTGTTGTTGTTACCTTCGATCTGCAAGAAGAAAGGGTTCTCTGAGTTTAAGAATTTGTGTGGCTGTATTCGAATCGGTGAACGGGTATGAACTAGATTAGCTTTTGGATCAGAAATTGTGGTCGAAATCAGTGAACGCTGCTGCTGATTTAGGAGATGGAGAAGAACAAGACAGTGGTGGTGATGTTCATGGGTTGTAGTTGCTGGATTGAAGATTATGATGGAATTTATGGTTAGATGTTGGTTCAAGAGTAGCTACAGCTGATGGCTTGTGTTGCACAAGGTTTTGGTGCTGGTATGGCAGTTATGGATTTTGTAGGAGGTGGTGACTGCAAGCAAGGAGTGAAGCTGGTGTTTTCAATGTTGAGAAGGTAAACAATGATGAAGCTGGAGCTTGAAGCAGCTGGAATGGAGACCAGGTGATGCTAAGGTGTTGGTTGCAGGGAAGGTTGTGGTCATGAGGCAGTTGAATGAAGCATGGAGGAATTAGTGCAGTTATATCCAAGAACTGATGCTGATTTGAACTGATAAGTTCTACATGGTTTGGAAAGAGCTGTTACTGTGATAGATGCAGGGCATGAGTTGGAATCGAGTAGCAGAGGAATGGATGATGGCCTTGATGTGGAGAAGCTGGTGCAGAACATGGGAATTGCAGGTGAATTGGGTGGCTGAGAAAGAGAACTGGAGCTGGTGGTTATGCTTGTGGAGATAATGAGCTGGGGCTTTGGAACTGGTGGAAAGAGTTTGCACTGGCAAGAATGAATTGCAGTGATTGCAGTTAAGTTTAGATGAGCTACAAGGTCTGGAGTGATGGGCTGTTAACTGCAATGGAATTGCAGACAAAGTTGCAGTAGGTGATGCTTGAAGTGGAGATACAAATGGTCCTGGTGGTATTTTCTGTTATAGATGGCCAGTGCAAGAATTGCTTGGAGTGCAAATGGGTGCTGCGTATGGAATTATATCTGTGATGGAATTGGTGGTAGCTGGTTTTTGCAACGGGTGTGCTGGTAATTGGCAGAGATGGCGGAGGAATTGATTTGTTGCAATTACTGAATTGGAGCTGTGGATGAAGTAATTGCAGGTGCAGATGCAACTTGAGTTGTTTGGTTCTTGTGGTGCAGGAATGTATAGCTTGACAAAGAAAATTGCAGTCTGTAGGTGGAGTTCAAAATGGTTAGGAAGGTGGTTATGTGACTTCTGTTTTGAAGCTATAGAAGGCATGAATTGAGGCTGGGGAATAATGGACTGAATTGGTTTTGTGTTGCAAGTATCAATAGAGGATTGGTGAGCTGAAACTGTGAAGAAGGTATGGCCATCAGGGCTGGGAGTGAGGCAGTGAAGGGCCATCTTGGCCGTAACTGCATTACACAATTGCAACAGCTCTGGCATAGCCCACTCAGCCGAGTTAGCTTTGACTCAGCAACTGACTCGGTCTGTCTCAGTGACTCTCCTTGACCGTTGACTAACGGTCTGACCCAGTGACTAACGAGACCGTTATCTTGACCATTGACTTTGACGGTCAGTGACGAAATATTCCGTCGACAGAGAAGAAGATTCCGGTGACCGGTGGTGACTATTCTTGCCGGATTCCGTCCAACTTCCGTCCAAAAACCCAATTTTCCGACGACCACTTTTGGGACAGAATTTCTACACGGGTTTCTCTTACTTGTGGGCCGGGTGGATTTCCAACTAATGGACTTTGAAGAGAAGACCTAATTTTGGAAGGAGTATCCTTTATGGAAATTGAGAAACATATAAAAGAGAAGACTTTTTCTCTAAATCTTAGAATAATATCTTCTTCTACTTTGTTCTAGGGTTTAGAAACATGTTAGAGTTTCTTCTTCTTCTTGTTATGAACTCCTTGAACATGAGTACTTAAATTTTATTATTGGTTATGGAATAATTGGATTTTACAAAGCATGATTCTTTGATTCAATATATTAGTTTTGTCTCATATTTATTGTTTACAATTCTCTGAAAATATAGTTGTATGATTTGAATGCTAGTTTGATCGAGTCGCGAATCGGTTGAGTTTGTTTTCACATCTATTTCTAGTTTAGGGTTTATTATACGTAAAAGTGATATTCCTTGAATACAAGTAGCATAAATATGATTATGGTTTGTAGTGATATATTCTTATGATCATATGTGAATCGTAACCTTTGTTAAATTGAATTAGTGCGCTTTCCACGTTCAATTGCTTTGATTGGCCTGATTTCATATAACTTAATGCATCTAGGGAATTAAACTTGATAGTGCTTTTACACGTTAGGTTGTTCTTTTAGATAGAACTCATACTCGCATCTTTTAATGTGTTTGTTGATGACAAAAGGAGATTAGCGGGATATTCTTGCGATCAAGATATTCTAGGGCTTTTGATAAAAGTTGAGATTAAATATCAATTCCAATTATTGTTTTGAAAGCATGTTAGTGAATGAAGATGAATCCTTAACCAATATCTTTTCTATTTGATTTGTTTGCTTATTTCTTTACTTGCTTTTATTTTATTCTAGTATATAAAAAATCATAAAAAAACCCCGGTGTTATTTATATAGGAAACCGAAACAAAGAGACAACCTAGACCTCTCTGTGGGATCGATACTTTCTTGCCCTTGCTATATTTATATTTTGAGTAGTAAGAAAGTGTAAATTATTTTTGGCGCATATGACAGCGATCAAATTTTGGCGCCGTTGCCGGGGAGGCAACGGTTGTCACTTGTTTTTGGTTTCTTTTTTTTTTGTTTTGTTTTGTTTTGTTTTGTTTTTAGTTTTTCTTATTTTCTGGTTTTGATATAGTTTTGAGAACTCTTGTTTCAGGTACTTATTATGGACAAAGCATATTGGAACAATGGGTACGGTTATCAACCTCAACAACATTATGAAAACTATTTTCCTATGAATATTTCTTCGAGTTTGGTAGATGAGATGTAACAATTTATGGTGAGCATGGAGTCAATTTGTAGACAACCAAGCATGGAACCAATCTCATCGACTGAAGTAAGTAATTCTACCTTTTCCTTGTCGAATGAGTTTTATCAACAAATGGAAACCTATTTTCAGAAGTTGGATGGATCACTCCAAGAGCTTCAAAAAGGTGTTTCCTACTTAAGACAAGGCATTTAAGAATACAAAGAGGATATGCACAATTATGCGAAAGACCAATCTTTGGGAAGTAGTAACCAATCTTATGTTAACTATGATAGTGACGATGATGATTGTGTTGAAAAGGACCAACCTTTGGAGATATTTGATGACATTAGTGTAGTTGACTCAACTCTTGATCTTTATAATGATCAAGCACATATTCAAAAGGTACATGAGGATGATGAAACTAATGTTTTTCAGAATTTTGCAACATGGTTTGAGTCTAATGAAGAGGAGTATGTTGAGAATGTGACCGTTATGACCAATATTATGGAAGACCTAATTGAACATGCATATGATTGTAATGATGATGTTGATGCCGAGATTTTAGTTAAGGTATAAACGGACGAAGAATGGTTGCAAGGTTTGATAGAGGACCATGATATACAAGAGGTGAATAATTCGCTTGAGTTTTTCAAGGATGAAGAGGATTCTGTAATACAAGAGATTGTGATAGGTTTTTCTAACCCTTTGCATATTGTTTCTTCTCCTTTACCTCTTATTGGTTAGAATGTATGTGCTTCGAAAACATTGTTAGATGACTTTGTTTCTCGATTTCCGCCATTAGAGAAACTTGATTCTCATACTATGCAGGTTTTGGACCAAGAAACTGTGGAAGTACCCGACTCTTATATTCTTTATGCACTTCCAAGTGTGGAAAATAATAAGTGTAGGGGAAACTTTTATCGGTTAATAGCTTCGTTTATATTTTATAGTACTAATATTTGTGTGAAGCTAGTGTTTGCAAAACAGGTACTATGGATGGATCCCAAACTTTTCAGATTGTTAATATATTGGGAATGAATCTTACAAGAGCTACGTCGGGTCGTCGACTTTAAAACAAGCGCTTAGTGGGAGGAAACCCACCGGTTTTGTATCTCTTATCCTTTTGCTTTTTATTTTATTTTTGTTTCGTTTATTTATTTTTTATTGTTTTCATATCATATTTGCATCCCCATGTTTAATTTCATTAAGTCCATAATCTATCTTAGAAGAGAATTATGATGAATACCTTTTCGTCAGAAAATTTCAGACTGCGCATAGGTCAGTCCAGAGACCACAACTGTCAGACCGTTTATCAAAACACTGTGAAATTTTTACACTGTGTAGAAAACACGTAGGTGAACAACTTTTGTGAAATGGAGTTTTTCCAAATTCCTTACCAATTTGCACAGTTGTTGCGTTTTATCTGATGTTACGTCAGAATTCAGAACTTTCGGTTTTACACATTGAGGACAATGTGCAGTTTAAGTGTGGGGGAGCATTTATATGTTTGTATAGTTTGTTTTAGTTTGTTTTATGCCTTTACAAAAAAAAATCAGAAAAATAGAAAAACCAAGAAAAAATTTGTGCTTTTTGAACTCCGAAATCTAGAAACTTGTGCCTTTAGGATGACACCATTAGTGGATGGAACCATTTTGAATGCAGGAGTTGAGGAACCGATTAACTAAAAGGGACGAACATAGCTCAGAAATCACAATTAACATGATAGTTGTTACCATATCTCGGAATATCACCATATCACATTCTATTTTTATTTTTCCATATTTATCTATTGTTCTCTAAGTGTTTTGGTGGGTCACTAAACATCGACGTGTTATTACTGCTAGGATGAAATAGAGTGATTGAGTTACTAGAAAAAAAAAAGAAAAAAAAAGAGACCGACCAATTAGACCAAAACGGAATAATGAATGACACTTGGGAATAGCAGTATGTGTGAAACGTAGTCCCTGTCTCCGTCGCCTAAACAAGCGTGGAATGCAGGATCCAAGGAAACTATCATGTACTTGCTGACAAGAAGCATGCGCTTGGATCCAAAAGATCTAATCATGCTGTCTAAAAAAGAAAAGAAAAAAAAAAGTGAAGAAAAAAAATGAAAACGAAAAAAAAAACGAAACGAAAAGAAAAGTATTATAATGGTTGAATAAATTCACTTCTGGTTCCCTTGTATATGCCAGTGAGTTGATGTAGAATTCAAACCAGTAGCTCAATCCAATAGGAATAGGTTCATCTTGGCAGTGACCTTCAGACAGATATGGGAAACATCGATCACTTGTGAACATTCGCCAACATCTACATCTATATCCATCTTCTTAATCTTTTCATTGTGATTGTGGTTTTTTAGTTTCCGAGTATTGTGGCTTGTTCGACTATCTAATTAGAGTTTATTTACTAATATATGAATTGAATTTGCAAGGTACCTCCTCCTGTAGTCATTGTGGATTCGTTCATTGATTTGTCACAAATAGGCGGAGTTGGAATTATAGGTTTTGTAGGTATATCTCTAGTAAACCTTCACGAGACTATAACTCGTCCACTAGGGACACTAGGGTTTTAAAGGCTTGTTATTTATGATAAAATTAACCGTAGCCTCGACGTCACGGAGTTGTTGTATTTTATTTTTGTTTGATTTGCTCGAGGACTAACAAAGTCTAAGTGTGGGGGAATCTGATAGGTGTCTAAAACACCTTATTTTATATTTAGTATTTATGATTTCTTTGCTATTTTTCGTGGAAATTATGTATCTTATGTTTGCTTTTGAGCTCATTAGGTACTTTGGAGTCATATGGAAAAAAAGAGGAGAAATCTGAGCTAAAGGCTTTACTTGGAGGCACAAGGCGTTAGCCGAGGCAAATCTAGCAAGCACACTGCACTTCTAAGGCATTGAAAAGAAAGATTATGCAGGAAATTAAACTGTTAGTCTTCCAAGACTGACATCCAATTGATCACTGGATGGCCCGTATTAAATTATGGGGTGTCAATAGCAATCACAAGTTATAACCCACACTAAAAGAGAGATATCAGTTCTCGATTTCCTTTATTCTTCCCAAAATCACTTCAAGAAGCGACCAAGTCCAACTCCGGCAGGTCATAGGTGCTAATTCAGGGTTGACTAATTCTGGTTATGGATCTAGAAAGGCAAAGAGTTTAGTGGTACGAATGAAGAGGAACAGAGATGAGGAATTCGAAGAATGATTATGGAGGTTAGGGTTCCTGAAATGGTTAGAAATCAGAGAAGAATATATTAGATGGGTGATGATGGAAATTGGGTTGAATCTGTTTAAAGAACATGAAATTGAAGCTGGGTTTAGTGGATATTCTTGAGATGCGAATTGAAGAAAGAAATTTATGGTTTGAGATGAACAGGGAAGAAGAAATTGGGAGATTATCGAGAATCAGAAGATGGGTGTTAGCCAGGGGATGAAGAAGATGATTCTACTGACGAATTTCAAGACTTAAAGAGAGATGGGTTGAGACCAAATTGCAAGAAATCGATGATGAATCAATATAGGGTTTGTTGTTGTTGTTACCTTCGATCTGCAAGAAGAAAGGGTTCTCTGAGTTTTAGAATTTGTGTGGCTTTATTCGAATCGGTGAACGGGTATGAACTAGATTAGATTTTGGATCAGAAATTGTGGTCGAAATCAGTGAACACTGCTGCTGATTTAGGAGATGGATAAGAACAAGACAGTGGTGGTGCTGTTCATGGGTTGTGGTTGCTGGATTGAAGATTATGATGGAATTTATGGTTAGATGTTGGTTCAAGAGCAGCTACAGCTGATGGCTTGTGTTACACAAGGTTTTGGTGCTGGTATGGCAGTTATGGATTTTATAGGAGGTGGTGACTGCAAGCAAGGAGTGAAGCTGGTGTTTTCAATGCTGAGAAGGTGAAAAATGATGCAGCTAGAGCTTGAAGTAGCTGTAATGGAGACCAGGTGATGCTAAGGTGTTGGTTGCAGGGAAGGTTGTGGTCATGAGGAAGTTGAATGAAGCATGGAGGAATTAGTGCAGTTATATCCAAGAACTGATGCTGATTTCTACATGGTTTGGCAAGAGCTGTTATTGTGACAGATGCATGGCATGAGTTGGAATTGAGTAGCAGAGGAATGGATGATGGCCTTGAGGTGGAGAAGCTGGTGCAGAACATGGGAATTCCAGGTGAATTGGGTGGATGGGAAAGAGACCTGGAACTGGTGGTTATGCTTGTGGAGATAATTAGATGGGGCTATGGAACTGGTGGAAAGAGTTTGCACTGGCAAGAATGAATTGCAGTGATTGCAGTTAAGTTTAGATGAGCTACAAGGTCTGGAGTGCTGGGCTATTAACTGCAATGGAATTGCAGACAAAGTTGCAGTAGGTGATGCTTGAAGTGGAGATACAAATGGTCCTAGTGGTATGTTCTGTTATAGATGGCCAATGCAAGAATTGCTTGGAGTGCAAATGGGTGCTGCGTATGGAATTGCAGCTGTGATGGAATTGGTTGTAGCTGGTTGTTGCAATGGGTGTGCTGGTAATTGGCATAGGTGACCAGTGGTGACTATTCTTTCCGGATTCCGTCCAACTTCCGGTCAAAAACCCAGTTTTCCGGCGACCACTTTTGGGACATAATTTCTACACGGGTTTCTCTTACTTGTGGGTCGGGTGGATTTCCAACTAATGGACTTTGAAGAGAAGACCTAATTTTGGAAGGAGCATCCTTTATGGAAATTGAGAAACATATTAAAGAGAAGACTTTTTCTCTAAATCTTGGAATAATATCTTCTTCTACTTTGTTCTAGGGTTTAGAAACATTTTAGGGTTTCTTCTTGTTGTTGTTATGAACTCTTTGAACATGAGTACTTAAAGTTTATTATTGGTTATGGAATAATTGGATTTCACAAAGCATGATTCTTTGATTCAATATATTAGTTTTGTCTCATATTTATTGTTTACAATTCTCTGAAAATATAGTTGTA
This sequence comes from Papaver bracteatum, assembly GCA_023529315.1. Lineage (NCBI taxonomy): Eukaryota > Viridiplantae > Streptophyta > Magnoliopsida > Ranunculales > Papaveraceae > Papaver > Papaver bracteatum. The sequence continues at coordinate 2,041,199 of JAJJWX010000650.1, forward strand.
TGATTTGAATGCTAGTTTGATCGAGTCGCGAATCGGTTGAGTTTGTTTTCACATTTATTGCTAGTTTAGGGTTTATTATACGTAAAAGTGATATTCCTTGAATACAAGTAGCATAAATATGATTATGGTTTGTAGTGATATATTCTTATGATCATATGTGAATCGTAACCTTTGTTAAATTGAATTAGTGCGCTTTCCACGTTCAATTGCTTTGATTGGCCTGATTTCATAGAAATTAATGCATCTAGGGAATTAAACTTGATTAGTGCTTTTACATGTTAGGTTGTTCTTTTAGATAGAACTCATACTCGCATCTTTTAATGTGTTTGTTGATGACAAAAGGAGATTAGCGGGATATTCTTGCGATCAAGATATTCTAGGGCTTTTGATAAAAGTTGAGATTAAATATCAATTCTAATTATTGTTTTGAAAACATGTTAGTGAATGAAGATGAATCCTTAACCAATATCTTTTCTATTTGATTTGTTTGTTTATTTCTTTACTTGCTTTTATTTTATTCTAGTATATAAAAAATCAGAAAAAAAACCCCGGTATTATTTATATAGGAAACCGAAACAACGAGACAACCTAGACCTCTCTGTGGGATCGACCCTTTATTTCCCTTGCTATATTTATATTTTGAGTAGTAAGAAAGTGTAAATTATTTTTGACGCATACGACAGCGATCACATCCTCGCCAGATGTTTCTTCTTTATCTTCGCCAGATTCTTCATCTCTGCCAGATTCTTCAGCCTCACTGTCAGAAATAACAAGGTTTGGAGTATTTGTTGGAACCTCCTCAATGAGGAAAGGATACACAGAGTGAGGAATGTTATGATCATCACAAACACCCTTGACGGAGTCATTGCGAACACCAACAAGGATATTACTAAAATTCGAAGTAGTGATCTTTAATTGTTCCTTCAATCTTGAATATTTTTCATTGTGAGCAGCAAGAGTCTTTGCGAGTTGATTCTTATCAGCTTCAAGTTCTCCAATTATTTTAGTATAGCTCTTCTTATCTCCTGCGAGTATATAACAACTAATTGAAAATTTTGCAAAGATAAGAAGATTAACGACTAACAAGAAATTAATGAGGAAGAACAATTAGCAACCTTCTCTTTCAGAAATCATATCTTTAATTAAGGCCGCTTGTTCAACATGAAGACTAACATCTACACCTAAGTTAGCTCTGGCGTTGTCAAGAATCTTTGAAGCCCAAGCAAATTCATCATCATCATTAATAAGAAGATGGGAACGGATTTGGATTTCTCTTTCAATAAGAATCTCTTTATCGCAGATAAGTCTATCTCTTTCAATTTGAACTTCAAGAAGGGTTTTATGAAAATCCGTTAAAGTTTGAGCTCCTTGTCTAGATATACGATCTTTATCGTTTGAGAGATCACTGTTCTTGGCCCTTAACATTCTAATTTCTTCCTTAAAATTGTGGTAAAAGCATTTGAATTTGTTAGCCATGTTTAAACAAGATCAATGGTCAGTTTCTAAGAGGCGTAGCTTAGACCTGAGTTCATCTACGGAAAGAGAATTGATTCTATCATTGGAGGGATTATTCAAAGAATTATTGAGAAGCTCTAAAATAGTATCATCGTCTATTGGATTTGGAAAATAACGAAGAAATACAGCTTCGCCGGAAAGGCCGTAAACATTTGCGAAGAAGAAAAATAAGAAAAAATGCAAAGGGATACAAGGTTAACGAAAAAGAGAGAGATTTATTACCAAAAAGTTGATTGTTCGCAACTTGGAGGCTTGCGACCTTATTTTGCGAGAAGGAAAGTTCAGTTTCCAACTGCTTGATCTTTTCTTGAAGGTCAACATACCCAGATTCCAATTGCCCGCGAAGGCTAGCGGATTCAGATTCCAACTCCCCATTCTTTTTATGAATAATGGTATTCTTATTGTGAAAAGATGTGCACCTCCTCTCCAAGTCTGAGGCAACAACACAGGAATATCTTCCAGTCTACGAGGGAACAATGTAAATTAAGGCTTGGCGAGGAAATGAATACATAAATATAGTAAAGAAATGAGAACGTACCAGAATACCAAGAGAATTTAATAGATTGGGAGATATTGATCTAGAGATTCCTTGGAGGGAATCATTATCAACCAATATGGGAGCATTGCAGATCTTGGCAAGAGCCTGGGATACCCCATTAAGAGCTTCATTTCCATAATCATTTGCGATACCATGAGTAATATCGCCAAAAATGTTAGATAGTTGGGCCATGGAAGAATCATATTGAGAAGACTCCATTGTAGAAGGGATATCACCATCAAAATCATCATTGTTGTCATTATCAGAATCATCACTTGAATTTTCTGGATTAGGTTGAGGAGTTGAAGAAGAAGAGAATTTGGTTTTTCTTTTCTTTAAGGGAGGAGCATCAGATTTCTCTCTGCGAGAAGCAATAGACTTCTCTTTGAGAGGGGCAATAGATTTCCCCTTGCGACCGACTGTGGATTTCTCTTTAGTTCTCACAGATTTCACAGGCTCTCTTTCTTTAATTTCCTGCGAACACAGATAAAGATAAGAAATAGAGGCAACAATAAATTGTAAAGAGTTATAAAGAAATATTTCTTACTTCATCTGTGAGAGATTTGAGAGCTAAGTAAGTAGCAGGTTTCCCTAGCCTATCGTAGCTGGCTTTTAACCTTTCAATCTGAAAAAAAGGAAATAGTCAGCGAGAATCTAAAGACATGAAGAAAATAATAATGGTAATTTATTATGCAAAAAATTAAGAAAACATACTTCTTTATTTCTCTCATGCCAGATGAACACCCACAGCTGGTATTCTGTGAGATTCGCAGGTAAAGCATGGGTACCAAAGATATATGGACCCTCTAAACATAATAGATAAATGAACCATTTGTCATCATTGGAATGGCGAGGGCCTTGATTATTACCCGTATGCCAGTCGATATCTTACATAAGAGCTTCATCTTCAGTGATATTATCTTTCTTTTGTAAGCGGACACCCCAGCAAGTGCTATCCTTTTTACAAGGTATTATATCGTAATTTGCGAAGAAGTTCTCCACAGTATACCTCGCGGAAATAATTGTAACATCTTTAAATTTAGGGTTCTTCGCATCATCAGGGTAGCGAGAGTTTTTACCAGCACCGCGAGTAGCATACTTAAGTATTAATCGAATACAATCCCCACTTAATTGATATACTGCCCGCAAGAACTTCTCGTGAGAGAGTATCGCATAGAATAAAGGAAGTTCAGGGTCGTAGAGAGGAATGGGAAGACCAGCCTCAAGTTGGCCTAGCGAGACTATGATCTTCTTATGATTACATGGAAAATCAGAAAATAATGGAATAGAAAGTTCATATTTAGGGTTTTGATTGGGAATGGTGGATAAAGTAAAACCTTTGTCTTGAAATTCTTTTTGGATCTTCTCGAAAGCGATCATATATTTGTGACCAGCTGCAACCATTTTTAGTATGGGAATGAAGATTGAAAGAGTAAAAGATCGAAAGAAAAATTGTAATAGTAGTGGATCCGGAATTTACGGAAGCACAGTAAATTTGCAGAGAAATTGCAGAGAGAAGGAAGAATTAAGTAAAAGGAAGAAAAGTGAAGAGTGAAGAAGATATATATAAATAAAAAATTCTCGAGAAGATAAATGCAGTTAATGCAAAGAAAAGACGTGAACGGTTAGATCGCAGCGGTTGAAAATGACGTGTCAAAAATTGAATGGAAGAAAAAATACGTGAAAACTGCTGGCGAAGAATACAAAAACGTGTCATAGTAGAAGAATGCAAAAAGATAAACAGCTGCGGCATTACAGAAGATTCAATTCTCATGATATTTCTTCCTTCGCAGAAAAGAATGAGAAGAGGCAATATGTAGGATCAGAATATCGCCACAACAGTACTCCTGCGATATTTACAGCGACAGCGTTGCGAGTTTTTCAACAACACTTCGCGAGTGTCACTGAATAACTTGAAGAATGACGTAATAGTTGACGAATAAAGAAACACGGGAAGAGCGTGATTGTCCTGCGATGGTTACAACACTTGCGAAAATGGACATTATAACTACTGCGATAATATCGCGAGTCAGATCCGAAATTAAAGGACAAATTAGCTGTTATCCACTATGTAACTACCCTATATAAAGAGACTCAGTAGATTCATAGAAGGGATGATGTATTTTTGAGTGTTGAGAAAGTCTTGAGGAGAGAGAAAATTCAAGAGAGTGGTTGTATTCTTGATTTCTTCCATTTCTTATAAACATTTCTGAGAATCAAATAATAAAGTGTTGTTTTTAATCTTCAATATATGTTAAATACTGTGAATTCTTATCAAGGGTGTAGTGTAGGATTTCTTGCAACCACACAATTTATGTTTATATAATTTATGTATTTAACATAACATATGGGTTTCGGTTTTATGATTTTACTATTGGCACGTATTAGCCAAAAAACGGTTTCAAACTTTGTTTGGTAAAGGTTGTTTTGCTTGTTATTATTTTGTTTTTGCATGGGAATAAAAACTCACAGGGAAAGAATTCTTATTGAACTGTTGGTTAATGATATATCTTTGTGGGGAAATTCGTTATTGAAATCGAGGACTTTCATACTAAGTTCCCGGACTTTCATTAAACCAACCAGTACGCATACGGGTATGCATATTATGGTTCCCGAACCTGGAATAATTTGCAACAGTTAGCAAACAAGTACACATACTGTGTTATATCCAATCATGGTTAATAATTCTAAACTCCCATTTTAATCATTAAAACATTCTTAGAAAATGACAATAGCTGTCTCACACAAACTATTAGCTTCAATGCAATTTTCAAGTGATCGAATGATTAATATGAAACATTCTGAGTCTACATCAAATGACTGTCTCACACAAATCATGTAAGATGTTACCAGGCGATTTTCACATGATCATCTTTTGACTTTCGTGAAGAATATAAGATGTACTGGGTTAAAGCGAAAGCTTTCGAACACATATTTCGACAAAAATATAAGCGAGTTAAACTCAGCTCGAAATATTAAATGTGTATAATCGAAGTCTATATAGTTATACGAATTTTGTCTCAAATATGAGATAGAGTAGATAAAATTTTGAGTGATAGATGAGTTCAGGTCTCCATATTCCTTTTGTTGATGAAGTTCCACAAGCTCCCCTTAGTAGTTCTTCGCCTTCAATTGATGAACATCGTGAATTCTAATGCTCAACTATACTCTCTATCCTAATCCGAGACTTAGCTATAAGTAGATTAGAAAGAAAGACTTAATTTTGGCAACTAAACTTGGCAACAAAACTTGAGATAGCAACGCTTGCGAGTTCGACCAAGCAGTGCTCTAACATCTTTAGCCTGTGAACACAATTAAGATACTCTTTATCGAATTCGGGAAATCAGTCATGATGCTATAGATGAGGATCACGAAAAATTTGAGGATATTTAAGATGATCTTTAATCTAAGTTGAATTAAATATCAAATTAAGAATGGACTAATCAATTGTTGATTTATTTCAATGTTTATGTAAAGTATGTTCAAAACTATCAATAATATGAATGATTAAGCTTTTATTTTAAATTCTTTGAGTCATTCTTTTTTATGGTTTTGATTGCATTGATTATGTGAATTAATATATTTTATGCTTTGCTTGCGGCTATGAGATATTATTTCGGTTTTCACTAACCATTATTTCTGGTCTCGTATTATGGTTACCTAGTATGATTTGTGTGACTTTCTGATATAGTGGGATTAGATTCCAACCTTTTTGGGTAGGCTTTATCAAAGGATCATAAAGAGATACCGATTAAAACTCACGTTTGAAAGTCTTAATGATGCTTTTATCAATTTATGTTTATATAAGTTATGTATTTAACATAACATATGGGTTTCGGTTTTATGCTTTTACTATTGGCACGTATTAGCCAAAAAACCGTTTCAACCTTTGTTTGGTAAAGGTTGTTTTGCTTGTTATTATTATTTTTTTGCATGGGAATAAAAACTCATAGGGGAAGAGTTCTTATTGAACTGCTGGTTAATGATATATTTTTGTGGGGAAAGTGGTTGTTGAAATCGAGGAAATTTTATGCTTATAATATTTCGTGATATGAAAACTAAGTTAATTCTGATCTTAGTTTGTCATGTCGAAAAGTAAGGTACAATTTTTTTTGTTAGATCGCCTTCCTGTTAAGAAAAGCTCATTTAAATTGCTTATTTTTTATTTTGCTTAATGAAATACAGTACAATTGTTATATTTCATTATGATTGTTTGGATTTTTATGTTTCAATTGTTTCCGGTTAAGAAACACTTTGTCAATTCTGTAAAAAAAAAAAACTTTGCTTAACGAAAAAGGGATCATTTGTTTTAGTCCTTTTGATTCCTGATCATAAGAGTAACTAAGTTGATTTTGATCTTAGTTCAAGCTTATCAAAATTATGATTCAATTATTCAAGTCTAGATGATTCCTTGACATGAAAAACTAGTTAACTTGTCTAAAAGAAGGTACAATTATTTTATGAATGAATGATTAGAACCTGATAAGAGAAATTGTGTTAATTCTGATCTATTTTGAGTCTTATGGAATAAAGCAATTATACATACATAATCGGTTCGGTTTTTTAAATGAGTTTTCTTAGTCAACTAATCGGACTAAGGAAAATTGCTTCAGGATTTTTTTTTCCTTGATGACATACTAAAACAAGATTACTTAGGTAGTTTCGGTTTTATTATAGTTTATCTAAAATGGTATGTGAAACCTTCATACTTAACTCTTATATGTTGTACAAGTTCTTATGGATTTGTAAGATCCTTTCGGTTTGTTCTTATGTTTATTCGTTTCTTTGTCATTTTTGTGACAAAAAGGGGGAGAAATATATGGAGTAAACAAGTGATTTATGATCATTAGGAAATTACATATATGCTTAAACTTTATGTCTAACAAAAGAATAAAACATATAACTAAGGGGGAGAAATATATCATCATGTTGTGAAATATTTCATATTATAAAAGGGGAATAACAAATATGTTCAGATTGAAGATATACCTAGCTTTCCTTTAGGGGGAGTAAAGTTTTTTTTATTCAAATGTTAACAGCGGCATTCATTTTTTGAATATGTGCAGGATATTGTGTTGTTAAAACTTGGAATCAAGCGTATGAAGAATGAGTTATTGTAATTCGTTCATCTTCATATGTATTAGAGTTTTGTCACTAAAATTGACAAAGGGGGATATTGTTAGAGCACTTCCCGGTTGAACCCACCAAGCGTTAGTATGTCAAGTTTGGTTGTAATATTTTAATATAAAAACTCGACTAAATTTCACTTAGTTCAGATTATTAGAGTCAACTTGGTTTAGGTAGGAATGTTGAGACATTCTCATATTACCTTGAAGACCCTAAGAACGTGAAGACGTATCAACTACAATGAAGACATCATCCTTCCACTTGAGGTTACTGATATTGACTTGACTTGTTTATATTCCTATCATTACTTTCAAGTCGTTTAAGATAAAAACATAACATGCGAGGCTATATTTAATACTCTAGTATTAGACTTGGTCATTTTGTTATGATCAAAGTTTCAAGGAAGAATATTTAATTACGAAGTATAACGTTTATCTTTGAACTTCGTAAATGCGACATCAAAATAATCTATGTAACTTGTTACTTGATTGTGTATTGGATATAGGTGTGATTTCATCCTAGGAAACTATGTTTCATTATATATGTTTAAAATAAGTACATACGCGAACTTGCTTCGTAATCGAAAAGAAATCAATAAGTGTCTTTGTCCTGTTTTCTATAAAAATCTATTGGATGACCAATTCGAACTTAAGGTTGGAATTCAGGTAGAACCGATCTTAATTTACTTATGTTGATATTAAAGGTAAAATTGATCCCTACCTACTTTGGGATACATGGTAGAACCGATCCTAGCTATTGTTCAGATTCAGGGTAGAAACGATCCCTACCTATATTGGGAATCTTGGTAGAACCGATCCTAGATATTGTTGGGAGTCATGGAAGAACCGATCCGTACGCATATTGGAAGACTTGGTATAACCGATCCATACCTATATTGGGAGTCATGGTATAACCAGACCCAAGAGAAAAACCGATTTCCAACATTCACATATTACTTTACGGTTTTGTGTGAGTTTGGAATTAAGGTTTTCTAAATATGAATGTTCTAAATGTCGACATAATTTGAACATGTACATAATTCTTATCTCTAATTGTTCAAATATATTCCTTTGAATATTTTTTTCTTCTTTTGCTAGAAAAATAATCAGAGAAGAAATGAAAATCAAGCTTATCGTCGAAGTTTATTACCCGTTGCATATAATAGTGAATCAAGAAATCAATCACATCGTATTAAAAAAAAAAAAAACTATACTATTGTGTAGTATGAAAAGTACATGTTTGTGCCTCCATGTACATCACAGTAATGGTATCTTTTTCTCACTAAATTTTATATAGCATCAATCAAAGATTTAAATCAAACTAGAATATATGAATAAAATAATAGATAATAATTGATGTATTCAACAAAAACTTCTGATTTTTTAGATGATTCAAATGAGAAACTCACATCTTATTATTAACTAGTCAGATATAGTTTTCAAACTTGACAAGTCTTGTTATAATAGGAACACAATCTTTCTTTAGCTAATAAGAATATATAATATAATATTAATATGATGAATATGATCAATTTTTTTTTTGTTATGAACAATATACAAAATTGATGTAATGGTGTACAAATGATTAACAAATATAAAAAGGTTATAGTGTGATTATAATGAATCAAGCTACAATTGAAAAAAATAAATTTTATTATTTTCATATACATCGCATCATATGATTCATGAGAAAACTAAAAGGTTAAATTTAAATTTATATGTAAAGAAAATTATCTTTTCTGTAAAGAATAAAAAAACGTTAAACTTATCTAAAGAAAATTACAAAAAAAACAAAAAAAAAACAATCGATATATTTTAAAAATAAAATAATTAGATAAACTGATTGTAAGAAATAAAATGCTTAGTTATTAGAACTACGTGTTGATAATGTTTATGTTTATATCATTAGTATAAAACAAGGTTTGGTTAAGTTTGCCTTTGTTAGTGGTGGTCAATATTTTTCTGGACAAAGATAAATCAAGGGATGTGGTTCCTCAGACCACCCCTTACAACTCGCACGTGTGGTGTTCATTACAATGTCAAATATTATGAATGAAAAATGAATACTCAAGTCAAGATATGGAAAAATTATAATGGGGAGGTTCGAACTCATGACCTATTGTGTTATAAGAGTGGCCTCTAACCAATGTTCCACCCTGTTTGGAATTGATAGAAAAGATAAATCAATAGTGGTGGTTTGTTCAACTTAAATAACATAATTTCTTTATTAATTAGTGTTTCACTAATTGCTCATAATTAATGAGTAATCATTTTTTTATTATAAATGTTTTCTTAATTAATTAATTATAATATTTATTTCTATTAATAAGTAACTTTGATAAATAATATCATTAGACCTTTTCTGCGACAATGAGTAGTAGAAGAGGTGGATGCCGAAAGATTAGTGGTGGTTAAGGGCGGAGCCCGGCATAATTATATTTATTTTTGTTCTTTTATCGTAAAATGGGATACAAAGTCCATTTTCACATCTATCCAACTTGCCAAGAATTTTTTCTCCCTCTCTCCTCAAAATCCTGGCTCCGCCCCTGGTTTGTGGTGGAAAAATTAGTGACGGTGAATGCTGGTGAGTAGTGATGGACAATATTAATTTTATGTTATCATTACAACATAGATAACATCGTAGTGTGGAAGATGTGGTTGGTTGTTTTTAACACTTTTGATAAAGGAAGGTACCATATATTTCATGGATGATATCATACAAGACAATATTTTCATGATCGTAGTTGGATCACTCAAATGGTACCCCTGTTATATTTGGTACTATATCGTATAAATCATGATTTTTTAATGTTAAAATAAAATTGATTGCAATACAAAAAAGAATATACACACGGAAAAAAAAATGAGACTAATCAATTGACGAAATTTTGTTCAATCTAAACCTCATGCATGGCATTTGTGATTGAAAATTAGAATTGCGTCCAACATCCTACATGGGATGGGCGGCAGTGATGGTCGCATTGGTGGAGTCAAAAATTGACATTGAGGAGGCCTATCTTTTTTTTTAAAGAAACATGTAAACTTTGGTGGACTAGACCATAAATATATATGGACAAAGTACTATTTATAAAATAAACTAAAACAATTATATGTAGTTATTAAAAATTTAAGGGGTTAGAGCCAGGTTAGTCAACCCATGGATCCGCCACTAGGTGGTGGTGGATAAAAAAAGTGGATTCATATGGTTTTATGGTGGTGACGGATATTAGCGAACAAAAACATATTATGCTAATTTCGTAACGCCACAAAATGCGTAACGTTATATTATAAAGTATATAACGTGGTTGATCATTCTAATGTTAAAATAGACTCGACAAAACACATGTCCGTTTAAAAAAAATGGTGCAATCAATTTTCATGTTATGTAATAACTAAACGAATGACACGAATCAAGATCAAAACATATGAAATTATTTATTATCGATTTGTTTATGTAAAGAGTGGTCAGGATTTGTCCTTGGCAAAGATAAATTTACCGATGGGGTTTGTTCAACTTAACCATTTTTAAACGTTTTATTAATTAATGTCTCATTGATTGTTCATAATGATTAATTCAATTTCTATTATAAATGTCCCTTTAATAATCTAACATAAATACGTAATTTTATTAATAAATAATTATACTAAAAACTATATTAATCCTAATGGTGGTAGTGGAAGTAGGGTTAGTATAAGCGGTGGCGGGTGTTTGTGAATGGTGGAGGCGGTAACATTACTATTGGTGGAAGAAATAGTGGCGGTGGATGGTTTTTATGGTGGTGGGTGTTGGTAATAGTAGTGTATAATAATAGTTTTTTATTATTAGTGAGTTTTATTGACCAAGTAAAAAAATAATCTTCACAAAACATGCAACATTGTAATGTGAAAGATGTAATTGGTTGCTTTTAGCACGATTTATAAGGACAAAAACCAAATATTTCGAGGATGATACCGGAACGTATAAGACAATATGATCATGATTGTTCGATCACCCGTATTATGTAAAGGCAATTGGTGTACCCCGCGTAAGAGAACATTATCGCTCTCTCAAGTACTATTACATTATTTTTCCTGAAAGATCATCAATGTCGATTTGTTTCGCGACAACTACCTACAAAGACAACAACTTTCACTCAATTTCCGATATAAAACCTTATTGACCGGGAAAATGTACTTACATTCTAAAATATTTGTTTGAAAATTATGTTTGTTCATCAAAATCATCATAAAAAACTCTAAACCATAAATCTAAATTTCGCCTCCATTGTTTATAGAATATTTTTTATATTTTACATTCTCAAATCATGCGACCTCTTGATGACAAATCAATAATATCAAATTACAGATCAATATGCATAGGCTTCATTGACTGGGTTAGAAGGTAGATCATACACAAATGGGTAGATCACACAAAGCAAAACATGACTGGGAATACTTTAATAATTTGGTCAAAAGATAAGGTCAAAAATTTAAGATTAACTTTCTATATGACTAATTAGATCATCTTTGATAGGAGCTGACTAAAATATGGATTAATAATAATTTTCACGTAAGACAATTGCAAAACATAGCTTGGCTAACTCTGCCTATGTAAAGAGTGGTCAAGATTTGTCCTTCTTCAATTGTTATGTTATGTGAGAAGAAGGTGATATCTAAGATTGAGGTATAATTCAAATCTATTAGATTCATACCATTTACAACTGGATGCCTTGAAAAAAATTGATGTGTTGTTATTATTATTACAGGCAAGGGATACATTGACCACACTTGCGCAAATAGCTCACTTTGCAAATAATTGGTGTTGCATGTATTGTCTAGAATGTAACAAGGAATTTGAGGAAACAAGGCACCAGAAGCAGGGTCCGAAGTATTTTAGATATAATAGCTTAGACCCGATGTAATACTTATGTTTTTTTATTTTTATTTTTTCCACAATCTATTTATTTAATAAAAATGAACATTGCAAATACATAACATCAATAAAAATTAGACAGATTGCATTTGATAATAATGGCTACTGATGGCCCAGAAACGGAAAAAGAAAGGAATTGTTGTAGAAGAATTTTTGGGATATACAACGGATTACTTGATACGAATGAAATAGGTATAACTATTTCGATTCTAAAATCACATAAAGTTCACAGTAGAAGATGACATCAAGTTTAAAGTTAGTAGCAAACATAATATGGCTAACTAAAATGTTAAAAACAAACAAGATATATAAACTTAGAAAGCCGTGGACTTGAAGAATCCAATTTTGAAAACTACAATCTTAGAAAGTAACGATCCACAATACCATAATTTTTTTTTTTATAAATATTCAACGTAGAATATGTCAACTTTTGGTAAAGGATCTATTGACAACCTATTAATTTGAAATAGGATCAGGGAGTACAATATGTGTTCAAGGTTTTTTATGAGGTAATGTGTCGCCAGATTGTATTCCAAGTGAAGGTAGGAACATACAGAAGTGACAAAATGTCCAAGACTTTTGAAGTTACCAAATCCTTCGTTAAGACGAATTGCCGAGCACAATACTTTGTTGAATATTTAATGGAAGATGTTCTCATATATAAAATCCCTTCGAAAAGGTAATGGGTACACATTTTAAACATTGTCATCTAATGGCTGTTGAAAAATTACAGGAAAATCATGTCACATGGGATAGTTTGTATTATTCATTCGATGCAAAAAAATACTATTCTCTACCTATTTGGAGGATTGACAACATTACCATGATAGATGAGTCAGTTGTAGCGAAATAGGAGCATGTGGAGACTTTTATGGACGATATTGATTAGTTGATTTCACTGAGATGAGCGCTGCTGACGAGATATTTCCAAAAAATATTTAAACTTCCATGTTCGTGTAGAACATTATATCATTATAAGCAATGAACCTGAATAAAAAAGTGTCTGGAAATTAAGATTATATTTAAGGAAAAAAAAATCTACTACGGTAAAATATTAAAAATATTTCGTTTGAGCAAATCTACGGCGGTAAAATATTAAAGGAAAAAACAAAGAAAAAAAAGAGGAAAATCCCAACTATTTTTATGACAAACACATATTAAATCATAATGAGTTGATAAGTATTCATGACACAAATTATGCGATATTTTAAAAATGAACCAACATCATGGCTCATGCCGTTACGGGACGGGTTAAAGGCTAGTATCAAATAAAGAAGAGACATAACTAGAGGAAAAGAAGATGAAGAGAGATTTATATTCATGTGTGTGTGTGATTACAAAGTATTAACCCCCTATTTATATGGATAGAAGGCTTAATACCCAAGTATATGGAAAACTTAATCTTAGACTCGAGGGAATCTTAGTCACTAAACTAAGGTTTATAACACATTTTTTTTTTCAATTATTTTGTGTTAATATTAGAAACTTTAGGCATAAATATTTTCAAAAATTGATTGGTGAGTTTGCTAACAAGAATCTAGAAAGTCGAAATTTAATAACGGTGTCAGTGCTTCCACACAATCACTTTTGCAAGTTTTTTTTTTTTTTTAATTATATGAAGTCAGATTTTAGCAAGTTGATAACTTCAAATTTTATGCGGGGATGCAAGTATCTTTATAATTTATAAGGAGAGGAATATAATGTAATTTGTATAAACTCTTTTTTATTTCGTATTATATATAAGTAAACATTATCATGAAACATATAGTTTACATGAGTATGAAAAGAATTATGTCAAAAACGTTCCAGACCTTCTTCTCCCAGGGTCATCTAACTGTCAGAGACGACCATGGTCGGTCACAGCAAGCCCTACACTCCCTTTGATTTTATCCTTATCTTTGTATGAGCCGTCACATTTACCATGCATATCACCTAGAGGTATTTGGGTAAATCTTAACCATATTCCTAAATTTCGATTAGAAAAATCTAGATATCCTGGTGGAGCAATCCAGACACTTCTCTTCAGCGTGAAATCTGTATTATCGTTATAATAATAGATGGAGCTGATAAGGTTGTTGTTCGGAGGCTGATATTCAGAACCTGGAAGGCTATCAATGGTTTTACAATCGTTAAAGAGTTCTAAAAGTTGTCGATCGAGATGTATGTTATTTGCTATATACATGCGAGGGTAATTAGAACCAAGAAGATATATGAAATCAACCATAATATATCCTAGGGTTTGTGAAGATTAGGGTTTTCTTTATTGAAAAATATTGAGAAGAAGAGGTTTTGTTCGGAAATGTTTTTTATGGAGGAAGATAATTTGATTTTGAGAAGAAAACGAGTCATTTTTTTAAATTAATGATTGAATGATGATTTCCCAAAATAGCTAGCTTCCAACGATCAAGAAAGATAATCAGAAAATTGAAAAGAAAAAGAAAAGGAAAAGAGAAAGGGCAGAAGTGATGTTGAGTTTTTTTTATCTCATTCAAAAATAGTTTTATTTTACTTTCTTCGTATTGCTCTCTCTGTTGTAGGGTTTTTAGGACCCGTTGGCTATAACAAGTGAAAGTAATTTTATTTTATTTTACTTCATTCATATGTATATATCTCCCTCTCTCTATGAGATTAGAACTAAACTAGACCAGACCAAAAGAATAAAAACTAAACATACTTATTATACCACTCCCTTCATTCATAAAAAAGAGGTACTTTTCTTTTTTAGTTTTTGTATCTAATTCCCATGGAATGATTAGTATTATACTACTCCCTCCATTACTAAAACTATGGACTCAACAAACATGAAAAACGAGTGGTCAAACCAACAAATTTGTTGGTTTATTTATTGCAAACTAACATGAGGCGCGCGTTTCACTTAGAACCGCGCGGGCGAACAAAACCCATTGGCGGGTGATGAAAACCCACATGACTTTTACAGACCTGCCTGTGGTTAATATTAAGCCTCCAGCGGACGGTAATCAAACTCCAACGAATACACATGAACGACTAGAAACTCACATCATCCAACGTCTAGAATTGTTGAGCTCTATAAATACTCCTCACTTCAACTCCAAATTCACACATTCTACACCTCTAGTCTCTTTACTCTTCTTTGAGTTAAAAAAAAAACTCTTCACTTCAACAAATTTGCCGAAAGATGTCTCGACCCTTGTTTGTTCGACGAGCTCCGTATACTGTAGAAGAAGATGAAGTTATTTGTAGAAACTATGTTTTGTTACAATACATCTTGCTTCAGAACATTATCCAGGTGTGAATTTATTGGCGGTTATTCACGAGGGATCCTGCAACGACACCCATAACCCGAATCTTCATGCTATATATATATATGACATAGAAAATCATTTTCAATTGATTAAGAAAGAAGTAGATGAATTCATAGCTTCAACCATGCAAGTAAATCGTTTTAGACTCCAGGGTGAAACATATGATGAGTTGGAAACAAGATCAAAATAGGAATAACGAAGATGGAAAATTTGGTTTTATGTTTCGAAATCCTTAAGGCGTGAACAATTTCAACCCATTCTTGTGAGTCGTTGTTCCACCTAGTTCATGTCAGTAAAGTTAATATAACACTTCATTTTTAACATATGTGATTTTATTTCGACGAACAACCGTACTTTTAATTGATTAAAATTATAATTTCAAAGGTAACAGAATTAAAAGTTACAGTTTCTCTAACGTCGGCCATTATTATCTTCTGGTCCTGAAGTCGTCCATTCTCCAACATTCGGGATACCCTCACTTGCCAATAAACCTTTGGAAATTTTGAAAAATAAAAGGATATGGTCGAAGACAACTAGGCGATTGTTGGAAAGTACACGGTGCTCCAAATGTATAAGATGTTTTTTGTGGTGGTATAACAGTGTAATAAGGTTCACTTGGGTTGTAGGCGAGAATGATAAAAGACGTCTCGGATCAAGTTGTAACACTGGAGGTTGAGAAAAAGGAACACTTTGTGGTGCTTGTGTATCTCCCACCACTGTATCATCATGCCATGATCTGTTGCTCCGGGTAGAATCATAAAACTGTGAGCGCCCGTCAGCATTTATAGTTGGGATCAATCCAAATATTATGCCCGTCTGTAATTTCTGACACACACTTAAGTGTATAGGCCCCATTTTCCCAGCCAGCTAATACATATCGTTAAGTTGTCTCTGCAACTCATCATTACTGGCATCCATATTGTAGTAAGGATAATCATGTTCCATAACTTTGGAAACAATTATAAAGTATTACTTTGCATCTCCCAATGGATATTCAGTTTGGAAAAAACGTCTGACCCATCAACCATAAGATAAACACTTTTTCGAGTTCAGGATATTCAGTTTCATTTGTTGAATTTTTCTTGTATACAAGGAAACGCTTTAATGCTGAAAAATGTATTATGCTTCCTTTGAAATCTTTATGATCTTCACATACTTGTGATCCTAAAAAAAGGAAAGAAGATTCCTCCTGAAATGGCGAGGGTACCCAAGTACACCATTGCCTTTTCGTTTCAACATATAAGTCGGATATATTGACTGATCATCCATGAAAAAAGTCGAGACAATACCACTTCAAGATATTCACTTGACAATAGTTATGGTCCAATACCGATTGACTATAGGATCAATGTCAAGTGATTAGGAATTAACGTACAAATATAAGTTACTTTATTATAATAAAATAATTATAACGCGGAACTAAAGTAAATAACACATTAAGATTTTGTTAACGAGGAAACCGGAAATGCAGAAAAACACCATGACTTAGTCCAGTTTTGAGTACTCTCAGAATTAAGCTGCTATATAAAGAACAAATCCAACTTCGTATAGTTGAGATCAAGTAATCTACCCTAGTTACTTAGTTCACTCAGTATCCTTGCATCTACTACCTACTGGTCACGCACGTGAATCCCAAGACAGAAATCACTATCTTGAGTTGCTTTACCAATGTAAAGTCTTAAGCACTTAACTCTTTTTGATCATTTTACAAACAATAAATGAACAAATCTGTTTGGTAACTACTCCAATAATAATCTTATAAAAATATTGTTGAGTTTTGACAAAGGCTCTTCCGTTTAAACTAGGAAACTCCTTTGTCGGGTAAGTTCAATACAAATAAGTAACTTAAATTTAGATTCACAACTATCAAATTCGGATATTGAAGAATACCACCAAATGATAATTGTCGATCTAAACGACTTTATAATCTAATATATCAAAGATAAAACGGATCTAAGTCGTATCCCAGACGATCAAGATATGTGCACAAATCACGAGACATAAAACTATTAAGAAAAAAATCTTCTTGTCTGCAAATCTTCAATTGCCTTCTTTTGTACTTGCACAACACAAACTTGATCCACTTATGATCGATCGTGCACATAAGGGAGTCTATTAACAATGGATGAGCAAAAGTTGTATTTAGATCTGAAATCAGTTTTAAAGATCCCGTCAACAATTTTTTCTTGTTTCAGTGACCTTATATCAGAAGAGAAGGCTCTCAAGAATAACCAAACTAGGTGAAATTAAAGTTCCAATAACCGTTAGTCAATCAAATAAATAATCGAAAACTAAAATAACAATGCAATTATATAGTTTCCCACCAATAGTACTCGTAGAGCTTCTTCATCCCACAAAAGTATTTAAAAGAGCGTTCGTAAGATATTTCGCCTACTTTCCTCTCCAGATAGACACCTCCACCAGAAAAAACACGAATGAAGTTTGCCTGACTCTTAGGATAGTTTGCTAGAAATGCAAACTCAACTATTTATAGACCAAGGTTGTTTGCTAGAAATGCAAACTCAACAATTTACAATTAATATGCAACCTGTAATTCTGAAATCTCTCATTGGAAAATATCAAATGTTAGTGTAGCACTTAACTAATATATCTTTCCAAGAAATATGTCTTTAATTGCTGGAAATCAAAAATATTATTCAAAAGATCTTTAATATTTCGGCTTGGGATCACCTTGAGTATCAACGAATATCTTTGAACAATTAATGATAAGAATTACATGTTCAAATTATATCAACATCTAGAACTTTCCTATTTAGCAAACCCAAATCTCAAACTCACACAAAACCGTAAAGTATATTGTGAATGATGAAAATCGATTTTACTCTTGGGGACCGGTTCTACCATGGCTCCTAACTTAGGTAGGGATCGGTTCTACTAAGTCTTCTTATAAGTAGGGATCGTTTCTACCATGATTACAAACAATAACTACGATCGGTTTTACCAAGATTCCCAATATGGATAAGGATTGGATCTACCATGAATCCTAAAAATAGCTTGGATAAGTTCTACTAAGTATATTAATATAGGTAATGATCGACGGTTCTACCATAATTCTCAACATAAGTTAGGATCAGTTCTACCATGTATCCCAAAGTAGGTAAGGACCTGTTCTACCAAGACTGTCGATACTAGTTAAAATCGGTTCTACCATGATTTATCGCCTTAGGTTCAGTCACCCAATAATCCTGATTCAAAAACAATTAGGGGCAACTTATTTTAGTCCCATCAATTAAAGGTAGCTATGGGGTGTCCTAAAAATAGAAATTATTTATACCATCCTTCACCTTTTTTTTTTATACAAGAAGAAAATTTATTTATAGGGAATGGAAGGTTACATTTGCTTTTTCTCTAAGGACTATATTTTCAATGTCGGGAGGAACCCTATCTTCATACTCAAAAACAGACATAGTAGTTCTGGCTTTTTTTGCCAGAAAATCTGCTACACCATTTTTAAATTTCCTAACAAGACTAAAGACCAACCAACATGACTTTCCAAGATAAGTTTTATGTCGAGAATTAAACCGTGATTCCTCCAATGAACATATGATGTTTGTTCATTAACAGATTTAACTAAAGCCTTATTATCAGACTCAAAGACTACGGATTCTAATCCTTTGCTTACAGCCCAGCACACTGCATCATGCATCGCAAGGTATTCCAGCTATTCCACTTCATAGTCTTCGAGCAACCCTCCATTGAAGCATCTTCCTATTTCCCCTTTGCAATCACCTGCAAAATCTCTCATAATTAGTCCAATGCCACCTTTTAGAGTTTCCTTGACAAAAGAGGCTTTCATGTTAATCTTGAAGAAATCTCCGGTTGGGGGACTCCAGGCTGGTACCTGCAAATCAGAGGGGATATAAGACACAGTAAAATTATTTAGTGATAAGCAATGACTACGTAAATTCATGATTCTTTCAATAAAGTGATTCCTATTAGGCTTAACATTTTGAAAAACAAGGCTACACCTATCTTTCCATATAGTCCAGATAGTTATCATCAGATGGTAAAGCTTTTTTACAACATCACCATTTCCACCTACCTGCTGCGGAGAAGCAGTATCAAACCAACTCAAAATACAGCTTAATAGATTATCATTCGTAGTCATAACATTATGCATATTCACATTAATGCCTATCCAAACAGATTTAACATATCGACATTCCATATATAGATGATTAGATGTTTCTAAAGTGGAATTACAAAATTCACAATAAAGATCAATATCATTTTTATATATAGAAATCTTACTCCTAGTGGGAACAATGTCTTTCAAGCATTTCCAGACAAACAATTTAAACTTATATGGGAGCTTAGTTCTCCATAAAACTATCCACACAGAGTTGGGAATCAATTGATTTCTAACAATTGCATTAGTTCTACTACTAAGGATGTTATAGGCACTCTTAACAGAGAAAATTCCATTTTTATCTGGAGTCCATATAAGAGTATCAACACATATCTGAGGTACATGCATAGAAAAAAAATTTAGAAGCGGTTTCAACAGGAAAAACATTATTGATCAAAACAACATTCCAAGTTCTTATAGCAGCTACAAAGAGATCAGAAACCACAATGAGAGTTTGAGTGATAACCAAACCTGCAATTGGAATAGGAGGAAAGTCCAGCCCAACAACCCAACAATCTAACCAAATATGGATTTTGGTGCCACATCTAACACACCAAAAACTATTATTTTTTATAATGTCTCTGCATTTATGTATAACCTTCCAGATCCAATAACTTGTATCACTAATCTTGTCTTGATTTAGGAAACTAACATCTCTGAAGTATTTAGCCTCCATAATTTGAACCCACAACTCATCTCTTTCAGTACTGAGCTTTCAGGCTAGCTTACAGATAAGAGCTTGGTTAAACAATTCTAGATTTCTAAAGCCAAGGCCACCTAAATCCTTAGGTTTATACATATTAGACCAATCAATGAACTTAATACCTTTATTAGCCCTATGACCCCACCATAAATTCATCAGGAGAGAATCCAATTTATTGATGAGAGTAGATGGAATTTTAAAACACCCCATTTGATAAGTTGGCACGGAGTTAAGGATAGATTTGATCATAGTTGACCTACCATCCTGGTTTAAAGAAACACTTACCCAGTTTTTAAGTCTAGCTTCAAAGGATTAGGCAATATGATCAAAAGATTTCAGTTTAGAGCGACCAAGTAAAAGAGGAGCTCCTAAATATTTTTTAGAATCATTAACAATAGTCATATTAGGTGTTTTGGCTAGATTAGCACAAGCTTCAGGACTAAGATTACCACTAAAATGCACACAAGATTTATTAAAGTTTAACAGTTGACCAGAATACTTACCAAAATTATGCAAAAAATCCTGAAAACTATCAATGCGATTCTTACTAGCATCCCCAAAAATGAGGATATCAAAAAGTAAGTGGGTTATAGGAGGAGCTCTCCTAGAAACTTTCACACCACGAATGACACCATTTCTCTCAGCATGCATAAAACTTCTAGATAAAAATTCCATGGAAATGATGAAAAGGTAAGGAGACAAGGGATCTCCTTGTCTTATACCCCTAGTAGGATTAAACTGTTCACAAGGAGAACCATTAAGGAGAACACTAATACTAGTAGTGGACACATACTGGAGAATCAAGTTGCAAAAAGTTTTACTAAAACCCAATTTTTCAAGGACTTTAATAAGAAATCCTCATTCAAGCCTGTCAAATGCATTAAAAATATCAAGTTTTAAAGTCATAGTGCCAGAAGCTCCTTTCTTACGTTTCATGGTATGAATCATTTCATGATCAATGATGATATTGTCATGAATAGCCTTACCTGGAACAAACGCAACTTGATAAGGAGAAATAAGTTTCTTCAAAAAAGGACTCATCTTGTTAGCTAGAATTTTAGACACAATCTTATACGAAACATTACAGAGACCTATTGGTATAAAATTATATGGCAATTTAGGATCCTTGGTCTTACGAATGAGAGAAATGTAAGTTTTGTTCATGCTTTTAGGCATAAAACCACATTCAAAGAATTTTTTAACCACATCAATGATATCTCTACCTACCATATCCCATTGGGATTGATAGAATCCAGCTTGAAACCCATCAGGACCTGGAAAGCTCCAAGCATGCATACTCTTCACAACATTTTTAATTTCATCATCGTAGGCATTGCAATCAAAAACTCATTATCTACATCAACAAGTATAACATGAATAATATCAAATGCATCATCAGTTAAGCATGGCTTAGAGGTAGTACTAATATTTTTAAAATGAGCAGTGAGAATATTACCAATATCAGACCTATCACTATACCAAGTACCAGCACAATCACAAATAGTATTAATGTTATTGATATGCAGCCTTTTATTCACAACGGAGTGAAAATATCTAGTGTTGTTATCCAAATCAGAAATGTTCTTATCCCTGGATTTTAATTTATAAAATTCGGTTTGGATACTATACCAATTTTCCAAGTCATTAGTGAGAGCTTTCACTCTACTAATTTGATCACTAGAACTAGAATCATTTTGAGCATTCTCTAGATGAATCTGAATATTTTTTTATGTTCTGATGGATATCACCAAACTCCATCTTGTTCCATTGAGATAAAGTTAACCTAGCACTTTGTTGTTTAAGCTTAAGTTTATATGCAGGTCTACCATGAACATTTACATTCCAAGTATAATCCATAGTAGCTCTAAAAGAGTCATGATTTATCCAAGTACTGAAAAACTTAAAAGGTCTCCAAAGATTTCTAGGAATATAATAAGTAATCAGGAGAATAGGACAATGATCAGACCCAATAAAATTCAAGTATAAAAGCTTAGCTTGAGAAAAATTTATGAATCAGTCATTATTACCTAGAGCCAAATCAATTCTGGCTCTTTTACTTCTAGTGCCAAAGCTATTACTAGTCCAAGTATAGTATTTTCCTTCAAAACCAATATCCATAACACCTGAATCCCTAACTTTATTATGGACCCAAGAATCAGTGCTATTATCATTCCTATCTAAATGAAAATTTTGGTCACCTATGATTAACCAAGGTCGAAAAACCTCTTCACTAAGTTCATGCATAAAATTTCATTGCTTTTACTTTGGGTCAGGATAGGTTGAACCATACATAAAAGATATCAAGACTTTAGGCTTACTAGGATCTAGCCTAACAACAACATGAATGATGTTATCAGCAGTAGAAAAAATATCACAACTAATTTCATCCTTCCACATTAGGATAAGACCACCAGTGTAGCCTATCCTATCAATACAGTCATAATTATGATAATGTAAAGATTGGGCAATAAAGATCATCCTATTTTTATCAATTTTAGTTTCACAAAAAAAATAATCAGGATTTTTAGTTTTAACAAGATTTTGCAACTGCTCCTTTGTAAACTTATTACCAATTCCTTGGACATTCCAAGAAAGAATTTTCATTTTTGCAATTTTAAAATAGAAAACAAGTAAGTTAAATGAAGTGACTAAATTAGTACCAAAACTAGTGAACCCGCAGAAAATGCATAAGAACCAAACAATAAAAACAGAAACTTCAAGTAAAAATTAAAAGTTGAAAAAGACAAGAGAGGGAGAACCGGCCCATGTGTAGCCACTACACAAACCTAACTGTGAAAGTCTCTGATTAGCGCAACCACAAACCGAAGAAATATTTTAATAGGAGAACTAGGATATCAGGAAATTAAGAGATAAAAACAAGAATAGATACTTGAAGGATTGAAATCAAAGAAATAGGTCGTCTTACCTTTGAGTTTTATTGGATCATAGGTTTAGAAGTGAGGTTTATGGAAGCCAAAAATGTGATGAAGTTATTCAATTAATTTTTTCTCAAACTCAAAATAAAAATGAAAATAAACTAATTATTATAGACTTTTAACGAAAGATCAAACAAGCGAAAAGAGAAAAAATGAATTTGAAACTAGCTCTACATACAAAATATGAATGGTTCTATTTGAGCACAAAAAGGAATAAGAAAATATCAAGATAAATCAATCTAATTAGCCTAGAAATTAAAAGGGAATACACTTACAGTTACAGTAGCCTAAAACAAAGATGTTAAATTGTGAACCAATAACACCAACAATTAACGGAGCTAAGATGACCAAATACACTCCACTGACTTTCAAATAATCCTCCATGTAACCTTTAGACACAGAGAGAAGCCCTATCAAGACTCCCTCAACTCTTTTGACATATAATCCAACCAATATAAATTTGACAAACAAAAAATATGAGCCTACAGGGAGAGAGCCAAGGATCACCATTTATAGGTTACCAAACCATTATTCTGAAAGGCCCAAGGAGATAAATACTGAGATTTATTAAAATATAGAACGACATATTCCATACACTATGGAATCTAGGGAAAAAACCATCAATTCAAAGACAACCAAGAAGATAAAAACTCAATAAAGAAAAGACAAAGAGCATGTATACTTGGAAAATGCCCATATTAACAACCATTTTCTAAGAATTCCCTGAAGAAGCACAACCGATCTCCATGGAAGGAGACCCAACTAATCTATGGACAAACACAGATAAATTAAGATTTAAATTTTAGTGGTTTCTTCCCTTAAACAAGTGCACATACTTTTGTTTCATAAAACACACCAAAATGAATTAGACTGGTTTTAAGATTTTTCTTTAAAAAATTGAACGAGTGCACATACACTTGAACAAAGATTATCATACCTGAAAATACTGAAGATTACCAACCTCTCCAGGCTTCCTATTAATAATTTTAAAAAACAAAGGCCCTAAAACTCCACAACACAAAGGGAAGAAAATGAGCCAAAAATGGATTTATATTGGTTTTTAAATCAAAGGATTAACTTGAAATTTGGTTTTCTAAAAGGAAAGGAACATCCAGCAAGGACTATCGAAAAAAATATGAGAACCCAATCAATCATTGGGACAGCTAACAACTTCACCTTTACACTAAATCTAAACATATATCCTTTATTTTCATAATCGTAAGACTCCCCTTCTCCTTCTTTGTTCTACCGATTGAACCTTTTTTCCATCATTTTCAGTTTGATTGAAACCAATGATCGTTGATCAAAAAATTTTAGGTTAATTGTTTGAAATTAAACCCAAAATTCATTAGCTTTAAAGTTGAAAAGTTAGAAAATCAAAAAAAAAATCGAGTTAAACAAACAAAACGGACGAATGATAGTAGTTGTGATCCAAACTTATTATTTAATTGCTTGAAATCTAAAAATTGATTGAAATTTTTTCTAAGTTTTATAGTTGCAGAAACATAATCGATAGGTATAAAGTAAATTTTATTCACTGATTATGGTTGACGTTCTTAGGAAATGAAGACCCTCAACTATAATCAGTAGGCATATTGGTTGTTGTCTACCGCTTATTTCTATGTCAACAAACTCAAATTTTCCGTATTAAAAATTAAGCACAATCGGTAGATAATGAACATCATTAACTACCGATTGCGAAAGTAAAAAAATTCGAAATTTTATATTAACTTTTGAAAATTTGGACTTGGGGCTACTTTCACAATCGATAGATAATGAACATCCCGAAACTACCGATTGTATAATAGATAGATAATGAAGGTAGAAAAATTCGAAATTTTATTAATTTTGAAAATTTGAATTTGGGACTACTTTCACAAACGGTAGATAATGAACATGATGAAACTACCGATTGCATAAATGCTAGATAATGAACATCATTAACTACTGATTATGGAAGCAAAAAATAAGAAATTTATTAAGTTTTGAAAATCTGAATTTGGGGCTACTCTCACAATCGGTAGATAATAAACATCAGGAAACTACCGATTGTACAATCGGTAGATAATGAACTTCATAAACAAACGATTGTGAAAGTAGATAAATTGAAAATATATCTTTTTTGAAAATTTTCAATTTGGGGCTACTAATGGAACTACCGATTATAAAAAAGTAGAGAAACTCGAAATATCATTAAATTTTAAAAATTTAGGGTTACTTTCACAATCCTTAGATAATGAACATTACGACTACAGATTCTGAAGGGTAAATTAGCCATTACGGAAACTATGCGGATAATGAGTGGGTTCATACTTCTTGATCTTCTTTTGTTTTATTAGTTGTCTCTAATTCTTTTTGAGTCGTCCCTAAAAATGCAAGGTCAAGTAGGGATTTGTAATAATAAATTAACACTATTAAAGATTTCATAGGTGATTTGTGGGTTATTGTTTTCTCTGTATCATTCCGTTTTAGGTACAAAATCCAAATTCCAGTTCAGTTCTAGTATTATTATTATTTTTTAAAAAAAAGAGGTCAGTTCAAATATGATAGTATTAGACATCTTTTCAGTTTGGCAACAATATCATGAGATTGACATTTCTAAAGTGGTGCATCAATTATTATGAAATGATTGAAAAGAAAATGTGGTTGACCGAATAGTTAGACCGGCATTTAGCTATTCCCTTTAAACATCCCATAACCAGAAAACTTGACTGGATTTAATGCCAAATACTATGGGAGGGGTTATCTCTTCCCTATCCCTAAAATGTAGAGAAGGGATATGGGTCACAAGGCAGCCTCACTATGGTGTGCTTTTATCCCTTCCCTACATGATACGAAAACTCATTTTTCGTCTGAATAGTGCAAAGTTGACTTAACCAAAACGGATACCGAGTATCCGTTTTGTAGGTATAAGTTTACAGAATATGCTTGGATTTATCATTTCTTCTTCTTCTTCTCTATTTTCTCTTCTCTGAAACCCTCTCAACCCCTATTTGATTATACTGTCGATTTATTGTGATTCAGGAGTTGAAATTAAAAGGGTTTGCAAACTCCTAGGTGAAAAAATTCTCTGCTTCAATTTCGAATTTCATCTACAAAATCATCAAAGGTGGGTGATTTTAATTTTAGGGTTTAAAGTTAATGTTATTTCGATTTTGATGAAATTGTTGATATTTTAGGTTGATTTTGATGTCTCTCCTTGTATGTTGATTGTTGATTAAACTAATATGTTTAAGAATTGAGGAATTGTATTGATATTTGAAGAATTATATTGTTTAGGATTGATTGTTGAAGAATTGTATTGATGGATAATTTAGGATTGATGGTTGTTTGAACCAATATGGATAATGTGATTAGGTGATAGGTGTTATAAACACCTTAATTATTATCTATTGTTTATGCTTCCTTTGCTATTTTTCTTGTAGATTTTTTTATCTTATGTTTACTTTTGAGCTTATCAGGTGCAATGGAGTCATTATCAGCAAAAGAGAGAGAAAACGTCCATTTAGAGTGTAAAGGACGAAAGCTCAATTCACATGGGAGCAGGCTAAGTTACGCGAGGAGGTGACTGTCAGTTCTACAACTGACAGTTGAGCAAGAAAGCGAATGGGCTGTCGTTAATCTGAAACTAACAAGCCAAGCAAGCTAAGATGGCCCTTATACTAATGTACTGGGTGCCAATATCAATCTTAATTCCTACACCTACCCTGAAATTCACAGAAACCAATACTCTCAAATCTCAATCAGATTTCATCTGAGATTCAGAGAGAATAAATAGGATGGAGGCTTGCATAAATAGACGGGGTTTGTGTTTGAATGATGGAAGTTAAGGTTATGACGTTGGATCAAAGAAAGGAGATGATAAACTGTGCCGTTAAGAAAACATGGAAAAGTATTAGAAATTAAGATCCAGATAATGAGGGTTTTTGAATCTAAGATAGAGAGGAAGGTACTCATGCTATGAATTATGAGAAGATTCTGTGTTGTTGGTGTTGCCATTGACGAATTAGATATGGGTTTTTCTTGAGAATCAAATTTACAGCAAAAATTTAAGGTGAAATGGGTTTAAGGTTCAAATCAGAGAAAAAGTGGTTGTTGTTGATTAAAAATGAGAAGAATTTGGGTTTGTAGTGATGCTGGTGACAGGACATGTAGCTGCTTCCAAAGGGCGAAGATTCGATGTGGAGATGGAATTTGTGGTACTGAATATGAGATGAATGGAATATTGACATTGATGTAGAGATATTGCAAGGATTCAGATGGGTTTTGAGTTCGAGCAGTTGCAGATTAATGCAAAGAAATTATTAGGTTTGACATTGGTGATAGCAGTGAAGCTGGAGTTGCAGCTGCAGTAGGAGAACACAGATTTTGAGATGTTGTAGAATATGGTAGTTGTCTGGCTTTAGATGGCTATTGTCGCAAGTGATGGAAGTAAGTTGGAGATGATGCTGTCAAGAATTGGTACCGCGGGTTAGAGCCGAAAGTGATCTGGAGTTGATATGGAGCATGCCTGTGACAGAATTGCAGGTATTTGGAGGTACAACTGAAGGCTCTATAGGTGATCAACGAAAGAAACAACAAGGGAATAGAGGAATGTGCAGTGACTGGTGCAGGTGGTGTTAGCTCAAGTGCATGGAGTTATATTGCAGGTGAATGGACAAATTGGTCGATTTTCTGGTGCAGGTACTGAATAAAGCCGATGTTGCAGTTGTAGTCAGTGTTGGTGGTGTGTGAAATGGAGATGGAATTTGCAAATGAAGCATTAGATGTATGCTTAGGAACTTTACATGGAAGTTCAGATGTGTCAGGGTGTGTTGAATGATGAGGTTGTTACGGAGAAGCTAGAGGTGGAATGGTTGGTATGAGATGCAGTACAGCAGGTGCTGGTGCTGTTTCGCAGAAGCTGCCCGATTGTAGGAACAGAATATCGCTACAACACTTCTCTGCGATATTAACAACACTTCTCAGCGAGCATCACCGCAAGATCTTCAACTACACTTTGTGAGTGTCACAAAAGCAGTCAAAAGAGTGACGTAATAACCGACGATTGAAGAAAACATGAGAAAAGCATGTTTGTCCCGCGATGGTTACAAAGCTTGCGAGAATGAACATTGTATCTATCGCGGTACAATCACATAACCGATCCGAAATAAGAGGAAAACTTAGCTGTCATCCACTATGTAACTACCTTATAAATATATACCCAATGTGTCCAGAAAATAATGATGTATTTTTGAGAGTTAAGAAAGTCTTGAGGAGAGAGAAACTTCAAGAGAATAGTTGTAATCTTGAATTCTTCCATTTCTGTAAACATTTCTGAGAACAAAATAATAAAGTGTCGTTTTTAATCTTCAACTGTGAGTTGAATATAGCAAGATCATAACAAGGGTGTAGTGTGGGATTTCCTGCAACTACATTTTGGTGCCCGAAACAGGGAGAATCAAGCTAAGAAATCTCTAATTACAACTTGAAGATTTGAAGAAATTGTTAGAGTTGAAGAAATGGTTAGAAGAAGAAGAAATACATCAGAACCACCAACAACTGTAAGGAGGAGTAAAAGACTTGCAGGAGAAAAAACAAATGAATTAGGAGAATCTTCAAGGATAATAACAAGAAGAAATAGAACAGGGATTGAAGGAGAAAATCAAATTCCACAACTGAATCAACAAACACCGATACAAGATATAAATATGGATTATGATAGAGTGAGTGTGCATACTTGGAGATCGGATTCGATGGAAGATGTAGAAGATCAACAATTAAGAAACGGAAGAAGAGTAGAAAGAAATCAAGGAATGGATGAAGGATTAATTCACGGAGAAGGCGAAGATGAAACAACAGATGATCCAAGACAAAGAGTACAAGAGGAAAGAAGATTAGAGGCGATAGAGCGTGCAAATTTAACAAGACAAAATCACGAGTTGAGAATGGAGAATTTTAGATTACAAAATAGAAGATCAAGAAGTACTGTAAGATCAAATTCAAGATCATTAAGAGAAGAATTAAGGCGAAATTCCCCAATAAGAAATGCTAGAGGAAATGCAAAATCTAAATGAAGAGCAACGTCATAGAGAAGAAGAGGTAATAGAAAATTGCCATGATCCGCGTGGCGAAACTTTGGATAATAGACTTAACTACAGAAATCAGGAGGGAAGAAACAACCAAAATGATGAAGATAATCCAGAAGAAGGTAGGAGGATATTACATGGGCGAAAGATTCAGAGAAATCGAAGAATAATTGAGGAAGAAATTGAGAGACATTATGCTGAACAAGCACGACTAGCTTGCGAGAGAGAAAGATTAAGGGCAGAAGTAGAAGAACAAGAGTTCCAAGAGGCAATACGACATAATAACCACGAAAATCGAGAAAGGAGACGTACACAAAATCGCTATAATGATAATATTCAGGAAGAGTATGATAGAATACAGAGGAGAATAGAAAGACAACGAAGAGAAATGATAAGAAATGAAGAAATTAGTAGAGAAGAAAATAGACAGCATAATCAGCTGCGATTTCAAGAAGGAGGTGAAAGAGAAAATTGCAGAGAAAGATAGGATGAAGATGAAGAAGAAGATGCACAAAATCTCGCAAGACAAGAAAGACAAGAACATAGAAGAAGAGAAACTACGTTAAAAAGACCAATGGAGCAAAATTCAGCTGAGAATGATCAAATATTGAGAGAATTAGCAGAAATTCGAGGAATGATAAACAATATAAGAGAAGGAGGCAGAAGGCAACTTGATGAAGCAATTGAAGAAGCTGTGAGAACCCATTTCGCTCAGGAGGTGCAACTAAGAGGAATACCTCCTAAATGCAATTTACCGACATTAACCAGTATCTTTGATGGAACTACTTGTGTTGTTCAACATGTTAAGGCTTATGTCAGGTGTATGCTGTAATGGGAGAATCATGATGTTGTATTGTGCAAGTATTTTGCATCTAGCTTAACTAACGAGGCGTTAAAATGGTTCGAGGGATTGCCAAAAAATATTATAACTTCTTTTGATCATTTGCAAGCTACATTTCTGGGAGCATATATAAGCAACAATTCATCGCGGACAGGCATTGAAGATGTATTTGGATTAAAACATAGGATTGGCGAGAGTTTGAAGCACTTAACCATTAGATGGAAGACAATGTTCAGTGAGATGGCTGGAAGAGTGGATGAAAGATATCTCATTTTGTCTTTCATTAATGCAATGTTCGCAACTAATCTACTGTACATACAAATTTTCAGAATCAAAAATACTATCACAATGACTGCGCTACGAGAACTACAAGAACAATACATTGCTTTGGAGGAGAAACAAAATGAAATAGAATCATATCCAATTGCAAATACCAGCTCAGTAGCGGCAAATGGAAGTTTACTTCCTAAAATGATTAACAATGTGGCGAGCACCTCGCAGGCACAACAAGAGAAAGTGGTGATTGAAAATCAGCAGAAGTTAGTAGTGATGGGCAGTCGAGATCAAGAAGAGTATGAAAGGGAGAAAAATTATTACAATCGCGGTGGAAATAGTAAGATTCAAAGGCTTGATCATCCGCAAGAAACTTATGGTGGACAAAGGCAAAATAACTTTAGAGGGCAAGGTAATCAAAAGATAGTATGGGAAGAAATCAAGATGCCACCCCTAAATGCTAGTATAGAAAAAATTTGGGAAGCTATCATTTTGATGGAAAATATACCACCCCCATGGAATATGGGAAAGGAGTCGCATCGGAGTCAAGAATTTTGTCCGTACCATCACTTTCATGGTCACACAATAAATGATTGCAAGAATGTAAAAAGAATAATTTTAAGGATGATTGACCAAGGAAAGCTAAACCACTTTTTAGTAGGACATCCACAATATCACCGATTGCCTCCAGCACCAGAAATTCGCAGGGTAAATACTGTAAAAGAAGCAGAAACATTCGTAATGAAAGTTGGGGCTAAATCAAAGAATTTGTTTTGTAATTCCATTGTACATTCACACAGAACTATTGAGGATTTCCATGATAATATTCTAAGCAGAATCTTCACGAGAGACACAGATGGAAGAGAGATATTGAATATCGCGAGAGCCTCGCCATTAGAAGAATGGCAAAAGCAAACTATATCTTTCACTGCACAAGAAGTACCAGAGCATGGAGAGAAGCACGATAACCCATTGGTGGTAAGATTAGAGATAAATCCAAAGCAAATAAAAGAAGAAGATGAAGAAAATGAAGATTCTTGGGCTATCAATAGAGTTCTAATAGATACAGTCAGTTCAGTCGACATCTTATTCTATCATACCTAAAAAACCATGGGTGGAAGGGACGAAGATCTAACACCATCACAATATAAAATATATGGCTTTAATGGAACAACTATCAAACCAAAAGGGGAAATTACAATACGGATTCCATTAAAGGGAATATATTCAAATATCTTGTTCTGTATTGTGGGCATTGAATCACCTTACAATGCCCTGATTGGTCGACCTTGGATACATGGAATATTAGGTGTAACATCTACTTTTCACCAGTATATTAAATTTCCTCATCCTAATAGTGTTGGAGTTATTAAGGGAGATTGGGGAGAAAGCAAGAAATGTTATGAGATTGATATAAAATCTTGCGAGGAAAGAGCTGAGAAGAACAGTAATTGGAAGTACAACATCAAGCAACGACAGAGATGTGAAAGATTGATGATTGATACAATAGAGAAGCGAGAGGAAGTTGATGGCGAGCGTATCGCAGAAAAAGAAAAAACAGCAAAACGTAACAGAAAAGCAGAACCAGAAAATAGTAAGTAGAAAGGTAAAATGATGAAATTTAAAGAAGCTTACGCATAATTTGTTTGAAAAAAATGCAATTGAAAAGAGTACTCTGTTTGAAAGAATTGCAAAATATTTCAAGAAGATCAAAGAAATGAAATTTTATCAGAGTTACAATACTCGCGAGAAACGCGAATAAAATTTCACAGAGATTAATAGAATGGGACGAACCTTTATGGCATGCACCTTAGTTCGCGGATACAATTTCGCAAGAGGCAAATATAAGACCTAATAGTGCGTCATATAAGGGGGTATCTCTTTACATGACTCAGGGATAAGGTTATACCGCTGCTGGAACCTGAATCATGAAGATGTTGGGGTTAAAGAAAACCTATCCAGGAGAGAGATCTTGGATTTCCAACTATATAAGGTTATACCTTGGTTGGAAGACTGAGAATCTCTTCTAAGAAGTGCAAAGTATGACCAAGACTCCGAGGTACACGGTTGAGCCAGGGGTTCCCGGGGAGTACGAAACTACCATGGCCATTCTTGGTAAGTCTTGTCTATGATGCACTTGGCCTAAAGAAAAACCCACTTAGGGTGCAGTCTTGTAACTATAAGCCATATAGGCATAAAGGACAAGAGGCTGCGAAAACAGCTGGTTGTTGTAAAATCTGGATGGGAGGAACTAGTCTTGTATGGCTGATGTGCCCTCCTTTAAGGGGCAACCAGGGGGAAGATAAGGGCGGCACCCTCCATTAGGGAGCTGATAAGTGTCTAAAGACGATAATGTCATGGGGCTTTATGATCGCAGGAAAATTTAATCCTGTCATATTGTCGCATGATGAAAATTATACAGAGGCAGTAAGCCAAAAGAGAAAAGTTAAGATGATATCATTGGGTTTTTACATGAAAGTGTAAAGACGTCCTGCGATTTCATCGCAAGACGGCAATGTCATAAGGTGTAATTCTTGCAAAAGAGTTTATACTTATCATATTGTCGCAGAGATGTTGAAAAAATATTGATAAGACAAGATCAATGGGTCAATACATGCAAATATAAAGACATCCTGCGATTTTATAGCAGAAAGAAAAAATGTGGCAAAATAAGACCTTTAATTAGGAAGGCATAATAAGACCATAAGATTATTGCGATAATGCTCGAAGAATTTATGAAATTTATGATTTTACGCATGGATCATAAAGTTATGCAATTGTTGCTAGCGATAGCATCGCCAATATTGAGGCAAATTTAATTTTATTTACAACTAATATCTAATCTCTACTCAATTTTTTCATATTGCAGATGAATAACAGAGGCAAGTATGGGAATGCATAAAATGATGAAATTATTATTCATCCACCATATAATAAAATTGAGTAGATATTATTAAATGATGCATTTATATAGAAAATTAAAGGATAATAATTGTGTTGATTGATTATGTTGCAGAAAAAGAATTATTTTCTAATTCGTACAGATAAAAGCAAAAGAAATTTGCACGTCAAGTTGGAGAAACTCGCAGCAATATTACGAGAAGCAGAAAATAAATGTACAAAATTTACAAGGAAGATAAAAGGAAGAAAAGGAATTATTTGGATCCCTCACTTTCTTCATCAAATTTCTTGTCATCGCCAAATTATTCTTCTTCATCGTTATCATTATTAACTTCATCTTCATCAGACTTCTTTTCATTTCCATACTTTTCTTCATTACCATTATTATTGTCGTCTTCACCTTCGCTAGATTCCTCAACTTCGCTATCAGAGATAACTAGAATTGGGGTATCAGCTGGAATTTCCTTTGCGAGATCGGGATATGTAGAATGAGGAATATCATGATCATCACAGACTAGTTTAATGGCGTTATTACGAACACGGATAAGGGAGTTACTAAAATTCGAAGCATTAATTTTCAATTTTTCCTTCAATCTAGAATACTTTTCATCGCGTGAAGATAGATTTCTAGCGAGTTGGCTTTTCTCTTCTTCCAACTCATCAAATCTTCTACGATAGTTCTTTTCGGATGCTGCGAGCAAATGATAACAAAGTTAATACATATAAGGATGATTCAATCAGAAAACAAATTAATGAAATCATAAGAGTGATAACCTTCTCTTTCAAAAATCATGTCTTTAATAAAATCAGCTTGTTCAACATGAAGACTGACATCTACACCTAAATTAGTTCTGGAATTGTCAAGATCTTTCGCAGCCCAAGTAAACTCCACATCATTATTTATAAGAAGACGGGAACGAATTTGGTTTTCTCTTTCAATAAAACCTTCCTTTTCGCGAATAAGCCCATTCCTTTCAATTTGAACTTCAAGAATGGTCTTATGGAAATTTGCTAAGGTTTCATCTCCTTGTCTAGATATACGTTCTTTGTCTTTTGAGAGATCTTTGTTTTTGGCCTTCAAATTTTTAATCTCAACTTTGGAATTATGATAAAGTTGTTTGAATCTGTGAGTTATATCTAAACAAGATATGTAGTCAATTTTTAAAAGGCGAAACTTAGATATGAGTTCATCTATGAAAAGGGAATTAACATTGGAAGGGTTATTTAAAGAATTATTAAGAAGTTCTAGAAGAGTATCATTGTCAATTGGTTCAGGAAAAGAGTGAATGGTTAAAGCCTCATTAGTGAGACCATAAATGTATGCAAGAATGATAAATCAAGTAAGAAAGAATACTAAAACATAGAATTATGAAGGAAAAGAAGAAGGTTATCATACCTAAGAGTTGTTTGTTAACAGTATCAAGATTGGATACTTTGAGCGATTGTTGAAGAAGATATTATCAAGTTCTTTATTCTTCTCGCGAATATTAGCAAGTTCAACTTCCATTTGTTCATTCTTCTCGCGAAAATTAGAAAGTTCAGATTTTAGTTCTTCATTCTTTTGGCAAAGAACAACATTCTTCTGTTGAGAAAATTCACGCCTATATAAGTCAAAATCTGGCAAAAATATCAATAGATACATAAAAGGGATGAGCAAGTAGAAACATACCAGGCTACCAAGCAAATTCAGGAGGCTTGGAGTCAACAATCTTGAAACCCCACGGAGGGAATCACTCTCAGCTAATATGGGAGCATCGCAGACTTTGGCGAGGGACTGAGATATTCCATTAATAGCTTCATCTCCATACTCATTTGGGATACCAAATATATTACTGCCAAAAAAATTGGATAGTTGAGCCATTGCAGACTCAGAAGAATAAGAATCCTTTATGGAAGGAACATCATTATAAATGCCGAAATTATCATCATCGTTGTCCTTATCAAAATCAACATTTAAATTTTCTGGAATAGGTTGAGGAGTTGAAGAAGAAAGGAGTTGGGTTTTTCTTTTCTTTAAGGGAGGATCGTCAAATTCATCACTGCGAGGAGCAGCAGGCTTCCCTTTGGGAGGATCATTAGATCTTCCCTTGCGATCATTTGAAGATTTCACCTTGGTTTGTGGTTCCATTGGTTCTAATTCTTCAATTACCTGCGAGCACAGATAAAGATAAGAAATAGAGGCAACAATATATTGTTAAGATTTATAAAGAAAATATTTCTTACTTCATTTGTGAGTAATTGAAGAGATGAACGAGTAGCAGGTTTCCTAAACTTCTCATAATAGGCCTTCAATCTATCAATCTAGTAAACATGCATAATCAGCGAGAGCTTAAAGATGTGAAAATCAAAGAATAATAATAAAAATAACTTGTTATGTGAAGAACTAAGGTAGACATACTTCTTTATCTTTCTCAGGCCAATATAACACCCATGGTTGGTATTCCACGAGATTTGCAGGCAAGGCATGAGTGCCAGAAATATACGGGCCCTCTTAAATCAGAGGAAAAATAAACCACTTGTCATCGCTAGAATAGTGAGGACCTTGATTAGTATTTGTATGCCAATCTATATCTAGCATAAGAGATTTATCTTCAGCAATCTTATCTTTCTTTTGCAAACGGACGCCCCAGCAAGTGCGATCTCTCTTCATGGGGATTATGTCATAGTTGATGAAGAAATTATCCATAGTATACATCGCGGGAATGATTGGAACATCTTTGAATTGAGGATTCTTCGCAGCATAAGGGTAGCGAGATCCTTTATTGGCAACGCGAGAGTCATATTCAAGTAGTAATCAAATACAATCTCCACCCAGTTGATATACTGCTCGCGAGAATTTCTCGTGAGAAATTATTTCATAAAATAAGGGAAGATCCGGATCATAGATAGGAATTGGAAGACCAGCATCAAGTTGACCTAGAGATACTATAACTTTCTTGCGAGAACATTGATGATCAGAAAATAATTTGATGGAAAGCTCGGATTTAGGACTTTGATTTGGAATCGTAGACAAAGTAAACCTTTACTTTTGAGTTTTTCTCGCATCTCACCAAAAGCATCCAAATGTTTAGCACCAGCATCAACCATTTTTTAAGTATGGGAATGAAGAAAAAGGTTGAAAAATAAGAAAAGAATCACATCGATAACAGATGCGCAATTTATGGAAGAATAGTAAACTTGCAGAGATGTTACAGAGAGATAGAAGAAGAAAGTAAAAGAGGAAAAGAAAATAATGAAAGGAGTATTTATAGAAGAAGAAATTTCTCGAAGAAGATGAATGTAATAAATGCTAAGAAAATACATGAACGGTCAGATCGCAGCGGTTAGAGAGGACGTGTCATAAATTTATTAGAAGAGAGAATATGTGAAAACAGCTGGCGAAGGATACAGAAACGTGTTAGAACAGAGAAATCTGAAAAGATAAGTAGTTGCGGAATTTTAAAAATTCTCATGATCTTCTCTTCTTCGCAGAAAAGACATGAGAAGAGGCAAGATGTAGGACCATAATATCGCTACAACACTTCTCTGCGAGATTAACAACACTTCCCAGCGAGCATCACCACAAGATCTTCAACTACACTTTGCGAGTGTCACAAAAGCAGTCAAAAGAGTGACGTAATAACCGACGATTGAAGAAAACATGAGAAAAGCATGTTTGTCCCGTGATGGTTACAAAGCTTGCGAGAATGAACATTGTAACTATCGCGGTACAATCGCAAAACCGATCCGAAATAAGAGGAAAACTTAGCTGTCATCCACTATGTAACTACCCTATAAATATAGACCCAATGTGTCCAGAAAATGATGATGTATTTTTGAGAGTTAAGAAAGTCTTGAGGAGAGAGAAACTTCAAGAGAATAGTTGTAATCATGAATTCTTCCATTTCTGTAAACATTTCTGAGAACAAAATAATAAAGTGTCGTTTTTAATCTTCAATTGTGAGTTGAATATAGCAAGATCATAACAAGGGTGTATTGTGGGATTTCCTGCAACTACACCGAGTTTGAAATGCAATCGGTGTTGTGTATTAATGAACTGCAGGTTATCTGAGCAGATTAAGTTGTTGTTGAGCTGCGGTAATGGGTGTTTTGGAGTTGTGAAGCTACATATTGCAGTTGGCTATGTTTACAGCCAATAATGAAATGGTTGTGCTAGTGAATGAACTGAACTGATCAGATGGGAGTTGCAGTAACTAAGAGATGGGTTCTGGGAGTTAAGTTTTAGTCGAGAAGAACATGAATGGCTTGAAGCGGAGTTACAGTTGGAGGTCATGTGTTGAATTGCAGGAAGAGAAAGTTCGGATGATGATCTGGCATGAAATGAAATGGGTTGGTAGTGGTGTTGTTATTTGGAAACTTAAGAATGGTGGTTGTATGCCGATGAAGATTGGAATCTGAGAAGACGATGTTATTAGTGTCCATTTCATGAGATACTTAAAGGGTTTTGAAAGAATACAATTTATAGAAGAAAGGAGCTGACACTGATGCTGTGTATGAGAAATTACAGGGTATGATGCCGTTTTATGGCTTGAGTTGTGAGACTTAAATTGGATGTTGTTGTGTGTGCATTGCATTGCAGTATTGCAGTTGTGTTGCAAGTAGTGTGCAGGTGATGCAACAATGATTTTTTACAGTGGTTGTGAGAATGAGTTGGTGCTTGCTGCCATGGGGATAAAGTGCAAAAAGAATGGTCAGTTTCACCAGAACTAACAATTGAGATAAAACTAGGCTGTCAGTTCCATGATACTGAAAAGCCAATTATTAATTGGGCTTAACATCTTGTGGGCTGGTTGGAGCAGACAGTTTCGGCAGAGTTAGTTAGGGCTTGGCTTGAGTTGGTTGAGATGGGAGATTCAGAAGTCTCATTAAAAAAAAACCTATTTCACATAAAAACAAAGGGGATCTTTATCGGTTTTTCAACTTTTGTGCTAGGGTTAAGAAACATGAAAACCTTTCTTTTCCTTCTTGTTATGAACTCCATGACTATGAGCTAGAATATTATTATTGGTTATGGATTAATTTGATTTCACAAAGCATGTTTCTTTTATTAATAGATTAGTTGTCTCATAATTATCGATCATGATTCACCATATATATCGCCATGTATGATTTGAATATTTGTTTAGTTGAGTGGCCATTTGATTGAACTCGTAAACATATCTACATCTAATTTAGGGTGTTTCATACGTAAAAGTGATGCAAATATGGTTATTTCTTGTAGTGATGTATCCTAATAATCATATGTGAATCATGACCTTTGTTAAATTGAATTAGTGCGCTTTCCACGTTCGATTGATTTGATTGTCCTGATTTCATAGAACTTAATGCATCTAGGGAATTAAACTTGATTAGTGCTTTTACACGTTAGGTTGCTCTCTTAGATAGAACTCATACTCGCATCTTTTAATGTGTTTGTTGATGACAAGAGGGAATTAGCGGGATATTCTTGCGATCAAGGTATCCTAGGGCCTTTGATAATGAGAGATTAAAAATCAATTCTAGTTATTAAGACAAGAACATGTTAGTGAATGAAAACGACATCCTTAACCAATATTTTCTTATCCTTCATTTGATTTGTTTATTTTTGTTTATTTGCTTTTAGTTTATTTTACTTTATTAAAAAAAATCAGAAAACCCCTCATTGTTTTATATAGGGAACCGAAACATATTGACAACCCAAGACCTCTCTGTGGGAACGATCCTTTCTTTCCATTGCTATATTATATATTTTGAGTAGTGAGAAAGTGTAATTTATTTTTGACGCCTACGACATCGATAAAATTTTGGCGTCGTTGCCGGGGAGGCAGCGGTTATCACTTGTTTTTGGGTTCTTATTTTTTTTGTTTTTAGTTTTGTTTTTGTTTTATTTTCAGGGTTTTAACCTTGTTTTGAGAATCGTGTTTCAGGTACTTACTTGTCATGGATGGAGCATATTGGAACAATGGATACGGTTTCCAACAACCTCAACAACATGAAAACCTCCAACCATTCCATGGGTATAATCAGAACCAATTTATTGGCTATGATCAATATCCTACGGAATATTGTGGTCCTCATAGATATCAACAACCTTATGGTGGGTATGTGTGCGAACAACCACAAGGGTTGGAGGATTCTAATGCTCGTGAACAACAAGTCTCTAATTTGTTAGACAGCTTTTCCAACTTTATACGACCAGAGTTTCAAAAATATAAAGAGGCTACAAACGAGCAACTCCAAGAACTTCGTGAAGGTATGGCTATCTTAGGAAGAAGCATTGATGATTACAAGGAAGAAAGGTATGGGGAATAACTTTGTTTTAAAAACAATAACTATTCTGATGTGCATGTGGTTTGTGATGAATATTTGATTGATGCTAATGTTGAAAAAGGACAACCTTTGGGGTCTTTCATTTGAAACTGGGAGGAGGTGACTGTCAGTTCTACAACTGACAGTTGAGCAAGAAAGCGAATAGGCTATCGGTGATTTGAAACTGACAAGCCAAGCAAGCTAAGATGGCGCTTATATTAATGTACTAGGTGCAAATATCAATCTCAATTCCTACACCTACCCTGAAATTCAGAAAAACCATTACTCTCAAATCTCAATCAGATTTCGTTTGAGATTCATAGAGAGTAAAGAGGATAAAGGCTAGCAAAAACTAATGGGGTTTGTGTTTGAATGATGGAAGTTAAGGTTCTGATTTTGGATCAAATAAAGGAGATGATAATGTAAAGACCCTCAAGCTCGTCAATGCTATTTGACTGGTCTAGCGATGGTCAAGAGACGATTTAGCCGCTAATGACTCGATTAGTTTAACACGAACGTTAATTCATATAAATTAATATAACAATGATTTAGATACGAAACTAGTACCATTGGATAGATCTCGAAAAGTTACGCAGTTTGGACTACTCGGACGTGTTAATCGGATATCGGATGAAGAAGATATTATTAATTTTGTATGAAGGGAAAATTAGTCACTTTACCTTAAACCGCATGGCTGCCCTTATCATTTGTATGGGTGCCTTTAGCATTTTATGTCGGCCATATCTCCACCAAACCGATCGAGAAGAGTTCATTCTTATCATCTTCTTTCTTTTTCTTTTTCTTTCTTCTTTTCTCTTCTCTCTGTTCTTCCTCTCCTTCTTTTCTTTCTGTCGATTTTAGTTGAGCGTAAGTTTGAGGTGAATGATTATTAGGAAGTGTGTAGTTCGAGGGTTCGAAGGAGTAAGTATTTATGCTATGGTTAATTGAAACGGGAAGAAGATGATAGTGATGTTTCTGTAAATCTAAGTTAGGGTTTGTGTGGATTTGAGGATGATATAGTCTTGTTGAAGGGTAAAGAACGAAAAGGGTTGTTGTTGAATCAAGGTTTTGAGGTTGATTTGAGGATGAATTGAAGAGTTAGGGTTCTGTTCTTCCCTAAAAAAGAAATTAGGGTTTCTTCATGTTGTATTAGAGTTCGATTTTGGCAAGATTGAGAAGCATTAGATAGAATTGTAAGATGGGTATTGATCAATTGGGTGAATTATGGTTAAGGATGAAGAGTGATTTGAGATAAAAGATGAAAAGGGTTTTTGTTCTTCCCCAAAACATAAATTGGGTTTTGAGAAGAATTAATTTGGTGATGTAACAATTCAGAGGATGCTAATGTTTGGGTAACCTATATTTTATCTCAATTTTAGTATTTTGAATGGAATTGTTGTGATTGCTAAGATTGAGATAGTTAAAAGATGAAACTGTGATTGTGGATAGTGACATGATGATTTTGGAATTGTTCTAACTGAAGTTGTGTTGATTGGAGAGAAGAATTATAGATGATTGGATTCCAGTTGTGAATGATTTTTGCAGGTCAGGGAAGTGATTTTACTGGTGGTGTTGAAGATGATTGTAATTGTGAAGGTTTAGAGTTGCAGTCACAACTTAGAGTTGTTGGTGGTTTAAAATTATTATTCTGTGACCAGAGAATGATGAGGATAGGTGTTGTTGTGTATATAAGATAAGGTTGTGGTTGTTTAGGAATCACTGTGGTTGAGATTATAATTTTGAGTTGTGTTAAGTTACATGGAGGAGAGTTGTGTTACCTAGAACTGTTGGAGTTGGTAATGAAGAACAAAAGTCTTATAGAAGGGTATATGTGTTGTTGTGAGAATTGAATGTGACTCTGAAATGAAGTATGAGGATATTGATGTTGTTATGTGGCTGTTGTGGTGTTATTGAACGCAGGGATGACATTGGAGGTCTGCTGGTGTTGTAATGGCAGTCTAGAGGGGGTAGTAGGTAGAGATGATGTTGTTTGTGTATCTGTGACTGAAGGTGTTGGGAGTTGAGTTATTGGTAAGTTGTATTAGTTCAGATTGAGTTAAGAGATGGCCTAGTGGTGTTAGTGGTATGAACTAAGAGGTGCAAGGATAATGAAATTGGCAGGGTAATGAAGTGGTGGTAGCTAGAACAATGGTTGTTGTGCAGTTAAAGTGATTTATGGATAATCGGTGTATCAAAATGGAAATATAAATTAGGGACTGGTGGAGATTGAATTAGAATTGGTTTGAGATGGTGTTTGTTTGTGTGTTGAGATTTCAGGTGTTGTGAATAGAGTTGGCTCAAAGCTGCAAGTGCAGGTAGACTTACATTATAGTTGTATTTTTATTTTGATATTGAAGTTTATTAATAATGAATGGATTGTATTTGAATTGATTTTAATGAGTTGGTGTAAGAAATATAGCTACTGTAGGAATTAGGCCTATTAGTCAGCCTAGTCAGTTTAGCTAACTTAACCTATTTGTCTGACTCAGTATATCTGAGTGAGTCGAGTTAACCCTGTTAATCTGAGTTGGATCGGTTTGACTCAGAGTTGACTCAGTGGACCTTGACCGATTGATTATCCTGGACCTTGACTTGACCTTGGACGTTGACTGTAAGTTGACCATTGACCGCTAGTTTGACAGTTAGTTGACTTTAGTGGACTTGGGCTTAGGGTTGTTTTCTTAATTAGATGTTTCGGACCTCTTGTGGTCCGAAATAGACTTTGACTTCTTCTACAAAGTTGTAGATATCCATTAGACTTATCGAATGGACTTAGGACCATTATATAGAATTGTATGATTCTTGTGTGAACCACTTTGGCTAGATTCTTAGACTTCTTGTGTGATTAACATTTAGTCTAAATTAACAACGATCGATTCAAATGATGAACCAGTGGATCGCAAATCTCGAGGTAGGCGTGGTTTGTCATCAAAAGAGGTGGGAATACTTTAACTCTCTTGTGATCGTTATTGTGTTCTTTCGCAAAAGTTTATGTTTAACAAATTCATGCATTATCTGCTTGTGTATTCCATGCATGGTTTTATTTAAATTCCTAAAGTATTGTTATTTCTTTTAATCTTTCCATTATTGGAAAGGAATCATAATGCAATGTTTGTCTTGTGAATGTATTGGGAAATGAGAATTTCCATCCATGGTATATAGGATTTTGCTCTTTCATTTATATCTACATTACTTTTATTGCAATAACTAGGTGGCGGGATGAGTTCACCAATATAGTACATTGTTTGGAAGGAGTTAGATCCATATACATGATTGTTTACCACTGTGAACTGGTTGTGTTTTAGTGTTAGGGAAAACATGATTTGTTTTCGTATCATTTCCAATGATTGGATGAAAGTTAATTGTTATTCCACTACACCATATCCAGGGTTTTGCTACATTTGGTTTTTCTTGTTTGAGACATATATTGGTGTGGTAGGTGTTTATGTGTCTCTTATAAGACACAATTGTCTCATTATATTAAAGAATACGCTTATAAAATAAAGAAAAAAGGACACTCGTGTACTTTCTTAAAATGATTGAGGGCTTACTTGAAATTAAAATCTAATTAACTATTAACCAATCTTTTTTTCTTCTTTTTTCTTCGTATTTTTCTTACCCTGACTCTCTCTCTCTGTCTCTCAAACTCTCCCTTTCATTTTTATGTATCTTCTTTCCTAAATGAGATCTCTGAGCTCAAACCCCATCTAGAAATTAAAATCCATGGTCTTCATCTCATAAACAAAATTAATCTTTCAGAAAGAGAACCCGTTCTTTCACAAATTGTTTTTATTATTTGTAATTTTATCGCAAACACGAGTTATTACATAGCAGGCAAGCGAGCAACAAGCTGGGT
Organism: Papaver bracteatum; assembly: GCA_023529315.1. Lineage (NCBI taxonomy): Eukaryota > Viridiplantae > Streptophyta > Magnoliopsida > Ranunculales > Papaveraceae > Papaver > Papaver bracteatum. Next base: position 2,084,590 of record JAJJWX010000650.1, read on the forward strand.
CGCAAGCCCTTTTTGAATAGCAAGCCCTATCCTCTTAAACACAAACTCTCTCGAATCGGGAGTCATGACATTACCGTGCATGAATCTTTGAACTCTCGCTAGGAGTCCAACCGCTCCTCTGGCGCTAAATACCCAAAAATGTCAAAGGCAAAGGGAATAAAAGCATGTCCATTATCAATACATGTCTTTTCATGCTTCGTTATCTTACCCGAGGCAGCTTTCAAAGCTTCCTGTCCAACTATGAAAGAGCCTTGCCCGATGCCTACTAATGGAGAAACCCCAGTAAGATCAACACATGTATTTTTTCCGTTGGCCCACCCAAAAATAAGAACATCTGCTGGCCTGAGTGTTGATCTCCCTTCAAGAGGATCCATCAAAAAGTTGACCGACGCCTATTTCTTTGCTGAAATACCGCCCTCCATAATACATCATATAATATATCTCTCACATGATCATGTCTATATTTAAAACCAGGATCTACCTTACAATGAACAACATGTTCCCTATATGCGTCTAAGCAGCTTGTAATACAAGCAGGGAAACGAGAATCAGAAGGGTATATGGGAATCATTAACCTATATTTAAGGATAGACCGGTATTCTAAGGGGGACATGTTTTGTCCAAGGCCCTCAATCGGGATAGCAAGAAGAAAATCTTGCGCATGCGCTTCTTGTAGGCAACCAAAAACTGCTTTATATCTGTCCGAAAACCCATATCTTTAACAACTTTACCAAAAAGAGCACTCGCCAGGTTGCTTTGTGCTTTAAGTGGGGCGGTGTCTTTATTGGTAAAACTACTAAAGTCTTGGTCGGGCAGAGTTTCTTGTAAGGTTTTCAATGCCATATAAAAATTATCGTCCATACCTTCCACTCCACTATCCCTGAGTATGTGATTTTGCAATCCCCAAGATTGCGCACGTGATGCAAGAAAAGCGTATTGTGATGCTTCCTTAGCCGTGTATAACCCAAGGCCTCCCTATCTGATAGGCAGTGTAACTAGTCTCCATTGCATCTCCTAAAAAAACGGGCCTCCACACACAATGATTCCCTCTATCGCCTCCCTCAAGCCTCTATCAAAGATATCTATTGCCTCTGTAATGTATCCCGGGAAACAAATGTGAAGGCCAAAGAGCAACTTAGAGATGCCCATACATGCACGCAGAAGTAATAAGTCACTCTGAGGATCACGTAGTCTGGAAAAAATCTGCATTAACTCCACTGCCTTCTCTGCTCTCCTGATAGCAAGCCTTTTCATAAACTCATCATTAAGGCTGATTGCACCCCCTAAAAGTTTGACCCTATTGTCTGGCCTTGAGATTTCAGCAGGAAACATCCCATCCCTTACCTTTCTTCCATCACAATAGGGCCAAAAGATTTCGGTTTTTTTAATATTCAATATAAGTCCCAACCGAGGCCCCTCTGTTTGAACGATAGTAAGTGCTTGCGCTACTTCTACAATGTCACCAATAATAGTACTATCATCAAGATACCAAGCATGTAAGGATAATGTGCACTGCTCATTTATCTTCATTATAAGTTGATGAGGCACCAAAGCAAACAACAATGGACCCATCGGGTCACCTTGTTGCACCCCTGTCGAAGAATAGATATGATAATCTCCCACATATAATCTTGTCGGTTGACCATACAAATAATCCACCCATGGGGATATAGATGGAAAAAGTCTATGAACCTCAAGAAGCATGGCTGTGCGGTCAACTAGGTTGAAAGCGTTGGTGAAGTCTACAGTTAGCATAGTAAGACTAGGGTCTAAATGGTGCTTACTAACATACCTGTTCACTGCATGTAAAATTTCCTCCGCACCTCTTGAAACCCCCACCCCAAACTTAAAATCTTGTAAGTAGGCTGCCATGTCCTTACCAACTCCCTTCATAGCAACCTTGGATACAAGATGACGCCAAATTGTCCCAACAGTGATAGGACGAATACTTTTGTCTGGATTAAGAAGTGGAGTTAATGGTGCTGACGCAATAAACTCCGCCAGAATAAGTGGAAACCTACCACTCAACCACATATTAATAACCCTTGTTATTTCCGTAACTAGGTCAGCAGCCAAATAAGAGCCTTCCCCACAAAAGGCATCCAATAAGTGTTGTGCCCGAAGGCCATCCTTGCCACATGAAGTCCCTTTAGGAAATGATTTAATGCAGCTTAGGACAGTTCCCTCTTCGGCCAGTAAAGGCATCTCAGTTAACATGATATAAAGCTTTTGCGGAGGGGGCATGAATGGGTGTTTATCTTCTAGGGCTTTCTTCGTATCTTCATTGTACTGCGCCACCCCGGAAGAGCTGATGGCTTTAAATGCAGCAGTAAAATGTCCGTATGCTACTTTGCGCAAGCAAGCAGAAATATTTGTACGTTTGCTGTCAGGTTCTTCATCATCCTCTAACTTAACACATCCAGTTCGCCGCACCTGTAGAACCTCTTTAATAAGCTGTTGGACTCCCCCAGCTTCACCCCAAATCGCCAATGCTTTTAGAATTTGGTTCTGCTGCATAGATTTACGACTCCCAGATCTACGTTCTGTCCGATTCTTGGGTCTGAAGACGCGCAACGTACATCGAGGTAGAATTTGTTTCCTATGCTATTAACTCCTATAATGGAGTTGATTTTTAACTCTAAATTTTTGTTTAAGAGCTTGTTTTTTTCAATTGCTCATTCCTTAATCATCTGTTCTTGTTCTATTTTTTTCTAGATTCGATGATAAATTTGTTTCCTATCAGTGGAAAATTTCTAAATTGAGTTTAACCAGATCTAAATGTTTGCTCAATTTGTAAGTAAATATGGTTTTCATCTTTAAGGTTCCGGCTGAATTAGTCATACCAGGTCAGATCTAATGTTTTTTCATTTACCCTTTAACAGATTTGAGTTTTGTTTGATTTTGGGTATTCCTCGGTATAAACCCTAGTTGGTACTCTTACATTATACTCAGCTGAGCACGAACTAGCAAGAAGAAGAGTTTAAAGTAACAGGTATAAACCCTAATATCTTACTTATTTCAGATTTTGTGAGCCTAATTAATTTCTTGCAGAGCGTAATTTTCTTTAAGAGTTTTCAATTTAATGTTTCTTATGTTGGACATGTAGTTTTGAAACATGGGTATGTTATTAATTTTAATTTACACTTCAGTTTTCTTCAAATATGGTTCTATTGATTTTCTACTGTTTAATTTTCTTTGTTTTTTGTTTTGGTAATTTTTAGTAAATATGATAGTATAAATCTGAGATGAGGATTGGATTTTGTTTATTTTACAAGTTGATTTTTGATTTTTTTTGTCCCAAAGTATTTCTCAGTTCTTACTTCTTAGTTATAAGTTGATGAGAGGATCAACTTTGACAACTACCCGAATTTGGAACCTGATTTGGATAAGGTTGAGTAAGTAAATGAGGAGTAAATTGTCTACTGTAAATTATTGCAGTTGGTTAATGAAAAACAGAAGGAAAATTGTGGCTGAGTAGGTGATGAAGAAAATTTTGGCATGCCATTTTATTTGAATGCTTTCCCTGCAGACTTCTATTTTGAGCGAGAGACACCAATTTTAAATTCAGAGAAGCATGAAGTGGTCTCTACCAACTATTCTGATGCTCGTTTTTTCTCAATTACCTCTCCTGAGGTAAATAAGATGAGGTAAATAAGTTCATTAAGAATTTCATTTTGTGTGTATTGCTTTTGTATCTCAGATTCATATCTTATTCTGATTCCCGTTTTTATGTTAATATCTTGCGTTTATGTAGTTGAAGCAAGTAGTTGAAGAGGTTAAGGCTCAATAACTTCAAAGAGTAATCTATTGGAGATGAAACTTGTAATACTTGTGAGAAGTTTGCATTTGTTCTGGTATATTTTCCTAAACGTGTAAATACATAACTAAGAACTTTTTTCCTTGACTTTTCAGACTAAGGCAAAGATTCAATTTCAACCATTGACAGAACGTGTCATAGAACTGGAGTCTCTCAGCTGGTTCTTATAAATGGATGACTTGTGAAGCCGGTACATACAAATGGATGGCTCATGAGGTATGCATTCCATATAACTATACTGGCCTGCTTTTATTGAACATAAAACTAGAGTCTCTCAGCTGGTTCTTACAAATGGATGACTTGTGAAGCCGGTACATACAAATGGATGGCTCCTGAGGTATGCATTCCATCTAACTATATTGGCCTGCTCTTATTGAACATATATCATGTGAAAATTCTACTATCGTTGTTCTTTCACCTTCTTCTCTTGCCACCCCACATGAAATCAGTTATATAGCATAGAGCCGCTTGAACGCGGGAAAAAGAAACACTGGACAAGGATATTGTAGCTATACCAGAAAAGGTTCTTGATCCTGTATATGAAAAGATCCAACAAAAGAGATAAAGTAGTTATACTGGATAAGGATATCGTAGGCAAGTTTTGCATTTATAGATTGGTGTATAGTAATCTACTATGGTTCATAAATATACATAAGATAATGATGCATTGCAATATAAGTGGGTAAGCTTGATTGTTCCATATGCAACCTTAACTTCAGATTTCTGTTGCATCTTATGCTACATGGGTCTTGATTCTTCTAGTTTAATGCACCGGTCTTTGTTGTTTGTGCCATGTTGCTGTATCTTGGATGGTACCAGGTATGAAAGACTTTGTTTTCATCCCATTGATAAGTGATATTTGGTCTATACTGAATTCAAATGAGTATAAAATTATATTATTTCTCATTCATAGTGATATTTGGGATGTTGATCATTTTTACAGATTGAAAGAAGCATGACGAAAACCTTCTCTACCTGGTAATGTCAAAGCTTTGTAGATTCTTTAGTATAGCTGGTAGTGACATGATATTCTACCATGGTAGTGACATGATACTCTACATGGTTCTGATTTTGCAGTTTTATCCAAGTGCTGGTAGTTTTATCCTCGTGTGTTGGTGTTGAAGCCTGCAGGTTGTAACTCAGCTTGGAACCAAGTGTTGGTATCTCCAAAGGGAAGATAATTTTGTAGCTTCTGTGGTCGTAAACAATAAGAATATCGATGAGAAGAAGGAAACTCCGCTAAAAGGTGTATGTGTGCAAGGAAAACCTTTAAGTTTGAAGAACTTTAAAATTGTATAGTAGTGTTAAATTGTTTCATAGTGCTTGAATTCAGTTTGTGTTTTGAGATATTGATTTTATTTGTTGGAGGCATAAGTTACTGATTCGGGATATTAAACTAGAACATATGCAGCTTCATGAATATAAAATAATAAAAATTTTCTGAAATTGCAAAAAAAAAATTTTTAATAATAATTATATAATTTGAGACATTTATTTGTGTTGTTTTAATTATTATATATGTTGCTTTACTGACGTCGCTAATTAATTTAAGAGACATTTATATGCGTCTCTTTATTAAATTAAGAGACACTTATAAGTGTCGCTTGAGACGTCTCAAACGATTCCGGACGCACGATTTGAGACACTTATATGTGTCTCTTAAATTCAAAGTAACACCTATAAATGTCCCGAAATCGTTGATTTGGTGTAGTGTTCCTGCGGGGCACCCCTTTTAGGGATGATGTGCTCACCCATTCCCACTTTTAGTTTCAGAGACAGATCAGAGTTGTGCAGCGAAAGCTTCAAGGGTTGATTTCGTTAGTTGGATAACTTCTACTATGTTTATTATATTGCATATTATATCTGCAAACCAAATGACTATTGTATATGTATCATTTGAGAGGATTTCTTGTATATATATATGTTTCAGAGCGGGTTAGTTTTGGGTTAAGTTTGTAGCACATTTCTTAATTGAATGCTTAAGTTTATGATTTGGTTTTGTAGTGCCTCTGTATTTAGTTAATCTTTTGGATTAGTCAGCTGCTAGCTTAGGGGGCGCTACAGAGTTGGTATCAGAGCCCACTATTAGATCCTATATGGGAAAAGTTATAAATAGTCAGTGCCAGTTAGTGAGATTAGTTTAGAATTGGGTTGGGTTGGGTTGTGAGATAAATCTTAATCACTAAAAGCTATTTATAATTAAAAGAATTATTTGATTGATCGATTGGTTTGTTTTGTTGTTTGTATGTAATGAAGTAAAATTTGTATGGTACACTAGTACTTTAGCTAATAAGAATTTGAGAATAATTAATCTAAAAAGTACGAACATGTAGACAATCTAATGCTATAAAAAATGAGATTAGTATTATTGATAGATTTTGTAAATCACATTGACACTTACTAAACACATTGACTTATATAAAGAGTAAACAAATTATAATTAGGATTTGATAATAATATTTGTAAGAATAGTTAGAATAATAATTGAACCATCAATGTTATAATAAAAATATTATAATTGTAATTATAGATGATAATAAAAATAAAAATAATTTTAATAAAGTAATGTTAGCGCTTATCAATTAGTATCATATTGAACTTAAATTAACTAAAATCTTATTAAAGATATATAACGATAAAAATAATAATTATGGTTAAATAGTTATTGAAAATTAATAACACTTGTTTACGGTTAAGTCTTGTAATTAAATTAATTATAAACTAGAGAAATATGTTTTGCATCTAAATTAGATAACTAATGTAATGCTTATTAGGCGTTAAAATTAAGAAAACGAGGATATAATATATAAAATAAAAAGACTCAATTTGTTAGTAATTTTATACCTAAATTATCTTTAATCTAATAAGTAATCAAATAAATCTATAAAATGAAATAAATATACTTGAATTAGTAATAATAGTATTCAGATGCTTAGTGTAATATTAGAATTAAAAGAAAATAAATTTTTATATTAATAGGATCCTTCTTCGGAATTAGATTTAATTATCTTTTGAAATGGAAAATTAGTATGACAAACTTAAACTGTTAGAGTTTAAATTAGTACTATATTGAGTATAACTTAAATCAAAATCTTATTAACAAATATATAACAATAAATTAACGATTAGGATTAAATAACTATGGAAAATTATTAGTGCTTATTTACGGTTAAGTTTTGTAAAGTTAACTAATAACAAATTAGAATTATATATTTTGCGTTTAAACCAAATAGTTAATTAAGATTAAGAACGTGAGGTCATATAATGCAAAACATAGAGATTAAACTTGTTAAAGATCTTATACCCATATTATTTTTAGTCCAATAAATGATTCACTAAATCACTAAATTATACACATGAAGTGATATCTATAATACTTGAATGCTTAGAACAAAATTAAACTTAAAGGAGAATAAATTAGCCTGTGAATAAGGTACTTACTATTAACACCTAAAGTCTAAAGACTATCAAGGCATATTATAATTTTATGCAGACTCAAACTTAAACCATATTAAATTACGAACCATAATCTTTGATAGGTGTCTAATACACCTAATTTTATATCTAGTATTTATGCTTTCTTTGCGAGTTTTCTTGTAAATTATGTATCTTATGATTTCTTTCGAGTATTATAGGTGTTTTGGATCTATTTGGAGCAAAAGAAGTGGAAATCACTCATTTGGATCAAGAAAGGCCGAGTCGTCGCTTCATAGGCGGGTGATAAGGACATCTACCTGCTTACAACAAAACCTTTGGTGGTCTGTATCCAAGATATGAGTGTCTGGAGTCATTCTGGGGTCGATATAGAGCTTGGGTGTCTAAATCCAAAACCAGTTTCCTACATAGACCCTAAAATTCAGAGAAATCACTTCTCTTATCATTAGTTGTATATCATGCATCACCTGAAACCGGGAGAGAAGTTACAATTCATGGCTTGAGAGTTGTTGCGGGCGATTAAGAGTAAGGAAGAAAAGGGCTTCTGGTGGTTTGAAATGGAAGAGATCGATGGGGGTTTTGCTGGCTGCTACTGTTACTTTTGGTGATGAAGAATTTGAGGAGATGAATCTGTTGCTGCTGGTAATCAGGTCAAGGAAATGGATAAATTGATAAAGATTCAAATCCCAATCTGATATGAGTTTCTGGGTGTTTGAAATTGAGAAAGAATCATAGATTCGGTGAATAAACATGAGGGATTTTGATGGTTATGGTACTGAATAATGAATTTAGGGTTTGAATCAAATTTGAATCAGAAGATGGGTTTGATGATTGAGTTAATAGTGGCTTGAGAAGAAAGTGGGTCTTGAACAGAGAAGAAGGAGGAGTTTGCTGATGGTTTTAGGTTAGGGTTTCTCAATGTGTGTTTGAATATGAAATTGAGAAGTTAAAGATGGTGGTGATTCAAAATGGAGAATGGTTCTGGTAGTTGTGATTGAACAAGGGAGTTATCTGAATAGGGAGTCGCTGGATGTTGTGTTAGCCAATCTACTTATTGCAGAGCTGCAATTGGAGGAGTTGAGCTTCAGTTTTAGATGTATGCTTAGGATGGAGTATGAATGCATTGTGCAGGCATGTTGCAGCTGTAGTGGGGAATGGAATTGTGCTGCTGGTGCAGGAAAGGCCTTGTGTTGTTGCTGCATAAGTGGAAACATGGTGGTGGATTAATGGTTGAGTATTGTTGGTGTTGATGCTTTTGAGTACAGAGGGTTCGATGGCTGTAATTGGAAATTGTGGAGATAAGAACTGGGTTTTGAGAGGTTGAATTGTTGGGAATAGCATGATGATTTGCAGTTGGAATTGCAAGTATGCAGGCAACAGTGAAAGCTTACATGGGTTTTGGTGGTCACCATCATGGGAAGATAGTTGTGTTAAATGTAACGGAATTGGTAAATGGCAGTTGGCGTTTCACAGGAAAGAAGTTGCTATTATATATGAATTGAGTAGCAGTGGGAGATGTATTTGAGTGCTGATTTCGAGTCGAGTTCAATCTGAGAAAAAACTTTGAATGGTTGGCAGTTGCAAGTATTGTAGGCATGGAATTAAGATGGGTTATGGCAAGATATGGCTATGGAGGTGCACTTACTGATTGCAGAGGGATTGTCCTGAGGCAATGAAGGCGTATGTGAAGCTACAAAACATGGGTATTGCAGGTGAACTGGTGGAGTTGCGGTTGTATTAAGACTGATGGTTTGAATGAGTTACAGGCTAGGAATGGAGTGTGGACTTGAAACTGAAGATTATGATGCTACTACGGAATTTCAGAGACTGTAAAGAGATGCAAGCTGGTGATGGAATTGATACGCTGAGTTGCAATAGCTGGAGTTAAATGAATGTATGATTACAAGATAAATGAACTGGAATAGGCAGTGTGATTAGCTGAGATGCAGTTTACAAGTTACTGGCGGCGGTTGGAGCTGCAGAGCTAGAGGTGCAATGACTTGAGCTAAAGTTATAAGCTAAGGAGTAACTGGTGGATGATGTTGGCGCCGTTTCTTTGAGCTGTGAATCTATGGAGTTTCAATTACACCTAGAGGAGTTAGACCGTGTTGCAGTGGAAGTCTGTGTTGTTGCCAAGGATTGGCAGGAGGTAGTGATGCTGAGAAGCTTTTGCTGCGATAAAGGTTAGGGTATGGTGCAAGTAGATAATTATGTTGATGTTCTCAGGCAGATATTGCAGGGACTCAGGAGCAAAGCTGAGATGAACTGAGCAGGTGTTTGAACTCGCAGGAAAGATTGTAGTCAATTGCAGTTGGTGGTAGTGTTGAGTTCGAGAGGACAAATGGTGTGCTAGTGGTGTTTGATGTTGCAGTTGGTCTTATGCCAGAGAAGTGGTGGTTATTGCAAGTTATGATAGGAGTGTACAAGTTGCATTCAATGATGGAATTAAATCAGATTGAACTGAAACTGCAACATATTGATGGTTCCAGGGAAGAGATGAGCTTATGTGCAATGGAGAGGTGCAGCTGCAAATGCGAGAAGACATTATGAATCTACAAGTTGCTGCTATGCTGCTGTAGGTTGAGAACAGGAACAAGAAGCCAAGAGAACGAATGAATGCAGTTGGTTTCATGGTTGTTATAAGTTCATGCAAGCAAGAAAAGAAGTGAGAATAGAAGAATTCATACAGGTGGATGAGATACTGTGGATTTGCTAGATGAATGTTAGGTTGAATGAATGAGATGAAATATTGTAGGAAAGAGCCAGAATTTGGCTGGGAAACTACACAAAAACATCCACAACTCGGTTGGGTACCGATTCAGGCGAGTTAACCCGCCGATTCAGGTGAGCTGACTCATATGGACTTGTTTTGACTGGGCTTTTCTTGTGGCCTCAACTTCACAGCCAGACTTGGTTAAGTTTTGGCAACAAAATTGGCAGGAGATTGGGTGCACGGGATTTTTACTATAAAAGAGAAAAGTCTTCTGATTCTCTAGCGGATCTCTTCTTCTACTTTGTTCTAGGGTTTAGAAACATGAAAACCTTTATCTTTCTTCTTGTTATGAACCCCATTAACATGAGCTAGAATATTATTATTGGTTATGGATTAATTTGATTTCACAAAGCATGCTTCTTTTATTAATAGATTAGTTTTGTCTCATAATTATCGATCATGATTCACTATATATATCGCCATGTATGATTTGAATATTTGTTTAGTTGAGTGGCCAATTGATTGAACTCGTATTCATATCTATAGCTAGTTTAGGGTGTTTCATACATAAAAGTGATGCATCTTGAATACAGGTAGCACAAATATGGTTATTGCTTGTAGTGATATATCCTAATAATCGTATGTGAATCATGACCTTTGTTAAATCGGATTAGTGCGCTTTCTACGTTTGATTACATTGATTGGTCTGATTTCATAGAACTTAATGCATCTAGGGAATTAAACTTGATTAGTGCTTTTACACGTTAGGTTGTTCTCTTAGATAGAACTCATACTCGCATATTTTAATGTGTTTGTTGATGACAAGAGGGAATTAGCAGGATATTCTTGCGATCAAGGTATCATAGGGCCTTTGATAATGAGAGATTAAATATCAATTCTAGTTATTAAGACAAGAACATGTTAGTGAATGAAAGCAAAATCCTTAACCAATATCTTTTCATCTTTGAATTTATTTGTTTACTTTTCTTTGTTTGCTTTTATTTTACTTTTAGCTTATAAAAATCAGAAAACCCCCCTTGTTACCTTTAGGAAACCAAAACATATTGACAACCTAAGTCCTCTCTGTGGGAACGATCCTTTCTTGCCCTTGCTATATTTATATTTTGAGTAGTGAGAAAGTGTAAATTATTTTTGCTTGGCTGACAATCGGCCAATCTTTAACAAGATATAGTATACATATTCAATTTGAATAAGTAAAATCTGTTTTATCAGTCTTACGTGAAAGTAAAATTATATTTACAAGATCAGGGCTTAATAAAATTAAACCAAGTATCATTATTAAATAGTTACTTTGATTGTATGTTAGTTACGCTAGTAATCAAATAAGAAAATTTGATAGAAAAATAATGAAAATGATTATATAATTATTAAGGTAATAACTCTTGATAAGATAAACAAATAATATTACTATTTAATACAAATTATTATAAAATTTGAAGTTATTGTAAACATCATGTGGATAATAATTATAGGATAGTAATAGCAAAATGTACTTTTTATTAATGGTACAACTTAAGGATTACTTGGAAATAATATAAAATTTAAGGAAATAAAGTTAGATCAAATTAAATCTAGTATTAATAATAAAATTAAACTTGACATTATCATTAATTATGATTAACTTTTATCGGTCTAAGAAATAAGAAATAAATGCCATAAGAATAATAATAAAATATTAATCCCAAACAACTATGAAAAATTGTTAACGGTTATTTATTTATATCAAGTCACACGATGAAATAAACAAATACATACAACAGTATAAAGTAACTTTTGGATAATAGTTATAACATTCAGTTACCCTTTAATAGTACATGAATTTGAAAATTATTTAGTTATAATAATATAGTTCCTCTTGAAATTAAAATTCGATTTCATTAAAATGAGTAAATAATAATGATGGTAAATAAAAATGAAATAAAATAAATTTTTATGAATAAATTACTTAAAAAGATGTGACCTATTTAAATATTTTACGAAGTAAATTTTTCAAAATTACACCAATTAAGATAGAAGTTAAAGACTAATTAATTTTAATAAATTAATACTTAGTAATCCAGCACTGGGGAATAGTGAGGTTGGTAGTTCTGATATGTTCAGGTGATACTTGTTAGGTAGTAGGCATTGTCAAGCGTCGCGAACCTAGACAGGGCAACTGCATTCTTGTATCACTAGGCATTGAAGGGAAACTTGCTTCTATTAGTAAACTGATAGATCCCAAACTTTACTTAGGAACGGATAAAGTACCTTGTCTCGTAGTTACAACCATTAATCTATTAAAGTAGAAATTTAGTAGTAACAATTTAGATATAGTCTTATGTTAGAAATAAATTCATCATAGTGACCTTAGAGACAATCATCTCATGGAATATAAATTTAGTATATTGAACCAAGAGCCACAAATTTTAGTTGTAGAAAGCCATATAAGTTGGTGCTTTGTTTTATGTTGTTTGCGCTTAGACAAGAGATGGGATTATTCTTTAAGTTGGGGAGTTTTCAAGACTAAAAGGCAGTTTGATTTTCGAGGACGAAAATGTATAAGGTGGGGAGAATATAAAGACCCTCAAGCTCGTCAACGCTATTTGACTGGTCTAGCGATGGTCAAGAGACGATTTAGCCGCTAATGACTCGATTAGTTTAACACGAACGTTAATTCATATAAATTAATGTAACAACGATTTAGATACGAAACTAGTATCGTTGGATAGATCTCGAAAAGTTACGCAGTTTGGACTACTCGGACGTGTTAATCGGATATCAGATGAAGAAGATATTATCAATTTTGTATGAAGGGAAAATTAGTCACTTTGCCTTAAGCCGCATGGCTGCCCTTATCATTTGGACGGGTGCCTTTATCATTTTATGTCGGCCATATCTCCACTAAACCGATCGAGAAGAGTTCATTCTTCTCATCTTCTTTCTCTTTCTTCTTCTTTATACTTTTCTCTTCTCTCTGTTCTTCCTCTCCTTATTCTCTTTCTGTCGATTTCAGTTGAGCGTAAGTTTGAGGTGAATGATTATTAGGAAGTGTGTAGTTCGAGGGTTCGAAGGAGTAAGTGTTTATGATGTGGTTAATTGAAACAGGAAGAAGATGATAGTGATGTTTCTGTAAATCTAAGTTAGGGTTTGTATGGATTTGATGATGATATAGTGTTGTTGAAGGGTAAAGAACGAAAAGGGTTGTTGTTGAATCAAGGTTCTGAGGTTGATTTGAGGATGAATTGAAGAGTTTGGGTTCTGTTCTTCCCTAGAACATAAATTAGGGTTTTTGCATGTTGTATTGGAGTTCGATTTGGGCAAGATTGAGAAGCATTAGATAGAATTGTAAGATGGGTATTGATCAATTGAGTGAATTAGGGTTAAGGATGAAGAGTGATTTGAGATAAAAGATGATTAGGGTTTCTGTTCTTCCCCAAAACATAAATTGGGTTTTGAGAAGAATTAATTTGGTGATGTAACAATTCAGAGGATGCTAAGGTTTGGGTAAGCCTATATTTTATCTCAATTTTAGTATTTTGAATGGTATTGTTGTGATTGCTAATATTGAGATAGTTAAAAGATGAAATTGTGATTGTGGATAGTGACATGATGATTTTGGAATTGTTCTAAATGAAGTTGTGTTAATTGGAAAGAAGAATTATAGATGATTGGATTCCAGTTGTGAATGATTTTTGCAGGTCCGAGAAGTGATTTTACTGGTGGTGTTGAAGATGGTTGTAAGTGTGAAGGTTTAGAGTTGCAGTCACAACTTGGAGTTGTTGGTGGTTTAGAATTATTGTTTTGTGACCAGAGAATGATGAGGATGGATGTTGTTGTGTATATAAGATAGGGTTGTGGTTGTTTAGGAATATTGTGGTTGAGATTATAATTTGAAGTTGTGTTAAGTTACAGGGAGGATAGTTGTGTTACCTAGAACTGTTGGAGTTGGTAATGAAGAACAAGAGTCTTATAGAAGGGTATATGTGTTGTTGTGAGAATTGAATGTGACTCTGAAATGAAGTATGAGGATATTGATATTGTTCTGTGGATGTTGTGGTGTTATTGAACGCATGGATGACATTGGAGGTCTGCTGGTGTTGTAATGGCAGTCTAGAGGGTGTTAGTAGCTAGAGATGATGTTGTTTGTGTATCTGTGACTGCAGGTGTTGGGAGTTGAGTTATTGGTAAGTTTTATTAGTTCAGATTGAGTTAAGAGATGTCCTAGTGGTGTTGGTAATATGAACTAAGAGGTGCAAGGATAATGAAATTGGCAGGGTAATGAAGTGGTGGTAGCTAGAACAAGGGTTGTTGTGTAGTTAAAGTGATTTATGGATAATTGGTGTATCAAAATGGAAATATAAATTAGGGACTGGTGGAGATTGAATTAGAATTGGTTTGAGATGGTGTTTGTTTGTGTGTTGATATTTCAGGTGTTGTGAATAGAGTTGGTGTAGGGACATAATATCGCGGGATATTGGATTACGAACATAGTAGCAAATACAAGAGAAAAGTGTTACAAGATAATGCGATGATAAAAGAAGCACGGGAGAAGTGTGAAGGGTTTGCGAATATGAAATAAACTTACGAATATAAGTCGCGATACTTCGCAAGCTATATACAGTTGTACAGATTTCACTATAAATAGTAGATCAAATGTTAAATTTGAGGGGTTCTTTTAGTGAGTGTTAGAATAAGTCTTAGGAGAGAGGATAGAGAAAGTTGTAACTATTTTAAGCTCCATTAACATACTTCTTTGTAATCAGTTGATAATACTAATCAAAATTATCATCTTTCATCAAGAACTTCTTAAAGTTTTACAAATTCTACTGAGGGTGTAGTTGTAGGATTTCCTGCAACTACATAATTGGCGCTAGAAGGAGGGGAAGAAGAAAAGAGATAATTAAAGAATTTTGCGTCAGAGAAATGGCTAGAAGAAGAAATGTATCAGAACCATTGACTGCAGTAAGAAGAAGTGTAATACTCGCAGGTGGAGAAGCAAACGTAATAGGAGAACCTAGTAGGGGAAGGAGCAATCGAAGAAATCAAACTCAACAAACAGTAACACAAGAAAGAGAAATAGATCAAGATCGAGTGAGTGTACACACTTGGAGAACTGATACAAGAGTAGAAGCATATAAGGAATCGCAAATCAGAGAAAATGGGAGATTGATGGGAGAAACAATTCATGAAAGAGAAATGGAGGCATTAGAAACATTGAGACAAGAAATTCAGGAAGAACGAAGATTTGAAGCTGAAGAACGTGCAAATCTAACAAGACAGAATCAAGAATTGAGGAGGGAAAATGAGATGTTACAAAGGAGGAGATCTCAAAGTGATGCAAGATCAAGTGTTAGACCAGAGAGAGAAGAACTAAATTCGCCAACAATCAATAGTGAAAGTGCTATGCAAGGACAAGAACAGAATCTGGTTGAAATAAATCGAGAGAATCGCTTCATTTTAGTACCGAACAACGAACAAAATGTGGAAAATTTACAAACAGAACCATTTCCAAGGGAAAATAACCAGAATGGCGAAGAAAGTCAAGAGGAAGAGCAGCAACTTGTGGAAGAAATTGAGAGGCAACAAGCAATGCATCAAAACAATTACGAGAATGGAGTAAGAAGACATGAACATGCTCGCAATAATCAAGATCTTGAGTATGGAAGAATTCAGAGGAGAGTTGGAAATCAACGAACATAAATAGTAAGGAATGAACCAAATATTCAAAACAGAATTCAGGAAAATCAGGGAGAGGTAAATCGCAGAAGGAGGAGAAATGAAGAAGAAGAAATTACTGATATTCACATGAGAAGGATGAGGAGAATAGAAATGGAAGAACAAGAATTTCAAGATGCTCTGCAACAAAACAATTGTGACAATTTGGAAAGGAGATATTTGCAAAATTGTGCAAATGGAAACATTAATGAAGAGTATGATAGAATGCGAAGGATCCCAAGAGAAGAAATGCAAGAACGTAGAAGAAGAGAGGCTGCGTTGAAGAGACCAATGGATGAGAATTCTGAGGCAAATGAACGTATTTTTCGAGAATTAGCGGAGATGAGAGGAATGATAAACAGTAGAGGAGGAGGAGATAGAAGGAAATTAGATGAAGCAATAGAAGAAGCTGCGAGGACTCCTTTCTCTAGAGAAGTACAATTGGGAAGGATTCCACCAAAATGAAATCTGCCTACATTAACCAGCATCTTTGACGAGACTTCATGTGCTATACAACACATTAAAGCGTATATAAGATGCATGTTACAATGGGAGAATCACGATGCTGTATTATTCAAGTATTTCGCATCAAGCTTAACAGGAGAAGCTCTAAAATGGTTTGAAGGACTTCCAAAGAACACTATTACCTCATTTAATCATCTACAAGCAACTTTCTTAGGAGCATATATCACGAATCATTCCTCGCGACTTGGTATTGAATATGTGTTTGGTTTAAAACAAAGAATTGGCGAAAGTTTGAAGCATTTGGTAAGAAGATGGAAAACTATGTGCAGTGATATGGCAGGGCGTGTGGATGAGAGGTACCTGATTTTGTCTTTCATAAATGCGATGTTTGCAACTGAACAATTATATGTTCAAATCTTCAGAAGAAAGAATTCCATTATGATGACAGAGTTGCGAGAATTGCAAGAGGAGTACATTACATTAGAGGAAAAGAAAAACAATATGGAGTCATATCCAGTGAAAAACACCAACAATCAAGATACATGAGCAAACTTACTTCCTAAAATAGTCAATGTTGTAGCCGGTACCTCGCAAATATCTTCGCAGATATCAGAAGAGAAGAAAATTGACAATGGTCAATCAAAAATGGTAGCAATGAGTAGCAAGGATCAAGAAGAGTATGATAGAGAAAGGAATTTCTATAGCCGAGGAGAAAATAATCAGATCCCAAGATTAGATCAGCAACAGGAAAATTATGGAGGACAAAGGCAGAACTATTTTGGACAAGGGAATCATAGACAAAACTATAACAATGGTCAGGGAGGTCAAAAAATAATAAGAGAAGAAATAAAGATGCCACCTTTGAATACAAGTGTAGAAAAGATTTGGCAAGCAATCATCTTGATGGAGAACATACCAACGCCATGGAATATGGGAAAGGAACCACCAATGGGTCCAAGAAGTCATGAATTTTGCTTGTACCATAACTTTCATGGACATTCTACAAATAATTGCAATAATATCAAAAGGATTATCTTGTGAATGATTGATCAAGGTAAAATGGACCACTTTTTACTCAAGAAAACACAATCGCAACAATTACCACCAGCTCCGGTGATAACTCGCATGGTGAACACAATACAAGAAAAGGGAAAGGAAACCTTACACATAGAAGTGGGACCAAAACCAAGGAATATATTTTGCAATTCTATTGTTCACTCATATAAAACCATAGAAGATTTTCATGATAATGTGTTAATCAGGGTATATGCGAGAGATGGTGAAGAAAGGGAAATAATGAACATCGCAAAAATTTCACGACTTGAAGATTGGCAGAAGCGTGAAATTTCTTTTGAAGCCACAGAAATTCCAGAGGGTTGTGAAATACATGATAATCCATTGGTAGTGAGATTAGAAATTTGTTTGAATATGGAAGAAAGCAAAGATGATACAGACGAGGAATCATTTGGTCTTAATAGAATCTTAATTGATACGGGAAGTTCTGTCAATATTCTCTTCTATCCTGCTTACAAAACCATGGGGGGAAAAGACGCAGATCTAATACCTTCTACCTACAGGATTTATGGCTTTAATGGAACTGCTAATAAACCTAAAGGAGAAGTAAGCATGCGAATTCCCTTAAGTTGAATGCGAACTGAAATTCTATTTTTCGTTGTTGATGTCGAATCACCATACAATGCTTTGATAGGGAGACCTTGGCTTCATGGGATTCTAGGCGTAGCTTCAACTCTTCATCAATGCATAAAATTTCCTCATCCAAAGGGTATTGGAGTTATCAAGGGTGATTGGGCATAAGGGAAGAAATGCTACGATACATAAGTAGAAGTTTGCGAAGGAAAAGCTGTTGAAAAGGAAAGTTGGAGAAAAAGAGCAAAGGCTGTGAAAAGAAGCGAAAATTTAATGGCTGAGGACTAAGGCATGAAGGAATAAAGTTACAATGTTAAGCGTACAAGAAATTTACGATGATAAAAAATGGATATGATTTACGAAGAAAAGAGAATGAAGAAAAAAGATATTAAAATAAAAAGGTAATCAGTATATTTGTTCGCAACGTATAACAAATGAGGTATTTCGCAACATGAAAAATTTGTGATGAGTTTATACGAATAAAAACGATTTATTGCGATCAGCTTTCATTAAAGAAAGACGCAAAAATTTATTTGCGATTAGCTTTCATAAAAGAAAGACGCAAACTGTGATCAGCTTTCAAAAAAGAAAGAAAGCCGCAGAAATTTTACACAGGCAAACCTTTGTGGCGTACACCCTAGTTCGCGAAGCAACATTTCGCAAGAGGCAAAGTCCTAAAGTACGTCATTTAAGGGGGTACCTATAAGCATGGCTCAGGGGAAACGGAACACCACCACGGAACCTGGGTACATGGACATTACGGGGTACATAACCCAAAAGCGGGGTACCTATCCGGGTAAGACACCTTGGATTCTCAACCTAATCTTGCAATGTAACATGATTTAGGTTGGGAGACTAAGGCATACTGTCTTTCCCAAGAAATGCAGAAAACAATCAAGGCGCCGAGGTACACGGTTGAGTCAAGAGTGCCGAATGGGTTTGAAGCACATCTGCCATTCTTGATAAGTCTTGGAAAATTATGCACTTGGCCCAAAGATACCCCATAGGGCGCAACCTCGTAAATATAAGCCCTATAAGCAAAAAGGATAAGAGGTTGCGAACAAAAGCTGGTTGTTGGCAAAACCGGATGGGAAGAGCTAACCTTGTATGGTCGATGTACGCTTCCTTGAAGGGGCAACCAAGGGGAAGATAAAGGGCAGCACCCTCCATTAGGGAGCTGATACGTGCTATAAGACGCAAATTTCACGAGGCTCTTTGTTCGCAAGAACATAATGGCTTGTCATATTTGTGCAACAATCGTATTTCTGCGAGTAAAAAAAAAAAACATATATATACTCGCAGAATTAAATACAAAGAAGTTAAGATGAGATCAATGGGTTATTACATGAAAGTGTGGTAACGTCCTGCGATTTCATCGCAAGACGATAATGTCACAAGGATGTATATTCACAAGTATATTCAGACTTGTCATATTATCGCAAACACAAAAATATTGTTAAGATAAAGTCAAGTGGTTGAGGCATGCGAATGCACCAACGTCCTGCGACTTTATCGCAAAAGAGGTGGCAAAGTAAGACCTTTACTTAGGAAGGCATGATAAGACCACAGAAACTAATGAAGTCAATATCAGTGGAAATTCTTTATATTTTCAATAAGAATAATTCTTATACTCATACCGAAAAGGGCAACATTATTTGCAATCAAAGACGGATATTTCATACTCATTAAATTTTACGAGGATTGAATACTTCTTATACTTCTTCAAGGATTGAATACTTCTTATACTTATTCAAGGATTGATTACTTCTTATACTTCTTCAAGGATTGAATACTTATTATACTTCTTCAAGGATTGAATACTTCTTATATTTCTTCAAGGATTGATTACTTCTTATACTTCTTCAAGGATGTTTCATAATTCTTATACTTCTTCAAGGATGTTTCATAATTATTCAAGGAGGTTTCATACTTCTTATACTTCAAGGGGGAGATTTCTTATTTACTTCGCAAC
The DNA here is from genome assembly GCA_023529315.1 of Papaver bracteatum. NCBI lineage: Eukaryota > Viridiplantae > Streptophyta > Magnoliopsida > Ranunculales > Papaveraceae > Papaver > Papaver bracteatum. Next base: position 2,104,354 of record JAJJWX010000650.1, read on the forward strand.
AACCAGATACTTCGCAACTTAAACTGAGGCAGATATTTTAATACTTACAACAACAATTGATCACCTGAAGAGCAATAATAAGGGGAAAGGGAATACTAAGTTAAGTCTTCAAGATATATTATTTCTCTTCATATGATCAAGTTATGCAAATAAGGAAAGCATTCAATAACTCATCATCGCAAAATTAAGACATTGGTACTAATTAAGTTGCGAAAATAAAATTGATGGTTGATTAAAAGTGAAGGAAAGAAGAAAATATTGTACTCAAACAGACAAGACGAAAATAACTAAAGCAAATATACAGGAAGGGATAAAGCTACTTTGTGGGAGATTTATCTTCATCAAAATGATCTTCTTTTTCTTCTTCAGAGATATCATTTTCAGCTTCACTATCAGAGATATCCAAATCTGGGGTATCATCGGGGATCTCTTCAGAAAGGAGTGTTTGATACTTAGTGAGAGGGATTTGATTGTCTTTAGAAATCCTGTGAGTCATCATAGCTCGGAAGCGTTTGATGTTTAAGCCATGGTTGTTTTGAGAAATTTGATGTTGAGACTTTAAATCAGAAATCTTCTGATTACGTGCAACAAGAATAGCTTCCAGTTCTCCAATCGTCTTCGTATAATTTTCTTAAGCATTTACAAACAAAAAGGATAAGTAAGAAATAAGATAATAAAGAGTAAGGGAATAAATTAAGGAATTAATTAGAAAATTGCGGAGTTAAAATGATCAAGATTTGCTAACTTACCTTCTAATTGCTTCTTATCATTACGAAGAGAAGTGACTTCAAGCTCCAGTTGATTATTCTTCTCAAGGAGAGAATAATTTTCAGTTGCGATACTCGCAGATTGCGCATTATCTTCGCAGCGGGATTTTAATTCTGCATTATCAATATTCAAATCCTCTATTTTCTGGAGAAGTTTTGTATTCTCAACCTCCAGTTTGTTACAACGACTCAAAGTTTTCTTCTCAGCAATTGCGTGACGTCTTTCCCAATCTGAAGCAGTTGCACAGCTAACCCTCCCTACCTGAACAAATAAAATAGATTATAAATCAATGAAGTAGGGGAAATTAACAAGGAATAGAAGAGAAACTTACCATACTCCCCAAAGAGTATAATGTAATAGGAGAAATAAATCTTGAAATTCCATTAAGGGAATTATTGTTGATTACAATGGGAACTTTGCAAGCCTTCGCGATATGTCTATGAGAATTCGCAGTAGAAGAGTTTCCTAATCCACGAGAAGAGTTGAGAAAAGCCTCAGACAATCGAGTCATTGCAGACTCAAAAGTTTCCACATTGATGTAGTCTTCATCTTCTTCATCATCATCATCATCATTCCTCCTATCAGATTCAGTATCAGAATTAGAACTAAGATCCTTCTCAAAAGGTATATCATCTTTATCACTTTGTTCTTCGTCAACATCCTTTCTAGAGGAGAGCACATTGGAATAAGCACTGGGTGGGAGTCTCTTCCTCTTCTTCGCAGAAACAATCTCCTTAAGTTTCCCTTTTCCTTTGCGAAGATCATCTTCTTTATTACCAGAAATCTGGGTATTCTTCGCAGAGCGAAGTGTTTTTTGTCTTGAAGTTAGCACTTCAGAAGAAGTTGAATTCTTATTCTCACTCACAATAGCCCCGGGGAAGTCAGGAAGATCCTACAAATTCAAATAAGGATAAGAAACAGAGGCAACAATATATTGTTTAAAACACATATAAGAATGTTTCTTACCTCATTTGAAAATAATTGGAAAGCCTCGCGGGTACTGGATTTCCAAGTTTTAAGGTAACTCTCCTTAAGCTCATTCACCTGACAAGTATTGCAAAAGGATTAGTAAAAGAAGAAAAATAACAAGAAGATGAGAAGATGGAGATACATACATCTCTATCTCTGTTAGGCCAAGAAAATACCCAAGGTTGATAGTTACGATCATGAAGATTCGCAGGAAGATCTACTATCCCAGATATGTAAGAACCCGATAATACTAGAGGATAATTGTACCAATCTTCATCATGAGAATGGCGAGGGGTTCGATTATTTCCAGAAGCATAATCAATATCATGCATAAGAATATCAGCTTCTGCGACATCAGTTTTACGATGAAGACGAACACCCCAACGCTTATCTTCCCTTTTCGCAGGAATTAATGTGTAATTTTTAAAGAAATTTTCGACTGTGTAATTTGCAGCGATAATATCTACATCTCTAAATACAGGTTTCCTAAGTTCAATTGGATATAAAGATTTTCCAGTAGCAGCACGGGTTGCGAACTCAACCAGAATGCGAATGCAATCCCCAGTCAATTGATAAATGGCTCGTGAGAAATTTGGATGAGAGATAATCTCATAAAATAAAGGGAGATTGACATCATAAAGAGGAAGACGAAGACCTGCGAGGATTTGGCCTCGTGAGACTAAAATTATCTGATCATCCCAATGGAGATCAGTAAAGAGTTCCATACAGAGATGGGATTTATTGGTATAACCATCAATCTCAGAAAGAACGAGATCTCTATCATCAAGCTCTGCATTAAGTTGTTCCATAGTTTTCTTCTTCGGAGCCATCAGATGAAGGATAGAAAACAGAGAAGAAGAGAAATAAAAAAGGCAAGAGATAGTAATAGAAGAAAGAAGGAAGAAATTGCAGAAGCAGATGTAATGAGGAAGATGAAAGATAAAAGAATAAAAGGAGGAATTAAAAATAGTATTTATAAAGAACAGAGTTTGGTGGAGATAGAAATTCATCAATACAATTAGACGTGAGCGGTTGAGAAGGGCGGTTACGAAAAGACGTGTCAAAAATTTAATGAAAGAGAAAATACGAGTTGCGAATATAACAGGTGATGATAACTATATTAAATTTGCGAGAACAATGATTCTCATGACATTTCTTCTTCGCAGAACTGACATGAGAAGAGGCAAGATGTAGGGACAGAATATCGCAGGATATTGGATTACGAACATAGTAGCAAATACAAGAGAAAAGTGTTACAAGATAATGCGATGATAAAAGAAGCACGGGAGAAGTGTGAAGGGTTTGCGAATATGAAATAAACTTACGAATAGAAGTCGCGATACTTCGCAAGCTATATACAGTTGTACAGATTTCACTATAAATAGTAGATCAAATGTTAAATTTGAGGGGTTCTTTTAGTGAGTGTTAGAACAAGTCTTAGGAGATAAGATAGAGAAAGTTGTAACTATTCTAAGCTCCATTAACATACTTCTTTGTAATCAGTTGAGAATACTAATCAAAATTATCATCTTTCATCAAGAACTTCTTAAAGTTTTACAAATTCTACTGAGGGTGTAGTTGTAGGATTTCCTGCAACTACAGTAGGCTCAAAGCTGCAAGTGTAGGTAGACTTACATTATAGTTGTATTTGTATTTTGATATTGAAGTTTATTAATAATGAATGGATTATATTTGAATTAATTTTAATGAGTTGGTGTAAGAAATATAGCTACTGTAGGAATTAGGCCTACCTATTAGTCAGCCCAGTCAGTTTAGCTAACTTAACCTATTTGTCTAACTCAGTATATCTGAGTGAGTCGAGTTAACCCTGTTAATCTGAGTTGGATTGGTTTGACTCAGTAGACCTTGACCGATTGATTACCCTGGACATTGACTGCCAGTTGACCATTGACCGTTAGTTGACTTTAGTGGACTTGGGCTTAGGGTTGTTTTCTTAATTAGATGTTTTGGACCTCTTGTGGTCCGAAATAGACTTTGACTTCTTCTACAAAGTTGTAGATATCCATTAGATTTATCGAATGGACTTAGGACCATTATATATAATTGTATGATTCTTGTGTGAACCACTTTGGCTAGATTCTTAGACTTCTTGTGTGATTAACATTTAGTCTAAATTAACAACGATGGATTCAAAGGATGAACCAGTGGATCGCAGATCTCGAGGTAGGCGTGGGTTGTCATCAAAAGAGGTGGGAATACTTTAACTCTCTTGTGATCGTTATTGTGTTATTTCGCAAAAGTTTATGTTTAACAAATTCATGCATTATCTGCTTGTGTATTCCATGCATGGTTTTATTTAAATTCCGAAAGTATTGTTATTTATTTTAATCTTTCCATTATTGGAAAGGAATCATAATGCAATGTTTGTCTTGTGAATGTTTTGGGAAATGAGAATTTCCATCCATGGTATATAGGATTTTGCTCCTTCATTTATATCTACATTACTTTTATTGTAATAACTAGGTGGTGGGACGAGTTCACCATAATAGCTATTTAGGTGGCGAGATGAGTTCACCAATATAATACATTGTTTGGAAGGAGTTAGATCCATATACATGATTGTTTACCACTGTGAACTGGTTGTGTTTTAGTGTTAGGGAAAACATGATTTGTTTTCGTATCATTTCCAATGATTGCATGAAAGTTAAATGCTATTCCTACGGGGCACCCCTTTTAGGGATGATGTGCTCACCCATTCCAACTTTCAGTTTCAGAGACAGATCAGAGTTGCGTAGCGAAAGCTTCAAGGGTTTATTTCGTTAGTTGGATAACTTCTACTATGTTTATTATATTGCATATTATATCTGCAAACCAAATGAATATTGTATATGTATCATTTGAGAGGATTTCTTGTATATATATGTTTTAGAGCGGGTTAGTTTTGGGTTAAGTTTGTAGAACATTTATTAATTGAATGCTTAAGTTTATGATTTGGTTTCGTAGTGCCTCTGTATTTAGTTAATCTTTTGGATTAGTCAGCTGCTAGCTTAGGAGGCGCTACAGATAAACTTTTATGTTAAGAAAACATGGAGAAGTATTAGAAATTAAGATCCAGATAATGAGGGTTTATGAATCTGAGATAGAGATGAAGGTACGCATGTTATGAATTATGAGAAGATTCTATGTTGTTGGTGTTGCCAGTGACGAATTAGAGACGGGTTTTCCTTGAGAATCAAATTTACAACAAAAATTGAAGGTGAAATGGGTTTAGGGTTCGAATCAGAGAAGAAGTAGTTGTTGTTTATTAAAAATGAGAAGAATTTGGGTTTGTAGTGATGTAGGTGACAGGCCATGATGTAGCTGCTGCCAAAGGGCGAAGATTCGATGTGGAGATATAATTTGTGGTACTGAATACGAGATGAATGGAATGTTGACATTGATGTAGAGATGTTGCAAGGATTCATATGGGTTTTGAGTTCGAGCAGTTGCAGATTGATGCAAAGAAATTGTTGGGTTTGACATTGATGATAGCAGTAAAGCTGGAGTTGCAGCTGCAGCTGAAGAACATAGATTTTGAGATGTTGTGGAAGATGTTAGTTGTATTTAGATGGCTATTGTCGCAGAATCTCGAGTGTAGGATCAGAATATCGCAAGTGTAGGATCAGAATCTCACAACAATAGTACCCTTGCGAAATCTTTACCCACAATACACTGTGAAGACATCGCAGATTGATTGCAGAAATAACGTGACAAATGATGTCAACATAAACACGGGAAGGATGTGAAGATCTTGCGAAATTTAAGAATGTCGCGAATTAGAAATCTGTATGCTTGTGATAATCTCGCAAGCCAAATATGAAAATAAAGGTCAGATTAGCTGTCATCCACTATGTAATACCCTATATAAAAAGCCGAACAGGCTTAAGAAATGAGAGATATTTTTTAGAGTAATGAGAAAGTTTTGAGGAGAGAGAAAGTCTAGAACAGTGGTTGTATTCTTGATTTCATTTCTTGTAAAATTTCATAAGTCAATTAATAAAAAGGGTAATTGTTAGTCTTAAAGATGTGTTGATATCATGAATTCTTGTGAGGGATGTATTATAGGAATTCCTGCAACTATATATTGGCGCTAGAAACAGGGAGATTGTTTTAGAATAAGGTGAAGATTGATATTGTGATTTGAAAGAATTTGGAGTAATTGGTAAAGAATTTCATATAATTTTCAACTACTCATTAAGATTGAAAAGATGTCCAAAAGAAGAAATGTTTCAAAACAACCAACAACTATTAAAAGGAGTAAGAGGCTTGCTGGTAGAGGGAGAAATGAAATTGGGGAATATTCAAGAATGAACGCAAGAAGCGATGGAGAAAATCAAGTTCAACAACCAATTCAGCGTACATCAATACAAAATAGAACTATGAATTATGACAGAGTGAGATTCAGAGTGTACATACTTGGCAGTCAGATTTAGCAGATGAAGCGAAAGAAGAGCAACAATTAAGAAACGATAGAAGAGTAGAGAGAGACCGAGAAGAAGTTAGAGGAATAATTCATGGAAATGAAGAGATTGAAGCATTAGAGATATTGAGGCAAAGAATACACGAAGAAAGGAGACTAGAAGCAGAAGAGCATGCAAATCTGACAAGGCAAAATCATGAGTTGGGGATGGAAAACATGAGACTACATAATAGAAGGTCAAGAAGAACTACAAGATCAAGTTCAAGATCAATTAGAGGAGAAATAAGACGAAATTCTCCTGTAGAAAATGCTAATGAAGATACTCGAGAGGAAGTACAAAATCCAGACGAAGAACGTCGTGAAAGAAGAGAAATTACTGAAGATCGTTACATTCCACATGGAGAAATTCTCTAAAATGGACAAAACAACAGAAATCAGGGGAATGGGCAACGTCAGGAACGAAATAATCAAGATGGCGAAGAAAATCAGGAAGAAGGAAGGAGAATATTACATGGGAGAGAAATTCTAATAAATCAACAAATAATTGAAGATGAAATCGAGAGACATTATGCTGAACAAGCACGTCTCGCTTGCGAAAGGGAAAGGCTGAGAGCAGAAGTAGAGGAACAAGAGCTCCAAGAGGAAATACGCCAGAACAATCACGATAATCAAGAAAGAAGGCGTGAACAAAACCGCAATAATGGTAATATCAATGAAGAATACGATAGAGTACAGAGGAGAGCTGAAAGGCAACAAAGAGAATTGAGGAGGAATGAACAAAATCGCAGAGGATAAAATGAGAGGTATAATCATGTGCAAATTCATGAAAGAGATGAAAGAGGAGATCGCATGGAAAGACATGAAGAAAATGATGAAGAAGAAAATCAAAATTTTGGAAGGCAAAACAGGCAATGGGAGAAGAGAATCAGAATTAAAAAGACCAATAGAATTAGCTCCTGGTGTAAATGAACAAATCTTAAGAGAATTGACGGAGATGGGAGGAATGATAAATAACATACGAGAGGGAGGCATGATATAATTGGATGAATCCATAAAAGAAGCTGCGAAAACTCCATTCACACAAGAAGTACAATTAGGAGGAATACCCTCAAAGTGCAATCTGCCCGCGTTAACTAGCATTTTTGACGGAACAACTTGTGCAATTCATTACATAAAATCTTATGTGAGATGTATGCTACAATGGGAAAATCATGATGCTGTGTTGTGCAAATATTTTGCATCAAGCTTAACGGGAGAGGCCTTAAAATGGTTTGAAGGTTTACCCAAGAATACTATAACATCTTTCAACCATTTACAGACTACGTTCTTAGGGGCGTATAAAAGTAACAATTCCTCGCGACCTGGCATTGAAGATGTATTTGGGTTAAAGCAAAGAATTGGCGAAAGTTTGAAGCATCTAACCATGAGGTGGAAGACAATGTGTAGTGAAATGGCTGGACGTGTGGATGAGAGATACCTCATTCTATCATTCATTAACACAATGTTCACAACCAATCTGCTGTATATTGAAATTTTCAGAATCAAGAATACGATCACAATGACTGAGTTGCGAGAGTTTCAGGAAGAGTATATTGCTCTTGAGGAAAAAAAATGAGATGGAATCATACCCAGTTGCGAACACAAGTTCAAAAGCAGCGAATGCAAGCCTATTTCCCTAATTGATAAACACAGTGGCGAGCATTTCGCAAGTACAACAAGAAAAGATGATGGTTGATAATCAGCAGAAATTGGTAGCTATGGGAAGTCGTGATCAAGAAGAGTTCGAAAGAGAAAGAAACTTTTATAACCGCGGAGGAAATAAAAAGATTCAAAGACTTAATCATCCACAAGAAACATATGGGGGTCAAAGGCAAAACTATCATAGAGGACAGGGAAGTCATGGGATGATATGGGAAGAAATCAAAATGCCACCTCTAAATGCTAGTGTAGAAAAATATGGGAAGCTATAATCTTGATGGAAAACATACCAGCACCATGGAATATGGGGAGTGAACCACCTCCAAACCACAAAAGTCATGAATTTTGTTCTTACCATCATTTTCATGGACATTCAACAAATGACTGCAGAAATATAAAGATAATCATCCTCAGAATGATAGATCAAGGAAAATTAAATCATTTTCTAATAGGGCAACCTCAATCTCAACCACTACCACCACCGCCAGAAACTCGCAGAGTAAATACAACTAAGGGAGGAGAAGCATTTTTAATAGAAGTTGGTGCGAAAGCGAAAAATCTATTCTGCCATTCTATTGTACATTCATACAAAACAATTCAAGATTTCCATGATAATATTCTGAGCAAGGTTTTCTCAAGAGATGCTGATGATAGAGAAATAATGAACATCGCAAAAAATTTGCCGCTAAAAGAATGGCAAAAGCAGATTATTTCATTCACAACCGAAGAAGTTTCCGAAAGAGGAGAAATACATGACAACCCATTGGTGGTGAGACTAGAGATCAACCCAAAGCCTAGCGATGATGAAGATGAGAATTCATGGGCAATCAACAGAATTCTGATTGATACTGGAAGTTCTGTGGATATTTTATTCTATCATGCTTATAAGATTATGGGGGGGGGGGGGGATGAGGATCTAGTACCTTCAACTTACAAAATCTATGGTTTTAATGGTACTGCCAATAAGCCTAAAGGGGAAGTCACTATGCGAATTCCATTGAAAGGAATATCTTCTGAAATTATGTTCTGTGTTGTTTACGTGGAGTCACCATACAATGCTTTAATTGGCCGACCTTGGTTACATGGGATTCTAGGTGTAGTATCAATATTTCATCAGTGCATCAAGTTCGCTCATCCCAGTGGAATTGGCATCATAAAAGGAGATTGGATTGAAGGAAAGAAGTGTTATGAAATTGACATAGAATCATGCGAAGAACGAACTGCAAAGAAGGAGAATTGGAAACATAACGTCAGAGAAAGACAAAGAAGTGAAAGACTGATGGTAGATGCAATAGAACAAACAGAAGAAGAAACATTGCGAAGTCAATGCTTGCTGAAAATAAGAAGTGGCGAAGATTTCGCAAAAGGTAAGAAAATAACATAAAATATCAAAGGTGCAGAGGCAGAAAGAAGCAAAGGTAAGAAACTTAAAATGTGAAAGGAAAGTAAAATTGAGAAAAGAAAGATGTATGACTGATTTGTTGCAAAAAAATTCAAAAATATACTTTATTGAATGACAAATATGAGATTGAGAAATTACAACAGAGCTGAAATGCAAAAGAAAAACAATCAGAAAGGGGCGAACCTACTATGGCGTACACCCTAGTTCGCAAAATCAAAATTTTGTAAGAGACAAATGTAAGACCTAAAGTGCGTCATAGAAGGGGGTACCTATTGCATGGCTCAGGTAAAAGGTTACACCGCCCCTGGAACCTGAGTCATGGAGATTTGGGGTCAATAAATCCCATCCAGGAGAGGCGCCTTGGATTCTCAGCTTAAGCGTATGACTTAGGTTGGGAGACTAAGGTGAGAAGGTCTCTCATAAGGAGTGTAGAATCTGATTAAGGCGCCAAGGTACATGGTTGAGCCAAGAGTTTCTGGGGCGTCTGGAGAGTACCTAGCCATTCTTGACAAGTCTTGGCTTATGCTGCACTCGGCCCGAAGACAACCCCACTTAGGGTGCAGTATCGTAACCATAAGCCATATAGGCAAAAGGGATAAGAGGCTGCGAAAATAACTAGTTGTTGTTAAGACCATATGGGATGAGCCAACCTTGTATGGTGGAGGTACGTCTCCTTGAAGGGGCAACCAAGGGGAAGATAAGGGAATCACCCTCCATTAGGGAGCTGATAAGTGTCTTTAGACGCAAATATCATGGGGCTTTTTACTCACGGTAGTATCAAGGCTTGTCATATTTGTGCAACAATCTTGAAGAGGCAATAATACAAAAGAGAAAGATAAGATGAGATCAATGGGTCAGTACATGAAAGTGTAAGGACGTCCTGCGATTTCGTCGCAAGACGGCAATGTCATGGGGCTTTATTTTCGCAAGAATATTTAGGCCTATCATATTGTCGCAGCAAAAATGACAAAAAAAAAAAAGTTAAGGCAAGATCAAGGGGTTTTTGCATAAAAGTGCAAGGACGTCCTGCGATTTTGCCACAATGACAAAAGGTGGCATAATAAGACCTTTACTTAGGAAGGCAAAATAAGACCACATCAGAGAACAAGAACAAATGAAATCTTGGAAAAAACCAAGGATTATTTCCCAAAATATATGATTGCAAGATTATGCAAAAACGACTGCCAAATTGAGGCATAAATATACCAAAAGATTTTGCAATAATCTTACTATTAAAAGATAATTTGCTTAATCATTCATTTGGATACAAATAACAGAGGCAAGTATGGGAATGAATAGAATGAAAAGATGTTATTTGCTTCCATATGATCGATTTACGCATAAAAAGAAATATTAATAATTGTATATTGATTAACCATATTGTAAAAGAGAATTGTTTTTCTAACACATGTAGGAAAAAACAAAAGAAATGGAACTCTTATTGGAATTTGAAGAAGTTCGCAGCAATATATTACAAGAATAGAAGATTAAAAAAATGAATGTATAGATATTACAAAAAGTTAAAGAAGGAAGCAAAATTATTTCTTGCTTGATTCTTCTTCATTTTCATCATATTCTTCTTCCTCTTCATCTTCTTCACTAGCATCACTGTCAGAGATGTCCAGAGGAGGTACATTCTTTGGAATTTCTTCTAAGAGGCAAGGATATGTAGAATGAAGAATGTTATTGTCATCACAGATCTTCTTAATAGCTTGGTTGCGAAAAAGAATAGCATCATTCTTAAAGTTCGCAATAATGATATTTAATTGACTCTTCAGTATAGAACATTTATCATTGCGAGAAGAAAGATTCTTTGTGAGCTGCTCCTTCTCAGCCTCAAGCTCTTCAATTCTTCTGCGAAACCTTTCTTCAGCTCCTGCAATTGTATAACAATAAATTAACAACCTGATGTAAATTTATGAAGAACAAATGAGTAGTAAGAAAGTACAGTTAACAACCTTCTCTGTCAGAAATCATATCTCTAACCAAGGTCGTGTGTTCATCCTGGAGACTAACATTTACACCTAGATTATTTCTGGCATTATCTAGAACTTTTGCAGCCCAAGCAAATTCATCATCATTATTTATGAGAATACAGGAGCGAACTTGACTCTCTCTTTCACTAAGCACAACATTTTTGCGAATAGCTTCATCTCGTTTAATTTGAACCCCAAGAAGAGTTTCATGAAATTTCGCTAGAGTTTGAGCACCTTGGATAGCGATGCGATATTTATCATCTATGAGACCACTGTTCTTGGTCCTTAAATTATTGATTTCCTCTTTAGAATTAAGATAGAAATGCTTAAATTTTTTGTCTAAGCTCAAACTGGATCTATGGACAATTTCTAAGATGCAAAGTTTGGATCTGAGTTCATTTGTGGAAAGAGATTTAATTTTGTCATCTGAAAAACTATTTAAAGAACTATTAAGGTGTTCAAGAAGGGTATCATTATCCATAGAATATGGGAATGAGCGAAGAAGGGTGGCTTTATCAGAAAGACCATAAACGTCTGCAAAAATGGTTGATTAAATAAGATAAAACAATGGGATAGAGGAATAAAGGGGAAGAAGAAAAATTTCATACCATAGAGTTGGTTATTTGCTCATTAAAGGCTAGAAAATTTATTTTTCTGAGTGGCAGTTTCAGATTCTAATTGTTTATTATTCTCGCGAAGACCAACAATTTCAGGATATAATTAATCGCTTTTATTGCGAAGTTGGAGATTCTTTTTCTCGAGATTTACACGCCGCTTCTCAAGATCAGAGGAAACATCATAAGAAGCCCTTCCAGCCTGCGAAAAAATGCACAAAATTGTCAAGATGGAGTATAATTTTGAATTGAAGTTACGAAGAAACAGAGAAATGAAGGCATACCAGAATGTTTATAGAATTCAGAAAACTGGGGGACACTGATCTGGAGACTCCGCGAAGAGAAGTATCACCATCCAATAAAGGGGTATCACAGATGTTCGCAAGAGCCTTACATTTACTGGTAAGGGAAACATCTCCAATCCCTTGCATGGAATCAGAGAAGATGCTAGACAGTTGTGCCATAGAAGATTCAGGTGGAAAATCTACCCTTGCGAAAGAAATATTAACATCATCACTATCATCATCAGAACTTTCGCCAGACTGAGGATTTGAAGGAGAAGGAGAGTGAACTTTTCGTTTCTTTGAAGGTGGGGCAGCAAATTTCTCCTTGCGAAGAGAACCTTTACCCTTGCCTTTGGTCTTTGCAACCTTAGACCCTTCTTCTTCAACAACTACAACACCAACCTTCGCACATGAATGAAGATAAGAAATAGAGGCAACAATATTTTTAAAAATAATAAAAGAAAATATTTCTTACTTCATCCGTGATTGAACGAAGCGCCACTAGGATGCTTGCCTTATTAGTCATTTTGTAGCTTCTTCTTAGCTTGTTAATCTGAAGATTTCGCAAGATTAATGGGTATGAAAAGGAATGAAGACTATAAATTAAGCGAAGTTTGAGAAACATACCTCTGTCTCTTTCTCGGTCCAATTAAATACCCAAGGTTGATAAGCAGCGAGATTCGTAGGAAGCACATTTGAACCAGAAATATAAGACCCATTCAGAATCAACGGAAAGACACACCATCTGTCATCTTTAGATTGGAGAGGAGTATTATTCTTACCAGAATGCCAGTTGATATCTTGCATAAGCATTTTATCATCAGCAATATTATCTTTTCTCTTCAAGCGAACACCCCAGCGAGTATTATCTTTCTTCATGGGTATTAATTCATAATTTTCAAAGAAGCTCTCTACTGTATATTTTTCGGCGAGTATTTCTAAATTTTTAAGTTCTGGATCCCTAACTTCTTTTGGATAAAGATACCCTTTACCAGCACCACGGTTGGCGAATTCAAGAATTAAACGAATGCAGTCCCCACTTAGTTAATAGATGGCTCGCGATAAGTTCGCATGAGCAAGAATTTCGTAAAACAAGGGAAGATTAGGATCATAGAGAGGGATAGGAAGGCCAGCGAGAATCTGACCAAGTGAAACTATGATTTCCTTATCATCACAATGATGATCAAAAAACAGTTTAGCAGAAAGAATGGATTTAGCTCCTTGATTGGGAATGGTGGATAATGTAAAACCCTTCTTTTTAAGATCTTTCTGAATTCCTTCAAAAGAAGTTTCATATTTATGACCGATTGGAGGAATTTTAAGTATGGGAATGAAGAAGAAATTAAAGATCGAAAGAGGAAGAAAATAAGAAAAATTACAGCAGCAGGAGCGGAATTTATGGAAGAACGGTGAAGTAAAACTGCAGAAAAGATAAGAAGAAAAGTAAAAAATAAGGGAAGAGAAGAATGAGAAGAATATATATAGGGAGAAGAATTCTTGAGAAGATAAACACATTTAATGCGAAGAGTAGACGTGAACGGTTGAGGAGTAGCGGTTGAGAACGACGTGTCAAGAAATAGATGGAGGAAGAGATACGTGTAATAAAGAGTCGTGTCAATACATATGAATATGGAAAGATGAACAGTTGCGGCATTTTGAAACACAATTTCTCTTGACATTCTCCTCTTTGCAGAGAATACATGAGAAGAGGTAAGATGTAGGATCAAAATCTCGTAACAACAGTACCCTTGCGAAATCTTTACCCACAATACACTGCGAAGACATCACAGATTGATTGCATAAATGACGTGACAAATGATGTCAACGTAAACATGGGAAAGATGTGAAGATCTTGCGAAATTTAAGAATGTCGCGAATTAGATATTTGTATGCTTGTGATAATCTCGCAAGCCAGATCCGAAAATAAAGGTCAGATTAGCTGTCATCCACTATGTAATACCATATATAAAGAGCCAAACAGGCTTAAGGTAGGAGAGATTTTCTTAGAGTAGTGAGAAAGTTTTGAGGAGATAGAAAGTCTAGAACAGTGGTTGTATTCTTGATTTTATTTCTTGTAAAATTTCATAAGTCAATTAATAAAAAGGGTAATTGTTAGTCTTAAAGATGTGTTGATATCATGAATTCTTGTGAGGGATGTATTGTAGGAATTCCTGCAACTACATCAACAATTGGTACCGCGGGTTAGAGCTGGAAGTGATCTGGAGTTGATATGGAGCATGCCTATGACAGAATTGCAGGTGTTTGGAGGTGCAACTGAAGGCTCTATAGGTGATCAAGGGAAGAAACAATAAGGGAATATAGGCATGTGCGGTGACTAGTGCAGGTGGTGTTAGCTCAAGCGCATGGAGTGATATTGAAGGTGAATGGAAAGTTGGTCGATTAGCTGGTGCGGGTACTGAATGAAGCTGATGTTGCAGTTGTAGTCATTATTTGTGGTGTGTGAAATAGAGCAGGAACCTGAAAATGAAGAATTAGATGTATGCTTAGGAACTTTACATGGAAGTTCAGATAGTGCAGGGTGTGTTGAATGATGAGGTTGTTACGGAGAAGCTAGAGGTGGAATGGTTGGTCTGAGATGCAGTGTAGCAGGTGCTAGTGTTGTTTCGCAGAAGCGGCCTGAGTTTGAAATGCAATGGGTGTTGTGTATTAATGAAATGCATGTTATCTAAGAAAATTAAGTTGTTGTTGAGCTGCAGTAATGGGTGTTTTGGAGTTGTGAAGCTACAGATTGCAGTTGGCTATGTTTACAGCCAACAATGAAATGGTTGTGCTAGTGAATGAACTGAACTGGTCAGATGGGAGTTGCAGTGACTAAGAGATGGGTTTTGGGAGTTAAGTTTTAGTCGAGAAGAACATGAATGGCTTGAAGCGGAGTTGCAGTTGGTGGTCATATGTTGAATTGCAGGAAGATTAAGTTCGGATGATGATCTGGCATGAACTGAAATGGGTTGGTAGTGGTGCTTTTATGTGGAAACTTAAGAATGGTGGTTGTTTGCCGATGAAGATTGGAACCTGAGAAGATGATGCTTAAAGGGTTTTGAAAGAATACAGTTTACAGAAGAAAGGAGTTGACATTGATGTTGTGTATGATCAATTACAGGGTATGATGCCGTTTTATGGCTTGAGCTGTGAGATTGAAATTGGATGTTGTTGTGTGTGCATTGCAGTGCAGTCATGCAGTTGTGTTGCAAGTAGTGTGCATGTGACGCAATAATTATTTTTTTATAGTGGTTGTGAAAATGAGTTGGTGCTTGCTGCCATGGGGAGGAAGTGCAAAAAGAATAGTCAGTTTCACCAGAACTAACAATTGAGATAAAACTAGGCTGTCAGTTCCATGAGACTGACAAGCCAATTATTAATTGGGCTTAACATCTTGTGGGATGGTTGGAGCGGACAATTTTGGCAGAGTTGGTTAGGGCTTGGCTTGAGTTGGTTGAGATGGGAGATTCAGAAGTCTCATAAAAAAAAACCTATTTCACATAAAAACAAGGGGGATCTTTATTTGTTTTTCTACTTTTGTGCTAGGGTTTAGAAACATGAAAACCTTTCTTTTCCTTCTTGTTATGAACTCCATGAACATGATCTAGAATATTATTATTGATTATGGATTAATTTTATTTCACAAAGAATGCTTCTTTTATTAATAGATTAGTTGTCTCATAATTATCGACCATGATTCACCATATATATCGCCATGTATGATTTGAATATTTGTTTAGTTGAGTGGCCATTTGATTGAACTCGTATTTATATCTATAGCTAATTTAGGGTGTTTCATACGTAAAAGTGATGCATCTTGAATACAAGTAGCACAAATATGGTTATTGCTTGTAGTGATATATCCTAATAATCATATGTGAACCATGACCTTTGTTAAATTGAATTAGTGCGCTTTCCACGTTCGATTGCTTTGATTGGCCTGATTTCATAGAACTTAATGCGTATATGGAATTAAGCTTGATTAGTGCTTTTACACGTTAGGTTGTTCTCTTAGATAGAACTCATACTCGCATCTTTTAATGTGTTTGTTGATGACAAGAGGGAATTAGCGGGATATTCTTGCGATCAAGGTATCCTAGGGCCTTTGATAATGAGAGATTAAAAATAAATTCTAGTTATTAATACAAGAACATGTTAGTGAATGAAAACGACATCCTTAACCAATATTTTTTTATCCTTCATTTGATTTGTTTACTTTTGTTTATTTGATTTTAGTTTATTTTACTTTATTAAAAATCAGAAAACCCCACATTGTTTTATATAGGGAACCGAAACATATTGACAACCCAAGACCTCTTTGTGGGAACGATCCTTTCTTGCCCTTTCTATATTATATATTTTGAGTAGTGATAAAGTGTAATTTATTTTTGACGCCTACGACAACGATCAAATTTTGGCGTCGTTGCCGGGTTGGCAGCTGTTGTCACTAATTTTTGGTTTCTTATTTTTTATTTTTTTTAGTTTTGTTTTTGTTTTATTTTCTGGTTTTTAACCTTGTTTTGAGAATCGTGTTTCATGTACTTATTTCTCATGGATGGAGCATATTGGAACATTGGATACGGTTTCCAACAACCTCAACAACATGACAACCTCCAACCATTCCATGGGTATAATCAGAACCAATTTATTGGATATGATCAATATCTTGTGGTCCTCATTCATATCAACAACCTTATGGCGGGTATGTGTGCGAATAACCACAAGGGTTGGAGGATTCTTATGCTCGTGAACAACAATTCTCTAATTTGTTAGACAACTATTCCAACTTTATACGACAAGAGTTTCAAAAATATAAAGAGGCTACAGACGATCAACTCCAAGAACTTCGTGAAGGTATGGATATCTTACGAAGAAGCATTGATGATTACAAGGAAGAAAGGTATGAAGAAGAACTTTGTTTTCAAAACAATAACTATTCTAATGTGCCTGTGGGTTGTGATGAATATTTGATTGATGCTAATGTTAAAAAAGGCCAACCTTTGGGGTCTTTCGTTGATAATTGTGTAGTTAACTCAACTCTTGATCTTAATAATGATCATTCACCTATTCAAAAGGATAAGATTGAGACTAGCAATACTAAATTCAGTGAGAACCAATCTTATGTTAACTATGAAAGTGATGATGATTATGAAGATACATCGCTTGAACCAACTCATGGTGACATTTCCCAAAGGTGTACCGCGAAATATTTTTGGGATCAAGATGAAGACAAAGAGTACTATGATGACACTTATGTAGATAACTCAAGCATTGATCTTAATAATGATCAAGAGCCTATTCAAAGGGTGGAGCTTGAGGATGATGCATTTTTGAGTGTTCTAAAAAAAAATCCTCATAGTGAAATTTGGATTCGCAAAAGAGTATGTGCCTTGCAACAAAGAGGAGTATGTTGAGAATGAAACCGATTTGACCAATATTGTGGACGACCCAATTGAGCATGCAAAATATTGTAACGAAGATGTTGATGTCGAGATTTTGGTTAAGGAATAAACGAATGAAGAATTATTGCAAGTTTCAATAGAGGACCACGATGTGCAAGAGGTAAGTAATTCACTTGAAGTTTCTAAGGATGAAGAGGATACTATAATACAAGAGTTGCAAGGGTTTTCTAACCATTTGCCTATTAATTCTTCTCCTTTACCTCTTATTGGTTTGAATGTACATGCTTCGAGAATATTGTTAAATGACTTTGTTTCTCAATTTCTGCCATTAGAGACCTTTGATTCTCATAATATGCAGGTTTGCAAAGAAGAAACCATAGAAGTTACTGAATTTATGTTCTTTATACACTTCCAAGTGTAAACAAGAATAAGTGTGGGGAAACCTTTATTGGTTTATAGCTTCGCTTCTATTTTCTTGTACTAATATTTGTGCGAAACGATTATTTGCAAAACAGGTTACATGGAAGGATCCCCAACTTTTCAGATTATTGGTGTATGGGGAATGAATCTTGTAAGGATATAGTCGGGCTGATGACTTTAAACCAAGCGCCGCATGGGAGGCCACCCATTGGATGAGTATTTCTTGTCTTGTTTTTAGATTTTTCTTGTTTTGCATTTACCTTTTCTGATTTCTTGTCACATTATCATTGTAGGATTTCCCACCTTGACTTACTTTGGATGACTCAATTTACATTGAGGACAATATAAAGTTTAAGTGTGGGGGAGTGGTTAAGCATTTGCATTGTAAATTTTTCATGAAATTTTCAACTTTTGTGTCAAATAGTGAATAAAAAAACTCCAACTTGTGGTTAGTTTAGAGTCACATAGTATACATGTCGCTAAGATTACAACGAAATTCTCATAAGAGTAACTGAACTTAGAGATGATAGAGAACGTGATCGGGTTTCTTAATTATATGAGAGTTAAAGTTGGATTTAACCATGCCAGTGGAAAATGAGGTGCAAACTGAATTCATTATTAGAGTTGTGGTCCCCTATAGTGGAGACTACCCATGTTACATCATGAGAGGCACCGGCCATCAATTTTTGTACCTGTCTAAATATGTGCTTTTAGAGTGTGTGTCACCGTACGTAAACTCCGGGTTTAATGGTGAGTTACCCAACCTCCCACCAATAGAAGCACTACTTTGATCTCTTGAGTGTTATTTTATCAACCATGATGGTGACATCGAATTGCTAACTTACATACCACTTGTAATCTTGTTCGCAGTTAGCACCATCCACTTTATATCTCTCTACACCAACATGTCCATTGAAACACCATCATCAACAAGAGGAGCATCACAAATTTGAAGGAAAATTGAAGACGTTCAAGGTTTACAAGCAACGGTATAAAAATGACCAGATTTCATATTCAAGTATAGCAACAAGACAAGGAGCATAATTTTTACAAGTTGAAGACTATTGTACAAGAAGATTATCAAGATGAGTTCAAGAAGTTTATGATATTGAGACACACAAGTTGTGAAGAATCAAGTGGTAAAGTACTTACACCATGGCCTTTGTACTTTTTATTTTATTTTTATTTGTATTATATTCTCTTGTCTCAAATGAAAAAATAAATGAAAAATAAATAAATGAAAAAAAACGAAAAGAAAAAGAAAAGAAAAAGAGACAAGAGAAAAGTTCATTAGGTTCATCATTAGTTTTAATTTTTTGTTTGTTTACATTTTGTATTTACTTTATTTATCTCGCATCTTACAGAAAAATAAAAATAAATAATAATAATAATAATAAAAAAAAAAAAATCATTGCATCATATTTTGGTTTGTTTAGTTCGTTTTGGTTTTGTATTCATTCAATAAACCCAATGGAAGAAGAAATATCTATAGTGAAGTTTCAAGCAACAAGAATTAGAGGAAAGAGTTACATTGTCAAGATTCTACGAAGTTCAAGATTTCATCATTAAGAGTTGAAGACCGAAGATGAAGACAAGGATTGAAGACCGAAGACGTTTCTATGGATGCTGTTAGAGTGGTGCTAACTGCATGTCGAATGGATAACGAGGTAAGTAAGCATATTCCCACCTTCGTTAAATGGTTGATTTCCTTTCTTAGAGATCGTCAGAAAAATGGGTTTTCAAAACAATATAAGATGTGGATTTTTCAAAATATAATTCAGAGGGTTTTTTCCTTCCTACCATTCAATGTGTTGCAGGATTTTTCTCTCCATTCCTACCTGGACACATGTGTGACCCATAAAAAACTATTTATTATTGAGAGCAACTTCATAAAACCCTTTCTTGTGAGGAAGAGTTGAGACTTTCGATCAATTTGAACCCGAATTTCTTTCGATAAGGGATGGTTATTTCTCTCTCAACTTTTAAGGATGAGATTGTGTTCATTTATGTGTCTAACTTCTTATGACTAGTGTACAGAATCTTTATGTCTTTTTAGCGCGTTGGATGCTATCATTTCAGAGAACTAGTAAGTTGGAAATATAGGTTTTGTAGGTAGACCTCTTGTAAACCTTCACGAGACTATAACTCATCCACTAGGAACACCTAGGGGTTTAAAGGCTTGTTATTTATGCTAAAAGTAACCGTAGCCTCGACGACACGGAGTTGTATGTATGTTTTTAGAATTAGTTTTGTTTGATTTTATTGAGGACTAGCAAAGTCTAAGTGTGGGGGAATTTGATAGGTGTTATAAACACCTTAATTATTATCTATTGTTTATGCTTTCTTTACTATTTTTCTTGTAGATTTTGTATCTTATGTTTACTTTTGAGCTTACCAGG
Organism: Papaver bracteatum; assembly: GCA_023529315.1. Lineage (NCBI taxonomy): Eukaryota > Viridiplantae > Streptophyta > Magnoliopsida > Ranunculales > Papaveraceae > Papaver > Papaver bracteatum. Next base: position 2,124,706 of record JAJJWX010000650.1, read on the forward strand.
TGCAATGGAGTCATTATGAGCAAAAGAGGGAGAAAACGTCCATTTAGAGCGTAAAGGATGAAAGGTCAATTCACAGGGGAGCAAGCTAAGTTGCGCGAGGAGGTGATTGTCCGTTCTATAACTGATAGTTGAGCAAGAAAGCGAATGGGATGTCGGTAATCTGAAACTGACAAGCCATGCAAGCTAAGATGGCCCTTATACTAATGTACTGGGTGCCAATATCAATATCAATATCAATCTCAATTCCTACACCTACCCTGAAATTCAGGGAAACCATTACTCTCAAAGCTCAATCATATTTCGTCTGAGATTCAGAGAGAGTAAAGAGGATGGAGGCTTGCAGAAACAGATGGGGTTTGTGTTTGAATGGTGGAACTTAAGGTTCTGATGTTGTATCAAAGAAAGGAGATGCTAAACTGTGATGTTAAGAAAACAAGGAGAAGTATTATAAATTAAGATCCAGATAATGAGGGTTTCTGAATCTGAGATAGATAGGAAGGTATATATGCTATGAATTATGAGAAGATTCTGTGTTTTTGGTGTTGCCAGTGACGAATTAGAGATGGGTTTTGCTTGAGAATCAAATTTACAGCAAAAATTGAAGGTGAAATTGGTTTAGGGTTCGAATCAGAGAAGAAGTGGTTGTTGTTGATTAAAAATGAGTATAATTTGGGTTTGTAGTGATGCTGGTGATAGGCAGTGATGTAGCTGCTGCCAAAGGGCGAAGATTCGATGTGGAGATGGAATTTGTGGTACTGAATATGAGATGAATGGAATATTGAAATTGATGTAGAGATGTTGCAAGGATTCAGATGGGTTTTGAGTTCGAGCAGTTGCAGATTTATGCAAAGAAATTGTTGGGTTTGACATTGATGATAGCAGTGAAGCTGGAGTTACAGCTGCAGTTGGAGAACACAGATTTTAAGATGTTGTAGAAGATGTTAGTTATCTGGATTTAGATGGCTATCGTCGCAGGTGATGGAAGTAAGTTAGAGATGCTTCTGTCAAGAATTGGTACCGCGGGTTAGAGCTGGAAGTTATCTGGAGTTGATATGGAGCATGCCTGTGACAGAATTATAGGTGTTTGGAGGTGCAACTGACAGCTCTATAGGTGATCAACGGAGGAAACAACAAGGGAATAGAGGCATGTGCAGTGACTGGTGCAGGTGGTATTAGCTCAAGTACATGGAGTGATATTGCAGGTGAATGGAGAAGTTGGTCTATTTGCTGGTGCGGGTACTGAATGAAGTTGATGTTGCAGTTGTAGTTAGTGTTGGTGGTGTGTGAAATGGAGCAGGAACATGCAAATAAAGCATTAGATGTATGCTTAGGAACTTTACATGGAAGTTCAGATGCGGCACGGTATGTTGAATGATGAGGTTGTTACGGAGAAGCTAGAGGTGGAATGGTTGGTCTAAGATGCAGTATAGCAGGTGCTAGTGTTGTTTCGCAGAAGCGACCCGAGTTCGAAATGCAATGGGTGTTGTGTATTAATGAACTACAGGTTATCTGAGCAAATTAAGTTGTTGTTGAGCTGCTGTAATGGGTGTTTTGGAGTTGTGAAGCTACAGATTCCAGTTGGCTATGTTTACAGCCCACAATGAAATGGTTGTGCTAGCGAATGAACTGAACTGGTCAGATGGGATTTACAATGACTAAGAGATGGGTTTTGGGAGTTAAGTTTTAGTCGAGAAGAACATGAATGGCTTGAAGCGGAGTTGCAGTTGGTGGTCATGTGTTGAATTGTAGGAAGAGCAAGTTCGGATGATGATCTGGCATGAACTGAAATGGGTTGGTAGTGGTGTTGTTATGTTGAAACTTAAGAATGGTGGTTGTCTGCCTATAAAGATTGGAACCTGAGAAGACGATGCTATTAGTTTCCATTTCATGAGATGCTTAAAGGGTTTTGAAAGAATACATTTTACAGAAGAAAGGAGCTGACACTGATGCTGTGTATGAGCAATTACAGGGTATGATGTCGTTTTATGGTTTGAGCTGTGGGACTGAAATTGGATATTGTTGTGTGTGCATTGCGGTGCAGTATTGCAGTTGTGTTACAAGTAGTGTGCAGGTGACGCAACAATGATTTTTTACAGTGGTTGTGAGAATGAGTTGGTGCTTTCATCCATGGGAAGGAAGTGCAAAAAGAATGGTCAGTTTCACCAGAACTAACAATTGAGATAAAAATAGGCTGTAAGTTTCATGAGACTGACAAGCCAATTATTAATTGGGCTTAACATCTTGTGGGCTGGTTGGAGAGGACAGTTTTGGCATAGTTGGTAAGGGCTTGGCCTGAGTTGGTTGTGATGGGAGATTCAGAAGTCTCGTAAAAAAAATCTATTTCACATAAAAACAAGGGGATCTTTATCTGTTTTTCTACTTTTGTGCTAGGGTTTAGAAACATGAAAACCTTTCTTTTCCTTTTCTTTTAACAATTGAGATAAAACTAGGCTGTCAGTTTCATGAGACTGACAAGCCAATTATTAATTGGGCTTAACATCTTGTGGGCTGGTTGGAGCGGACAGTTTTGGCATAGTTGGTTAGGGCTTGGCCTGAGTTGGTTGAGATGGGAGATTCAGAAGTCTCATAAAAAAAATCTATTTCACATAAAAACAGGGGGATCTTTATCTATTTTTCTACTTTTGTGCTAGGGTTTAGAAACATGAAAACCTTTCTTTTCCTTTTCCTTTATTAATAGATTAGTTGTTTCATAATTATCGATCATGATTCACCATATATATCGCCATGTATGATTTGGATATTTGTTTAGTTGAGTGGCCATTTGATTGAACTCGTATTCATATCTATGGCTAATTTAGGGTGTTTCATACGTAAAAGTGATGCATCTTGAATACAAGTGGTACAAATATGGTTATTTCTTGTAGTGATATATCATAATAATCATATGTGAACCATGACCTTTGTTAAATTGAATTAGTGCGCTTTCCACGTTCGATTGCTTTGATTGGCCTGATTTCATAGAACTTAATGCATCTAGGGAATTAAACTTGATTTAGTGCTTTTACACCTTAGGTTGTTCTCTTAGATAGAACTCATACTCGCATCTTTTAATGTGTTTGTTGATGAGAAGAGGGAATTAGCGGGATATTCTTGCGATCAAGGTATCCTAGGGCCTTTGATAATGAGAGATTAAAAATCAATTCTGGTTATTAAGACAAGAACATGTTAGTGAATGAAAACGACATCCTTAACCAATATTTTCTTATCCTTCATTTGATTTGTTTTGTTTTATATAGGGAACCGAAACATATTGACAACCCAAGACTTCTCTGTGGGAACATTCCTTTCTTCCCCTTGTTATATTATATATTTTGAGTCGTGAGAAAGTGTAATTTATTTTTGACGCCTACGAAAGGGATCATTAGGATTGATTTATGATGTTGTAGATGGAAATGAGATATTGTATTGTGATTAGGATTAGGATTAGGATTGTAATGTGATTAGATTATAATGTTATTAGGATTGTAATGTGATTAGATTAGATTAGATTAGATTAGATTAGATTGGGGCATTGTATTGTGATGGAAATGGATAATGTGCTTGAAGCAATATGTTGTAAAAAATATTGAAACAATTTGTTGTCATGATTTTGTAATTAAAATGGATCGAACTAATATGTTGATCCTTCAATTTTGATTAACCAATGTGTTGGAATGTAATTTTATGTATATGTGTGTTGTAGATGTATTCCGAAAATTTCGAACGTATTATGGATGAAACAATTTCGGTTTCTTCAAAAGATAATAATGAGCATAAAGTGAAATGCCCAAGCACGACAGAAGATAGGACTAAACCAAGGAGATATCGAAGTAGTATAAGCAATGTTTACGAATTGTATAACGCAATCAGCAAATTTTCACATGCTAAACAAATTTTAGACGACTGTGGGTTTGGTTCCATTTTCAAATACATTTTCCAAAACTACAAGACGCCTAACTAGTGGTTTATTTGAAAGGTGGTGGCATACCACCAATACATTTCACTTCCCTAGTTTTAAAATAAGGTTTATCCCATTAGGCTTCATACAACTTACCGGAATTCGTATTGGCCAAGGATAACCCATATCATTGGAAAAAAAATGAGTAATGAACAATTCTATGACATTGCACCTGAAACCATAGATTGTTTGCTCCCATATATTAGCGAATTATCTACAACAAGAAGGGAAAGAACAAAAATCAAGAGAAATAACATGAATAAAATAAGTTAGATCCGACGACATAGTCGACTTGAAAAAACAACTTGTGAGTAAATACAAGGGGATCAAGATTAGTTTGGTTAAATTGTTTCTTGACCATAGACTCGACCAATACAATGATGTTGTATTTGAGGAGCAAATTTCAAGGTGGCTTTTTATGTGGTGTTTTAGGAATGTCCATTTCCCAAACAAGAACTGAAAAGACGAGGGTACCCAAATATACCTCAATCTAAAACTTTTCCACCTATAAGTCCTCTAACCGAAAGTGATTGTCTATGGACTAAGTCGAGACAATACAACAAATCGGTATTCACACTTTGTTTGATCGTCTATGGATACAAGATCGATATAATACAACAACCAAAGTGTGATTACTTGATAATAAGTTCAGACTTAAAAAAACTCTATAGGATCACTATCAAGTAATACAGAGTCAACGTTTGTGTAATTTACTTTAAATTATAATAACAATGATTATAATTGAGGAAAACAAAAGTAAATGACACAACAAGATTTTGTTAACGAGGAAACCGAAAATGCAGAAAAACCACGGGACCTAGTCCAGAATTGAATACTCTCAGAATTAAGCCGCTATACAAAATGACACCAACTTCGTATAGTTGAGACCAAGCAACTAAACCTATAGTTCACCTAGTTTCTTCAATATCCTTGCGCTTCCGACATTCAATAAGTGCACACACTGGAACAATTCCTTTGGTTCGTATTCCAAACAGTAAAGGAACGACAAATCTGTTCGGTAACAACACTATTCAATCTCAGTGATATGAGTTAGACAAAGGCTCTTCTGTTTAATCCAATAAACTCCTTTGTCGAGTTTTAGATCAATCTAATTAACAACTACCAAAGTAATTGTGTTTAGACTATGCAATCAATAATAGGATCTACCAAGATACTAAATACTGATCCCGATCTACGCAATTAATCAACCAAATCTATCAAAGATAAACCGATTATAGTTGGATCCCAGTCGATCAAGTTTTGTGCACACCAAAGATTATGAACCCAAATATGAAATCTTCTTTGTCTTCAAATCTTCTTAAATCTTCAATAAACACCTGCACACCACAACTTGAATCTCTTGTGATCAATCACGCACAGAGCGGAGCCCGTTAACAATGGATTATCACAAGACGTCTTTAGATCTACAAACAGTTCTAAAGATCATGTCGAAACTTCGATCTAGTTTGAGTGAAGCTTATATCAAAAGAGAAGATTTTCAAGAATAAACAAACTAGGTGAATTCAAAGTTCAACAACCGTTAGTCAATCAAATCAAATCAAAAACTAATAATACTGAAATTATCTATTTTCCCACCAACGGTACTCATAGAGCTTCTTGATCCCACACAAGTCTTTAAATGAGTGGTCGTAAGATATTTCGCCTAATTAAGGTACTTTCCTCTCCTAATAGACGGCTCCATCAGTAACAACACAACAAGGTAGTTTTGCTGGCTCTTAGGATAGTTTGCTCGAAATGAAAACTTGGGTATTTATAGACTAAGGAAGTTTGGACACCAAGGAATTTCCAAAACTGAAATGTTCTTAAGATATGCAATATATTCCCAAATCGGTTTTCATAATTCCTAGAAATGCTTTGTCCAAAAATAACCGAAATCCTACAAGAAAATCTCCAATTAGTAAATGCACATTACCAATTTTTATTTTTCCAGAGATATGCATTTTAATTGCTGGTAATTAAAAGCATATAAAATTAACAACCTTAATTAAAAGATTTTCAACTTATTTCGGTCCGGGATCTCCTTGAGTTATTAAGGAATATCTTTGAACAATAAAAGATAAGAGTTACTGAACATGTTCAAAGTATGACGACATCTTATTTATTTGTCAGTCTTTTTTCATATTTACAATCTTGGAACTGATTATACCACACCCACAAATAAGTTTAGAACTGGTTCATCTGATTTCCAAGAGCTATGTGATTGATCAAATATCAATACACTAATCATGGATTTACGGTTCTACCAAACAGAAGGATTGGTTCTACCTTAATATGGTTACTAGGACCGGTTATATCAGTTACCAGGATCGGATACATCAATTACCAGGATCGGTTACCATATTCTCATGGTATTACTTGTGATCGGTCACACCAGTTACCAGGACCGGTTACACCAATTACAAGGATCGATGACACACTCTTTTGTGATCGGTCACACTAATTAATCGGTTACACCAATTACTAGGATCGTTCACACCAATTACAAATATCGATCATACCATCTTAGGTGATTACTTAGGATCGGTTACACTAATAAAAGTCATACCAATATACAAGTCAGACATTGTGACTATTTTTACCAAGATACATAACAAGTTATGATCGGTTCTACTAACTCACACATATTGGTAATCCAAAGATATGCAATGAATAACCATACCAATAAGCTTAGCGATTTCCATTTCGATTCATAAAACAAGTTCATGAATGTACTTCCTTTAAACGAATGTAAACATTTTTTCCTAGGGAGAAATCTTCATCCATACCCATACACATAATCACAATAACATTCATATGATTATGTTGATGTTGATGTCTTATATACGAAGTTCAAAAGATAAGCGTTATACTTCGTATTCTAATTCCTTAACACTATGTCTACTAGAGTATAATCATTCACAGCTTCGCAATTATGTTTTCAATATAGCACGACTTGAAATATATACTGTAGTTGCAGTAAATCATACACTACACCCTTGATAAGATCTTACAGTAATTAACACATATTTGATGATTAAAACAACACTTTATTATTTGATTTTCAGAAATGTTTACAAGTAATGGAAGAAGATCAAGAATAAAACCGCTCTCTTGAATTTTCTCTCTCCTCAAGACTTTCTCAACACTCAAAAATACCTCCTCCTTTTCTGAATCTACCGGGTCTCTTTATATAGGGTAATTACATAGTGGATGACAACTAAGTTGTCCTTTAATTTCGGATTTGGTTCACGATGCTCTCGCGGTAGTTGTAATGCTGACTCTCGCAGGTGTTGTAACCATCACAGGACAATCATGCTCTTCCCGTGTTTCTTCATTCGTCAGCTATTACATCATTATTCCGTGCCACTCGTAAAGTGTTGTTGAAGAATTTGCGGTGATATTCGCAGAGGTGTTGTTAATCTCGCAACAGTAATATCATGGCGATATTACGATCCTACATCTTACCTATTCTCATGTCTTTTCTGCGAAGGAGGAAAGATCATGAGAATTAAATCTTTTATAATGCCGCAGTGGTTTATCTCTTTGCGCTCTTATGCTTTGACACGTTTCTGTATTCTTCGCCAGCTGTTTTCACGTACTTTTTCTTCCATTCAATTTTTAACACGTCCTTTTCAACCGTTGTGATCTGACCGTTCACGTCCTTTCTTTGCATTAATTACATTCATCTTCTCAAGAACTTTCTTCTTCTATAAATACTTCTTTCATTATATTCTTTCCTTCTTTTTACTTTCTTCTTCCTCCTCTCTGCAATTTTACTGTTCTTCCGTAAATTGTGCATCTGTTACTGCTGTGACTTCTTTCTCGTTCTTCAATCTTTTCCTTCATTCCCATACTCAAAAATGGTTGATCCTGGTCATAAAAATTTGGTTGCTTTTGGTGAGATGCGAGAAAAGCTTAAAAATAAGGGTTTTACTTTGTCTACAATTCCAGATCAGAACCCTAAATCCGAAATTTTTGTCAAATTATTTTCTGATCTTCAATGTTCTCGCGAGAAAGTTATAGTCTCGCTAGGTCAACTTGAAGATGGTCTTCCCATTTCTCTCTATGATCCTGAACTTCCTTTGTTCTATGAGATACTTTCTCATCCAAAATTCTCACGAGCCATATATCAACTGGGTGGGGATTGTATTCGTCTGCTGGTGGAGTATGCTACTCGCGGTGCTGATAAAAAATCTCGTTACCCTGATACTGCGAAGAATCCTAAATTCAAGGATGTTCCAATCATTCCCGCAATGTATACCGTAGATAATTTCTTCATAAATTATGACATAATCCCCATGAAGAGGGATACCACTTGTTGGGGTGTTCACTTGCAAAAGAAGGATGATGTCACGAAAGATAAAATGCTTATGCTGGATATCGATTGGAATACTAGTACTAATCAAGGTCCGCGTCATTCTAGCGATGACAAATGGTATATTTTCCCTTTACTTTTAGAGGGTTCATACATTTCTGGTACCCATGCTCTACCTGCGAATCTCGCAGAGTTCCAACCATGGGTATTCAGCTGGCCTGAGAGAAATAAATAAGTATGTTATCTTAATCCTTTGCATAACAAATTATCATTATTAATTTCTTCATGTCTTTAGATTCTCGCTGACTATCTCCTTTTTATCAAATTGAAAGGTTGAAAGCCATCTATGATAAGTTTGGGAAACCTGCTACTTTCTTAGCTCTCAAATCTCTCACAGATGAAGTAAGAAATATTTCTTTATAACTTTTTACAATATATTGTTGCCTCTATTTCTTATCTTTATCTGTGTTCGCAGGAAATCGAAGAAAGAGAGCCTATGAAACCTGCGAGAACTAAAGATAAATCCACAGGTGGTCGCAAGGGTAAATCTACTGCCCCTCTCAAAGAAAAGTCTACTGCTACTCACAGAGAGAAATCTGATGCTCCTCCCTTAAAGAAAAGAAAAACCCAATTCTTTTCTTCTTCAACTCTTCAACCTAATACAGAAAACTCGAGTAATAATTCTGATGATGACAATAATAATGATGATTTTAATGCTGATGTCCCTTCCGCGATGGAGTCTTCTCAATCTGATTCCTCCATGACTCAACTGTCCAAGATTTTTGGTGATATTACATATGGTATCACAAATAATTATGGAGATGAATCTCTTAATAGGGTATCCCAGGCTCTTGCTAAAGTCTGTAATGCTCCGATACTGGTTGATAATGATTCCCTCCAAGGAATCTCAAGATCAATATCTCCCAGTCTCTTAAATTCTCTTGGTATTCTGGTACGTTTTCATTTCTTTACTATATTTATGTATTCATGTCCTCGCCAGCTTTAATTTACATTGTTCTCTCGCAGACTGGAAGAGCTTCCTTTGTTGTTGCCTCAGACTTGGAGAGGAGGTGTGCAGCTTTCCACAAGAAGAATGCCGTTCTTCGCAAGAAGAATGTGGATTTGGAATCATAGTCCGTTAATCTTCGCGGGAAATTGGAATCTGGGTCAACTATCTTTCAAGAAAGAATCAAGCAGTTGGAAACTGATCTAACTTTCTCGCAAGAAAAGGTCGCAATCCTCCAAGCTGCGAATGATCATCTTTATGGTAAGAAATATTTCCCTTCCTTTTTATCCTTGTATTCCTTTGCATTTTTTCTTATTATTCTTCTTCGCAGATGTTTATGGCCTTTCTGATGAAGCTGTATTCCTTCGTTCTTTTCCAAACCCAATAGATGATGATACTCTTCTCAATCGCCTTAATGAATCCTTAGGTAGTTATTCAAATGAACATATTATCTCCCTTTCTGTATATGATCTTAGATCCAAATTTCATCTTTTAGCAATTGATCATAGATCTAGTTTGAAAGCGGCCAATGCATCCAAGCGCCAATATCTTAATTCTAAAGAAGAAATCAAGATTATAAGAGCCCAAAAAAGTGATCTTATAGATGAAAGGGATCGTATCTCTAGACAAGGAGCACAAACCTTAGCGGATTTTCATAAAACCCTTCTTGAAGTCCAAATTAAAAGAGATAAACTTATCCGCGAGAGAGATGATCTTGTTGAAAGAGAAAACAAAATTCGTTTCCGTCTTCTTATTAACGATGATGATGAATTTGCTTGGGCTGCAAAGATTCTTGACAACGCCAGAGCTAACTTAGGTGTAGATATTAGTCTTCATGTTGAACAAGCGTCCTTAATTAAAGACATGATTTCTGAAAGAGAAGGTTGCTAATTGTTCTTTCTCATTAATTTCCTGTCATTAATCTTCTTATCTTTGTAGAATTTTCAATTTGTTGTTATATGTTCGTAGGAGATGAGAAGAGATATACTGAAATAATTAGGGAACTCGAAGCTGATAAGAATCAACCCGCAAATACTCTTGCTGCTCGCAATGAGAAATATTCAAGGTTGAAAGATCAATTGAAGATTACTGCTGCGAATTTTAGTAATGCCCTTATTGGTGTTCATAACAACTCCATTAAAATGGTCTGTAATGATCATAACATTCCTCATTATACACATCCTGATCTCCAAACCTTGTTATCTCTGATAGCAAAGTTGTGGAATCTGACGAGGATGAAGCTGATGGTAAAGGTGAAGAAGAAGAGAAATCTAGCGAAGATGATGATGGATCTAATTAGTCTTGAACCCCTCTGTAATATTTGTTCATTTATTTCTTTTTCCTTGTATTATACTACTGCGAGTATCTCCAGCTTCTAATGTTCCTTAATGTATAAATTTCTTTTGCTTCTATCTATAAATTAAAAAACAATTCTTTTCTGCAATATAATTAATCAACATGGTTATTAATGTTTAACTATCTGCATAAGTTTATCATATAGTAACAACTATATAATTTTATCATATAATGATGAATACCAATATTATCATCCTGTTCATTCCCATACTTGCCTCTGTTATTCATCTGCAATATGAAAAAATTGAGTAGAGCTTAGATATTAGTTGTGGATAAAATTTATTTAAATATTTTTGCCTCAATCGTTGCGATAATATCGCAAGTCTCATTATCTCTGCGCCAATATCGTAGTCATCCAATCTTGATTTCTTGTGGTCTTATTATGCCTTCCTAGTTAAAGGTCTTATTTTGCCACATCTTGTATTGGCGAAAAAATCGCATGACGTTCTTACATTTGCAGGTAAAAACCCCTTGATCTTGTCTTATCTGTATTTTGTCAATTTCTCTGCGACAATATGACAAGTCGAAGTTCCCTTGCAAGAACAGAGCCTCATGACATTGCCGTCTTGCGATGAAATCGCAGGACGTCTTTATACTTTCATATAAAACCCGATTGATCTCATCTTAACTTTATCTTATGGCTTGTTTCCTCTGTATAATATTTTTCACGCGACAATATGACAGGCCTAAATGCTCTTGCGATCATAAAGCCCCATGACATTTCCGTCTTTAGACACTTATCAGCTTCCTAATAGAGGGTGCCGCCCTTATCTTCCCCCTGGTTGCCCCTTCAAGGAGGGAATATCGGCCATACAAGACTAGATCCTCCCATCCGGATTTACCAACAACCAGTTATTTTCGCAGCCTCTTGTACTTTATGCCTATATGGATTATAGTTACAAGACTGCACCCTAAGTGGGGTTTTCTTTGGGCCGAGTGCATCATAGCCAAGACTTACCAAGAATATCCAGGGTAGGTTCGTCCATCCCGGGCATCCTTGGTTCAATCGTGTACCTCGTCTCCTTGGTCATAATTTGCACCCCTTAGAAGAGACCTTCAGTTGTCCAACCAGGGTATAACCTTATATAGTTGGAAATCTAAAGTATTTATCCTGGATAGGTATCTCAAATAGATGGACCACAGTCTCCGTGACTCAGGTTCCAGCAACGGTATAACTTTATCCCTGAGCCACGCAAAGAGACACCCCCTTATATGACGCACTTTAGGTCTTACATTTGCCTCTTGCGAAATTGTATCCGCGAACTAGGGTGTACGCTATATAGGTTTGTCCCATTCTTATTTCTCTGCGAAATTTTATTCGCGTTTCTTGCGAATATTGCAATTCTGATGAAATTTCTTTTCTTTGATCTTCTCCTTATTTGCATTTCAACTCTTGTATAATTTTTCAATTTTATTTCTTTCATTCAAACAAAATATCCTTTTGAAATATTTTCTTCAAAAAATATTTTGCGAGTTCTTCAACGAATCATTCATAAACTTCTTAAAGTTCTTCGTTTTACCTTTCTAATTACTACTTTATGCTTATGCTCTTTTGTTGCGTTTTGCATCTGCGATCTGCTCGCCATTCATACACTCATGTTGATTTTGCAGTATTCTCTCCTATCGCCATTCTATTGTGTCAACCATCAGCTTATCACCTCTTTGTTTTTGCTTGATGCTTCATTTCCAGTCTCTTTTCTTTGATGCCCTTTCCTCGTAAGATTCCATGTCAATTTCATAGCATTTCTTCCCATCATCCCAGTCTCTGTAGTACCAGAATATCGCCACAACGATATTCTCATGATAAGAACAACGCTTTCACGAGAAGGTAAAATATTCCTATAAGTATAAATGACATTATTCACTAGAGTGTCGTGAGGATTCTTCAGCAACATTTGGCGAGCATCACGGGGAAGCATCATAGTAGTTGACGATTGAAGAGACATGTTAAGAGAGTGTTGTTTCACGAGGATTACAAAAGTTGGCGAAGATTAATATTGCAAATACCACGATGAGATCGCAGAATATATCCGAAAGAAGGGGAAAACTTAGCTGTCACCCACTATGTAATTTCCTATATAAAGGGTTCAAGTAAGTCCAGATGAGGATGATGTATTTTTTAGAGTTGAGAAAATATTGAGGAGAGATAAACTCCAGAAAAGAAAGTTGTAATTCTGAGTCTGAATATTTTCTGTAAACATTTCTGAGATCTAAATAATAAAAGTGTCGTTTAATTCTTTAATCTTCAACTAGTTTCACTTAGATTTTTATAGGATCTTAATAGGGGTGTAGTGTGGGAAATCCTTATACTACATTTTGGCGCCGACTAAGGGGATTCAAGATCCAAAATCTCTAATTACAATTTGAAGATTTGGAGAAATTGAAGAAATGGCTGGAAGAAGGAGAAGAAATACATCAGAACCACCAACAACAGTGAGAAGAAGTAAAAGACTTGCAGGTGAAGAAACAAGTGAATTAGGAGAATCTTCAAGGATGAGAACTAGGAGGAATAGAACAAGGAATGAAAGGGAAAATTCAATTCAACAACCAAACCAATCAACATCGGTACAAAATGGAAGAGTGGATTATGATAGAGTAAGCGTGCATACATGGAGATCAGATTCAATGAGAGAAGAAACAAATCGACAATTAAGAGAAGAAAATGGAGTAGGAAGAAATCAGGAGGTAGAAGAAGGGTCGATTCATCAAGATGAAGATGAAACAGCAGAGGAATTAGGGCAAAGAATACAGGAAGAAAGAAGGTTAGAGGCGGTGGAACGTGCAAATTTAACAAGACAAAATCATGAGTTGAGAATGGAGAATTTAAGGTTACAAAGAAGAAGATCAAGAAGTACTACTAGATCAAGTTCAAGATCATTTAGAGAAATACCAAGGAGAAATTCTCCCATAAGAAATAATGGAGAAAATGTACAAGAAGAAACTGAAAATCCAAATAGAGGACAACGTCAGGGAGAAGAGAGAGTAAATAATGATTGTAACGATCCACAAGGAGAAACTTTAAATGGAAGACGAAATATTGAAAATCAAAGAAATGATGGTAACCAAGATGGTGAAGAAAATCACGAAGAAGGTAGAAGAGTATTACATGGCCGAGAGCACGTCAGAAATCAAAGAATTATTGAGAATGAAATAGAGAGACATTATGCTGAACATGCACGCCTATCTTGCGAGAGAGAAAGACTGAGGGCAGAAATGGAAGAACAGGAGTTTCAAGAAGCAATAAGGCAAAACAATCATGATAATCGAGAAAGAAGACGTACACAAAATCGCGAAAATGGCAATATTCGGGAAGAATATGACAGAATACAGAGAAAATGGCGAATAATGACAAACAAAAGCTAGTGGCTATGGGAAGTCGTGATCAAGAAGAATTTGAAAGAGAGAAGAATTATTACAATCGTGGAGGAAATAGTCAAATCCAAAGGCTTGACCAACCTCAAGAAACTTATGGTGGACAAAAGCAAAATAATTTGAAATAGGGGAGCATGAGAACCATATGGGAGGAGATTAAGATGCCACCCTTGAATGCTAGTGTAGAAAAAATCTGGGAAGCTATCATTTTAATGGAAAATATACCCTCGCCATGGAACATGGGGAAGGAACCACATCCTAACACTCGTAATCAAGAATTCTGTCCTTATCATCATTTTCATGGGCATTCGATAAATAATTGCAGAAATGTAAAAAGAATAATCTTAAGAATGATCGATCAGGGGAAGCTAAATCATTTTCTAAAAGGGCATCAACAATCGCAACAATTGCCACCACCACCAGACGATCGCAGAATGACTAATGTAAAAGGAGCAGAAACTTTTGTTATAGAGGTTGGAACTAAAGCAAAGAATTTATTTTGTAATTCTATTGTGCATTCTTTCAGAACCATCGAAGATTTCCACGATAATGTCTTAAGTAGAGTCTTTGCCAGAGATATGGATGGAAAAGAAATAATGAATATAGCGAGAATCTCGCCATTAGAAGAGTGGCAGAAGCAAATCCTTTCTTTTACAGCACAAGAAATACCAGAGCTTGGAGAGGTGCATGATAACCCATTGGTGGTAAGGTTGGAAATAAAACCAGAACAAGCAGAAGAAGAAGAAGAAGAAGGTAAAGAAAACAATAACGAAATGGAAGAGTCTTGGGCCATTGATAGAATCCTAATTGATACTGGCAGTTCCGTAGATATCCTGTTCTACCACACCTACAGAACCATGGGTGGGAAAGATGAAGATTTGATACCATCGAAATACATAATCTATGGTTTTAATGGAACTGCCAACAAGCCTAAAGGGGAGATCACAATGAGAATTCCGTTAAGAGGAATGACTTCCAAGATTTTATTCCGTGTTGTCGATATTGAATCACCATATAACGCCTTGATTGGTCGACCTTGGTTACACAGGATATTAGGTGTTGCATCTACCTTTCATCAGTGCATTAAATTCCCTCATCCAAATGGTGTTGGGGTAATTAAAGGAGATTGGGGAGAAAGTAAGAAATGTTATGAGATAGATATCAAGTCTTGTGAAGAAAGAGCAGGGAAGAACAACAATTGGAAATACAGAATTAAGCAACAACAGAGAAGTGACAAATTAATGGTTGATTCAATAGAAAAGCATGAAGAAGTAACTAACGAGTCCCTCGCAGATATCAAGCAAATAATAAAACGCATCAAAGGTACAGGTATAAAAAGCATAAAAGGAAGAAATGACAAGCAACTTGCGGGAAAACACTAAGTAAAAGAACAGATGATAAGGAAGATGAGACGAATGAAGTGATAGAAAGATGAAATATGACGAGCAGATCGCTAGAAGTGGAAAGGTAAAGTTGTTTTTTCTGTTTGAGTGAAGAAAATGAAATTGAAAAGTTAAAAGAAATTATTGAGATTTGAAACTCGCAAGAAATTTTAAGAAACGCGAATATAATTTCGCAGAGATTAAGAGAACGGGACAAACCTGTATGGCGTGCACCTTAGTTCGCGAATAAAATTTCGTAAGAGGCAAATGTAAGACCTACAAGCACGTCATAAAGGGGGTATCTCTTTATATGATTCAGGGATAAGGTTATACCGCTAGGTTTGGAACCTGAGTCATACAGATATAGGGGTTAAAGAAAACCTATCCGGGAGAGAGATCTTGGATTTCCAGCTTTATAAGGTTATACCCTGGTTGGACGACTGAGAGTCTCTTCCAAGAAGTGCAGAGTATGATCAAGGCGCCGAGGTACACGGTTTAGCCAAGGATACCCGGGACGGACGAACCTACCCTGGCCATCTTTGGTAAGTCTTGGCTACAATGCACTTGGACTGAAGAAAACCCCACCTAGGGTGAAGTCTTGTAACTATAAGCCATATAGGCATAAAGAACAAGAGACTGTGAAAACAACTGGTTGTTGGTAAATCTGGATGGGAGGAGCTAGTCTTGTATGTCCGATGTTCCCTCCTTGAAGGGGAAACCAGGGGGAAGATAAGGGAGGCACCCTCCATTAGGGAGCTGATAAGTGTCTTAAGACGGCAATGTCATGGGGCTCTAAGATCGCAAGATCATTTAGGCCTGTCATATTGTCGCGTAAATTATACAGAGGCAAAAATCCATAAGAGAAAAAAGTTAATATGAGGTCAAGGGATTTTTACATGCAAATGTGAATACGTCCTGCGATTTCATCGCAATACGGAAATGTCACGAGGCTTTGTTTTCGCGAGAAAACTTAGGCTCGTCATATTGTCGCAATACAATAAAGAAATGCAGATAAGACAAGATCAATGGGTCAATACGTGAAAATGTAAAGACGTCCTGCGATCTTGTCGCGGAGAGAATACTATGGCAAAGTAAGACCTTTAAGTAGGAAGGCATGATAAGACCATAAGATTGCAAAAATATCAAGGTTTGCGACAATATCGCAGAAATTATGAAATTCGCCAAAATATTCGTTTATTAACTTTCTCATATTGCAGATGAATAATAGAGGAAAGTATGGGAGTGAATAGAATGATAAAGATTATTATTCATCACCATATGAGAAATTTATATGGATCTTAAAAGCGCAGATAATTAGTAGATGCAAACTATATTGACCAAGTTATATTTGCAAAAAAGAGGATGTTCTTTCATTTATACAGATAAAGGGGCAAAGAAGTTTACACATTAAATTGAAGAAAGTTGCAGAAAATTAAAGAAACTCGCGATTGATTACATAAAAGAAAGAAGTCAGACAGATACATTGTTTCATTTATCAACATTGTTATTTTTATCAGATTCTTATTTTTCACCGGATTTCTCTGCTTCATTATCTTTGAGGGGTTCTTCATCATCGCAAGAATTTGTTTCTTCGTCATTATTATCTTCTTCACTTTCGTCAAAATCTTCATCAGAATCAGAGACACCAAGATCTGGAATTATTGATGGTATTGCCTTTGCAAGATCAGGATACAAAGAATGAGGAATTCCATGGTCGTCACAAACCTTCTTAGTGGTATCATTGTGAGTGATGAGGAGGGATCTATTAAAATTTGCAGAAGTAATCTCAAATTGAGCTTTCAATTGCGAGTATTTATCGTTGCGAGCAGTAAGATCGTTCGCGAGTTGGTGATTAATATCTTCTAGTTCTCTCATCCTTACACGGCATCTATCTTCAGAATCTGCGAGAATAAGGCACCGTTAAGATGGAAGTTTTTAAAAAAAAAAAAAAAAAGAGAGTTAATAGAATAGAGTGGTTAACAACCTTTTTTCTCAGAAATCAAGTCCCTAATTAAGGCCGATTGATCAACATGAAGACTAGCATCTATACCTAAATTATTCCTAGCATTATCAAGAACCTGTGCTGCCCAAGAAAACTCATCATCGCTAGTGATAAGAAGGCGAGAACGAACTTGAGTTTCTCTTGCAAGAAGATCTTTATTAAGGCGAGCAAGAAGAGTATTATCATCTACAGGTTCGGGAAAGGTTTGAAGGAACGTAGCCTCGTCAGTTAGACCATAAACATCTGCAAAAATGATTGCTTGGATAAGATATATAAAAGAAAAATAAAAAATCTAAAAGAAAGAAAAAGTAAATCATACCATAAAGTTGTTTGTTGGCATTGTTAAGATCCAAAATCTTCTGTTTATCAACTGAAGATTCAGTTTCCAACAGTTTATTTTTCTCACGAAGCTCAGCAATTTCAGCCTCTAGTTTCTCTTTATCTTGGCGAAGGTTAACAACCTTTTTCTTAAATGAAGCACATTTATTATCTAAATCAGCAGCAGCAGCAAAAGAAGCTCTCCCAACCTGCAACAGAGTTTTATAAGTACAAAAAATTTGACGAGAAAAATCTGGCGAATTAAGAAACAATTAAGAAAACATACCAGAATACCAAGTGCATTTAAAAAGCTTGAAGTTAGAGTTCCAGAAATTCCACGAAGAGAATTATTATCAGATAAGATTGGAGCATCGCACACTTTGACGAGCGCTTGAGCTAGCCCATTAAGAGTCTCATCACCATACTCATTCGCAGTTCCACGAGAAAAATCGCCAAAAAGCATAGACAGTTGGGCCATGGAAGAATCAGAGGGAGAATAATTTTTCACAGAGGGAACTTCTCCAATATCGTCAAATTCTTCGATAAATTCATCATTAAATTTATCCAATTGGGTATGTTGAGAAGAAGAATGCTGAGTTTTATTCTTCTTCAAAGGAGGCTCGCTGGGTTCTTTATCACGAGGGGCAGAGCGTCTTCCTTCACTTGAAACAGTAGATTTCCCTTTACGATTAGTTGAAGGTTTCTCCTTAGGTTTTGGCTCTAAAGGTGGTAATTCTTCAATTACCTACAAACACAGATAAAGATAAGAAATAGGGGCAACAATATATTGTTAATTAATAAAGGAATATTTCTTACTTCATCTGTGAAATATCTAAGAGCTAGAAGAGTGTTGGGTTTCCTATATTTCTGGTAATTAAGCTTCATTTTGGCAACCTACAAGATAACGGAAAAGTTAGCGAGAGTGTGAAGGAAAAAATAATAATAGCATAAGAAGATGAGATAATATACATCGGAAAACCTATCAGGCCAGTTGAAAGTCCATGGTTCATAGTGAGAGAGATTCGCAGGAAGTTGGAGAGAACCGGATATATAAGGACCTTTAAGGCATAAGGGAAAAATAAACCACTTATCGTCATTAGAATGACGAGGACCATCATTTGTATTGGTATGAAAATCAATATCTTGCATAAGAGCATCTTCACCAGTGACCTTCTTTTTATGCAAACGGACACCCCAACAGGTACTATCCCTTACCATGGGGAGTAATTGGTAATTTCGAAAGAAGTTATCTACAGTATACTTTGCAGGGATAATCGGAATATGTTTATATTTAAGATTTTTATGTTCTTCGGAATATTGGGATCCTTTGCCAGCACCACGAGAGGCATATTCCAGTAATAATCTAATACAATCCCCGCCAAGTTGATACACCGCTCGTGAAAATATCTTATCAGAAATTATTTAGTAAAAGAGTGGAAGTTCAGGGTTGTATAGAGGAAGTGGAAGACCAGCTTCAAGTTGGCCTAACGAAACTATAATTTTTTCACGAGAACACTGGAAGTTAGAAAATAATTCAAGAGAAAGAACTGATTTGGGACTTTGATCTGGAATTAAAGATAATTCAAATCCTTGATTTTTAAGTTTTTCTTGCATCAAATTGAAAGCAATAATATTTTTAGCACTAGCAGCAACCATTTTGAGAGAATGGAAATGAAAGGAGATTGAAAAAATGGCGAAAGATAGTAGATGCGCGATTTGCGGGAAAGCAATGAAATTTACAGAGAAGAAGAAGGAAAGAGAATGAGAAGAATGAAAAAGAGAAGAATGAAAGAAGGTATTTATAGCAGAAGAAGTTTCTCGAGAAAATAAATATAGTTAATACAATGAAAGGACGTGAATGGTCAAATTACAACGGTTTAAGATGACGTGTCGAAAAATATATGGATGATAAAATTATATGAAGACAGCTGGTGAAAGGTTTAGAGACGTGTCAGAATAAAGATGGAGGTGAAAAGATAGGAGATTACGGCAATTTATTCTCACGATCTTTTCTTCTTCGCAGAAAATATGTGAGAAGAGGCAAGATGTAGTACCAGAATATCGCCACAACGATATTCTCATGATAAGAACAACGCTTTCACGAGAAGGTCAAATATTCATATAAGTATAAATGACATTATTCACGAGAGTGTCGTGAGGATTCTTCAACAACATTTGGCGAGCATCACGGGGAAACATCATAGTAGTTGACGATTGAAGAGACATGTTATGAGAGTGTTGTTTCACGAGGATTACAAAAGTTGGCGAAGATTAATATTACAAATACCACGATGAGATCGCAGAATATATCCGAAAGAAGGGGAAAACTTAGTTGTCACCCACTATGTAATTTCCTATATAAAGGGTTCAAGTAAGTCCAGATGAGGATGATGTATTTTTTAGAGTTGAGAAAATCTTGAGGAGAGAGAAACTCCAGAAAAGAAAGTTGTAATTCTGAGTTTGAATATTTTCTGTAAACATTTCTGAGATCTAAATAATAAAAGTGTTGTTTAATTCTTTAATCTTCAACTAGTTTCACTTAGATTTTTATAGGATCTTAATAGGGGTGTAGTGTGGGAAATCCTGCTACTACAGTCTCCCTTTATTATTCCAACACCATTAGGATGAGGAAATTTAATACATTGGTGGAAATTTGATGCCACACCTAATATCCCATGTAGCCAAGGTCTGCCAATCAAGGCATTATAAGGTGATTCAATATCCACAACACAGAATAGAATCTTAGAAGATAACCCCTTTAATGGAATTCGCATTGTAATTTCCCCTTTGGGCTTGTTGGCAGTGACGTTGAAACCATAGATTTTATAGGTTGATGGTATCAGATCCTCATATTTTCCACCCATGGTTCTGTAAGTATGATAAAATAAGATGTCAACTGAACTTCTGGTATCTATTAGAACTCTGTTAATGGCCCAAGAATCTTCAGTTTTATCGTCATCAGTTTCCTCATCTTCTTCTTCTATTTGTTTTGGATTTATTTCTAATCTTACTACCAGGGGGTTGTCATGCATCTCGCCAGGCTCTGGTACTTCTTGTGTAGTGAAAGAAATAGTTTTCTTTTTCCATTCCTCCAATGGAGAGACTCTCGCAATATTCATTACCTCTTTTCCATCCATGTCTCTCGCGAAGACTCTGCTTAGAACATTGTCGTGGAAATCCTCAATAGTCTTATATGAGTGTATAATGGAATTATAGAACAAATTCTTCGCCTTGGCTCCAACTTCTATCACAAATGTTTCTGTTATTTTTACAGTATTCACTCTGCGAATTTCTGGTGCTGGTGGTAGCTGCTGAGATTGCGGATGTCCTATTATAAAATGATTTAACTTTTTCTGATCAATCATCCTCAAAATTATTATTTTTACATTTCTGCAATCGTTTATTGAATGTCCATGGAAATGATGATAAGGACAAAATTCTTGATTTCAATTATTTTGATGTGGCTCTTTTCCCATGTTCCAGGGTGATGGTATATTTTCCATCAAAATGATAGCTTCCCAAACTTTTTCTATGCTGGCATTCATGGGTGGCGTTTTAATTTCTTCCCATATTACTCTTTGATTCCCTTGTCCTCTGAAATTATTTTGTATCTGACCACCATAAGTCTCTTGCGGCTGATCAAGTCTTTGAATTTTATTATTTACACCGCGATTGTAATAATTCATTTCTCTTTCATACTCTTTTTGATCTCAACTTCCCATAGCTACTAACTTCTGTTGATTTTCAATCACCACTTTCTCTTGCTGTGGCAGCGAGGTACTCGCCACATTATTGATCATTTTAGGAAGTAAACTCCCGTTCTCCACTATTGAGCTGGTGTTTGCGACTGTATATGATTCCATCTTATTTTGTTTTTCCTCCAAAGCAATGTATTCTTCTTGTAGTTCTCGTAGCTCAGTCATTGTGATGGTATTTTTGATTCTGAAAATTTGTATGTACAGCAGATTGGTTGCGAACATTGCATTAATGAAAGATAAAATGAGGTATCTCTCATCCACTCTTCCTGCCATTTCATTGCACATTGTCTTCCATCTTATGGTTAGGTGTTTCAAACTCTCGTCAATCCTCTGTTTTAATCCAAATACATCTTCAATACCGGGTCGTGGAGAATTATTGCTTATATATGCTCCCAGGAATGTAGCTTGCAAATGGTCGAAAGAAGTTATTATATTTTTAGGTAAGCCTTCGAACCATTTTAACGCCTCGCCAGTTAAACTAGATACAAAGTATTTGCATAACACAACATCATGGTTTTCCTATTATAGCATACACCTAACATAAGCCTTAACATGTTGAACATCACAGGTAGTCCCATTGAAGATATTGGTTAATGCTGATAAATTGCATTTTGGAGGGATTCCTCTTAATTGTACTTCTTGAGTGAATGGAGTTCTCGCAGCTTCTTCAATGGCTTCATCAAGTTGTCTCCTGCCTCCTTCTCTTCTGTTATTCAACATTCCCCTCATTTCTGCTAATTCTCTTAAAATTTGTTCATTCCCAGCTGAATTTTGCTCCATCGGTCTTTTCAGTGCAGCTTCTCTTCTTCTACGTTCATGTCTTTCTTGTCCTGCGAGATTTTGTGCTTCTTCTTCAGCATCTTCATTATGCCTTCTCCTGTGATTTTCTACCTCAACTCCTTCCATATTTCGCAACTGATAATGCCTCCCAATTTATTCTCTGCGAATTTCTTTATTTCTCATCGCTTCTCTTCGTTGTCTTTCTATTCTTCTTTGTATTCTATCATATTCCTCATTGATATTATGGTTATGGCGATTTTGTGTGCGTCTTATTTCTCGATTGTCATGATTATTCTGCCGTATCGCTTCTTGAAACTCTTGTTCTTCAATTTCTGCTCTTAATCTCTCTCTTTCGCAAGCTAGGCGTGCTTGTTCAGCATAATGCCTCTCAATTTCCTCCTCAATGATTCTTTGATTTCTTTGGATTTCTCGCCCATGTAATATTCTTCTACCTTCTTCTTGATTTTCTTCACCATCTTGGTTATTTCCGCCCTCTTGATTTCTATTATCACGTCTACCATTCAAAGTTTCTCCGCGAGAATTGTAGCGATCACGTCTATTATCATCTCTTCTTCTCCATGGTGATGCTCTTCATTTGGATTTTTCATTTCCTCTCGGATATTTGCTCCAGCATTTCTCATAGGGGAATTTTGCCTTGGTTCTTCTCTAAATGATCTTGAACTTGATCTAGCAGTACTTCTTGATATCCTACTTTGCAATCTCAAATTCTACATTCTTAACTCGTGATTTTGTCTTGTTAAGTTTGCACATTCTTCTGGTTCTAACCTCCTTTCCTCTTGTATTCCTTGTCTTAAATCATCTGTTGTTTCATTTTCGCCTTCTCCATGAATTAATATTTCAACCACTCCTTGATCTCTTTCTTCTCTTCTCTCATTTCTTAATTGTTGATCTTCTGCTTCTTCCATCGAATCTGATCGCCAAGTATGCACGCTAACTCTATTATATTCCACAACTCTATCTTGTATTGGTGTTTTCTGGTTTGGCTGTTGAACTTGATTTTCTCCTTCATTCCATGTTCTATTTCTTCTTGTTCTTATTCTTGAAGATTTTCCCACTTCATTTGTTTCTCCACCTGCAAGTCTTTTACTCCTCCTTATAGTTGTTGGTGGTTCTGATGTGTTTCTTCTTCTTCTAGCCATTAATCTTAGTAATCTGTTGAATGTTGCGTAAGATCTTTCACTAATTATTCCAAATTCCTCCCAACCACAATGTCAATTTTTATCTTTTTCTTCAAACAATCATCAATTCATCCCTGTTCCGGGCGCCAAAATGTAGTTGCAGGAAATCCTACACTACACCCTTGATAAGATCTTACAGTAGTTAACACATATTTGATGATTAAACAACACTTTATTATTTGATTTTCAGAAATGTTTACAAGTAATGGAAGAAGATCAAGAATACAACCGCTCTCTTGAATTTTGTCTCTCCTCAAGACTTTCTCAACACTCAAAAATACCTCATCCTTCTCTGAATCTACTGGGTCTCTTTATATAGGGTAATTACATAGTGGATGACAACTAAGTTGTCCTTTAATTTCGGATTTGGTTCACGATGCTCTCGCGGTAGTTGTAATGCTGACTCTCGCAGGTGTTGTAACCATCGCAGGACAATCACATTATTCCCGTGTTTCTTCATTCGTCATCTATTACGTCATTATTCTGTGACACTCGTGAAGTGTTGTTGAAGACTTTTCTGTGATATTCGCAGAGGTGTTTTTAATCTTGCAACAGTAATATCATGGCGATATTCCGATCCTACAGATACGTTGGAAATGAAACAGTTCAAGTCAAAATATTACTAACCTCAAGAGGAAGGATGATGTTGTCGATGTAGCTTGTTACTTCTTTACATTCTTCAAGTCTTCGAGTAATACTTGTATGTCTCATTATCCTAATCTTTCTATCCTAACCTATACGAAGTTGTCTCTAGTACATAATCAAGCAACTCTTAAATTGAGTTTTGATTCACTAAAATATGACAACCAAACTTGACATACCGCTTAGTGGGTTCCACCGAGCTATGCTCTAACAATCTCCCCCTTTGTCAATTTTAGTGACAAAACTCTTACAATATATGGATAAACAAATTACAAAAAATCATTATACATACGCTTGCTTGATTCCAAGTTTCAATGACACAATACCCTGCATATATTCAATCCATAAATGATGTTGTTGACATTTAAATAACAAAGCTAATACCCCCCCTAAAGGTAAGATATGTGGATTTTCAATCCGCACATCTTTGTTATTTCTCTTTTGTAGTCCAAATAACTACAATCAACTTATGATATGCCCCCCCCCCCCTAGTCAATGCGTTACTCTTTCGTTAGATATAACGTTTAAGCATAATTTTCCTTTCCTTAGTGATTACAAATCACTTGTTTACTCCATATATTTCTCCCCCTTTTTGTCACAAAATAACAAAGGTCCGAGCAAATACCAAAACTGAAAGGATTTTACAATCTAAAAGAATTGTACAACCTGTAAGAGTTAAGAACGAAGGTTCCACATACCATTTTAGATAACCAATACCAAAACCGAAACTACAAGTAATTTGGTTTTAACATGTTATAATGAGCACGAAAGTGCGACACATTTTCACCCATAAATACATTAGCTGGGACTCATTTTATCACTAATAAACTTGTTTGTAGTTATTATTATGTAATAAACTTATTGTAGAATCGGTAACGAAGAAACGGCTCGAAAAACTGCTAAGGGCACCCCCGAAGGATATTTGCTAAGCGGACTCCAATTTTGGCTAAGGGCACCCAATTACTAAGAGGCACCCTAATTTCTATTCGCACACCGGACTCGGATAAGGGGCACCCATATTCTTCTTCATTTGAATTTGAAATTGGCAGGAATAATTGAGCTTCACGGACTAGAATTAGGGTTTGTAAATTGGAGTTGTTGGAGGGAGACTAAAGCGCTGAAACTTTTTGGATTTTTTTTCCTAAGCCAAACAAGGCTGGTAAGGTCGTTGGAATCGATTCAGTTTGGCTGGTTAGTCGTGTGGAAGAAAAACAGGGAACTTTGAAAACCCGAGACTACTGATGGATTTTTTGGAAGAGTTTCAGTGAGACTCAATCACTGGTTTCGATTGGGATGAAATTGAGAGGCCCAAAAAATGCTGGTATGGCTGTTCGAACGAGCTTAATTGGGATGGATAATGGTATGGAGGCAAAACAGAGGGAAGAAACTCGGATTCTTCTGAATTCAAGTCCTGAGGATTTGCCGAGTGTTTTTAGGGATTTTCTCATACATGTTGATTGTGTTGACCCTATTTCGTCTTAACATGGAAGGTATGTGGGTTAGTTTCAAAGGAAAAGGAATGAAACATGCGATAATGAGAAAACAGATTGGAAGAGATACACGGGGTTCTGTTGGGGTTGTTTTGGAAGTTTGAGCATGTTTACAACATGTTGACTCACTTTTGAACGTTAACCGAGTATAATGGAGTGTGTCTGCACCAATTGAACGCATGAAGAAGGAAAGAAAGGGAAGAAAATATCTCAAGGATATATTATTTTACTGCCAAGTAATGGAGGAATATTTGAAGTGATTGAGCGAGATTTATTGGTATTGCTGGCTATATAAAGGGTGCTGGTGTTTCAGAGAAGGGTATCGAGTGATAGGGGTGAAGAAAAAAGGGTTGCAGAGCAGATTTCTCTGCTGCTGCAGAGAAGTAGAAAAAGAAGAATATTTAATGTCCATTGACTGTCGCAGAGAACTGTCGTTTATAAACAGTACTCCCAACAGTTAGTTTGGCGCGCTTATTTTGAATTTGCAACAACTCTTGTAACGGTGACTTCTATAACGTTAACGCTAGTACAGCGTTGCAGATTCATTGTATTATTAGTTTTCTTCAATAAAAACACCATTTGAGCTATGAATTATATTTTTGAGTGTTTTTTCATCATGAGAAGCTAAACCCCGACACTGGGTCGACGGAGGAATCTGAATTTCATACATGGGTGAATTTATTTTGTTTTCTATATGACTTTTGCACTAATTAAAATAGAATTATGATTAGAATTAGAATTAATTAATTATTATTTTATTTGATGGGTCATGCTTGCTTAGATGTTTGATGTCCCATGCGTACGATTTATAACTAATATTTTGAGAATCTACTTTGGCAAAACAAAAGTCGATGTTATTTTATATATTGAGCGATAATTGTTGAGAATAAATAATTGAGCCATATGATATGAACTCGGTGGAATCCTAGTCCCAGTAACTCTCGCTTTTATTATTTTCATTAAATCCTTAAATTTAATCTTCACAAGTCTTATAGTTTCAATCTTATTACTACAACAACAATGAAAAATATTATCATGTTATCAAGGAAACAATTGCCCGAAGCAATTTTCCCTAATAGTTTAACAAATTGACTAAGAAACTTAGTTCCCTTGCTAAACCGATTGCATAAATACAACCACTTATTTCGATAAGACCAAAATAAAGATCAGAATTAACTTTATTTTTCTCAACATGCACTAATTATTCAGATAATAACTTAGACCTTTCACTTTAAACAAGACAAATACTAGGTTAGTTAACTAATATTTCTTGTCAAGGTATTCGATTAGACTTGAATAACCGAATCCTTTACTTTTGATAAGTCTAACTAAGATCAGAATTAACTTAGTTTCTCTTATCCAGAATCGAATTGGACTAAACAAATGATCTCGTAATTTTGTTAAGCCATAAATAATTCATACAAACCAAATAAATCAACTTACACAATTATTTTTCTTAACCGGAAGCAATTGAAACAAACATAAACATTAAAGCACTGCAATTGCACCGAAATTTCGTTAAGCCTAAACAATTGATACCAAACAATAAAGAAATATAAGAATAGTTTTTCTCAACCGGAAACAATTGAATCACACACACGCACATCCATACACACATAATGGAATAAACATCAATTGTACCGAAATTTTGTTAAGCAAAAGAAAAATATATAAAATAAAATTAGGCTTTTCTTAAACAGGAAAGTGATTAACTAACAAATTTGTTACCTCTGATTCAGCATCCTCTTCTCCCCATAAAGATATATCATTAACCGCAAGTTCAAGTTAGAATTCTCCCCCATTGTATTGTCATCCTATCGCAAGAACAAAAGAACAACAACAAAAGCAACCTTTATCGGAGAAAGGTTGAATCGGTTTTAACTAATGCATAGCAAAAGTTGAAAACCCCGAAACACATATGCTTTTATGCTGAACCAAAAATGATTCAACATATTGTGACTTATTCACATATGAGTTTAAATCGAAACACCTTATGATCATTTGATAAAGCCTACCAACATGGGATAGAACTTAATCTCGCTAAATAAAAAATCCACACAAACCATAAGGGTTCACACATCATATGAGTTCGAATATTAAGGTTAATAAAACCGAAATCAAACATCCCATAACACATAGCAATAAAATAAAACATTCAAGCACGAGCTATGTAATCGAAAAACTATCACAAGCAAAATTATAAAATAATAATTTTATTCATAAATAATAGATAGTTTTATTCAGCAATAGACCTTACACAATAATTGAAAGAAATCAAAAACTGTTGTCTATTTTGTTTGGAGAATTTAATCTTCAACCAGATTTTTCAAAGATCGTCTTCAATTTCCTCAAAATTTTCAGGATCTTCATCAACTGCATCTTGTCTGATTTCTTGGATTTAGCACACAATACCTTGATTATGTTCACATGATAAGGCCTTAACCTTACGATTAATATTCCGATCATACTTCCTATTACTGATTCCAAGTTTAATCAGCTTCCTTTGGTTACAGATAACAGTTCTTAGTAATGTTGCATGTCTATGATGTATTTCAATAGTACTGAGGAGGACTTGTCGAAGATTGAGAATGTCAATCTTAGCATCCAAACTGTTGTGGACAAGAAGATGAGTCACATATTCCTTTTCTTTTCCTTTATCTTTACAACCAGATTTCTTGAAGGAATCATCAAGATTGATAGTTTCAGTAGAAGCCATTCCACTCAATGCTTTCAGAATTTTAACTTGAGATCTGGTTTGAGATACATCCTTTAGTATATGTTCTCAAACAGGATAAGTACATATACTCGAGAATAATTTTTAAACACATACCAAACATAGGTGCCTTCCTTAATTAAGTAATTCTGGCCAGATTTGAAAAGATTTTCGCATCTAATGTGTTATTCCATTTTAAAGATTCTTTGGAAAGAATCGATCTTCTAGATCAGGTATCAGATGATACATTTGACAAGTAAACTTATCCGGTTTACAAAAGCTGTTGTAAGACGACTTTTCTACCCTTGAAGATAATAAATATCTTTATGTAGATTGTGTATTCTCTTTATGTTGAATAAGATATATATACAGGATACACGATGCCCATGTACTTGTGCTTCCTTACATCAAAATATTAAGCATTATAACGATGCACTTTCCAACACAATTAAGCGTTGGGGTGAGAAGTACCATTATCACCGAGTACCTTTTGAGGAACTTCTTCCTTCTTGTCTCTAGGTACATGATCATGTTCCCTTGTGTGGGATTTAGATTCAACCTTTTTATTAGGAATATTGTGTGATGCTATATCCTTGATTATATCTTGTGCCCAGGTTGGTATGTTCTTTGAATTCAAACCCGTGTGATCTTCATCTTCCATTAAACAAATTGCATATGTCTTTTCTCCAAGATAATCTATATTACCTTTTAAGGTATCCATTCCTTGTTGAAAATGTTTTTCTAAACACTTATCAAGGTATACCTTTCGACATGTCTCTGTAAGATGATCTTCTATAAGGATTTTATTCCTTATTTGTGAATGCTCCAGCGATCGAGTAAGAAATTCACACTCTAAAGTTTGCTGATATACTTTGTTGCACAAAGCCAATTTTTGTTCTAAATAATCAGCTAGATTATTTTGAAGACTAAGTGTTTCTCGCTTTCCTTCACAGATTCTTACATATAATTGAACAATAAGTTCTAGGATGTCATCCAGACTGCCAATGGTATTTCCTTCTTCTGAATAATTTTCAACATGTTTGAAAAACCTTTCCAACATTTTACGAAATTCAGAACTTGGAAAGACTAGTGAATCAAATTTCTTTTCTCTTTTAAAAACAGAAAATTTTCCACTAGTGATTGGAGATGGATCCAAAACATGTTCCTTGTTTTTTGGATTCATTCTTTTCTGAACAGAATCCTGATCCTTAATCAAGTTATCATCCTTAGACTTTTTCCTTGATTTTCGAAAAGATTTATGAGACCAATTTCCATTGACCTTTTCTGAGACCATATTTTCATCATCTTGATGAACGTTAACCGAGTTCTTCATAAGTTTATCTTTTCTCTTTTTATTTTGACTCATTTCTTATAGGTTGGATCGCACCGGACACAGATTGTTAGATCTTTTTCGTGTTTTCCTGCTCTGATACCAATTGAAAAGACGAGGGTACCCAAATATACCTCAATATAAAACTTTTCCACCTATAAGTCCTCTTACTGAAGGTAATTGTCTATGGACTGAGTCGAGACAATACAACGGCTCTTATGTTTAATCCAATAACTCTATTCAACTCAGTGAATGAACAACATATATGTTTGGTAACAACTCTATTCAACTCAGTGATATGAGTTAGACAAAAGCTCTTATGTTTAATCCAATAAACTCCTTTGTAGAGTTTTATATCAATCTAATTAACAACTACCAAAGTAATTGTATTTAGACCATGCAATCAATAATAAGATCTACCAAGATACTAATTATTGATGCCCATCTACGCAACTAATCAATCAAATCTATCAAGGATAAACCGATTATAGTTGGATCCCAACTGATCAAGTTTTGTGCACACCAAAGATTATGAACCCAAATAAGAAATCTTATTTGTCTTCAAACCTTCTTAAATCTTCAATACACACCTGCACATCACAACTTGAATAACTTGTTATCAATCACGCACAGAACGGAGTCTGTTAACAATGGATTATCACAAGACGTCTTTAGATCTACAAACTGTTCTAAAAATCCCGTCGACAATTCGACCTAGTTTGAGTGAATCTTATATCAGAAGATAAGATTCTCAAGAATAAACAAACTAGGTGCAATCAAAGTTCAACAACCATTAGTCAATCAAATCAAATCGAAAACTAATAATACTGCAACTATCTAGTTTCCCACCGATGGTATTCGTAGAGTTTCTTGATCCCACATAAGTCTTTAAACAAGCGTTCGTAAGATATTTCGCCTCATTAGGGTACTTTTATCTCCGAATAGATGGCTCCACCAGTAACAACACAAGTTAATTTTGTTGGCTCTTAGGATAGTTTGCTCGAAATGCAAACTTGGGTATTTATAGACTAAGGAAGTTTGGACACCAAGAAATTTCCAAAACCGAAAATATTCTTAAGATATGCAATATATTCCCAAATCGGTTTTCATAATTCCTAGAAATGCTCTGTCCAAAAATAACCGAAATCCTACTAGAAAATCTCCAATTAGTAAATGCACATTACTAATTTTTATTTTTCCTGAGATATGCATTTTAATTGTTGGTAATTAAAAGCATATAAAATTAACAACCTTAATTAAAAGATTCTCAACTTATTTTGGTCCGGGATCTCCTTGAGTTATTAAGGAATATCTCTGAACAATAAAAGATAAGAGTTACTGAACATGCTCAAAGTATGTCGACATCTTATTTCTTTGTCAATCCTTTTTCATATTTACAATATTTGAAACCGATTATACCACACCCCCAAACAAGTTTAGAACTGGTTCATCTGATTTCCAAGAACTATGTGATTGATCAAATATCAATACACTAATCATGGGTTTACGGTTATACCAATCACAAGGATCGGTTCTACCTTAATATGGTTACTAGTACCGGTTACATCATTTACCAGGATCGGCTACATCAATTAACAGGACCAGTTACCATATTATCATGGTATTACTTGTGATCGGTCACACCAGTTACCAGGATCGGTTACACCAATTACAAGTATCGATTACACACTCTTTTGTGATCAGTCACACCAATTATTAGGATCGATTACACACTTTTTTGTGATCGGTCACACCAATTACAAGGATCGGTTACACCAATTACTAGGATCGGTCACACCAATTTCGAATATCGATCATACCATCTTAGGATCGGTTACACTAATAAAATTCATACCAATACATAAGTTAGGCATTGTGACTAGTTTTACCAAGATACATAACAAGTTATGATCGGTTCTATTAACTCACACATATTGGTAATCCAAATATATGCATGAATAACAATACCAATAAGCCAAGCGATTTCCCTTTTGATTCATAAAATAAGTTCATGAATGTGCTTCCTTTAAACGAATGTAAACATTTTTTCCTAGGACGAAATCTTCACCCATACCCATATACATAATCACAATAACATTCATACGATTATGTCGATGTCTTATATACGAAGTTCAAAATATAAGCGTTATACTTCGTATTCTAATTCCTTAACACTATGTCTACTAGAGCATAATCATTCACAGCTTCTCCGTCATGTTTTAAATATAACACGGCTTAAAAGATACGCTGAATAAAACAGTTTTAGTCGAAATATGACTAACCTCAAGAGGAAGGATGATGTCGTCGATGTAGCTTGTTACTTCTTCATATTCTTCAAGTCTTCAAGTGATACTTGTATGTCTCATTATCCTAATATTTCTATCCTACCTATACAAAGTTGTCTCTAGTACATAATCAAGCGACTCTTAAATTGAGTTTTGATTCACTAAAATATGACAATCAAACTTGACATACCAACCTTGGTGGGTTCAACCGAGCTATGCTCTAACAAGAACGATGTCGTTGAGACTAAATGGATACATATAACCAGGGATTTGGGTGTGCTCGGTTCTTATGATTGGGGTTCGGCAACTTACAATTGTATGTTTTGGGGCTTGAGTACTGGAGTAACGAGCACCTCGGTAGAGTTGCGGTTCTTTTCGTATCCATTAATGGTGAAAATTCATACCCACTTGTAAATTTACTTGTTTATGATTGTTGAATGTATAATGAAATTATTCATTAATACGATCCAATAATTTTGCAGCCTTGGTTTTGGTCATATTTTCGATGTTTATTTCCCTATGTAAAGGAGGAAAATGAGTTAGTTCAAGATCCGTGGCCGTCGGGTAGGTTATATAATGAAGACCAAAGAGGATTGAATAGAGGCGCACAAAGTGATACTGGTTCCCATTCACTAGTTGTTGTGCGTAACCAAATAAACAACTTCTCGTTTAATTCTATAATATGGTCGACGTGGGAGGACAGTGAATGGAAAACTAACCCCGAAGTGGTAGAAGCAAAATGAATCTCTGAAACACGGAGGGTCTTTTATGACCCTTTTGGTCACAACACCTTGTGCTTGGGGAAACAGTGTCTCAAGCAAGTTCTTGGAATCACAGTAATACCGTATAATCCTCCTGATTCAACGTTAGACATCACCACTAACTACTTGTACGCCGACACTGTACGTAATTCCTTGCATTATGTGGAAGTACAAGATTATGAGTATAAGTTATGGTGGATAAAGATGTCAGTTGGTAAGTACTCAGGTTGTATTGTACAAGAAGGAAACAAAGATTGTATGGTACCCAAGATCCCGAAGCTTATGAACGTTGACCACCACCGCCTAGGCAATCCACATATACATAAGCGTTGGTGCCGGTCGACCGTCATCTCTTCCTATATCCACTAACAATTCCGAGAGCTCGAATACGCGGTCCGGATTTTCAGGCGGTAGATATACCTATTGGAAGGGAGTATTTGGATCAATTTCCTAAACCCGATTATAATGTCAATCAGGGTACAACTATGAGTATCATATGTCATGTAATACTTTTATTTTATATTTGTGATTTATTTTGGTGTTGTCACCAAAAAAAAAAAAAAAAACTTTTTTGGGTGTTTTTTCAGGATATGTGGTTCGACGCATATATGGTTGCGCAACAACAAAATAGGGCTCTACAACAATTCATTTCGACCATATAAAGGGAATGCAATCTGAACTACGTTACAGTTCTGATTTCCAGGGGAGGCATG
This sequence comes from Papaver bracteatum, assembly GCA_023529315.1. Taxonomy (NCBI): domain Eukaryota; kingdom Viridiplantae; phylum Streptophyta; class Magnoliopsida; order Ranunculales; family Papaveraceae; genus Papaver; species Papaver bracteatum. The sequence goes on from JAJJWX010000650.1 coordinate 2,158,086, forward strand.
TCAAGGAGTATCTACCACCATATACATGTTAGTCATCTACCCCAGGGCACTCTCATGATTTGGGACCATAGTCGAATTCTTTTGTCCCAAACAATCAAGGAGATTTTCTCTACCATCCTTATATTGTGTCTGAACAACTCAATCAAAGTACAACAACTCACTAAGATCAGGGTAATGAACAAGATCCATGGTTGCATATGCCATAACCATATAATCAAAATGTTTGAATGGACAGTTTTTCGAATTTCGTATCGACAAGTTTTAATCATAACGACTATTTTTACTATTTTATATATAACGGCTAGTTTTTTTTGTTTTATATGTACTAGTGATTTTCACTATATAACAACTATTTGCTTTTAAATTATATATGCTCTCATCAATTCTCTATATATAACAAATTATTTTCCCAATACAGTTATCCAAACATTGTATTATATTAATAAAAAAAATGATGTGATTCAGCAAAGAAGAAGATGTTGCTCTTGTGCAAGCATGAATTCATGCAAAAAACAATCTTGTTACCTCAATTCAAGCCAGAGGCAACCAGTTCTGGAATAATATATTTGAAGGGTTTGATAACATATCCGGAAATCCAAATGCGAGAAGTAAAGGAGGTCTTAATACTAGGTTCAACGTTATCAACAAGAATATCGTCACTTTTCATAATTTAGGCTGAAGTTAACATACCCAATCCTAGAATGTTGTATGAAGAACGGGTAATAATTTTATAAGATATATCATTTTTTTTCCTATATTTGAACTATTTTAAGTTATGTTTCTTTTTTAAAATTTCAGAAAAGTGCTGCTCGTTTAAACTATCTTAACCAGACAAGCAAAAAATTTCCTCATGATGAATGCTATCAGCTCTTGAAAGCAAGTTTTGATCCCAACAATCCTAATGAAATATAGTTATATCAATGGAGTTTTTTATCGCCTGGATTTTCATGTATCAGATGTTAATTAAGTCTTCTGCTCTACAATCCCGAAGAATGATTATATTTGAATGTAATATCTTATATTTATGTAATCTTTTATATTTATGTGTTTATGCGTCAGACATTAATCAAGTCTCCGACTCTACAATCCTGGAGAATGATTATATTTGAATGTAATATATTATATTTATATAATGTTTTATCTTTGTGTGTTTATGCATCAAATTTTAATCAAGTCTTCGGCTCTACAGTCCTGAAGAATGATTATATTTGAATGTAATATCCTATGTTTATGTAATCATTTATCTTTATATATTCTTGCAATCTGGATATTATCTTTAATTAAAGTTTAACTTAACTAAATTTGAAATTCCACGAAATAGACATCAAGATTACAACTATTGAATAAAAATCGAAATAACTTTTCATAGTAATCACGGTTGCACTTAGCACATGCAACAAGCCTTTAAACCCTAGATGACCCTAGTAGACGAGTTATAGTCACCTGAGGGTTTATGTAGAGATTTACCCACAAAATCTAAAGAAAAATTTCTAAACCTTTCAGTCTTCATTGGGTGAACCTGAGGAATTTTTCCGCGATTCATACTCTGGGATTTTGGATACCATGAAATTATAGCTTTCATCAAATGTGAATGCTTCCCCCTTTTCCTCCAAATAGCGCTTTAACGACTTCGTGCTACAATAACACGACACAATATACTTATTGTTATAATGAAAAAAATTAACCAATTTATCTTTCTTTGAAAACAACTCTAAAATGCTTACAAATTGTTGAGGGGATATGATACTATGGCTGGCGTTGAAGATCTTTTGTTGAATAACTATAAAATCACATACGCCTTTTTGGATAATTTGGTACCTATCATGAATTTGTTGAAGAATCCTTCTCTTTGGATTCCCATAATCTTGTATATATTAGTTATATATCTTCACACAAAAGGTTTTGGGTTCTTCCGTTACAGGGGAAAGATCTACAACTCGACTTTCAGTGTACCATGCTTTGATGATGACCAAATCTTCAATTGGATCAAATAATCCCATGCGTGTGTTCGTATTAGGAGGTATTAAAAAGAGGTATAAAAATAGCAGAATAGGAACTTTGCAAAGTGTATGAAAATAGGTGTTTGTTGTTTGGAGAAAGATAACACAATTTATAATATCTCAAAAGTAGCTATTAGAAATTAGTCGTTGGAAGTTCAAAATGAAATTCAAATTATCAGAACAAGAAAATATATAAATTGATGTTACTTAGAAAAAGGGAACTACATTACTGGAACTGAAACACGACATTACTTTAATAAAAAAACGATGAAACTAACCTATTTAAAATAAAAATCTAAACTCAATAACTTAAAACTAAAACAAACTTTTAATTAAAAGTGGAACTGATTATGTCCCTGCCTCTCCAAATGCTTATCCAATATGGATTTCTATTTTAATTCAAAGTAAATTTTTGCATTTGGAGCCAGTATATTGAGATCCATTTGCGTTATTTCCCTTTCATCTTTCTCCCGATTAAACTAAATTTGTTATTGTGTTGTTGATATTAACATTTCCATAATTTCGTTTTGATGTTGTTGACAAGGTGCGACTGTCATTCGAGATACTTCCCATGTCTCTCATTTGGGAATCTTGCGATGAGGGTGTAACGGGTGTGCTTGGTCCAGAGCCCCTTTTAGTAGCTGTAGATTTTCTTCGCAGGTCTTGACTTGCGTTTATCTTTTTGTAATCCACCAAACAACGATCCAGGTGTGTAGTTGGGTTCGTACTAGGAGTATATCCTTATGGATAAGGGATACCACAAGGGACATTAAAAGAGTTTGGAAATTGATTTGCAAATGGAGTTTCGACAAATTGGCTTGAAGATGGATTCTAAGAAGATGGGGTTTGGGTATAAAATATATTAGAGATATTTCCATGATATTGAGATGACAGAGGACAAGAATCCTGATCCATATCTTCATCTCCACCTACTTGTACATTTGGAACATCTTTAAGCATCTCATACTCAACATCTTGAGAAAAGAGTTTTTTATGTATTTCAAAATAACTACTTCTCTTCATTACCATCTACATCAATGTAAACAAACCATAATAAGATATACATACATTAAATTATTTACAAACAACATATACAACAACTATAATGACATATTTAGATAACATACCCGGTTATTAGAGTCCAAGCCCAGATTACTTGCACTGACTCTTGCAACAGATTCAGAAAAATTATCCATTTCCGATTTGATTACGCCAAACCTATTACAAACACTTTTTTATACTACTTTCATGTGGATTCCCACCACAAGCTTCTACGAATTTGTGAAAAAGGGTTTCATATAACTTATTCTTATTTTCAAAACTACTTTCATCTAGAGCACAACTTTCATCTAGAGCACAATACTTAATAACAATGTGAGTATTTTCCAAATTACTAAATCTTGCTCCATGTTTTCTTCTTTCCTTTTAAGTTTGCAGCATTGTGATGAGCAAAAAAAAAAAAAAAAAAAAAAAACTCTTATAGAAGATAATTTGAGAGATTTGAGTGAAAAAAAAAGTTTGTAAGAAGATGATTTGGAGTGATTTGAATAGAGAATTAGGTTTGTATTTATGAAGAATTTTTGAGAAGTTTTTGAAAAAATGACTGTTGAGATCCGATGGTGGAGAATATATAGCCGTTGTGAATGATGGATGGTTAGGATCGAGTGTGAGAGAGGCGTAAAAGAAAAAAGATCAAACAAATAAATTTACGGAAACGAAACCTCAGTTACGGTGTATTATAACACGTAAACTGAGTATCCGTTTCAACTACCACACGAATGCTCAGTTTTCGTAAAGCAAAAATTGATACAGAAATTGAGTTTTTGTGTCATTTCCATTCCCTACTACCCGAATCAGATATGATCCAGTTTGAATAGTAGGAAAGGGATATCCAGAAGACAATAAAACTTGGTTTTGGAGATTTTTTCCTACATTTGAGGGATAGGGAAGGATAAAATGTACCATAATGCTTGGCCTAAATATCTCCCGGAGATCCGTAGAATAGAGCTCTAGCACATTTGGATACGCATCAAGAAGTAGCTTTTTGAAAAAGCAATAAGTTTAGTTTGAGTGTCAAATTTTTGAATGAATTTTATAAGCAAAATAGTCAATTTTTTGTGAAGTAATATATCCCGGCTTTTGACTTCTGACTTTTACTGCCGGAGTCAAACGTTCTATACTCTATTATAACAAAAACTGCTATTTTCTATTTCCATTCACAAGTACAACTGCTCCAAAAGTCTTCATCCACATACCTCTACGAATTTATTCTGTTCTTCAATTATCTCATCAGGATTAACAAATTTTGTTCTTCAATTATCTCATCCCAAATGTGTATTTGAAATTATTGGGTAACTTGAAGGTAACCAGATCAAACTTAGATACTTTCAAGTGTTCGTTCGTATGGTAAATCGTTTACTTGAAATGAGAAGTAAACCGAGGAAACAAGTTCAATTATCCGAGTCAGAAATGAGACAGGTTTGTGTTGTTTGTAAAGAGATTTTTATGCAGCAACCTGTTCTTTTGGAGCTTGAATCCGTCCAATAAAATTTGTGGTAACTATCAATTCTTTCTTCTTTTTTTCCCCAATGCTGCTTTGTTAATTTGGCATGAGTTAGATTTCTTAGTTTGGGTATCACTTAATTTTCGTTTTTCTGTTGTGGGTTCTGTTTGATTTAGGCAAAATGTGTGTTCTTGGTGTGATTAATGCTTTGGTAGTTTTGTCTGACTAATTATGGGATTGACTGTTCTGTTGTTGTTGCTTTGATTGCTTGATTAATATTTTGTGATTACTTTTCAAATGTAGCTAAGAAAACACAGTTAACTAGGGAGTAATTTTGATGCATTTTCGTAGTTTTAAAACTGACGTATAATTGCATTTTACAATCACTACCAAAATTCTCAGGCAAGCCTTCTCGTGATGCAGATTCGATGGTTCAACTATAATTTTGCATGACTAGCAGCTTCTCCCTACCTTCAATAGGGCCAGCAACGATTCTTCTTTGAGGAATATGACTTCGAAGCGTAAACTAACAGCATTCATCGACATGGGTATGGCAATTATCACTTGAAGTGGCATTGTGTATTTATCTTGTAAATTGACAGGTTAAGTCGTACTTACCATAAATGTCGTGGGAAATAACTTAACGATTAGTTACATATAATAGAACGATGGACATTATAATCTTCAGGATGCTCGGTTTGTTATTATCTTTAATATTGTTGATAAAAAATTCCATGCTAACTTTGCATATAGTTATTTATTTTCTCTATTTTTGCAACCATCATCCTAACTTGGTTTGTTATGATTGATGGATTTCTAGGTCCAAAGGTAAACATTAATCAGTTTGTGCAGAAGGGTTCAACCCCATGTCAAAAATTCTGTAAGTAATTCTTATACTTATTAGTTTATAAATGTATTTGTGAAGAAAAGGATATTCTTCACCATAGCATACATTCTTACTATCAGCATGTCCTTTCGGGGATAGGAAAATAAGTTAATTCAATTTTATTTATGGTGACATTGTGGCTATAATCTGTGAGACGGTACCTGTTCGGAGGTGTATTACCTTTCAGCCGAGACTTCCTTCACTAGCTAAACCAACAGTTGACCTTTGTTTGATCGGTTGGATTCCATAGTCGAAATTAGCCATGTAGGAGATTGATTAACACTTGGTAATTTTATAAAACAGGTATCTTGCTGTAGTCGGCACATAAAGTTATAAGAGCTAAAAGCAATGTAAAGTTAGAGCTTGGGTGCAGCAATTAATGACGCCAGGTTAAGGCTTCCTGAAGGTGGTTGAAGATGGAAGTCTGGCTCAATGGTTTGTTGATGGAAGAAGACAGTCACGTGGCGAAGGTTTGGAAAGTTGGCGGGGTTTTCAGCGTATTCACCCAACTCAAATGGGTCTTTCATTGAATGTCGGTGCGTTCTAATTTTGACTTTTTCTGATTGCGAAAATCTATTTAAACTGCCAGTCTGGGATTTCAATACGTATGATCTGGTCACTTTATAGCAGCCTCTTAGTTATCTGTGTCCTGCATGCACGAGCCATTACTTGGTCCTCTTATTCGAGCAAAATGACTACTGCATGGTTCTGTGCTAAGTGTTCATTGTGTTGTTTGTTTTTTGTAGATATGTCTTCCACGACTTTCATTGACCCATTACCTGTCATAGAATTTGTTACCCAGCTCCTCAATAGGGATGCACTTGCTCGACCCTTGTCTGATGCTGGTCGAGTGAAGGTAAAAAACTTCTCTAGGTGACAACTGTTTTATGTGTCTCAGTGAACTTACCATGTGTCGTGATGACGCATGAACTGATTTGGACTTTTGAATTTGACAAACGTCCTTCTATATAAAAAAAATGGGATTGCAGATCAAACAGGCCCTTAGAGGAGGAAATATGAGCAGAAAGTACCTTATATTTGGATTAACCTCTCAGGCAACTCGGGAGCTGACGCAAGTGAATTATTTATCTTAGAGAGTTGGTTAACTGTGTGGGGTGTTTTTGTTTTTTTCACTTATAAATGTTCATTTACCACTTCTCTAATGATTTATTTCTTGGTTTGTTCTCGAAGTTTCCCTGTTGACGAAAGATGTACCATGAAATCTGTTGTCGAATATTTCGGTGAGACTTATGGGTTTTATGTACAGCACACATTGGCGGTGTTTGCAAGTTTGAAATCAACAAAAGGCAAACACGCTCAAACTTTTTTCTGTAGTGCTGTTGTTTTTATGCATTTAATTTAATGTACTTTACTATTTTTGGATGCAGGTTTATAAAACTATGGAGGGCCGGAGGTACTCAAAAAGACTCAATGAATGCCAGATAACTGCTCTTTGAAAGTTACATGTCAGCGGCCACAGGAAAGGGAGAAAGATATTATGCAGGTAATGTTGACATTGTGGCTCCTGGTTTAAAATGTTCTATGCCGAGGGTGTATACATTTAGGTATTACAGCATTGTATGCGTGTTCCCTATTCGTCTTTACCTGAAGATTGTTTGGTAATATGTTTTTGTTGTAGACCGTTCGCCACAATGCTTATTATGAGGACCCTTATGCGAAGGAGTTTGGAATTAAAATCAGTGAAAAGCTTGCTCAAGTTGAGGCTCATATTCTTCCTCCCCATGGGTAAATAAGCTTACACATTTCCATTGTTAGTTGTAATGGTAATACCAAATTTGTAGGGCCATGGAGCTGGTGTTTCCACTTTTTCTGCCAACTGATAACTCATGATTTACCATGCATCTTAAGTACAGTGAAAGTGGTAGAGAGAGAGAGAGATTGCTTGCCCCAAGTCAGACAATGGAATATGATGAACAAGGTCAGCTTTATTTTTTAGTGGAGCACTGGATTCTGTCTTGTTCCTGTAGTGCATTTTACTAAATGTTCTCTTCTTTTCTTGCAGAAAATGGTTAATGGGGGTACCGTCAACGACTGGATGTGTTTTAACTTTTCATGCGACGTCCAAGACAGTGTGGCTCGTGGTTTTTGATATGAGCTCGCGCAAATGTGTCATATATCTGGAATGGTGTGCCTTATTGATTTATCCAACTCCTGGTGACTGATAATTTGATTTGTACTTTGATACTTAATGCTCCATTTAACTAACTATTTTCTGGTTGCTTCATGTGTAGACATTCAATACTGAGCCAATTCTACCTCCTTACACTGCTTGTCCAGATCATGTTGAACGAGCATTGAAGACTAGGTATTCCGAGGCAATGACAAAACTCAAGGGCAAGGAACTCGACTTGCTCATTGTAATTTTGCTGACAACAATGGCTCATTCTATGGTATGGCAAGGCTTGTGTTATATTGAAACACCTCATAGTTGAGATTTTTGATTGGTTGAACAAAATATTTAATGGACTTTTTGTGATTTACAGGGAACTTGAAGCGTATTTGTGAGACCGAACTTGGTCAGGTTTCCATTGTTGTCTGACGAAGCACGTCTTGAAGATGAGCAAGCAGTACCTGGCCAAAGTCGCCTTCAAGATAAATGTGAATGTCGGCGGGCGCAACACTGTTCTAGTTGATGCCTTGTCAAGGCATATACCGCTTGTCAGTGATCGGCGAACCATTATCTTTGGTGCTGATGTTACCCATCCTCACCCAGGAGAGTATTCAAGCCCCTCTATCGCTGTAGTAACTTCTAATTTGTTCCAATTGATGAATTTTATTTTGTTGAACCCTCTTATCAAGGTTGTGGCATCACAAGATTGGCCATAGGTAACGAAGTATGCTGGTTTGGTATGTGCTCAAGCCCATTGCCAAGAAGAGTTCATTGAGGATCTGTTTAAAGTATGGCAAGATCCAGTTCGAGGAACTGTGACTGGAGGTATGCGTCTTGCGTTTTGTGTTCTGCATCTTTGTCATTTCAATTTATTTTCCTTGTTGGGACCTGAATTGCATATTCGGCATTTGTTTTGGCTAATTTATTTTTTTGATATTTTCATGAACTAGGGAACTTCTTATCTCTTTCCGAAGAGCAACTGGACAGAAGCCTCTGTATTATATTTTACAGGTAATTCCAGCGTTCATTATGTAGCTGATTGGCCTATGTCTACTGCCTTTTCTTTTTCTTTCTGATCCATTTTCTGCTTTCAGGGATGGAGTAAGTGAGGGTCAGTTTTATCAAGTTCTACTGTATGAGCTTGACGCTGTTCACAAGGTAATGTGGTGTCCAGTGTCAAGTTGCCACTTTTCTTAGGGACCAAAGCTCTATAGCTAATAACAACCATTGTTAAGGTGGAGAATGTTACGTACTGTGTGAAAATAGCTGAGCAGTTGTAGGCTTTAATAGTAGACTCCTCGTATGCTGATAGTAACTTTTGGATTCTTTAACTTATACGGTTAAACAAATTATGGCCTGTTGAAATCAAGCAGCTAATCAATCACTTTCTGTTCACACAGGCTTGTGCTTCTTTGGAGCCAACACTATCAGCCACCTGTTACATTTGTTGTGGTTCAAAAACGTCATCATACAAGTTTTGTTTTTGCAAATAACCATAACGATCATCAAACGATTGACAGGAGCGGAAATATTTTACCAGGTAATAATATGGATCGACTTTTTGTTGTGGTTGACTAAATATGATGGTTTTAAATCCTGGAAAGCTTTTAACAGTATCACTGTTTTGCAGGAACTATGGTAGATTCCAAGATTTGTCATCCTACTGAATTTGACTTTTACTTCTGCAGTCATGCAGTATTCAGGTATAGACCAGACACTTTCTTGTTTTCCTTTGGTATACTTGGGTTACTCTTACGAGACTTCTGTATAAGCATGGTGCCTTGGTTACAAATGATGATTTCATTAATCATTGCAGAGCACAAATGGTCCAGCTCACTATCACGTGTTATGGGATGAGAACAAGTTTACCGCCGAATAATCTCTGCTACACGTAAGCGCTATCTTTGCTTTACTAATCAGTGCTTACTCTTACCAGTATCCACCTGTATTATTTTTTTCATCGCAGCCCTGCCAACTTCAAATGCCTTTCTTTCCATCCATTTTGACCAAGTACCAGACCAAGAGTTTCCACAATTACAAATTGTTCCAACATTGTGCTTTTTTCGGGCTCGTTTTTACATGGAACCCGAGACACCTGATAGTGGATCCATGCGTGGAACTGTCGCTCGGGGTGGTACAGGCTGGTGGTTTGCCCAGAACTCTATTTAAGACGTCCTTTCACATAATTCTGTTGTGTTTTCATGTATACTCTGGGGTTAATTTGATTTTTTGGTTGTAATTATTCTCAATTTTGGTGAATAAAATTCATTTGTTAAACAAAAAAAATAAAAATAAAAATAAAGATACTCTTGCTATGAGACTTTTGTGCGCAAGTCTTTTAGAAAAATAATTAAGTCTCGCATCTTCTTTTTAATAAGGGTGTTCTTGTATATACCCCTAGAAATACTATCGGTACCCTTTTACTTATATACCCCCAACAATTATCTACCTACCCCATCGTATATCCTAAGTTTTTGTACCCCGATTCCGAGAAAAGCGCACACAGAATTTCGACCCCACTGATCAATGAAATGCAAATTCAATATCCTCTCAAACATCAAATAAACACAGAAGCGGAAAGACAAAAATTGAAGTTTTAGGATAATGATATTTCTTCCGTCATCCCCATCATGGTACTGCCATTAAATTAGATAAAATTTTGTAAAATAATAGAAAGAAAAAGAAAAGGAAAGTAACAGAGGATCAGATCAATTCAATTATAATAGGTTAAGATCAAACGACAATTGATCAATCACAGAAGAAAAAACACGATCGCTATGGTAATCTTCGATCAAGATCTAATTGAATATGCTGAATCAAGGATGAAGAAGAAAATCGTGGACCACTAAATGGTTTAACGTGTTTATCAAAAAAGAAATGATCTATCAGTATTACTTAACCTATTACAAGTGGGTCTCTATTGATTTTGAATTTGCTTATGGTAATGTTAATTTGGTATAAGTTGGGAGTTCTTTGTGGATGAGGAATTGTTTGATGCGACCGGTGTAGATGAGAATATATTTCTGGTGTAGTGCTGCTCCTTGGATTACGAGCTGTCTCAATCTAACCAAACGCTAATCTTCTTCTGTGATCTCTCATCTCGGCTGCATTTTTTTTCCTTCTTCTTTTGTTCTCTTTTTAGGGTTTCATATTGGGGAAAATAATGAATTTGTAAAAGGGGTACAACTATCTAAAACTACAAACAGTTTCGACATTTTCATGTAAACTAAATTAGAGGACGGATCGGCTCACACGTCTAATATGACGTTATCTGACTCGAGATTCTCCACCATCAGATATTTAAATATGAACGGTCCCGATATTTTAGATACTCGCATTCTATTTCGGGTATAAGATGGGTCGCCCGTGATTTTCTCTTTAATCTATTCACTTTTTCTCTCTCTCAAAGATACTCGCATGCTTTGGAGATATAAAATGGTCAGCATTTTTTCTCTCTCTTTAATATGAACGGTCCCGATATAAGATGGTCAGCATATTTTAGATACTCGCATGCTTCTTAAAGCAAAAAAGCAAAAAAGCAAATGTTGACTCAGTGCATTTAACAAAGACAAAAAGCAAATGAAAAAACAGGGTACATTAAACAAAGCAAAAAAGCAAATGAAAATGTTGACTGATAAGTTTGTGATTATCATATAAAGTGGGTCGGGAATACCCATCAACTGATTGGTGAAACTTAAGAACGTCGACAAACGTGGGTGTATAGAAGTCTGACTGCTCTCTTAGATTCTTTTGAAACGATGAAAATCAAAATTCATAGATTCACGAACCCAACACACAAAGCAAAAAAGCAAATGAAAAAAAGCAAATGTCGACTGCTTATTACATTTAACAAGGCAAATGAAAAAACAGGGTACATTTAACAAAGCGAATGTCGACTGCTGTCGTACATTTAATAAAAAAAAAAGCAATTTGTTGACTGTCGTACATTGAAAAAAGTTCTCATCTTCACTTATTATAAGCAATTTGATGCAGACACAGTAGCTCCATTTGAGTTATTGGCACGTAACTGATCAGCTCTTTTCTTCTCGCAGTTACGGGAGTCATGGCCTGTTAGTGTGCAGTATTTGCACATTCTTGGCTTCTTTCCTTCCTTAGAAATTTCCATACCACTCTTGAAGCGAGAATCAGTTGGAGCATTTCCCTTCCCCTTACCAGGATTTCTGCCTTTTGTTTGTGAGATGCGAGGATCACCCATAATCATATTAGGAAGGGTAGCATCAAATGAAAATGCATTTGGTATTTCTGCAACAGAAGTGCATGATGAATCTGTAGCTAATAATTCATCGTTAACTTCCGATTCCACTGGCATATCCTTTCCATGTTCTTTTCGAAGCTCAAGTATGTCAATTTCTTTAATTTTCTCCATTGCTTGGTTGTGAAAATCCATTGCCACAGCATACTCCTTTTCTGATTTCAACATGTAGGCTAGTTCAGTTGATACTCGGCAATAATGACTGATTCGCATGGCTTCAATCCCAGCTTTATCATCTTTGATGACTAACTGATTTGAACCCAAAACTGCACATCTGTTTGCATATTTAGTCCACCTTTCCATTATAAAACATTGAGGAATTTCTGTCACATAGAGGCGAAGCACCAAGATATGGTGCAAATGTTTACACGATACTCCAACAAACTCAATTTTTGGCAGCCACATGTACCCTTTTGAGTTGCCACATTAATCTTTACTGGAAACTCTTCCATTGTTTTTTCATCCATTAACCAATACACACTGTATGTGTGTTCATCACAAATCAATCTCAAGTATTTTTGATCGATATCTTAAAGAAGCGTTAAATTCCCCTTGCATTATATTAAAGATAACTCTAGTGTATACTTTAGAGGCATGCCTTACCAACAAATCTTGAGAAAGGTATATACGCTTCAAATGGATAGACTTGTAATCTTCTTCCCGCTCTCTTAAGTACATTCTTTCTAATGCTTGATCACAACTTTCCACAAATTCTCGCAAAGATGTCCTAGAGTTCACGTAATTATCAAAAAAAGAATTTATACTCTCACTTCTTTGTGTCGTATTCATGCCGGCAAAAAAAGTTCCTCTGTTATAAACTGGTATCCACTTTTCACGAATATCATATAAATCTTGAAGCCATGTATTCTCTGTCAAATCAAATTCTACTAGCATTGAGTGCCATTTAGTTTCAAAATCTTCTACTGTGTATGTGAAGCGAGTAACTTCCTTGATGGTTTTTTTAAATTTGGACTTCTTAAAAAATACATGACTTAGCTTCTCTCCAAATTTTTTCTTAATGTGCCACAAACAAAAACGATGGCGGGTTTCAGGAAATACCTTCGCAATTGCATTTGTCATAGCCTGATCTTGATCAGTAAGTATAGAAATGGGAGGATGACCTCCCATTGATTCAAGCCATGTCGTAAACAACCAGATAAATGTGTCTTCATTCTCATCTCCAAGCAATGCAAATCCAAATGTTATAGATTGTCGGTGATGATTAGTACCTGTGAAAGGAGCAAAAGGCATACTGTATTTGTTAGTTTTGTATGTGGTATCAAAAGTGACAGCATCTCCAAAACGGTTGTACGCTATCCGCGAACGCGCATCCACCCAAAATACATTTGCTACCCTTCCTTCGTCATCAACTTGAACTGCATAGTAGAAACTTGGATTTTCAAGTGTTCTTCTTCTAAAGTAGTTAACCAATGCTTCTGCATCTCCAACATCCAACAAAGATTTTCTAACATTCCTTAAATGATTATAAACATCTCTAGTATCAAACCCAATGCTTTCACTTTGCCCAAATAATGCAGCAACTTTACCAACAGGAATTCTACTTTTGTTAAATGCCTCTGCTAAGCTTTTAGCTTCAAGGGGCATACGCTTGTTTGATCTCATGAGCATTCTCTTCTTAAGAGAAACCATAACATGATTGTGATCTTTTATAAACTCATTAATATACCATACCGGAAATCTTCCATCGAAAGATATACGTATCATAGCTTTACAGTCTGTCCTCATTGTTGAAGTATTTCTCCTTTTTCTGTAATTATCTTCCTCATCAGGATCATGATCTCTATTGTGGATTCCTTCATTACTACATACAAAAACCACTCTACTCACACCTTCTCCTTTTTTAGTGGCATACGATGATCTCTTCCGTTTCATAAATCCATTATTTATACCATATGTTTTATAGAATTCTTCTGCATCTTCAATAGAGGTAAATTCCATACCCACTGATGGTTTGAGATCTTCAGATGATTTATCATTATGATTTATATCAGGAACTTCATCAACATTATCCATTTCCTTCAATCTTGAAGAATTCGAAGAAATTTGATGCTTTTGATACGCTGGTGTTTGATCACAGCTTGTTTTTAATTTTTCTGAAGTTACTGATACTTTCCACAAAAGAGAATAGGAAGAAGATTTCTCCAAGAGAGAATAAAACATATTAAAAAGAAAAAGTAACGGGTGACCCATCAAAAACCCGGAACTAAATGTATAAATTTATGATATCAGGACCGTTTACATTTTTAAATCCAAGGGATGAGAATCTCGAGTCAGATAACGTCATATTAGACGTGTGAGCCGATCCGTCCTCACTAAATTATAACTAACTTAACTAACTAATGGGGGTACCATTAGTATTTTCTAGGGGTACATAAAGGAATTCCCTTTAATAAAGCATAAATGATTCTCACATATTTTGGATGCAGGCGTAAGCCGCGTAACAGTAATAACATATTAAGACTGCATTAGCAAACAATAATGCTACAACCCATAGCCATAAACTCCAAACTTTATCAGTAAAGAAATCTAAAGATACAAATGTAGGAAAGTGGCTGAACAGTTGATTCACCTTTTCAATGAGTTATCACCTAAACCAATTAATCTTCTTTCTTAGTAACAATCTCCGGTAAAAGTCTTTCTTTGTCTTTGAGCTCCAGCACACTTGATCAGCTTCATCTTTTACATTAGAAATAAAAATATGTTTAAATGCAAAGAATGGTATACGTTCGTAGGAACGAACAAGGAACAAGATGCCCAGGATCCAACAAGGAAAACCATGCGACTGCATTTACATGAAAAACGCATTTTTATTTCGAATGTAAAAGACAGGAACAAAACCGAAACTCTTATTTACCGACTCGACCTCATATCAAAAACCAAGTAAATGGCCAGAGAGATACTGTCCGGAGGTTTATGACGATTTTTGTTATAGGGAAAGCTGATTTGTTTAGGGGGAAAGCTAAAATTGTTTGAGTTTGGTATATTTCGTTTGACTTTGGGTCATTAAAGGGGAGGAGCAAAAATTTGTCTTTCCTCCTAACAAAACGCTGAGTTTCCCATTCTGTCCTCAACTTAACTTAACCATTTTTCTTTGATCGGTCTTAACATAATGCTATATTTAATCTACTGCATAACCATGATTAACCCTAAATTATTTCGTGATTAAATCATATCGATTTTCTGATTGTACGATTTCTATAACATGTCTTTCATAGAATATTTCTAATGAGCGTCACATAGATTTTCTGATTGAACCATCTATTTTTTTGATAAAATGGAAATGAAGAAACATACCAAGAACTTGAGGTGCAGTTAGCCCGCCCTTAACAGGTACACCAATAAGTTCTCTAACTGAAGTTGGGTTAGTATCTATATCTATATATCTAATCATGGATGCTTAATTGCACCAAAGATTAGACATACAAACACTAACCCAGTTCGATTAGGAGTTCTCCTTTCCCATAGCTCTTCTTCTCCCTTCCAACTCTTCCTTCTCAGCTGCAGTGCTGCATTTTCCAGATAAACCGAACATGCATGTTCTACTCAATTTTAACCAACACTGCAGCACAAATTGCATCCTACATTTAACTGACAAACAAAATATGCATCCTGCTGTGAAGTTTCGGATGATTATATGAGCCTTAACACATGAATAACAATGCACTTGTACTTAGTTTTACCCTGCGAAATCAGCTCATGTTTACAATGTAGTCCCTACTAGTTAAAAGTCAAGTACTCTGGCTGATCCAATTTAACAAAAATCGAGGAGATTCAATATATTCCTGCAAATTATGCATACAAGGGAAGCTTATGACCTTATGTTAGTACTGGACATCACATATTACGATCAATTCCATATACACTATTCCAAACATGAAGAAATAATTAGTACTTACAATAACCTAGTCTATCATCTACTGTGGTGATAGACTAGGACTTCAACTCTATATTTAAACAAACAAAACAATATATATGGGAGTGAGACTTAAATTGGTAATATGATCTCCATTGTTAAATTGGTCTATCTCACTGTATACTTCTCAGGGCCTTGTTTGTCTTTACCGTTTTATATCTTTGTCCAAAAAGTCAAGATTAGATTCTAGCTCTCTGATCCATGAGTCCAGGTCCGTCTTTTGCTCAACTCCAATCTGGTTAAAGAATTGAAGTTGACTGTCAGCTTATGCCTACAGTAGATGCACAATAACTTATTATAGCACCACATCAGTATCCCCACAACAGCCTTTCAAATTTTATTTTCAGATGCAAATCATAGTATTCGATCGTAAATGGGTTTGGTGAGGGTAATCTGGTAATACAAAATAATGTGTAAAAGTCAATTGCAATAAATATTTCCCCCTATACATATCTAAATAATGGTAGCTTTCCCCTTAAAATGCTTTCCCCCTAAACAAATCACCTTTCCCTATAACAAAAAACTTTATGACGGCTATTTAGCAACAAACCTTCGGACCATATCTCTTAGCCATTTTCTCTTGGCTTTTCGTCCATCGGAATTACAAGAATCTTCTCGTTGTTTCAACTTACAAAACTGTTATTACAATCATATGATCTTACAAGAGCTATCATTGGGTATTTAAGGCAGCCAATGACATGTGTTGTTACCACACACACTTCTCACACACTCTCAAACTATAACATAGGTCAAGTCAACCAATGTTGACTTGACTACATACACATTCTACATATACTCTGTAATACACCCCCTCAAACTTTGGAGTGGGAAACAAAACAGTTTGAAAGACTACAACCAATGTTGACTTGACTACACACACATTCTAAGTAAGTATTGCAGTAAAAGCATAAGACTGAATAAAAAATGAAGTAGTTGTAGCAGTAGAAGAAGAACACTGAAAAGTTGAAGTAGTTGAAGTAGTACAGATAGAACACTATGCAGCTGAAATAGCAGGTGAAGTTGTTGTAGCAGTGGTTGAAGTAGTAACTGGTATAGTAGAAGTTGATGCAGCAGAGACATCCATTAAGAACTGCAACAATCTTGAAAAAGTTGGATGACAAAGTCCTTTTGTAAAGATATCATCTAGCTGGTCCTGACTTGCAACATGTAATTTCAGAAAGCCATTCTCCACCAACTCCCTGATAGTATGATACTGAATCTCTATGTGCTTGGTCCTAGCATGGAAAACAGGATTAGAAGCTAAAGACATAGCACTGGTATTATCACAGAGAAGCAAAGATGGAGATGAAACATGAACATGTAACTTAAATAGTAAATCAGCAAGGCACTTCAACTCAGCAGAAGCAACTGACAAACATTTATATTCTGCCTCAGCAGAAGACTTGGAGACAGTTGGTTGCTTCTTAGAAGACCAAGAAACCAAATTGGAACCCAGAAACACAGCATACCCAGATGTTGACCTTCTTGTATCAGGGCAACCTGCCCAATATGAATATGTATATGCCTTTAACTGATTTAAACTATTCTTCTTCAAAGTTACACCAAGACCAATTGTACCCTTCAAGTATCTGAGAATCCTCTTAACTAGT
Organism: Papaver bracteatum; assembly: GCA_023529315.1. Taxonomy (NCBI): domain Eukaryota; kingdom Viridiplantae; phylum Streptophyta; class Magnoliopsida; order Ranunculales; family Papaveraceae; genus Papaver; species Papaver bracteatum. Next base: position 2,175,423 of record JAJJWX010000650.1, read on the forward strand.
TGTAAATGAACATCAAATGGTGAATGCATAAATTGTGAGACATAATTGACACCAAAGCATATATCAGGCTTTGTAACTATCAAATATTGCAGACTACCCACAATAGTTCTGTAATCACTAACATTGTCCAACTTAGTACCATCATATAAAGAAACCCTAGAACCCTTAGTAACTGGAGTATCACAAGGCTTGCAATCAAGCATTTTGGCCTTAGACAATAATTCTAAAGTATACTTCTTCTGAGTGAGAACAATAGAATTTGTAGACCTAACAGCCTCAATTCCCAAAAAATAACTAAGCTCACCCAACTCCTTCATTGAAAATTCTTTCTTCAGAGAAGCTACCAAGTGATCAATAATAATAGAAGAACTACCAGTAACCAAAATATCATCAACATATAGTAAAAGAACAATCATCCCTCTTTGAGAATAGAAAACAAACATTGAATTATCTGAAATAGCTTTATTTAAACCATAAGCAATCAGAAAAGAGCTAAACCTATGAAACCAAGATCTGGGTGCTTGTTTTAAACCATACAAGCTTTTCTTAAGGTGACAAACATAATTTGAAGGATAATCTGGATTTATAAACCATTGTGGCTGAGACATATAAACATCTTCATATAAAAACCCATGCAAGAAAGCATTACTGACATCCAATTTCCTAATCTGCCAATCATAAGACAAAGCCATACACAGAACAATCCTAACAGTAGTTTCCTTGACTACAGGACTGAAAGTTTCATTATAGTCAATTCCATCTTGTTGATCATAACCTTTTCGGCAACAACTGTATATACTACTTTTCCATCTTCTCAAAAACCCTAATAAGTAATAACCTTAGATTTATTCGGAAAGGAAATAGTCATATCTATCAAAACGGAAACGGAAATATTTTTTAGTTGGAAAAAAATATTTAGATTACTATAACGATTTTAATGAACACATGTTCTTCCCCAAGTTTCCCAAGATAAAAATATATGAACTGCATAATTTTAGAAGTTCGAGATTAATGCCGAATGTTTCGTAGAAAAATCGTGACTTATCACCGGCGAGTAACTGAGTACAAGGGTGTCCCGGGGGCAGTGTTTTCAGCATTTGAATAGAAAGATTTTGGAGACTTCTTTTTGGAACTACTAGTTGTCTAGTGTTATAGGATAAGCGGTGTCCGAGGAAACATCTTCTCCCTTAAAGGATTGACAAAATAAGCTCTTGAACAGTGATGAAACCCTCGCTGGTCGAAATATGCATTTTATAATGTAAAAGCTATGGAGAGGACACTTGTCATAACTCTATTGGTCGGGATATTAAAAATTGAGTTACACTTTGTTTACATCAAATATTTAACAACCGTCTGTTAGTAACGCCGTCAACAAAAAAGAAGGTGGACAACACTTCCATGAGAGTTTAACCTAATAATTTCCTTATACCGTGTTTACACCAAATACTTAACTGTACGTTAGTAACCGTCTAAGGTGGACAATACTCTCGTCAAACCACATAAAAAAAATTCCAGTACAAAACTTTACTTGAAAAAGATCTTAACTTTATTTAACGGAAAATGAAAACTTAACTTACAGTGTTTACAATTTTATGGAAGTCCAAACTCAATTTGGAAGTAAAATACCTAACATATTAGGACTTTTTTCTCCATAAAGGGAAAAAAACCACATATTTTCTACGAAAATAAAAGAAAGAAATAAATAAAACGCTCACTTATTTCCTATCTTTTCTTCACCAATTTGATGCATCGAAACGGGACTGGATGACACCAAATCAAAAACATATCGACACGAGGCGGGACGAAGAGCCACTCACACCAAATCAAAATTTTGGTTAAAAGAAAGAAAGAAAATGCCTGATGCGTAGAACGAGTACTAATGTAGTTTTTAAATTGTACAAGAGATGACCCCTACGATCATCGAGAACTGTCGGATTTCCCTAGTACAAGACTATGGTTTGTGAGACTTGATGCAACTTATCCATGGTTACTCGTGGTAATGGATTGGCGTGCTGGAGATCTTTCACGACACACAGCTATGGTAGTTCCTCTCCAGGTTAGCATCATTTGTTTCTGATGCGATGTTCGTCCATACAACTTGGCGCTTGAAATTTACACGAGTCTGAGTCAGATCTAGCACCATTGTCATAAACCCATGACTCAATGGCTATAAAGTCGGAATATGACGTGTGATTCATTCTTTATGTTTGTTTGTATCTAGTCCGCGATTTGGATATGAGTCAACTCCTGACTCGTTATGAGTCAGATGTTTTTTTAATTTTAAGTCAGATTTAATTCGATACCTGGTTCAGACCTAACCCCTGATTCGGACCCGTTTGAGTCAGGTAATAAATTACCCCTGTCTCATTAGACCAAGCCACTGACTCATATATTTTTGAATCAGTTGAGTCAGATTTGACAAACAAAACAATCAGATCCGACTCAATCAGGTGATTCTGTCAGATCTAGACGAGTTAGTTCAGTCGGCGGTAAATAAACAAGATGTTAGTCGATATCTCTTGGTGAAGCACATATGAAATGGAACATTGAATTGAGAGTTCAAAAAATCTCTTGGTGGATCTCTTAAAAGACATGTTGTTAAAACAAGTGAAGCCACGGTGGTAGATAATGTGAATGTTGCAATCAGAGATACATGGGAAAATCTTCATACAGTTGAGAACAATACATGTGAAAATGTAGATACAAATTTCAGTGAGATAAACAAAGATGGTGATGTTGCACATGGATAGTGTGGAAGATGGGGTAAACGAAGCAAATGGGAGTGATAATAGTGTGATTTTTTGGGGGCATATTTATTTATTTTTTGCTTCCAGGAGAATGTTTTCCAAGAACGGCCCTGATATTACGTATGCGTTTCTAGTTGTAAAATAACTAATGGTTTGGGATGTTGCATCAAAACTTTAAGGCCTCACCTTCTCCACTCCGAGAGAAGTTAATGTTGCGAGTCATTTTTGCAACATTGTTTTTCTTGAAAGGAGCAAAGAAATCGTTTGGACTTCAGTCTAGAATGGTTGAAGACTTTTGACCAACCCTAGTCTTGTGTGAAACAATTCGACTCCATCTCCTAAGAGAGTTATTCTTGTGAAAAAGAAATAAATTAACCTCCATATTTTGAGTCCTATAACTTTTATTTGAGGCTTCTTACTAGAAGAAAAAAAAGATATTTGAGGCATGTTACTAAAAAAGATATTTTGAAGTAAAATGAATAATCTCTTAGCCAACTATTTTACTTAATGCACGATTTATCTTGATTAGTTAGTACTAATTCGGGTGATTAATTGAAGTTCAATCTTGTTAATTTAGAAACAACTTATCTTAAATCATCATTAAAACATGAAAAAAAATTTGGTTTTTTTTTTTTTTTGGAAAAACATCAACCCATAATCAGTTGTATTCATTCCCTCGTAGACTAATTCAGGTTGATGTTTTTAATTTTCGGAGAAAACATAGAATCGGTCGATACTAATTATTACATAGACCTTGTAGCTTAATAAAAAGCATCTTTTACCCAGATCGGTCTCTTATAAGACTTTATATTCCTACCAAATATGAGTATGATCAAAGATATCAAACTCACCATCTACAGATTTTAATTTCAACCGTTGAATTTCAACGACTGATATTCAAAATGGTAGATGGTGGTGTTATATATATCTCGATTTGTGCTCATATTTGGTAGGAATATAGAGTTTTATAAAAGGAACGAATCAACAAAATATTATATTTAAATTCAACGCCGTTTGGTTTTTGTGAAAAAAATGGTGCAAAACATATACTCCCTCCGTCCTAGTTTACTTGCTAATATTGGTTTTTGCACATAGATTAAGAAATATATAGAGAGTAGATTTTTTTCCAAAATTACCCCAAGCTAGCATTTAAGATACATAGTTTTTCACATATCTAGTTTTCTGGTCTTACTTGAAGAATTCAAAACAAAAAAAAAGATAAATGATACATAGAGAGAAGAGAATTTAAAATTGTTTGTAGGAAATAGAATTACACAATTCTCAATAATGTGACCTGATTCGAACAGAGAGGTAAATTAGGATAAAAAGTGAAAAAATATGAAACTTGGCAAGTAATTTAGGATAAAAAAAATCCCTAATTTTGGCAAGTAAACTAGGACGAAGGGAGTATGAGATCTCCAGTGTACGAGTCTTTGAGGTCAACTTAAGAAGTAGGTAGTCCGGAGGCAGTAAGCAGTGCTCCATTGTTTATTTATTTCTTTAGTAGGGTAGTGTAGTTAGGGCTGCACATGGTTCGGTTTTTATCGGTTTTTGGCAAAACCTAAACCGAAACCAAAGTACTCGGTTTTCCAATAATAAAAACCAATGAAACCATATAGCCTATTCGGTTTTATTGGTTTCGGTTTTTACTCGGTTTTGTTAAAAACCAAACGGTTTTTGGTTAACCCAATGGTGAGGTTTGTTACAATCGCAATACCTTTACCTTTATAATCAAACTTCTACTCGATCTTTTCTACTCCAGCTTCAATCTGATGGTGAGGTTTGTTACAATCCTATGTAAAACAAAGTAGAAGAAGAAGTAAAACAAAGATAATAAGAAGGTGATGGTGATCCTGGTAGGGGACTGGTGGTGGTAGTTCTTTCACTTCAGGGAAGAACGGAACAAGAGAGATGGAGTTTTGAAAAACATAGGGAAGAGAAGACTTGAGTGATGTATTACAGTATTAGGGTAAAGTATCTAACATCCTATGGCTAATATCATTTCGATCCTATGGCTAGGAACAGTTGGTTAACCATATGGTTTTCGGTTCGGTTTTTCTAGGAAACCTAAACCAAAACCGATAGTGTCGGTTTTCTGGGACTGACAACCATAAATGAACCATTAGAATATGGTTTTGGTTTGGTTCAGTTTAAATTTTTCGGTTTTGGTTTTGGTTCGGTTTTGTGCAGCCCTAAGTGTAGTCCCATAATATATCCAAACTCATTTAATTAAACTGGAGTTGGTTTGACAATTAGAGGGTTTGGGGGCGCACAAACCATCTGACCATTTGATTAGATATTTGAATTTCCCAACTTTCTTGCCATGTGTGCGGGGATAGTTCAGTTGGGAGAGCGTCAGACTGAAGATCTGAAGGTCGCGTGTTCGATCCACGCTCACCGCATATTTTTTCTTTTTAAATTTTTTTTCCTTTGAACTTGTGGTTTTGTTTGAAATTTGGATGCATTTTTGAAAGAAAATAGACCAAAATAAGTAGGCATTCTGTTGGTCTTCTTCTATTCAAATCACTAAGGCACATTATAAAGAACAAGAAGTTGCCTAGTGCAAGAGAAAATTTAAGAAATACCTCTCAGTTTCAGGATCCTTTGCAAATATTCCCTTATGAGAATGGTTTCTTGGTAAAAAGGCCATTTGGTTTTTATTTCTAAAGGGATTCTAATTCCTGGAGACTATCCTCTGTTTCATACATCTTCAGAAACAAAACACCACCATCTGGACTTTTGCAGATGTGTTGTTATCGCTTGTAGACATATCTTTGAGAGGAGCCAAGAAAATCAATAGGTTGGGCCAATTTATCATACCATGACTTAAATGCCATGTGACATATTTCAGACAAGTTGAAGAATTTCCATTTCTGTTGGTTATATACATGTTGGCATGTTCATGTTTTATTTGATACCACAATTTAAAGTAACTTGAGAAGATCCATTATAGTGGTATGTTTATACATAGCGTTGGACTTGGACCCATTCCATTAGAGATCTGGTTAGTTGCAGTGGATGAAACAATCATCACTACGCACAATCAAAATCATGATCATGAACATGTGATAGGTTTCAAGAAGAGACATCAAACATAGTCAATTTAAGAGGGAACCATGCTTCAAAAAAAGAAGAAGAGGGAACCGTTATGGCATATACATAGATCGTATCATGGACGGTGCTTGGTTGAGCCAACATGTACTCGACAACTTTTGTCTCAAAAATCTTCGCAAAAATCATATGGGTCTATGTAAAAGTGTAACTGGCGATGCCCAGTACATTTATCCCACATCATATTAGCTAGGTTGAAATTTAGAGTTTCAGTCTTTCAAGACGTACGTAACACGGCAGAATACATGACCTTGGCCTAGCACAGTACGATCGTATGTCGTGTTACTAAACATGTAGGCACTGCACACTCAGAAAGAACATCACGAGTTCAGATACTGGTAGATATATGCCGGACCTTTTTGGACTGCCAAGGTCTCAGCTGGTGCATGCATGACACTTTTGTTGGCTATTGAACTGGTTTCTGGTTGTAAACATGGTTTTTACGAATAATGCAAACGTCATTTATCGTAAATGGGTTGTAACATACTCTGGTTCACAGAGATGATACACTTTACCCTCTGCAATTATCTTTTTATTTTGAGAACAAAAATTAACCCAGATATGGCGATTGTTTACTCATTGTCTGCAAAATTATGGGCTGACATGAAGACATCACGTGTTATGCAGGAACTTGTTACTGTGGTCAAAAGTGTTGCGCACGAACTTGGGTGATTGGTCAACCTGACTGACCACTTAAGTAAGGGTTTCCAATAATAAACTAACACTAATGAAGATTACAGTGGTGATTTATGGGTTTCTATTGTTGTTTTCTCTATAACATTCTGTTTTAAGTACAAAATCCAAGTTTCAGTTCAGTTCAAATATAATAGTATTAGACATCTTTTCAGTTTGGCAACAATATTATGGGATTGGCATTTCTAAAGAGGTGCATCAATTATTATAAAATGATTGAAAAGAAAGTGTGTGACAAAACACAAATGTGGTTGACTGATTAGAGTGTTTTAATGACAGTGGGACTAATGTCTTCTGAGTCACATTTGATTTTGGCTTTATCCTATTGGATATTGGCTTCATTTTTCAAGTTTGAATTTTGTTGAGGATTTTGATTTCTTTTTGTTCTTTTCTGGAGAATATAGATTATATGCATATATCAACACATTGGATAATTACACCTTCCATTTATGAAAGGGTAAGGATAGAACTCCTACCCATTGTCAACCAATAAAAACAACATTGCTAATGGGGAATATCAGTTTCCAGAAAAGATATTAAAATTCATATATTAAGGAAAAAAAAATGGTATCTCTATTAAAAACCATGCCTAGAAAGGTGATTTAAATTCACTGGGTTATGCAATGGTTCCTATAAAATTCCACTCTTACTTGAACCAGACATTTGATTAGAGTAATATTATAAAAGAGTTTCAATACTTCTTAGTTGAATATTTCATTAAATACTTCTTTATTTTCATTATTATTCAATAAAACTTTTAATACTCATTATTTTCATGAGTTTGTTATCTTGTGCACCCATGCACAAGATAACAACTAATCATTGACATTAGAAATGATAAACACTAATAAAAAAATATGAGATATAGTGTCTTGTGCATTGGAGAAGGGAAATAATCATGGATTTTTTGAATTTTTCTCTATACAAGTGTACATTTTCCCTTCTCCAATGCAGAACATATTATCTCTCATATTTTTTTATTGGTGTTTATTATTTCCAATGTTAATGATTGGTTGTTATCTTGTGCATGGGTGCACAAAATAACAAAACCCGACACAGGGTTAAACAACATATAAGTGCATATGCCCTCATATACCGATTAGCTTTAGAGAGTTATTTATACTCACTTTTATATAAAACCTATTGCCCTTATTTTCAATAGTATAAAGCACAGTTTAACTAACTTTGCCTATCTGAGTGGTGGTCAGGATTTATCCTTGGCAAAGATAAATCAAAGGTTGTGGTTCTCCGTGCCACACCCTCAAGTCGCACACGTGGTGTTCATTCCAATATTATGAATTAAAAATGAATACTCAAGTCAAGATATGGAATTTCAAAAATTATAACGGGGAGGTTCGAACTCATGACCTATTGTGTCATAAGAGTGGCCTCTAACCATTGTTCCACCTTGGTTGGAATTGATAGAAAAGATAAATCAACAGTGGTTGTTTGTTCAACTTAAATATTAATTAGTATAAGTGTTTTATTAATTAGTATAAGTGATTTGTCTAGAGAGAAGATAAATCTATGGTCATGGTTTGTTCAACTTAAATATTAATTAGTATAAGTGTTTTATTAATTGATGTCTCATTAATTTCTCATGATAAATGATTTATTAATTTTACATAATAAATATCCCTTAATTAATATTAATACATATCTCCATCAATAAATAATAATTTTGACAAAAATTATTTGAATAGATATTAGTGGTGGTGGTGGTAGTAGAGGAAGAGGTAAGTGGTGGAAGCGGTGGAAGGTGTTACTAAGTGGTGGAGGCGGTAACATTAGTTTTGGTGGAAGAAATAGTGGCACTGGATGGTTTTAATGGCGGTGGTATTGGTTTTTTCTTTTTGAATTAAAAATAATAATTTTTTTTACATGACGGGTAACATTGTATTGTGAAAAGTATAGTTGGTTGTTTTTGACACGATAAAAAAAGGCGGATAACAAATACTTTTGGGATGATACCAAATCATATAAGACAAAATGGTTGTTTTTGGTACCACTGCTATCTTTGGTAACCGTTCGTACGCATGATTTTTAATATTAACAAAAAAACATATAGTTGAATAAATTAATTAACGACCAAAGTTTGTTAAATCTAAACTTTATACATGACATGTGGGATTAAAATTTATAAGTGTGCCCAATTTTCTACGAGGGATGGAAAATGGTGGTGGTGGAGAAAGAAGTGATATCTGGTGGTTTGTGGTACTGGCCGGTATTGATGAGTAGTAATTGACTAAGTTAATTATGTGCTGCTACAAAAGGATAACACTATAAATTAGAAATGTGGTTGATCGTCTTAATGCTAATATAAACTCGGTTAAAATACATGAAAATTAAGAAGAAGAAAAAAACATTTGGATGTCACTTTATATAATAAATAACACTAAAAACTACATATTTAGTATCAAGGTTTCTCCGTCCAATAGATAAATCTAAGGTTGTATTGAGATCCCGTAATCAGAGGGCGAGTTGGTCTTGGATTTTCGAATGATAATGAATATAATGAAAACGCTCCCTCTCGGTTTCTCCAATGAAAACCGAAACCTTCTAAAAAAATAATCAATCGAACAACACTTAGATAGAACGCATCACCACCGGTGTAAACTTCTCGAATTGGTACATATCCAGGTGAAATTTCTACAGATTAATCTGGTGATTTCGTCCTACCGTAGTTTTTAACGAGGCATGCAATTAAATCTCTAATAGTGATTTTAAAGGTATTTAATAATTACAAAATTCTCTTATAAGTTTTGTTCATGCAAGTATTGATTTAACTTTGGTTCTTTTATATTTTTGTGTTAAGTTGATGACTTTTTAATTTGAATACATGTTTGATTAACAAACTTTGATACATATAGGGTATTTTCTTTGTAGAACTGATGTTAGTCTCTCATTTTTCCCGTTAGCACTTTGTTTAGATCCCGTATTCGTAGACATTATTTGACTAATGTTGGGGTATTTGTTTAATCTCAAGGCCGATTAAACCCAATGTGTGTTGTATACATTGAAGGCGACAAAAGTTTGTGTCGGCTCTACCTTGAAACTAATAATTTTTCTTCGGAAGGTTAGTTGAATTTATGTAGATACAAATATCAATATGGCTATGCTCTTTAAAACTCCAAATTACTTGAATAACACTAGATGTGAGAACGTCATTCATGCAGTACTTAGCATAGTTGGTGTGAAATCTTTTTATCCACGAATTTCTTCAATTTTATGTTATCAATATGATTGAGAAAGAATCTTACACATGTTTTGATTTACTATTATAAGTTTATTTTTTCAACTCACATGTGTATATCTCATCCTTCCAATAGCCAAGGGTTCTTAATTTTTATAACTCTCACATTTGCAATAAATAAATAAATAGTGTTTATCTATAGTAGGGAAAATATTATGGGTTTTTGCTTCCCTCCTTAGAGTCTTAGTTATCAATAATTTCGGAACAAATGTATTCATAAACATCATGGAGTTGGATTGGCAGTTTAGGTATATGTATTGTTAGATGAAATATTCTTTTTGAAATTTGAAATTATGGTATGATGGAACAATAAATGGGGAAATTTTTTATTTACTGTGTTTTTTATTTTATTTTCATGTTGGCACAACATTATTACTCCGTCCAGGTAATAAATTGGAATAACATGCTTAAGTAAAAAATAAAAAGATCAGGTAACCCATTTTGTTTCCCAAAACCTATTTGAATATCAAAAAAATTACCCACGAATAAAATGAAGCAAGAGGAATATGAACAATATCGTATTAGAGATAAAATATCCCGTACCGTTACGGCACGGGTTAAGAACTAGTAATTTCATAAAGCAGGATTTTTATTTGTTTTTCTCCAACCTTCGATCATGACTTTGCGACAGATACATGACATTCGGTTATGGTTATGGCAGGATGGCTTCTCCTCCCACTTGGTCCGGGCCAAGGAACAAATAAAATCATGACCCTCATTTTCATATTATTAATTCCGGCCCTAGAAATTAAGTGGAGATTTTTGTCTGCTATTGCCTATTTCATTTTCATGCTCGACATGGTGACCGTCTCTATGTTTTATTGCTACACAAACAACATACAACCCTCGTGAACTCGATATAGCCGACTTGGCTATGTCAGGCCACATCATTTAGTTAGACCCAACTGAGATCGACAGCCACGTGGACGTGCCTTTTTGACGGAGAACAAGCACCCATGTCAGACAAATTTGGTTAGGTCAAGTTAATGGCAACATGGGATAGTTGGGAGACCAGAAGGTGTGTTAGTCCCATTACTTGATTTAGGTGCAAACAGAAAAGCGTTTCAGTGTTGTATGAGTGTTGCAAATGTGGCCTAGTTTTGTCGCTTGGCTATTCAATTCCCACAACCACTGCCTGACCAATCAACAGCAACAGCAACGGTACGCGTATCCAGATCCCTTAGTTCTTGCCATGCAGTGGATTTGAACTAAGAACATATAGAAATATGTAGATGGGTATGTACTGATCAGGAACATAACATGAAAACGGGTTACATGAGTTGCTATGTTGCCCCCACAATGATGCTGATAAGACATATACGGCTCATGAGTTCTCTGTTGATAAAACTACACCCTGAGTTTTGAAGCAGAGGAATCACAAAAATATAAGAAAACCCCAAAGAATTTCCACATGCTTTGTCTGTTCACTTCTCTACGGCTGAACAGTATGCATTTGGACCCTAGCCTTTGATTTTTAAGCGACTCTTTGTTTAACTAGAAACAAACGCGTAGTCAAACTTATCATCTATATTATGTTGCTACCAAATTTCACTCTCAACAAATTCCCCCCCTAAAAAGAAATATAAAGTAATGAACATATAACTGATTAGCTTGATTTGGTGAATTATGATGGGTAAGCTATAAAAACCCTGACTGAAAAGAAAAACTGTTGACAGACACCTCAACTCAAGACCTGGAAATAGAATCATGACTGCATGAGTATATATGTATGTTATGCATCCATGCTCTGCACACAGGACCACATTTTTAATAGTTTATGAAGAAGTGAAGTGCATGACTGCATGTATGCTATTTTAACAAGGCACATTCTGAGCTAACATCGTATGCGTGGTTGTTGGACAATTAATTTGCTCGTTGTAGGTATTTAGTTTCACATCCAACTCAAAATTTATTGACAATGAATAGAATGAGCATTCTATACAATGAGGAGCTGGTCCTTCACATCAGAAACATCCCGTCGTGTTTAAGTGTACCGTAAGTCTGTAACATACTCCATGATGCGTAAAGACTCCAGTTCGAAATTCGATAACACAAAATGTGTACCAAGTTAGGAAAAATCATAAACACTTGTAGTTAGGAGGGTAGGAGCCTAGGACTCTAGGAGGTAGTTTTGGTTTAAGGTAGTTCAATAACCAAAAATTTAGCCAGCTACCTAAATAAACATAAGCATTGGTTCACTCACAACCCTATCATAGATGGTATAAAATGAGACAAAACACAGCTCAGTAATCCTAGTACCACCATATTTTCATGGGATTCATCCTAAATTCCTAATAACCAAAATATTTTCATCCTTTTAAGAGTCTATCATATATCAATCCATTCAATTCCCCTAACATGGGGCCAAGAAGGGGAACATATTTCCTTAATGAGTGGGCCAAGTTCTGAATATACAAAAAACCAATAGATCAACCAATTTTTCAACTCAAATTTAGAATCTATCAAAATTTTATTTTTATTACCATTTAAATTGAATTTTATCTATTTTTCCTTAGAAAGGTGGTGTACTTTCTATACTTATTTAAACTCAAAAAGAATCACTTGTTATGTCATACACAATCCCAAAACCCCTTCCACTTAAAACACTCCCATCTCCTAGAAGCTCAAAGATCTCAATTATCATATACTTTCTTGATCATTATAAGTGTTTTTAGCAGATCACATAGATTCTTGCAAAATGATGAGAACGTGTTTACCATTCTCTATCCTTTTCTTCTGCTTTTTCCTTCTTCTTGTTGATGTTCAAGGTATGTACACTACTGATGATAACTTAATCTGTAGAAGAAACATTCTCTTTTGTTTATGTTTCTGTTGCTGAATTCTTGTTGTTCATTTTTTGTTATTTGAAGGAATTCGTTTGGAGAAAGAGGTAGCCCAACAATATTCACTTGTGAACCAAAGAATTCAGGTTGGTTATTAGATATATACTTAACTGAACTTCATTTTGTTAGATTTTTGTTCTATTTTGATTTCCTTGGAGGAAACTAATGGAGGATTTAATTTTTGTTGGAAATGCAGGAAGAACAGAAGAGTAAATTGATGGAAGTTGATGAAGAAATAGTGATTATATGCAGAGATGGTCATTGTTTATCATCATCATCATCAGGTACTACAATGGAGAGAAGATCATCATCATCATTATCTAGAGTAGTAGCTAATAAGATCACTAAGAGATCAATCATCATTCATCACAGGCTACCAATGATCCATGAAGATTATTACGGACCTAGAAATCACATACCTAAACACCATTAAAATCTCATTCATAATTTAGCTAGGACAGTTTTGATTAATAAGAGAAATGGGTCACAGATTAATTAACAAGACCATTTACGAAAAATCGCTAATGTACGGTGCATGGTGACCATGATAACACGAGACATATTGTCTCCATTATTATTATTTTAGTCCAAGTTTTTTTTTTTTTTTAATTATTTGTCTTATTAACTTCAAAAATTGTTAGTACTTGGTTAACACTTAATTCATTTGAAGTTTCATGCAAAACCCATAATCTAAACGGTTAATTGATCAAACTCAATATTACTATTGCAGGTATGAGAACAAGAAAACTTTTAACAAAGACAACAACAACATCCCCAACTTCGACTACTAAAATTGGTTCCAAGCCAAGCAAAAAAAGGAGCGGAAAACTGCATGAAAACAAAGAGAAGGTTGATTCTATTGAAGCATCGCATATTCCGGCCGAGCATGGGGAGGATGTTGGTGCGGCGCATTACCCTGATATCATCGATATAGCTGGGATGGATTACACAACAGCCAGGAGAAAACCACCAATTCATAACTAAAGCACGAGTGTTTTTTGTTTTTCTGTTTGTTTGAGGTGTGGGATGTGTAAACCAAAGAAAAAAGAAAGTATAACTAGGAAAGAATTAAAACGGTTTGATACATAAATGAAGCGGTGAACAGCATTGCTGAAAATGCTGCAGTTTCTTAGGGTTAGGGTCTGATTTTTGTACAGAGAAAGTACATTTTTCTGATTAATATTTATATATCTATATTGAAAATTATCTGTTTGTATACAGTATTAGTGCACGATCACTTTCTGGGGATTCAGTATTAACTAGTAGTATTAATTCACTTTCTGCAATGTTATGGGAGCTAGCTGGTAAATCAGTTCGAACTTCAGTTTAATGTTAGTTTTTTAATTAATAATTGACTAATCACTGTGGCTTTAAGGGACAGATGGTATATATGTTTTTTGAAGCATCATCAAAGAGTTCATTCTACTCTAACACACAGTCTAGCTAGAATTTATTAGAAAGAATATAAAAGAATTCCAACAGCACTAAGTGCCCACTATTTAGCCAAGCTTACAGCTATATGTTGCATCCTGTGCTCCCATGCATTGAGGAACAAAAACGGCATCCATGTTACATTTCCCTGGTAATTTCGCGAGTTCGATTTCAAATAATGGGAATGTTAACTATCAGAACTCTCCCGCTCCCCTTCCCTGCGGATAAGGCTGAGGACGAGGCATGTTAATTATATTTCATCCTAATACTAATTTTGCTTTAGTAATCTATCTTTTTCCTTTTGTTTTTGCAAAGATATTAAGTCCGTCAATGATTCCTACGGGCAACCAGACTCTGTATAGAGATGAGACAAGTTACATCATACAATAAATGCAACTAAACAATTTGCCTCTTATCAAAATTATTCTTATCTTGTCGTCGAGAATTCAAGACCAAGTTCAATAATGTCAGCAGCCCTGATATTAATTCATCCGTCCATTATGGCGAACGTAACTCAAGAATAAAATCAGATATTCTTATCCCATTAGATTGCAAAGTTTTACAATTTAAGATAGTTGGTTGTGATACAGTTAGATCAAAAATACAACTAGTTGTAAAAATTGCAAATGAAAACATCAGCCACCTTGCTAAAATAATTATCCGCCAATTATGATATGTATTAAGGCCATGTTGAACCATAAATGTAGAAGCTGGTTAGGAACTAGACAAGATTCATAAAAGCCTGACCATTTATATACAATTTTGAGTGTGTAGGGTTTCTCATCATCAATCTAAGAGAAGCATCTGGTAGAGAAATCAATCCAATATTGGGGTCCAAAATGATACTATATATGAATTCAATCGGTGCTTTTTTCATGTATATAATTGACTTGTCCATTTACTTGTGAACCCTACTATACGTACATGCAACAGTGCTATTAAAGTCCAAGTATAGAATATGGTTAAAGCCATGGGTCCTGTCCTAGCTATGATTGTCCATGCCATGGACCAAGAAAATTGAGTGATTCCAGTTTAGTTTAGTTTGTAACCAAGTAATCTTGGGTTAACCAACTGGCATTAGCCCAGTTGGCCAGGGGTTGGGCTCCCAATCAATAGGTTGCGGGTTCAATTCCCGCGCTGATCGTGACAAAAAAAAAGTAATCTTGGGTTAGTTTGATTTTTGATGTGATGAGTGATGACTTTGTCATGTCTACCGTTGCGTCAAAGCTTTCTAATCAGGATGTGTCTGTACCTTGAGATTATTCCACGTTTTTGTTCCTTCAAGAAAAAATGACGGTGAAATCCGTTATGTATGTCGAGTCCATAAAGTCCCAACGCAAATGATCGAAGAATCGTTTGTAAGGTGAAAAACGAAATATTGGTTGAATTTTTGTAACTAAGAAATGAAATTGTGAATCAGAGGGAACATGGTGCATAATCATCTTCCCTTTGATTCTTGGGATATTATTCCTGCAGTTGGCAAGTCTGGGGGATTAGCCTTTGGATATTTTGAGAATTCGAATATTGAGGTTTTAGGATTCTCATTAAACATGGTGCATATTTTGTGTGATATCTCGCCTGTCATCAAAAATTGTGTTGTTTCCTTCATTTATGGTTCTCTAAATTTATCGGGTATTCGAAATCAGTGGAACTTTCTTAATGATATGAATGATAACAACTGTAATCCTTGGCTTTTACTGGGTGATTTTAATTTTATTTTGCATGCTTCGGAAAAACAAGGAGGTAATCCTAATGGTTCCTTTGCTCCTAAATTTGTTAGAGATAAGCTGCTTCGTATGAATATGAATGAAGTTTATTCCTTTGGTAATCCTTATACTTGGTGCAATAGAAGATTTAAGAATCCGAGTGAATTAATCTTTGAAAAATTAGATAGGGCTTTCA
Organism: Papaver bracteatum; assembly: GCA_023529315.1. Taxonomy (NCBI): domain Eukaryota; kingdom Viridiplantae; phylum Streptophyta; class Magnoliopsida; order Ranunculales; family Papaveraceae; genus Papaver; species Papaver bracteatum. Next base: position 2,191,403 of record JAJJWX010000650.1, read on the forward strand.
TGAATGATAAATGGGTAACTGTCCTTCCTCAAATTAAAGTCACTAATCTAGGCAGATTATACTCTGATCACTGTCCTATACTAGTTAAATGTTTTCATTTTGAGAAAAATGTGTATATTCCTTTTAAGTTCTTCAGGTGTTGGCAGCTGAATCCTGAGTTCAAGGATATCCTTCATTCTTCTTGGAAAATTAGGGTATATGGTTCTCATACGTTTGTAGTAGTCAATAAGCTTAAGAATGTGAATTTTGAATTGTGCAATTGGAACATTAACTCCTTTGTTCATATCAAAACTACTATTGGTAGGCTTAATACTGAATTGGAAAAACTGCAGATGTTACCTTATTCTCCTCAGATTAGGGACTACATTTTGAATTATTCTAAACAGTTGGACTACTGGTATGAAATTGAACATTGTTTTTATCAGCAGAAGTCTAGAATAAACTATTTTACTTAGTATGATAGGAACACTAACTTCTTCCATAACTCTGTTAAACTTAGAAACATGTACAATACCATACATACTATCAGGGATGAACAGGGTAATTGGTTAGAAAATAGAGATCAGGTTGTTAATTTGTTTGCTAAGCATTTTAAGAAAATTTAAACTTCTTCTAATCCTAGTAATAGTGCTATTGAGGATGTCCTTAGGTTTGTTGAACCTCAAATCTCAGATGAAGTTAATACTTCTTTGATTGCCATTCCTTCTAAGCAAGAAATTAGGGACAAAATAGATAATTTAGCCTCTTGGAGTTCTCCGGGGCCTGATGGTTTTCAGGCGGGTTTATTTCAAAATAACTGGAAAATAGTTCACTCTGAAGTAGTTTCTCATGTCCAAGGTTTTTCACCAATAGATTTCTTTTGAAACAGATTAATTATTCTTTTATCTCTTTGATTCCCAAGATCAAGAATGCTTCTTCTCCTCATCATTTTAGGCCTATAAGTTTATTGAATACAATCTTCAAAATTATTTCTAAAATTCTGACTAACCGCTTGAAGTTGTTAATGGAATCTTTGGTCTCGCCTTATCAATCCGCTTTTGTTGCTAATCGTCAGATTCATGATAATATTGTCATTACTCACGAAATATTACATTCTTTCAAATTAATAAAGAAACATGCGAATAATGGTCACTTAGCTATAAAACTTGATATTTCTAAAGCGGTTGATAGACTTGAATGGACCTTTATTATTGTTGTTTTTAAGAAATTGGGGTTTTCAGAGGAATGGTGTCGAATGATTTATCAGTGTATTAGTACGGTGTCTTATTCAGTGTTGGTTAATGGTTCCCCTGGCGACACTTATTATCCCACTCGTGGTATTAGGCAAGGGGATTGTCTCTCTCCTTATTTTTATTCTATGTATGGATGTATTGTCTAGGATGCTCGTTAAAGCTGAATAGGATAAGTTGATACAAGGATTTAAGTTTAAGAAGGATAGTCTTTCCATTTCTCATCTTTTTTAGCTGACGATTGTATGTTGTTTGCTAAGGCCTCAGTCTCTCATGCTAGGAACCTTCTAAATATCATTAATGCTTTTGCTAAAGCCTCTGGTCAGGCAGTCAACTTAGAAAAATCTGGTTTTTTCACTGGTGGGAAAATGCATCATAAGCATATCAAAATCTTAGCTAGAACACTTAAGATGAAATTCATCAGTAGCACAGAAAAATATTTGGGCACCCCTCTCTTTATTGGGAAGAATAAAACCAATTCCTTTGAATTTCTTATTGATAATTTGTCTGTGAGATTGGGTTCTTCAAAAAAAAACCAATCTCAACGTTGCGGGGAGAACAGTGGTAACTAAGCATGTTTTATCTAGCATGGCCATCTGTCATATGGTCTGTTTCCCTCTTCCGAAAACTGTTACTACTGAGTTAGATTCTATTCAGGGGAGATTTTGGTAGTCAAAAAAGAATCCCAAGAGGGCAGCTTATTTTAGATCTTGGGATGATTTAGGCAAGTCTAAACTTAATGGTGGTTTGGGTATTAAAAACTCTTATGTTACGAATAGAACTTTTATCTGTAAGCTGGGGTGGCGTATTATAAATAATCCAAATAGTTTACTCTCCATTTTTTTGAAAGATAAGTACTTTCCTAATCAGAACTTGCTTGAAATTGATAAAGCGGCGAATACTTCTTCTTGGATTTGGAAAGGTATAGTGAGAGGGTTAAAAAATTTAAAAGCTAACTCAGTGGTCAATATTCATAATGGGGTTTTGACTAGGATTTGGAAGGATAATTAGATTTCGGGTTACTCTGCTCCTCCTGTCCCTACTCATACTAATAGTATTAGATATACTTACGTTAATGAACTCTTGGACTCGCAGAATGGAGGTTGGAATGTAAGTCTTTTAGCAGACTTGTTCTCTCCTGATGAAGTCACTAGAATTATGACTATTAGATTAAATTTACACCAGAAAGATGATCTAAAGTGGATGCATACTAGAACTGGTAAGTTTACTATTAAATCTTCTTATCGTGTTTATAAAAATGATGTTGTTTCCTCGGACGATGCTGTTTTTTGGAGGAAAGTCTGGGGAGTTGACTGTTTACCTAAAATATAGTTCTTCTTTTGGAAAATTTTCACTTACATGCTGCCGGTTAACTCTTTGCTCCATGAATATAATTCTCCTGTAGATGTTTATTGCCCGTTATGTCTTAATCATGAAGAAACAGTTTTGCACCTTTTCATTAAATGCCCTGTTGTGAAACAAATTTGGACTGGAATTTCTCTGCATCATTTGATTTCTGTTGATTTGGATTGGATTGATGACTACTTTCTATCTTGGCATGACGATGCTTTAGGTGATTCTACTTATATTGTTTCTTGGCCCAGTGTGGGTGCAGTAGTGCTTTGGTGCATTTGGAAGTTGAGGTGTAATGTGATTTTTAGAGATGCTTCTTTAGATATGAACAAGACCATATTGGACACTAAGAGAATGATTAACACTTATATCTTTCCGCAGACTCATAATTCTGTTTCCACCTGTTTTGTAAAGATTCCTATAGTGCAAGTGGAGCACTTTATTTTTGTGGATGGTTCTTTCAAAAGTTTTCACATGGGTTTGGGCGTTGTTTGGTGTGACATTGCAGGAAATGTGAATAGTTCTCGAGCCGATTTTGGATTGATTTCAGAAGCAGTAGGAGCTGAAGCTACTGCTCTTATTTTGGCCATTTCTTGGGCAGAAGAGATGAATCTCTCCAACGTCGTTTTCGTCAGCGATTGTCTTCAGCTGGTGCATTTTGTTAATGGTGTCTGTCATAATGTTGACTGGAGATCTAAGGATCTTTTAAATCAATGTCGGAGTTTAATTTCTTCTTCAGTGTCTTTTAAAGTTGTGTACATAAAGCGTTTGAATAACCTTCCAGCTGATCGGCTTGCACGTAGAGCTAGGAAATTTAGTCTTCGGAGTCGTTGGAGTTATGTTCCTTCTTTTCTGGACTCTCTTGTTAGAAATGTTAACTTGAACAGTATATGTAACTCCCTTGTTTGTTAATGAATGGCGTGTTTCGTAGCAAAAAAAGAATCAGGGGAACATGGTTGGGTTGGGCAGCGCTTGGGCTTAAGTTTTACGCACACAATTGTGAGCTAATGTCCTTGAAGTTGAACTCTGGTTGGCGCACCACCCACGTCGGTCCAGAATAAGGCCATTAGAAATAAATCTGAGCATCCCTTTGCCTTCAGAAATAGAGGAATTTTATCTGGAACCCTAAAAATTTACATAAGCCTGATTTACAAAGAATTGATTTTATCACCAAATGGAAATTATACTCCCTTTTTTTTCAGTTCGACTGAACAATAAATAAAGAACTGAAAAAAAAAAAAATTTAAGTATCCTGACTCCGCTGCTACACCCCACTCCCTCATTACTACATGTTTAGGATATCAAATAGACAACATGCTGGAATGGCAGAAGCAAACATCCACTCTACACTAGACCAACACGAAAACCTCTGAAAGTTGAAGGATCAGTCGACTCTTTCCAATTCCTAACACCTGATAAATTTATCCACAGGAGTTAAACTCCAATCAAGTTCATTGGGTCGCTGAGTCGAGGAAAGATATAAAAATTAAACCTATAGTTCATTGGAAATTACATGACTAAGAAATACGGTTAGCGTGTACAAACAGCATTGAATTTCAAACTACTATAACAATGGCATCGAACTCAGTTTTAGCTGTAAAAGTAAAACAAGATAGGAATTGGAATTTCACAAGAAATAACATCACAATATAACTTGCACCACAGTATCCTAGCGTAGATATTAGAAAGAAACACCCCAGCTTGAAACCTTAATGGTATACATAAACCTATCCCAATACAACAAAATCTCTAAAAGCTCTCGCACCTGCCAATAGTCATAACATCACAACGTATCCGCTAAACTTAAGATTTGACAACAAACCTTGGGAACAGATCCACTATACTGGAGTTTATGACTGTCCTGCAACGCATTCTCATTTTAAAACACATCCCATTCTCATTATTTTACAAAATAGGAACTACACACGTCAACATACACCATGTGCACGAGTATACAGTACAACAGAAAATAACAGAGGTAGAGGACATGCTAATTAAAGCTTACTGAATAACACAATTTGATCCTTCAAGGCAATGCCCGTTTGGATTTGAACAAGAAACGTTATAGCTACAAGACCATGTAATGTTTTAGCACAACAGTACATTCAAGCACGAAACGACATATAATATCAATATAAAATATTCAGTTAAGTTATGATGTATAGAATTTCCATTCTCATCATGCTACATATTCTGTTAAGTTATGAAATGATAGTAAACAATTAGGTCATGTGATCTACCTAGTATGTAATGAAGTAAGCAATAGTGGCTGTTCAGATGAACATGAAGATGGGCAGAATGAGAAAATCATTAGAGATGCAACAGCGAGTTATATGGATGAATACAGTTACTTCAGCTGAAGCCTGATATGTTGAGATCCAACACAGACTTCATAAGAACCCCAACAAACATCCAGGTCAGGAATTGTAGGTCTCTAAAATTATCAAGAGTTAATGAGTCAGTTGCTATAGTTATCTAGCCTTATGAAAGTCTGTCTTCTTATTCATTACTGAAACAAAATATAAGTCTGCGATAAAACTTAAATAGGAGAAAACTACCTAATGGAAACTAAAGCATACCATTTAGCTGATGCTCTTTACCCATATCCACCCATCCTACAGGTGTCAGTTACAAATAGTTGAAATTATTTGTAACAAAACAACTAAATTCACCAACTTCTCCTTCTTTAGGAATGAAGGTTTTCAGCGAAATGATGTTTTCCGCTTGCACATGCAGCTGATAATCGATGCAGGGACAATCACATTCACTATCATCAATATCCTCACCAATATCAGGGTCTGGCCTGATCTCTACCATCTTAGCCACAAAAACATCACCAGTTCGCACATCGCCGGACTCGATGCCTTGTACCAGGTTATGATGTTTCATTTCCAAATCGTAGAATATAAGACATCCCCCATCAAACCAATACAGTATCACTCGATCATAGAAACTGAACATACGTGTAGGAGGAGACACTTGGTTATCAGAATTGGTAGAGCTGAAGTACCTCAAGAAAGGATTGCGATCTAGACTTGCAGGACATACACTGCCGTCCTTCAAACTAACATCGTAATTCTTCTCCTCTATCCATGTTTGGTTGATCTTGTCCTCCAATATATACAAATTAACCTCAATATCATAAGACCAAAATCTATTACAATTAGAGCCTGGATTACCAAAAACTTGTGCTCCTTCTTTAGATCTTAATATCATTACCCTTTCAGAACGTGCAACACAAGGATATCCTTTAAACTCCAGAAGATGATAAGCAATTTCTAGAGAACCATCCCTTTCGAACGTCGAGATCAGAGGATTGTATTCAGGAGGGAGTCGAATAAACTGCATTTTCTCATTATGAACGTCAAACGAGAGCAACATCTGAATCTGATTACTATCATCACTGCCAGTATTAGTTACCATCCATAAAAGATCATTTCCACAAGGGATGGAGTATCTATGATCATTTCTCCACATTGTTGTCACCATTTGACTTGGAAAAGAAGATTGGCCTGGTGGTGGCGAGATATCACAAGTCCTAGTAACTATCTTCCTCCATGAACTACCTCCCAATGTCACAACCATGCAGATAAACCCCTGAATACCATCAATTGCTGAAGTTGTATAAATAAGTACAACCTTGTACTCTTTTGACAATGAATCAAATCCAAAACCATGACACAAATATGTTAACGATCCTCCTCCTCCACCAATCTCAGGAGTTAAGCAGGTGAGATTAAGGGTTTCCCTTGTAACACGATTGATAATAAAAATTTCTTCAAAACCAGCTGAAGCACTCAGACGTTTAACACATGCTAAACCATTACAATTACCTACCGGTTCAATCGAGTGGCCTGGTGGATCTGATTTTGATAATAACTTAAAATCATATGAATAAATATCACTATGATTCTTTTGTAATCTGAAAAAATAATTTCTTACCAGATCACAATCTCCTCCATCTAATACATTATCTTCATCCTCATCTTCACTTAACTCAGTATCTTCATCTTCATCTAACACATAATCTTCATCCTCATCTTCCTTTAACAAATTTTCTTCATTTTCTTTTAACACATTAAATAGATTAAAAGACAAAATTGCCTTATTTTGATGATGAGCGAAGTGAGACAATGCAAATCCTGAATCATTAGAAATTGAATTGCACCATAACTTACTTACCGATTTAAATTGAAATATCTTTCGAGTCGGTAATCGGGTCACGATGCTTTGAAGTACTAATTCGTCAGGAATATATGGAGAAGAATCAGAAGATGGAGAAGGATCATCAATTACCTTTTGCTTGCGTTTTCTCGTCACTCTCTTCTTCTTCATCTTCTATTCAAGAGAAGATAAACCTAAAATAATGAATCGGCGAGAATAAATTTATGGGAGAAAAATCGTGCCGGTGAGTAACTGATTTACATGGGCTAATGGGTTCCCTGGGGCGGTCCGGCGGTGTTTTCAATATATGCTTTTCCCCCACACCCCCACCCACCCCACGGAAACTTTTCATATTCGCACGAAACTAGCGGGACTTTACATGACTGAAAAAATCTCCTATAATCCTCCCCATTCGGCAGCCGTGTTATTACTGCGTACAAAGATTACAGATTCCACATGACTTGTCAAGTACTACTTGATATCACCTAAGATATCAGCAAAATACTAAGGACAGGTAGCTAAACCTTTGCAAAGACTTACTCTCCACTATGAGCTTTTTCTTGTGCCGTCGGTGCGCTAGATGGATACCATCCTTAAATACCCGAAGCTAAGCCATATTGTTCCCATTTCTGTAAATATATATTGCATAAACACCGACAAAGTCCCCTGCATTATTTCTTAGAATGTCATCAATTCCTGCGGAACAAAGATGATTAGAAGCACCATCGGTGTTTTGTTTGATATATCCCATAGGTGGACAATCCCACCCACATTACGGCAATCATTTGCGTAGGGTGAGGTAAACCGGACTTATAAGGATCATAAGTGTGGAACTCGTTTGTTACTGCCTTAGTAATCACAGACAGGAGAGTAGGAACAACATTCTTAAAAAATAAATAAATAAACATTAGCATTCCAGAGGAGCATACCAAGAGGGTACTTAGTTGAAACGATTACGGGGTACCTCGGCCTGCTGCAATTCCAATTCAGCTGGACAGTGATATCGAGCTTGATGTTGTGATTGTTGACGCAGTTTTTTGAGCTCCAATCTGCACTGTGAAGAGCATACCAAGAGGGTGTAGGCTGGCGTTCTCTCATGCCTTAAAGGCAGCACTTTTGAAAGTTGCTGCGGAGCCTAATTTGCTTAGAAACTGGGCTAGGCTGTTGTTATTGCCTCGCTGTACGATGCAAGTGTTCATTCCAAAGGGGAGGGCAGAGACCAAGTCTGGGAATCGTAAGGCGCTCCAACAGAAAAAGATTCTTCGCGCATTAGCAATATGGAGTGAAACTGGAGGAGCACTACAGATGGTCAGGGAGGTTTTGCAGGTAAAGCGCATTGTGGGGCTTAAGGGTATGGATGACACGGAGGAAGATAACAGGCTAAGCTCCAATGTCTCTGCCTGTTTGCTCAAAGTTGCGGATGGGCATTTCACAGCCGCAGTGAAAGCCATTAGCTCTTCGGGGGTGGCTCCTTATAACGAAGAGACAAGGAAGGCGCTTGAAGACAAACACCCGCTCATGCCTCCTCCACAAAAACCAACTTGCACGCTGCGTGAGGGACCTTTACTAGCTGAGGGAGGTACGATTTTAAGCTGTATTAAGTCGTTTCCTAAGGGGACTTCATGCGGAAAGGATGGTCTTCGGGCACAACATTTATTGGATTCCTTTTGTGGAGATGGTTCCACGGTTGCTGCTGATTTGATTACGGCGATAACAAGGGTAGTTAACTTGTGGTTGAGTGGCAGATGCCCACTTAATTTGGCGGAGTTCATTGCTTCAGTGCCCTTAACACCTCTCCTTAAACCTGACAATGGTATTCGTCCTATTGTCGTTGGTACAATTTGGCGTCGTCTTGTGTCCAAAGTAGCTATGAAGGGGGTTGGTCAGGATATGGCATCTTATTTACAAGATTTTCAGTTTGGATTGGGTGTCTCCGTAGGTGCTGAGGCAATCCTACACGCTGTAAACAGGTATGTTAGTAAAAATTATGCAGATACTAGCCTGACTATGATGACAGTTGACTTCACAAATGCCTTTAATCTAGTTGTCCGAACAGCCATGCTTTTTGAGGTGCGTAATTTATGTCCATCTATATCGCCATGGGTCTAATACTTGTATGGCCAACCTGCGAGACTGTATGTGGTGGATGATTATATTTATTCGTCTACAGGAGTGCAACAGGGTGACCCTTTAGGGCCTTTGTTATTTGCTTTGGTGCTTCATCGGCTTATTACAAAGATAAATGAACAGTGTATGCTATCCTTATAGGCTTGGTATCTTGATGATGGCACTATTATTGATGACACTGCAGAAGTGGCTAAGGCACTTTCAGTTGTTTACACAGTTGGGCCGGAGTTGGGACTTATATTGAATATTCGGAAAACAGAAATTTTCTGGCCCTCTTGTGATATCCAGAGAGATGGGCTGTTCCCTACTGGAATTTCAAGGCCGGATAAAGGGATCAAGTTATTGGGTGGTGAAGTCAGCCTTGATATTGGGTTTGTGCAAGAACTTGTTATCCGTAGGGCAGAAAAGGCAGTGGATTTAATGCAGGTTTTATCCAGGCTCTGTGATCCTCAGTGTGAATTGCTACTATTACGTGCTTGTATGGGCATCTCCAAGTTGCTCTTTGGACTTCGTATTTGCTATCCGGAATATACTACAGCTGCGGTAGATATCTTTGATAGAGGCTTGAGAGAGGTGGTAGAGGGTATTGTGATGAGTGGGGGTCCTTTCTTTGGGGAGCTCCAATGAAGGTTATCTACCCTGCCTATTAGATATGGAGGCCTTGGTTTATACACTGCTAAGGAGGCGTCGCAATATGCTTTCCTAGCATCTCGTGTACAATCTTGGGGCCTACAAGATCACATTTTAAAGGACAGCGGGGTTGAAGGCATGGATGACAATTTCTATAAGGCTTTGCAGGCACTAAAAGTAACTCTTACTGACTATGACTTTAGCAGCTTTACCAGTAAGGACACCCCCCCCCCAAAAGCACAGAGCAACCTGGCGAGTGCTCTTTTTGGTAAAGTAGTTAAGGACATTGATAGTGTTTATGAGCTTTCGGATAGACAGAAAGCGGTCTTTGGTTGCCTCCAAGCAGCGCATGCTCAGGATTTTCTTCTTGCTATTCCGATTGAGGGCCTTGGTCAGAAGATGTCACCTGTGGAGTATCGATCCATCCTTAAATACAGGTTAATGATTCATTTGTACCCCTCTGATACACAGTGTCCTTCTTGCATTACTGGATGTTTGGATTCGTTCGGGGAATATGCAATCCACTGCAAGGTATATCCTGGGTTTAAATATAGACATGATCATGTGAGGGATACGTTGTATGACATATTGTGGAGACCTAGTATCTCAGCAAAGAAAGAGGCGCATGTCAACTTCTTTACTAACCCCCTTGAAGGGAGATCTACACTTAGGCCATCTGATGTTCTTATTTTTGGATGGGATAATGGTAAACATGCATGTGTTGACCTTATGGGTGTTTCTCCATTAGTTGGTATTGGGCATGGGGCTTTTACAGTTGGCTAGGCAGCGCTGAGAACTGCCTCAGGTAAGATAGAAAAGCATGAGAAAACGTGTATTGATAATTGACATGCTTTTATTCCCTTTGCTTTTGACACTTTTGGTTATTTAGCTCTAGAAGCGGTTGGACTTCTCAAGAGAGTTCAGAAAGTCATGCACAGTAATGTCATGAATCCCTGTTCGATGGAGTTTTATTTTAAAAGGATAGGTTTTGTTATCCAAAAAGGGCTTGCGGCGCAGCTTGTTGTTCGCTTGCCTTCTATGTAAAAGACTATTTTCTCATTAATTAAATAACATAGAGAGTTAATTCCAGAGTTCCCACGAAATAAAAGTAAAAATGTCATTTTTAAGATACTGGTGACCAGTAAGGAAGATGCCAGCATCGTTGAGAATCTATTCGAGGTTCACATAGTTCCCCAAGATAGAGCATTTCCAATGTTATTGAATCCATTGTCAAATTTTTTGCTACCAAGGACACCGAATAAAAAGATGATTTACGGTCTTTTGATCTAAACAACAAACAAGATATCTATCTGAAATAGGCAGTCCTCGCTGACACAAGTTAGCTCTGACCAGATTTTTTTTTTGTGACTAAGCAGCCACAAAAAGTCTCTAGTATGAGAGTTTTTCTTATATTCCTTCTCTAATATGAGAAGTAATGATCTTAGTCCATTGCTCATTGTCAGTAAGTTTCCCGAAATTTTCTAAACATAAGTAATTACATACACTCATGTTAGAGCACTGCTAGGTCGAAATCGTAAGCGTTGCTATCTCAAGCTTGTTTGTCAAGTTTAGTTGTCAAAACTATAAGTCTGGCTTTCTAGTATACTTATAGCTATGTCTCGGATTATGATAGAATGTGTAGTTGAGCTTTAGACTTCACGGCGTGCACCGATTGAAGACGAATAACTACTAAGGGGAGCTTGTGGAACTTCATCAACAAAAGATATATGGATACTTGAACTCATCTATCACTCAGAAGTCTATTTTATTCAATCTCCTATTGAGACAAATTCGTATAGCTATATAGACTTTACATTATACGCATTTGATATTTTGATATGAGTTTAACCCGCTTATTTCTTTCTCGAAATATGTGCTGGAAAGTTGTTTTCTTTAACTAATATCATCATTATTCTTGAAGAAAGTCAAAAGATAATCATGTGAAAATCACCTGGTAACATCTTACATGATTTATGTGAGACAGTCATTTGATGTAGACTTGGAATGTTTCGTATTGATCATTCGATCACTTGAAAATTGCTTATAAGCTAATAGTTTTTGTGAGACAGCTATTGTCGTCTTGTAAGAATGTTTCAATGATTAAAATGGAAGTTAAGAGCCAAAAACCATGTCTGGATGCATTACGGTTTATGTACTTAGTGTGCGAACTGTTTCGTCAGAATTCAGGACCGAAAGTTTGCATACCCGTTCGCAAACTTATTCAATTGTTAAGTCAAGATACTTAAGTTTGCACACCCATTCGCAAACTGATTTAACTGTTGAAGTCTGGGAACCAAGTTTCCTTGTGACCAATGTCCGGAACTTAAGTTTGCATACCCGTTTGCGAACTTAAGTGGTTCAAGTTCTTAAGTCGGTTTAATATGATTTCATACTCATGAACATCTACATTTATATATTAAGGAATGCAAACTTTGCAAAATGTGGATAAAATGTTCATGAACTAATTCTTTTGAATCAATTCGATTTTGCTTCAATAGTGTTTTGTATACTTCTATGTGAATATAAATAATTGAGCAATTCTATGTGAAAAAGCAGAGTACAACAACCTCACCCAATATTTCGATTAGCAATATATATGGACAAACTCCAATATACTTTCAAGAGAATCAACTAGACTCAATCTTAAAAAAGTATATTAAATAGTTTTAATATCTCTATTTCACAATATAATCAGCAAATCGAACAGATAGAAATCCGTGAGCCTGATTATTATGTGAAATAACTTGAACGGTACCAAAGACCAATGTTCAAGTGTCAATCAATGTAAATCAACAACCAAAGGTTGGATATTCTAATTGATTGATCTTAATGCACAACCTGTCATATTTCAATTATATAACAAAATATAATGCCGAAAGAAATAACACATACACCATAATTTTGTTAACGAGGAAACCGCAAATGCAGAAAAACCCAGAGACCTAGTCCAGATTGAAAAAACATTGTATTAAGCCGCTACAGACACTAGCCTACTACAAACTAACTTCGGTCTGGACTGTAGTTGAACCCCAATCAATCTCACACTGATCCAAGGTACAGTTGCGCTCCTTACGTCTCTGATCCTAGCAGGATACTACGCACTTAATTCCCTTAGCTGATTTCACCCACAACTAAGAGTTGCTATGACCCAAAGTAGAAGACTTTAATAAATAAATATGTATCACACAGAAAAGTCTATAGTAATAGATAGATTTGTCTCCCACAGAAATACCTACAAGTTTTGTTTCATCTTTTGATAAATCAAGGTGAACATGAACTAATTGATAACCCAGACTTATATTCCCGAAGAACAACCTAGTATTATCAATCACCTCACAATAATCTTAATCGACGCATTGAAAGAAGATATTGTGGAATCACAAACGATGAGGCGAGGATGTTTGTGACTATTTTTATACCTTGCCTATCAGAGATATTAATCTCAAGCCAATCGTTACGATGATACTCAACACGATAGAATCAACAAGATCAGATCACACAACTACAAGAAAGTAATATCTGTCTGACTTCACAATCCCAATGAAGTCTTCAATTCGTTAACCTACAGCTTCTCGATAAGAAACCTAAGGTTAAAGGAGAATCGACTCTAGCTTATACAACTAGTATCCACTACACCAAATTCCTGGATTAGTAACAGAACTGAGCCGTTACTAGAACGGGTTGTAACAGCTCTTTCCTGTTACAAAACGGGGCATTACATTTTTGTAACGGCAATGGAACCTTTACGAATTTGGTTGTAACGGACCTTAGTAACAGGTGAGGGCCGTTATGAATCGCCACGTGGAAACAACTCAGGGCCTACAAAAAATTTCATAACAAGGATGTCGTAACATCTTAGAGCCGTTACTACGTGGCAGGTTAGTAACAGGCCAGAGCCGTTACTACGTGGCGAATTGAAACGGTTTCTAGCCGTTACGAATTTTTCCGTAACAGCAAAAAAATAACTGCCAGTCAACCTTGACTTGGTCAAAATTGGTCACTATTGACCAATTTTGACCAGGTCAAGCCTGACTAGCAGTTCATTTTCTGCCAGAAATTAGCCGGAATTCTAAATTCAATACATGCATACATTCATCATCCACACTAAATAACAATATCTTCAATCCATTCATATCACATTCATTCAACTCATACCAGATTTATATTCCAAAAGAACTGAACAGATATAAATTACAAAAGAACTGAAATTTCTCTAAGTACCAAACTTTTTGAAATTTCTCTAAGTACCAAACTATTTTTTTTTGTTAAGTATCAAAATTTCTAAGGGAATACATGGAAGGTTCCAAACTTCTAAGGGAACACAGAAACTTACTAACTGCCTACAAAACTTAAATAACCGCAACTTACAAATCTTGAAGTTGCTTTGTTCACCACCCTTGCAACTTACAAATCTTGAAGAGCTAACTAAGTTGGATGGCTCAAGGTCTTGCAACTTTCAGGAAGTAGACACACTGACTGATATCTCCGATTACCTAATAAAACAAGAATATGATAAGTAGACAAGCAGTTGTCTTTCACAAAGTGGGGAGAAGTTATCGGGTATGTTCCATTAAAATTGTGATACTCTTGGAGTTGCAAATCATCCAAACCATGAAAATAGTTACTTAATGATTTTGAAACCTTCTCTAATTAAACAGGGAAAGAAAGTAACTGGTGGGCGTATTGTCTCACCGAGAAATAGAGACAGCAGAAGCCCAGTTGATGTAAACCCTGTAGTTTTTTAACCTGCAACTTCATCGAGGTTCATGTCAGTTTCGAAAGTCAATGTATGTGAACTATAACATACCAAATAGCTTCAACTGGGTTTGTTACGTACATGTGAATGTCACGTAGATCAATTTCTTTAAAGAGATTAATATAAAACCGAAATACCTCAACACTAACATCTCTGCATAGAAGCCATGCATAGATAATGACAAATGAAACAGTCTTGATAATTCAAAAAGCGCAACATAAGAAAAGTTTGGTTAAGTTTATCAAGGGATCCAATCAGTTGCTTTTGTTTCTGTTAGAGTATTGCTTGGTTGAACCCACCAAGCATTGGTATGTCAAGTTTGGTTGTCATATTTTTGTGAAGCAAAACTCATTTAAGAGTCGCTTGATTTAAATGTACTAGAGTCAACTTCGTATATGTTAGATTGAAAGTATTAGGGTGAGACATTACAAGTATTGCGAAGACTTGAAGAAGTGAAGAAGTGCAGAGGTATAACGACAACATCATCCTTACACTTGAGGTTAGTGATATTTGACTTGAACTATTTCATTCCCTATCGTATCTTTCAAGTCGTGCATATTGAAAACATAAAGCTACAAAGCATGAACACTCTAGATATACATAGTATTAAGGAATACAATATGAAGTTTCTTGCTTAACCATTAAACTTTGTATATAAGACATCGACATAATCGTATGAATTCTATTGTGATTATGTATGGGTATGAGGTGAGGATTTCATCCTAGGGAACAATGTTTACATGTGTTCTAAGGAAGTAAGTTCATGATATGTGTTGTGAACCGAAAAGGAAATCACCAGGCGTTATTGGGGTTGTTCTTCATTGCATATCTTATGAACGACCAATATGTGTGATTAGTATAAACGCTCACGACTTGTTTGTGTTCTTGGTAGAGCTATTCACATGAGGCCTGACTTATGTATTGGTATGACTTTTATTAGTGAAATTGATCTTAAGTAATCACCTGGGGTATGATCAGGTTGTGTATGTCTGAAATTATTACTGGGAAGAGGGGAACCGATCCTAGTAAGAGGTGCAGTGCATCACAAAGGGAACCGATCCTTGTATGAGGTGCATCAAGGTTTATGGAAGAAATGGGAATCGATCATATGAACATGTGCAACACGTTTTTAGGAAGGGGGAACCGATCCTATGGACATGTGCAATGCATACAAGTTAGATACCAAATATATGTGGGGAACCGATCCTAGTACCTAGTTAATCGTATCTTTGGTAAGCTAGTGTAACTATGCACAATACTCACATGGAGGTAGAACCGAGACTTGTTTTGGTAGAACTGTAAACCCATGAGTTGTGATTGAGTGGTACTTGATCAATAACGTAGTTCTTGAAAGTCATATGAACCAATTCTAAACTTGTTTGGAAGTGTGGTAATTCGGTTTCAAGTGAGCAAGCATGGAAAAGACTTGCAAGAGTAAGATGTCGTCACTTTTTGAACACGGTGCATTAATGCTTATTCTATTTTGTTCAATGATATTCCTTAACGGCTAAGAAGGAAGTAAAACATAAGATCGAATTTAAATAAGTTAAGAATCTTTTTAATTAAGGGTTTTTAATTATATATGGAAAATAAGAATTAGTAATATGCATTTGCTAATTAAAGATTTTCTTAGGAGATTTCGATCATTATTTATGGACAGTGCATTCACAGGAATTATGAAAACCGAATTTGGTGTAGTAATGAAAAATATCTTGAGAATATTTTCGGTTTTGGAAATTCCTTGGTGTCCAAACTTCCTTGTCTATAAATACTTTGAGTTTGCATTTATAGCAAACTAATCCTGCATAACCTAGACTTACTCTTTTGTCTTTGTTACTGGTGAAGCCGCCTATCGGAGAGAAGATTAATATAATTAGGTGAAATCTCTTACGGCCGCTCAATTTAAAGTCTTCTTTGGGATTGAGAAGCTCTAGCGCGACCCGTTGGTGGGAAACTAGATATTGCGGTTTATATTTAGTTTTCGTATTGATTTGATTGACTAACGGTGGTTGAACTTTGATTGCACCTAGTTTGTTTATGCTTGAGAATCTTATCTTTTTATATAAGATTCACTCAAACTAGTTCAAGGTTTCGACAAGGATCTTTAGACTGTTGTTAGATCTAAAGACGATCTTGTGATAATCCATTGTTAACAGACTCCGTTATGTGTTTGATTGATCACAAGAGATTCAAGTAGTTGTATGCACGTGTTTATTGAAGATCTAAGAAGATTTGAAGACAAAGAAGATATTGAAGATTTCTAACTTGGATTTTACAATCTTTGGTGTGCACAATACTTGTTTGGGAAAAAGAGGATCCAATTAATAATCGGTTTATCCTTGTGGTAGATTGGATTGATTAATTGAGGAAGATCGGCATCAACACATATCACTTGGTTGAAGAGTGTTGTTGGCTTAATCTTAACGATTGCCTTTAGGTGATTGAACATAAGATAGATCTTGGAACCTGGCAAAGGAGTTTATGTTAAGATAAACAAGGGAACCTTTGTGCAACTCATATCACTTGGTTGAAGAGAGTTGATACCAAACAGATTTATTATTCCTTTACTGTTTGGAATATGAACCAAAGGAATTGGTCCAAGTACGTGACTTTTTTACAGGTTGGAGGCGTGGGAATACATACGGAACTAGGTGAACTATAGTTTTAGTTGTTTGGTCTCAACTATACGAAGTTGTCTTATTTTGTATAGCGGCTTAATCCTGGGATTATTCAATTCTGGACTAGGTCCCGGGGTTTTTCTGCATTTGCGGTTTCCTCGTTAACAAAATCTTGTTGTGTCATTTACTTTATATTTCCGCATTATAATTGTTTTATTATAATTAAAGTAAATTGCACAAACGTTAATTCCTATTTACTTGATACGTGAATCTTATTGAGTTTGGTTAAGTCCGAACCTTTGTATCAAGTAAACACACTTTGTTGTTGTATTGTCTCGATCTCGTATCCATAGACGATCATACAAAGTGTGAACCTATTTGTTGTATTGTCTCGACGCAGTCCATAGACAATCACTTTCGGGGAAAGGACTTATAGGAAGGAAAAGTTATAGCTTGAGGTATATTTGGGGTATCCTCACCTTTTCAATTTCAACTGTTAGAAGATGCTCCTTCGCCAATACCGGGACAATTCCTAGAGTCATTGCAGCGTCACTTGCACTTACATCTAATCGGAGGGCCTCAGGTTTCAGTACAAGGACCTTTATTCTGGTAAACAACTACAAGTGAAAGCATAACCGTTAGAAAAACATGATAGTGCACGGCATAAAAACCAAACCCGTCAATTCCGAACAAAAGGGGAAATTTATTGGAACCTGAAAGTATGTAAGTTCAAAATTTTCACCAAAAAACTGCAGGAAAGTTATCGCACAACCATGGCTACGATAGGAGAACTTGAAACAAAACATGAGCTTTAGGGAAATCGAAGGCAGATACAAAGAAATGGGTTAAATCCTTTTTACTCATTTTTTTTTTTTTGTAATTAACAACATCACGGGGGAAGAAGAAGACACTTTGCACAAGCAATTCCCTTAATAAACTAGAAATCAGAAAGGATCAGAGTGTTCATGACGAGCTACTGGCGGGAAGTTATGTGAATGGTTTAAAAGCATGAACTTTATAGACTACAGAGAAAAGCATTTGTATACCCGTCTTTTCCCTGCATGACGAGCTATCTTGGCTGCTAATTCATCTTTCTTCGATGAAACCGCCTCACAAACCAAGGATCGACGTACTACTTTCTCTACTTGCTTCAAATCTAAACCATTTGAAAAAGAAACAACAATGATAGTGAGTCAGTCTATTTTCCCAGTCATAAACACATATACAAGGGAAACCACCATGCACCAACACCAACAAAACAGAGGAAAAAGCATCAACGGCTCTACTGCAAACCTACATTAGCAACTTTGCACAACAAACTTACGGGTACCTATTACTTAAAATTGCTAATATGGCTTCATGTACGATGTATCTCGCTGCTAAATCATTAAACTCTAAACTATGATGAGTAAAAATTGGAGACCTACAACTCTGCTTCACCAGTATATTGCTTTACTATGACAGATGTTTTGTTTAAGCTAATAAAAACTAACCATTAAGCTTATCAAAAGCTTCCTGAGCTTTATCTTGTGGACACCAGTCCCCAAGTACTTGGATGTTCTTGCATTGTATAATCACAAGCTTCATTACTAGCTTCCAACAAGGAGTTCATGTGTACCTTTAAATAAACAAAAACAAGTAAATAAAGGTGCAGACGTACACAGATTTCACTAGTTATATAGCTGACTATATTGTTGTTAGTGCTTGTGGGGTGTTTTCTCTCCATGTTCAAACATTATAAATATTTTTTTAACTTTAGTACGCAATAGTTGCGTGTAGTACAAAGACTAATTTTTTAGGTGTTTCTTTTTACAAATGAATCAAGTCACCCCCTGAAATAGAAATACAGGCCACTGAATAGTTTTGGTATCCGCACAAAAGATATCAATCTTCATTTGAATGCTTATGGTCAATACTTAATAAGCAGGGGACAGGGAGGATGGATCAAAATGCCAAAAATATACTAATATGTTTCAGGTTAAGATGCTGCGACTTTGGACCTATGAATCCCTGACCATAACAAAAAAATATCAGAAATCTCATATGGCCTGAGTAAGAAGTTAGTTACCCATTTAATGGATCAAAGTGTACCATTTCAAGGCGCTTCTTATGATTACCAAGTCCAACTTCATAAGGCTCTTCATAGACAAGATACCTTCAACCCCTACATAGCAATACAACTTGGATTCAGACAACGGAATTAAAAAAAATATGGAAAAGGCAAATGATGTATGTTGCATATGAAACCAGTTAAATATAATTGAAAATTCATTGCTAAACTGATGTTATCACATGGGCCACATTTGATACTTTAGCAAAGTCATCCAACAGATGTTGTATAAGAATGATGAAAAGAACATTAATATCAATTTTCAGAATGTCAACATTGGAAACTTGGATAGTGACAAAATGTTAAATTATGTAAAAATGCACCTTCTCTTCAACTGAAAAGGCAGACCCACAAAATCAGTTCACTGGCAGTGCCAGCTGGTGCTGCCCAAACCTTTGCTTGCCAACTCTTCGTGTGAATTAAAAGATTATGTAATCTCTGTAAACAATAAATAAGCCAGCTACCATACCTGATGTGCAAAACAAAGCAAATTTACTGACTCTTAATTCAGTCACTTTTTTTTCCATCAAATTTTAGACTAACAAGTAATTTCAACACAAGTCGTACAGGCTATGGTTTATCCTACCACCTACTAAGTACTAAAAAGAGACTTTGATGACCACATATAACGTAATATATACATTATTGAACAAATTAGCAAAACATTAGCCAATATATTCTGAAATTATATACAGAAATTCTGCCAATTTAAAAAAAAAATCTAAACCCAACATCAGAATCATTAAGAACCCCCATACAAATATGTTGAACAATAAAATCATTCAAACCCGTAACTAACAATATCTCTACCATGCATATAATTAGTATTAATACATCAGCATACATCATCAAAATAGAAACCCTAAATTTCATAAAAGAAAATCTGAATCTAATAACTTCATTAACAAAAAATTGAATCGAATCAAGTAAAAATGAGGGAGAAGTTATACCTGAGGATTTTCAATAAATCGAATCAGTTCATACTTTCAAACCCTATAATTAGTTCAATTTATTGAAACATTTACCTTAAAATTCTTCAAAATTCTTCTAACTTCTCCGGTATTTCAAAACATGAAATGAAATCAGAAAGAAAGAAAACCAAATCGAATTAGATTTATATGAAGAAGATTAACAAAACGAAACTAAGATGAAGCAAATCGAATTCACAGATTAACAAATCGAAAAACTAAAAAATAGATGAAATGAAACCCTAAAAAATAAATCTATTGTAAACAGATAAAATTCTACAAATCAAAAAACTTAAGATGATTAACGCTTACACAGATCGATGATTGAAGGTTATTGAAAAGATTGAATAGATTTTTGAGATGGTTTATAGGCTATCTTGTTCTTGAAAGTTTAGAATTGTTTAAAGATATAATTTAATAATTTTGTGATGAAACCCTAGTTTCATCGCTTGAGAGGAAAGAAAAGAGGTAGGAGGAGAATAGAGAAAAAAGAAGAATGAAAATGAAATTCAATCTGGTCGATTCACATGATATCATCAAAATTACACATGCGACTGGCACACGCATGGGAGGAAAAATCCTCTAGATTTACTTATCGTGGGTGGAAACATAATACCATGCATGTGAATGGCACGCGCACAAATCTATTGAAAAATCTAGGTTTAGGTAACTCATTCACATATGCGTCTCACTTGCATTGCTGTCTGTTATAATTGTGTAAATTTGTTGATGTTTCCTTTTACGTCTTTTGAGTTGATCCTCAACTTTTTAGATTGTTGGTACATGGTGAGTCATCATTGTATAATCTAGTAGGTAAAATTTTAAATCTTGTTGATATATTTGTGTGCTAACCAAACTTTTGTCTTGCGCTCATATTATTTGCTTTCAAAGCATTCATTCAATTATGGTTGCACCAGCATCGGGTAATCTCTTTCCTTTAAATCTTCTCTACCTTGTTCTCTTGATATGTGTTCTTATCATCTTTTGAAACATTGAGGACAATGTTAGATTTAGGTTTGGGGGTGTGTTTTGCATATAGAGTTTTTAGTCTTTTATTTAAAAAAATCAAATTAGTCTTTTATTAAAAAAAAAAAAAAATCAAAAATTTTATGATGACCCAATTTGCGGGTCTTTTGTAGGATTTTTTTTTTTTTAGTCTTTACATTTATTTGTTGTTGTTTTTAGGATGACAGCTGTGGAGCGGGTCTTTTGTATGTTTTTTTCCTTTGTAGTCTTTTGCATTTTTTAATGACAGTGTGTAGCGGGTCTTTTGTAGGATCCTTTGTAGTCTTTTGCATTTTTTTCTTCTTTTCTATGACCCCAGTGTGTAGCGGGTCTTTTGTAATTTTTTTTTTGTAGTGTTTTGCATATAGATTTTTTTAGTCTTTTATTAAAAAATAAATAAATCAAAAATCAAATTTTTTTTATGATGAAGGTTAGCGGGTCTTGTGTTTAAATGATCAGATGTAGCGGGTCACTAAAAATATGATGAAGCGGGTCTTAAAAAAAAATGGTTACAAATTATAGGTTCTACGAAATTCTAAGTTCATCATCTACGATTGAAGACCGAAGACAAAGACATTTCTATGGATGCTCGATATTGGAGAAGGGTTTGTGGGTACTTCTTTGGTAGGCCCTCACGAGACTACAACTCGTCCACTGGGACACCTAGGGTTTAAAGGCTTAGTGCATACGCTAAATGCCACAAGATGATATTCTTTCATCAAAATTCTTTACATCCACCTCACCCCCATTGGCATCCTCTACCCCCATTCTCTCACTCAATCACTCCCAATTTGTTTCCCACAACCAAAATATATTCCATCAATTAAGAAAACATGTTTTGTTGAGTGGATGAGTGCCAAAATTCGGATCCAAGTGCTTGAGGAATTTTGTGTATAAATAGAGAGAGGTTGTTGTGTTGAAAAACCATCCAGCTTGTTCATGTTAGTTTATCCAGTTTTGTTGTAATGTTCTTCATGTTCTAGAGTATGTATTCATAAAATCCAAGTTTTCAACATGCTCTCACAATGTATGCCATGTATCCATTGTGGTTAGAATATCTCTATGTTGATTATGCTACAACTCATGCTTAACCAAATATTGATCTTTAGATTAGTTGTGCTTAATTGACAATTAATGCTTTGGAGAAATACTTTAGTTGTGATTAAATTATCCATTGGGTGGAAACTTGAATCTACTATAAGGACAAGAATAATATTACAAGTTGAATGCATATCATTGGTGGATTTGAATACCCTAGTATCCATATTATCATTGTTTACATAATTTGGCTTGAAAATCATATCGCGCACAAAATCAAACCCCTTTTGGTTACTCTAGGTGTTACGACCCAAGTGTTACCAAGCGTGTGACTCGCACGCCTATAAAAAATTGGTAACGACTTAGCTCTGTTACGAATTTTTTTTTAAAAAAGTAACGACTTCAGCCTGTTACGAATTTTTTGTAACGGCTATTTGTAACTGGATTTTTGTAATGGCCACAAAGCCGTTACGAATGCCTGTTACGAATTCGGGGATTTTGTGTAGTGATCACATAGGAGGTGTGGGTATTAGGTTTCCCAGTTGCTAGAGTTCTCCCTTATATAGTCTTTCAAATCAGGGTTTGCAATCAATGTTAGCTTAGTAACAAAGCATTCAATATTCACCGTTAGATGAAAGCCTGATTAGATTCAAGCTAATATCTTTCAACCATTGGATCAAAAACTTAGCTTGTTACACATAAATAAAATGCACGATTTTAGGTTTGTGTAACCGTACCCAAACATGTACATTTGTTGATTCAACAATACTTAACCAAATGGTTAGCCATATGAGAACTTTCATATCAACCATATTCTTCTTCACCATAACTAGTTCAAATGACTCAAATGAACCAGTTAGAGAGTTGTTCAATTGTATAAATCTTATAGAAGTATACAAGACACAATCGAAGCAAAAACGATTTGATTCACTCGATTCGATTCATGAACTTTATAGCCATGGTTTGCAATTTGCATTCCTTAGTTAATATAAATATAAGTTCACAAAAATCGTCTTTAGATATAACCAACTCAAGTTCGCAGACTTAAGTTCCCGGAAGGAGTTCACCAACTCCAGCAGATATTCTCGGGACAGTTCGCAGACTGAGTTCACAGCTCTTGTTCCGGTTTTCCTGATTAACAAAGTACGCATACTTTGGTTCAAGGAATAATACGGACTTATACATATATGTGTTGCCAATGATTATATAATCTAAACTCTCATTTCAATCATTGAAACATACTTAGAGGACTTTATATAGTTGTTATTCACAAACTATTTTTTGTCAAAGCAATTTTTAAAGTGATTGAAACATAACATGACTCTCGTCACTAGGTAAAGATGAACTTTGCCAAATCGAAAGCTCACCAACACGTATTTCGATAAATAAATAGGCGAGATAAACTCATCTCGAAATAGCAAATATGTATAATCAAAGTCTATATAGCAAAACGACTTTTGTCTCAAAATAGGAGATAGAGTAGATAGACTTTTGAGTGATAGATAAGTTCAAGTTTCCACATACCTTTTAGTCGATGAAGTTCCACCAGTTCCTTGAGTAGCTCTTCATCTTGTATGATGATTTCCATAGAGTTCTTGAGCTCAACTACACTTATTATCCTAGTCCGAGACTTAGCTATAGTAGACTAGAAATCAAGACTTATAGTTTTGATCACTAACATTGACAAACATGCTTGAGATAGCAATGCATGCGAGTTCGACCGAGCAGTGCTCTAACAATCTCCACCTTTGCCAATTTTAGTGACAAAACTATCAATACATATGAAATACAAAAATAAATGAATTAACTTTTGTAGCTCCTATTCCACATGCCTAATCTTCAACATTCCTCGAAAATTTTTTCACTTCCAAGTACTCTAATGATCCCAAAGGTTGTAAGTTCAGCATCATCGTTGTTGAAAATTCGTAGTTATAACAATGATAAAACAAGAATTCTCAATCATTGTTATACAGTGTCATAGTATCATTATACAACATCAAAGTTCAATTATATCATAACTTCGACAACAATACTATGGTGATATGTATCACCCCTTAGTCAATACTCCATATCACATGGAAACTGCTCCCCCTTACATAATGATACGAAAACCATATGTATTTGTAGTGTGAACTACATAATAATTCTCCCCCTTTTTGTCAATAAAATTGACAAAGGTACGAAAACGGGATCCTAATGAAATTTCCAAAATAGACATTTCATGACCAAAAGAAAGCACATATCAACTTATTTAGATGCAATCATATAGCCGAAGGTAAATTCTTTCATTAAGGAGTTTATAAAGATAAAAGATAACCCATATAATATTCCACAACTACACTCCCCACAAAGATTTGGTAATTAAGCACAAGTTCAATTTAGAACTCTCCCCCATAATATGTCATTCCTGAAAGAACAACAAGAGCGACCTTAATTTCAAAAGAAAAGAAGGATTTCTTTGGACATAACAAATCACATACAAGTATGAATTTGAATCCAAAATACTCAACTAAACTAACCACAAGAGACCCCATGATTAGTTTAATCAGAAATATACAATCAAATTTACCACAAAAAATGACTAATTTAATTGATTATGCTCCATATAAGAGAACTTACGGAGCCTCATAGTATAGACATAAAAAATATGGATCAGGGAAGATCAATACTGCGGAATACACAAAGATTCATTCTATTTTCCATCATTATTTGCACAATGACATACAATAGACATAATCCTTGTAAACAACATATTTTAACCTATCTTCCAACAATAAATAACATAATAGGATTAAATTTTGTATTGTCAGAAGTTCGTTCCTTCTTTTATCAATACATGCATATCGACATATGAAAGACTTAACTTTTGACAAGGTATGGGACAATCATAGTTCACAGACGCAAACATGCATATCCCATAACAAATTGCAATATATAAAACCATAAATATTTATATATTCTAATAGACTTTTTTGTAAGAGATGGATTTTTTTATCAAGTCTTCGACTTTGGGTAGTAACAACTCTTATTTATGGGTGAGATCAACTAAGGGAGTCAAGTGCGTACAGTTCTGCTGGGATTCAGAGGCGTAAGGAACGCGACTGTACCTTAATCGGTGTGAGATTGGTTAGGGCTCAATTACATCCATTCCGAAGTTAAGTTGTCGCAGCTAGAGTCTGTAGCGGCTTAATACATTATTGTGTTAAAATCTAGACTAGGTCCTGGGGTTTTTCTGCATTTGTCGTTTCCTCGTTAACAAAACTTCTAGTGTCTATGTTATTTATTTTCTGCATTATATATTCTATATAACTGAAATATCACTGGTTGTGCGTAGCTCAGTCAATTGGTAAATCCAACCTTTGGTTGTTGATTAAAATTGATTGACACTTGAACATTGATAAGCACATAAGTGCTACATTTTATACCCATATTTATATTAGTTAGGACTCGATATTCTGGCTAATAACACTATTTTAAGTTGTTTTCAGGAATTACAAACAAATCCAAAACGATGTAATAAAATGATTGAACGAGAGCTAAACTGACAGTTGCGAGTGTGGTGCTTAATCACGGGCAGCTGAGTTGGACAATTAATTCAATAGCACACCATCAATATATGTCATCATCACAAGCCGGCAGCAGTCCAACAATATCAAAGCCTAAATGGAAATTTATTCCGTGATTGGAGGTGCATAAACCGAAAGAAATCAATTATGTCGTCACTTGGATAGTCCATGCAAAGTTACCTCTAATTGCTCGCACCAAACGATAAGGAAAGTCAAAGGCATGCATGCAGAGAAGGACAAAAAGGAGCTGGCATATATGCGTACAAGGAAATTAAATGAAGTTTCCATATTCAGTCTTTCCAAAACAAGGTGATACTCATCTATTTCTTTTAAGGAAGTTGAAAAGGAACTTACCTTTTATTTGTGAGAGTAATATCATAGTGGATGAAGATTAAGGAAGTGGGTGACGACATTAGATTGGAAAGTCAATGCTAAACTGGGAATCTCTATATAAAATAAAGTGCATTAGTACGAGAGGGGGAAGTTCTCTTTTCGGGGGTTGGTTCCGGCTAAATTTTTTTTGGTTGGTTTTCTGCGGACGGGAGGATTGGCTGGAAGGGTGCTGTTTTTGGCTGCCATTAGAGGAGATTCAACAAGAGAAGAAGACCACCAATTGCCGAGTGACAACGGTGATATCGGTTTATTAATTTTTTTCTTGTAATTATTTTTATGGATTTTGAGAAATCCATCTCTATGTTGTGCTAGATTTATAACTAGGGTTTATGGATAAAAACTACTTCGAGCATTAGACCATTAGAATTGTTTTGAAATTATTTTGGTATTAGGCAATAAGAAATGAATCTTCAATTCCTTAATTATTTTTATTGATTCTATTAGATCATATGTTGTTGCTCCACCGTCTTTGTAAAGCCTAAATGCACAACTGTTTTTTGGTTTCGCATTTTTATTTGCTATAGTATTTGATAATTCATGCTTAGGTTAATTCTTTAGATGGATTAAGCGTAGACGAAGCAAATAATAATTGTGAATCTATATATTATGTTTTCGATAATTCTCTCGTCATTATAATTTGATAGTTCATGCTTAGAAATTTGATGGGCTATACTTAGGAAATGCGAATTTATGATCGGAAATTATATCTATAATAGGTGTTGCAATATAACAAATTTATAAAAACATATTTGGAATTAGAGTTCTATTTGGTGCATAATTATAAATAGTAGTGGAATCCATAGACCTGGTTGTCGGCTCCTTCCTATTGCATTTTATTAATTTTCATTTGTTCTTTTTAAATCTTTAATTCTAAAAATCACAAAACATCTTCTCTGGTTAGTCGATTGAGAATATTGGTTCGATATTTCCACCACTCCTTGTGGGAACGACCCGTACTTGCCTTTGTCTACTAGGTAGACACCGTGCGATTGCGGTTATTACATATAGGTATCTCCGGATCCTATCAATTCTTGGCGCCGCTGCCGGGGAGCGGCTGAGGAATATTGTAATTAGTATTTTTGATTTTGATTTTGTAAATAGTTAGGTTTTTATTTTATTTTATTTTTGTACAATTTTTTTATTTTATTGTAGGATTTTATTTTATTTTTTCATTTTACTTGTTTGTGTTTTAGAATTTTATTTCAGGTACCTTTTTGAGAACGATGGATGCTTTGTGCGAGACGTCGTCTATGATGCTTGGTGAATACATGTATGGGTCACGGTATAAGGAAGTTATTGCTTATAATCATCTCAGGTATGGATCTTGGGATCCACGTAATTTCGCTATGGGTGGTTATTCAGATGAGTATCAACCCCAATACCATGAGGGTGAAAATGAACTTGACACTAGAAGTGATTTTAGGAATTATGATACCGATATAATATCTGAATCTATTGTATCTTACCAAACTCATGAGCATTTGACTGATTATATGTCTATTCAAAAGGACGAGAGTTGTGTTATAGACGCCATTTACTCAGATAATGATGATTTAGAAGAACATATTTATACAAAAGATATTATTGTTGAGTCTGATGACTTAAAGACAGTAGACGTGCATAATGAGATATTTTATAATCATTTGTATAACGAGATTCCTATAAGTCACTTAGTTGCAGATAATAATGAGGCGATTATTCATGATATTGTTGTTCCTTTGAGCTCATGTTTTGCTGACCCATCATGTGATTTTCTGATTGCTGATGTCGATGTGGAGGCAATTGCTACTGGTCAGGTAACTACTGATTTTGAACCAATCTCAGTCTGTTTAGCCCACTTTGCATATTCAGATGAGTATATGCTTATTGACATTGTCAATGCATTGCGGTCTCCAATGTGTAATCAAGGTAACTCAACTATGTAAGTTATTTCCACAGACTTAGAACCAGATTTAAGAGTTACTGATTTTCATAAACTTGAACCATTAGATACAGGTTTAAACAATTGTGCTGAGTTTGATAATCAGGTAACTTTTTGCATTGTCAATACATTGCTTCCTTTGATTTCTAGTGAAGATAATGCATCGACCGAATGTATTTTAGCTGATTTAGAACCTGATTTAGAGTGTGCTTATCAAAAAGAAACTGTCAAACAATCTGAACTTGTTGCTTATGGGAGTGATTTACTTATCCCGACCATACATTATTTGAGTATCACTTACAGTTTTCTTTTGGTAATGAACTATCACATCTTTTTGGAGACTTATAGTGTTTTCAAGTTCATTTTGGCGGCTGATCTGATTTGTTGGATTGATCCTCAACTTTTCAGACTATACATATATGCTTTGCAGTTTACTTTGGTGCAACCTCACCTTGTTTGAGGTTCTTCTTTATGTGCGAAAACATGGGTACAAAGATTATGCTTTATGGGAGTCAACCCATACCATTTCGTTTCATGGGAGTCAACCCATCAGATTTGTTTTCTTTCCTCTATCTTTCATTTCTTTGCTTGAATTTATCATCTTAATTTCTATGTTGAATGACTCAATTACATTGAGGACAATGTAATGTTAAAGTGTGGGGGAGTGGCATTTTCGTTAGGCTTTAAAAAAAATTTGCATATTATGACCAGCTGTGTAGCGGGTCTTTTAAAAAAAAGGATGATCAGCTGTTGTTTGTAGGTGAAAATAGTTTCTGATGATTTCGGTAATTGCGGGTGTGCAGGTGAGGAATAATTTAAACCTTAAACAATGTACTGCAAGGGAGTACTTTAGATTCGAGAGATCAACCTATACAAGTTTGGCCTAAACCAAGAAATGGTCGTTCCAAACTTGCTTCAGTCACAAAGTGGAGGAGAATGGGTTGGTTTTGGGGAGGGAAGCAAGGAAAGTGGTGAGACCAGAATAGTTGATTCTATAAGAGTAGTTGGGTTACTACGACTTGTTATCAGAAAAGTAAGAGAGCTCACGAGGTGAGCTAGCAAGTAAGTATTTATGAGTGTTGTCTCTCCCGTATGAACTTGTTGTTCAATGGAAATAGGTAAGACCTATTTATACAAGTCAGAATAGAAACGTACCCTGGTCTCATTAAGGAGTGGGGAAGTAAATGGGAGGAGGTGGTAACCGTATGCATGGAATTGATGTCCATAAAGTTGTTAACGCATGAAACTGGTTTTCATGAAACTTCTAACGTTATGTAATTCATGTCCCATAAAGTTGTTAACGCATGTGCTTTATGTCCCATGAATTTTTCACACATAACTTCCTGTATTTACTAACCGCCTCACCCTCATGGCACTTCCTTATGACGGGCGTAGTGTACGCCACACGCTGTAAACCGCCAAACCAATACCCAAAGAGGATCCCCCAGTTTGTGTTGATATCTCGAATGTTTTTGGAAAACATGTAGAATATTGTTGTGGATTGGCATGTCAAGCTCGGGAAACTTGCTAGCCTGGTGACCTTCGACGGTCGAGATTTTGTATCTTGAGAGGAGGGGAAACCGTTGATCATTGCACGCCTTCGTTTTGGTAGCCGTGTAGTGAGGGCCAACGTGGCGGCGTGGCTAGGTTGGCATGCCGTTGGCATGGCATGGTTTGGCGTGGCCAAACTTAGGTTTTCGGGCCAAAGGTTACCATGTGTCGTCTGGTAACCTTGGATGGCTAGGATTTGCTCCTGGGATTGAAGGGAAACCGTTGATTGTTGCACGTCTTCGTTTTAGTGGCCGGGTAGGGAATGCCAACAGGGTGGCGCGACTAGGTTGGCATGCCGTTGGGATGGCATGGTTTGGCGTGGCCAAAATAAGGTTTTTGGGCCAAAGGTTACCATATATCGTCTGGTAACCTTGGATGGCTAGGATTTTCTCCTCGGATTGAAGGGCAACCGTTGATTGTTGCACGTCTTCGTTTTTGTGGCCACGAAGGGAAGGCCAACGGGGTGGTGAGGCTAGCTTAGGCTTGTCATGTGGGTCCAATGGGTCGCCTTGGGCGTATGGCATGGTTAGAGACAAGGAAAGGGCATTTGGCTTGGCATGGTGTGACTAGCATAGCTAGGGCCAAGGCAGAGTGCATTTGGCATGGCGCGGCTAGCTTGGGCTAGTGCGGCTTTGGCTTGGCATATGGGGCCAAGGCTTTTCCATAGGCGCATGGCGTGACTAGATTGGGCTAGGTGAGGTTTTGGCTTGGCATGCGGGGCCAAGGGTTTTCCATAGGCGCATGGCATGATTAGGGCCAAGGCAAGGGCGTTTGGCTAGGCATGATGTGACTAGCATGGGTAGGGCCAAGGAAAAGTGCGTTTGGCATGGCGTGGCTAGCTTGGATAGGTTTGGTTTGGCTTGGCATGTGGGGCCAAGGGTTTGCCATAGGCAGATGGAATGGTTAGGGGAATGGCAAGGGCGTTTGGCTTGGCATGGTGTGACTAGCATAGCTAGGTCCAAGGCAGAGTGCGTTTGGCATGGCGCGGATAGCTTTGGCTAGTGCGTATTAGCTTGGCATGTGGGGCCAAGGGTTTTCCATAGGCGCATGGCGTGACTAGCTTGGGCTAGGCGCGTCACCAAGCTAGGGTTTTGGGGGCAAAGGTCGTTTGGTAACCTTAAACGGCCAGGATTTTCTCCTGGGATTGAAGGGCAACCATTGATTTTTGCACGCCTTCGTTTTGATAGCCGCGTAGTAAAGGCCAGTATGGTGGCGCGGCATGGGGCCATGGAGAGGTGCGATTGGCATGATGCGGTAGGTGTGGCTGACATGATTTGTCATTGGCACGGAGCTGCGGCTAGCAGAGTTGGCATGCTTTGGCGCGGTCGGTGTGGCTGGAATTATTTTTCATTGGCACAGAGGTGAGGATAGCATGGTTGGCATGCTTTGGCGCGGTCGATGTGGCTGGCATGATTTGCCATTGGAACAGAGGTGCGGCTAGCATGGTTGGCATGCTTTGGCGCGGTCGGTGTGGCGGGCATGATTTGCTTTAGGCACAGAGGTGCAGCTAGCATGGTTGGCATACTTTGGCGCGGTCGGTGTGGCTGGCATGATTTTCCATTGGCACAGAGGTGCGGCTAGCATGGTTGGCATGCTTTGGTGCGTTCGGTGTGGCTGGCATGATTTTCCATTGACACACGTGGGAATTAGGGTTTGCCTTGTCGTAACCCTAATTTGAAAAAGATACCCCGGTAATTATTTAGAGGCACATTAAAGGTATCAGTAAATGTGCCTAGTAAATGCTTGTTACTTTAAATGTTGTGACATCACTGTCTGCTAGGGTTTAGTGTTTTACGATTTTAACCCTAAGCTAAAAACCACCATCAACAGCTGTGTAGCAGGTCTTTAAAAAAAATATATTATTATGATTGTTAGGGTTATGACCAGCTGTGTAGCGGGTCTCTAAAAAAAAGTGTGTCGCGGGTGTTGTGTATAGGATTTTTCATGACCAGCTGTGTAGCGGGTCTAACTCTCTTTTATGATATGACCAGCTGTGTAGCGGGTCAATTTTTTGTTTTGCTCGAGGACTAGAAAAATATAAGTGTGGGGGTGTTGATAAGCACATAAGTGCTATATTTTATACCCATATTTATATTAGCTAGGACTCGATATTCTGGCTAATAACACTGTTTTAAGTTGTTTCCAGGAATTACAAACAAATCCAAAACGGTGCAATAAAATGACTTAACGGGAGCTAAATTGACGGTTGCGGGTGTGGTGCTTAATCACGGGAAGCAGAGTTGGCCAATTAATTCAATAACACACCATCAATATATGTCATCATCTCAAGCCGGTAGCAGTCCAACAATATCAAAGCCTATATGGAAATTTATTCCATGATTGGATGTGCATAAACCCAAATAAATCAATTATATCGTCACTTGGATAGTCCATGCAAAGTTACCTCTAATTTCTCGCACTAAACGATAAGGAAATTCAAAGGCATGCATGCAGAGAAGGACAAAGTGGAGCTGTCATATTTGCGTACAAGGAAATTAAATGAAGTTACCATATACAGTGTTTCCAAAATAAGGTGATACTCATCTATTTCTTTTAAGGAAGTTGAAAAGGAACTTACCTTTTATTTGTGAGAGTAATATCATAGTGGATGAAGATTAAGGAAGTGGGTCCCGCATATATAAAGATTTGGCTCATTTTGACGACATTAGATTGGAAAGTTAGTGCTAAACTGGGAATCTCAATTTAAAAGAAAGTGAATTAGTACGATAGGGGGAAGTTCTCTTTTCGGGGGTTGGTTCCGGCTAAAAAAAATTTGGCTGGTTTTCTGCGGACGGGAGGATTGGCTGGAAGGGTGCTGTTTTTGGCTGCCATTAGAGGAGATTCAACAAGAGAAGAAGACCACCAATTGCCAAGTGACAACGGTGATATCGGTTTATTAATTCTTTTTCTTGTAATTATTTTTATGGGTTTTGAGAAATCCATCTCTATGTTATGCTAGATTTATAACTAGGGTTTATGGATAAAAACTACTTCGAGCATTAGACCTTTTGAATTGTTTTGAAATTATTTTGGTATTAGGCAATAAAAAATGAATCTTCAATTCCTTAATTATTTTTATTGATTCTATTAGATCATATGTTGTTGCTCCACCGTCTTTGTAAAGCCTAAATGCACAACTGTTTTTTGGTTTCGCAATTTTATTTGCTATAGTATTTGATAATTCATGCTTAGGTTAATTCTTTTGATGGGTTATGCGTAGACGAAGAAAATAATAATTGTGAATCTATATATTATGTTTTCGATAATTCTCTCGTCATTATAATTTGATAGTTCATGCTTAGAAATTTGATGGGCTATACTTAGGAAATGGGAATTTATGATCGGAAATTATATCTATAATAGGTGTTGCAATATAACAAATCTATAAAAACATATTTGGAATTAGAGTTCTATTTGGTGCATAATTATAAATAGTAGTGGAATCCATAGACCTAGTTGCCGGCTCCTTCCTATTGCATTTTATTAATTTTCATTTTTTCTTTTTAAATCTTTAATTCTAAAAATCACAAAACATCTTCTCTGGTTAGTCGATTGAGAATATTGGTTCGATATTTCCACCGCTCCTTGTGGGAACGACCCGTACTTGCATCTGTCTACTAGGTAGACACCGTGCGATTGCGGTTATTATATATAGGTATCTCCGGATCCTATCAATTCTTGGCGCCGCTGACGGGGAGCGACTGAGGAATATTGTAATTAGTATTTTTGATTTTGATTTTGTAAATAGTTAGGTTTTTATTTTATTTTTGTACAGTTTTTTTATTTTATTGTAGGATTTTATTTTATTTTTTTATTTTACTTGTTTGTGTTTTTGAATTTTATTTCAGGTACCTTTTTGAGAACGATGAATGCTTTGTGCGAGACGTCGTCTATGATGCTTGGTGAATACATGTATGGGTCACGGTATAAGGAAGTTCTTGCTTATAATCATCTCAGGTATGGATCTTGGGATCCACGTAATTTCACTATGGGTGGTTATTCAGATGAGTATCAACCCCAATACCATGAGGGTGAAAATGAACTTGACACTAGAAGTGATTTTAGGAATTATGATACCGATATAATATCTGAATCTATTGTATCTTACCCAACTCATGAGCATTTGACTGATTATATGTCTATTCAAAAGGACGAGAATTGTGTTAGAGACGCCATTTACTCAGATAATGATGATTTAGAAGAACATATTTATACAAAAGATATTATTGTTGAGTCTGATGACTTAGAGACAGTAGACGTGCATAATGAGATATTTTATAATCATTTGAATAACGAGATTCCTATAAGTCACTTAGTTGCAGATAATAATGAGGCGATTATTCATGATATTGTTGTTCCTTTGAGCTCATGTTTTGCAGACCCATCACGTGATTTTCTGATTGGTGATGTCGATGTGGAGGCAATTGCTACTGGTCAGGTAACTACTGATTTTGAACCAATCTCAGTATGTTTAGCCCACTTTGAAGATTCAGATGAGTATATGCTTATTGACATTGTCAATGCATTGCGGTCTCCAATGTGTAATCAAGGTAACTCAACTATGTAAGTTATTTCCACAGACTTAGAACCAGATTTAAGATTTACTTATTTTCATAAACTTGAACCATTAGATACAGGTTTAAACAATTGTGCTGAGTTTGATAATCAGGTAACTTTTTGCATTGTCAATACATTGCTTCCTTTGATTTCTAGTGAAGATAATGTATCGACCGAATGTATTTTAGCTGATTTAGAACCTGATTTAGAGTGTGCTTATCAAAAAGAAACTGTCAAACAATCTGAACTTGTTGCTTATGGGAGTGATTTACTTATCCCGACCATACATTATTTGAGTATCACTTACAGTTTTCTTTTGGGAATGAACTTACACATCTTTTTGGAGATTTATAGTGTTTTCAGGTTCATTTTGGCGGCTGATCTGATTTGTTGGATTGATCCTCAACTTTTCAGACTATACATATATGCTTTGCAGTTTACTTTGGTGCAACCTCACCTTGTTTGAGGTTCTTCTTTATGTGCGCAAACATGGGTACAAAGATTATGCTTTATGGGAGTCAACCCATACCATTTCGTTTCATGGGAGTCAACCCATCAGATTTGTTTTCTTTCCTCTATCTTTCATTTCTTTGCTTGAATTTATCATATTAATTTCCATGTTGAATGACTCAATTACATTGAGGAGAATGTAATGTTAAAGTGTGGGGGAGTGGCATTTTCGTTAGGATTTAAAAAAAAAAATTCATATTATGACCAGCTGTGTAGCAGGTCTCTTAAAAAAAAGGATGATCAGCTGTTGTTTATTGGTGAAAATTGTTTCTGCCGATTTCGGTAATTGTGGGTGTGCAGGTGAGGAATAATTTAAACCTTAAACAATGTACTGCAAGGGAGTACTTTAGATTCGAGAGATCAATCTATACAAGTTCGGCCTAAACCAAGAAATGGTCATTCCAAACTTGCTTCGGTCACAAAGTGGAGGAGAATGGGTTGGTTTTGGGGAGGGAAGCAAGGAAAGTGGTGAGACCAGAATAGTTGATTCTAGAAGAGTAGTTGGGTTACTACGACTTGTTATCAGAAAAGTAAGAGAGCTCACGAGGTGAGCTAGCAAGTAAGTATTTATGAGTGTTTTCTCTCCCGTATGAACTTGTTGTTCAATGGAAATAGGTAAGACCTATTTATACAAGTTGGAATAGAAACGTACCCTGGTCTCATTAAGGAGTGGGGAAGTAAATGGGAGGAGGTGGTAACCGTATGCATGGAATTGATGTCCATAAAGTTGTTAACGCATGAAACTGGTTTTCATGAAACTGCTAATGTTATGGAATTGATGTCCCATAAAGTTGTTAACGCATGTGCTTTATGTCCCCTGAACGTTTCACACATAACTTCCCGTATTTACTAACCGCCTCACCCTCATGGTAATTCCTTATGACGGGCGTAGTGTACGCCATACGCTGTAAACCGCCAAACCAATACCCAAAGAGGATCCCCAGTTTGTGTTGATATCTCGAATGTTTTTGGAAAACATGTAGCATGTTGTTGTGGATTGGCATGTCAAGCTTGGGAAACTTGCTAGCCTGGTGACCTTCGACGGTCGAGATTTTGCATCTTGAGTGGAGGGGCAACCGTTGATCATTGCACGCCTTCGTTTTGTTATCCGCGTAGTGAGGGCCAACGTGGTGGCGCGGCTAGGTTGGCATGTCGTTGGCATGGCATGGTTTGGCGTGGCCAAACTTAGGTTTTCGGGCCAAAGGTTATCATGTGTCGTCTGGTAACCTTGGATGGCTAGGATTTGCTCCTGGGATTGAAAGGAAACCGTTGATTGTTGCACGTCTTCGTTTTGGTGGCCGCGTATGGAATGCCAACAGGGTGGCGCGACTAGGTTGGCATGCCATTGGCATGGCCAAACTTAGGTTTTTGGGCCAAAGTTTACCATGTATCATCTGGTAACCTTGGATGGCTAGGATTTGCTTCTCGGATTGAAGGGCAACCGTTGATTGTTGCACGTCTTCGTTTTTGTGGCCACGAAGGAAAGGCCAACGGGGTGGTGCGACTAGGTTAGGCTTGTCATGTGGGGCCAAAGGTTCGCCTCGGGCCTATGGCGTAGTTAGGGCCAAGGTAAGGGCGTTTGGATTGGCATGGTGTAACTAGCATAGCTAGGTCCAAGGCAGAGTGCGTTTGGCATGTCGCGGCTAGCTTGGGATAGGTGCGGCTTTTGCTTGGCATGTGGGGCCAAGGGTTTGCCATAGGCGCATGGCATGAATAGATTGGGCTAGGTGCGGTTTTGGATTGGCATGCGGGGCCAAGGGTTTGCCATAGGCGCATGACGTGATTAGGGCCAAGGTAAGGGCGTTTGGCTTGGCATGATGTGACTAGCATGGCTAGGGCCAAGGAAAAGTGCATTTTGCATGGCGCGACTAGCTTGGATAGGTTTGGTTTGGCTTGGCATGTGGGGCTAAGGGTTTTCCATAGGCGCATGACGTGGCTAGGGGCAAGGCAAGGGTGTTTGGCTTGTCATGGTGTGACTATCATAGATAGGGCCAAGGCAGAGTGTGTTTGGCATGGCGCGACTAGATTGGGCTAGGTACGGCTTTGGCTTGGCATGTGGGGCCAAGGGTTTTCCATAAGTGCATGGCGTGACTAGCTTGGGATAAGCGCGTCACCAAGCTAGGTTTTGGGGGCAAAGGTCGTTTGGTAACCTTAAACGGCCATGATTTGCTCCTGGGATTGAAGGGCAACAATTGATTTTTGCACGCCTTCATTTTCATAGCCGCGTAGTGAAGGCCAGTATGGTGGCGTAGTATGGGGCCATGGCAAGGTGCGTTTGGCATGGCGCGGTAGGTGTGGCTGACATGATTTTCCATTGGCACGGAGGTGCGGCTAGCATGGTTGGCATGGTTGGCATGGTTGGAATGCTTTGGCGCGGTCGGTGTGGCTGGCATGATTTTCCATTGGCACAGAGGTGCGGCTAGCATGCTTTGACGTGGTCGGTATGGATGGCATGATTTTCCATTGGCACATAGGTGCGGCTATCATGGTTGGCATGCTTTGGTGCGGTCGGTGTGGCTGGCATGATTTGCCATTGTCACAGAGGTGCGTCTATCATGGTTGGCATGCTTTGGCGCGGTCGGTGTGGCTGGCATGATTTGCCATTGTCACATAGGTACAGCTAGCATGGTTGGAATGCTTTGGCGCGGTCGGTGTGGCTGGCATGATTTTCCATTGGCATAGAGGTGCGGCTAGCATGGTTGGAATGCTTTGGCGCAGTCAGTGTGGCTGGCATGATTTTCCATTGGCACAGAGGTGTGGCTAGCATGGTTGGCATGCTTTGGCGCGGTCGGTGTGGCTGGCATGATTTTCCATTGGCACATGTGGGAATTAGGGTTTGGCTTGTCGT
Source organism: Papaver bracteatum (assembly GCA_023529315.1). Lineage (NCBI taxonomy): Eukaryota > Viridiplantae > Streptophyta > Magnoliopsida > Ranunculales > Papaveraceae > Papaver > Papaver bracteatum. Next base: position 2,228,747 of record JAJJWX010000650.1, read on the forward strand.
AACCCTAATTTGAAAAAGATACCCCGGTAATTATTTAGAGACACATTAAAGGTTTCAGTAAAAGTGCCTAGTAAATGCTTGTTACTTTAAATGTTGTGACATCACTGTCTGCTAGGGTTTAGTGTTTTATAATTTTAACCCTAAGCTAAAAACCACCATCAACATTAATTTCCCTACTTAGCTCGGAACATGTGCCTTGTTGCGAGGTAAGCATATGATGGTGACAGACAAGGACGAAATCGAGGTGTATATCATTGCAAAGATGTTCAGGAGAATCCTACTAACCTTTTTGAGTGGTAAAGAGAGTTTTGGATTCCCGTGTTGGTGGCCCTGCGTAAGTTGTACTGGGAATGCAGACCATGGAGTGGTGAGATAAAAGTTACCGGCTTGGTCTAGTCGTACATCTCCAGGGAAAAGGGGGAGCGGTCTTGAAAGGCGAAGCAAGTGGACTGCTTGGCTCGAGGGGCCAAGAGGTGGCGTGGTCTTGGTAAAGCAAACGCGCATGGACGATAGGGTCGCGACAGTGGAGAAGGCAGCTTAGCATAGTATGGCCTTGGAAAGACGAGACTACACGGACAGCTAGGCGTGGTGGGGCCGCGGTAATGGAGCTAATGGCTTTGTGAGATGAGCATGGAAGATGGATTGGAGAGGCAAGCATGGCAGACGGTTTGAAGAGGCAAGCATGGCATACGGTTTGGAGAGGCAAGCATGGCATCGGCAATGGAAGCGCGACAAGGGGGAAACACAGGTTGCTGGCAAGGCTCTGACATGGTCCACTGGCAAGGCATTGGCATGGAAAGCGCGGATTGTCCTGGGAGTGGCAAGGCTTGATCTTGTGGGACCGATTGCCTTTCTTCATGCGTGGCTTTAACATGGAATTTTTTCCTTATTCAAAAATATTTTTCGAGAGGTAAGTAGCATCCGCAATTCTTTCATCTGGTATTTTTGCGCAAATCCCAGTATGATTGGGTGTCTTCGGGGCTAGACTTTGGAATGTGAGGCGGAGCTGCTAGCATGAACTTGGCACGAAGGGGACCCATTAGCACTGACGGGCATGGAACGGGTGTGGGACGCTCTGCAAAGCACTTGGCAAGGGATGACGCTGGTTAGGGAAACACTTTGGAAGGGAAGCGCTTGCGGTTTTAGGGTTTGACACACCGAAACCCTAATTAGCGCCCTTTACTAGAATCGTTGTAGAATCTGCATACGAACTCATATTTTGACGGTCCGCCCATTTATCGGACACGAAACAGAATTCTCTATCTCCCAACTCGGGAATATTTAGGTTTCGATACCGCTTAGGAGGTGAAAACATCCCGACAGTGAAAATCAGGAAGAAGTCAGGAGGGATGTTGCGGGCCCGGGGTAGCATAGTCGCACGCCAGTCACCTATTCCCGTTCATGGAGAAATAAGGAATATTCATTCTATTCAAACTCTAAAAACTATGTCCACATGAAAATAGGTATCAACCCTCTTCTGTTCTTCTGTTGTTCGTCTGGATCTGTGTTTTCGTCTGCAGTGTCTCTCCAGTGGATTCCAAAAATTTACCAAAACTCCGCTGTATTCTTGGGACGGATGGTTGAACTATATGCTCGGGAACGATCACGTCAGAGGCAATCTTGGATATTGTGGTTGCGTCGTCGGTCTATCCTCGATCTTAGGTTATTCAGTGGACCTTCTGATCGTGATGATGATGTGTTGTGTATGCTTGCATGGTCGAAAACTTCTGGCACCCCTGGATGAAATAAGGAGACGTTCCATTGCTGATGCGCTGCTATCAAGTCTCCCGGGACTTCGTTCCAAGTTACATTCTTCGAACCATCTTCTGAATCTTGGACTATCGTACGGAATGGGATGCAGTGAGAAGTCCCCAGTTACACTTCGGTTTGATATGATAGCATGAATGAACATGTGAATGTAACCTTCTGGCGTGATTTTGGAGTCTTCGGTGCACATATACGGTTTTATGTTGAGAAATTCCCGCGGCTCGTAAAACCTCGACGGTGATGATATTGAAATCAGTAATAACCTGGTTGAGGGGAGTGAAAGCGTCTCATGCTGGTAGTCCCCATGTGTAACCTACTTTCATTACATCGCCTTGAATCCCCATCCACGGGATTTGATATAAGCCTATCATACTCTTCTGGATGTGACACTGGACTGCTCATAAATTACATGATGAAATATTTTGGATAGTGCAGGCTTGGGATCCTCCGCGACCTCGTAAAGTGTTGAATGCGTCTTCTAAACAGAGAGATGATGATGTTCTTGCGCTGCACCCTTGAAGAGTAAATGACCTTGTTGTGGGTACGGCTTTTTGGTTGACTGTGTCTTATGAGCTTTGACAGTAAATGGATTCCGTGCATACCCTCAGTCCCCAAGTATGGTTTACATGTTTCCATCTTGTATGGTCAGTGGGTTGACCATGATAAAGACGTCACCATCGTGCCTTCGTACTGGTGATTTTGTTACTTCTTCCACGTGGAACTTAGAATATGGAGGAGTATGGGTTACCTTTGTAGTGATTGTTGTTATGGTGAAGCTCTGATCAGTATCAACAAATAAGCGGCAACATCTCTTGGTAGCGGATGTAATCAGAAGAGACTATATTGTCGCGGTAACGAAGTAGGTTGGTTGGATGAGTAAGCGAGTAAGCTGTCCATGATCACAAGCTTTAGTGGGCTGGATCAGAGGGCGACCATGACCACGAAGATTGGCTGGATGATCCTTGACATGGGGAGCGTGGTGGCACGAACCTTTGCAGGAAGGAGTGGTGTTGAAGCGATCGTTGAAGCGGAGCGACTTCTGGAGAGAACGTTGAAACGACGCCTTGCAACTCTCAGAGCCTTGATGGTTACTATGTTTAAGTCGTAGAATGCGTCACATTTATTCAAACTCGACATCCCTCAAGTGAACGGAGGTTAGGAGTCCCTGTTTCATCTATCGATCGTGCTTTCCAGGAGATGTTGGGGTTTGGGAACGACTTCCCTGGATGGAAACTTCTGCTTTCCTGATGTAGTGCGGTTGTGGGATGAAAATATGTATTGATGCTACGCCTTGGAGAAATATAAAATCTCACATAATTGTTTCATCATAAACTGTACGACTTTGTGGGCCAAGTTCCCATTGTGCAGGTCCTAACGGGAAGAGGGTCTTTGTGAACTCAGGAGGGTTGCTGATTTCCTTTGCTTTCTATTTTGGAAATGTCGTCCCTGATCTTCACGTGTGATGAAATTGGATTGTTGATTCCCTTCTACTAGGCGTTCAAGGTAAACGCGAGCCCCTTCATCTATAAAGGCACGTCCTGCTGAAGTACCTGCACCAGATGTTAAAAGTATTCCTTTGTCAGCTCCCTCTTGGGTTGACATGACTTTTATGGTGGATGCTCCGTCATTATCTTGAGGAAATATGTATCTTCTTCCGAGTTATATACACGTCTGTCTGAGCCTTACGAGAACCTTTTGTCTTTTCATCAAATCAACAGTGGTAAAAGGAGGTCTGCTTCTTCCGGATCTTCCAGTATCTTGCCCTGATGGTGGAGTAGCATGATAGGTGTCTAAAACACCTTGATATTTATCCATTGTTTATGCTATCTCTGCTAGTTTTCTTGTAAATTATGCATCTTATGTTTTGCTTTTGAGTATTTAGGTACTTTGGAGTCACTTGGAACAAAAGAAGAAGAAACGGCGCAAAAATCTCATCTCATGTGCAACTGTTGTTGGAGGCGGATAATTTCTCACTATTTACTTTTGTTTCTTTATTTCTGTCTGAAAAGCATGTCGGCTTTAGTGATGCGATTTATGTCTGAAAAGCACGACCGCTTTAGTGATGAATAGAAATTGAAGAGAATAAGTGAATATGAGGAGTAAAAGACGGCTGTTGTTGGTGGAGGAATTCGAAAGGAGGACAAAGCATACAATTTGGAGCAAGGAGGGCAAAAGCGTTCAACCGCGAGTGCTATGTGGAGCTAAGTCAACATAAGGGCTACCATTTGGCTGGCCTTTGTCCTATTTACAGGTGCCTAGATTTATCCTAGATACCCCTTATCTTCTCCACCTGGGTGGTTATATCCATTCCCATTCCTACAGAACCTAAAACAATCCAATCTATATCCTAATCATTGGTTTGTTTATCTTTCATCTCACCTGAAATTTAGAGAGAGAAAGTGGAGGCGCCTCAGACTTGAAGATGCCGGAAAATTCAGGGAGGAATTGAGAAGAAAAAGCTGGTTCTTAACCGCAAGTGAGCAATGATTGATAATGCTGGTCGACTAACGATGGGTTAGCTTTAGGGTTTCCGTACTGATTTTGAGAAATAGAGATGGGAGGTTACTGTTGTGAGAAGAAATCAGAAATTGGGGGATTCTGTTGGTGATCGATTGCTTCTGTGATTGTGTTGCAGAAATGGGTTAATTCTAGGGAAGATTATATAGGTTCGAAATGGATTTGGTGATACTGCAGTTGAGAAGAATATGGTTAGGGTTTGTGGTTTGAAGATGATTAGGGGATCGAGATAGTGTTGATGCTGTTGAGATGAACAAATGGAGAATGAGGAAATTGAAGATTCTGCTGCTATTGAAGAAATGGGTTTACTGAAATTAGGGTTCTGGTGGTTACTGTGGCTTGGTGCTATATTTCCCAGCTTACTGCTGCCTGTATACTGGTGTGTAATGCATCACAGACTACCCAAGTTGCTACTAGATGAAATGGAACTGGTGAATGATGGAATGCAGGCGAGGTGGTTATGCAGTGGTTATGCAGTGGTGATGGAAATGCAAAGATGCTTAGGAGAGTGGTGCAATACTGTCTTATTATTGCTTTAAGAAACTGAATGAATGAGCAGGTATGAATTGCAGATGGAGATGTTGGGTTTGCAATGAAAGGCCATAGTTCTGGATGAAGCCTATGTTGTAGGATGAGAAAGATAGAACTGTGAGCAGGGATATATGAGAATGGCAGTGGAGGAGAAGATCGTCAGTTATGCTGTAATCGAGATGATGGGTTGTGCTCGAGTATCTGGCAGCTGTCAAGTTTGCAGGTGGGTACTAATGTTAAAGTTATAAACTGTCATGGGCTCACTGAATTACAGGTTGATTTGGGTTCAAAATATGGAGCATATACAGATGCAAGTGAATGGAAGAAGATGGCAATATAAGTCATGTAGAAGGAAGATGTAGGTACCGTGTGTTTCTTGAAATGAGGTTATATGGACAGCATTATGGCTTGAACTAATGATCGATGTTGGCTGTTGATTTAGTCGTGGAGGTGCAGCTAGACAAGCTTGATGTTGTTGCAGTTCAGACGAGAAGGCTGGCACTGACGGCAATAGACTTGATGAGACTGTTATCGTTGTCACGGCAGTGAACTGGTGGCTGATGCTACCATGAGAAGATGAACTTACGAGCTGTGAACAGGATAAGGAGCTTCCATACTTATTTCTCAGCAGTGAGCTCGAGTTGCTGGTTGAGCCATGGTTGTTTACACAATGGGTTTTAATGAACGGTGACTGGCAGAGATCGTTGGAGTTGAGTCAGTGATAAAGGCTGTGACTGAGAAGGATTTGGACAAAGAATATGAAGGCATGGGTGCTGTTTTGGTTGTTGCAGTGACGATGCTTGAGGCGAGAAGTGGGTTTGTTGAAGCTATGGGGGAGACATAGGTCAAGTTCTACAGCTGAAGTTCAGATGAAAAATGTTGCTGCTATACAGATGAATGATGGATTGTTTACAAGGATTCAAATTGGATGAGTATTGACAGCGATGTGGCTCAAGTTTGCAGGTGGTGGTAAGCTGGAATGAAGATTACTGGTGTTGTTGTTTTGTTTATGGCATTACAGGTGGTGGATTGATTTGGTGGTTGTGTTGGCTGAGTAAGCTGAGCTGCTGGTGTTCGAGTCTGCAGTAGCTGGATAAAATAAATGGGAAGTGCAGGATACAATGCAGAGTGCACCACCATCATGGCGCGACAACAGATTAAGCCTGTGACAGAATGGACAACTCAGCTGAGATGACTCCACTCACTTCTCTGACTCAGTTAACGATGTTAGTCAGCCGTTTACTTTGACGGTTGACTGTTAGCTTGACCAGTTACCTGAGTTACATTTACCGGTCACCTGAAACAATTTACTGGTGCCGGATTCCGGAAATATTCCGGCCAAAACCCCAGTTTTCCGGCAACTAGTTTTTGGCAATATTTTTACACGGGTTTTCTCACACTTGGGATTATGGTGGACTTCTATGTTTTGGACTTTTGAGACTTGACCTAGTTTTGGAAGGTAAAAAGGCTAAAAAAAAAAAAAACTTCTACAACTTGATATTACGTATTCTTCTTGGAGTTTTGCAGAGAGCCGCACTAGGGTTTGCTTCCATTTTTATATTCATCTTCTTTACTTTATTTCAATTATTATATTTGATGATGAACTCCAATATTATGAGTAACTAAAACTCTTTTTTATTAAGGGCGATTTCTAAGCCCGAAATATGAACCTATAATTGATGAAATAACTTGTTCTCTTGCATTTATTTATGTTATTTATTGATTGCTACCATGCTATTAATGTTTATGGATTATTTGTTAATGGTTTAAGTTCGAAATTGAATCATTAGTTCTTAATCTTATTGCTAGTTTAGATTTTCTTCGACCCGTAATTGTCTAGAAATATAAACACAAGTAGCAATATGTGGGTATTGATGATGGGACTTTGTTAAGTACCCATATGTAGAAATCAACACTAGTAGGTGATTCATGCTTTTGAGTTCATCACTAGGAGCAACCTTATCTCACAAAACTTAGAGCACTTGTTTAAGTCACACCTAGTAAGCGTACCTCTAGGAAACTTGGCAAGTAGGAACCGGTAGTCGAGCGCTTCCGTATCCGGTGAGCTTAGGAGATAGTAACGAAATAGTTAAGCATACTAATTATTCTAGGGTTGTTAATAACGAGATAATGCAAATAACTTGGCTATATATCAATTAGGTTTGTATTCCGTGGTCTAGAATGAACCTTTAGTCAATTACATATCATATTTGAATACAATTTACTATTTTCATAATTTGTACAACAAAATCATCTTTGCTAAGAGTATTTGCTTAACAACTTAGACTTCATACCTCCCTTGGGACGATCCTACTTACATTATACTACTTGCTAGTTAAAGAGAAGTAGAGAAATTTATTTTTGCGAGTTTGACGCCTCGTCAAAATTGGCGCCGTTGCCGGTGAGGCAGTGGCGAGTTTAGTTGTTATTTTTATTCTTAGTTTATATTTTTGATTTTGGTTAAAATTTCAGTTTACTTATTCAATCTCTTAGAATCTGATTTTCAGGTACTATTTCTTTGGTGAACGCATGGAGAGGGCAGACCAAGTCCTATTGGTATACATCTTCGTTCGGGAACTTTACTTAAGGATTTCATTCGAGAAGTGAACACTCCACTTCCTCCCAGTTCTACACCAAGTGAATTCTCGGACTCGGACGAAGAGGAAGATAACACAATGGGAGATCGACCACCTGCTCCAAGAACACTCAAGGAGCTCACATCTCCAAACCTTGACCAACTGCCTTTATGTATTCAGCTGAATGGAACCATTGAGTTAAAGCCGCAATTGATTAACTTGCTTCCCAAATTCAGAGGTTTAGCGGGAGAAGATCCTAATCGTCACTTGCAACAATTTCATCATGTTATGACTAGTATGAAGCAAGCAACTGCAGACGCCGATATGGCTATGATGACATCGTTTCCTTTTTCCCTTTTAGATACTGCAGGAAAATGGTTCTTTTGCTTACCCGCTGGAAGCATAACTACATGGAATGGAATGAAGAAATTGTTCCTTGAAAAGTATTTTCCAGCATCAAAAGTAGCTGTGATTCTCAGGGAGATTTGTGGTATTAGGAAAATATCGGGAGAGACTCTCTATGAGTATTGGGAGCGCTACAAGAAGCTTCTAGCTAGTTGTCCACACCACCAAATCAGCGATCAACTTGTGATTCAATATTTCTATGAGGGGTTGCTTTATACTGAGAGACATTTGATTGATGCCGCAAGTGGTGGTGCACTTACCAACAAGACCATTGCTGAAGCTACAATCTTGTTAGAGAACATGGCTGCAAATACACAATAATTCTTCACTAGAGATGAATCATCGGTAAGGAAGGTGAATGAAGTTGGCAATTCTTCACACATGGAACAAATGATGGGTAACATGGAGAGGATGATGCATCAAATAGCAGCGGCTGTCATACCATCATCATCATACACCGAAGATGTTGAGCAAGCAAGTGTCATGTACCAAAATCAGCAAAGGCCGAGATATGATCCATACTCTAGCACATACAATCCGGGTTGGTGATATCATCCCAATTTCAGCTACGCCAACAAGCAAGCGGCAGTTCCCAATCCCCCTTTCAATCAACAAGGTGGGTACCAATTCTTGCAAAAGCCACGTCAAGAAACTCAAGGCATGAGTATAGATGACAAGTTGAATCTCATTCTCAACACAATGGTGCAAGATAAGCAAAAGTCAGATATGGATATGAAAGACATCCGAACATAAATGGGTCAATTAGCTACTGCTATGAGAAAATTGGAAGCACAAGCAGAGGGAAAACTTCCTTCGCAAATAGTAAATCACAAGGAGAATGCCAATGCTATTGAGTTACGAAGTGGGAAGCAAGTAGAGAAACCGGAAACATCACCGGCGTCCAATGAACCTGATTTGGAGAAAGAAGAGGGTGAAATAGCCCCTAAAAATGCTGACCCGGTAACAAATTCTAACTCTAAAACTTGTGTTTCTACTTATGCTACTCCTCCTCCTTTTCCTAGAAGGTTTGCAAAGTCGAACAAGGAGACATTGTACCAAGAGCTTTTGGAAATCTTTAAGAAGATTGAAGTGAACATTCCACTCATTGAGGCGATAAGGCAAGTTCTGCGCTGGGCAAAGTTCTTGAAGGAATTGTGCACTAACAAGCACAAATTGACCGGTAATGAAGTGATGCGTATGGGGGAAAATGCTTCGGCATATCTTCAAAAGAAACTCCCACCTAAGTTGAAAGATCCCGGTAGTTTCACTATACCATGTACTATTGGTAAAGTCAGGTTTGAGCGTGCTATGCTAGATTTAGGAGCATCCATTAATGTTATGCCTTCCTCCGTTTATGAATCATTGAAACTTGGACCTCTTAAAAATACCGATATTGTTATACAACTTGCTGATAGGTCTAATTCTTACCCGAAAGGGGTTATTGAAGATGTTTTGGTGCAGGTTAATCAACTCATATTTCCGACATATTTCTATGTTCTTGACATGATGGATGAAGATTCACCATCAACTACCCCCTTGATGTTGGGTAGACCATTCATGAGAACCGCAAGAACCAAGATAGATGTTGTCAAAGGATCTTTAACTATGGAATTTGATGATGAGATCATAAGTTTAAATATCTTTGAGGCTGTGAGATATCCTAGTGACGTGCATTCATGTTTTTCTATTGATATTATTGATTCTCTAGCTCAAAAGATGTTTGAATTAAATGGTGATGATGCTTTAGAAAACACCATAGCGGAAGGTTTAGGTTATGGAAAATACAAAGACATTGAAAGTGAATTGTCTATTTGTGATGAGCTTAAAGAGGCTGTTTTATCTCTTAACTCGTTACAAGAAGTTCCACAAAAGTATAATGCGTCTTATGTTTCTTTGCCGCTTACTAATGAGAAACTTTTACCATCGATTGTGCAGTCACCTATTCTTGAATTGAAACCTCTTCCAGATCACCTTAAATACGTATATTTAGGTGACAAGGAAGAGTTACCGGTGATCATTGCCAACAACCTCACCAAGGTGCAAGAAGAGAAGCTTGTTCGAGTGCTAAGATAGCACAAGTCTGCCATTGGATGGACCATTGCCGATATTAAAGGAATCAGTCCTTCCACATGTATGCGCCGAATACTTCTTGAGGAGGGGGCAAAACCAACAAGAGAAGCCCAACGTCGCTTGAACCCTCCAATGATGGAAGTAGTCAAAAAGAAATCCTGAAGTTGTTGGATGCCGGGATTATCTATCCCATATCCGATAGCAAATGGGTGAGCCCGATTCAAGTCGTTCCAAAGAAGTCCGGAATCACGGTGGTGAAAAATGAAGATAATGACTTGGTTCCAACTAGAATCCAGACCAGTTAGAGAGTTTGCATTGATTACCGAAAGCTCAACTCTACCACCCGAAAGGACCATTTTCCTTTACCATTCATTGATCAAATGCTTTAAAGGTTGGCTAGACATGCTTACTATTGCTTCCTTGATGGTTTTTCAGGTTATAACCATCTTGTAATGGCTCCAGAAGATCAAGAAAAGACGAAGTTTACCTGTCCTTTTTGCACTTTTGCATATAGACGTATGCCATTTGGCTTGTGCAATGCTCCAGCCACTTTTCAACGTTGTATGGTAAGAATATTTTCAGATTATATGGAAAGCATCATAGAAGTGTTTATGGATGATTTTAGCGTGTATGGTGATTCTTTTGATAAATGCTTAGATAACCTTGCACTTATTCATAAACGATGTGTAGAAACTAATCTTGTGCTTAATTGGGAAAAATTTCACTTTATGGTGAATCATAGGATTGTGCTAGGCTATGTTGTGTCCTCTAAGGGGTAAGAAGTTGACAAGGCTAAGATAAATTTGATTCGGAACTTACAATACCCCACAAGTGTGAGGGAGGTTCGCTCTTTTCTTGGTCATGCAGGATTTTATAGGAGATTCATCAAGGATTTCTCCAAGATTGCAATGCCCCTGTGTAGACTTTTGCAGAAAGATGTGGCTTTTGATTGTGACAAGGAATGCAAGGAAGCTTTTAACACCTTGAAAGAGCTGTTGACTACTGCACCAATTATCAAACCACCGGACTGGAGCAAGCCATTTGAGTTGATGTGCGATGCAAGTGATTATGCCGTTGGAGCCGTGTTGGGACAACGAGATGGTAAAGTTCCATATGCCATTTATTATGCTTCTATAACTCTCAACGGAACACAAATCAACTACTCCACTACTGAAAAGGAGCTTTTGGGCATAGTGTTTGCACTAGAGAAGTTTAGATCTTATTTAGTGGGTACAAAGGTGGTTGTTTTCTCCGACCATGCTGCACTTCGATACTTGCTAACAAATAAGGATGCTAATCCAAGGCTCATAAGGTGGATACTCCTTCTTCAAGAGTTCAACATGCAAATCAAGGACAAGAAGGGCAGTGAGAATACAGTAGCAGATTATTTAAGCAGATTGGTTGTGTCCGAAGAAGCGATTCCATTGCATGATAGCTTCCCGGATGAGCAACTCTTTGCTGTTGGTGGCACAACTCCATGGTACGCTGATATTGTTAACTTCTTGGTGACGAGACAAGTACCTAGTTCCATGTTTACATTCCAAAAACACAAGATCAAGAAGATTGCCAAGCAATATATATGGGATGAACCTTTGTGGATGGGGAAAAACGATCTGCTGGTTTTTAAGGGATTGAGGAGACGACCGTGCGGAGGAGGTTCCTCGAACCAGGTAAAAATCTAATCCAAACATAGATGCACCACTGCAAAGGGGGTGCTTAGATTCGAGAGATCAATCTGTAGTACTCCGGCCTAAATCGAGACAACGACCGTTCCAGAGTAAATTAGGTCACAAGAGAGGATGGGTTGATCTGTAGGAGGGAAGCTTGAGAAATGTGTGGAATCGATGGTGATTCAAGGGTTGTGGGTGTGTGAATTCTGAATATGATAAGTTCTGAATGATTGAAGTTGAACGATTATAAAGAAATTGCTCAATTGATGAGTTTGATGATCTCGTGTTGTCGAAGAAACGTGAGATTCTTACTCTGAGTATTCTGTGTCGTTATGTTTTTCTGATTCGATGGTTGTTCGATAATTCTCAATCTTGATTCCGGAACTTATTTATATTGCTGGAATTATAGACACCATGATCCCATGAAGTGTGACAGTTGATGGAATCAAGGAGTGGATAAGTGGAAATCATGTTCGATACCAGTTGTCCAACGTGTAAAGACTTGGTCGACTTTCCACCCACTACCTCTTGAATTCCTTCAACTGATTGCACGACTTGCTCACATTCCATAATGTGTTTGAACACACGTGTCGTAGACCGCCAGACCAAAACCCTAAGTGATATCCCCCCAAGTGACACAATTGATCGTATCGTGGTTTGTTAGTCAATTGATGACTTCGTGGTTTGATGGGACAATGAGTCCACGTGGTTGCTGAGTCGAACAAGATATTCTGGAACCACCCGTGTCGTGAGACAGAGGTATAATTCTTATGATGAAGTGAGCAAGTATTGCTCATTCGATGGTTTGTTGAATATTGGTGGATTGTTGAACCGATATTCCTTAACTCGGGCAAATATTGATCATCTGAGCAGGTGTTACTCTCATGATGACTTGTTGAATATTTGACCGTCTGAGCATGTCTTGCTCATGAATGATTGGCAGTGTGCCAATAATATTAATTAAAATGTTGGTCGTTGAACCTAGCATAATTAATAAGATTCATGACCATGAGATCGTCGTGGAATTATTAATTCATGACCATGAGGTCGTCGTAAAATTATTAACATTAATTCATGACCATGAGGTCATCGTAGAATTATTAATATTAATTCATGACCATGAGGTCGTCGTAGAATTATTAATATTAATTCATGACCATGAGGTCATCATAGAATTATTAAGGTTAGAGTCTGGAAGCATGATCCTTGAACTCAGAAACCCTAATTTGATCGATTGATGATCAATTCATGGTCAGTAGTTTTAACCATGGGACGAACAAGGAGCGGCTACATGGGACCGTGGATCAACCATGTAGTGTCCATGTGCTCACGTGAGCAAATATGATGAATTCACGAAGAGTTCATGAATTATTGGTGAAAGAATGATTAAATGCTGGTTCAATCATTATTCAAAATGCTCGTCTGAGACTTAGGTATCAAAACCTAATTAATTATGAGAGAGTGATGGACCGACCATAGAGTCATGGAGCCGGCCCTGGGTTATCACGTGACCGTCTGATGGTCACTTCATGAAAAATCCAAAGTGTTTGGAAGTTTTGGACCTAATACGAGCAATTGTGCAAATTAGGTCAAAATTATGAAAACCGATGAGACTGGCTTCCGTGAGCCAAAGAGCTAATCTTGGTCGGTCAAGATAACATGCTCGTGTCCCTAAGGTGTCCGCGTCTCAGTCTTGAGAATTTTGATATTTTCGGGTGCACGTTTGAGCGACCATTTGAGAAAATATGACAAAATTAGGGTTTTCTGATAAAACCATCAAAACTTCATCGAACGAAGGAAAATAATAAAAGTGAAGGAATTATGAAGTGTGGACCGGTCACAGTGATCACGTGACCAACTGTTGGTCGCTTGAGCAGTCTCCAAACCCTAATTAACGTCCTTTACTAGAATTGATGTATAATTCTCATACGGACTCGGATTTTGATGGTCCGCCCCTTCATTCCGTACGGAAAGGAATTTCCTATCTCCCAACAAGGGAGTTTTTAGGTTTTGAGCTCGTTCGGGAGGCGAAAACACCCCGAAAGTAAAATTCAGGAAAGATTTAAGGAGCCGGTCCCACGATAAAACGAATGAGTTTTATTAAAATCAAAAAGTTTCCATGAGACAAAGGAAACACCATGAGACGATGAAAAATATTTATAAAATAAGAAATTGTGAGACTGGGACGCCAGTGGTCAAGGCACGGTCGGCCAGTCATGACCACGTTCCCTTGGTGTCTCTTCCTTAGTTTTATATATATTGATGATTTTATGAAGGATTCATGAATTTTGAGAAATTTGATAAATTTAGAGAGTTTTTCATGAATTGAAGGAGTTTCCATGAGTTCATGGTCTTTGAAAAATATTAAACAATAAAATTCGGTCGTGTGGGACCACGGTCGTATTAAAATATAGGATTGGCGTGGAACTGACCACGACACGATGAGTTGATCGTGTGTCAGTGTCCCAGCACCTTGGTCAAATATTTTAATTATTTATTATTTTCTTCCCTATTTTGCATAGGTTCATCGTTTCGTTGTATTTTGATATACTCGTTCGTGTGGTGACCGTTAGTGCATCATCGTTGAGTACACTTTCACCATTTAAATCGGGGCTTACTCAGAGGTAGCTCAGACGCCCGATCGTTAATTATTTATTACTAATTCAATGGAGAATAATCCATGAAATGAGTAATAAAACGGATAGATGTTCACTGTTAATTCATAGGATCAGCTAAAGATTCGACTATGAACTCAGAACAATGCGATCGTTGCCATTCCATGGGATCGACGTTGATTCGACCACAGAATCGGAGCAATGATATTGCCATTTCGTGGGATCGTCGTTGATTCGACCACGGAATCGGAGAAATCATACAATGATATTGCCATTCCGTGGGATCGTCGTTGATTCGACCACGGAATCGGAGCAATGATATTGACATTCCGTGGGATCGTCGTTGATTCGACCACGAAATCAGAGCAATGATATTGCCATTCCGTGGGATCGTCGTTGATTCGACCATGGAATCGGAGCAATGATATTTCCATTCCGTGGGATCGTCGTTGATTCGACCACGGAATCGGATCAATGATATTTCCATTCCGTGGGATCGTCGTTGATTTGACCACGGAATCGGAGCAATGATATTGCCATTCCGTGGGATCATCGTTGATTCGACCACGGAATCGGAGCAATGATATTGCCATTCCGTGGGATCATCGTTGATTCGACCACGGAATCGGAGCAATGATATTGCCATTCCGTGGGATCGTCGTTGATTCGACCACGGAATCGGAGCAATTATATTTCCATTCTGTGGGATCATCGTTGATTCAACCACGGAATCGGAGCAATGATATTGCCATTCTGTGGGATCGTCGCTGATTCGACCACGGAATCGGAGCAATTTTATTGCCATTCCGTGGGATCGACGTTGATTCGACCATGAAATCGGAGCAATGAAGGGATAATTAACCTCATGGGTCTATGCCTAGCAGAATAAACTGACTACGATAGGAGCATTAATTATCCTAACATGACTTGCCGTTAAGCCATATCCTTTATATAGTCAGGTTAAACTCGTTGTTTGTTCCTGAAGACGATATTGCCCCGTAGAGCCGTCCATCCCGTGATACTATATAGAAATGACTGAAATTATTCAGTATTCATGAGATTATGCCGTTGTCTAGACGTTGACTGCACATCTACATGTACTCTGAGAGAAAGCACTCTCCGTTGAGAATTCGATGAGAGACCCGTGTCTCAATACTCACATGCGATTGCTGAACCAGCGGTCCGTACAATCATGAGTTTACGATTTTAGCCTTTGTTGAAAATCCACCATCTACATTAAGTCCCATGCTTACTGAGGAAATCTGTGTTCTTCAGTCTGCATTAAATGGTGATTTTCAAGCTAAAAATTATACTAGTAATTGAACTTAGTCGTAATTTGAGACATTACCATATTTCGAGAGTATGAGCGAGCCACGACTTGATGAAGGCTTCGTTGTCATGGTTAGGGAGTCATTTGGTGAGCATAAATTGGTGTTGAACCGCTGGTTTGGAGGACGAGCCCATGGTCGGTTAGGATTCGCGGGCCGGGCCCAAATAAGGAAATCCTACTGGAATTAGGTTAAAATTATAAAAGGGGTTAATTCCTTCTTCTTTTTTTCGAACAGCTCGTTGATCTCTTCATCATCTTCATACTCACGTATAGGAGAGGAGGAAAAATTTTCGTCGGAGATCGCCGGCGCCGTTTGATCGCCATCCGACCAGTTCCGGCCGGCGTTGACCAGGTGAGCACAAATTTTTTTTTGAGATGTTTTCTGATTTCATGAGTTTTTTCATGAATTGATCATATTTAAATTATACATATGTGTATATAATTGGTGATGGTTTTATGAAAAACCCTTGTTTTTTTTTTTTGAAAACATATGTTCGTTCGATCGTTAGTTTCGAAAACCAACTATAATCCTTGATTTAGGAGAGACTTTTTAGCATATGAACCTAGGTTCAGTGATAAAACTTAGTGTATGAGGTTTCACGCGTACCATGGTTTTATCATAAAGATGAATTTTCACGAAATCGGGATAATCCTTCGTTTTAAAGACAAATAGCGACGGCACGAAGGAAAATATATATGATGAACTTGCGTCCAGTGATAAAATTTTTGTTTATGAGCTTTTATAAATACAAAACTTTATCATGTGCATGGATTGTGAGTGTTCACAATATTTTGAAATAAACCTTCGTTTTAAAGACAACTAACGACGATACGAAGGAAAAATAGTTTTTTTTTTATAAATAAATATGTGCAGCCGTGACACATATTATGCAAAATATGATGATATATTTTATTTTATGTAAACTTCATATGTCAGTTGCGTGAATATTCACATTATGAAGGTTGCGCCCGTGATTTTGTGAAAAATCAGTTTCGGAGATTACTAAATTTTGTTCGTTTTTGCAGTTTTCGTAGAGACGAACAATTTTGGTGTTGACTCCAGCATTACTATCACTAATGTTAGTGGAAGTAAAAGGTAAGAGTTAAGAGTTACCATTTTTGTCGTATTTCGTCAATTCATGTATGGACTGAAATAGAATGTTGCGTGAACCTTTTCAGCTACTCAGCAATGATGACCAATTCTCAGGCTGACGACGCCTCGAGAGAAGAGATGTACGTTGATGATGATATCTCTAGAGATGAGATATGTACAGACGAACCTTCTATTGGTGAAGATGAATATGAAACCCCTGGGATTAAGAACATCCCAAATATTGATGATGCATTTTTTGAGGAAGATCCTGCAGTAGCTGAAAAACATTTGAAATCTCCAGCGTATCGTCTGCTTATAAATCCCAAGACTGTCACTCATAAGAAATTCGTGACTCTTAAGACAGTTATCCGATTTTGTCTTGAACATGGAGTATTCCTTACATCGATTATAGAATTTAAGATTTCTCGTCGACCTTTAGAGAAGTTTGCTGGATGGGCGAGGCACATGCTTGGTTTTCCTCATGTGAGGGCTATGCTCGATCAGGCGCAGGTGACAAGGGCTATTCAAGCTTCTGGGGAGTTATTCATTTACCATGACGCAAGAAGTATTGTAGATCTGCTTTCTCGCTGGTATATTCCTACTCATACCTTCATATGCAGATGGGGAGAGTTTACCATTACCTTGGAAGACGTGGTAGCTTTGATGCATCTCCCAATCACAGGTAATCTTCCAGGGGATCTTTCAGATGAGGAGACTGTCGTTTCTCATATCTTGACAGCTGCAATGGAGGTAGCAAATAAGGCTGGTATTAAAGGATGCTATGCTCTCTGGTTGACGCGCTGGTGGCCTAAAGACGAAGTTTCTGATAAACCCATCAATGGTATGTTACCCATTGCTGCTTTCTTATGTTTATGGTTGTCCAGAGATATCTTTGAAGACAGCAGAAACTTGTTGAAACCTTTCGTGATCCCCTTTTCTATTAAGATGTCTCAAGGTGAGCAACTCCCAATAGGTAGCTTGTTCTTGGGCTCCTTGTATTACAACTTGGATTCTTTGGTTATAGACTCCAGTGTGTCGAATAGCTTCATGAAGATTGAATGTTATGCTAACACGATGTTTCTTCAAGATCTGATGTGGGAACACTTCAAGAATTATGCACCCATTCCACGTAATATTTTGCAAGGACTGAACACTGATGCTCTCCATATTTTCCCTGAGAAAGACAATACTAGGATCATGCGTTGGTCCACAAAGCAGCCTCGGTGCAGGGCGCGCCTCATTGACGTGTTGGATGATGAATCTGAATTCGTTTTTCGTCCTTGGGTGGCAGTGCCTTCTTATATCTCCCAACCGGTGACTTTCAATACTGGAGAGAGCACTAGTTTGCTTTCTGGTGTGGATATGAACAATGGAGAGAGGTCCTTCATGTTGAGTTGCACCCCTGGCCACCTGCTGTCAGTCTCGTACGGAGAATTTTGAGTGGAAGAGTATAATACTGATAGAGCGGCCCGACAAATGGGGATGGATCAATGTGTTCCAACTATTCGAAGAAGGAAACCATCAGTTGAGCAGCTCATGACTCGTTTAGACCATACCCATGTGGAAGGAAGTAACTACTGGTTTCCCTGCTCTGATAGATTTGCCTATGTGACTCCGGGTTATGTAGACTTCTGGGATAATAAATTTGAGCGATTGCATGAATATGTGATGGTCGGTCAGCCTCCAGTAAAAAATCGTCCCTCCGATGAGTTGATTGCCAGTCGACCGAGATTGAAGTATCTCTCTGGTGATAAGCGAAAATTATCTCCAGGATGCTCCCAGGTACGCTTTGTTATATAATCTTCATAAAATCATAACAACTGTATTCTGATTATGTTATTGGAACTTGTCACAGGACGGTCGTATCGTAAGACCTCGAATCTGTGTATATTTCTCGGAGACTGAAGCCATCGTTCATGGCGGAGAAGGCAGGCACAAGAGTTATAAGTTGTTTCCCAATACGGTAAAGTCCCCAGCCCGCGTCTTGGTGAGTTTCCAGTATTTTCTTCGTTGTGATCTTTCTTCACCCATATAATTAGGATCGTACGACTGATGTTGTTATTCTGTTTCAGAACTTTACTCCGTCAAGTATTGATGGACTTCGTTTCTCCGCTACTGAACAAACCATTTCTGACTTGAGTGATGAAGAAATTGTAAGTATCTCCTCCAATATCAATTATGACGTCTTATGAGTGAAACGCTAATTGTTGGTGGTATGTCTAGGAGGAAGAATCCGTGGATGTGGAGAATATTGTTGACGCTTGTTCGAAGAACGGCGATAAAGAGAGCTCCTAGAGTCAAGAGCCGAATGAAAACAATGTTGTTGCCGACGCTGGTGTGAGAAATTCTGGTTCTTTCAACGCTTCGGAGACCACTCAAGTAAGTATTTCTCTTGTATTTCACCCATAGAAGTATAAAAGTGCTGACTTGTGAATGAATGAAGACCTATGTGAATATGTGAAAACTCAGTCAAATTTCGTCGTCAGAAAATTCAGAGCCCAGACTTTTATTAGAAACGCCATAGAATCTTCATATGGAATCGGGTTTTGATGATCTGCATGTGCAAATTCAAGCCCGGAAAATTTCCAAGCTTTGGAAAAGAAGATTTTTAAGTCCTGAGCTAAGCCTGAAAAAGGCGAAATAGTAAACTTCCAGGAGACTCCCAGAAATTTTTCAGATAGCGCATCAGTTGATGTTTTGGCCACATCTTCTTGATCGTTCATCAAATTGTCATGAAATTTTCACACGTTGTAGAGGACATCCATACGAAGAGAATGGTATATGACCCATCCTATTATTTATTGTAGATTGCTCCCAGTTCATCCTTTAGTACAGAGAAGTGCACAGTTTCTTCAGACGTGGTTACCGTAAAACGTGTCTCCATGACTTCTATGCTATTTACCAACGTCTTGAGCATAAAATGATGAATCTTGATAATTTTGGATTGTTTGTATGCTGTGCCTCATGTTCCTTTTTTGATTTCAAGCTTTCGTGACCCTAACCCCATGTAATCTTCGTATTAGGTGCTAAATACCGAAGTTGAGGATTTAGAAATCAACAAGGAAAACTCGAGCGGACCTGCGATCGTTGATGAGGAAATGACCATTCCTGAGCCTCAGATTCAAGAGAAAGTTGTTGATGAAGTCATGGAATCCCAAATTGTTGCTTCTTCAGAAATAGAAGAACTCAGGATCCTTGTAGAGAATACTGAAAGAGTTGTTGCCTTGATAGAAGCCGCTTCTGAAAACCGTATAGTGGTGCATGAATATCCTACTGCTGGAATTGATTTTGATCCTCCGTTCGATGCTTCACTTCCAGGTCATGAATTAGTTTGTGGATTCGGTGTTCCCGTTGGATATGCAGAATTGTATGAAGCCATATGGACGAAGTTTGGCCATATCATCGTCGAGAGGATCCCTGGGCGTATTTATGCATTGACCATGCAAGTAGGTGCACTCTTGCGTGTTGTGAATGACATATATAGTATGCCTAGGCGTGCCATTACTCAAGATGTACTCTTTTATTGGGAGTTCAACTTAGGTAATTCTGAGAGGCTTGGTTTTAACTTGAAGTGGCTCCGTAAGCAAATGGATGCGATTAAGGACTCGTGTGAGAATAAAATACCCTTCCCAAATGTCGTTGTGACGGAGAAAGAACAGAAAATTGCAAGGTTGACTGAAGAGCTGAACAAGGATATGGAGGATTTGCATGCTTTGAAGGACGCAGAGGCGGAAAAATCTTTCCTTGCTGATTTTTTCTGATTTTATATGATTTCTTAAACTTCTGAACTTCTGAGAGATGTGAGGTTTTATATGGGTTTTGATAGAAATTTTATTTTAAGAAATATGAGTTGAATTTCGATAAACTGATGAATTCAAATACTGATTGCAAGTATTGCAAATGTTTTGGAGAAATTGAAATACAATGAAAATTCTAAATGCCAAGTCTAGACGTCATGGATGTTGAAACGACTGATACCTCAAGATGCCTATCTTTTCAAACAAACGCCTTAAGCCATTTCTCCTGAATTACTGGTAGGGCTCTGCCATATGTGTTGACCAGCTTGTAGTATCCTCCGGTTATGGATTTAGCGACTATAAATGGTCCTTCCCAGTTGGAGCTCCTTGCTAAATGAAGATTGCGTTGGACAGCTTTGAGAACTAGATCTCCTTCATGAAATTTGTTGGGTTTGGTTGCCCGTGCCTTGAATATCTTCTGTTGATTCAGAATCCTTTATGGGACGTGATTCCATGGTCGTGGTACATATGGACGTTCGTGCGGGAGAGGGTATCTCTCGTAATGTTTTGTCATATCTTCCATGATGAACCTCTTGATCGGATGATCGACTTGGAGAAGCTCTGGACTCAACCACTGAGTGAAATATTATTGTGGCGAGATTATCCACTCATAGCACTTTGAAATTACTAAGTTGTTCGTGGAATGAAGTCCCTGAATCAAGGAGACATACTTGAAAACTGATAATATAGGCACGTGAGAGGGGATGAAACTTGACTGGTCGCAGAACTTTTTGACGAATACATTTGGATGTTCCTTAGATTCTTGTGCAAGTTTTGTTAAGGCTTTTACCTCCTCCAGGTATTCAAATGGCGAGATGTCCTCCGCCTCTTCCTCCGAGTCAGAAGTTTCTTCACGGGGACGTGTCGTTGCAGGAGTTATCATTGTCTTCCCATCATGAATCCACGCGTCCAAGAATCATATCATACCCCGGATCTTCTCGGATTATAAAGAATTTGGTTTCAGTGAAAACTGAATTTTCTTCAACTTTCAGAATGATGTAGCCATAGGCGTCTCTGGAGATCCCTTCGTGGTCTCCGATTTCCATTGGAGCGTGGGTAGCTTCTTGTCGAGTTATGCCAGCAGCTCTGAGAGTCTTGAGAGGGATGATGTTGACAGCAGTACCGAAATCAACGAATGCTCTTCTGAACTCGTTCCCTTTGACGTGCAATGTGGTGAGCAGTCCCAGTAGTACATTTCCTTGTCTCATGTCTTTGAAGGTTCGATGGTAGCCTCCTGGATTAGTAGTCGTTTTCCAGATACGATATGGTTCAAAGCAGCAAACATATCTTTCCTTTGAGCTTTCGAAAGATACAATAGCTCACAGGTATGTTCAATCAGAGATTGAACTGCTTCTTTGAAAGGAGGTCCGTTGATGGTGAAAGCTCGGACCGGAAGAGGGTTTTTGTGTACTCCCCCAGTCCCCAGGTTGAGTTCTCCTGATTCGACCTTTTCTCTGAATATGCGTTTCAGGACTTTGCAATCACTTGTGGGATGGTGACATACCTGTGGAAGCGACAATACCGAGGATTTTCCATGGCTTCTTCGGTTGGTTCCTTTTTATTAAAAGGAAACTTGATTGCACCATCTTGAATCCAGGCATCGAGTAATTCGTTGACTTCTTCCATGGAACATGGAAAATCGGGTGCCTCTGGCTCGTCCGTTCGTTGAGGAGAGGTCTTCGAGTTATCCTTTTTGTGTGTCTTCGGAGGAGTAGAGGCTGTCTGCTTGTGTTGTGGTTCAGATTTCCGCTTGATTCCTTATGTGACAGCATTTATTGAAGATTGCAGGGTATACTATTTGTTAACCAGACGCCTGTTTCCTCGAGGGTCTTTTGACTCCTTAGTTCTTGTAGACTTTGGTCTTTCCAGAAGAGCGGGTGCGGTAGTTGCTGATCTCTTCGCGGCTTCGAGGAGTTCCGAGAAAGTTTGGAATCGAAGGTTCTCCAGTAAAGCTCTATAGACCGGGAGCATGTCGTTGATGCAGAAGTCCACTAGTTGTTGTTCCGTGACGTTTGGATCATGGCAGTCCAAGGCTTGGACTCTGAACCTCTTCACGTATTCTTCGGGTTTCTCACCTGTCTTCTGAGACATTCTCCCAAGATCAGAGAGAGTGACTTGTTCTGACACGAAAAAGTATTTCCTGTAGAATGCATTGACCATTTCTCCCCAATTGTTGATGGTCCCTGGTGCGATGTTGTTGTACTAGGTGTATTCCCTTCCTTTCAAAGACTTTGAGAATTATTTGAGACGAACAACATGATTGTGCTCATGTTCTCCCAAGGCTTCGAGGAAACGTGAAACATGTTCTCGAGCATTGCCAGTTCCATCATATAGAGTAAAAGTTGGAGAAATGTAACCTTTGGGAAGAGGATCCTCTGTAGCCAAGGGATAAGGAGGTTGGTGACGGTGGATATGTGATGTGTTTCCTTTTCCACGGTTCTCTAGAAGACGCTCCAGGTCTTCACGAGTGATGAAGTTTGATGACTGCTTTGTTGATGAATCGCCTGCAGCTTTGACGGTTTCGTCATCATCCACTGTATGAATTGGAATCACCTCAGGATCAGCGTCTGAGGACTTTTCCTTTCCTTTCCCTTTTTCTTGGGTCTTCTCCGATAGTTTGTCTGTGAGAGTCTTCAGATGATCCAATAATTTCTATTGTGCCGCATCCATATTCGTCTGATTCTTTGCAAGAGTCTCTTGCGTTTTGATGATATCAGCCATGGTAGGTGGAGGGTTTCCTCTGATTTCTTCAGGATTTCGACCGAACAAAGGATGACCTTCCGCGTTGGCGTGAGGAGGAGTGATGTCACCACCATCAGTGTTGGTGGCCGGAACAGTTTCCGGGATGTCTTCATTGTTGCTAGTGCTAGCGATATTTGCGCTAGGATTTGTGACCGATCCTGACCTAAGACCAACCATCTTGTGAGAATGTGAGATTGCAACCGAGAGAATTATCTCCCACTGGTCGCCAATCTGTGGATGGGGAAAAACGATCTGCTGGTTTTTAAGGGATTGAGGAGACGACCGTGCGGAGGAGGTTCCTCGAACCAGGTAAAAATCTAATCCAAACACAGATGCACCACTGCAAAGGGGGTGCTTAGATTCGAGAGATCAATCTGTAGTACTCCGGCCTAAATCGAGACAACGACCGTTCCAGAGTAAATTCGGTCACAAGAGAGGATGGGTTGATCTATAGGAGGGAAGCTTGAGAAATGTGTGGAATCGATGGTGATTCAAGGGTTGTGGGTGTGTGAATTCTGAATATGATAAGTTCTGAATGATTGAAGTTGAACGATTATAAAGAAATTGCTCAATTGATGAGTTTGATGATCTCGTGTTGTCGAAGAAACGTGAGATTCTTACTCTGAGTATTCTGTGTCATTCTGTTTTTCTGATTCGATGGTTGTTCGATGATTCTCAATCTTGATTCCGGAACTTATTTATATTGCTGGAATTATAGACACCATGATCCCATGAAGTGTGACAGTTGATGGAATCAAGGAGTGGAGAGGTGGAAATCGTGTTCGAAACCAGTTGTCCAACGTGTAAAGACTTGGTCAACTTTCCACCCACTACCTCGTGAATTCCTTCAACTGATTGCACGACTTGCTCACATTCCATCGTGTGTTTGAACACACGTGCCGTAGACCGCCAGACCAAAACCCTAAGTGATATCCCCCCCAAGTGACACAATTGATCGTCTCGTGGTTTGTTAGTCAATTGATGACTTCATGGTTTGATGGGACAATGAGTCCACGTGGTTGATGAGTCGAACAAGATGTTCTGGAACTACCCGTGTCGTGAGACAGAGGTATAATTCTTATGATGAAGTGAGCAAGTATTGCTCATTCGATGGTTTGTTGAATATTGGTGGATTGTTGAACTGATATTCCTTAACTCGGGAAAATGTTGATCATCTGAGCAAGTGTTACTCTCGTGATGACTTGTTGAATATTTAACCGTCTGATCATGTCTTGCTCATGAATGATTGGAGGTGTGCTAATAATATTAATTAAAATGCTGGTCGTTGAACCTAGCATAATTAATAAGATTCATGACCATGAGATCGTCGTGGAATTATTAATTCATGACCATGAGGTCGTCGTAAAATTATTAACATTAATTCATGACCATGAGGTCATCGTAGAATTATTAATATTAATTCATGACCATGAGGTCGACGTAGAATTATTAATATTAATTCATGACCATGAGGTCATCATAAAATTATTAAGGTTAGAGTCTGGAAGCATGATCCTTGAACTCAGAAACCCTAATTTGATCGATTGATGATCAATTCATGGTCAGTAGTTTTAACCATGGGACGAACGAGGAGCGGCTACATGGGACCGTGGATCAACCATGTAGTGTCCATGTGCTCACGTGAGCAAATATGATGAATTCACGAAGAGTTCATGAATTATTGGTGAAAGAATGATTAAATGCTGGTTCAATCATTATTCAAAATGCTCGTCTGAGACTTAGGTGTCAAAACCTAATTAATTATGAGAGAGTGATGGACCGACCATTGAGTCATGGAGCTAGCCTTGGGTTATCACGTGACCGTCTGATGGTCACTTCATGAAAAATCCAAAGTGTTTGGAAGTTTTGGACCTAATACGAGCAATTGTGCAAATTAGGTCAAAACTGTGAAAACCGATGAGACTGGCTTCCGTGAGCCAAAGAGCTAATCTTGGTCGGTCAAGATAACATGCTTGTGTCCCTAAGGTGTCCGCGTCTCAGTCTTGAGAATTTTGATATTTTCTGGTGCACGTTTGAGCGACCATTTGAGAAAATATGACAAAATTAGGGTTTTCTGATAAAACCGTCAAAACTTCATCGAACGAAGAAAAATAATAAAAGTGAAGGAATTATGAAGTGTGGACCGGTCACAGTGATCACGTGACCAACTGTTGGTCGCTTGAGCAGTCTCCAAACCCTAATTAACGTCCTTTACTAGAATTGATGTATAATTCTCATACGGACTCGGATTTTGATGGTCCGCCCCTTCTTTCCGTACGGAAAAGAATTTCCTATCTCCCAACAAGGGAGTTTTTAGGTTTTGAGCTCGTTCGGGAGGCAAAAACACCCCGAAAGTAAAATTCAGGAAAGATTTAAGGAGCCGGTCCCACGATAAAACGAAGGAGTTTTATTAAAATCAAAAAGTTTCCATGAGACGAAGGAAACACCATGAGACGATGAAAAATATTTATAAAATAAGGAATTGTGAGACTGGGACGCCAGTGGTCAAGGCACGGTCGGCTAGTCATGACCACGGTCCCGTGGTGTCTCTTCCTTAGTTTTATATATATATATTGATGATTTTATGAAGGATTCATGAATTTTGAGAAATTTGATAAATTTAGAGAGTTTTTCATGAATTGAAGGAGTTTCCATGAGTTCATGGTCTTTGAAAAATATTAAAGAATAAAATTCGGTCGTGTGGGACCACGGAGGCGTGACCGACCGGTCATGGCCCAATCCCACGAATTTTAATAATTTTTTGGGTATTTTTGATGATTTGAAGGAATTTTGAGAAAAATACCATGAAATCAAGAAAAAATAAGATAATTAATAATAAAATAAATAAAACAGGGCGTGTGGGACCGGCTAGGGCATGGTCGGCCGGCCAAGGCCCGGTCCCACAAGCTTTCATAATTCATTTTATTTTATTATTATTTTTGATGATTTAAGGAATTTTTTGAGGAAAAATACCACGAAATCAAGGAGTTTTTTCATGAAATTAGAGAAAAATAAAAATAATAAAAATAATGAGGAAGCGTGAGGTGTGGGCGGGTGAGACCAAGGCATGGCGGTCAGCCAATGGTCACGCCCCACACACTCTCCTAATTTTATATTATTTTGACGGACTCATGTAAATACCATGAATCCAAGGAATTTTCTCAAGAAGGAGATTCGATCAAACGAGAGAATTTTATCAAATCATGAAAAATAATAATAAAAGTGTATTAAAATATAGGATTGGCGTGGAACTGACCACGACACGATGAGTTGATCGTGTGTCAGTGTCCCAGCACCTTGGTCAAATATTTTAATTATTTATTATTTTCTTCCCTATTTTGCATAGGTTCATCGTTTCGTTGTATTTTGAAATACTCGTTCGATGCGGTGACCGAAATCGGTGCATCATCGTTGAGTACACTTTCACCATTTAAATCGGGGCTTACTCAGAGGTAGCTCAGACGCCTGATCGTTAATTATTTATTACTAATTCAATGGAGAATAATCCATGAAATGAGTAATAAAATGGATAGATGTTCACTGTTAATTCATAGGATCAGCTAAAGATTCGACTACGAACTCAGAACAATGCGATCGTTGCCATTCCATGGGATCGACGTTGATTCGACCACGGAATCGGAGCAATGATATTGCCATTCCGTGGGATCGTCGTTGATTCGACCACGGAATCGGAGCAATGATACAATGATATTGCCATTCCGTGGGATCGTCGTTGATTCGACCACGGAATCGGAGCAATGATATTGACATTCCGTGGGATCGTCATTGATTCGACCACGGAATCGGAGCAATGCTATTGCCATTCCGTGGGATCGTCGTTGATTCGACCACGGAATCGGAGCAATGATATTGCCATTCCGTGGGATCGTCGTTGATTCGACCACGGAATCGGAGCAATGATATTGCCATTCCGTGGGATCGTCGTTGATTCGACCACGGAATCGGAGCAATGATATTGCCATTCCGTGGGATCGTCGTTGATTCGACCACGGAATCGGAGAAATGATATTGCCATTCCGTGGGATCGTCGTTGATTCGACCACGGAATCGGAGCAATTTTATTGCCATTCCGTGGGATCGACGTTGATTCGACCACGAAATCGAAGCAATGAATGGATAATCAACCTCATGGGTATATGCCTAGCAGAATAAACTGACTACGATAGGAGCATTAATTATCCTGACATGACTTGCCGTTAAGCCATATCCTTTATATAGTCAGGTTAAACTCGTTGTTTGTTCCTGAAGACGATATTGCCCCGTAGAGCCGTCCATCCCGTGATACTATATAGAAATGACTGGAAGTATTCAGTATTCATGATATTATGTCGTTGTCTAGACGTTGACTGCACATCTACATGTACTTTGAGAGAAAGCACTCTCCGTTGAGAATTCGATGAGAGACCCGTATCTCAATACTCACATGCGATTGCTGAACCAGCGGTCCGTACAATCATGAGTTTACGATTTTAGCCTTTGTTGAAAATCCACCTCTACAACCTTATTTATGGAAGCATTGCTCCGATCAAATGATCCGCATGTGCGTACTCGAATCCGAGTTCCAATCAATTCTGAATTTTTGTCACTCATATGCTTGTGGTGGCCATTTCGGAGCTAAGAGGACAGCCCTCAAGGTTCTCGAAAGTGGTTTTTATTGACCTACATTGTTTAAGGATGCATATTTATTTTGGAAAACTTGTGATAGGTGTCAAAGGACAGGCAACCTTGGTGCTAGAAACCAAATGCCGCAAACACCAATTTTCGTTGTTGAGATTTTTGATGTTTGGGGTATAGACTTTATGGGGCCTTTTATGAATTCCAATGGGAAATTTTATATACTTCTTGCTTTAGATTACGTTTCTAAGTGGGTGGAAGCTAAAGCCACTCCTACCAATGATTCTCATGTTGTTCATGAGTTTGTGAAGGAACATATCTTTTCTAGGTTTGGAACATCTCGAGTGGTGATTAGTGATGGAGGTTCGCACTTCAAGAGATCCTTCCACGCTCTTCTAAAGAAGTATAACATTTCTCATAAAGTTGGCACACCATATCATCCACAAACGAGCGGTCAAGCTGAAATTTCCAACCAGGAGATTAAGTCCATCTTAGAGAAGACGGTGAACGTTACAAGGAAGTATTGGAGTTATAGACTCAATGACGCTTTGTGGGCGTATAGGACAGCTTATAAGACACCCATCGGTATGTCTCCTTTTAGGCTTGTCTATGGCAAACCTTGCCATCTTCCCGTCGAACTTGAACACAAAGCTTATTGGGCTATCAAGGTATGTAATATGAAATTAGATGCAGCTGGTGAACATAGGAAACTTTAACTCAATGAGTTAGAAGAGATATAAAATGATGCATATGAAAGTTCACACATTTATAAAGAAAAGACCAAGGCTTTCCATGATAAAATGATTTCCCGAAAGAGTTTTGAAGTAGGGCAGAAAGTACTTTTATTTCATTCTTGTCTTAAATTGTTTCCGGGTAAACTTAGGTCTAGATGGGTTGGACCATTTGTTGTTACTAATGTGTTTGCGCATGGTGTAGTTGAAATTACTAGTCCCAAAACAGGGCTGGTTTCCAAGGTCAACGGCCATCGTTTGAAACCATACTACGAGCAGTTTGTGACGGAGAATCAGGATATGATCACATTGAGTGATCCACTCCCTCTGGAGGAGTAATTGAAGCTGAACGTCGGGCTGACG
The DNA here is from genome assembly GCA_023529315.1 of Papaver bracteatum. Lineage (NCBI taxonomy): Eukaryota > Viridiplantae > Streptophyta > Magnoliopsida > Ranunculales > Papaveraceae > Papaver > Papaver bracteatum. Next base: position 2,257,589 of record JAJJWX010000650.1, read on the forward strand.
ACGTTAAACCAAGCGCTAAGTGGGAGGCAACCCACCGGTTTTGTATCTTTATCCTTATCTTTTTATTTTTTAAGCATTTTATTTTTATTTTCTCTTATCTTTGCATATCATTTGCGGAATTTCCCACCTTGAACTTTCTTTGGACGATTCAATTTTACATTGAGGACAATGTAAAGTTTAAGTATGGGGGAGCATTTATATGTTTGTATATTTTGTTTTATGCCTTTAGAAGAAAAAAAATCAGAAAAATAGAAAAACCAAGAAAAAATATGTGTTTTTTGAACTCCGAAATCTAGAAACTTGTGCCTTTAGGATGACACTATTAGTGGATGGAACCATTGTGATTGCAGGAGTTGAGGACCCATTAATTAACAAGGACGAACATAGCTCAGGAATCACAAATAACATGATAGTCGTTACCATATCTCGGAATATCACCATATCGCATTCTATTTTTATTTTTCCATATTTATCTATTGTTCTCTAAGTGCTTTGGTGGGTCACTAAACATCGACTTGTTATTACTGCTAGGATGAAATAGAGTGATTGAGTTGCAAAAAAAAAAAAAAAAAAAGACCGACCGACCGATTAGACCAAACGGAATAAAAATGACACTTGGATAGCAATATGTGTGAAACGTTGTCCCTATCTCCGTCGCCTAAACAAGCGTGGAATGCAGGATCCAAGGAAACTATCACATACTTGCTAACAAGAAGCATGCGCTTGGATCCAAAAGATCGAATCATGCTGTCACACAAAAAAAAAAAAAAAAAGTGAAAAAGAAAAGAAAAGAAAAATATTATTTTTTATGAATAAAGTCACTCCTGGTTCCTTTGTATATGTGATCGCTGTCGTATGCGTCAAAAATAATTTACACTTTCTTACTACTCAAAATATAAATATAGCAAGGGAAAGAAAGGATTGATCCCACAGAGAGGTCTAGCTTGTCAATGTATTTTTGGTTCCTATAAATAACACCGGGTATTTTTCTGATTTTTATATACTAAAATAAAATAAAAGCAAAACAAATAAAAGTAAACAAATCAAAGTATTGGTTAAGGATTTCGTTTTCATTCACTAACATGCTTTCAAAACAATAACTAGAATTGATATTTTAATCTCAACTTTTATCGAAAGCCCTAGGATACCTTGATCGCAAGAATATCCCGCTAATCTCCTTTTGTCATCAACAAACACATTAAAAGATGCGAGTATGAGTTCTATCTAAAAGAACAACCTAACGTGTAAAAGCACTAATCAAGTTTAATTCCCTAGATGCATTAATTTCTATGAAATCAGGCCAATCAAAGCAATCGAACGTGGAAAACGCACTAATCCGATTTAACAAAGGTTATGATTCACATATAATTATAAGGATGCATCACTACAAGCTATAACCATATTCATGCTACTTGTAATCAGAAATCTATCACTTTTACGTATAACAAACCCTAATCTAGCAATAGAGATGAACACAAACTCATCCGATTCGCGGCTCGATCAAACAAGCATTCAATTCATGTAACAATAGAAACAATGAATCATAAACGATAAAGTATGGAGACAAAACTAATATATTGAATCAAAGAATCATATTATGTGAAATCCAATTATTCCATAACCAATAATAAACTTAAGTACTCATGTTAATGGAGTTCATAACAAGAAGAAATAGAAACCCTAGCATGTTCACAAACCCTATAAACAAAGTAGAAGATATGATAAAAGATAAAGATATTAGGTTAAAGTCTTCTCTTTTATATGTTTCTCAATTTCCATAAAGGATACTCCTTCCAAAATTAGGTCTTCTCAAAGTCCATCTTCAATTGGTCCACCAAGCCCGTGTGTGAAAACCCGTGTAGAAAATATGTCCCAAAATTCGTCGCCGGAAAACTAGGTTTTTGGCCGGAATCCAGTCGGAAATGTCATCGCCGGTAACCCGAATCTTCTTCTCCGTCGACGGAATATTCCGTCACGGCGCCATCCAAGTTAATGGTCAAAGGGGTCAACTGGGTCAAACACTGAGTCAGAACCGAGTCAGCTGGCCAACTCGGCTGACTAGTCTTGTCTCTTGCACTGTCCTGAGTAAGTGCAGCCATAATGGCTGTGCTGCACCATGGTTGTGCTTCACTGCCAGCCATGATGGCTGGCCTCTGTAGCCTTCCCTGTAATTCAATCCTATCAAGCTCCTTGCAATCTCTTCTTAGCTTCATATGGCACCAAGTTGTACCAGATTCATCACCATGAGCATCTGTAACTTCAGAGCAACAACTGCAACATCAGTGCCCTGCAACTTCTTGCAGTTCAGTTCATACCACCAACATCTTCACAGCTTCCATAACCAGCTGCTACTTCTGTTGCAATTCAATTCCACCTGCACAAACCTAGCATACATCTAAGCACTTTCAATCACAACCCATTCGATACATCAGTAGCAGCTCACCACTTCCCATTTCAATCAGCTACCACCATTTGGTTCTTTGAGAGGCAACTCAAATCACTCGAGCTGCTCTTACTTTCCAGTATCACAGAATCCCTTTATTCAGATCATCATTAATAGCCTGTACACCTTGTAATCTGCTACAGCATCAGTTCCAACCCACTTCATCACCAGTTCATAAACCTCCCAGCACCAGTAACAGCTGCAGCTTTATTTCCTTGACTGCAATAGCTTGAAGCTGCATCTCCTCATTCTGCCAGCTGCCTACCACCATTGCCTTTGCTGCCATTCCCTACAACCACTCCATACCAGCTGAGCATTGCCAATTTCATGCCTGCAATTGCTTCCACCTCAACAAATTACATCTGCATCAATCAACAACAGAACCTGGTTCTACAGCTGCAACTCCACAACCTGAAACCCATTCCATTTCAAACTCAGAACAATTCAAACCCTAACTCATTTGTGCTACTTCCAATTACGAATTTGACTAAAACCCATCTTATAATTCATCACAATCCCCTAAATTGATTTGCTGATTTCTGTGTTCTTGGCTCAATTGCATCAACAGCTCAAATCATCTGAAACCCATCTCTTTGCCTGAGCTTCTCAACTCTGATTCCACCAATCACAAACCCTAACCTTTTCTCAATCTGTTAAACTGATTCGCAGCCACATCAATCACAAACCCTAACCTTGAACTTATTAAGAAACACAACCAACAACAACTACTAATCCTCATAACCACAACCCATTTCAATCTTCAATTCTCGATCTATTTTTTAAAATTTCTTTCCAACAATTTCTTGGATAGATTTAACAGCAGCCATGGATGCTTCTTCAGATGAACGAGAGGCAAACTCCTCTCGATTTTAGGGTATAGGCATTAGGGATGGATTGAGACACCCCTCATAAGAGCCACCCCACTCATTGGATAAGGGTTACCCCAATGGATATAACATGTAGTCACCCCTTAACATCAGCCGGCTGTTCTTAAAACTCCTCTGAGAGAGTTGCCCTTTAATCATGGCTCATATCCCGATATTGCTCGCTATAAAATGACCTTTTTGCCCTTTTCGCTCCGAATGGCTAATTTCTCCTTCTTTTGCTCCATACGACTCCAAAGCACCTAATATACTCAAACTCACACATAAGATACATAATTCGCACGAAAAATAGCAAAGAAACCAAAAATACTAAATATAAAATAAGGTGTTTATCACACCTATCAATATGCCGGTTGAGTTGATGTAGAAATAAGATTGTTGACCACTGGTTCCCTTGTATATGCCAGTGTGTTGACACTAGAATTCAGACCGGTAGCCCAATCCAATAGGATGCATAGGTTCATCTTGGCGGTGACCTTCAGACAGATATGGGAAACATCGATCACTTGTGAACATTCGCCAACATCTACATCTATATCCATCTTCTTAATATTTTTATTGTGATTGTGGTTTGTTAGTTTCAGAGTATTGTGGTTTGTTCGACTATCTAATTAGAGATTTATTTACTTATATATGAATTGAATTTGCTCAAGGTACCTCCTCATGTAGTCATTTTGGATTCGTTCATTGATTTGTCACAAATAGACGGAGTTGGAAATATAGGTTTTGTAGGCAGACCTCTTGTAAACCTTCACGAGACTAAAACTCGTCCACTGGGGACACCTAGGGGTTTAAAGGCATGTTATTCATGCTAAGATTAACCATAGCCTCGACGAGACGGAGTTGTATGTATCTTTTAGAATTACTTTATTTGATTTGCTCGAGGACTAGCAAAGTCTAAGTGTGGGGGAATTTGATAGGTGTCTAAAACACCTTGTATTTATCTATTGTTTATGCTTTCTATGCTAGTTTTCTTGTAAATTATGCATCTTATGTTTTGCTTTTGAGTATTTAGGTACTTTGGAGTCACTTGAAACAAAAGAAGAAGAAACGGCACAAAAATCTCATCTCATGTGCAACTGCTGTTGGAGGCGGATCATTTCTCACTATTTGCTTTTGTTTCTTTATTTCTGTCTGAAAAGCATGTCGGCTTTAGTGATGCGATTTATGTCTAAAAAGCACGACCGCTTTAGTGATGAATAGAAATTGAAGAGAATAAGTGAATATGAGGAGTAAAATACGGTTGTTGTTGGTGGAGAAATTCGAAAGGAGGACAAAGCATACAATTTGGAGCAAGGAGGGCGAAAGCATTCAACCGCGAGTGCTATGTGGAGCTAAGTCAACATAGGGGCTGCCATTTGGCTGGCCTTTGTCCTATTTACGGGTGCCTAGAGTTATCCTAGATACCCCTTATCTTCTCCACCTGGGTGGTTATATCCATTCCCATTCCTACAGAACCAAAAACAATCCAATCTATATCCTAATCATTGGTTTGTCTATCTTTCATCTAACCTGAAAATTAGAGAGAGAAAGTGGAGGCGCCTCAGACTTGAAGATGCCGGAAAATTCAGGGAGGAATTGAGAAGAAGAAGCTGGTTCTTAACCGCAAGTGAGCAATGATTGATGATGCTGGTCGAATAACGATGGGTTAGCTTCTGATCTAGAAACTAGGGTTTCCGTACTGGTTTTGAGAAATAGAGATGGGAGGTTACTGTTATGAGAAGAAATCAGAAATTAAGGGATGCTGTTGGTGATCGATTGCTTCTGTGATTGTGTTGCAGAAATGGGTTAATTCTAGGGAAGATTATATAGGTTCGAAATGGATTTGGTGATACTGCAGTTGAGAAGAATTTGGTTAGGGTTTGTGGTTTGAAGCTGATTAGGGGATCGAGATAGTGTTGATGTTGTTGAGATGAACAAATGGAGAATGAGGAAATTGAAGGTTCTGCTGATATTGAATAAATGGGTTTACTGCAATTAGGGTTCTGGTGATTACTGTGGCTTGGTGCTATATTGCCCAGCTTACTGCTGCATATATGCTGGTGTGCAATGCATCACAGACTACCAAGTTGCTGCTGGATGAAATGGTACTGGTGAATGATGGAATGCAGGCGAGGTGGTTATGCAGTGGTGATGGAAATGCAGAGATTCTTAGGAGAGTGGTGCAATACTGTCTTATTATTGCTTTCAGAAACTGAATGAATGAGCAGGTATGAATTGCAGATGGAGCTGTTGGGTTTGCAATGAAAGGCTATAGTTCGGGATGAAGCCTATGTTGTAGGATGAGAAAGATAGAACTGTGAGCAGGGATATATGAGAATGGAAGTGGAGGAGAAGATCGTCAGTTATGCTGCAATGGAGATGATGGGTTGTGCTCGAGTATCTGGCAGCTGTCAAGTTTGCAGGTGGGTGCTAATGTTGAAGTTATAAACTGTCATGGGATCACTGAATTGCAGGTTGATTTGGGTTCAAAATATGGAGCATATACAGATGCAAGTGAATGGAAGAAGATGGCAATATAAGTCATGTAGAAGGAAGATGTAGGTACCGTGTGTTTCTTGAAATGAGGTTATATGGACAGCATTATGGCTTGAACTAATGATCGAGGTTGGCTGTTGATTTAGTCGTGGAGGTGCAGCTAGACAAGCTTGGTGTTGTTGCAGTTCAGACGAGAAGGCTAGCACTGACGGCAGTAGACTTGATGAGACTGTTATCGTTGTCACGGCAGTGAACTGGTGGCTGATGCTACCATGAGAAGATGAACTTACGAGCTGTGAACAAGACATGGAGATTCCATACTTATTTCTCAGCAGTGAGCTCGAGTTGCTGGTTGAGCCATGGTTGTTTACACAATGGGTTTTAATGAACGGTGACTGGCAGAGATCGTTGGAGTTGAGTCAGTGATAAAGGCTGTGACTGAGAAGGATTTGGACAAAGAATATGAAGGCATGGGTGCTGTTTTGGTTTTTGCAGTGACGATGCTTGAGGCGAGAAGTGGGTTTGTTGAAGTTATGGGGGAGACATAGGTCAAGTTCTACAACTGAAGTTCAGATGAAAAATGTTGCTGCTATACAGAATGATGGACTGTTTACAAGGATTCAAATTGGATGAGTATTGACAGCGATGTGGCTCAAGTTTGCAGGTGATGGTAAGCTGGACTGAAGATTACTGGTGTTGCTGTTTTGTTTATGGCATTGCAGGTGGTGGATTGATTTGGTGGTTGTGTTGGCTGAGTAAGCTGAGCTGCTGGTGTTCGAGTCTGCAGTAGCTGGATAAAATAAATGGGAAGTGCAGGATACAATGCAGAGTGCACCACCATCATGGCGCGACAACAGATTAAGCCTGTGACAAAATGGAAAACTCAGCTGAGCTGACTCCACTCACTTCTCTGACTCAGTTAACGATGTTAGTCAACCGTTTACTTTGACGGTTGACTGTTAGCTTGACCAGTTACCTGAGTTACATTTACCGGTCACCTGAAACAATTTACTGGTGCCGGATTCCGGAAATATTCCGGCCAAAACCCCAGTTTTCCGGCAACTAGTTTTTGGCAATATTTTTACACGGGTTTTCTCACACTTGGGATTATGGTGGACTTCTATGTTTTGGACTTTTGAGACTTGACCTAGTTTTGGAAGGTAAAAAGGCTAAAAAAAAAAAAAAAAAAAAACTTCTACAACTTGATATTACGTATTCTTCTTGGAGTTTTGCAGAGAGCCGCACTAGGGTTTGCTTCCATTTTTATATTCATCTTCTTTACTTTATTTCAATTATTATATTTGATGATGAACTCCAATATTATGAGTAACTAAAACTCTTTTTTATTAAGGGCGATTTCTAAGCCCGAAATATGAACCTATAATTGATGAAATAACTTGTTCTCTTGCATTTATTTATGTTATTGATTGATTGTTACCATGCTATTAATGTTTATGGATTATTTGTTAATGGTTTAAGTTCGAAATTGAATCATTAGTTCTTAATCTTATTGCTAGTTTAGATTTTCTTCGACCCGTAATTGTCTAGAAATATAAACACAAGTAGAAATATATGGGTATTGATGATGGGACTTTGTTAAGTACCCATATGTAGAAATCAACACTAGTAGGTGATTCATGATTTTGAGTTCATCACTAGGAGCAACCTTATCTCACAAAACTTATAGCACTTGTTTAAGTCACACCTAGTAAGCGTACCTCTAGGAAACTTGGCAAGTAGGAGCCGGTAGTCGAGCGCTTCCGTATCCGGTGAGCTTAGGAGATAGTAACGGAATAGTTGAGCGTACTAATTATTCTAGGGTTGTTAGTAACGAGATAATGCAAAGAACTTGGCTATATATCAATTAGGTTTGTATTCCGTGGTCTAGAATGAACCTTTAGTCAATTACATCTCATATTTGAATACAATTTACTATTTTCAGAATTTCTACAACAAAATCATCTTTGCTAAGAGTATTTGCTTAACAACTTAGACTTCATACCTCCCTTGGGACAATCCTACTTACATTATACTACTTTTTATTTAAAGAGAAGTAGAAAAATTTATTTTTGCGAGTTTGACGCCTCGTCATAGCAACGTCTCTGGTGATGGTTGGATCTGTCATACTTGAAGAAACATTGGGGTGACGGAAGCGGCTCTGGTTCTGGTGATCATAGGTGTATCGTGCAGCGATGGCGCAATTTTGATCACGAAGTGCTGGAGCCATGGAGTTGTTTCGAAGGGTGAGGATGGCGCTGCTTTGGCTGGTTGTGGAGCTGGGAAGATGGCGCTGGAAGGGCGCAAGATGTTAGCGCTGGAAGGATGCAAGCTGTTAGCGCAGGGTGTGGTATTGGTGTTGGCATGTGCATGTGACATGTGCGTCTAGTAAGCGTGTATGGTAAGCACGTATGTCAAGCGCATCTGGAAAGCGCATCTGAGAAGCGCGTCTGGTAAGCGTGTCTGGGAAACGCGACTGGGAAGCGCGTTTGGGAAACGTGTATGGCAAGCACGTCCGGGAAGCGCGTCTAGATTGCACGTCTGTCATTGGATTCGGCATGGCGCAGATTATTGACTGGGCATGGCGCAGACTATTGGCTTGGCAGAACGCTGGCTTGGCATGGCGCGGACTTGTTCTTGCGGGCCTAGTTTCCTCTTTCCAAACGTAGATCAAACAAGAAATCATTTCGTTATTCTAATTCCAAAAAGTGTTATGCTTATGAAAGGGGTTGGCTCCCCTTTTTACCTCGTATCTTTGTTATCACGTCCATGTGTTAGCGGTAGTGATAAAGTGGGCAAGCATATTCCAGCTATGTACTCCAGTATTTCTCTTTCAATTTGTCTTATTGTTTTCTTGTGCCGGTGCAAACCATAGCCATAGGTATGCCTTTCATAAATCTGTAAAAATATTTTTCTTCTGAACTGGTGTAATCCCTAGCCATGGGTACGCCTTTCATAAACTTATGGAAATACTTCATCATAAATAATTCTTCGAATGTCACTGTAGTAACGTGTGACAGGTAATTATTGTTGTGCAGAGTAGGCATGTATGGGTAGGTGACTCTTTTTTTTTGAAAGGCAAACAAAGCGCATGGTTTATGGTTTTTGATTTTCTGGTTTTCTCGGGTTAGTAGATAAATGCTACCTTGACGGTTTTGGATTATATACTTTTTTTGAATGAAATGTTTAGAATTGAATTGTCTTTGGCTATGAATGAAAGTGACGTAGACACCCCAGGAAAACCATGGAACCGTGTGTTGGTAGATGACATGGGATGAAACATGGCTATAGGTTTTATCAGAACTTGAAAAAGCAAACCACATAATTTTTTCTAGATAAGACTTACTCGGTTTCACAGGTCTTCTGATGAAAAGTAGACCTTCCGGGTGTAGGACCAAGCTTTACGAGAAACACGACAGTGGGAAGTCCCCAGTCTTCCGAGTCGTTGTTGAGTTTTTTGGTAACTGCGCCATTAATCTCTGGGCGTATCGTTTTGCTTGTAGCCTCTGGGAAGTCCCCAGTCATCCCTTGTCGTGCCATGACTGATAATCGAGCCGTCAAGTAACTGAGTTGGAGTGGATCGCCTTCCTCTACCATCTTGACATCTGGGTTGAAGAATGAGATCGCTGGTTGAAAATTGACATTGTAACCAAAAGATCGAACCTCCCGCTGTGGTCGCCAATTGTTTGTAGGTGAAAATAGTTTCTGTTGATTTCGGTAATTGTGGGTGTACAAGTGAGAAACAATTTAAACCCTAAAAAATGTACTGCAAGGGAGTACTTTAGATTCGAGAGATCAATATGTACAAGTCTGGCCTAAACCAAGAAATGGCCGTTCCAAACTTGCTTCGGTCACAAATTGGATGAGAATGGGTTGGTTTTGGGGAGAGAAGCAAGGAAAGTGGTGAGACCAGAATAGTTGATTCTAGAAGAGTAGTTGGGTTACTACGACTTGTTATCAGAAAAGTAAGAGAGCTCACGAGGTGAGCTAGCAAGTAAGTATTTATGAGTGTTGTCTCTCCCGTATGAACTTGTTGTTCAATAGAAATAGGTAATACCTATTTATACAAGTCGGAATAGAAACATACCCTGGTATCATTAAGGAGTGGGGAAGTAAATGGGAGGAGGTGGTAACCGTATGCATGGAATTGATGTCCATAAAGTTGTTAACGCATGAAACTGGTTTTCATGAAACTGTTAATGTTATGGAATTGATGTCCCATAAAGTTATTAACGCATGTGCTTTATGTCCCATGAACGTTTCACACATAACTTCCCGTATTTACTAACCGCCTCACCCTCATGACACTTCCTTATGACGGGCGTAGTGTACGCCGCACGATGTAAACTGCCAAACCAATACCCAAAGAGGATCCCCCAGTTTGTGTTGATGTCTCGAATATTTTTAGAAAACATGTAGCATGTTGTCGTGGCTTGGAAAGCCAAGCTCGGGAAACTTGCTAGCCTGGTGACCTTCGACGGTCGAGATTTTGTATCTTGAGAGGAGGGGCAACCGTTGATCGTTGCACTCCTTCGTTTTGGTAGCCGCGTAGTGAGGGCCAACGTGTTTTGGTATGGCCAAACTTAGGTTTTCGAGCCAAAGGTTACCATGTGTCGTCTGGTAACCTTGGATGGCTAGGATTTGCTCCTGGGATTGAAGAGAACCCGTTTATTGTTGCACGTATTCGTTTTGGTGGCCGCGTAGGGAAGGCCAACAGGGTAGCGTGGCTAGGTTGTAATGCCGTTGGCATGGCATGGTTGGGCGTGGACAAACTTAGGTTTTTGGGCCAAAGGTTACCATGTGTCGTCTGGTAACCTTGGATGGCTAGGATTTGCTCCTGGGATTGAAGGGAAACCGTTGATTATTGCACGTCTTCGTTTTGGTGGCTGCGTAGGAAAGGCCAACAGGGTGGTGCGGCTAGGTTAGGCTTGGCATGTGGGGCCAATAGTTCGCCTTGGGCGTATGGCGTGGTTAGAGCCAAGGCAAGGGCGTTTGGCTTGGCATGGTGTGACTAGCATAGCTAGGGCCAAGGCAGAGTGCGTTTGGCATGACGCGGATAGCTTTGGCTAGTGCGGCTTTGGCTTGGCATGTGGGGCCAAGGGTTTTCCATAGGCTCATGGCGTGACTAGCTTTGGCTAGGTGCGGTTTTGGCTTGGCATGCGGGGCCAAGGGTTTGCCATAGGCGCATGGCGTTATTAGGGCCAAGGCAAGAGCGTCTGACTAGGCATGATGTGACTAGCATGGCTAGGGCCAAGGAAAAGTGTATTTGGCATGCCGCGGCTAGCTTGTCTAGGTTTGGTTTGGCTTGGCATGTGGGGCCAAGGGTTTTCCATAGGCACATGGTGTGGTTAGGGGAAATGCAAGGGCGTTTGGCTTTGCATGGTGTGACTAGCATAGCTAGGGCCAAGGCAGAGTGCGTTTGGCATGGGGTGGCTAGCTTGGGCTAGGTGCGTCTTTGGCTTGGCATGTGGGGCCAAGTATTTTCCATAGGCGCATGGCGTGACTAGCTTGGGCTAGGCGCGTGACCAAGCTATGGTTTTGGGGGCAAAGGTCGTTTGGTAACCTTAGACGGCCATGATTTGCTCCTAGGATTGAAGGGAAACCGTTGATTGTTGCATGCCTTCGTTTTGATAGCCGCGTAGTGAAGGCCAGTATGGTGGCGCGACATGGGGCCATGGCGAGGTGCGTTTGGCATGATGTGGTAGGTGTGGCTGACATGATTTGCCATTAGCACGGAGCTGCAGCTAGTAGGGTTGGCATGCTTTGGCGCGGTCGGTGTGGCTGGCATGATTTTCCATTGGCACAGAGGTGCGGCTAGCATGGTTGGCATTCTTTGGCACGGTCGGTGTGGCTGGCATGATTTTTCATTGGCACAGAAGTGCGGATAGCATGGTTGGCATGCTTTGGCGCGGTCGGTGTGGCTGGCATGATTTGTCTTTGGCACAGAGGTGCAGCTAGCATGGTTGGCATACTTTGGCGCGGTCGGTGTGGCTGGCATGATTTTCCATTGGCACATAGGTGAGGCTAGCATGGTTAGCATGGTTGGCATGCTTTGGTGCGTTCGGTGTGGCTGGCATGATTTTCCATTGACACACGTGGGAATTAGGGTTTGCCTTGTAGTAACCCTAATTTGAAAAAGATACCCCGGTAATTATTTATAGACACATTAAAGGTATCAGTAAATGTGCCTAGTAAATGCTTGTTACTTTAAATATTGTGACATCACTGTCTGCTAGGGTTTAGTGTTTTACGGTTTTAACCCTAAGCTAAAAACCACCATCAACATCTGTGTAGCGGGTCTTTAAAAAAAATATTATTATGATTGTTAGGGTTATGACCAGATGTGTAGCGGGTCTTTTATTTTTTTTCTTGCATGTTATGACCAGCTGTGTATCGGGTCTCTAAAAAAAAAAGTGTGTCGAGGGTGTTGTGTATAGCATTTGTCATGACCAGCTGTGTAGCGGATCTAACTTTCTCTTATGATATGACCAGCTGTGTAGCGGGTCAATTTTTTGTTTTGCTCGAGGACTAGAAAAATATAAGTGTGGGGGTGTTGATAAGCACATAAGTGCTACATTTTATACCCATATTTATATTAGCTAGGACTCGATATTCTGGCTAATAACACTGTTTTAAGTTGTTTCCAGGAATTACAAACAAATCCAAAACGGTGCAATAAAATGACTGAACGGGAGCTAAATTGACGGTTGCGGGTGTGGTGCTTAATCACGGGCAGCAGAGTTGGCCAATTAATTCAATAACACACCATCAATATATGTCATCATCTCAAGCCGGTAGCAGTCCAACAATATCAAAGCCTAGATGGAAATTTATTCCGTGATTGGATGTGCATAAACCGAAAGAAATCAATTATGTCATCACTTGGATAGTCCATGCAAAGTTACCTCTAATTTCTCGCACTAAACGATAAGGAAAGTCAAAGGCATGCATGCAGAGAAGGACAAAGAGAAGGACAAAGAGGAGCTGTCATATATGCGTACAAGGAAATTAAATGAAGTTATCATATACAGTCTTTCCAAAATAAGGTGATACTCATCTATTTATTTTTAAGGAAGTTGAAAAGGAACTTACCTTTTATTTGTGAGAGTAATATCATAGTGGATGAAGATTAAAGAAGTGGGTCCCGCATATATAAAGATTTGGCTCATTTTGACGACATTATATTGGAAAGTCAGTGCTAAACTGGGAATCTCAATATAAAAGAAAGTGCATTAGTACGAGAGGGGGAAGTTCTCTTTTCGGGGGTTGGTTCCGGCTAAATTATTTTTGGCTGGTTTTCTGCGGACGGGAGGATTGGATGGAAGGGTGCTGTTTTCGGTTGCCATTAGAGGAGATTCAACAAGAGAAGAAGACCACCAATTTCCGAGTGACAACGGTGATATCGGTTTATTATTTCTTTTTCTTGTAATTATTTTGATGGGTTTTGAGAAATCCATCTCTATGTTGTGCTAGATTTATAACTAGGGTTTATGGATAAAAACTACTTCGAGCATTAGACCATTTGAATTGTTTTGAAATTATTTTGGTATTAGGCAATAAGAAATGAATCTTCAATTCCATAATTATTTTTATTGATTCTATTAGATCATATGTTGTTGCTCCACCGGCTTTGTAGAGCCTAAATGCATAACTATTTTTGGTTTTGCAATTTTATTTGCTATAGTATTTGATAATTCATGCTTAGGTTAATTCTTTTGATGGGTTATGCTTAGACGAAGCAAATAATAATTGTGAATCTATAAATTATGTTTTCGATAATTCTCTCGTCATTATAATTTGATAGTTCATGCTTAGAAATTTGATGGGATGTACTTAGGAAATGCGAATTTATGATCGGAAATTATATCTATAATAGGTGTTGCAATATAACAAAGCTATAAACACATATTTGGAATTAGAGTTCTATGTGGTGCATAATTATAAATAGTAGTGGAATCCATAACCTGGTTACCGGCTCCTTCCTATTACATTTCATTAATTTTCATTTGTTCTTTTTAAATCTTTAATTCTAAAAATCACAAAACATCTTCTCTGGTTAGTCGATTGAGAATATTGGTTCCATATTTCCACCGCTCCTCGTGGGAACGACCCGTACTTGCCTCTGTCTACTAGGTAGACACCGTGCGATTACGGTTATTACATATAGGTATCTCCGGATCCTATCAAACATTGGTCTTTGGTACTGTTCAAGTTGTTTCTCATAATAATCAAGCTCGCAGATTTCTATCTGTTTGAATTGTTGATTACATTGAGAAACATAGATATAACTCTTGGATATATTTTCCTTTATTGAGTCTGATTGTCTAGTTGATTCTCTTGGAATTATATTGGCGTTAGTCCATATAAATTTCCTAAAAGAAATATTAGGTGTGGTTGTTAGACCACTGCTTCTTCAATTGGTATCAGAGCAGGAAAACACGTTTAAGACCTCATAAGCTTGTGTTTGTAGCAATATGACTCTATGGACATAAACGTTATCTCTATAAACGTATCACCAGTCTTAGATGGCTAAAATTACTTATGGTGGAAAATTTTTATGCGTGCCTTTATCCAAGCACGTGATTTTCAATCATGGGTTCGTGTAGTTAATGTCCATGATCATCCGGTTGTCACAGAAGGCGATGCATGTAACTGTTCCAAAGGATATTATGATTCTGCCGAGATTCTCGCTGCAAAGTAAAATTATGACGGATTAAATGATATCATCCATGTCATTACCCCAGATCTTCAGCACCATGTGACTATGTGCACTAAGTCTAAAGATGCTTGGGATATCTTATAAACTGTATTCGAAGGAAATTCCTCTGAGAAAGAAGCTAGGCTTCAAAACTTAAATTATGATTGGAAAAACCTTCGTATGGCTGATGAAGATTCATTTGATGAGTTTAATCACAAAGTTTCTGAAATTATTAATGCATATTTTGCATTGGGTATGTCTATTCCTGAAAAGGATATTATGATGAAAATTTTCAGATCTTTGCCAGCTAAATACGATTCTAAGAAACATGTCATCATTGAAGGAAATAATTTGATACACTTTCCAGAAATACTCTTGTTGGAAAGCTAAAGATTTTTGTTCTTGAACTGAGTAAAAGAGAAAAACGTCACATGTCTTCCAATACTTTTGCTACATCTGATAAAAAGTCTCTACGTCCAAATTCGATTGATACAAAGGATGAAAATTGCTAAAGAAAACTCTTAGACAGAGAAAAAGATAGTCTCAAAATAAATCGTCGTCAATCAATAAAAAGGATAGAAAAGTTCACAAAGACTATGAAAATAGAACTTGTTTCAAGTTCTATAAAAGTGTTCATAATGTCTATGGTTATCCTGATAAGGAGGTTAGTGAGTTAACCAAAGCCTGGATGGGAACTTTTGAATACTTTCCTGAGGAAGATGTATGCGAAAGTTCACTCAACTATTTTTTTTATAGTCACACTTGTCTTTCTAGCAGTCTTGATTGTTCCATGATATACGATCTCTTTTCCCCGGAAAAGAAAATTGATCTTTTGACCAAAGATATGTACTTAATAAAGAGTATGTTTAACTGGAGAAGGAAGTCTGGATTAAAAACACTGAAAATATGGAATGTCAACTATTTGAATTAAAACAAGGAAGTGTGAAACCTCGCAACTGTGATTCTAAGAATATGAATCAGTTATCTTCGATAAACTTTTTTAAATCCAATCAGCATATATTAATCCTGAAAATATGTCATGTTCAAATCACTCTTGTAATAAGAATGACATTTTGAAATACAATGGCACAACGAAGTGCTTGTCTCTCTTGTATGAAAACCAGGTTCACCCAGAGACGATTTTCACAAAGGTTCCAGAAAAATCTTCTTCTATTAACTTGCTTTATCAAAAGAAGAAACGGAAATCTCCTAAGAAACCTACATCCTTTTCAAAATAGATTTTCAGAACCGTTCGTAGTTTGCGAAAAGCAATAGACAGTGCTTTTGAAACATTGTAGGGAAAGAAAGTATCTACCCTTGATCCTCTCTCCATAAATAAAAAATAGAAACAAAAAAAATTGAAATCTTCCTTCTCTCATAAGAAACCACCCGGTCCTATATTGGATCGGTGAAATTACAATTTTTAATAGGTTTTAAGATTGTTCTTGTTTTTCCCTTGAACAAGAACCATAATCTTCAAGAGGGTTGTGAATATATTTCTAACTTGTCTCGTTTTTTTTTGCTCTAATTTATGTTATTGAGCTAATAACCGTTCTTGTACATAAACTGTTTTCCTAATAAAGTCCTTTTTGGGATATCCAAAATTTTGTTTGAGTTTTGGTCAAAAGTCTTTTTGGAAATCTATCCCCAATCTTCTTCATTTTAAGTTGAATATTTCATTCCTTGATGGGTGCATTTCATTTACCTTTTATATCATGTCATCATCAAGTATTTCTAGTAAAAAAAATGATGTGTGGATTGTCCTCTTTCCCTCTAAGAAAGTTCGTTTCGATTCTTCTGATAGTGAGATGTATTAAAAAAAACGTGATTCCGTCTCTGATGTGAATCCTTTTTTCTGTCATTTGATAAGCTCTCTTTAACCATGAATATTTTCTTAGAACAAGTGCGTTCCTTGAAGAGTGAACTCGAATATTCAAATGAAAAACTTGAAGACAAGATGGATAATATCGAATCAAGGATTGATCTAATCGAAGATGAGCTTGATGACTATATGGAATATGAGAAGAGTATTCAAAGTAAGTAAAATGTTTTTAGGAGTTATTTGTCTCTTAGCTTGTTGATTCTTAATGTCAAACTTCTTATGAGAATTTATTCTTGTGTTCTAAGAAGGATAACTAGGGTTTGAAATAACATATATTGTGATTACACATAGCTATTTCCAACGATTTTCATCTTGCAATGTTTTTAGATTTATTTATTTAAATTCTAAGTTATTTGGAAGATGATTTTGCAGTATTAATCTTTATTGGTTTCATATATTGCAAATAATGTTATGGGATATGTGAGTTTACGTCCGTGAACTATGATTGTCCCATATATGTTAAGAGTTAAGTCTATTATATATATCATTATGAAAATATTGATAAAAGATAAAATGAACTTTTGAATATTCTGCGGTATTGATATTTACCTGATTCACTTTTATGTGAAAGTACTGTGAAGCTGCAACTAATGAAAGTTAATGGTCATGCTTAAGTAAAGGAAGTGGAGAACTAAAGTTGCATGACGAAGCGCATGGTGCGTGTTAACGTGCAGTTTTAATTTGGGTTAATGCATTTCGATGCCATGTAGGTGGACGTCTTAACAACCACGGGAGAGAGTTGATTCGAGAGCTTGGTAGTATGTGATGCTCAAATCGATGGAACTCGTGAGGTGATTGTGAATGTGAATGGAAGAGTTTAGTGGGCCGGATCTTGATAGTTTTAGTCTTTACTCGACGGGCTACATGAGATGCTTATGTCTTTGTGAGCCAAGGCTATTTAGAAGGCAACTATGACTTTGGGTTTGGCAATATTTGGCGGTTTTGTAACCTAAATAAGGTGCACATTCCTATTTTGCTAGGTTTTTAGTTTTCTTAAAGAAGAGGTTACAAACTCTATATATATGGAAGCCTAGGCACAAATCTTATTATCTTTATTTTCTACTTATTTTCTAGGGTTTGCAACATGCTATTATGAACTCATCTTAATTTTATTATTGGTTATGGAATAATTGGATTTCACATAATATGGTTTTGATATGATAAATTAGTTTTGTCTCTATTTTTCGTTTATGATTCACAATAAATATTGTTATATGATTTGAATGCTTGTTTGATCGAGTATGAATCGGTTGAGTTTGTTTTCATCTCTATTGCTAGATTAGGGTTTGTTATAAGTAAAAGTGATAGATTATTTAGCATAAATATGATTATGGTTTGATGATATATTCTTATGATTATGTGAATTATAACCTTTGTTAAATTGAATTAATCTTTGATTGGCACGATTTCATAGTTGCATCTAGGGAATTAAACTTATAGTGCTTTTACAAATAATGCATCTTTTAATGTGATTGTTGATATGCGGGATATTCTTGAGATATTTAGGCTTTTGATAAAAGTTGATATTAAATATCAATTCTAGTTATTGTTTTGAACATATTTGTGAATTGTCCTCATCCTTGATTTATGCTTTATTTTTATTTCTTTACTTTTATATTCACTATATTTATATTTTGAGTAGTAATAAAGTGTAAATTATTTTTAGCGCGCGACGATCAACTATATATGGAATATGAGAAGAGTATTTTAGCTTGTTGATTCTTAATGTGAATTTAATTTGCTATTTCCATGATTTTTCATCTTGCAATGTTTTTAGATTTATTTATTTAAATTCTAAGTTATTTGGAAGATGATTTTGCGATATTTCTTTATTGGTTTCTTGGGATATGTGAGTTTCGTCCGTCTATGATTGTCCCATACGTTAAGTCTCCGTAGGTTTTCTTATGTTGAGCATTTCCGATTAAATTAATCATTGAGGTTCATTTGTGGTTAATTTAATTGAGTTTTCTAGATACAAATTCATGTTTCATGTGATTTGTTAATGTCCAAAGAAATGGCCATTGGGAACAAAGATATGAAAATATTATTAATATATGTCGAAACGCTCCCCGAATGGAAGAAATATACAATATCTAAGATGTAGCAGGAAATATGCATCCGGTTGGGATACGATCCTCATAATTAGTTGTCTTGGTTATTAGTTAATTAATTGTGTTTTTAATTTCCGATTAATTAGTTATTAATTAATTAGTTGTGCTTCACTTTTGTAGGATCAGAATATCGCCACAACAATACTCCTGCGAGATTTACAAACGATTCGCAAGATCTTCAATAACACACTGCGAGTGTCACAAAACGATTGAAAGAATGACGTAGCGGATGACGAAATGAAACATGATAAAAGTGTGATGATGCCGCGAGGATCACAAACACTGCGAGAATTAACATTAACACCATCATGCGAGAGTATCGCGAGTCAGATCCGAAAATAAAGGATAGCTTAGTTGTCATCCACTATGTAACTACCCTATATAAAGAGAATCAATAGATTCAGAGAGAGAGGGGGAGGGGATCAATTTTGGAGTCAGGAGAGAGTTTTTAGGAGAGAGAAAATTCTTGTGAGTGGTTGTATTCTTGATTTCTTCCATTTCTTGTAACATTTCTGAGAATTAATCAATAAAGTGTTATTCTTAATATTCAAATATGTGTGGATAATTGTGGATTCTGGTAAGGGGTGTAGTGTAGGTTTTCCTGCAACTACATTTTGGCGCCCGAAACAGGGATTCAATGTATGAAAATCATAGAAGAGGTGAGATTGAAGATAAGAATTATTCAATATTGAGAAGGCGATTGAACAAATTGGTGAAATAGTTGAAGGAAAAATGATTAGAGCCAAAGAGAATTGTAGGAAACTGGAGTGTAGTATGATAACGAGAGAAATGATCCACAAATTCCATGAAAACATTAGGGGAAGGATACATAAATGAGATTTTGAAGGAAAGAAAATTATGACGGTGGAGAAAGTATCACCTCTGAAGGATTGGGAAAAGCAGAAAATCACATTTACAACAGCAGAAATACCAGAAAAAAAATTTAAATCACACATCTCCTTTGGTAATCACGGTATCCACTGTACCAATGAAAAGGGGAAAATCAATAAAATCTGCGGAGGAATGGGCCGTGAATATAACTTTGGTGGACGCAGGAATTTTTGTGGATATAATATTTTATCATGCATTTAAGAAAATGGGATACAAGGATGAAGAAATGTCTTGTTCAACATATCATATTCATGGCTTTGGAAAATCTTTAACAAAACCTAAAGGCGAAATAGTGGTACGAATTCCGTTAGGAGAGATTGAAACACAAGTAACATTATATGTGGTAGACGTGGAATCGCCGTATAACATGATATTGGGAAGACCCTAGATACATGCAATCAAGGTTGTAGCATCAACATTGCATCAATGCATCAAATTTCCTATTCCCAGTGGAATTGGAGAAATTAGAGGAGACACAAATCTTGCGAAGTTGTGTTATCAAATTGAAGTAAGAAATTATGAAGGGCGTCCAAAGCTGCGAAATAATCGCAGAAAATTGGCAAAAGAGGCAAAGAAATAAGAAGAATTTAAAGTTTACATGATAAAAGCAAAAGAAGGAAAAGGAATACCCAGCGAGATTTCGCAAGAAGTAGATGAACCTGCGAGAGTTTTGAAAACCTCAACACCAATGGGAGAACCTGAAGCCAGCTATACCGCAACAGAACCAACAAAGGAAATAAATATTGGAAGTGAAGAAGAACCTAAGATACTGAAATTGGAACTAAAATGGATGCAGATGAAGAAGAGCGAACCGTAAATCTCCTGCGAGAATATAAGGACATCTTCGCATGGAGCATTAATGAGATGTCTGGAATAGATCCATCAGTTGCTTGTCATAAGATAGAAATTAACAAAGAGGTGAGACCATTCAAACAGAGGATAAGAAAAATTGCGACAACTTATCACTCCAAGATAGAAGAAGAGTTGCAGAAAATGCTTGATGCAGGAATTATAAGGCAAGCAAAATACCCGAAGTGGATTGCAAATATGATGATGGTCCCAAAGAAAAACAAGGGAATAAGAATTTGTATAGACTTTACTGACTTAACCAAAGCTTGTCCTAAAGATAGTTTTCCATTACCAGATATTCCTCAAATGGTTGAATCAGGAGCGAGAAATGATAGAATATCTTCATTAGACGGGTATAAAGGTTATAACCAAATTCCTCTCACAAAAGAAGATCAAGAGCACACCGCATTTTTTGCACCAAGAGGGTTATACTGTTACACAAAAATGCCCTTTGGATTATGCAATGCTGGTGCAATATATCAAAGAATGGTGGAGAAGGTGTTCGCAAGGTGGATCCACAAAACATTAGAGGTGTATGTAGATGATATGTTAATCAAAAGTAAATAAGCTAAAAACCATGTGCAAGATTTAAAGGAGATTTTTGATCAAATGCGACTCTT
Organism: Papaver bracteatum; assembly: GCA_023529315.1. Lineage (NCBI taxonomy): Eukaryota > Viridiplantae > Streptophyta > Magnoliopsida > Ranunculales > Papaveraceae > Papaver > Papaver bracteatum. The sequence continues at coordinate 2,278,442 of JAJJWX010000650.1, forward strand.
TAACATCAAGGTGAATCCCGAGAAATGCATTTTTGGAGTAGCGTCAGGGAAATTTTTAGGATATATTGTATCAAAAGAAGGAATACAAGTTGATCCAGAGAAAGTACAAGCAATTCATGACATGCCAATACCAGCAACAGTAAAGGACGTGCAAAAGTTGAATGGGATCTTAGCCTCGCTAGGAAGATTTATCTCGCGATCTTTAGATAAATGCAAACATATCTTCAATATACTCAAGAAGGGTACAAAGTTCAAGTGGACAGATGAATGTGAGAAGGATTTTTAAGGAATTAAAGAATATCTAATGAACATATCTATTTTACAGAAAACGGAGCCGGGATAAGAATTATTTGTTTACCTTGCGACAACCTCGCATGCATTAAGTGCAGTGTTACTGAGAGTTGATGCAGGAATAGAAAAACCAATTTATTACATAAGCAAAACATTTAATACTGCAGAGAAAATTTACTCAAAGATTGAGAAGCTAATTTTAGCACTAGTTTATGCAACATTTAAACTTCGCATTTATTTTCAAGCACATAAGGTAAAGGTATTAACAAAGGTGCCATTGAATCAGTAATGAAGAACTCAAAGAGATCAGGCAGGGCTGAAAGATGGAATGCACAAATAGGACACTTTGAAATCAAATATGAAATCTTATCCTCGCCAAAATCACAAGTTGTAGCAGATTTTTTAGCGAAATTTCCTCTAGAAGATGATGAAGCTGTGGAAGAAATGATGGACATAGAAGAAGAACATGGAGACCCAAAAGATCTATTAAAAGAACCCAACATGTGGGAAATATTGGTGGATGGATCATCAAATGGGGAAGGTAATGGAATTGGAGTTGTCTTTATCTCGCCATAAGGAGAAAAAATAGCTTTTTCATTTCGTTTAGAATTCACATCCACTAATAATGAGACGGAGTATGAAGCTGTAGTGCATTCCCTAAAAATCGCCATAGAGATGAAGTTGGAGAATGCTAGAATTACTAGTGACTCGCAGTTAGTTATTCGCCAAATAAAAGGAGAATACACCACAAATGAACCATCTTTGAAGAAATACAAGAAGCTTGTTGAGGAATTGTCTGCGAGAATTCCAAAGATTAAATGGCGACATATATCGAGAAAAGATAACAGACTCGCAGATGCTTTTGCCTTTATACCCAGCATGATGACAAACCCATCTGCGAGATGCACAAGAATTCAAACACTTATGTCACCTTCAGTCAACACAGAATAAGTAGAAGAAGTAAATGTCATGATAGTAGAAGACACACAAAATATCGCAGAAGAAGAACCAAGAGAAAATATTGCATATTGGAGAGCAGAACTTTATGCATACTTGGCGAGAGGTGAAACACTAAGAAATAGATTAGAGGCACACAAATTAAAAAGCCGTGTAACAAATTATGAATTAAGGGATGGGATATTGTACCGAAAATCTTTTACTGGACCATCACTTAGATGTTTGACACGGGAGGAAGGAGAAAAAGTGTTAAAAATGTTGCATAGTGGAGATGCTGGTAATCACAGCGGGGGAAGATCTTTGGCTTACAGAGCAAAAATGCAAGGCTATTATTGGACGTATATGCATGAAGACGCAAAACAACTATCAAGACGTTGCGAGGATTGTCAGCGACACGGAAAGAAGATAGATGCACCATGGGCACCATTGCCATCTTCAAGAAATGTATGGCCTTTTGGAAAATGGGGCTTAGATATTGTGGGACCATTTTTACCAGGTTCAGGGCAAAAGAGATACTTAATTGTCGCGACAAATTACTTCACAAAGTGAGCAGAAGTAAAAGCAGTACAACATATTCGTGATAAAGACATATTTACATTCATCTTTGAAAATATAATTTGCAGATTTGGAATTCCAGCACAGTTGGTTTCTGATAATGGGAAGCAATTTGAAGGGCATTACATAGAGATATTACTCAATGCGTTTAAAATAAAATGCGGGAAATCTACTCCTTTATATCCACAAGCTTACGGGCAAATTTGGTAGGATCGGAAAGATACCTACTATTGTATAAACTGCAAGTGCACAGTGTCGACAAGCAACACAGGGCAAGCACAGGTCGAACCACAAAGACTTGAAGTGTGTAGAAGTTGATTCTAAATCCTGATTCAGAGAGTAACCAAAAGGGGTTTGTTTTTGTCGATACGACGATATGATTTTCAAGTGACTGAAATAATAAAAGTAAAAGATGCAAATAGCAAGATATGTAAACAATGATAATATGGATACTAGGGTATTCAAATCCACCAATAACCTATGATATGCATTCAACTTGTAATATTATTCTTGTCCTTATAGTAGATTCAAGTCTACCGTATAACTAAGGTGTTTCTCCAATGGATAATTTAATCACAACTAAGGTATTTCTCCAAAGCATTAATTGTCTAATTAAGCACAACTAATCTAAAGATCAATATTTTGTTAAGCATGAGTTGTAGCATAATCAACATAGAGATATTCTAACTGCAATGGATACATGGCATACATTGTGAGAGCAAGATGTTGACAAACTTGGATTAAATTATATCTTTAAACAATTCTAAACTTTCAAGAACAAGATACAAGATATGAATACATACCAATGAGATTAGGGCTTCATCTAAACCCTAGTAAATGAAATTAGAACATGAAGAACATTACAACAAAATTGAAATTTGATAAACTAACATGAACAAGCTATTCTTGGATGGTTTTTCAACACAACAACCCTCTCTATTTATACACAAAATTCCCTCAAGCACTTGGATCCGAATTTTGGCACTCATCCACTCAACAAAACATGTTTTCTTAATTGATGGAATATATTTGGTTGTGGGAAACAAATTGGGAGTGATTGAGTGAGAGAATGGGGGTGAGGTGGATGTTTTGGAAAGAATCCAATGGGGGTGAGGTGGATGTTTTGGAAAGAATCCAATGGGGGTGAGGTGGAAATGGATTTGGGTCTTGGGTTTTGGATCATGGGTTGTTTAATCCCATGAATTTGTAAACAGGTTGCCACTGATGCGCGAGCGGGTTGCAACGCTTCCAACTTTCTTCTCTTTTGTCTTCTCAATTCTTCCAAGCTTTATTTAGTACTTAAAAACACAAAATTAATTAATACAAATATTTATTCTTGAAAATGGTAAAAATGCAGAATTTGGGATAATATATGACTTTGAAGCGCGAAAGATGAGTTAAGTGCCAATGAAAAGGTGTATGAATATGCAATATTTGGCACTCATCAAATACCCCCAAACCTGAATTTTACTTGTCCTCAAGTGAAACAGAAATCCAGAAATCCTAACTATACCACTGTCCCTGGTCTCTCGAATGCATTTAGCGTATGCACTAAGCCTTTAAACCCCTAGGTGTCCCTAGTGGACGAGTTGTAGTCTCGTGAGGGCCTACCAAAGAAGTACCCACAAACCCTTCTCCAATATCAGAGCATCCATAGAAATGTCTTTGTCTTCGGTCTTCAACTGTAGATGATGAACTTCGGAATTTCGTAGAACCTTGATAATTTGTAACCATTTTTTTTAAGACCCGCTACACAACTGATCATCATATTTTTTTAGTGACCCGCTACACAGCTGATCATCATTTTTTTTAGTGACCCGCTACACACAAATTGATCATCGATACCAAACACAAGACCCGCTACAGCTGGTCATCATAAAAAAATTTGATTTTTGATTTATTTATTTTTTAATAAAAGACTAAAAAATCTATATGCAAAACACTAAAAAAAAATCCTACAAAAGACCCGCTACACAAACTGGTCATAGAAAAGAAGAAAAAAATGCAAAAGACTACAAAGGATCCTACAAAAGACCCGCTACACAGCTGGTCATAAAAAAAATGCAAAAGACTACAAAGGAAAAAAAACATACAAAAGACCCGCTCCACAGCTGGTCATCCTAAAAACAACAACAAATAAAATGCAAAAGACTAAAAAAAAAAAAAAATCCTACAAAAGACCCGCTACACAGCTGGTCATCATAAAATTTTTGATTTTTTTTTTTTTTTTAATAAAAGACTAATTTGATTTTTTTAATAAAAGACTAAAAACTCTATATGAAAAACACACCCCAAACCTAAATCTAACATTGTCCTCAATGTTTCAAAAGATGATAAGAACACATATCAAGAGAACAAGGTAGAGAAGATTTAAAGGAAAGAGATTACCCGATGCAGAAAGGGTGGTGCTAACCATAATTGAATGAATGCTTTGAGAGCAAACAATATGAGCGCAAGACAAAAAGTTTGGTTAGCACACATATATATGAAGAAGATTCAAAAATTAATTACTGGATTATATACAATAAAAATTCACCATACACCAACAATCTAAAAAGTTGAGGATCAACCCAAAAGACGGAGTGTGAAAACAACAACAACCTTACACAATTATAACACAACAATGCAAGTAAGACTGCAAGTGTGAAAACATTACCCCCAAACCTGAACTTGTCAATAGATGTGTTTTTGAGCACAAAATCTAACAATTTCAGGGGTTCATCATGCACAAGATCTAGTTCAAAGTGGATTTTGTCAGGGATGGGCAGAAAAACATGAGGGTATGACTTCTCAATAACAGGATATTTAGTGGACAAAAAGTACAAAAGAATTTGAGATGCATATAACTCTAACCCTAGGTTTGGAATTGTCAACAACATTGATTCAACACACTTAAAAGGAACAATTTTTAGGTCCAGTGCAAGACCATCAGTTGGTGACTTAAGTAGGAGAGTAGGTACGTCTAAGTTGCTCATATGGATGAGATCAAGAGTACCCTTATCATTAGTTACATTTACATCTCCTAAGTCATATACAAGTGTGACAGTATGCTCACATTCATAGAACAATTCATCAAGACCTAGTTCATAATCATCATCATCCAAAGTTTTATTCTCATGCATATACAAATCCAAAGAGACATCACAATGTTGTGACCTAGGTAGAGAATCAAACACGTCAATTATATTTTGATGCATAAGATCATTAGTGTCGACAGGAGATTCAAAATTACCTATGTCAGACACAAGTACAACATCATGCTCATGCTCATAAAACAAATCAATAAGCCCCAGTTCACAATCATCCCCTAGAACTTCAGTTTCATGCATAGGAATATCACAAGAAACTTCACATTGTGACTTAGGCAGAGAATCGGACACATTAAAGTTATTTCCATGCATAGTTTCATTGGTGTCTACAGAAGATTCAACATTTTCTAAGTCACAAACAAGTTGTGTAGCATGCTCTCTTTCACAGGATAACTGCACATGCTCAAGATTAGTAACCACATCACATGTATATGGAACATTAGAAGAAACATCATTCATTAAGGTCGAGGCAGAGAAGTCTAATGTCTCTGAATCCAAAGGTTCGACAATATTTTCAGTAAAAACATGTTCTTCTAACATAACATCATCATCATCATCATCAGAGTAGTATGCATACTCATCCCTATTAAAAACTTTGTTTTCAGTCAACTCATTCTTTTCTAGGTGAGGCTCATATTCAATATTAGTTACATGAGTAGGACTTGACATACAATTCTCGACATTTAATTCAGTAGGGATAACAAACATCTCATCATGAACTTCTTTCCTCTCCTCATTTAGTGCATCAAGGATTTGACTCATTTTGAGTTCTAAACTCGCAAACCTTTGGTTAGTTAACTTTTGATATTGCACAAGGTTTTGATCAAATTCTAAAATTTCATTATGTTGTTCAATGAAAGGAGAGTCATCAATAGTAGTTATCTCATTTTCATATGAATATTCAGTACATGGTGATGCATGAGATTCACTATTGAAGGAAAATTCATGGATGTTGCTATATGGATGATCATGCAATGCTTGCAATTCAGATCTAGCATTATTTTGTTCCATCAATTTGAGATTTTCCATCACAGATTGCATATAAGGGCTCAAGGGAGTATAGAATTGCTCCGCATCCCATGGATGTGAGTGATACATATGTGGATAACAACTAGGGTCTATATATTGTGTCTCGGGACCTTGAAAAGGTCCATAATTTTCCCTAAAGTTATTAATACCATGATCTATGGGGTTCTCAAAATATGAAGCATGCACATGTGCAAGGTGTCCATTGTGTCTGTATTCATTCCCAGTTGCAGACCAAAATCCTGACATGATCTCTAACTAGCACTAGGCTTGTTGCAGAGATTGGGAGGTACAGAGACCATTTTTTTTTTTTTTAATAATAAAATTAATGGAGAAAATAAAAAAAAAAAATAGAATACCACAAACAAGGAAGGGAAGTTCTATTCAATCACAAACAAGGTTGACTCCACCACAGTAAACCTACTGATTTCTAGCAAACAAAAAGCATGATGGCTCCACTTAGATTGTTTTCTAGACCAGCTTCTATTCCTTCGAAATGGAATTCGTTACAATCTGAGCAAACTCCTCTGGAATCAATCCGAGTTTAAGTAAATTGAACAGAGGCGAGGGAAGCTGCTGGAGCTTTGATACCCAAGGCCTCACCGCATTCTAAGGCGGCGCAGTCACGCATTCAATTTTCAGAAACTATCATGAACTTTGAAGTATGCTTAAAGAGTAACCAATATTTTCCGAATGACTGTCCTACTAAGCTCGTTACCTTATAGGTCTTGTTCTACTTCAAATTTTAAAGCTTAGGTTCGCGTATGTATCGTTTTCCTAAGGCGGGCAAGAAGAGAACGGTGATGAAATCCGAATCCCTTATCTTGTATGGCCAGTCCTTGCCCTTTACTAGGAAATTAAAACAGCCGTATTCAAATCCTCAACATATATGCAACCGAAGGAATACAGTAACTCGCTAACAGGGGATTCACGAGTGTTTCGGAAAGCTTACCTCCCGTTCCATACGGGGGATGAACCGTTGTTGTCGACTCGGGCCACGACTCCTATGTCATGAACGAACCCGAGGGGCCGAGGTGATATTGTAATCACCGTCCTTCTCTGCAAATAGTTGATATTTAATACTACCCTTCCGTAGGGTTTAAAAATAATAATAATAAAAGAATGTCCAAGTCCAAAGTCCAAAAAAAAAAAGCAAAAGAAATAGAAAATTACAATAATAGAGAAATCCTAATACAATCTAAAAAATAAATAAATAAAATACACTTTTTTTTTTTTTTTCGCTCCGCCTTGACTTCCACTACAACCTTGCAGGCACAATTATTCTGCAGTAAACGATATAAGGCTCGTGTTGTTGTAAACGATACTGCGTTTCTGTTGTTCACAAATGACACTGCGCTACTGCTGTTCACCAACGACACTGCGCTACTGCTGTTCACAAACGACACTGCGCTACTGTTGTTCACAAACGACACTGCGCTACTGCTGTTGAAGTGCGACAGTTTTATGCGACTATTCTGGGCGTGCCTTTTTTTTTTTTGTGTTCTTGAATATGCTACAGTAACAGCGACATTAGTACAGTGTTTTAGCTACAATAAAATGCTACAGTTCCAGGAGACAATTTATGAACAGTGACAGGAGACAGAAATTTCAACTACACCGCTACCAGATCCCCGGCAACGGCGCCAAAAACTTGGTAGGCTCGGAAAGATACCTACTATTGTGTATACTGCAAGTGCACAGTGTCGACAAGCAACACATGGCAAGCACAGGTCGAACCACAAAGACTTGAAGAGTGTAGAAGTTGATTCTAAATCCTGATTCAGAGAGTAACCAAAAGGGGTTTGTTTTTGTCGATACGACGATATGATTTTCAAGTGACTGAAATAATAAAAGTAAAAGATGCAAATAGCAAGATATGTAAACAATGATAATATGGATACTAGGGTATTCAAATCCACCAATAACCTATGATATGCATTCAACTTGTAATATTATTCTTGTCCTTATAGTAGATTCAAGTCTACCGTATAACTAAGGTGTTTCTCCAATGGATAATTTAATCACAACTAAAGTATTTCTCCAAAGCATTAATTGTCTAATTAAGCACAACTAATCTAAAGATCAATATTTTGTTAAGCATGAGTTGTAGCATAATCAACATAGAGATATTCTAACTACAATGGATACATGGCATACATTGTGAGAGCAAGATGTTGACAAACTTGGATTAAATTATATCTTTAAACAATTCTAAACTTTCAAGAACAAGATACAAGATATGAATACATACCAATGAGATTAGGGCTTCATCTAAACCCTAGTAAATGAAATTAGAACATGAAGAACATTACAACAAAATTGAAATTTGATAAACTAACATGAACAAGATATTCTTGGATGGTTTTTCAACACAACAACCCTCTCTATTTATACACAAAATTCCCTCAAGCACTTGGATCCGAATTTTGGCACTCATCCACTCAACAAAACATGTTTTCTTAATTGATGGAATATATTTGGTTGTGGGAAACAAATTGGGAGTGATTGAGTGAGAGAATGGGGGTGAGGTGGATGTTTTGGAAAGAATCCAATGGGGGTGAGGTGGATGTTTTGGAAAGAATCCAATGGGGGTGAGGTGGAAATGGATTTGGGTCTTGGGTTTTGGATCATGGGTTTTGGATCATGGGTTGTTTAATCCCATGAATTTGTAAACAGGTTGCCACTGATGCGTGAGCGGGTTGCAACGCTTCCAACTTTCTTCTCTTTTGTCTTCTCAATTCTTCCAAGCTTTATTTAGTACTTAAAAACACAAAATTAATTAATACAAATATTTATTCTTGAAAATGGTAAAAATGCAGAATTTGGGATAATATATGACTTTGAAGCGCGAAAGATGAGTTAAGTGCCAATGAAAAGGTGTATGAATATGCAATATTTGGCACTCATCAAATACCCCCAAACCTGAATTTTACTTGTCCTCAAGTGAAACAAATCCAGAAATCCTAACTATACCACTGTTTGGTCTCTCGAATGCATTTAGCGTATGCACTAAGCCTTTAAACCCCTAGGTGTCCCTAGTGGACGAGTTGTAGTCTCGTGAGGGCCTACCAAAGAAGTACCCACAAACCCTTCTCCAATATCAGAGCATCCATAGAAATGTCTTTGTCTTCGGTCTTCAACTGTAGATGATGAACTTCGGAATTTCGTAGAACCTTGATAATTTGTAACCATTTTTTTTAAGACCCGCTACACAGCTGATCATCATATTTTTTTAGTGACCCGCTACACAGCTGATCATCATTTTTTTTAGTGACCCGCTACACAGCTGATCATCAGATACCAAACACAAGACCCGCTACACAGCTGGTCATCATAAAAAAATTTGATTTTTGATTTATTTATTTTTTAATAAAAGACTAAAAAATCTATATGCAAAACACTACAAAAAAAAATCCTACAAAAGACCCGCTACACAGCTGGTCATAGAAAAGAAGAAAAAAATGCAAAAGACTACAAAGGATCCTACAAAAGACCCGCTACACAGCTGGTCATAAAAAAAATGCAAAAGACTACAAAGGAAAAAAAAACATACAAAAGACCCGCTCCACAGCTGGTCATCCTAAAAACAACAACAAATAAAATGCAAAAGACTAAAAAAAAAAAATCCTACAAAAGACCCGCTACACAGCTGGTCATCAGAAAATTTTTGATTTTTTTTTTTTGGGAGAAGAAAAATATGAGAGGAGAGTAACTTCCTACATATGGTGTAGAAGCAGTACTACCAACAAAAGTTGATATTCCTACAACAAAAAGAGAAACTTGGGAGAAGAATCTTAGTATTGGAATGATTCTAAATGAACTTGATGAATTAGAAGAGAAGAGAGAAAAATCTTTACAACATATAGAAAATTATCATCGAAGATTGGCTCGCGAGTATAACAAACGAGTTAAAAAACGTGAATTTCAACCAGGTGATTTAGTGCTGCGAGAAACACCAGGTTATCAGCGAGAAAATGGTGGTAAATTAGCGAAAAAATGGGATGAATCTTATATCATTAAAGAGATAGTTGGAACAGGGGCATATAAACTGATGGATCCAGAGGGTAAAGATATTGGTCAGAGACTTGGTAGACCATGGAACAGACTGTATCTAAAAAGATATTACCAGTAACAAATTCTGAGAAAAGCTGGATATAATGAAACAGAAAAGAATGAATAAAAGAAATTTTAAGAACATAAGAAATATATAAGAGTTGCGAGAATATTCGCGAGAAGATAAGAAATATTTAAGAACTGGCGATGATCGCAAAAGATATATAAGAACGGGACGAACGTTTATGGCGTACACCCTAGTTCGCGTATACAATTCTGCAAGAGGCAAATGTAAGACATAAAGTACGTCATATAAGGGGGTATCTCTTTGCGTGGCTCAGGGATAAAGTTATACCGCTGTTGGAACCTGAGTCACGGAGATTGGGGTTATTGAAAACCCATCCAGGATAGGTACCTTGGATTTCCAACTATATAAAGTTATACCCTGGTTGGACGACCGAGGGTCTCTCCTAAGGAATGCAGAGCATGATCAAGGCGCCGAGGTACACGGTTGAGCCAAGAGTGCCCGGGGAGTACGAAACTACCCTGGCCATTCTGGGCAAGTCTTGACTATAATGCATTCGGCCCGAAGAAAACCCCACTTAGGGTGCAGTCTCGTAACTATAAGCCATATAGGCATAAATGATAAGAGGCTGCAAAAACAACTGGTTGTTGTTAAGACCGGATGGGAGGAGCTAGTCTTGTATGGCCGATGTTCCCTCCTTGAAGGGGCAACCAGGGGGAAGATAAGGGCGGCACCCTCCATTAGGGAGCTGATAAGTGTCTAAAGACGGTAATGTCATGGGGATTTATGATCGCAAGAACATTTAGGCCTGTCATATTATCGCGTGACAAATATTATACAGAGGCAACAAGCCATGAGAAAAAGTTAAGATGAGATCAATGGGTTTTTACATGAAAGTGTAAAGACGTCCTGCGATTTCATCGCATGACGGAAATGTCATAAGGCTTTGTTCTCGCAAGGGAGCTTAGACTTGTCATATTGTCGCAGAAAAATTGACAAAATGCGGATAAGGCAAGATCAATGGGTTTTTACATGCAAATGTAAAGACGTCCTGCGATTTTGTCGCAGACACAAAAAATTGGCAAAATAAGACCTTTAACTAGGAAGGCAAAATAAGACCAACGGAATAATCCCAAACATTAACTATTTTCTTTTAAGAATGCAGGAAAGATTTGTTCATCGCATGAGAGATGATGAGAAACAAGTATCCTTCAGAATTTCTCAAGAAATATTATTCATAATCACACAGCAGGATTATTTATAATTTCACAGTAGTATTCATAATATCGCAGTACTATCCATAATTTCACAAGTACTATTTGCAACACAGTTCACAAGGAGAAAATGCGGGAAACACTTGTTCATTACAAGAAAGATAATGAGGGGCAAGAATGGGAGTTGATAAATAAAATATCATTATCTTCATTGAGAATATTCAAAATAACAAAAATAAAATTGAATTCCAAAGTTGCATAAAGATACATTGCTCGCAAGAAAAAAGAAAAAAAAGAAAACAAAAACAAAACTCAAGCTTCAATATTGGTCTCGCCAGCTTCATTCTCCTTGCCAATATTCTTCGCGTCAAGATCATTCGAGTTTCTTCTTCATCTAACTTTTCACCAGTAATTGCTTCACAGCCAGTAGCTACTTTTCTAGAAGGACTTTTTTCTTCTTCTGTTGGGTCTTCTTGAGAAACATCTTCTTCACCACTTGCATAGTTTAGATCATTATCTATGGGAAGAGGAATTTCATCATCATCTACTTTTAGAGGCTTAATGGATACAGGAGGGAGAGACTTGGATATCAGAATGTCATTCACAAGAACTTCAGCACTAAGATGAACCTTGCGAAGGAAACCTCTATCACGATTTCTAATCTCCATATTTTTGAAGTATTCAAGGTAGTCATATCTCCTGTCTACTCGATCGCGAGATTGAACAAGATGGGAGGTGAGCACTCCATTTTCTTTGCGAACTTTAGCCAGTTTTTCAGTCAGATCAGAAATGGTAGAATAAAGGCTTTTTTCAGATTCTGCGAGAAACATAAGTTGACAAGAAAATATTCAGATGAAAATCTCGCAAGAAGTATAGTAAAGATATTAAATAGAGAAATTAACAATTAAGGCAGTCAAAATGACTACCTTCTTTTGAGAAGTTAAGTTTTGAATTAGTGTTAAGAAACAATTCTCCCATTGGTTCATGGCATCATCAAAGTTATTTCCAACTATACCCTTCAGGCGAGATTTTATAATTTCTTCTTTGGAGAGGAGATAAGTATTTTCTTTTGCTAATAAGGAGTAAGATTCTTCTAATTGAAAATATTGATCTTGGAGTTTACTGGCCTTTAAACTTAGAGTTATCCTGCCTTTGATAAGTTTATCTTTCTCAGCGGCAGAAGATTCAGTTACTTCCTTGAGTTCGTCTTTTAATGAACGAAGAGATTGTTCTTGGTCGTTACACACTTTCTGAAGAACATTTATTTGCTGCTAGGAGATCGCCATCTTGTTTGAAAAGCTACGTTTCTCTTGAGACAAAGTTTTATTTTCATCTGATAAAGATTCCATCGCCAAGTTAGCTTGGGTTAACAAATATGAGAGGCGAGTAACTTCGTTACTTAATAGATTTTGCCTTTGCGCTAATTGATCGTTATCATTGGTAAGATTATCTATTTGATCGATCGAGTATGTGTAAATATTATCTAATCTATTATATTGATCCATCAAAGAATCTCTCTCAACACGGGATTCTTCAGCAACAAACTCAAATTGAAATATCTTCATTAATCGTTTCTGATTTAAAGCTAAATATGCAAACCAAATATTTAAAAGGGAGTTGAGTACAAAAAAAAAATGAAAATTTACTAGAACAGAAAAATTAGAGGCAAAGACAGAAGAACTATACCTTTTAACTCCTTGTTTTTATCGCGAAGATTTTCGCAATTTAGTAAAGAGTTGCGAAGCTTGTGACCAAGAATATCACATTATGAAGTTTTGTCTTGGAGATTTCTCTTTAGAGATTCAACTTCATTTTCTAAAGATGCTCACGAAGCAGTTCGATCAGAACCAAAATATTTGATTAAAGTTCGCAGACAACATATTTGAAAGGGTCAGTAGAATATTTCCTGGAATCATCTAAAATGTCAGACAAAACTTTAAAAGCAGCATCAACCCCTATTGATGCTTCTTTAGATGAGGGAAGAGGTGCAGAGGATGAATTGGTAATGATGGAGAGTTGGAGATTTGAGTCATTCGCGATAATTGCATCACCAGAAGGTGGAGTGCCTGGAAAAGTAACAGTTGGAAGTAAAATAGGAGAGGAAGAAGCTTTGTTCATAACAATTTTGGGGGTCTCATTCATTGGAGGATTAATGTCATTGGGGTATTGATAATGATATTCTCGCAAATAGAGGATGGAGGTTCCATCTGCGAAGTGGTAGAAACCGAATTTGAAGATGATAATTTGGGAATGGTAATGTCAATCTCAAGAGCCTTGGCTTTGCGATATTTCTTGCGAGGTTTAACAGCATTTTCATCACCGTGCGAGTAATAATCTAGATAAGAAACAGAGGAAATAATATTGTTATTAAGAAAACAAATGTTTCTTACTACCTTATGACTCGCAGACTTCCTTTTCTTTTCAGTGAGTTTTTGTTGTGAATCTTCGAGAAGATTAGGGTTTTGGTCGACAAATTGGGTGTTGGATGTAATTCCACTGAAAAGAAAACATAGTATGGGAGTTATATAGAATCAAGCAAAAAAAGATCAAATAGGGTTAATAAATATGATTCAGACAAGAAAAATCGAGTTTAATAACGTCATAAGAACACATACCTTGGTGATTCCATTAAAGCAGCAGCAGGTGAATCTGCAGAAGAAGAAAGTTGCAGGTAGGAAAAATTTGCAGAGAACGAAGAGGTGAAGAAGACGAAGAAGTAAAAGAAGAATTTTTTTTTTTGATAGGTTATCTCTTTTATAGACAGAAGGATGGTAACCGGGTAATAAAAGATTAACCGGTAAAAAGAGGAATATTCGACACGTATATGCGGTTATACTTAATTCACGGAGCCTTGTCGGAGGAAGAATATGAAAAGACGAATAATAAAGAAAAATAAATTCTCATGATCTTTCCTCCTTCGCAGAAAAGACATGAGAAGAGGCAAGATGTAGGATTAGAATATCGCCACAACAATACTCCTGCGAGATTTACAACGACAGTTCTGCAAGCTCTTCAATAACACACTGCGAGTGTCACAAAACGATTGAAAGAATGCCATAGCAGATGATGACAACTGAAACATGAGAAAAGTGTGATGATGCCGCGAGGATCACAAACACCTGCGAGAATTAACATTAACAGCTACTGCGAGAGTATCGCGAGTCAGATCCGAAAATAAAGGACAACTTAGTTGTCATCCACTATGTAACTACCCTATATAAAGAGAATCAATAGATTCAGAGAGGGGGGGGGATCAATTTTGGAGTCAGGAGAGAGTTTTTAGGAGAGAGAAAATTCTTGTGAGTGGTTGTATTCTTGATTTCTTCCATTTCTTGTAACATTTATGAGAATTAATCAATAAAGTGTTATTCTTAATATTCAAATATGTGTGGATAATTGTGGACTCTGGTAAGGGGTGTAGTGTAGGTTTTCCTGGCTCTATAGGTTTTCTTATGTTGAGCATTTCCGATTAAATTAATCATTGAGGTTCATTTGTGGTTAATTTAATTGAGTTTTCTGGATACAAATTCATGTTTCATGTGATTTGTTAATGTCCAAAGAAATGGCCATTGGGAACAAAGATATGAAAATATTATTAATATATGTCGAAACGCTCCCCGAATGGAAGAAATATGCAATATCTAAGATGTAGCAGGAAATATGCATCCGGTTGGGATACGATCCTCGTAATTAGTTGTCTTGGTTATTAGTTAATTAATTGTGTTTTTAATTTCCGATTAATTAGTTATTAATTAATTAGTTGTGCTTCACTTTTGTAGGATCAGAATATCGCCACAACAATACTCCTGCGAGATTTACAACGATAGTTCTGCAAGCTCTTCAATAACACACTGCAAGTGTCACAAAACGATTGAAAGAATGACGTAGCGGATGATGACAACTGAAACATGAGAAAAGTGTGATGATATCGCGAGGATCACAAACACCTGCGAGAATTAACATTAACAGCTACTGCGAGAGTATCGCGAGTCAGATCCGAAAATAAAGGACAACTTAGCTGTCATCCACTATGTAACTACCCTATATAAAGAGAATCAATAGATTCAGAGAGGGGGGGGATCAATTTTGGAGTCAGGAGAGAGTTTTTAGGAGAGAGAAAATTCTTGTGAGTGGTTGTATTCTTGATTTCTTCCATTTCTTGTAACATTTCTGAGAATTAATCAATAAAGTGTTATTCTTAATATTCAAATATGTGTGGATAATTGTGGATTCTGGTAAGGGGTGTAGTGTAGGTTTTCCTGGCTCTATAGGTTTTCTTATGTTGAGCATTTCCGATTAAATTAATCATTGAGGTTCATTTGTGGTTAATTTAATTGAGTTTTCTGGATACAAATTCATGTTTCATGTGATTTGTTAATGTCCAAAGAAATGGCCATTGGGAACAAAGATATGAAAATATTATTAATATATGTCGAAACGCTCCCCGAATGGAAGAAATATGCAATATCTAAGATGTAGTAGGAAATATGCATCCGGTTGGGATACGATCCTCGTAATTAGTTGTCTTGGTTATTAGTTAATTAATTGTGTTTTTAATTTCCGATTAATTAGTTATTAATTAATTAGTTGTGCTTCACTTTTGTAGGATCAGAATATCGCCACAACAATACTCCTGCGAGATTTACAACGACAGTTCTGCAAGCTCTTCAATAACACACTGCGAGTGTCACAAAACGATTAAAAGAATGACGTAGCGGATGACGACAACTGAAACATGAGAAAAGTGTGATGATGCCGCGAGGATCACAAACACCTGCGAGAATTAACATTAACAGCTACTGCGAGAGTATCGCGAGTCAGATCCGAAAATAAAGGATAGCTTAGTTGTCATCCACTATGTAACTACCCTATATAAAGAGAATCAATAGATTCAGAGAGAGGGGGGGAGGGGATCAATTTTGGAGTCAGGAGAGAGTTTTGAGGAGAGAGAAAATTCTTGTGAGCGGTTGTATTCTTTATTTCTTCCATTTCTTGTAACATTTCTGAGAATTAATCAATAAAGTGTTATTCTTAATCTTCAAATATGTGTGGATAATTGTGGATTCTGGTAAGGGGTGTAGTGTAGGTTTTCCTGCAACTACAACTTTAATGTAATATTTTTTACTTTAATCCTATGTACACTTTTGATGTTTCAATATAACTTTTCTACTTATTTGAAAACATGATGAGACTTATATATTTATTCAAAATTATAGCTAGGTACAACGTCTTTCAATTGCTTATACAATGCATCAAATTTAAAAGGTTTCTTTGTGTCTTCATGGTACTCGATTCGAGCTTTCATTTTCTGAAAAAGAAACAGAAAACATTAACATAATAACTGAAACTAAAACATGAGACTATATAAATAATCAACTTCTTTATGGTTATTATAATATACTTACTCGAACTTCGTATGACAATGATGCATGCTTCAAGTTGACATCAAACAGAATCGTAACAAAGGTTTGGATTTCAGTATTGATTAGGTTGAATATATATATTTTTAGTGAGTTTTTTGTTCTTCCATTATCGTTTCCAGTAATATCTTCAAAATTTTGAAAAACACGGTTCCAAAACTCGGTTGATTGATTTTCTTCTCCATGGATCGTGACTCGGCTTGTTTCTAAACTCCATGCTTCCACAACACCGACATCTTCTTCATTACTAAACCGCGTCACAAAATTTTTTTACAAAATTATTGGTCGATCTTATTGTCTATGGAATGAGAGTATGCTCAATGAGATCCATTTTAGGGGATTTTATAGAAAAGTATAACATCTTACCGTCATGACTGCATACCAAAATAAAAACAACATAGTAAATTGTAGAATAATATAATTAAGACTACATGAAACTCATCAATATGAAAACTCACAAAAATAATACATTAATTTGAAGAGTCGTAAATAATGCAGGCAAAATGATTCCATAAAAAGGACAGGAACATGTATTTTATTTGAAAAATAGTCGTCCAAATACATTATGACAAAACGAATATTAAAAAAAACAAAAAAAATTACTCTAGTTGCACTTGACAAGAAAACTCGTAATAATGCATTTAAATGAATAATAAATAAAGTCAGGAACAAATGTACATTTAAAGAAATGATGTCAGGTGTCGAAAGAAAACAAATACATTGATACGTAAACTCAACTACGTGAGTGATCACCAATAGTGTTAAAAATAATAATGAGTGATATGACAAAACCAAACACAAAGGGTGATAAAAGAACTCCGCCGACAAATACCATCAGACATTTACCGAAAATATCTTCCTAGTTTTGCACGTATATGGACTCTAAAACAAAATCTAAGTTTTGTACCTCCGGTTATATGATGGGTGCCTGCCCAAGGTAGTTAATTTCGGAGTGTCTCGGCCGGGGCCGAGACACTGGTACAACTTTGTATCGGGGGAATTTCGTTTCCAAATTTCGGATTAAAATTTTACATTAATATTATATTTATGGTAAAAATTACACGTTGGATATGAAATAGGGAATAAAATAATATAAAAGAACAATTCCGGCCGAAATACACCGATTTTGACCGGAATTTATTGATTCCGGCCGGAAAAAACGGCGACTTTTCGTTTGGCCGAAATTTCGATTTTCGTTTTCCAAAACCCGAAATCCGAAATTTCGGCCGAAATGGCCGAAATTGACTACTTTGTGCCTGCCGCTAACAAGGCCCATAAGAATAGTACTTACCATATTGGAAAGTATTTTTCACTATTGGTATAATTTCTTCAGAAAAAAAAAGACAAATACAATGGCCCGGGTCGGGTCGGGCCGGAGGATTGTGCGATAAATGCTCGCCCATAGAAAGACGTGCCTAGTTACACGTTTTGAGCGTGCAGCGGTTGAAAAATCGAATCCTGTATTTACCCCTTTTTAGTAAGTGAGAGTGTGAGATAAAGAGTGAGAGAGGGGGAGAGTTGCTGTTAATCATGGCGATCTGTTAAGAGCAGAAAACGAGAAACCAGACCGACCTAGATTCCGTTGCCGCTACCAAAGAATCATATATCTGCCTTCGAACGAACTCAAGTTTATACCTCTCTCTCGCTCTGTCAAATTAACACCATCAACTTTCTGTGTAAAGTAGAAATTAAAATATCAGTCACAACTCAGTGTTTACTTTACTATCCCATTAAGAAATTAACATAGGGTTTAAATTCTATTTGCTGATAAATCCTCCTTATTTATGAATTCTCCGCGACTTCAGTATAGATTTTTCTCGAATATAATCTTTCGTTTCGTTGTTCTTGGGATAATATCTGAACTAGGTTTTAATTTGAACTCTCCATGTATATGTGTTCGTAGATATACGGAACTCTTGCTTGATTAATTCCAAAGGATTGCTCATTAAGGTGTTTTTAAAAAAAATTGTTGATGTATGATAAAGGGCAATGAGTATGTTGATTAAAATAAAGGGGGCAAAGAGCACTACCCAGATGCCGGAATTGATTGAGTAATTAACCGTTTAATGACTTTGATTATACCTCAATTGTCTTTGTGAATCTACTAATTGGTAATTATAGGCATGCCGCTGAAGAAGGAATCGATCAAGCTGCTGTCTACCACAAATGTTAAGGTTATTATTATAAGTTGATATTTTGTAAATTTGCCAACTGATCTGAATTTCTTTTTGTCCCTTAAAAGAGATAGTACCTGCATTAAACATTTCAGGAATTTTACTTTTGATAGGCACATTCGATCTGCTTTTTCATTAGAGTTCTGTAAAGAGTTCTTTCGAAAAGGGCTTGAGCACTCTCCAAGTAAAGAGAAACTAATGAAGTTGGAGAAGCAAATTAAACCATAATGCTCAAGTTTCCATCGTGATTGCTGCAGCTAAGGTCAGCACCTTTTCCTATTATTTGTAACCTTCACAATTTCTGTGTTGTGGAACTCTAGGTAGTAGGTACAATAAGACATCTTGTTAAAGAGGGAACTTAAAAAATACCCCATCATTCAGAAATACCCCTAATGTTAATTCGGCACATCTGTTGATCTGGAAAGGTGTGAATTGAACGATTTTTTGTGCTTTGTTAGTCTATTCAGAACTGTTATAGTGCTAAATGAGTTGCCGAAATCGTAGAACCAACTTTTGTATTCAATATATTGTGTCATTTGTGGTTTCGGAAATAATCAGGTTTGCCACAAAAATACCCATATATTCCCCTTGGTTTACCTAAAAAAAAAGAAGACTTTCAGAAGTAATCGTTTTCTAGATTATGATTCATTATGTCTAATACCATTTCTCTACCGACTCTGCATAATATTGTGTCTGCAGTTGATGAGAGAAGTTTGAAGATTGGGAAGTCCGTATCGAGAACTTATGGAATATGAAGCCAACATTGGATAAACAAGATCTTCTTCACTGGTCCGTTCTTTTGCTTTATGTAGAAGTTGTCTAGTGGTTTTATTGAAGACGCAGAAGTTGTCTAGTGGTTTTATTGAAGACTCTGTGAGAACAACACGTTCTCGAATCACCTTGAATGATATGATATCCTTTCTTAAGCTGCGTACTTTTTTCCCCTTTCAAGCAATTAAATGTCATAATTGGTAGTAGTAGGCTAGTAGCATCTAAGTAATTTATGATGTCCATAGCTTCAAATATGTCTACAGAAAGTTCTCCATTGTTACTGTGGGATAGAGAACATGCTTACACCCGTGAAGTTATTGACTTGTATCATGAGGTAGGCCAATTCTGAATGCACTTCTTTTGGTGTAGTGTGTAAAGTTAAGATCCACCATTAGTTCATGAATGTGTTGGATGTATTTTCAATGGGCATTTTGCATTTCAAATGTTTGTTAACCATTGAATCATCAGGTTGATTCTGGATTTCCCTTACCAAAGATGGAATATCTTCGGCATCT
Source organism: Papaver bracteatum (assembly GCA_023529315.1). Classification (NCBI taxonomy): domain Eukaryota; kingdom Viridiplantae; phylum Streptophyta; class Magnoliopsida; order Ranunculales; family Papaveraceae; genus Papaver; species Papaver bracteatum. The sequence continues at coordinate 2,298,532 of JAJJWX010000650.1, forward strand.
CTAGAAGGCAGTTCCTGTTCTCTTGCCGAAAGCATCATTGAAGAAGAGAAAGATTCAAGTGCAAGTTTAACTGATAGCGCCTCAGCAGGTATTGTACATCTTGTCTTTTGTTTGCTATCTGTGGGAAGACGACATATTCATACTTTTCCTAAACATTCTTCTAGGAGGAATGGAGGAAAATAAAGTTGAATTCTTAGATGGCTACACCTCTATGTTGAAAGTTCCACTGAGCTATGTAGGACGGATAGCCAATATTCCTCACATATTTCACATAATGATTACATTATGTTTAATTAGTTGAATAAAGTACAATAGAAGCGAAATTTATGTCTATGGACTCTGGGTGATAATTATAAAGTACGAAAAATATTTCTTAGTTTGGGTGATGGTCATTGTTGGTCCATTATGGTCCATCAGGATGATCATGAACTTATTTATGTCATCTTACCCTTAAAAAGTTAAAAGTAAGTTTATCATGAAACATGATGCCAAAGTAATCTATGGACGTGCTATAGTTTCCAATATGCGGGTTCGTTGTTGCATCATATAGCAAACTTTTGCAAAATATATTAATCTAGGTTACTTGCAGAAAGCTAACTTCACTATTTTTATTTCCTGGGCAAAGTATCTGTTAGCTGGGTCAAGGTAAATGAAAAGAAAAAGAAAACGCTTCATGATGTTCTGAGGCAGCCGGACTTTGTCGTTCCTGAAATCCCTGGTGGGCTTTCTCTCCTAGAAATTCATCTGCCAGTTATCATCTTTATAACTTCAGTACAATTCTTCATTTTCCCCGCTTCTAGTAACTTCTCTTTCCTTTTTGTTTCCGCCTGAAGTTTCTATGTTGTGTCTAAATGCTCCAACTTCTATGAAAAGTTCAAAGACGGCAAATGGGCTCCACCATAATAAATTTTCATTACAATGAGAAGAAATGTATCATAAATATGTTTAGTTATGATTCAGGTTTGATCACTGCTAGCTCATAAGTATTCGAGTAATTAATACTATTACTGTTGTATATGGGACGTGGATGTTTGTTGATTACTGGGTATGCTGAAGTTTGCTGATTACATTTGCCTCTTTGAAGTATTAAGAGATTTGCATATCCAATAATTCAAGCTTTGTCTATAACCAGAACATGCTAAATTCTAAATATATAGTATAAACATGAATTATTTATTTGTGCAGGAATACTATTTGACATTTCAGTGATTATTCTGACTTTTTGATCAGTGACGTTTATGGACTCGGTAGTTTGTCAGTTTTTTATGGAGAAGAACAGTTTGATATTATTGGATATGTGCTCTCAATCATTGAGGCTTTAGATGAGTACTAATTTTATTTTTTTAATTCTATTATTATTATATAGTTCATTTCAGATCCAACTGCAGGAGGCTCTCAAAGTTGTTGTCACCATTAAAGGAAACCAATATCTTATTGTCAGGTACGGTTTTTCTTCTTCTGATTTCTTTACTGATTCACATTTTTGTCTCTCCATAATATGCTGATGTAATTGAATTGGACAAAACAAAAGAAAAAAAAACTAAGGAAGAAGAGAGATTGATTGTCATGATTTATTGTTTATCAGATGACCATAGTTTAGCAAGTTGAATATCTATGTTCTTTAGAAAGCGAACTGACCTTAGAAGAGTTTATGCGGCCAATAGTCACTTTCTTACTTTACCCTAGTTAGAATATGAAATAAATTAAGATTAGGAAAAAGATATAAATGGTTTATCATGAAAGTAGTTTGTTTTTAAATGGGCGTTAATATTTTAATCGTTCTTCTGTCAATTCACATATGTAATACGCATGCGAGTAGCCTCATCTATGAGTATGAACCGTCTGTAATACAGTAATACTCAATTGTTTGTGCGCGCATGATTTTGCTTATAGATAACTGTGTCACTTGATTAGTTGATTTAGATATGAAGTTACGAAGAACAACTTTGATTATGTCATCACTTTGCCCAGCATGATTTTGTGTAAATGCATTTTGATAGGAAAGAAACGCCTAACGATAAGCACAAAGTTGATCCATGGCCTCCTTAGTTTTCTTTTCTTCTTTTAATAACTGGATAACCTCTGCCTTAAGCCACTGGCCACTGTTTAACTTTTAATCAGATTCAGATCGTTTTAGTTTTTTTAATTGCATTTTCCTTAAACCACTGGCTACTAGAAAAATAAACTATCTATTTTATGTCAACAATTAGCTAGGAAACTTCATTACAGAACTTCTGTTGACTTTGGTGGTATTTCTTCGTTTTGCCAATATTTTCAAATGGGAGTTAAAAGAACTGCACGAAAGATATAATCGTAGTCTGGTACTCATGCCATAACGTCGATTCAAACCGTCTATTAATTTAGAAACTTCTATTAATTTGCTTGTGATCTTATTGTCGATTCAAACTGTATTCCGGAAACGGGTTTTGAGTTTGCTGAATTTTCCATTCCAGGTTGCAAATAAAATTGAACTATCTACGGAAGCTATTACAACGCGTGCCAGGTGTTCTAGTTAGGCTTAAATGTCGACTATTGGTTCTGAACTTGTAAATAAGTTATTGAAGTAATCAAGCTGGAACCAATTTTAATAATTTTTTGATTCTATTGGTAAATAGTTACGAATCAAACTCATGCCATAAGGTGGTCCTTCCGTTTCAATGTTCATGTACGTTTGCATACAAGTAATCAGTGGTCTGGAATAAGCTGTTGAAGATTCAGTTACCTTCTTATTCTATGTATGTTTGCATATATTAGTCCAGTGATGAGTGAGCGAGCACCGCAGTTATTAGCTGTTCTGTGTATCTTAATCATTTATTATGTTCAAGTTGAGCTTTTTGTTTAATTTTTAAACTGGAATTCAGAATATTGGTCATTTAAATCTCCGATATTCGTCATTGATGATGGGGTTCTTGATGGGGACTCATAGTGCTCTACTTAATGTTATTTAGTTTTTCAACTTGTTCTGTGATTCCATAACTTGATAAGCTGTGTATTTTCTTTTTAATTTTTTTTTTAACAAATGATAGATTATACTATAGTTGAGAGTTATAGATCAAGCTTGGTAAAAGGGCGTCATGAATCGGTAGAGGGGCGTCAAGTGTGATAGCAATGACCCTCATATTGGTTAGGGGGTGTCCTATAGGGGTGTAGATTGACTAGATTACCCTTTTCACCTTAAATCAACCAAAATCAAATCAATTTTTTTTAAGCCTAATGATTCAAAAAAAATCAAATCAGTTTTTTTTTCATCTTCTTCTTCATCTTCTCTTCTCCTCCATTTCCATTCTAACCATAAGCTCCATTAAAATCGATCGAAAATTTCATCGTGATTAATCGGTTATTCGCAACATTAATAATTGTTGATTGAAGTCTATATTCGAAAACCAATTTAGTATTTTTGTTGTGTTCAATTGAAGTGTGTTCTCCATCAAAAATTGGAGTTTTAGGTTAAAAATCAAATTTTAGAATGCTGCATTTTTTCTTTATACGGTTAGAATTGGTTATGTTACTTACAACCAGTATCTATGCTTTACTGTTCGTAACAATTAAATAAATATCAAATACTAACCGTATGTTCTTGGTTCGAGAATTTTGGTCGATACGGTTGGTAATTTAAACAGATTACGAACCGTATTTTGTCTGCATGTTAGTTTTTTTCCGATCGGCTCATATTTTCGAGTTAGTTACCAACCAGTATCTACATACGGTTGAGGATGATATTAAAGTTACCAATCGTAATTAACCTACGGTTTGTAATAGAATAAATTTTACCAACCGTGAATGGTATTATTTCGGGTTTTCCCAAATTGAACCGATTACGGTTGGTTTGGTAGTGAGTTACCAACCGTATCTCACATATACGGTTGGTAACATTAATTACCAATCGTGAATCGGTATTATTTCGGGTTTTCCCCAAATTGAACCGATTACGGTTGGTTTGGTAGTCTGGTTACCAATCAGTATCTCACATATACTGGTTGGTAACCATTTAATTACCAATCAGTATGTTCTTCCGAAAATTTTAAAATTTTGATTTTTTTACATACTTTAGAGAATTTTAAGCAACAAAAAGCTAATGGAGCTAGTACTTGTTTTCTCTATCATATAGAGATTCACCCACCTCAAATTTGCAACTGGAATCACTCATTTTGGTTGAGTGAATCAAAATCTAGGGTTTCACAAATATCACATAAGTTTTCTTCTCCTCAAATTTTTTTTTTTTATAACTCTAAAAATCTGATTTTAGAGTTATAATACACTAATCTTGATTATCAAAACTAATCTTGATAATTAACACTAATCTTGATTATCATTACTAATCTTGATTATTAATTTTCAATAAGGGATTTTAATTAGTCATTTACATATTTTCATTGATAAGGGGCACTTGATTTTACTTCTAGAAAAGAGAAATGACCACCAAAGTTTTTTGTCTTATTAGGAAATGGACGCGAGATCAAAGCCTCTAAACACTTGGATCGGGAATTCGGGATGGCTCGGTGCACGCCCCTTTACCAAGCTTGTTATAGATTCCACGAACTTCACTAGAAAAACATCATATTTCACTCTTTTGTAAGACACAAATAGATGCCTAGTCAGCAGAATCTTGTAGCCGGAGGAGTTGATGTCTTGCAAGGTCTCAATCGATCGTCACCCGTTTAGGCATTATTTATCAGCCTGTCATTTGACATTGGTTGAAGTGTTTTACCCATATTAAATTTTGATAGTGAGCTGCTATATTCGTCACGGTTCACTCCTCCAGAATCTGGAACTACTGGACTCTCGACTCCCAAAACGTGGATTGATTCCTGAAACAACAAAATTTTAGAGACAGGAAGACAAATTACCTGATTCTCAACAATTCCTCCCAACTAGTACTACCTACTCTGCTTTTGATTTTGAAAATGTGCCAAAACGGCAACTTTTATTACAAGTGTTTTACCCATATTAATTCGTCACGATTCACTCCTCCAGACTACTGGACTCTGACTCCCAAAACGTGGATTGATTCCTGAAACAAGAAAATTTTAGAGACAGGAAGACAAATTACCAGATTCTCAAGAATTCCTCCCAACTACTCTACTTTTGATTTCGAAAATGTGCCAAAACGGTACAATATTTAATTTCGAAACGGGTCTACGCTTTAAGGTCTCCTTTCCTTTTTTCCAAGGATTTTTCATTAATTCCTTTAGACGGAAAACAACAGAAAAAATCTCCGATTACCAAACACCTCCGCATGTATGCCAAAACGGTAACTTTTTAATTTTGAAAACGTGTTTACAGTCTCCTTTTCCTTGTTTCCAAGGATTGATTCTTCGTTAAATCCTTTGGACGAAAAAACCTGAAAATATCTCGAATTACCCAATACCTCCCCTCCGAATTCAGTTTCAAAAATTAAAATTTTCATATTTTCTAATACATCATCCCATAACAAACATCCAAAGGCCACAAAAACAAACAACCAACATCCACATCTGAATGAAAATAGGAACAGGAATCCAATCTGTACATTACACGTAACTACCCTTATATTCCTAAAATACCCCTCATACATCTTATTAATCACAGTTAGTAGATAAAATCTTTAGGATTCCGTATCCGTCCCGAGTCCAGAACTCTAAAAAGTCAATACATTATTTGTCCTATAAAAAAGGAGATCGAAATCAAAATTTCTTCACCCAAATTTCTCAGAGAAAATCAGACTTTCTTCTTTGTTCTCTGCAACCTCTTCACAGGAAGTAACCATGGAGTTGTGTTCAGCAACAGATTTGGCACCACTATTAGGTGGACTAACGAACTCAACAGCAGCAGCAGAGTATCTCTGTGGTTCATTCGGTACAGTGACAAACAAATTCACAGACGTAGGGTTCGCAATCGACACAACATATCTATTATTCTCAGCCTACTTAGTTTTCGCTATGCAATTAGGATTCGCTATGTTATGTGCAGGTTCAGTAAGAGCTAAAAACACCATGAACATCATGCTTACAAACGTCTTAGATGCAGCTGCTGGTGGTTTGTTTTATTATCTTTTCGGTTTTGCTTTTGCTTTTGGTACACCTTCTAATGGATTCATCGGGAAACATTTCTTTGGTCTTAAAGAGATTCCTGCTGTTGGTTTTGATTATGGGTATTTTCTTTATCAATGGGCTTTTGCTATTGCTGCTGCTGGGATTACTAGCGGTTCGATTGCGGAACGAACGCAGTTCGTCGCCTATTTGATTTACTCAGCTTTCCTCACTGGTTTTGTGTACCCAGTTGTTTCTCATTGGTTTTGGTCTGCTGATGGCTGGGCTAGTCCGTCCAGAACTGATGGGAAATTGTTATTCGGTTCTGGTGTTATCGATTTCGCTGGTTCCGGTGTTGTTCATATGGTCGGGGGTATTGCTGGTTTATGGGGTGCGCTAATCGAAGGACCCAGAATCGGTCGATTCGATCATTCAGGGAGGGCCGTTGCCCTTAAAGGTCATAGCGCTTCGTTAGTTGTTTTGGGTACTTTCTTGTTGTGGTTTGGATGGTACGGATTTAACCCTGGTTCTTTCGTTACCATCTTGAAGACGTACGGCGAAAGTGGAAGTTATTACGGGCAATGGAGTGCTATTGGCAGAACTGCTGTTACTACTACTTTAGCTGGTTGTACAGCCGCGTTGACGACTTTGTTCGGGAAAAGATTGTTAGTCGGGCATTGGAATGTTACTGATGTTTGTAATGGTTTGTTGGGTGGTTTCGCTGCGATTACTTCCGGTTGTTCTGTTGTCGAACCGTGGGCAGCTATTATTTGCGGATTTGTTGCGTCCGGGGTGTTGATTGGGTGTAATAAACTCGCCGAGAAATTCAAGTACGATGATCCATTAGAGGCAGCTCAATTGCACGGTGGTTGCGGTACTTGGGGTATAATCTTTACAGCTTTATTTGCCAAGAAAGAGTATGTTGCTCAGATATATAACGGCGGCGTTGTTGGTAGACCTTATGGTTTGTTTATGGGTGGTGGCGGAAAATTGTTAGCGGCACATATCGTTCAGATTTTGGTTATTGCTGGTTGGGTTAGTGCAACAATGGGTCCTTTGTTTTTGATACTAAACAAGTTGAAGCTATTGAGAATTTCATCTGAAGATGAAATGCAAGGGATGGATGTCACTAGGCATGGTGGTTTCGCATATGTTTATCATGATGACGAAGATTCGTTGCCCAAACATTTCCAGTTGAGGAAAGTTGAACCTAGCGGCACTCCAAATTCTAGCGGCACTCCAAATTCTAATTCTGCAGCACCCGTCGTTTAATTTTAATTTTAATTTTAATTTTATTTTGGTTATGAAATGAAAATCAACATGTCGTTTGATTTGATTGTGATTTTTCTGTTTGTGGTTGTTGTTAGCCAAATGGAAGTGATTTGGTCTTTACTCAGCTTATCTGTATAGTTTGTCTTGTTTTTCTTATTATATGGTTATTGTTGTCCAGGAATTTTTACTTGTCAAGAGTTTTTTGTGGGTGTGAATTGTACTACTTTATGAGGTTCACATGATGAAAACCCAATCTTATTATCACAATAGAATTCATGTGAATTGCAACTTGTGATGCTTATTCGATTCGACGAATGTAGAGATGGTGAAAGATTGGGCAACCATTTTTTTTCTTCTTCTTGAAAACCTTATCTTCATACTTGGGTATTCAATTCCTGAAGAACCCAAATCTTACGCAAAAGCTCAACTTGGTAGGAGGAATACATTCCATTTGATTTTTTCAAATTCAACCCTTTAGGTCAATGTCTATGACTATGAGAAATAAAGAGAAAAAAATAAGTACTGGAAGAAAGCTGCCATACCGTACTGGATTACCACGAAATTAGGTTGTACAACATTAACAAATTTCTGGTTAAATGGGTGTCCAAATTTTGCCAAATTTTCCATACCAAGTTGGTAGTTGGTACCCCTAATCTTAGTACCCGCCTTCAACAATCATGAGAAATCCTAGTGGAGTTTGCTGCTGTTCATCGAGGGACAATCAAATTGCATAAAGGAATACTGGATAATTTATTTTTGAATAAGTGGTAATTATAATGCAAACGATTGGATCATTTTACTTTCTTTACGATTTAAAATTCAGGGATCAATCATGCACACAGTACATACTCTGCCACTAGAAATAAATTCAAGAACCCCATTATTGACTAGTCCAAGTCAATAATGTACACTGAAAAGCATGAAGAAAGTTGGTGTTGGTGAGCATTTATTTTCAGGACTTCATAGGTTTAGCTTTTGGGTTCAGCATTCAAAGTCCCAGAGGTAGGTCTACTGGTGCTACAGTGAGTCTCTTAATGACCAAAAGTAAATGACAGAAAATTCCAAACTTTAAGTTTTCACGAAAGTCAGTCATCTGCCTTTAAGAAGCTTGGCATTGACTTTCGAAAGTCAAAGTTCCAGCAACAGCTCTAAAATTACGGTTTTTCGAGCCACTTTGGCACAACAGGGACAACAGGGGCTGGTCCAGATTTAAGACAATACGCGGCACATTTTAGGTGAAGAAGCAGGGAATGACTCTAGCATTGGGTTTGGTAGTAGGTAGAAAGGAAAGTGATGATTTTCTAGTGTACAGTCAAACTCGCATGGCACAATGTAAACGCAATAAGCGATAAAAAAGAATCCACTCTTAGATGTATTCATCAACAGTAAATCATCTTATAATTGCTTTGTAAAGAATACGATTAAACAAAAAATGTCAGGCACTTCATGTTAGTTATTAATTCCTAAGTTAGTCGTGATTATTTTAGGAAAGGGGTTTCCTAAACCGGTTAGAGTTCTTGGTGGCCAAGTTTGTAATCTATATAAATAGGTAATTAGGCCTTGTAGAATTAGTGTGAAGAAAATTGTGAGGGATTATAATTGTTCTTTCTTGTATAGCTTTTAGGGTAAAAAACTAGGTTTCGTTGTGAAAGCATATTGGTGAGGAACAAGAGACAAGGTTATCATCACGGGTAATTGTTGCGGTGTAACCAAGGGTTTGCTGGGATTCACACGATGTTGTAATCATTTTCTTCATAGTGGATTTGAGTTGGTACGGCTCAAAGTGGACGTAGACAATACATACATACACGTTGTATGTATTGGTCGAACCACTATAAATCTTGTGTCTTGTGAGTTGATTTATCTTTCTCATATTATTATTGTTGCTTGTGCTTAGTTAACTTATTATTCACCATAATATCTCAAGATCTTGTTATTCCGCGGTTGTTAGTGATTCATTAAATATCCTGACAACTGGTATCAGAGCTTTAGGTTAAGCTCCAGGATGCTCTTAGCATAGGTTTGTACGTAGTACGATTGGAGTGGGAGTTATGGGTGATAATAACGAAAGTACGGTAGCTAGGGTTAAAGTTTTTAATGGGAAGAACTTTGTGTTTTGGAAGTCTCGAATGGAAGACTACCTATACAAGAAAGACCTTGATGTTCCATTAGGAGGGGTTGCGAAAAAGGGAGCACTCAAAGATGATGAATGGTCAACTCTTGACTGGAAGTGTGCAGCCATGATCCGTATATGTCTAACGGAGGAAGTCTACAATAACGTACAAGAGGTTACTAGTACGAAGGATCTTATGGATAAACTTGAAAAGTTGTATCAAAAGTCATCAGCCTCGGGAAAGATTATGTTATGTGAACAACTATTCAATCTGAAGATGCAAGAAGGCGAAGCGATTTCGGCACATCTTGGGAAGTTTAAATCGATTATTTCCCAGCTTTCAAAAGTTAGTATTACTTTTGACGATGAAGTTCAAGCTTTACAGTTGTTGTCGTCATTACCAAAGAGTTGGGAGACTGCAAGGACAACCATTAGCAATTCTGCAGGGAGTGAGAAGTTGAAGCTTGATGATGTGCAACAAAGGTTAATTGCTGAAGTGGAGAGAAGAATAGAACAAGATAATGTTTCTAGTTCTTCAAGCTTGGCCTTAAGTATGCATGAGGAAGATAGAGGCGGAAAGAGTTCAAATAGGAGCAACAACAAATCCAGATGGAAATCAAGAGGGAAGTCTATGGGAGATCTCAATCCTGACCTAGAGGTGTTGTTGAGTGTTGGGCGTGTAAGAAAGTAAGAAACTACAAGCGCGATTGTCCGGAAAACAAAGGTGCTAATAATGGTGGAAACAAAGGTAATCAAGAAGAGGTCAACGTAGTTGCAGCTGCAGAACAGTTGAAGGTCCTTATAGATAACAAGAAGGTGATTACAGAAGGTTTTCTACTACTCTCTGAGGACAAGCAAGATGAGTCTTGGATTATAGAGTCATGAGATTATTTACATGCAACGAGTGATAAGAGTACTATGATATATTATAAGAATGATACTATGGCCAAGTATTCTTGGGTGACGGTGAAGCATGCGACATCATCGGTTTGGGTGATGCGATCTCTTATTATCTTTCAGATTTATCTTTTATATTTCCCTACCTTGCAATCGAAATATGGTTTTCATCTTATATCCTACCATAAAGTCATTGATTTTATATATTATAAATAAATTAGGGCTTTTTACCTTCTCGAATTTACGTTGTTCAGTGTACAAGTAAAACTGATATATCTGTCTATGCCGGCCTGTACAACCGATAATATCGTTCCATATCTGTATCGCCGATATTTTCGATATCGTATAGGTATTTTTCGATACCCAATAAAAACCTGTAATATCGGCCCGTACAACTGATATTGACTACCTTTCCCGAGACCTTCTGGGTACATGCAATAGAGACCGACAAAAAGGTAAATCTTTCTTATTTGAAATTTTTTGGTTGTGTTGGTTATGTTCATCTTAGTCCCGGTGAGACTTCTAAGATAGGTGCTCAAGCAAAGAAGTGTATATTTCTTGGTTACAGAAATGACGCTTTTGGGTATAAACTTTGGGACTATGAGGGTCACAAAGTTATTAGAAGTAGAGACGTCACTTTTGATGAGAATGAGTTGTACAAAGACAATAATGCAATACAAGTTGAAGATGTGGGGTCAAGAAACGTCGATAAGGAGTTGTATATTAATATTGATGATGTTTCTGGAAAAAATATGGTACAAGAGGAGCACGATGTTACTAATGGAAGGGAAGTACAAGGTGAAGGTACTTCTGCTGCAGTGGGAGTTACTCCTACAGTTCCACAAGAAGTACGAAGATCGTCAAGAACTACGAAACCAAACCCAAGGTATGCTTTGAATTATCTATTACTTACGGATAGAGCTGAACTTGAAGATATTAAAGAATCACTAGCGGTTGATGACTCAAGCAAGTGGAAACTTGCTATGGAGGATGAGATGAATTCACTTAAGGAGAATGACACATGGGTGCTAGCAAAGTTACCAAGAGGTAAGAAGGCGTTGCATAACAAGTGGGTTTATCGGATGAAGTCTGAAGCAAATGGAGAAATTCGCTACAAGGCGAGGTTGGTTGTGAAAGGTTTCCAGCAGAAACCTGGTGTTGATTACAATGAGATATTTTCTCCAGTTGTGAAGATGAATACTATTAGTAGTGTTAAGTCTAGTGGCTTCTGAAGATCTTTACCTTGAACAATTGGATGTAAAGACAGCTTTTTTCCGTGGTGACCTTGATGAAGAAATTTACATGAAGCATCCGAAAGGATTCATAGTAAAAGGCCAGGAAGAGATGACATGCAAGCTAAAAAAGAGTTTGTATGGTTTAAAACAAGCCCCGGGACAGTGGTACGAGAAGTTTGATAACTTCATGCATAGAAGTGGTTACTCACGGTGTAATGCAGATCATTGTTGTTACTTCAAAAGGTATGGTTTTGACTACATCATATTATTACTGTATGTGGATGATATGTTGGTTTTCTACAAGAAGTTGAGAATTTGAAGAAACAATTAGCAAGTGAGTTTGCTATGAAAGATCTTGATGAAGCAAAACAGATTATTGGTATGAGAATCATAAGGGACAAAGCTAAGGGAACTCTTATGCTTAGTCAGACTGAATATATTGAAAGAATTTTAAAAAGGTTCAATACGGAGAATGGTAAACCATTTAGTTCTCCACTTGGAAGTCAAATTTGTCTTTCAAGTATGCAGTGTGCGAAGACAGATGAAGAAAAGGAGTACATGACTAACGTACCATATTCTTCGGCCATTGTTATGGTGTGCACAAGACCGGATATTGCACATGCAGTAGGAGTAGTGAGTAGATATGCAAGCAACCCAGGGAAACAACGTTGGGAAGCTGTAAAGTTGATTCTCAGGTATTTGAGAGGTAACACAAACGTACCATTGTGTTATGGAAGAGGTGGTTCTATCTTGAGGGGTTATGTGGATGCAGACTTCGCAGGTGATGTAAACAAAAGGCGAAGTACGACTGGTTATGTTTATACTATGGGGGTCAACTGCAGTGAGTTTGAACTCACGGTTACAGAAGTTGGTGATATTATCCACTACGGAAGCGGAGTACGTAGCGGTGACAGAAGCGAGCAAGGAGATGATTTGGTTACAAGGATTATTAACTGAGTTGGGAAAGGAACAACGAGATAGTGTTCTGTATAGTGACAATCTAAGTGATATACATCTAGCCAAAAACTCAGCCTATCATGCTAGGATGAAGCATATAGATATCTGTTATCATTTCATTCGGGATATATTAGAAGAATGAGAGTTGAAGCTCGAGAAGATTCTTAGTTCAAAGAATCCGGCGGATATGTTTACCAAATGAGTTACATCAAACAAGCTAAAGCTCTTCAAGGCTTTAGTTGGTCTCTCGGAATGAGGATCTGGGAGGGTAGCCGCACTAACAAGAAAGATGCTTTAGCATCGTCAATCTGAAGTTGAAGAATCAAAGACAATCAATGAGTATTCAAAGTGGGAGATTGTTAGTTATTGAAGACTAATTAATTGTTTCCTACATTAGTAGTGATTATTTTAGGAAATGGGTTTCCTAAACCGGTTAGAGTTCTTGGTGGAAAATTTTGTAACCTATATAAATAGGTAAGTATGCCTTGTATAATTAGTGTGAAGAAAATTGTGAGAGAATACAATTGTTCTTTCTTGTATAGATTTTAGGGTAAAAAGCTAGGTTTCGTTGTGAAAGCATATTGGTGAGGAACAAGAGACAAGGTTATCGTCTCAGGTAATTGTTACGGTGTAACCAAGGGTTTGCTGGGATTCATACGACGTTGTAATCATTTTCTTCATAGTGGATTTGAGTTGGTGCGGCTCAAATTGGACGAAGACAATATATACACATTGTATTTATTGGTCTAACCTCTATAAATCTTGTGTCTTGTGAGTTGATTTATCTTTCTCGTATTATTATTGTTGCTTGTGCTTGGTTTACTTATTATTCACCAAAATATCTCAAGATCTTGTTATTCCGCGGTTGTCAGTGATTCATTAAATATCCTGACACTTCATACCATAATGAGAAAGCAAAAAGTTGATAATGCCTATGTACAACACTCTGTCATTTGAGGTTAAGCGTAAGGAATAATTTAGTTTTTAAATAAATTTATGTTATCCCCCCCCACCCCAATTCTTAATGGCAGTAGTTTCATATGTACCCATATGTTTTACTCATTGTCATACCCGGTTAACTGATTGGTTTTAGTATCTCCTAATGTGTATGACTGGTTAGCCTCTCCTCTTATCCGTCTACTTCAATTGTATAACTCGAATCATTCCTTACATTTAAATTCTTTTTCCTTTCAATTTTATTGATCAACGCTTTAGTATCAATAATATAGTTATATCAAGTTCTGATAGTTTTTCTTTTAGTATTTTACTAATTTCTGTTCTCTTTAATCTTACTGTCCAGTTGGTGTGCTGGTAATTGGAGACCAGTGTACTTATTAAAAAAACGGGGGTCTAACAAACTCACCTAATATTTCGCTTATCAATCTGTATGGAATAACTCCAATATACTTACAAGAGAATTAACTAGACAAGTAGACTCAATCTTAAGAAAAGTATATCAAGGAGTTATATCTCAATCTCTCAATTCAATCTGAAATCAAACAAATAATAATTTGAGAGCCTGAATAAATATAAGAGAGATAACTTGAACGGTACAAAAGACCAATGCTCAAGGATCAATCAATTTCAATCAACAACCAAAGGTTGGATTTACCAATTGATCGATTCAACGCACAACCTGTGATATTTCAATTATATAACAAAATATAATACGAAAAAGAAATAACACAGTTACCAGAAGTTTTGTTAACGAGGAAACCACAAATGCAGGGACCTAGTCCATATTTAAACACCACAATGTATTAAGCCGCTACAGACACTAGCCTACTATAAAGCTAACTTCGGTCTGGAATGTGGTTGAACCTTAATCAATATCACACTGATTCAAGGTACAATCGTGCTCCTTACGTCTCCGATCCCAGCAAGATACTACACACTTGATTCCCTTAGCTGATCTCACCCACAACCAAGAGTTGCTATGACCCAAAGTCAAAGACTTGATAAATCTGTCTCCCACATATATACCTACGAGTTTTTGTTCCATCTTTTGATAAATCAAGGTGAACATGAACCAATTGATAACCCGGACTTATATTCTCGAAGAATATCCTAGAATTATCAATCAACTCACAATAATCTTAATAAATTAACGAAACAAGATATTGTGGAATCACAAACGATGAGACGAAGGTGTTTGTGACTACTTTTTTATCTTGTCTATCAGAGATATGAATATCAAGACAATCTTACGATTGTACTCAAATACGATAGACAACAACAAGATTAATCACGCAACTACCGAGAAAATAGTTGGGTCTGGCTTCACAATCCCAATGAAGTCTTTAAGTCATTAACCTATATAATTTCTTAAAAAATCTAAGGTTAAAGGAGAATCGACTCTAGATTATACAACTAGTATCACACACATGAGTGTGGGGATTAGGTTTCCCAGTTGCTAGAGTTCTCCTTTATATAGATTTCAAATCAGGGTTTTCAATTTAAGTTTCCTTGGTAACAAAGCATTCAATATTCACTGTTAGATGAAAACCTGGTCAGATTCAAGCTAATATCTTTCAACCGTTAGATCGAACTTAGCTTGTTATACACAAATGAAATGCAACTTCATTTAGTGCAGTTGCAGGAAATCCTACAACACACCCCTTATCATATCTTGATATTAATTTCTAGATCCACATATAGAAATGGTAGTAAAATTACTAAAATCATAAACGGACACCAATATTTTTTACATGGTTCGATCAATTTGATCCACATCCATGATTCTTCACTATGATTGTTAAAATTTACATTTGATTTTACATTGATAATCTCCATTAATGGAGTTCTAAATTTGGTTTTGGGGAAGAAGATGATAAAGAAAAATACATTATCTCTCTAAAAATCTCTATGCAAAATATCTCTCTCTCTCTCCTAAAATTGTGTTCCCCCTTTCTCTCTCCTGCTATTCTCTTTATATAGGTATCTTCATGGTGGATGACAGCTCACATTCAACTCATATTTCCCATATTTTAGGACCTCTGCTATGCTCCTAGCAGGCTCTTCTATAACCACAAAATCTTCATTTCCTGCTTTGTTCTCGCGAACATTCTCTCCAACTACAAAATCTTTACATCTTTCTCATGTTTTATGCTGTCGTTGTCTATTACATCATTCTTTAAATTATTCTACGATGCTCGCAGAGTGTTGTTGAAGAACTCACAGAAATGTTGTTAATAATTTCATAAGAATAGTGTTGTGGCGATATTCTGATCCTACATCTTGCCTCTTTTTCCTTGAATATTGCTTGAAGAGCGATCTTTAAGGAAAAATCAATTGTTTTAGTAGTCTTTGATATTTGTTGACGAAGAAACGAGCGAAAGAATACTGGACTTGAAAAGTAAGTACTTGCCTCTATTCTTTTGTGAAGTTCCAGATCTTTGCTAAGTAAATAATAAGTATTAACTCTTGAAGTATGCGAAGTATGAAGTATCCTTGAAGAAATATAAGAAGTACTCAATCCTCAAAATATAAGAAGTTTCCGTCCTTAAATGAAAGTCATAAGTATTGCCTCTGTTCATGCGAAATTATTACTTCATTTTTGGTGAGAGAATTCTTGTCCATTTTGGAAATGATTCTTGCCGAGAAGATAAAGAACAAAAAATGTTTGCTTGGTAATCCATAGTTGCCTCTGTTCTTTACCTATGAGGGTAGAATCCTTGAAAAAATGTTGAATGAGAGGATTGTTTCTTTATTCTTATCGTGCCTCTGCCTCATGCGATAATCTCTTTTAGAAAATTAAAACATCTCCTGCGAAATTCTAGAAGAGTCTGTGAGATGCTGAATGAGTTTGCAAGCTTCTGAATTTGTCTGCAAGATTCTAAATATATCTGCGAGTTTCTGAATAATCTGCGAATTTATGAATAACCCTGCGAAATTATGAATAGTGTTCCTGAAATAGTATTGCGAATAGTGTCGTGAATAGCGTTGCGAGCTGATGAATAGTGTTGCGAGATGATGAATAGTGCTGCGAGATTGTAGATAATCCTCTTGAGAGACTCTGAATAATACTTCTGAGAAATTATGAATAGTACTTCTGAGAAATTCTAAATAGTACTTGCTATCTCTCTTGCGATAAACAAATCTTTCCTGCATTCTTAAAGAAGATAGTTAATGTTTGAGATTATTCTATTGGTCTTATTTTGCCAATTTTTCTCTTTGCGACAAAATCGTAGGACGTTCTTACATTTATATGCAAAAACCCATTGATCTTGCATTATCCTTGTTTTGTCAATTTCTCTGCGACAATATGACAAGACTAAGCTCCCTTGCGAGAACAAAGCCTTATGACATTGCCGTCTTACGATGAAATCGCAGGACGTCTTTACACTTTCATGTAAAAACCCATTGATCTCATCTTATCTTTTTTCTCTTATGGCTTGTTGCCTCTGTATAATTTTTTGTCATGCGACAATATGACAGGCCTAAATGTTCTTGCGATCATAAAGCCCCATGACATTGCCGTCTTTAGACACTTATCAGCTCCCTAATGGAGGGTGCCGCCCTTATCTTCCCCCTGGTTTCCCCTTCAAGGAGGGAACATCGTCCATACAAGACTAGCTCCTCCCATCCGGATTTGCCAACAACCAGTTTTTTTCGCAGCCTCTTGTCCTTTATGCCTATATGGATTATAGTTACAAGACTGCACCCTAATTGGGGTTTTCTTCGGGCCGAGTGCATCATATCCAAGACTTTCCAAGGATGGCCAGGGTATTTTCGTATGCCCCGGGCACCCTTGACTCAACCGTGTACCTCGGCGCCTTGGTCATACTCTGCACTCCTTAAGAGAGACCCTCGGTCGTCCAACCAGGGTATAACCTTATATAGTTAGAAATCCAAGGTACCTCTCCTGGATAGGTATCTCAAAGAGATGGACCCCTTTCTCTCCATGACTCAGGATCCAGCAGCGGTATAACCTTACCCCTGAGTCATGCAATCAGATACCCCCTTATATGACGCACTATTAGGTCTTACATTTTCCTCTTGCGAAATTTTATTCGCGAACTAGGGTGCACGCCATAAAGGTTCGTCCCATTCTTATGTCTCTGCGAAATTTTATTCGCGTTTATCGCGATATTCTCGTGTTTCTTCATTCTTTCAGTTCTGTCAATTCTTTCATTTCTGTCATTTCTTCTTTCATTCTCATAACATCATATTTAAAGTAAATATTCTTTAAAATCTTAGAAATATATTTTAGAAATCTTGCGATTATATCGCATTGTTAAATCAAAAATATCTTTCTGTAAAAGAAATATTCTAGAGAAATCTTTGAAATCTTCTTTGAAATCTTGCGATTGTATCGCGTTCTTAAATCAAAAATCTTTTGTAAAAGAAATTTTCTAGAGAAATATATAAATTGAATGTTCTCGTTTTTTTGTAATTTTGAAGTCTTTGTAGTCTTGCGAGGGTATCGCTTTTTTGGAAATTAAATAAAAAAAATTTGAAATCTTAGAAATCTTTGCGATAATTTCATTTTCTGTAATCTTTGAAATCTTTGAAAATTTGTGAAATCTTTAAATTTTGCGAATGTATCGCTCTTGTCAATCGAATCAAAAATCTTTGAGATGTTTTGAAATCTTTGAAATTTTAGAAATCTTGCGATTATATCGCTTTGGGTAAATTAAATCATTTTTTATTTTTTTAAAACCTTAGAAATTTTAGAACTCTTCCTTGAAATCTTGCATTGTATCGCTTTTAGTAAATGAAATCAGAAATCTTTTATCTTCTGTAAATAAAATATTCAAGGAAATGGTACTTAACTTTTATGTGATTTTCTGTTGCTGCCCTCTGTCGCGAAGTATTTGATTTTCTTGTGGAATGAGAGGAAATGAGAAATGATCTGCGTCTTGATAATTCTCGCAACATACCAACTGTGTTAACCCTCTGTTGCGAAATTAACTTGCGAAATAGTAATCAACTTTCTTTTTTGCGAAATAATCAAAGATCTTGCGAAGTAATGAAATATCAAATTCATGCCTCTGACCAACTTGGCGAATTCTCTTATGCGAAATAGATGCACCATGCCGATACTTGACTTCATTTGCTCGCTAGCCAATTCCCTACGTGAAATAGTTTGGTTTGCTTTGTGGGACTTTTAAAATGTTGGGCTTAAATATGAACCGGTTAAATTTGGAAATAATGTTATTTTTTGGTTTGATCGCTAGCCAATTCTCTTGGCCTTTTGTTTCTCGCAACAACTAATGTTATTTTTTGTTTGCTGATATAATTCTTTTACTGGAACTTTCGCTTCCTCCTTCGCTGAAGTAAACAGGCTCCTTCACTCGCTGTTATTTTGTGTTTGTTAATTTTTTTCCTCTTTTTGTTTTCCACTTCCTCCTTCCCTGGACTGAAGTATCCATGTTCTTCTTCTCGCTGGCGATTGATTGGTTCAACTTTTAATTTCCATAAACTACTGCTGCATATTTTGATTGGCGATCGTTGTTGCGAACTGATACTAAACTACTGCTGTTGTTCATCTATTTGATGGTTCCTAACTTGATTATTTTGCTCGCAGCTTCTTTGGTTGCCTCATGGTTTTTCTCTACATTTTTTGCGAAGAAAATTCTTGTGTAGATAGTTTTTTTTTTTAAAGAAAATGGCTGCGGAGAAAAATATTTCCTTAGAATCTTTGTCGGGCTTAATGGGAACTCGCTGTTTGCTGGTGCTACGGTTGTCAGCTGGAAAAATAATAAATTGTATTGCACTTCTCTTATTGCTTCGCAGGTGGCTTGACTGTGGGAATGGTTTTGAACCCGTGATCTACATAAAATATAGTTTCTATATTTCTTTGGCATTTTACTGATCTCTTGCTTCATTATTCTTGTTTTCTTTGACCATTTGTTGGTAGTTATAAAATTGATCTTTACTGGAGTCCGTGTTGGTGTAAACTTCTGCGAAGCTGATTCCCCTTGTTCTTCTTTGAAAATTTTGTTGGTTACTGGCGAAGCTTTGTAGAAATAAGCTTTGATTATTTTATCCTTTGAGTAGTAGGATTTCGTTGATTCCTCATGTGCTATTTTGTTCGCATAACTTTATTCTTCATTCACTAGAAAATTCCGTCCTTTGCATTTGCATGGATAAAATCTTTGCTTTAATTTTTGTGAACGCTTTATCTTTTCCCTTCTTTGGTCTTTCTCTCATATACGTCATTGTTCTTGTGCATCATTGTTCTTTCCGGTTTATTTTGTTGCTAGAGATGCTTTCACGTAAACGATGGTACATAGGTTCCATGAACTTTGCTTTGTGAATTTTATGTCTTCGCAAATTATTTTCATTCTTCCCTGTTTCTAGCGCCAAAATGTAGTTGCAGAAAATCCTACAACACACCCCTTATCATATCTTGATATTAATTTCTAGATCCACATATAGAAATGGTAGTAAAATTACTAAAATCATAAACGGACACCAAGATTTTTTACATGGTTCGATCAATTTTATCTACATCCATGATTCTTCACTATGATTGTTAAAATTGACATTTGATTTTACATTGATAATCTCCATTAATGGAGTTCTAAATTTGGTTTTGGGGAAGAAGATTATAAAGAAAAATACATTCTCTCTCTAAAAATCTCTCTGCCAAAAATCTCTCTCTCTCTCTCTCCTAAAATTGTGTTCCCCCCTTTCTCTCTCCTGCTCTTATCTTTATATAGGTATCTTCATGGTGGATGACAGCTCACATTCAACTCATATTTCCCATATTTTAGGACCTCTGCTATGCTCCTCGCAGGCTCTTCTATAACCACAAAATCTTCATTTCCTACTTTGTTCTCGCGATCTCCCGCCTTGTTCTCGCGAACATTCTCTCCAACTACAAAATCTTCACATCTTTCTCATGTTTTATGCTGTCGTTGTCTATTACGTCATTCTTTGAATTATTCTACGACGCTCGCAGAGTGTTGTTGAAGAACTCACAAAAATGTTGTTAATAATTTCATAAGAACATTGTTGTGGCGATATTCTGATCCTTCATTTAGGTTTGAGTAACCATACCTAAACGTGTACACTTAGTCGGTTCAACAATAGTTAACCAATGGTTAGCCATGTGGGAACTTTCATATGAACCTTATTTTTGGATTTCTTGTAAATCAAGATTTTGTTTCTTGAATGGTACCAAATTCCACGATGGGTTACCGAGTGGGTGGTTTTTACTTTGGTACTGATAACCCTACAGCAGCTTTGCATTAACGCATGATTTTAATTTTAACCCTTCATAGGAATTGGCGAGCCAGACAAATACTTACAGCGCAAATGAACATCCACATGGTGTTTGAAGGTGGGACATGCAATAAATAGGTACTGTTGGACCAACTATGAATTAAATTAGATATGGACCATTTAGTGGATCACCAACGGTTTGGGTGAGGACCATCGTTACCATAACTAGTTCAAATGAATCAAATGAACTAGTTAGAGAGTTGTTCAATTGCTTAGATGTCACTGAAGTATACAAGATACAATTGAAGCAAAATTGATTTTGATTCACTCGAATCAATTCATGAACATTATAGCCACGTTATGCAAAGACTGCATTCCTTATTTTATAAATGTTTTAGTTCATGAACAAACCAATTTTAGAAAGTAACCTCCTTAAGTATGCAAATGGGTACGCATACTTAAAGTTTTTTTCACTTCCAAACCCCAGCAAAAATTTACGGACGTGAAACTTCTGCCAGTATGCATACGGTTACGCATACTTACCCTGATTTCCAACAACCTCCAGTACGCGTACGGGTACGCATACTTTGGGTTCCCGATTTTGGACTTTTACACAAATGTGAGACCACACTATATTTATATCCAACCATGGTTACTTGTTCTCTCTCATTTAAATCATTGAAACTTTCTTAGAGGATGTTAAAATAGTAGTTATTCAAAAAATATTTTCATCAAAGCGATTTTCAAGTTATTGAAATAATTAACATGACTTTCGTCACGAGTAAAGATGAAATTGGCTAAAGCGAAAGCTTACCAACACATATTTTGAGAAATATATAAGCGAGATAGACTCGGCTCGAAATAGCAAATGTGTATAATTGAAGTCAATATAACAATACAACTTTTGTCTCAAATAGGAGATAGAATAGATAGACTTTTGAGTGATAGATAAATTCAAGTCTACACATACCTTTTGTTGATGAAGTTCCACAAGTTCCCTTGAGTAGTTCTTCGTATTCATTCAATGAACGATGTGGAGTCTAAGGCTCAACTACACTTACTATCCTAATCCGAGACTTAGCTATAAGTAGACTAGAAATCAAGACTTATAGTTTTGGCAACTAAACTTGACAAACAAGCTTGAGATAGCAACGCTTGCGAGTTCGACCAAGAAGTGCTCAAACAATCTCCCCCTTTGTCAATTTTATTGACAAAACTATCAATACATATGGAATACAAGATAAATAAACTTTGTAGCTTCTCACCCAAATGCTTGATCTCCTTGGTTCTTCAACATTACTTGAAATCTTCGTCACTTCCAAGTACTCCAATGATTCTAAAGGTGTTCAACTCAGAATCATCGTTGTTGAAGATCCGTAGCTATAACAATGAGAAAACAATAGCCCTCTATAATTGTTATACAATGTCATAGTATTATTACACAACATCAAAGTTCAATTGTATCACAACTTCGACAACAATACTATGGTGATATGTATCACTCCCCCTTAGTCAATACTTCATCTCACATGAAAACTACTCCCCCTTACATAATGATCTGAAAACCATATGTATTTATAGTGTGAACTACACATTAATTCTCCCCCTTTTTGTCAATAAAATTGGAATCCTAATGAAATTTCCATAGAGACACTTCATGACCGAAAGAAAAGCACATATCAGCTTGTTTAGATGCAATAATATATCCAAAACTAAATGCATTCATCAAGGAGTTTATAAACATACAAGATAACCCCTATAATATTCCACAGCCGCACTCCCCACAAAGATTTGGCAATTAAGCACAAGTTCAATTAAGAACTCTCCCCCATAAAATGTCATTCCCTAAAGAACAACAAGAGAACCTTACTTTCACAAGAAAATAAGGATTTCTTTGGACATTAACAAATCACATAAGAATATGAATTTGTATCCACAAAACTTAATTAAATTAACCACAAGAGAACCCATGATTAATTTAATCGAAAATGCTCACATAAGAGAACTTACGGAACAACACAATATTTACATAAATTTATGGATCAGGGAAGAACAATACTACAAAATAAACAAAGATTCATTCTATTTTTCATCACTATTTTCACAATGACGTATAATAGACTTAATCTTTGTAAACAAAAGTTTATCCTATCTTCCATCAATATTTGCATAATGATATAATAGGAAACTTTTGTTTATCAAAAGTTCATTCAATCTTTTATCAATAATTGCATACTGTCATATGAAAGACTTAACTTTTGACCATGTATAGGACAATCAAAGTTCACGGACGCAAACACACATATCCCATAACAAGTTGCAATATATAAAACCATAAAGATTAATACTTCAAAATCATCTTCCAAATAAACTTTAGAATTTAAATAATAAATCTAAAAACATTGCGAGATGAAAATCGTTGGAAATAGCTATGTGTACTCACACTAATGACTATTCCAAACCTATTTATCCTTCTTAAGAATAAATTCTCATAAGAAGTTTCCTAGACATTATATAGATTTCTCAGAGCATCTATTGAGAATTTATTCTTATTATTGAAAAACCCATTGATTATGGGATCGTTCAATTACTCTAAATCTTCAAAAATATCAATCAACTCACTAAGTTCTCTTTTTAGCTCACGTAAGGTGTTAAACAACATTTGTTCATAGTGAGTTATCTTTTCTAAAGAGGAAATAATTTGAGACTTTAAATTATTTCTTTTGTTGATGAAATCTTTCACCATACCTCTAAAGTTATTATCAAAATGATAAACTGAAAAGAGGCAGTTATTGGAAGAACATTCTCCATTATTTGTAGATCTCTCTTTCTTCTTCCTCGAGGAAGTGACTCCTTCATACAGATACACATTAACTTCTTCGACTATATCCATTTTTGTGGTACCTCTAGTTATAGGAGCCATGAAACTCTATCAAGAAAAAAAGAGGTTGTTAGAGCATTGCTCGGTTGAACCCACCAAACGTTGGTATGTCAAGTTTGGTTGTCATATTTTAGTGAACCAAAACTCATTTAAGAGTCGCTTGATTTAAATATACTAGAGTCAACTTCGTATAGGTTAGCTTGAAAGTATTAGGGTGGGACATTATACGTATTGCGAAGACTTGAAGAAGTGAAGAAGTACGGAGCTACAACGACAACATCATCCTTCCAATTGAGGTTAGTGATATTTGACTTGAACTGTTTCATTCCCTAACGTATCTTTCAGGTCGTGCATATTGAAAACATAAAACTGCGAAGCATGAACACTCTAGATAGACATAATATTAAGGAATACAATATGAAGTTTCTTGCTTAACCATTAAACTTTGTATATAAGACATAGACATAATCGTATGAATGCTATTGTGATTATGTATGGGTATGAGGTGAGGATTTCATCCTAGGTAACAATGTTTACATGTGTTCTAAGGAAGTAAGTTCATGATATGTGTTGTGAACCAAAAAGAAAATCGCCAGGCGTTACTGGGGCTGTTCTTCATTGCATATCTTATGAACGACCAATATGTGTGATTAGTATAACCGCTTATGACTTGTTTGTGTTTTTAGTAAAACTATTCACATGAGGCCTGACTTATGTTTTGGTATGACTTTTATTAGTGAAACCGATCTTAAGTAATCACCTGGGGTATGATCGGGTTGTGAGTGTCTGAACTTATTACTGGGAGAAGGGGAACCGATCCTTATATGAGGTGCATCAAGGTTTATGGAAAAAAGGGGAACCGATCATATGAACATGTGTAAGACGTTATTGGGAAAGGGGAACCGATCCTATGGACATGTGCAGTGCATACAAGTTAGATACCAAATATATGTGGGGAACCGATCCTAGTACCTAGTCAGCCGTATCTTTGGTAAGCCAATGTAACTATGCATAGTACTAACATGGAGGTATAACCGAAACTTGTTTTGGTAGAATCGTAAACCCATGAGTTGTGATTGAGTGGTACTTGATCAATCACATAGTTCTTGTAAGTCAGATGAACCAATTCTAAACATGTTTGGAAGTGTGGTAAATTGGTTTCAAGTGAGCAAGCATGGAAAAGTCTTGCAAGAGTAAGATGTTATCACACTTTGAACACGGTGCATTAATGATTATTTTATATTGTTCAAAGATATTCCTTAACGGCTAAGAAGGAAGTAAATCCCAAGATCAAATTTAAATAAGTTAAGAATCTTCCTTTATGAGTGGTTAAAGTCTATTAAAACCGAGTTCTTATTTGAATTCTTCATGAATATTTACAATGAAGGACTTAAAGATTGATATATCAAATTTGATATACTCCTGTAGATTTCATGATCTTTTAACTAGGAAGATTCATGTAATCCGTTTTACTGAAAACAAAATATCATACAGTGAATTTGTAGGAGAATATTGTATCCATGAAGTGGAAAGTGTTTTGGATTCCTTTAATAAAGGAAGATTTGAGATCTGCTCTGATTTATATTCATATCAGATCATGCCACCTCTCTCTGAGATAAGATCTACAAGCCTATGTGAAGGAGCTCTTGAACTAATAGGAATGAAGGAACTTCTGAAGAAATTATCTACTGTTACTCGAAAAGAAATTATCTATCATGTTGTCTGTTGGGCATCGTTTAGAGATTTTCATGATCTTCAAAAGATTGGTACTCTTTCTAATAATCTTGAAGTGTATGAAGGTAACCTTTATGAAATCATGGAAACATAAGATAATAAGGATGAATAAGTTTAGAATACTTAATCAAGAAAAATAGACATCATTTTTTGATTTCTTTCATTAATTGTATAAGTCTATTGAATAAAAACTATTATGAATAAAGTTATTTGATTTATAATTTTTCTTGTGATAGTTTTGATTTACATAGCTGGTACTTTAATGCTTTATTTATTTGCTATGTATGTGTATGAGATGTTTGATTTCGGTTGTATTACCTTGATATTCGATCTCATAATATGTTGTGTACCCTTATGGTTTGACTGACCTTTTGATTTAGCAGGATTAAGTTCTAGCCCAAGTTGGTAGGCTTTATCAAAGGATCATGAGGGATTCCCGTAGAAATAATATGTGAATAAGTCACAATGTGTTTAATTGGTTTTGGTTTAGCATAAAAGCATATGTGTTTCGGCGGTTTTCAACTTTTTCTTGCAATTGTTAAAACCGATTTTCAACCTTTCTCTGGTAAAGGTTGGTTGTTGTTATTCTTTTGTTTTTGGCATGAGAATGACAACATAATGGTATTTCGATATCAATTCTCCCGGAAGAAGAAAGCGATGGAATCATATTTGGAGAAGTTGGATGTGAAATTGAGGTAACAATCTTGTTAGTTAATTATTTTCTTGTTTTAAGAAAATATTATTTTATTTGATATATATATATATTGCTTTTGCTTAAACAAAATTGTTGGTACAATTGATATGTTTATTCCATTATGTATGTATGGATGTGTGTGTGTGATTCATTTGTTTCCGGTTAAGTAAAACTTTTGTTATCTTACTTTGTTTTGTGATATCATTAGTTTAGGCTTACAAAATTTGGTGCAATTGCAGTGCTTTAATGTCTATGTTAATTCAATTGCTTCCAGTTAAGTAAAACAATTGTTATTTTTCTTTATTGTATATATATATATCAATTTTTTAAGCTTAAAAAAAATTGGTGCAATAGTGAAACTTTGATTCATGCGTGTTGTTTCAATTGCATCCGATTGAGCTGAATAATTATGCAAGTTGATTTATTGGTTTGTATGAATTATTTATGGATTAACGAATGAATATGTTGACGGGACGAGTTGTTTAGTCCAATTCAGTTCAGTTCCAGATAAGATAAATTAAGTTAATTCTGATCTTAGTTAGACTTATCAAAGTGGAGCTTTCGGTTATTCAAGTCTAGCCGAAAGCCTAAACAAGGAAGTGCTAGTTAACTAACCTAGTATTTGGCTTGTTTGAAATCTAAAGGTCTAAGTTATATGGATAATTAGAACCTGATGAGAAAAATGGAGTTTATCTTTGTTTTGGTCTTATCGAATGAAGCGGTTGTATTTATACAATCGGTTTAGCAAAGGAACTAAATTGTTTAGTTGATTTTTTGTTTGCTAAACTAGTTGGGAAAATTGCTTCGGGAAATTATTTCCATGATAACATATCAAAACGTGATTACTTTGTAGTTTCGGTTTTGATATTGGTTGTAAAAAATGGTATGTGGAACCCTCGTGCTTGACTCAACAGGTTGCAAGTCTATTTTGAGATTTGTAAGATCCTTTTCGTGTTGTCCTTTATTTGTTCGCTTCTTTGTCATTTTTGTAACAAAAATGGGGAGAAATATATGGAGTAAACAAGTGATGCCGGTATCAATTTATGGTTGATTGGTGTCACTAGGGAAGAGGACAATGGTTCTTGAATGTTTATCTAACGAATGAGGAAAAGCATAGACTAAGGGGGAGTAACATATCATATGATTGGGATAACAAAGACGTGCAGATTGAAAATCTACCTATATCACCTTTATGAGGAGTATGAGATTTGTTATTATAATGTCAACATCGGCATTTTAAGGATTGAATTAATGCATATTATGTGTTGTTGAATTTGGGAATCAAGCGTATGTGTAATGAATTCTTGTAATTTGTTTATCCATATGATTGTAAGAGTTTTGTCACTAAAATTGACAAAGGGGGATATTGTTAGAGCATTGCTCGGTTGAACCCACAAAGCGTTGGTATGTCAAGTTTGGTTGTCATATTTTAGTGAAACAAAACTCATTTAAGAGTCACTTGGTTTAAATGTACTAGAGTTAACTTCGTATAGGTTAGCTTAAAAATATTGGGGTGAGACATAACAAGTATTGCGAAGACTTGAAGAAGTGAACAAGTACGGAGCAACAACGACAACATCATCCTTCCACTTGAGGTTAGTGATATTTGACATGAACTGTTTCATTCCCTAACGTATCTTTCAAGTCGTGCATATTGAAAACATAAATCTGTGAAGCATGAACACTCTAGAAAGACATAGTATTAAGGAATACAATATGAAGTTTCTTGCTGTAGATGGTGGATTTTCGACAAAGGGTAGAATTGTAAAACTATACTCCAGATTCGGTAGCCGGATGAGTATTGAGGCTCATGTCTCTTGTTAGAGCATGAAATCTCATGCCATAAAATCTTTGAATGAGAAGACTATCTCTCATAGTACATGTGAATGTGTAGTCTCTCAGTTGAGGCCACGACACATCTCATGAATACTGAGCAATTTCAGTAATTTCTTCGGATCCGGAAAATGGATGAATATCGAGACCCAAGTCTCCATGCATGAAAGATCATGCCACCTCTGATGGAGAAAGTCTCTCAGAGAAGATGTAGATGTGTAGCTTTCCAGCTGAGGCCACGGCACATCTCATACTTTATATAATCGAAAAATTGGGCGGCTCCTAGACAGCATGCCTGCTAGTATAGAGCGACAACGTCTTCGGGATGCAACCAGGTTTTCCCCAACTATGCAAGAGGAATATGACACTCCAACAAGTTCATATTGCTCAACCCTCAGATGATTAATGCTCCTAGACACGAAGCCCTTCTGGTATAGAGCCATCAATTAATTGTCTGAATATCCAGCAATATTCTACGAACCATCGTCTGAATATCCAGTAATATTTTACGAGCCATCTTTAATCGTATGAATATCCAGCAATATTCTATGATTCTTCGTTATATTTCGTCACTTCAATTCGTAGTTCTTCCCAGCAGAATGCCACGGGTTAGTGATAAATATCCAACGAAACATGCATCTGAGCTTCGAATAAGCCCTGACACAAAAATGGTGCAAGTGTAATTAGCAGATAATGCACATACCAGCATTTTGAATGCATGAACGAGCATTTCAAAAAATACGAACGAACGAGGAACCTATACAAAATAGGAAGGAAAAATAATAATAAAAAAATATTAGCAAAATCACCAGGGGACTGGGCTCACCAGTCGACCAGTCATGCCGTGACCAGTCCCGCGCCCAAATTTATATTTTATCATACTTTTACTATTTTCCTGATCTCATGAAAATCCTCTCGTTCGAGCAAATTTTCTTTATTTCAAAGAAATTATCTAAATCACATGATTTTTATCAAAGAATGATAAAATTAGGGAAAGGTGTCATGGGACCGCCGGCCGGTCACGCCTTGGCCGGTCCCACACCTCACGTCCCATTATTTTATTATTTCTTCTCAAATTATGAAAATTCCTTATTTTTTTATGAATTTTCCCTAAAATTACCTAATTTCATGTATTTTCTCTAAAATCATAGAAAATATTAAAAATTAGGGAAAACATGTGGGACCGGACTCTAGTCGGCCCCACACGCCAATTATTTTGTTATTATTTGGTGCTTTGTTTCTTGATTTCATGAAAACTCCCTGATTTCAACAAAATATCTTGGTTTTCAACAAATCCCTTTGATTTTATGAAAATTCTCCAAAATCATTAAAATTTGGTAAAATTGGGAAGAGTGGCTTCTGATCCGCTCCCATTGGCCGGCCGGCCATACCTCCGCCATTGCCGATCCCACACTCCCATTCTCTATTTTATTATTAATTTATTTCTCTCATCTCACGGAAGTTCCCTAATTTCATCAAACTCTCATGTTTCATGGAATTTCCCTCAAATCAGAGAAAATACATAAAATTACATAAAACTTGGAAAGCATATGGGACCGTGTTTGTCAACCGGCCGGCCATTCCCTAGCCATGGCCGGTCCCACACCTTGTAATTCCCGGTTTTATTTGTTATTTTCATCATTTCATGTATTTTTCCTAGTTTCAGCAAAACCATGGATTTTGCATATTTTTTCCAAATATTACTCAAACGTGCACCAGAAAATATCAAAATTCTCAGAACTGAAGCGCGGACACCATTGTGACACGGGCACATCCCCTTGACCAACCAAGGGTGACCCTGAGGCTTGCAAATAGCTGGTCCCGCATGTTTTAACGATTTTAACCTAATTTGCTCAATTGCTCATATTAGGTTCAAACTCTTTCCAAACAATTGGAAGTTTGCTCAAACGACCATCCACTGGTCCTACGCCCCCCAAGATCCGGTCTCATGACCTCTTGGTCGGTCCTTCATATTTCCATAACACCAAGTTTTATTATTTGTCGCTCACACGAGCATTATTTCAATGATTAAACCAGCATTTAATCATTCTTTCACCAACTGGTCCCGGGAGACTTTGGTATTTTTGCTCATTCGAGAATTTGGGAGATATATGGTGAACCCGTCATCCCATGTATCCGGTAACTCTGTATTGATTTGCAATAAATCACCATTTCGGTAAAATCAGGGTTTTGAATCCAGAGCTCTGCAGAAACGTGATTCTGAGCAGATTCAAACACTCTGATAATTTTATGATGATTTCATAATCAACACTTTATTTATTTTGCTTTCGACCAGTGATCAGAATCGAAATTAATATTTATTTGGTCTTGCTACCAACGATTCATCAAAAAGCAGTATTTGCTCAAACTAGCAATATTCGCTCAAACCGGCAATGTTTATTCAAATTAGCAATATTCGCTCAGACTAGCAATATTTTCTCAGATCAACTAATATTGGTTCAATTATCAATATTCAACAGTTCAGCAACATATTTTGATCATCTTAGGTTATAATGATACCTTGTCTCAACAGACACGTTAAATTCATGAGTTTCAGAACATTTTCTAATCATGTTCAACTCAGCACTACATGGACTCATTATCCCATAAAGTCAGCAACTGAATCCACAATCACGAGATTTCAATCGTGTCACATTGGTGGATATTAACTAGGGTTTTGGTCTGACAGTATACGGCACGTGTGTTCACCCACGATGAGAATGTGAGCAAGTCGTGCAATCAGTTGGATGAGTCAGCAAAGTAGTGGGTGGAAAATTAACCAAGTCTCCGCACGATGAGTAATTGGTTTAACACGATTTCCCACTTCCCCACTCTCTGATCCCAGCAATTGTCACACTTTATGAGATCATGGCGTTTTCAACTCCGGCATTATAATATGTCTCTAAATCCTAATTGATAAGACAAGATTCGAATACTCGAACATTCGTCTAGCAATTTCTCATCAAAGTTCATACAGACAATCTTTCGTCTACACGAACTTAGAGAAATCACTTTCAATTAAGCAAAATTCAATCATTAAGAGAATTTTCACGCTGAATTCATAACACACCTACAATCTCAGATCACCATTGAACTCACGCATTTCTCAGCTTCCCTCCTACAGATCAACCCGTCCTCTCTTGTGACCGAATTGACTCTAGAACGGCCATTGTTCTTGGTTTAGGCCGGAGTCTTACAGATTGATATCTCAAACTTAAAGCACTCACTTCTTGTAGTGCATCTGTGTGAGGTTCAACATTTCGCTCGGTTTAAGGAGTCTCCACACGGTCGAGTCTTCAATCCCGTAATAACCAGCAAATCGTTTTTCCCCATCTACAGATTGGCGACCACAGTGGGAGATTAATCTCTCAGTTTCAATCTCACGGTTTCACAAAGATGGTCGGTCTTAGGAATAATTCAACCGCTCCAGATCCCAACAAGAATCTCTCGAATGGTAATGTCTCTCACACTCCTTCGAACAGTTCTGGTTACAATGAATTATCATATTTTACAACTCCATTTATCTCTGTTGAACCAATCAATGGAGAAACCCCAAGCTTGGCTGAGTTGGCACGGAGACAAGAAGACTTGTAAAGGAACGTGGACCGGCTAAAAATGGCGATCAATAACCTGTTCACTTGTCTGGTACACATGACGAGGATTTTAGGAGTAGAGATGGCGGAACCTCCAAATCCCTCGACTGGTGATCCTCCTCAGACCAAAAATTTCACCACGTATGAGAATCCAGTGGAATAGGAAGTTGCACATCTGATTGAAAATTTATGTGAACTCTTACACTTCTCCAAGGATCAGCGCACAGACATGTTTGCTGCACTCCACCAGATATCATTTGACATACAAATAATTTTACCAACCCCAGAAGTTGAAGAAGTATCTTTGGTGTCTGGACATTCTATCGACAACATCACTTTTGGAGAAGAAGATCCATGGCAGACGAAGGACACAATCGGGCGCTATATGTGTCTGGTTTCATCAAAAGCGCCGAATTTAGAAAAGCTCTCGTCGACACCGGTGCTTCCACGAACATTGTCACTATGAGGACTCTTAGGATGGCCAGATTCCCACAAGGTAAAATCATTCGCCATCCCATTATAATGACAGGATTTGAAGGAAGCCAAAGTCATACATATGGATATGCGTACATATATTTGAGGGTGGGGCCAATTCAATTGAAAGTGAAATTTCATGTGATCGAGCAAGAACCTGACTATCACATGATACTTGGACGACCATGGCTCCATGACAACAAGGTGGTTCCCTCAACCTACCATCAATGTATATATGAAGGCTTTACCCAACAACAAAATCGTTCGCATAGCTGCTTCAGCATCTCCTTACGCTCTCGCATATGATGCCGAATTTATTGAATCCTCGAGGAGCGTCCCTGAACCTCCTAGGA
The DNA here is from genome assembly GCA_023529315.1 of Papaver bracteatum. Taxonomy (NCBI): domain Eukaryota; kingdom Viridiplantae; phylum Streptophyta; class Magnoliopsida; order Ranunculales; family Papaveraceae; genus Papaver; species Papaver bracteatum. The sequence goes on from JAJJWX010000650.1 coordinate 2,330,748, forward strand.
AAATTTATACCACCCCACTACCAAATTGGAAGGCTATTGAATCATTTGTTGACGCTTCATCATTACCTTCACAAGCAGAACCATTCAATCCACCTGCTACACCCGTCAAACGCCGGAAGAATCAAGTCATGACCCCAGGATCCAATTTCATGACCACTCATGACGTAGAAGGAACAGTCATTTATCGGCTATGAAAAGATTAGCAATTAATAGGGGAGATTGATCAAGAGTCTCCCCGCACTGATGAATCATCTCAGAACGAACAACTACATGAGAAGGAAGTTCAGGAAGCTCCACAAAAGTTGTAAGATAGCACGAGTTCTACTAATAATGATCTTGAAATAGTTAACATCGGCACATAGAAAAATCCAAGACCAATCTTGATCAGTTCTGCGCTATCACCGGAAGAACGTGCGATCTATTTTCCTTGACATATGAAGAAATGCCTGGTCTGGATGACAAACTGGTCACTCACCGTCTACATGTCATCCCCGGCTCCAAAGCTGTCAAACAACTTCCTAGGCAGTTCAGGAATGAGGTCGAGGAACAAATCAAAGCCGAAATTCAAAAATTGCTGGTAGCAGGATTTATCAAGCCTATTCAACATCCAACATGGCTGGCTAATATTGTCCCAGTTAAGAAGAAAAATTATCAAATAAGATGCTATGTAGATTTCAGAAACTTGAATAAATGCTTCCTGAAGGATGACTTTCCTTTACCCAACATTGATATGCTCGTCGATGCAACCAGCGGTCATGGAATATTCTCGTTCATGGACGGTTACAACGGGTACAACCAAATCAAGATGTTCGAACATGATGCTGCCAAGACCGCGTTCCATACTCCCATCGGGAATTTTCATTACAATGTGATACCCTTCGGATTGAAAAATGCAGGTGCCACCTACCAGCGAGCCATGACAACAATATTTCATGATATGATGCACAAACAAGTAGATGACTATGTTGATGATGTCGTGGTGAAATCAAAAGCTCGAGCGTCCCATATGGAAGTCCTGAGACAAGTCTTTGAAAGATGCAGAGAATACAAATTGAAGATGAATCCTCTAAAATGCGCTTTTGGGGTTTTTTTTGGAAAGTTTCTGGGATTCTTGGTCACGGTCGAAGGGATCAAAGTTGATCCAGATAAAGAAAAATCTATCTCCACCATGCCTCTTCCAAGCACTATGAAGGAACTGCAGAGTTTCATGGGTAAGGTGAATTATATCAGATGCTTCATACCAGGATTGGCTCAACTTATTGCTTCGTTCACTCCTCTGCTGAAGAAGGGAGAAAGTTTTACCTGGACGAACGTTCAACATGAAGCATTCCAGAAGATACAACAAATATTTTTATCACCTGCAGTCATGAGGTCTCCAGTGCAGGGATGACCATTGATACTATACACAACTTCCAATGACGTTGCTATCGGAGCATTACTAGCTCAAGAAGATAAAGAAGGCGTCGAACATCCAATTTATTATTACATCCGAACTATGAAGGATGCTCAACTCAGATACCCGAAAGCTGAAAGAACATGCCTGGCATTATCTCATGCAATGTAAATATTCAGGAATTATTTACTATCCAACAAAGTTGTACTCGTATCCAAAGATGATCCCATATTTTTTTTACTCTCAAAGCCCTCTCTGATGGGAAGACCTGCGAAGTGGCTATTGCAGATGTCAGAATTCGACATAGTATGTGTCTCTCCCAAAGCAATCAAGGGTCAAGCAGTGGAAGATTTACTGGCTGCCTTTCCAGGATAGGATTTTACAACATTACAAGATGACGTACCAGGAGAGCTTCCAGAGATCTCAGTCGTCAAAGAGGAAACATGGTTGTTGTACTTTGATGGATCCGCCACTCCTAGTAATGATACTGGAGGAGCGGGCATAGTTTTGGTCTCACCATCAGGGGAAGTATTCTCACATTCATTCAAGCTGGATTTCCACTGTACAAATAATTCAACAGAATATGAAGCATTCTTGCTAGGATTGTCCTTAGTTAAACAAGCAGGATCAATGCATCTGGAGATCAGAGGAGATTCAAAATTGCTGGTCAATCAAATGAATGGGATATATTCTCTCAAAGAGATAAGATTGCTCCATTCAGGGTTGAAGCACAATGACTCCTGACTCACGTTGCCGATGCAACCATCACTCATACCGGCCGGACCAACAATAGGCATGCTGATTGCTTAGCAACCCTTGCCTCCAAGTTGCAATTCGAAGGATCATAGAAAGCTATCATAGTGCAAAGACGAGTTGTATCATCCACATGGATCAATCAAACTGAAGATACTCCAGCAAATGACTAGATAGTACCTATTATTCATGAACTAAATATATTTATTACATAAGGAACAATCAGTCTCAAAGAGTTAAAGAACTTCTTCTTGCTCAATGGGGCCTTATATCATCGCAGCCCCGATGTTTCTCTATCACAATGCCTTGGTGATGAAGAAGCGAGAGAAAAACTCAAAAGTGTGCATCAAGAAGTATGTGGGCAGACTCTAGTAATAACACTTTATAGAAGACTTCAAAGGCTTGGGTATTAATGGCCCTCCATGGAAGCACAGTCAAGGGCTCTACAGGGAGCTTGTCCTAATTGGAAGATGCCACATCACCATTTGGAGGTCCTAACACTCCATCACACCGGGGACTGGAGACAACCTTACATCGAATACCTTCGAGACAACAAGTCACCACCAGAAAATAAAGATGCAATCAATCTCACACAGAGAGCTAAGATATTTGTCTTTCTTGATGGGATCTTATACCGCAAGAGTTTCGGAGGAGACTTGTTGAGATGTCTAGCCGGAGATGAAGTTCTGATGGTCCTGAAGGAAACCTATGAAGGAGAATATCAAGGGAATGAGAAATATTACTAGATGACTATGGAGGATGATGAAGCCGCCTATGTTCAGAAGTGTCACCGATGCCTGGTCCACGGTAACCTTATTCATACCCCTTGTCTTCCATTACATTCTGTGAATAGTCCATGGCCTTTCTATAGCTAGGGACTTGATATCATCGGAAAGATCAATCCGGCATCCTCAAAGAAGCATGAATACATCATCACGGCTACTAAGTATTTCACCAAGTGGGTTGAAACAATCCCACTCAGAGGTACTACAACTGTTGCAACCTTCATCAAAGAACACATTATATGTAGATTTGGTGTCCCAAAACATATCATCACAGATAATCGGACTCCTTTTGCCAACAAGGATGTCGAGAAATTGCTCAAGGAATACGGGTTCAAATAGATCTTCTCCACGCCTTACTATCCCCAAGGAAACGACCAAGCAGAGAGTACCAACAAAACTCTTATCCGGATTATCAGTCGAACGATTCATGACAACCCAAGATCGTGGCATGAGCAATTACCCATGGTTTTGTGGGCTTACAGAATATCACCAAGGAGCTCGATCAAAACGTCACCATATTCGCTCGTCTATGTGGCTGATGCTATACTCCCGGCTGAGATAAAAATTCCTTCAGCAAGGATTGCAGCAGCCAGCGGAATACAATGGGATGAAGCTGAAGTGTCCAAGTCAAGAGTTTCTGAACTGGACATGCTTGAATCAAGGAGAGCTAAAGTATAAAAGTATGTGGAAGCCTACAAACAGAGAATATCCAGAGCTTACAACAAAATGGTAAAACCTCGAACTTTCCAAGTAGGAGATTTGGTGTTAAAGATGGCAAAGCACATCCAATAAGATATGTCCGCTCCCAAATTCTCTCCAAAATGGGAAGGGTCATATGTTATCATCAAAGCAGTGTGGATACTACAAAATTTTAGCAATCAGTGGAGGAAATGAAGGAAATATTATCAACGAAAAATGGCTCAAAGCCTATTATGCTTGATCAGCAGCAGACAATTAACCTTTTATTCAAATACATCTCAAATGTAATTTATTTCCTTCAAAGAGCATGCAAGATGCTCGTTTGTTCATCAAACATTCATCAATTGAACAAAATTCCTCATACTATCAGATTATTCTACCTTATCAAAAGCCTACATCTCAACTCTCCTGAATGATCACTCAGAGCAAACCATCTAGTAATGGATAATCTCTATAAACAACCCTGTAAAGTTTCTTCTGAAATTTTTTAGTTTTCATCTTCAAATCCTGTATTGCCTTCTCAACCATGGCTAATTCCAAGGCAAGCATCTTCTCCTCCTCCAGTATAGCAGTGATCAGAGAGATCGCATCAGCAGCCTCCGCCGCCTTATGAATCTTGATCAACTCGAGCCAATGACGAAGCTATCCTACATTGAAATGCAGGGCCTCGCAGTTCGAAATCATCTCATCACCTGTGCAATTCCTGATTCTTGACATCTCGCAGACCCATCTGGTCCATCTATTCAATCATCGGTAATAGTCCTGCAACTGTAGTCAAGAGGGTTGGTAGAAAACCCTTCCACACCTCATTCGTGGTGATATGTCCATCCATATCTTTTTCCATATTTTGGTGTAAAGCGGCGTATGACACTTGGGAATGGCGAATCCACCAACCACCTCATTGTCTGGGAAATTGTTGATTAAAGGAGATTCAAATAAAAGTCTATTTGTTGGGTATTCACGAGCATGAACCCTGTGTTCGAGCTCTACGAATTCTGCAGAATCTTCGTCAACTCGGTTGCTACTATCTTCAACCTCAACCACAGTCACGGAATTTCAAATCCTTCTTCTCCTAGCATCAACAACGACACGAACATCCGCCTGCAATGAAACGAGGAAACATTTAATTTTATCCAAATTGAGCATAATGAAATTTCAAGAAGTAATAGTGTTACTTACAGATGATCCAGTCTCATCATAAGACGACCTATACCGGGCAGGGGATCTAACAGTCCGCCTAGGTCTTGGGTTGTGAGAGGAAGAATTATTCTGGTTATCCTGCACCAAATTAATTTCTTACGGTCAATAACCTCGATCAAACAGAGAAAGAGAAGATGTACAACTTACTGAGATGGATGCTTCTATTTCACGCTTCGACTGAGGTTCATCTTGAGAATAAATACTGCTCGACATGGAAATGATAAGGTTTGATGATCAAAATTCTTCGACACGATGAAACTGACTTAGGAATGGAAGAAATATTCACATAGAGGATAGATTCCGAGTCTTAAAGATATATATATATATATTGGGAACGGTGTATGTTTATCTCCTGCGAACAGTTAATTCAGTTGCGAGTTTTACTGAAACCCTAAGTCTCGAACAAGGTCAAAATGGAGAAGTGGAGTGAAATCAGCGCACTGGGGTCTGACCGAAGTCAATCATGATCAGCAAGTCGCACGGCCTCATGAGCTATATGGTTTATGTTTGGGTATTTTTGTGAGATGAAGAACCACAAGAGCAAAGGGAGGTTAGAATGAGTTCGGCATTGAAGTTTGCTTGATTCAGTCATAGAAGAACTCACATTAATAAAATCTCTCATTCAAAGGGAAAACTTAAATCCTTCAATAAAATTGTTTGAATGAAGATATCTATTACGAAGACTAAAAGTATTCAAATACTAAAAGAGAAAAGAGGATCAAAAGTAAAGCTACTCGTCAGATTCATCATCACTGTCCTTTTCGGAGTCTTCTTCGCTATCCTTCTCAGAATCCTCTTCTTCGGATTCACTGTCAGAATTATTGGTAACGGCTGGATGAGCATAAAAATCATCATTTGAATCTAAATCATCTTCCGCTTCAGCTTCAGAATCCATGGATCTCTCAAATTATCTAGCGTACTGGTCAGGTAACCCCAAAGTAGTATCTTCTTCAGAAGCATCAATATCAGAATCAGAGGACACCCCATCCAAGAATTGACGTTTCTCCTCGGCCCTCCGTGTTTTGCGCCGGATTCGATCCTTTCTGCGCTGACGAGCATCTTTCTCATCATCCTTGGCTTTTCTTTTCATGACTTTGGAAAAAGTAACCCTCCACTCATTTAAGGGGATGCTAGGCTTTTCTCCTTCATTGCGAATTGCTTTGGCTCTCGATTTAGCTACATAAGCTTTGGGATCTTTGTCAGAAGAGCTACTACTGGAAGTTGGCATTTTCTGAAACCAGGAACACGGAATTATTAACATACAGATAAATTCATCTAAAAAATGGTAATTCTTAACTCTTACCTCTTTCAATTTCACTAACAGTAGTGATTGTGCCACAAGAGTTAGCACGCAAAATTAGTTCGTTCCTTGAAACCTGCAGTAATGAACGAGATTTCATTAGTTTATGAAAAAATTATTTTCTCATAAAATCATAGACATAATTTTCATAATGGGAACATTCACACAACTGACCTATTAAATTTACAACAAGACATTATTTCATCATAAATAAATTGTCTAGTTTCGAAGGTTACTCGAAACCCGCGTCTTGATATTACAAAGCAATAATTAGTATGATTTGTTCACATAAATTTTCAAAAATTTATTTTAATGAGAACAAATCCATCTGAATGAAATATGTCATCATATCCCACATAATATGTCACGGCTACATATATATTAAGAAGAAAAAAATCTATTTTCCTTCGTATTAGCATTTTCTTTAAAGCGAAGGTTTATGCTAGTTTTGTGAAATCTCACACCTCTTGTGATAAAATATTAGTTCTCATGAAAGCTCATAAATAAGGTTTTATCACTGGACATAAGTTTACATACATAAAAAAAATCTATTTTTCCTCGAATGAACAATATTTTCTAAAACGAGGTTTACTTCGGTTTTGTGAAAGCTCACAACTCTTAACATAAAGTTTTGTTTCCCATGAAAGATCATAAACAAAATTTTACCACTGGACACAGGTCTATTTTCAAAGAAAAATCTATCTCAAGTTAGGGATTATTGCTAGTTTCCTAAACTAACGATCGAACGAACATACGTTTAATAAAATAAGGGTTTTTCTTCAAAACTCACACTAATATATACACATGTATACAATTTCACCATGAAAAACTCATAAAATCAGCAAGCTTTTGATATTTTTTTTTACCTGGTCGGAGTTGTCCTGAATTCGGCCGGACGGTGACTGACGGCGCCGGCGGTAGGCGACTCTGGTGAATTTTCTTCTGCTCCTCCTGATACTCGTACGTGAAGGGAAGGGGAGGTGAAGAAAGTGGTGGACGTGGGAGAGAAATAAAAAATACAAATGTATTAATTCCTTTTATACCTAATTTTATTTCCAAAACCTAATTCCTTAAGGATTTCCTTTTCGGGCCCGACCCGTGAATCCTAAACCAACCAAGATTCCACTATCGGATCAGAGGTTCTACACCAATTCATGTTCACTGGATGATGCTCTATTATTCCACTGGGGTTTCTGCTCAAACCATGGTTTGCTCATTCGTTCGAAATTCGGTAATATCTTATCATATAACTAAGTTCAATTACTTATTTTTATTTGTACCTGGAAAATCACCATTCAATGTTGAGTGAGGAACGTGACTGTTCCTCACTAAGAAAGGGACTTAATGTAGGTGGTGGATTTTCGATAAAGGATAGAATTGTAAAACTATACTCCAGATTCGGCAGCCGGATGAGTATCGAGGCTCATGTCTCTCGTTAAAGCATGAAAGCTCATGCCATAAAATATCTGACTGGGAAGACTATCTCTCAGAGTACATGTGAATGTGTAGTCTCTCAGTTGAGGCCACATCACATCTCATGAATACGGAGCAATTTCAGTAATTATTTCAGCTCCGACAAACGGATGAATATCGAGACCCATGTCTCCATGCATGAAAGCTCATGCCACCTCTGATGGAGAAAGTATCTCAGAGAAGATGTAGATGTGTAGCTTTCCAGCTGAGGCCATGACACATCTCATACTATATAGAATCGAAAGATTGAGCAGCTCCTAGACAGCATGCCTGCTAGTATAGAGCGACAACGTCTTTGGGATGCAACCAAGTTTTACCCGACTATGCAAGAGGAATAGTACACTCCAGCAAGTTCATATTGATAAACCCTCAGATGATTAATTCTCCTAGACAGGAATCCCTTCTGGTATAGATCTATCAATTAATTGTCTGAAATCTTCTGAATATCCAGCAATATTTTACGAGCCATCTTTAATCGTCTGAATATCCAGCAACATGACTGTTCCTCACTAAGCATGTGACTTAATGAAGATGGTGGATTTTCGACAAAGGGTAGAATTGTAAAACTATACTCCATATTCGGCAGCCGGATGAGTATTGAGGCTCATGTCTCTCGTTAAAGCATGAAAGCTCATGCCATAAAATCTCTGACTAGGAAGACTATATCTCAGAGTACATGTGAACATGTAGTCTCTCAGTTGAGGCCATGTCACACCTCATGAATACTGAGCAATTTCAGTAATTATTTCGAATCCGACAAACGGATGAATATCGAGACCCATGTCTCCATGCATGAAAGATCATGCCACCTCTGATGGAGAAAGCCTCTCAGAGAAGATGTAGATGTGTATCTTTCCAGCTAAGGCCATGACACATCTCATACTATATATAATCAAAAGATTGAGCAGTTCCTAGACACCATGCCTGCTAGTATAGAGCGACAACATCTTCGGGATGCAACCAGGTTTTCCCCGACTATGCAAGAGGAATATGACACTCCAGAAAGTTCATATTGCTCAACCCTCAGATGATTAATGCTCCTAGACAGGAATCCCTTCTGGTATAGAGCCATCAATTAATTATCTGAAATCGTCTGAATATCCAGCAATATTCGACGAACCATCGTCTGAATATCCAGCAATATTTTACGAGCCATCTTTAATCGTATGAATATCCAGCAGCATTCTACGATTCTTCGTTATATTTCGTCACTTCAATTCGTGGTTCTTCCTAGCATAATTCCACGGGTTAGTGATAAATATCCAACGAAACAGGCATTTGAGCATCGAATAAGCCCTGACACAAAAATGGTGCAAGTGTAATTATCACATAATGCACAGACCAGCAATTTGAATGCACGAACATGCATTTCAAAAAATACGAACGAACAAGGAACCAATGCAAAATAGGAAGGAAAAATAATAATAAAAAAAATATTAGCAAAAGCGCCAGGGGACTAGGCTCACCAGCCGGCCAGTCATGTCGTGACCAGTCCCACGCCTAATTTTATATTTTATCATACTTTTACTATTTTCTTGATCTCAGGAAAATCCTCTCGTTCGAGCAAATTTTCTTTATTTCAAAGAAATTATCTAAATCACATGATTTTATCAAAGAATGATAAAATTAGGGAAAGGTGTCATGGGTCCGCCGGACGGCCGGTCATGCCTTGGATGTGGCCAGTCCCACACCACACCACACCTCACATCATATTATTTTATTATTTCTTCTCAAATTATGAAAATTCCTTGATTTTATGAATTTTCCCTAAAATTACCTAATTTCATGTATTTTCTCTAAAATCATAGAAAATATTAAAAAGTTAGGGAAAACTTGTGGGACCGGGATCTAGCCGGCCGGCCATGCCCTAGCCGATCCCACACGCCTATTATTTTGTTATTATATGGTGTTTTGTTTCATGATTTCATGAAAACTCCCTGATTTCAACAAAATATCTTGGTTTTCAACAAATCCCTTTGATTTTATGAAAATTCTCTAAAATCATCAAAAATTGGTAAAATTGGGAAGAGTGGCTTGGGACCCGAGCCCATTGGCCGGACGGGCATGCCTCGGCCATTGCTAGTCCCACACTCCCATTCCCTATTTTATTATTAATTTATTTCTCTCATCTCACGAAAATTCCCTAATTTCATCAAACTCTTCTGTTTCATGGAATTTCCCTCAAATCAGAGAAAATACATAAAATTACATAAAACTGGGAAAGCATGTGGGACCGTGTTTGTCAACCGTCCGGCCATGCCCTAGCCGTGGCCGGTCCCACACCTTGTAATTCCCTGTTTTATTTGTTATTTTCATAATTTCATGTATTTTTCCCAGTTTCAGCAAAACCATGGATTTTGCATATTTTTTCCAAATGTTGCTCAAACGTGCACCAGAAAATATCAATATTCTCATGACTGAAGCGCGGACACCATGGTGACACAGGCCCATCCCCTTGACCGACCAAGGGTGACCCTGAGGCTTGCAAACAGCTGGTCCTGCATGTTTTAACGATTTTAACCTAATTTGCTCAATTGCTCATATTAGGTTCAAACTCTTTCCAAATAATTGGAAGTTTTCTCAAACGACCATCCAATGGTCCCACGCCCACCAAGAGCCGGTTTCATGACCTCTTGGTCGGTCCTTCATATTTCCATAACACCAGGTTTTATTATTTTTCGCTCACACGAGCATTATTTTAGTGATTAAACCAGCATTTAATCATTCTTTCACCAACTGGTCCCGAAAGACTTTGGTATTTTTGTTCATTCGAGCATTTGGGCAATATATGGTAAACCCATCATCCCATGTATCTGGTAACTCTGTATTGATTTGCAATAAATCACCATTTCGGTAAAATCAGGGTTTTGAATCCAGAGCTCTGCAGAAACGTGATTCTTAGCAGATTCAAACACTCTGATAATTTTATGATGATTTCATAATCAACATTTTATTTATTTTGCTCGACCCAGTAGTCAGTAACTTAAATTAATATTTTATTTGGTCTTGCTACCAACGATTCATCAAAAAGCAGTATTTGCTCAAACTAGCAATATTCGCTCAAACCGGAAATGTTTATTCAAATTAGCAATATTCGCTCAGACTAGCAATATTTGCTCATATCAAAGAATATTGGTTCAACTATAAATATTCAATAATTCAGCAACATAGTTTTCTCATCTTAGTTTATAATGATACCTCGTCTCAGTAGACACGTTAAATTCATGAGTTTCAGAACATTTTCTAATCATGTTCAACTCAGCACTACATGGACTCATCGTCCCATAAAGTCAGCAACTGAGTCCACAATCACGAGATTTCAATCATGTCACGTGGGGGGATATTAACTAAGATTTTGGTCTGGCGGTCTACGACACGTGTGTTCACCCACGATGAGAATGTGAGCAAGTCGTGCAATCAGTTGGAAGAGTCAACAAAGTAGTGGGTGGAAAATTAACCAAGTCTCCGCACGATGAATAATTGGTTTAACACGATTTCCCACTTCCCCACTCTCTGATTCAAGCAACTGTCATACTTCATGAGATCATGGTGTTTTCAACTCTGGCATTATAAAATGTTTTTAAATCCTGATTGAAAAGACAAGATTCGAACACTCGAACATTCGTCTAGCAATTTCTCATCAAAGTTCATACAAAAAAATTTTCGTCTACACGAACTCAGAGATATCACTCTCAATTGAGAAAAATTCAATCATTCAGAGTATTTTCATGCTGAATTCATAACACACCTACAATCTCAGATCACCATTAATCTCACGTATTTCTCAGCTTCCCTCCTACAGATCAACCCATCCTCTCTTGTGACCGAATTGACTCTGGAATGGCCATTGTTCTTGGTTTAGGCCGGAGTCTTACAGATTGATCTCTCGAACTTAAAGCACTCCCTTCTTGAAGTGCATTTGTGCGAGGTTCAATATTTCTCTCGGTTCAAGGAGTCTCCACATGGTCGACTCTTCAATCCCATAATAACCAGCAAATCTTTTTTCCCCATCTACACTTGCTTAACCATTAAACTTTGTATATAATACATCTACATAATCGTATGAATGCTATTGTGATTATGTATGGGTATGAGGTGAGGATTTCATCCTAGGGAACAATGTTTACATGTGTTCTAAGGAAGTAAGTTCATGATATATGTTGTCAACCGAAAAGGAAATCGCCAGGCGTTATTGGGGGATGTTCTTCATTGCATATCTTATAAACGACCAATATGTGTGATTAGTATAACCGCTCATAACTTGTTTGTGCTCTTAGTAAAACTATTCACATGAGGCCTAACTTATGTATTGGTATGACTTTTATTAGGGAAACCAATCTTAAGTAATCACCTGGGGTATGATCGGGTTGTGAGTGTCTGAACTTATTACTGGGAGAAGGGGAACCGATCCTAGTAAGAGGTGTAGTGCATCACAAGGGGAACCGATCCTTGTATGAGGTGCAGCAAGGTTTATGGAAGAAAGGGGAACCGATCCTATGAACATGTGCAACACGTTTTTGGGCAAAGGGAACCGATCATATGGACATGTGCAGTGCATACAAGTTAGATACAAAATATATGTGGGGAACCGATCCTAGTACCTAGTCATCCGTAACTTTGGTAAGCTAGTGTAACAATGCACAATACTCACATGGAGGTAGAACCGAAACTTGTTTTGGTAGAACCGTAAACCCATGAGTTGTGATTGAGTGGTACTTGATCAATCACATAGTTCTTGTAAGTCAGATGAACCAATTTTAAACTTGTTTGGAAGTGTGGTAAATCAGTTTCAAGTGAGCAAGCATGGAAAAGACTTGCAAGAGTAAGATGTCGTCACACTTTGAACACGGTGCATTAATGCTTATTTTATATTGTTCAAAGATATTCCTTAACGGCTAAGAAGGAAGTAAATCCCAAGATCGAATTTAAATAAGTTAAGAATCTTTTTAATTAAGGGTTTTTAATTATATATGAAAATAAGAATTAGTAATGTGCATTTACTAGTTAAAGATTTTCCAAGGAGATTTCAATCATATTTTTGGACAGTGGATTCACAGGAATTATAAAAACCGAATTTTGGTTAATATGGAAAAATATCTTGAGTATATTTTCGGTTTTGGAAATTCCTTGGTGTCCAAACTTCCTTGTCTATAAATAATTTGAGTTTGCATTTCTAGCAAACTAATCCTGCGTAATATTAGAATTACTCTTTTGACTTTGTTACTGGTAAAGCCGCCTGTCGAAGAGGAGAGTAATCTAATTAGGTGAAATCTCTTACGGCTGTTCAATTTAAAGTCTTCTTTGGGATTGAGAAGCTCTAACGCGACCCATTGGTGGGAAACTAGATATTACGGTTTATCTTTAGTTTTCGTATTGATTTGATTGACTAACGGTGGTTGAACTTTGATTGCACCTAGTTTGTTTATGCTTGTGAATCTTCTCTTCTGATATAAGATTCACTCAAACTAGTTCAAGGTTTCGACATGGATCTTTAGACTATTGTTAGATCTAAAGACGATCTTGTGATAATCCATTGTTAACAGACTCCGTTCTCTATGTGATTGATCACAAGAGATTCAAGTAGTTGTGTGCAGGTGTTTATTGAAGATCTAAGAAGATTTGAAGAAAAAGAAGATATTAAAGATTTCTAACTTGGTTTTTACAATCTTTGGTGTGCACAATACTTGTTTGGGAAAAAGTGGATCCAACTATAATTGATTTAACCTTTTGGGTATTTTGATAGAATAGTTGAGGAAGATCGGCATCAATAAGTTTCCTTGTAATTAAAGGTATTGATTGGCTTAATTTTAACGATTGCCTTTGGGTGATTGAATATAAGATAGATCTTGGAACCTAGCAAAGGAGTTTATGTTAAGATAAACAAGGGAACCTTTGCGCAACTCATATCACTTGGTTGAAGAGAGTTGATACCAAATAGATTTGTTATTCCTTCAATATTTGGAATACGATCCAAAGGAATTGGTCCAAGTACGTGACTTGTTTACAGGTTGGAGGCGTGGGAATACAGACGGAACAAGGTGAACTATAGGTTTAGTTGTTTGGTCTCAACTATACGAAGTTGGTTTATTTTGTATAGCGGCTAAATCATGAGAGTATTCAATTCTGGCCTAGGTCCCGGGGTTTTTTGCGGTTTCCTCATTAACAAAATCTTGTTGTGTCATTTACTTTATATTTTCGCATTATAATTGTTTTATTATAATTAAAGTGAATTGCACAAACGTTAATTCCTATTTACTTGATACGTGAATCCTATTGAGTTTGGTTAAGTCCGAACCTTTGTATCAAGTAAACCCACTTTTTTGTTGTATTGTCTCGATCTCGTATCCATAGACGATCACACAAAGTGTGAACCGATTTGTTGTATTGTCTCAACTAAGTCCATATAGACAATCACTTTAGGGGAAAGGACTTGTAGGAAGCAAAAGTAATAGCTTGAGGTATATTTGGGGTACCGTTGCCTTTTCAGAGGTGAAGAACACTTTGATTACAAATGAATATAAATATACTTATGGACACCCAAACCCTAGAATAACTTTGAACAAGCCTTTCATGGTTTATTATCCATTATCTAAATTATTAGGAGAATATTTTCTTAACAAAAAAAGAAAGAATATATACAAATAAAAATCTTGAGCAACCCTGATGCAAACCTCATTTTCTCAAGTTAAAGATGTAGTTGCAGACCTTACTGGCATTATACTGTGATAGAGTGATCCAAATGCTCACATCTTTTACGACGTAGTGGCTTATCAAGGTTTGTTATATAAACAGATTTCTTACCTCGTCTGAATCTGGTACTACTGGATTTTTTAGGAAAACCTTGTTGATTATCCAAAGCCAGATTCATCCTTTGCATGTTCTTTTGAAGTTTGGAAATTCTTTTATTGTTCCTCTTGAATACCCAACACGTGCTTTGAACATGATTTGCATTCCCACAAAACGAACAGATCAATAAAGATTTTTTATTTTGTTGAAATGCCTCCTATTTATCACAACAGTCAACAAACATTGTTCCACGATCAGTTGGAACAAAAGTGTTGTTTGTGCTTACAGGTTTTCTTTTAAACCCTAAACCATTTGTGTTCCCAAAGTACTTCTGACCGAATAACATTGCTGATATTTTGTCAGAACTTTCAGATAACCTTTGCAGGTCATCCTTAAGAGTATTAATCTCTTTTTCCTTTAGAGACATGGTTATGGTGAGTTCATCATTAAGACAATCTATCTCAAGATTTTTCACCTGGAGCGATGATTCAAGTTTCTTCAACGAAGCCTTTAGTTGAAGATTTTCTTGGAGAATCTCTCTATTCAAGAATTCAAAAATCCCTGTGTCAGACTCAAGTTCTGAATCAGAAATTAAGTAGGTGAACGTTTCTGCTGCAAGAGTTGAAAGTTCATTGCACCCATCAGAACCATCCAAGATGTTGACACCCAGGGAAGATTTTTCTTGTATTGAACCATCTGAAGCAATAACTAGAGAGAAATGTTCCTCACATCTTTTGCTTCTTTTTAAAAAAATATTTGATCTTTTCTGTTATCAGTGATTAATAAAAATCTACATGATTGGAACAACATTCATCAGCCCAAGACAAGTTAGAATATTTACTTGCGTTGGTCACAACATTGAACACAGATGTTCTGGATGTGTTCTGATCAAGATCAAGTATTTTTAACTTTCCAATCAGAGTATTTCTGGAAAGTACATCAAGGTTATTCCTTCAACGATGGTGTGTTTCTTAGAATTGTATCTAAACGGAAGAGATCTGAGAATCTTCATCGCAGTGTCCTTTTCAGGAATAGTCTTACCCAATGCAAAAGATGCATTAACAATTTCAGACACTTTGTGATTAAAATCATCAAATGAATCTTCATCTTTCATATTAAGGTTTTCCCAATTAGAACATACGTTTTTGAAGCCTAGCTTCCTTTTCACAGGTATTCCCTTCAAATACGGTTTCTAAGATATCCCAAGCATCTTTAGATCGAGTGCACGTAGTCACATAATGATGAAGATCTGGGGTAATGTTATGTATAATAACATTTAAGCCGTCAATATTTTAAATCGCAGCAAGGATTTCTTCTGTACTATATCTACCAATATCCTTAGTTATAGATATATCGCCTTCTGTATTAACCGGAGGATCATAGCCATTAACAACACGTACCCATGTTTGAAAGTCATGAGCTTGAAGAAAAGTACGCATGGAGATTTTCCACCATGAGTAGTTTGAGCCATCAAAGACTGGTGGTACATTTATGGAGATAGAATTGATGTCCATATAGTCATATCGCTATAAATACAGACGTATTAGGTCTTAAACGTGTTTTATTGCTCTGATACCAATTGAAAAAGCAGGGGTCTAAAAACCTCACAAGAAATCTGTATGGACTAACTCCAATATATTTACAAGAGAATCATTAACTAAACATTTCGAATCAATCTTAAGAAAAATATATCAAGGAGTATATCTCAATCTCTTAATTCAATCCACAATCAAACAAATAATAATTTGCAAGCCTGATTGAATATAAGAGAGATAACTTGAACGGTACAAAAGTGTTAGAGCGTTTCTCGGTTGAACCCACCAAGTGTTGGTATGTCAAGTTTTGTTGTCATATTTTAGTGAACCAAAACTCATTTAAGAGTCGCCTGATTTAAATATACTAGAGTCAACTTCGTATAGGTTAGATTGAAAGTATTAGGATGAGACATTACAAGTATTGTGAAGACTTGAATAAGTGAATAAGTACGGAGCTAAAACCACAACATCATCCTTCCACTTGAGGTTAGTGATATTTGAGTTGAACTGTTTCATTCCCTAACATATCTTTCAAGTCGTGCATATTGAAAACATAAAACTGGGAAGCATGAACACTCTAGATAGACATAGTATTAAGGAATACAATATGAAGTTTCTTGCTTAACCATTAAACTTTTTATATAAGACATCGGCATAATCGTATGAATGCTATTGTGATTATGTATAGGTATAAGGTGAGGATTTCATCCTAGGAAACAACGTTTTTACATGTGTTTTAAGGAAGTAAGTTCATGATATGTGTTGTGAACTGAAAAGGAAATCGCCAGGCGTTATTGGGGCTGTTCTTCATTGCATATCTTATGAACGACCAATATGTGTGATTAGTATAACCGCTCATTACTTGTTTGTGTTCTTGGTAAAACTATTCACATGAGGCCTGACTTATGTATTGGTATGACTTTTATAAGTGAAACCCATCTTAAGTAATCACCTGGGGTATGATCTGGTTTGTGAGTGTCTGAAAAATATTGGGAAAGGGGGAACCGATCCTAGTAAGAGGTGCAGTACATCACAAGGGGAACTGATCCTTGTATAAGGTGCATCAAGGTTTATATAAGAAAGAGGAACCGATCCTATGAACATATGCAATACGTTTTTGGCCAAGGGGAACCGATCCTATGGACATGTGCAGTGCATATAATTTAGGTACCAAATATATGTGGGGAACCGATCCTAGTACCTAGTTAGCCGAATTATGGTATGCTAGTGTAACTATGCACAATACTCACATGGAGGTAGAACCGAAACTTGTTTTGGTGGAACCGTAAACCCATGGTTTGTGATTGAGTGTTACTTGATCAATCACATAGTTCTTGAAAGTCAAATGAACCAATTCTAAACTTGTTTGGAAGTGTGGTAAATCGGTCTCAAGTGAGTAAGTATGAAAAAGGACTTACAAGAGTAAGATGTCGACACACTTTGAACACGGTGCATTAATGTTTATTCTTTATTGTTCAAAAGATATTCCTTAACGGCTAAGAAGGAAGTAAATCCCAAGATAGAATTTAAATAAGTTAATAATCTTTTTAATTAAGGGTTTTTAATTATATATGGAAAATAAGAATTAGTAATGTGCATTTACTAGTTAAAGATTTTCCAAGGAGATTTCGATCGTATTTTTGGACAGTGCATTCACATGAATTATGAAAACCGAATTTGGTGTAGTAATGAAAAATATCTTGAGAATATTTTCGGTTTTGGAAATTCCTTGGTGTCCAAACTTCATTGTCTATAAATACTTTGAGTATACATATCTAGCAAACTAATCCTTCGTAATAATAGATTTCCGCTTTTGTCTTTGTTACTAGTGAAGCCACCTATCGGAGAGGAGAGTGATCTAATTAGGTGAAATCTCTTACGGCCGCTCCATTTAAAGTCTTCTTTGGGATTGAGCATCTCTAGCGCGACCCTTTGGTGGGAAACTAGATATTGCGGTTTATCTTTAGTTTTCATATTGATTTGATTGACTAACGGTGGTTGAACTTTGATTGTACCTAGTTTGTTTATGCTTGAGAATGTTTTCTTCTGATATAAGATTCACTCAAACTAGTTCAAGGTTTCGACAGGGATCTTTAGACTATTGAAGATCGAAGAAGATTTAAAGACAAAGAAGAGATAGAAGATTTCTGACTTGGTTTTATAATCTTTAGTGTGCATAATACTTGTTTAGGTAAAAAAGGATCCAACTATAATTGATTTATCCTTTGGATATTTTGATAAAATAGTTGAGAAGATCTGCATCAACACAGTTCTTTGGATTAAGAGTGTTGGTTGGCTTAATTTTACCGATTGCCTTTGGGTGATTGAACATAAGATAGATCTTGGAACCTGGCAAAGGAGTTTATGTTAAGATAAACAAGGAAACCTTTGTGCAACTCATATCACTTGGTTGAAGAGAGTTGATACCAAACAGATTTTTTGTTCCTTTACTGTTTGGAATACGAACTAAAGGAATTGGACCAAGTATGTGACTTGTTTACAGGTTGGAGGTGTGGGAATACAGACGAAACTAGGTGAACTATAGGTTTAGTTTCCTGGTATCAACTATACAAAGTTGGTATTATTTTGTATAGCGGCTTAATCCTGAGAGTATTTAATTCTGAACTAGGTTCCGGGGTTTTTCTGCATTTGCGGTTTCCTCGTTAACAATATCTTGCTATGTCATTTACTTTATATTTCCGCATTATAATTGTTTTATTGTAATTGAAGTAAATTGCACAAACGTTAATTCATATTTACTTGTTACGTGAATCCTATTGAGTTTGGTTAAGTCCGAACCTTTGTATCAAGTAAACATACTTCGTTGTTGTATTATCTAGATCTCGTATACATAGACGATCACACAAAGTGTGAACCTATTAGTTGTATTGTCTCGACTCAGTCCATAGACAAATACTTTGGAGAAAGGACTTATATGAAGGAAAAGTAATAGCTTGAGGTATATTTGGGTACCCTCTCCTTTTCAATTGGTATCAGAGAAGGAAACATGAAAAGATCTAACAATCTATGTTTGATGCGATCCAACCTATAAGATATGAGTCAAAGTAGAGTTAAGCGAGAGTGAAAACTAAAGAAAGACTCATTTAACGTATCGCAAGACGTTGAAAGTTTTGATTTTAAGAAATGCTTAAAAGGATCTTCTTCAAGTTCTACTTGCTATTTTGAGAATAAGTTTGAATGTTCTCTAGATGAGGCTATGTTAAGCCCTATATTCGAAATCAATGATTCAGACTCTGAAAAATGACTTTTTGATAACGAGAATTTTTTGAGTTTTATGCTTGAGATTTCTGATGAAAGATCAAGCGTAAAAAAATCTGAACTAAAAGAATTGAGCAAACAATTTCTTTTTTAGTTTTGATGAACGTCTTTCTGCACAAACTCTCGATGAAGAGCATAACTTGCTGAAAGAAGAATACTCACAATGATTGCTTATTTACAAAAAGGTAATTGAAGAAAATCAGGACGATTTCAAAGCAATTAAAATTGAATATGAAAGGATGTATCAAAATCACAAGAAGTTTAGGGAAGATACTTCTCAACAAATACAGGGTCTTGAAGAAACACTTGCTGAATCTGATGCAAGGATTAACTCTCAACAAAAGAGTTTTGAAGAGAAATAGGGTGTATATCTCTCATGAGAAAAACACCTTGAGGCTGATTTAGCTGGTGGTCTTAATAAAATCAAGATATTGGAAGAAGAAATTTTGGACCTTAAAAAGTTCAATGTTAGCTCAAACAATTTAACCTCAATTTGAGAGGCAAGTAGAAGTCATCGTGATACACGAGGCTTGGGCTATAAGGGAATAAATGCTTCAAATATTAACAAAAAGGTAAAATTTGGTAAAGATACTAATTCTTCTCAACGAAAGGCTTCCACTGTTGACAAAAAGTGATAATATTTCTTGTAAAGAATTCAAGCCAGTCAAGCCTAAGAATTGTGTTCAACCAGCAGCAATCAACAAGAGCACTTCTGCTAATGTCAAGAAAGCAACAACGTTGAACAAGGATAAGAAGAATAAGAAGAAAACTCGTCAAGCTCTAATGCAATAGGATCCACAAAAAGGTAACACTAAAACTCATACTTCGTATATTTATGCTAAGCATTGTTATTATTGTGGTAGTAAAGGACACTTGCAATAGGGATGCAATGTTCGTAAGATGCAAGATGCACTTTATTTTGTATCAAGCGAATTGGCTAAGTGTTCTCCTCTTAAGAAATCAGATCATTATTGTCCTAAGTTTAGGCAAAAGAATTATTATAATGATAGTTCAAATCTTGCATATCACTCGACAAGGTCATCTCATAAAATACCCAATTATATAAAGAGAGATGACATTTTAAATGCAAAGATAAGATCTGATGTTCCAAATTGGAGAAAGGATGTTTCGCAAAGTATTCAAAAAGACAATGATCCTAATGGTATGAAAGAGAAAGTTGCTCCTGCGAAACCCAACTCTAAATGGGTCCTTAAGTCCTCCATAGCCAATAATGGACCAAAAGTTAGTCACAAGAATGACTCTCAGCTGTTAATTGTTGGTGACAATAATTACAAAAGTCTTTTTGAAAGACTAAATAAAGACATCATGTCTGAAATCTCTTGTACTAATAAAGGTTGTGATAATGACACTCTTCATCACAATTCAAATAAGAAAAACAAGAGAAAACAAACCAAGCAAGAGGTCAAGAATGATTCTGTCTTAGTCACTCGTGACGAACAAGACAAGACTGAACCTAACACAACCTAGTTGTGTTAGAATGTGCATGCTCACCTTGGTGCTCATTTTTGAAAGGTGAGGAAGCACGTGAAGCTGAGCACATGATCTCTCGATTATTATATGACTAATTAACATCTTTAGGAGATTTATTTTCTTCTATACTCATTCATACCTTCTCTATCTATATTTGGGTTTTGAAAGAAACAATAATTGTGAGTTTATGATGTTGAAATATTCTGATGATATATATGTGTAACTCTTGTTTTTACGGTTAAAACGATCCAAAAATCACTGAATTCGGACATCGTATGCAAAAGTTATGTCAAAAATAGTTTAGTGTTGTGATTTGTCACAAGTAACACTTCGGGGAACCGATCCTATGGAGAGGTGCAATGTGGGGAACCAATCCTATGGAGAGGTCCCCATACGAAAAAGTTTAAAACTGTTTTGCCCATAACTTCTTCGTCCGAACTCGGAATAACCTCATTATTTTTGCGTTGTTTTCGCAATTCAACTCCCTACAAGATAGATGTAATTGCAATACTTGATTATTTGTTGAAAATTTATGGTGTATTGCATTTGTGTTTATGGGATGTTTGATTACGGTTTTCATGACCTTAATATTCGATCTCATGTGATGTTGTGAACCCCTATGGTTTGGGTGACTTTTTGATTTAGCAGGATTAAGTTCTAGCCCATGTTGGTAGGTTTTATCAAAGGATCATGAGGGGTTCCTGTAGAAACAATATGTGAAAAAGTCACAATATGTTGAATCGGTTTTGGTTTAGCATAAAAGCATATGTGTTTCGACGGTTTTCAACTTTTGCTTGCAATTGTTAAAAACCAGTTTTTAACTTTTCTCTGGTAAAGGTTGGTTGTTGTTATTCTTTTGTTTTTACATAAGGATGACAACATAATGGTATCTCGATATCAATTCTCCCTGGAAGAAGAAGATGATATCATATTGGAGAAGTTGAATGTGAAATTGAGGTAACAATCTTGTTAGTTAATTGTTTTCTGTTTTAATAAAAGCCTATTTTTATTTGATATATATATTGCTTTTGCTTAAACGAAATTGTCGGTACAATTGATGTGTTTATTCCATTATGTATGTGTGGATGTTTGTGTGATTCAATTGGTTCTGGTTAAGTAAAACTATTGTTATTGTAGTTGCAGGAATTCCCACACTACACCCTTATTAAGATTCTATAGAAATCTGTTGGAAATCGACTAAACTTTAAAGATTAAACGACACTTTACTATTCAAATTTCAGAAATGTTTATAGAATTGGAAGAGATCAAGATTACAAATATTCTCTTGAAGTTTCTCTCTCCTCAAAGACTCTTTCAACTCTCAAAAATACATCATCCTTTTCTGGATCTATCGAGCCCTTTATATAGGGATTTACATAATGGGTGACAACTAAGTTTTCCTCCTATTTCGGATCTATTCTGCGATCTCATCGCAATTACTACAATATTCTCTATCGCAAGAACAATGATCCATCGCAGGATCAATGTATTCTTTTCTTACTTCTTCCATTGTCAGTTTATTTTGGTTATTCTGTGACGCTCATGAAACGTTGTTAAAGAATTGGCAGTGACACTCGCAGAAACGTTGTAAGTATCGCAGGATTAGCATTGTAGCGATATTCTGGTCCTACATATTACCTCTTCTCATGTATTTTCTGCGAATAAGAGAAGATCATGAGAACTTTAAAATGCCATAGCTGCTTATCTTTTCAGACGCCTCTGTTCTAACACGTTTCGATGTCCTTCGCCAGTTGTTTTCACGAATTCTTTCTTCCAATAAATTTTTGACACGTCTCCTCTAACCACTGCGATCTGACCACCCACGTCTTTATTTGCATTAATTGCCTTCATCTTCTTCGAGAAATTGCTTCTTCTATAAATACTCTTCTCATTCCTTTCCTTTTTCTCTTTTACTTTCTTCTTCTTTCTCTCCATACCTTCTCTGCAAATTTTATTGTTCTTCCGCGAATTGCGCTGTTGTTACTGCTGTGATTTCTTTCTTCTTTTCAACCTTTTCTTTCATTCTCATACTTCAAAAATGGTTGCTGCTGGTAGCAAAAACTTGAAGGCCTTTAATGAGATGTGCGAGAAACTCAAAATTAAAGGTTTTAACTTATCTTTAATTCCATATCAGGATTCTAGATCTGAACTTTCTATTAAATTATTTACTGATGATCAATGTTCTCGCGAAAAAAATCATAGTATCGCTAGGACAACTTGAAGCTGGTCTTCCCATTCCTCTCTATGACCCAGAACTTCCATTATTTTATCAAATAATTTCTGATGAAAGTTTCTCGCGAGCGGTATATCAACTAGGTGGGGATTACATCAGATTGCTTCTTGAATATGCTTCTTGTGGTGCTAATAAAGGAACTCGCTACCCTGAAGCTCCAAAGAATCCTTCATTTAAAGATGTCCCCATTGTTTCTGCGGATTATACTGTGGAAAACTTCTTTGTAAATTATAGTATAGTCCCTATGAAGAGGGATAGCACCTGCTGGGGTGTTCGTTTGAAAAAAAGAGAAGGTCGTTGGTGACAAAGCTCTTATGTTGGATATTTATTTTCATACATCTACCAACCAAGGTCCTCGCCATTCTAGCGATGGCAAGTGGTTCATCTTTCCATTATGTCTTGAAGGTCCTTATATATCTGGTTCTCTCCCATTACCTGCGAATCTCTCAGAGTATGAGCCATGGGTCTTCAATTGGCCTGAAAAATCTAAAGAAGTATATTCTCTCAACTTTTTATATTATTATCATTTACTGTCTTCTTTATATTCTCGCTAACTATTTTGATCTTTTTCAGATTGATAGAATGAAGCTCAGCTATCAAACTCTTAGGAAGCCTAGCACTTTCTTGGCTCTGAAATCTTTCACGGATGAAGTAAGAAATATCTCTTCATAAGTTTTAACAATATATTGTTGCCCCTATTTCTTATCTTCATCTGTGCTCGCAGGAAATCGAAGAATTAGAACCATTAATACCCTCAAAAACCAAGGAGAAATCTTCAAAGGAGAAATCTGGGAAATCTTTAAAGGAGAAATTTACTGTTGCTTCTAGGGGAAGGTCTTCTGCCCCTCGCAATGAATAATCTAGTGATCCTCCACTAAAGACAAGGAAAACTCAACCTTCTTCTTCTTCAATTCCTCAAGTAAATCCGGAAAATCCAAGTGTTGATCTTGATAAGGATAATAATGACGAGGATTTTAATGTTAGCGGTTTTCCTTCAATAAAGAATTCTTCTTTTTCTGATTCTTCAATGACTCATTTATCTAGAATTTTTAGCGATATTTCCCACAACATAACTTCTAATGACGAGGATGAAATTATTGACAAAACATCCCAAGATATCGCTAAAGTTTGCGATGCCCCTATTCTGGCGGATAATGATTCTCTCCAAGGAATCTCCCAGTATCTTGAATTCTCTTGGTGCCTTGGTATGTTTTCATTTCTTCAGTTTGGTTATATATTTTCTCCATCGCTAGATATTAATTTATATTCTTCTTTCGCAGGTTGGAAGAGCTTCTTTTGCTGTTGCTTCTGATTTAGATAAAAGATATGCCAGCTCTGAAGAGAAAGCTGCTCAACTTCGCCAGGATAAACAAAAATTAGAGTCTGAAGTTATTGAGCTTCGCAAGAAGAATAAAAAAATGGAGACTGAAGCTTCAGTTGATAAGCAAAAAATCTTTGATCTTGATAGAGCTAACCAACAACTTTATGGTATGACTGATTTCCTTTCTCTCTTAATTCTTTTTACTCTATCGCAGCTTATTCAAGCGACCACTTTTAACTTGCAGATATTTATGGTCTTACTGACGAGGCTATACTCTTTCAATCTTTCCCTGAACCTGTAGATGATCATACTCTTCTTGCCTGTCTTAATAATTCTTTAAGTAATTTCTCAGATGATAAGATTAAATCCCTCTCCATAGATGAACTTAGATCCAAGCTTAATCTCTTAAAAATTGAACACAGATTCAATTTAGGTTTGACTGACAAATATAAACGCTTTTATCTTGATTCAAAGAAAGAAATAGATAGATTAAGACAGAAAAATAGCGATCTCATTGACGAGAAAGATCTTGCTATCAAGAAGGGATCCAAGACCCTAGCAGACTTTCATAAAACTCTCCTTGACGTTCAAATGGACAGAGATAAACTTATCCGCGAGAATGAAGATCTTCTTGCGAGGGAGACTCAAGTTCGATCTCGTCTCCTTATTAATAGCGATGATGAGTTTGCTTGGGCTGCGAAGGTTCTTGACAATGCCAGGAATGACTTAGGTGTAAATGTTAACCTTCAAGTTGAACAAGCACACTTAATTAGAGATATGATTTCTGAAAGAAAAGGTTGTTTTCTGTTCTTCTTCTCGCTAACTTTCTGTTTTTATTACTCTTTTTTACAAAATTTCTAACTTGTTGTAATATATTCTCGCAGGAGATGAAAAAAGATATCTTGAAATAATTGGGGAACTTGAAAATGAGATAAATCAGCTCACGAATACCCTTGCTGCTCGCAATAAAAAATATTCACGATTGAATGAGCAATTTGATATTACTACCGCGAATTTCAATAGATCTCTCATTGTTGTTCGTAATGATTCTGTTAAGTTGGTCTGCAATGATCATGGGATTTCTCCTTCTATATATCCTGATCTTGCAAAGGAAATCCCCGCAATAATCCCAAATCTTAACATCTCTGACAGTGAAGCGGAGGATTCTGATGAGGATGAAAATGATAATGATAATGACGAAGGAGAAGAATCTGGTGGAGGAGAAGAATCTGATAAGAATGAAGATAGTGATGATAATGATGAAAGAGAGAAATCGAGCGATGAAGAGAAGTCTGATAAAGAGGATGGCGATGGATCTAGCTAGTTCTTCTTTTTCCTTCTATCTTCCTTGTATATTTATTTTCTTCTTTCTATAACATTGCGGTGAGCTTCTCCAATTTTGTGAATTTCTTTTGCTTCTACCTGTATGAATTAAAAGAAAAGTTCTTTTTCTGCAAGTCAATCAATCAATATAATCATTATTCTTTAATTATCTGCGTGCATTTATCTATGCAATTTTTATATGATAGATGAATAATAATTTCATCGTTCTCATGCATTCCCATACTTGCCTCTATTATTCATCTGCAATATAAAAAATTGATTAAATATTAGATATTAGTGGTAAATAAAATTTTTCCTTAATATTGGCGATCTTATCTCCAGTAATAAATGCGTGAAATCGCAATTCTCATAACATCTGCGAGTATTACCGCAGTAATCTTGTGGTCTTATTACGCCTTCCTAATTAAAGGTCTTATTTTGCCACGCTCTTTCTTTCTGCGACAAAATCGCAGGACGTCTTTACACTTGCATGTATTGACCCATTGATCTTGCCTTATCTTTCTTCTTTGATTGTATTGCGACAATATGACAAGTCTAAGCTCTCTCGCGAGATCAAAGCCTCGTGACATTGCCGTCTTGCGATGAAATCGCAGGACGTCTTTACACTTTCATGTAAAAACCCATTGATCTCATCTTAAATTTTGGATTGTTGCCTCTGTATAATTTACGTCACATGACAATATGATAGGCCTAAATGTTCTTGTGATCATAAAGCCCCATGACATTTCCGTCTTAAGACACTTATCAGCTCCCTAATGGAGGGTTCCGCCATTATCTTCCCCCTGGTTGCCCCTTCAAGGAGGGCACATCGGCCATACAAGACTAGCTCCTCCCATCCATATTTACCAACAACCATCTGTTTTCGCAGCCTCTTATCCTTTATGCCTATATGGCTTATAGTTACAAGGCTGCACCCTAAGTGGGGTTTTCTTCAGGTCAAGTGCATCATATCCAAGACTTACCAAGAATGGCAAGGGAGTTTTGTACGCCCTTGGCACCCTTGGCTCAACCGTGTACCTTGGCTCCTTGGTCATACTTTGCACTTCTTGGAAGAGATTCTCGGTCGTCCAACCAGGGTATAACCATATATAGTTGGAAATCCAAGATCTCTCTCCCGGATAGGTTTTCTTTAACCCCAACATCTGCATGACTTAGGATCCAGCAGCGGTATAACCTTACCCCTGAATCATGTCGAGAGATACCCCCTCCTATGACGTGCTATTAGGTCTTACATTTGCCTCTTGCAAAATTTTATTCGCGAACTAGGGTGCACGCCATAAGGGTTCGTCCCATTCTTTAATCTCTGTGAAATTTTATTCGCATTTCTTGCGAGTATTGTAACTCTGATAGAATTTTATAACTTTTATCTTCTTTCTTTTTGTAAAATCCTGCGATTCTTTCAAGCAGGAAATTCTGTTCAATTACATATTCTTCAAACAAATCATTCATAAAGTTCTCTAAGGTTCATCATTTTACCTCTCTACTTACTATTTTCTGATTCTGCTTTTCTGCTACGTTTTACTATTGTTTCTTTTTCTGCGAGATGCTCGCCATCAGCTTTCACATCCTATTTCTGCTCTATTGTATCAATCATTAACCTTTCACATCTCTGTTGTTGTTTGATTTTGTACTTCCAATTGCTATTCTTTTCAGCACTTTCTTCACAAGACTTCATATCGATTTCATAACATTTCTTGCTTTCTCCACAATCTCCTTTAATAACTCCAACACCTTTAGGATGAGGAAATTTGATACACTGGTGATAAGTAGATGCTAAACCCAATATCCCGTGTAACCAAGGTCTTCCTATCAAAGCATTGTAAGGTGATTCGATGTCCACAACACATAATAAGATTTTTGAAGATATTCCTTTTAACGGTATTTGCATTTCAATTTCCCCCTTTGGTTTGTTAGATGTACCGTTAAATCCATAGATTTTATACGTTGATGGTATCAAATCTTCATCTCTTCCTCCCATGGTTCTATAGGTATGATAGAATAAGATATCAACTGAACTCCCAGTATCTATTAAGACCCTGTTGATGTCCCAAGAGTCTTCAATTTTACCATCATTTTCTTCATCTTCTTCTTGCATTTTCTTTGGTTTTATCTCTAATCGTACCACCAATGGGTTGTCATGTTGCTCGCCAAGCTCTGGTATATCTTGCGCGGTGAAAGATAGAGTTTGTTTCTTCCATTCTTCTAATGGCGAAGCTCTCGCTATATTCATTATCTCTCTTCCTTATGTATTTCTCGCGAAGACTCTACTTAAAACATTATCATGGAAATCTTCCACAGTTCTGAATGAATGCACAATGGAGTTACAAAACAAATTCTTTACCTTAGCCCCCACTTCTATCACGAATGTTTCTGCTCCTTTTAAAGCATTCACTCTGCGAGTTTCTGGTGCTGCCGGTAATTGATGAGGTTGTGGATGTCCTACTAGAAAGTGATTTAACTTCCCATGATCAATCATCCTCAAAATTATCCTCTTTACATTCCTACAATCATTTATTGAATGTCCATGAAAGTGATGGTAAGGAAAAAATTCTTGACTTCGATTTCTTGGATGAGGTTCCTTTCCCATGTTCCATGGTGATGGTATATTTTCCATCAGAATGATAGCTTCCAAATTTTTTTTCTCTACTAGCATTAAGAGGTGGCATCTTAATTTCTTCCCATATTATCTTTTGATTTCCTTGCCCTCTAAAGTTATTATGCCTTTGTCCGCCATAAGTTTCTTGCGGCTGATCAAGTCTTTGAATCTTATTATTTCCACCGCGATTGTAATAATTCTTCTCCCTTTCATATTCTTCTTGATCTCGACTGCCCATCGCTACCAATTTTTGTTGGTTATCAATTACTACTTTTTCTTGTTGTGCTTGCGAGGTGCTCGCCACATTATTTATCATTTTAGGGAGCAAACTTACACTTGCCGCTAGCGAGCTGGTGTTCGTGATCGGGTATGATTCCATCTTATTTTGTTTCTCCTCCAAAGCAATGTATTATTCTTGTAACTCTCATAACTCTGTCATGGTGATTGTATTTTTGAATCTGAAAATTTGAATGTACAGCAGATTAGTCGCGAACATTGCATCTTTCATCTACTCTTCCAGCCATCTCGCTGCACATTGATTTCCATCTTATGGTTAAGTGCTTCAAACTCTCGCCAACTCTCTGTTTTAACCCAAACACATCTTCAATACCCGGTCGCGATGAATTGTTGCTAATATACGCTCCTAAAAATGTATCTTGTAAATGATCAAAAGAAGTTATGTTATTTTTTTGTAATCCCTCGAACCATTTCAACGCCTCGCCAGTTAAACTGGATGCAAAATATTTGCATAATACATCGTCATGATTCTCCCACTGTAGCATACATCTAACATAAGCTTTGATGTGTTGAACAACATAAGTAGTCCCATCAAAAATGCTGGTTAATGCTGGTAAATTGCATTTTGGAGGTATCCCTCTTAACTGTACTTCTTAAGTAAATGGAGTTCTCGCAGCTTCTTCAATAGCTTCATCAAGTTGACTTCTACCTCCTTCTCTTCTATTGTTATCATTCCTCGCATTTCTGTTAATTCTCTCAATATTTGCTCATTCTCAGCTGAGTTTTGTTCCATTGGACTCTTTAATGTTGTTTCCCTTCTTTTGCGTTCTTGCCTTTCTTGTCTTGCGAGATTTTGTGTATCTTCTTCTTCATCATCATCTCGTCTTTCTCTTCGTTGTCTTTCTATTCTCCTCTGTATCCTATCATACTACTCTTGAATATTACCATTGTAGCGATTTTGAGTACGTCTCCTTTCTCGATTTTCATGATTATTTTGTCGCACTGCTTCTCGAAATTCATGTTCTTCTATTTCTGCCCTTAATATTTCCCTCTCGAGGGCTAGACGTGCTTGTTCAGCATAATGTCTCTCAATTTCTTCTTCAATCATTCTTTGATTTCTTTGATTCTCTCGCCCATGTAATATCCTCCTACCTTCTTCTGAATTTTCTTCTTCAATTTGGTTATTTCTTCCCTCTTGATTTCTGTTGTCACGCGGATTATAGCGATCACCAATTATCTCTTCTTCTCTTTGACGTTGTTCTTCATTTAAATTATGCACTTCTTCTCTAACATTTCTCATTGGGGAATTTTGCCTTGGTTCTTCTCTGAATGATCTTGAATTTGATCTAACAGTACTTCTTGACCTCTTTCTTTGTAACCTCAAATTCTCCATTCTTAGCTCATGATTTTATCTTGTTAAATTCGCACGCTCCTCTGCCTCTAATCTCCTTTCTTCCTGTATTATTTGTCTCAAATCATCTACTATTTCATTTTCACGTCCTTCATGAATTAATCCTCCAACCATTTCTTGATTTCTTTCTCCTTCTTCTTCATTTCTTAATTTTCGATTTTCTGTGTCTTCCATTGAATCCGAACTCCAAGTATGCACACTCACTCTATCATAATCCACATTCCTATCTCGTGTTTGTGTTTGTTGATTCGGCTGTTGAATTGAACTTTGTGATTCATTTATTATTCTATTTCTCCCTGATCTTATCCTTAAAGATTCTTCCAATTCACCTGTTCCCTCACCTGCAAGTCTTTTACTTCTCCTCACAGTTGTCGGTGGTTCTGATGTATTTCTTCTTCTTCTAGACATTTCTTCAACTCTAACAATTTCTTCAAATCCTCAAATTGTAATCAGAGATTTCTTAGTTTTTAATCCCTGTTTCTGGGCGCCAAAATGTAGTTGCAGGAATTCCCACACTACACCCTTATTAAGATTCTATAGAAATTTGTTGGAAATCGACTAAACTTTAAAGATTAAACGACACTTTACTATTCAAATTTCAGAAATATTTATAGAATTGGAAGAGATCAAGATTACAAATATTCTCTTGAAGTTTCTCTCTCCTCAAAGACTCTTTCAACTCTCAAAAATACATCATCCTTTTCTGGATCTATCGAGCCCTTTATATAGGGATTTACATAATGGGTGACAGCTAAGTTTTCCTCCTATTTCGGATCTATTCTGCGATCTCATCGCAATTACTACAATATTCTCTATTGCAAGAACAATGATCCATCACAGGATTAACGTATTCTTTTCTTACTTCTTCCATCGTCAGTTTATTTTGGTTATTCTGTGACGCTCGTGAAACGTTGTTAAAGAATTGGCAGTGGCACTCGCAGAAACATTGTAAGTATCGCAGGAATAGCGTTGTAGCGATATTCTGGTCCTACAGTTATCTTTCTTTGTTGTGTGATATCAATATTTTAGGATTATGAAAGTTTGGTGCAATTGCGGTGCTTTAATGTTTATGTTATTTCAATTGCTTCTAGTTAACTAAAACAATTGTTATTTTGCTTTATTGTTTAGGCTAACAAAATTTCGGTGCAATAGTGAAACTTTGATATATTTGTTGTTTCAATTGCTTCTAGTTGAGGTAAATAATTATGCAAGTTGATTTATTTGTTTGTATGAATTATTTATGGATTAACGAATGAATATGTTGACAGGATGAGTTATTTAGTCCAATTCGATTCCGGATAAGATAAACTAAGTTAATTCTAATCTTAGTTAGACTTATCAAAGTGGAGGTTTCGATTATTCAAGTCTATCTGAATGCCTAAACAAGGAAATACTAGTTAACTAACCTAGTATTTGGCTTGTTTAAAATCTAAAGGTTTAAGTTATATGGATAATTAAAACTTGATGAGAAAAATGGAGTTTATCTTTGTTTTGGTCTTGTCGAATGAAGAGGTTGTATTCATACAATCGGTTTAACAAAGAGACTAAGTTGCTTAGTTAATTTTTAGTTTGCTAAACTAGTTGGGAAAATTGCTTCATGCAGTTATTTCCATGATAACATATCAAAACGTAATTACTTTGTAGTTTCGGTTTTAATATTGGTTATCAAAAATGGTATATGGAACCCTCGTGCTTGACTCAACAGGTTGCAAGTCTATTTTGAGATTTGTAAGATCATTTTCGTGTTGTCCTTTATTATTTCGTTTCTTTGTCATTTTTGTGACAAAAATGGGGAGAAATATATGGAGTAAACAGGTGATGCTGGTATCAATTTTATGATTAATTGGTGTCACTAGGGAAGAGGACAATAGTGCTTGAAATATTTATCTAAAGAATAAGGAAAAGCACAGACTAAGGGGGAGTAACATATCATATGATTGGTATAACAAAGACGCGCGGATTGAAAATCTACCTATCTCGCGTTTAGGGGAGTATGAGCTTTGTTATTATAGTGTAGTTGTTGCACTTTTGAGGATAGAATGTATGCAGGTTATGTGCTATGGAATTCGGGAATCAAGCGTATGTGTAATGAATTCTTGTAATTTGTTTATCCATATGATTGTAAGAGTTTTGTCACTAAAATTGACAAAGGGGGAGATTGTTAGAGCATTGCTCGGTTGAACCCACCAAGTGTTGGTATGTCAAGTTTGGTTGTCATATTTTAGTGAACCAAAACTCATTTAAGATTCACTTGATTTAAATGTATTAGAGTCAACTTCGTATAGGTTAGCTTGAAAGTATTAGGATGAGACATTACAAAAGTGTTGTTTGTGCTTACAGTTTTTCTTTTGAACCCTAAACCATTTGTGTTCCCAAAGGACTTCTGACCGAATAACATTGCTGAGATTTTATCATAAATTTCAGATAACCTTTGCAGGTCATCCTTAAGAGTATTAATCTCTTTTTCCTTTAGAGACATGGTTTTGGTGAGTTCATAATTAAGACAATCTATCTCAATATTTTTCACCTGGAGCGATGATTCAAGTTTCTTCAACGAAGCCTTTAATTGAAGATTTTCTTGGAGAATCTCTCTATTCAAGAATTCAAAAATCCCCGTGTCAGACTCAAGTTCTGAATCAGAAATTTAGTAAGTGAACGTTTCTGCTGCAAGAGTTGAAAGTTCATTGCACCCATCAGAACCATCCAAGATGTTGACACCCAGGGAAGATTTTTCTTGTATTGAACCATCTGAAGCAATAACTAGATAGAGATGTTCCTCACATCTTTTGCTTCTTTTTACAAAATATTAGATCTTTTCTGTTATCAGTAATTTATCAAAATCTACACGATTGGAACAACATTCATCAGCCCAAGACAAGTTAGAATATTTACTTGCGTTGGTCACAACATTGAACACAAATGTTCTGGATGTGTTCTGATCAAGATCAAGTATTTTTAACTTTCCAATCAGAATATTTCTGGAAAGCACATCAAGGTTATTCCTTCAACGATGGTGTGTTTCTTAGAATTGTATCTAGATGGCAGAGATCTGAGAATCTTCATCGCAATGTCCTTTTCAGGAATAGTCTTACCCAATGCAAAAGATGCATTAACAATTTCAGACACTTTGTGATTAAAATCATCAAATGAATCTTCATCTGTCATATGAAGGTTTTCCCAATCAGAACATAGGTTTTTGAAGCCTGGCTTCTTTTTCACAGGTATTCCCTTCAAATACGGTTTCTAAGATATCCCAAGCATCTTTAGATCGAGTGCACATAGTCACATAGTGCCATGTATAATAACATTTAAGCCGTCAATATTTTACTTCGCAGCAAGGATTTCTTCTGGACTATATCTACCAATATCCTTAGTTATAGATATATCGCCTTCTTTATTAATCGGAGGATCGTAGCCATTAACAACACGTACCCATGTTTGAAAGTCATGAGCTTGAAGAAAAGTACGCATAGAGATTTTCCACCATGAGTAGTTTGAGCCATCAAAGACTGGTGGTACGTTTTTGGAGATAGAATTGATGTCCATATAGTCAGATCGCTATAAACACAGACTTATTAGGTCTTAAACGTGTTTGCCTGCTCTGATACCAATTGAAAAAGGAGGGGTCTAATAACCTCACAAGAAATATATATGGACTAACTCTAATATACTTACAAGAGAATCATGAACTAGACAGTTCGAATTAATCTTAAGAAAAATATATCAAGGAGTCATATCTCAATCTCTTAATTCAATCCACAATCAAACAAATAATAATTTGCGATCCTGATTGAATATAAGAGAGATAACTTGAACGGTACAAAAGTGTTAGAGCGTTGCTCGGTTGAACCCACCAAGCATTGTTATGTCAAGTTTGGTTGTCATATTTTAGTGAACCAAAACTCATTTAAGAGTCGCTTGATTTAAATATACTAGAGTCAACTTCGTATAGGTTAGCTTGAAAGTATTAGGATGAGACATTACAAGTATTGCGAAGACTTGAAGAAGTGAATAAGTACAGAGCTAAAATCACAACATCATCCTTCCACTTGAGGTTAGTGATATTTGAGTTGAACGGTTTCATTCCCTAACGTATCTTTCAAGTCGTGCATATTGAAAACATAAAACTGTGAAGCATGAACATTCTAGATAGACATAGTATTAAGGAATACAATATGAAGTTTCTTGCTTAACCATTAAACTTTGTATATAAGACATCGACATAATCGCATGACTTCTATTGTGATTATGTATGGGTATGAGGTGAGGATTTCATCCTAGGAAACAATGTTTTTACATGTGTTTTAAGGAAGTAAGTTCATGATATGTGTTGTAAACTGAAAAGGAAATCGCCAGGCGTTATTGGGGTTGTTCTTCATTTCATATCTTATGAATGGACAATATGTGTGATTAGTATAACCGCTCATTACTTGTTTGTGTTCTTGGTAAAACCATTCACATGAGGCCTGACTTATGTATTGGTATGACTTTTATAAGTGAAACCCATCTTAAGTAATCACCTGGGGTATGATCTGGTTTGTGAGTGTCTGACAAATATTGGGAAAGGGGGAACCGATCCTAGTAAGAGGTGCAGTACATCACAAGGGGAACCGATCCTTGTATAAGGTGCATCAAGGTTTATATAAGAAAGGGGAACCGATCCTATGAAGATATGAAACACGTTTTTGGGCAAGGGGAACCGATCCTATGGACATGTGCAGTGCATATAAGTTAGATACCAAATATATGTGGGGAACCGATCCTAGTACCTAGTCAGCCGAATTATGGTATGCTAGTGTAACTATGCACAGTACTCACATGGAGGTAGAACCGTAACTTGTTTTGGTGGAACCGTAAACCCATGGTTTGTGATTGAGTGTTACTTGATCAATCACATAGTTCTTGAAAGTCAAATGAACCAATTCTAAACTTGTTTGGAAGTGTGGTAAATCGGTCTCAAGTGAGTAAGTATGAAAAAGGACTTACAAAAGTAAGTTGTCGACACACTTTGAACACGGTGCATTAATGCTTATTCTTTATTGTTCAAAAGATATTCCTTAACGGATAAGAAGGAAGTAAATCCCAAATCGAATTTAAATAAGTTAAGAATCTTTTTAATTAAGGGTTTTTAATTATATATGGAAAATAAGAATTAGTAATGTGCATTTACTAGTTAAAGATTTTCCAAGGAGATTTCGATCGTATTTTTGGACAGTGCATTCACAGGAATTATGAAAACCGAATTTGGTGTAGTAATGAAAAATATCTTGAGAATATTTTCGGTATTGGAAATTCCTTGGTGTCCAAACTTCATTGTCTATAAATACTTTGAGTTTACATTTCTAGCAAACTAATCCTTCGTAATAATAGATTTCCTCTTTTGTCTTTATTACTAGTGAAGTTGCCTATCAGAGAGGAGAGTGATCTAATTAGGTGAAATCTCTTACGGCCGCTCCATTTAAAGTCTTCTTTGGAATTGAGAAGCTCTAGCGCGACCCTTTAGTGGGAAACTAGATATTGCGGTTTATCTTTAGTTTTCATATTGATTTGATCGACTAACGGTGGTTGAACTTTGATTGTACCTAGTTTGTTTATGCTTGAGAATCTTCTCTTCTGATATAAGATTCACTCAAACTAGTTCAAGGTTTCGACAGGGATCTTTAGACTGTTGAAGATCTAAGAAAATTTGAAGATAAAGAAGAGATAGAAGATTTCTGACTTGGTTTTATAATCTTTAGTGTGCACAATACTTGTTATGCTAAAAAAGGATCCAACTATAATTGATTTATCCTTTGGATAATTTGATAGAATAGTTGATAAGATCGGCATCAACACAGTTCTTAGGATTAAGAGTGTTGATTGGATTAATCTTACCAATTGCCTTTGGTTGATAGAATAGTTGAGAAGATCGGCATCAACGGTGAATATTGAATGCTTTGCTACTAAGCTAACATTGATTGTGAACCTTGATTTGAAAATTATATAAAGGAGAACTCTAGCAATTGGAAAAACTAATCCCTGTAGGGGCAGAATATTGTCACAACAATATTCATGCGAAATAAACAATTGTTCTGCGATGCATCGATAATAAACGAATTACTCTGCGGCACATAAGTGATATTCTGCGACACATCCAAAGATGACTTAAACAATGACGTAATGACTGAAAACGACAGAAACACGAAGAAAGTGTGACATGTTTGCGGTATATCAATAAGACCTGCGAAAGATAAAGGCGGTGCCAGCTGCGATTTATCGCAAGAACTCAGATCCAAAATTGAAGGGAATCTTAGCTGTAAATAAGCTGTCATGAGCTGTAATCCACTATGTAAATACCTATATAAAGGAGGTGAATAGTTCCAGAGAGGGGATGAATTTTTGAGTGTTAGGAAAGTTTTTAGGAGAGAGAAAAATCTTTGTTAAGTGTTTGTGTTCTTGATTTCTGTAATTCCTTAAGGTCATATTAATGAAAAAGTGTTCTTAATCTTCAAATTATGTCATAAATATTGATAGATTCTTGAATAGGGTGTAGTGTGGGAATTCCTGCAACTACATTTTGGCGCCCAGAAATAGGGAGAATCAAGCTTGAGAAATTTCAAATTGCAGTTTGAAGATTTGAAGAAATTATTAGAATTGAAGAGAAATGGCTAGAAGGAGGAGAAATACATTAGAACCATCAACAACGGTGAGAAGAAGTAAAAGAATTGCAGGGGAAGGAACAGGTGAATTGGAAGGATCTTTAAGGAACAGATCAGGAAGAAGTAGAATGAGAAATGGAGAAGAAAATTCAATCCAACCACCAAATCAACAAATACGAGCACAAGATAAAAATATGGATCATGATAGAGTAAGTGTGCATACTTGGAGGTCGGATTCGATAGAAGAGGCGGAAAGTCAAGAAGAGGAAAGAAATCAAGAAATAGAGGGAGGATTAATTCATGAAGGACGTGAAGTGGAAGATGGTTTAAGACAAAGGATACAGGAAGAAAGAAGGTTAGAGGCAGAAGAACGTGCTAATCTTACAAGGCAAAATCATGAATTAAGAATGGAAAATTTGAGGTTGCAAAACAAAAGATCAATAAGCAGCATGAGATCAAATTCAAGATCATATAGAGAAGAAGCAAGGCAAAATCTTCCTATACAAAATATTGTGGAAAATTTGATAAATGATCGTTATGCTCCACGCGATGAAACTTTATACATTAGACATAATCAGATAGAAGGAGAAAATCAAGAAGAGAGAAGGAGAATGTTACGTGATGAAGAGATTCGAAGAAATCGTAGGATTATCGAAGATGATATTGAGAGACATTATATTGAGCAAGTACACTTAGCAGGAGAAAGAGAGAGATTGCGAGCAGAAGTAGAAGAGCAAGAAATTCAAGCAGCGTTGCGACAGAATAATCATGACAATCGAGAAAGACGACGTGCGCAAAATCGTAATAATGATAATCTCAGTGAGGAATATGAGAGAGTTCGCAGAGACATAGAAAGGCAACGAAGAGAAACAGTAAGGGATGAGGAAATTCATGGAGAAGAGAATGAAAGACAAATAAACTTGCAAGAAGAAGAAAGTCGCAGAAGAAGGAAAAACCAAGATGTTGAAGAAGAATCGAGAAACATCGCAAGACAAGAAAGGCATGAACGCCGACGAAGAGAAGCTGTGTTGAAAAGACCAATTGAGCAAAATTCTGATAGGAATGAACAAATTTTGCGAGAATTGGCAGAAATGAGAGGAATAATAAATAACAGAAGAGAAGGAGGAAGAAGACAACTTGATGAGGTAATCGAAGAGGCTGCGAAAACTCCATTTACTCAAGAGGTACAATTAGGAGGGATACCTCCAAAATGTAATTTACCGGTGTTGACCAGTATATTTGATGGAACTACGTGTGCTGTCCAACATATCAAAGCTTATATTCGATGTATTCTACAATGGGAGAACCATGATGTCGTTTTGTGCAAATATTTTGCGTCAAGTTTAACTGGAGAAGCATTGAAGTGGTTCGAAAGTCTTCCCAATAATACAATAACTTCATTTATGCACTTTAAAACCACTTTCTTAGGAGCCTATATCAGCAATAATTCTGCGCGACCTGGAATTGAAGATGTGTTTGGATTAAAACAGAGAGTTGGTGAGAGTTTGAAGCACTTAACCATAAGGTGGAGGACAATGTGTAGTGAAATGGCAGGAAGAGTAGATGAAATATATCTCATTTTGTCCTTCATAAATGCTATGTTTGCGACAAATCTATTATACATCCAAGTCTTCAGAGTCAAAAACACAATCACTATGACAGAGTTGCGAGAATTGCAAGAGGAATATATTGCTTTAGAGGAAAAACAAAATGAAATGGAATCTTATCCAACTCTTATAGGCACAAGTTTAGCCGCATCAAATGGAAGTTTGTTACCAAGGATGATTAGTACAGTAGCAAGTACTTCCCAAAATCCGCGAGAGAAAATGGAGACTGATAATCAACTTAAGATAGTAGCAATGGGGAGTAGAGATCAATAGGAATTAGAAAAAGAGAGAAATTTTTATAATCGCAATAACAATAATAAGGTCCCACGGTTTGATCAACTGCAGGAAACTTATGGTGGACAGAGGCAGAATTATTCAAGAGAGCAAAGAGGTCAGAGGAATATGTGGGAAGATATCAAATTGCCGCCTTTAAATATTGGTATAGATAAGATTTGGGAAGCGATTATTTTAATGGAGAACATACCCTCACCCTGGAACATGGGGAATGAACCACATCCCAACAATCACAATCAAGAATTTTGTCCTTATCATCATTTTCATGGTCATTCTGTGAATAATTGTAGGAATGTGAAAAGAATCATTTTGCGAATGATCGAACAAGGAAAATTAAATCATTTTTTAGCAAGATATTTACAACCGCATCAATTTCCGCAAGCACCAGAAATTCACAGAGTTAATGTTGCGAAAGAAGCAGAAACATTTGTCATTGAAGTAGGAGCTACAACAAAAAATATATTTTGCAATTCAATTGTACATTCACAAAAAACGATAGAGGATTTCCATGATAATGTGCTAAGCAGAGTATTTGCAAGGGATATAGAGGGAAGAGAGGTGATGAATATTGCGAAGATTTCTCCGTTAGAAGAATGGCAGAAACAAGTTATCTATTTTACTGCAGAAGAGATACCAGAGCCTAGGAAGATGCATGACAATCCATTGGTGGTGAAATTAGAGATAAATCCAAAATATAGAGGAGAAGAAGAAGATGATGATGATGCAGCAAGTGATTCCTGGGCAATAGATAAAGTTCTAATTGACATTGGTAGCTCGGTGGACATTTTGTTTTATCATACTTATCGCACAATGGGTGGAAGAGATGATGAGATAATCCCTTCAACTTACAAGATCTATGGTTTTAATGGCACCGCAAACAAGCCAAAAGGAGAAATTACTATGGAAATTCCATTGAACAAGATATCTTCAAAAATCAAGTTTTGTGTAGTGGATATAGAATCTCCTTACAATGCCTTGATTGGAAGGCCATGGCTCCATGGGATCTTGGGCATAGCATCAACATATCATCAATGCATAAAATTTCCACATCCTCATGGTATTGGGATAATTAAAGGTGATTGGTTTGAAGGCAAAAAGTGTTATGAAGTTGACATTAATACTTGCGAAGAAAGGAATGCTCGAAATCGTAATTGGAAACATAACAGGAAGCAAAATCAGAGAGCTGAGAAATTGATGGTGGACAATATAGAATTGCGGGGAAAGGGTATATTTCAAGAATAGTTTGTCTCAAAACATTTAATGGCGATAAATCATACAAAAATGGGGAAAGTTGAAATATTCATTTTTCGCAGGAGCACAAAAAGATGAAGTTGCGAATAATCATTCGTCACAGAAGAAAAGAAGTACAACAATATCATTTTGCGAACAATTAAAAAACAAGATGATTTCGAATATTAAAAGAAAAATTCTGCTCAAAAATGAGAAAATTTTCTAT
Source organism: Papaver bracteatum (assembly GCA_023529315.1). NCBI lineage: Eukaryota > Viridiplantae > Streptophyta > Magnoliopsida > Ranunculales > Papaveraceae > Papaver > Papaver bracteatum. The sequence goes on from JAJJWX010000650.1 coordinate 2,370,579, forward strand.
TAAAAAGAAAGAGATGGTGATTTCTAATCATATAAGAATTTTTAATGCAAATGCATAAGACGGGCGCAAATCGCCTAAAAACATATAAGAACGGGACGAACTTTTATGGCGTACACCTTAGTTCGCGGATTCTATTCCGTAAGAGGCAATGTCCTTAAAGTGCGTCATAAGGGGGTATCTTCTTTAATTTCAATTATCATAAGAATGGGACGAACTTTTATGGCGTACACCTTAGTTCGCGGATTCTATTCCGTAAGAGGCAATGTCCTTAAAGTGCGTCATAAGGGGGGTATCTCTTTGCATGGCTATGGGAAAGGCTATACCGCTGCTGGAACCTAGTCATGGAGATTGGGATGATAGAAAATCCATCCAGGAGAAAAATAACTGGTTATTGGCAGAACCGGATGGGAAAGTGCTAGTCTTGTATGGCCGATGTATAATCCTTGAAGGGGAAACCGGGGGGAGAGAAAAGGGCGATACCCTCCATTAGGGAGCTGTGTGTCAAAAAATATGGCAATGTCATGGGGCTTCATATTCGCAAGAATTTTTAGGCCCGTCATATTGTCGCGTGACAGAGACAGCAATGTCATGGGACTTTATATTCGCAAGAATATTTAGGCCCGTCATATTGCCTCATGACTGGCCAAAAAGCCTAAAGAGAAATGTTAAGATGAGGTCAATGGGTTTTTGCGATAAGATCAAAAAGATGAGATAAATGAAATCAATAATAAGAGGAATTAAATCGCAAAGACGACAATGTCATAAATCTTAAAAAGCAAAGAGAGAATTAATCTCTCACAAGATGGCTTAGATTTATCATATTGTCGCAGAAAATAAAATAATGATAAGGAAAAATCAATGGATTATTACATATAAGGTAAGAATATCCTGGGATCTTGTTGCATAAAGGTGGCATAATAAGACCTTTAACTAGGAAGGCGAAATAAGACCACAAGAAAAGATATGTCTGCGAAACATATAATAAATTGTTCGCAGAAATACTTGCGATAATTCGTTTATCATATTGCAGATTAATAACAAGAGGCAAGTATGGGAACGATGTATAAGAATGATAAATATTGTTATTCATCATTATATGATAAATTCATATAAGTAACGGATGGATAGAAGCAAAAAGGGAATTTATATATATTGAAGAACATCAGGAGTTACAAGTATCTTGTGGAAAGGATGATACAATTTTCCAAAGATAATTATCGCAAGAAAGGAAGAGAAAAATACAGACGAAGATCAAAAAGAAGAAGAAAAATTATTGAGATTTATCTTCACCATTATCTTCATCTTTGTCTTCATTATCTTCATCATCAGTTTCTTCGTCATCTTCGCTTTCATTCTCATCTATATCAGCCTCACTGTCAGAAATAACTGGTACTTCAGATCTGGATGGGATACTTTCCAAGAGGCAAGGATATAGGCTAAGAGAGAGGTTATTATCATTGCAGACTTTCTCAATAGCGTTATTGCGAACAGTGAGAAGATTACTATGCAAATTGGAGTTAGATGTTTTTATCTTCTTTCGCAGTCTAGTGATCTTATCATTGCGGGAAGCAAGATTATTCGCAAGACCACTTTTTTCTTCTTCAAGTTCTGCGATCCTTTTAGCATGTTTTTCTTCAGATTCTGTGATAACACAATAACAAGTTAGAAATTTATCAAGAATTTACAAAAAATATAAATATGTTAGAGGAGCAATAAATAACCTTCTTTTTCATGAATCATTTCTTGTATCAAGGTTGCCTGTTCGGTGTGAAGACTGACATCTATTGCTAAGTTTTTCCTAGCATTATCGAGAACTATCGCAGCCCATGCGAATTCATCATCATTTTGAATGAGAAGATGGGAACGGATCTGTTTTTCTCTTTTAAGAAGTTCAATATTTTCATCCTTAAGTCTATCTCTCTCAAGTTCAGTGTCAATAAGGGCATTGCGGAACTTTGATAGAGCTTCAGCGCCTTGAAGAGTAATGCGTTCTTTCTCCTTCTCAAGTTCCTTCTTTTGGGCTTTCAAGGTTTTGATTCTTTTTCCAAATTCATCTCTACAAGTCTTAAAACTATTGGATATACTCAAAGTAGATCTATAATCCATTCTTATAAGGGAAATGTGAAATCTAAGTTCATCGATAGATAGAGCATTAATTTTTTCATCGGAATAATTATTTAAAGCGTCATTAAGACGCTGAAGAAGAATGGATTAATCTATGGGTTCATCAAAAGAATTAAGGATAAGAGATTCATCAGTAAGGTTATAGTCATCTGCAAAATGGTTGTTTAAATAAGCTAAAATAGCAAGAAAGAAGAAAGTAAAAATAAAATAAAATAAATCATACCAATAATTTGTTTGCAGAACTTCTCATTGTCAGCTAGTTTTTGTTGAAGAACTTCAACATCCACTTCAAGCGATTTATTCTTGCTAAGGAGCTCAGTATTCCCAGATACTTCCAATTGTTTACATTTTTCGCGAAGAATGGATATTTCATCTTCGTATTGCTTATTCCTTTCGCGAAGTTTTGCAGACTCAGATTGTGAATCAGTAAGACTTCTTTGAGATAATGATAATCTATTTTCTAATTCCGAAGCAACGGAAAAAGAAGCTCTAGCAGTCTGTGGCAGATAAGAGAAAATAAGTAAGGGTAAAAATAAGATCTTCGAAATTCATGAAAAGTGTAAAGGGGCATACCAATGAAGCTAGTGCATGAAGAAAATCTGGATTGATAAATCTCGAGACTCCTTTAAGATCTTTATTATTGGTTAAGATGGAAGCATCGCAGATTTTTGAGAGATAATTGCAAGCGTGAGCAGTATCGTCATCACCAATACCTTGCACGGGATTTCTAAAGATATTTGACAATTGATCCATAGGAGTCTCAGGTTGAGAAAGACCCATCGCAGATCTAACTCTTGCGGAGGAAAAACGTAATGAAGAGGTTCTCATGGTAGCATCATTATTTATTCTTCCGCTCTCTTCAACCTCATTATCTTTTTCAGCGACAGAAGAAATGTCTTTAAGTGGTTGAGTTTTTCTTCTGTTTTTTGGAGGACTCTCAGCAGTTTGATTCTCATTGCGATGAGGAAAAGTGCCAGAACTCTCATTTGGAGTTATTACTTTTTTGCCTTTATCCTTGGCTTCAACTACTGCGACAAATGGTATTTCCTAGAAAACAACCACACATGAAGATAAGAAACAGGGCAACAATATATTGTTAAAAGTTATAAGAGAATGTTTCTTACTTCATCTGTGAAGGTTTTCAAAAAATTTAGGAGATTGGGATTCCCAATCTTGATGTAGCTAGCCTTCATTTTTCCATTCTGATAACAAATAATTCAATAACTAGTAAGAATAGTATATTTATCTGAATTTGCGAATAATGATTAACTTCGCGAGATATACCTCAGAATTCTTTTCAGGCCAATTAAAAATCCAAGGATGATAAGCCGTAAGATATGCATGATTCGCAGGAAGGTTAAGAGTACCATAAATATATGGACCTTCAAGGAGGAGAGGAAATCTACACCATTTATCATCTTTGGAGAAGCGTGGAATATTGTTTCTTGTGGAATGATAGTCTATATCTTGCATAAGGATTTTATCCTTCGCAACTTTTTTATCCCTATTCAAACGAATATCCCAACACGTGCTTTCTTTCTTCATTGGAATCACTTGATAATTCGCAAAGAAGTTTTCCACGGTATATTTCGCTGGAATAATTGGAATTTTCTTATAATCAGGATGTTTCGCATCATCAGGATAAATAGATCCTTTACCAGCTCCACGGGAAGCATATTCAAGAATGAGGCGAATACAATCTCCACTTAGTTGGCAGATTGCTCGCGAAAGTTTAGCATGAGAAATAATCTCATAAAAAAGAGGGAGATCTGGGTTATAAAGAGGAATAGGAAGGCCAACTTCTAATTGACCTAGAGAAACAAGGATCTTCTCGTTAGAAGAAGGAAATTTTGAAACAAGATCAATGGAGAGATCAGATTCTGAAGATTGATCAGGGATTTCAGAAAGTGTGAAACCTAAGGATTGAAGCTTCTGCTGGTGCTTTTTTAAAGTGGATTGACCTAATTTTTTAGCAGGAGCCATTTCTTAATATGGGAACGATGGTTAAGGCGAAGAAGAATAAAGAAGAAAAACTGAAAGAATAATTGAGATCCGGAATTTGCGGAAGAAGACGATGAATAGTGAAGTTGCAGAGAAGAAAAGCGAAAGTAAAAATAAGAAGAGGGATTAGCATAGACGATATTTATAAGAGAGGAAACTTTTCGAGATTATCAATGTGCATTCAATGAAGAAAGGACGTGAATGGTCAAAACTCAACGGTTGGAAGAATACGTGTCAAGGAATAAATGGAGAAAAGAAAAACATGTGTAGGATATTTAGCGATGGATATAGAGACGTGTCAAAATAAAGGAAATATGAAAAGACAAGATGTATTTGATATTCTCGAAAAATATGAGTTGCGGCAAATCAAGAAATTTAAATTCTCATGATCTTTGTCTTCTTCGCAGAAAAGATATGAGAAGAGGCAAGATGTAGGGGCAGAATATTGTCACAACAATATTCTTGCGAAATAAACAACTATTCTGCGATGCATCGATAATAAACGAATTACTCTGCGGCACATCAGTGATATTCTACGACACATCCAAAGATGACTTAAACAATGACGTAATGACTGAAAACGACAGAAACACGAATAAAGTGTGACATGTTTGCGGTATATCAATAAAACCTGCGAAAGATAAAGGCGGTGCCAGCTTCGATTTATCGCAAGAACTCAGATCCGAAATTGAAGGGAATCTTAGATGTAAATGAAATTTGTCATGAGAGCTGTAATCCACTATGTAAATACCTATATAAAGGAGGTGAATAGTTCCAGAGAGGGGATGAATTTTTGAGTGTTAGGAAAGTTTTTAGGAGAGAGAAAAATATTTGTTAAGTGTTCTGTGTTCTTGATTTCTGTAATTCCTTAAGGTCATATTAATGAAAAAGTGTTCTTAATCTTCAAAATATGTCATAAATATTGATACATTCTTGAATAGGGTGTAGTATGGGAATTCCTGCAACTACAATCCCCATACCTCTTGTGTGATACTAGTTGGTTTAGCTAGAGTCGGTTCTCCTTTAACCTTAGTTTTCTTCTCGAGACCCTGTAGGTTAACAATTGAAAGACTTCATTAGGATTGTGAAGCCAAAAGAAACTGCTCTCTTGTAGTGGGGCGATCTGATCTTACTATTTTATATCGTACGAGTTCAATCAAAAGATTGGCTTGAGATTATATCTCTGATAGGAAAAAATAAAAAGAAATCACAAACATCTTCGTCTCATCGTTTGTGATTCCGCAATATCTTGTTTCGCTACCATATGATTAAGATTATTGTGAGGTGATTGATAATTCTAGGATGTTTTTCGGGAATATAAGTCTGAGTTATCGATTGGTTCCTGTTTACCTTGATTTTTATCAAAAGACGGAACAAACTCGTAGGTTTATCTATGGGAGACAGATTTATCTATTATCGTAGACTTTTCTGTGTGATACAGATTTGTTTATTAAAGTCTTCGACTTTGGGTCGTATCAACTCTTGTTTATGGGTGAGATCATCTAAGGGAATCAAGTGTGTAGCATCCTGCTGGGATCAGATATGTAAGAAGTGTAACTGTACCTTGAATCAGTGTGCGATTGATTAGGGTTCAACTACAGTCCAGACCGAAGTTAGTTTGTAGTAGGCTAGTGTCTGTAGCGGCTTAATACAATGTGGTGTTCAATCTGGACTAGGTCCCGGGGGTTTTCTGCATTTGCAGTTTCCTAATTAACAAAACTTCTGGTGTCTGTGTTATTTCTATTTCGCATTATATTTTGTTATATAATTGAAATATCATAGGTTGTGCGTTGTATCGATCAATTGTGAAATCTAACCTTTAGTTATTGATTGGAAATTGATCGATCCTTGGATATTGGTCTTTGGTACCATCCAAGTTTATATCTCTTGTATTTGATAAAGACTCGCATATTTCTATTTATTTGAGTATAGATCAAATCGAGAGATAGAGATATTAACTCCTTGATATACTTTTTATTAAGATTGAGTCTGACTGTCTAGTTGATTCTCTTAAAAGTATATTCGAGTTAGTCCATACAGATTGCTAATCGAAATATTGGGTGAGGTTGTTAGACCACCGCATTTTTAATTGGTATCAGAGTAGGAAAACACCTTAAACCTTATAAGTTTGTACTTATCCGATCCTCAAAAGTCTATTCCTATGGAAAATCTTTTTGGGAGGCTTTCTCATGGCATCTGTAACGCACATCAGAGTTCCTTAAAGATTGTTCATAGATTATTATTCTTCAGAACTACGTTCTCTCATGATAATCTCATACCATCTAGAATATCGGAAAATATAGATGTGAAGAAACAGTCTAAGATTATTTTTTTAAAAAACTCCTCTAAAGGGAATTATCAAATAAAACATGTTCAACGCTCAAAGGTATGGACACTCACAAGAATTACCATTAATCTCTTTGAGGAATACTATCATGAAGGATCTATAGTTGCTGGATTTCCCACACTACACCCTTGTTAAGATTTTGTTATAATCCACTCAAAATTGAAGATGAAAAACGACACTTTATTATTTTGATTTCAGAAATGTTTACAGAAACAAAAGAATTCAAGATTACAACTATTCTCTTGAAGTTTCTCTCTCCTCAAGACTTTCTTAATTCTCAAAATACATCATCATTTTCTGGACATACTGGACCTATATTTATAGGGTAGTTACATAGTGGATGACAGCTAAGTTTCCCTTTTATTTCGGGTTGATTCTGCGATTATACTGCGATTAGTTACAACATTCACTCTCGCAAGTTTTGTAACCATCGTAGGATAAACACGCTTTTCTCAAGTTTTCTTCACTCGTCATTTATTGCGTCGCTCCTTCGACTCCTTTTGTGACACTCGCAAAGTGTAGCTGATGATCTTGCGGTGATGCTTGCTGGGAAGTGTTGTTAATCTCGCAGAGAAGTATTGTAGCGATATCCTGGACCTACAACTTGCCTCTTCTCATGTCTTCTTCGCAAAGTGGAGAAGATATGAGAATCTACAATTCTTCAAAATGCTCGCAGCTTCTCTTCTTCCCATATTTTGTTCCCGACATTGCTCCGTTAATTTATCTTTAACCGCCTTCACGTGTTGTAAATTCATCTTTTTACGGACACGTCTTTACTCAACAGGTTATTCTCTTTTGCCTATAAAAGGCAGAGTTAAACTTCAAAACTAACTTTCTTATTATACCTTTCTATCTTCTTCATCTGTTTATTTTAACTTCCGTCTGCAACTTTTCTTCTTCTTCATATTCTCCTGCTACTGTTCTAATGGAATCACCAAGGTATGTTTTCTAATTACAATCTTTATTCGATTCAATCTTTACTCATATTCTTCGATCTTCTCTATTTGATCCTTCATTAACTCCTGTATTATGTTTTCTCTTCAGTGGAAATATCCCCAACACCCAATATTCAGGTCAAAACCCTAATGCTCGCAAAAGAGTAGCTGAGAAGAAGAAGAGAAGTTCTGCGAATGATAAGGTGGTAAGAAACACATCCTATTTCTTAATAAAAATATTATTGCCTCTGTTTCTTATATAAGTTATTATTCTCAGAATGTCGAGAACATCGCCAATCCTCCCAAAAGATCTCGTCATTTCAAAGCTCTTGAGGTTGATTTCTCCATCCCCACATTAGCATCTGCGAGAGTTAATCCCACATCTTCGCAATTGGGTCCTCTTCCTTTTGTTTGCGAGAACATCGCTGCCAACACCTCTTCTTCTTTTGATCCACTGACAAATCAAGCTCCTGAAATTACTGTGACTGAAGTTCCTTCTAGTCCTTTACAACCTTCAACTGTTGTTTTTCCCAACACTCCTCCTTCTGATAATATAACCATCGCAAATGATTCAAATCATCAACTTGTCCTCGCTACTACTTCATCCTCTGCATCTCTTCCTCCATCGAATGGAATATTTGCTGGAGTTGATATTGCTTTTAAAATTTTATCTAGTATTTTAGATGATGCTAGAAAATCTTCTACTGACTCTCTCCAATATGAATCTTGCGAGACCTTACTTAAATATTTTGGCTCTGATAATACTGCTTCACGAGCATCTTTAGAGACTGAAGTTGAAACTCTGAGAAAAAACCTTCAAGCCAAAATTTCTGAATGTGATACTCTGAATCATATGCTTCGCAATTCTTCTCTTGACTGCGAGAATCTTCGCAGAAAAAATGACGAGCTGAAAGGTACAATTTTTCTGCCTGATTTACCTTTTGTTTTTCTATTTTTCTTTCATATCCTCTGTATTCAAGTCTCCTTCTTAAATTATTCATTCATATATTAGTTTCAAATCGGACTCGTTTCATGGAGAGACTTAAATTTGAATCTATTGCTGACGAAGCTCGTGTTGAAAGAGATTCTTGGATGGACCAGTATAATAGATTAGATAATCTCCACACATATTCGATCGATCAAATAGATAATCTTACTAACGAGAATAACCAACTATCGCAGAGTCAAAATTTATTAAGTAACGAGATTTCTCGTCTCTCATATTTGTTAACCAAGTCTAATTTGGTGGTAAAATCTTTATCAGATGAGAATAGAACTTTATCCCAAGAGAAACACAGATTTTCAAGCTTGATGGCGATTTCTTCGCAGAAATTAAGTAATCTACAAAGAATATGCGATAATCAAGATCAATCTCTTCGCTCTCTTAAAAATGAACTCAAGGAGGTAACTGAATCATCTGCTGCTGAGAAGGAGAAACTTATCAAGGGTAGGTTAACTCTTTGTTTGAAGGCCAGCGATCTTCAAGACAAATATTCTGAATTGAAGAAATCTCATTCTTTACTTGCAAAGGAAAACTCGTATCTACGTACCAAAGAATAAAACATGAAATCTTGTCTGAAGGGTGTGGTTGGCGATAAATTCGATGATGCTATAAATCAATGGGAAAACTATTTCTTTACAATAGTTCAAAACTTAACCTCGCAGAAAGAAGGTAGTCAATTGACTGCCTCTCTTGTTGACCTTTCTGTCAAACTTTGTGTTATATTTCTTGCAAAATCTCTGACTGAATGATCTTTTATCACTTTTGTCACTTGCAGAATCTGAAAGAAGTCTTCATTCTACCATCACTGATCTTACCATCAAATTGGATAAAGTTCGCAAAGAGAACAAGACTCTTCTTTCCAATTATCTTGAAGCCCGCGACAAAGCAGAAAGAAAATTTGACTATCTTGAGTACTTCAAAAATATAGAGATTAGGAATCGTGATAGAGGTTTCCTTCACAAGGTCCACCTCAATGCTGAAGTTCTTTTGAATGATATTCTTCTCTCCCATTATCTCCCTCCTGTATCTGTTCCTCCTTTGAAAGTTGATGATGATGAAATTCCTCTTCCCATGGATAAGGAATTAGAATTTACTGAAGAAGAAAATACCACTCAAGAAGATAATGAAGAAGAGAGAAGTCCTCCTAAAGAAGTATCTACAAGTGGTGAGAAGAATACTGATGAAGCTGACAATTCTGGCAAGAATAACAAATCTGGCGAGCAAGAATAGTGAATCTGGCGAGACAATCGTCAAATCTTGAATTTCTTTTTTGCTTTCTTTTACTTCTTCTTCCTTGCTAATAATGTAACTTTAGAAATTTTGAGGATTCAACTTTTGATTTTGTTTACTTTGAATATCCTCGAGGAAGATAATGAAATCTTATTTCTCCATTCCCCTACTTACCCTTCATTATCTTTCTTGAAATGGTGAATTATTTTCTGTGTCTCCTTCTGTGAACTATGTGAAAGTATGAATACTTCTGCGATGTAATTAGTACAGCTGCGATGTTCCGAAAATGTACGATGTTACGAATATGCTTTCTTTTATATTCTCCTGCGATGAACAAGTCTTTCCTGTATCTCGAAATAGAATAGTTAATTAATTTTTTAAGATTATTCTGTTGGTCTTATTTTGCCTTCCTAGTTAAAGGTCTTATTTTTCCACATTTTTTTTCTGCGACAAAATCGCAGGACATCTTTACACTTGCATGTATCGACCTATTGATCTTGTCTTATCAATTTTTTCAACATCTCTGCGACAATATGATAAGTATAAACTCTCTTGCAAGAATTACACCTTTTGACATTGTCATCTTGCGATGAAATCGCAGGACGTCTTTACACTTGTTAAATGTAAAAACCCATTGATTTCATCTTAACTTTTCTCTTTTGGCTTGTTGCCTTTGTATAACTTACGTCGCGCGACAATATAATAGGCCTAAATGTTCTTGCGATCATAAAGCCCCATGACATTTCCGTCTTTAGACACTTATCAGCTCCCTAATGGAGGGTGCCGCCCTTATCTTCCCCCTGGTTTCCCCTTCAAGGAGGGCACATCGGCCATACAAAACTAGCTCCTCCCATCCAGATTTTCCAACAGCCAGTTGTTTTTCGCAGCCTCTTGTCCTTTATGCCTACATGGCTTATAGTTAATAGACTGCACCCTAAGTGGGGTTTTCTTCAGGCCAAGTGCATCATAGCCAAGACTTACCAAGAATGGCCAGGGTAGTTTCGTACGCCCCGGGCACCCTTGGCTCAACCTTGTATCTCGGCGCCTTGGTCATACTTTGCACTTCTTAGAAGAGGTTCTTAGTCGTACAATCAGGGTATAACCTTATATAATTGGAAATCCAAGATCCCTCTCCTGGATATGTTTTCTTTAACCCCAACATCTGCATAACTCAGGTTCCCGCAGCGGTATAACCTTATCACTGAGTCATGCCAAGAGATACCCCCTTATATGATGCACTATTAGGTCTTACATTTGCCTCTTGCGAAATTTTATTCACGAACTAGGGTGCACGCCATATAGGTTAGTCTCATTCTATTAATCTCTGCGAAATTTATCCGCCAATCTTGCGATTATGCTCGCAGTTCTTGATTTGCTTTTAGGAGAAACTCGCAATCGTATTTTTTTTTACAACGTACCTGTATCTCTTATCTTGCAGAAGTTGTTATTGATAATACTTTTTCAGATGTAGTCTATTCCATGGTCTGTCAAGTCTTTGACCAATATCTCTCCCTTCAGGGTCCATTAGTTTGTATGCCCCGGCTCCAACTATCTCTTTAATGATGTATGGTCCATCCCATTTTCTCGCCAACTTTCCACCATTCTCTCGCTGATAACTTGGTGTTTCTCGCAGCACTAAATCGCCAGGTTGAAATTCACGTTTCTTAACACGTTTGTTGTACTCACGAGCTAATCTTCGCGGGTAATATTCCATATGTTGCAAAAAAAATTCTCTTTTTTCTTCTAATTCATCCAATTTATTTAAAATCATTCCAGCACTTATATTTCTTTCCCAAGCCTCCCTTTTTGTTGTAGGAATAGCTACTTCTGTTGGTAACACAACTTCAACTCCATATGTCAAACAAAAAGGTGACATTCCAGTAGCTTCTCGTCTAGTTGTATTGTAGGCCCATATAGCATTATGCACCTGTTCACACCATGCTCTGTGGTATCCCTCTAGTTTCTTTTTTAAGATATCTGCGATTGTCTTATTAGTTGCTTCATCTTGACCGTTTGCTTGTGGATATAAAGGAGTAGATTTTCCACACTTTATCTTAAATGCATTGAGTAGCAATTCTATATTCTGCCCTTCAAATTGCTTTCCATTACTAGATACCAACTGTGCTGGAATCCCAAATCTGCAAATTATATTCTCAAATATGAATGTAAAAATATCTTTATCGCGAATATGTTGTACTGCCTTTACTTCCCCCCATTTTGTGAAATAATCTGTTGCGACAATCAGATATCTTCTTTGTACATAACCAATTACAAATGGTCCCACAATATCTAACCCCCATTTCCCAAAAGGCCATACAGTTGTTGAAGATGATAATGGTGCTCCTGGTGCATGTATCTTCTTTCCATATCGCTGGAAATCTTCACAACGCCTTAAGAGTTGTTTTGCATCTTCATGCATTTATGGCCAGTAATAGCCTTGCATTTTTGTTCTATATGCCAAAGATCTTCCTCCACTATGATTACCAGTGTCACCACTATGTAACATCTTCAATATTTTTTGTCTTTCTTCCCTCGTCAAACATCTTAGCGATGGACCACTAAAAGATTTGCGATATAGTACTCCATCCCTTAATTCATAATTGGTCGCCCTAATTTTTAATTTATGTGCTTCCAATCTATTTCTTGGGATTTATCCTCTTGCCAAGTATGCATGTGTTTATGGGTGAAAACTATTCCTGCTAATTTTGGTAATTTGGGGTGTGGATGAGGAATGAATCTAAACCTAAAACAAATGCACTGTACGGTGAGTGCTTGTAGATTCGAGAGATCAATCTATGCAAGTCCGGCCTAAACCAAGAAATGGCCGTTCCATATTTGTTTCGGTCACAAAGTGAAGGAGATGGGGTTGATCTTAGGGAGGGAAGCGAAGAAGGTGTTGAGAATGTGAAGGTGTTGGCTATGCAAGACTTGTATCAGAAGGCTGAACTGGCTTGCAGGATGTAAGCTATCAGTTCCGGTGTTTGAATACGATTGAATCAACACTTGCTTCTGTTATCTGGACTTGTGTTGTTGTTGAAAATAGGGCGGAGAACCTATTTATACAAGTCCTTTAGCCTAACCTTCGTATCTCGTGGGAAGTGGAGAAAGTGGAGTGATGGAGTAGTGGAGTAGTGTGTTGGTGTCACACGACCATGCTTTCCCACTTCTCCCATCATCACTAACCGTCCATGACTTCCTGACACGTTCTTGTGATGGCGCATTGTGCGCAGCATGCTGTAAACCGCCATACCAATACCCCAGTATATATCCCCCAGTTTGTGACATGATTGATGTCTCGAATGTTTTTGGAAAACATGTTGCATGTTGTTGTGGCTTGGCAAGTCAGGCTCTGGAAACTTGCTAGCTTGGTGACCTCCGACGGTCGATATTTTGCATCTTGAGAGGAGGGGCAACCGTTGATTGTTGCACTAGAAACCCTAATTAGCGCCCCTTACTAGAATCGTTGTAGAATTCTAGTACGGACTAGAATTTTGATGGTCCGCCTCTCCATTCCATACGGAAAAGAATTTACTATCTCCCAACGCGGGAGTATTTAGGTTTTAAGCTCGTTCGGGGGGAGAAAACAGCCCGAAATCAAAACCCATGAAGGAAATTAATACTTGTGAAGTATCGTATGTATACTATGCAGGTACTGCATTGAGTATATCCAGCATGGTTTGGAAGTTGCTCATGCAAACCCTTCCTTGACTGACCACATGGTGTGGTAGAGTGGTGGATGGTGATCACCATGACCCCGCACTGACTAGTTAACTCCTGACTAGGGATATATAACCGAGCTGGTGAAGTTGGACGGATGAGTTGATCTTTAAGACACTCATCTGCGACACTTGGTGGAATTAGGGTTTCGAAGGAGGTGCATAAGCACTGCTCTTCACCCTGACCGAAACCAGACTTAGGGAACTATCCTGGACTGGCCGATCATACCTGTGTGTAGATGGCGTGATGGTGTAGGCGCTTATACCTACCATCCCATAAAACCTCGATCTGGGCCACCCAATTCGTCCGGCGAAGTTGAGTAGTCGAGATCGAATTGAAAGAGAAGATTAGTGTCGCAAAAGCCGTATCCCATACCAACTTCGGGAGGGCGTTCCAAAACGACCAGGCTTGGTCGGTCTTGGTCGATTGCTCCAACGTGTAGGTGGTAGGATGGTGTTCACGCCTATGTCTTGCCGTCCCATGAAAACGCGATCTAAGCCACCCAATTCGTCCGGAGAAATCGAGTGGTGGAGATTAATTTGCATCTTGGGAGGTGCGACCACGCATGTTGGAGCGGACGATTTGGTTATAGCCAGGCATGGCATGCCTTGGCCGATTAGTTGAGGGGATAGACGGGTCCACAATGGTCATGTTGACATGACCAAACCTGCTTTGATCTAATCTCGGACCCTCTATTCGTGCCGGATAAGATGGACGCTCGTGATTCAAAACCCAAATTTTTGGGTTTCAAAGCCGTGCGTCATGCTCCAATCAGGCACACGATTTGGAATGACCAACCATGGTTGGTCCTGACCGATTGATCAAGTATGTAGGTGGGCCTGAGGTGATTGTATTGACATACTCCGTGCCCTTTGAATCTACATCTGCACCCTCCATCTATACCTGCGAAGATCGATGGTTGAGGCTATTTTGCGACACATGTAATGTGCCGCAAACCCTAATTTAGGGTTTTCCATCCATACTGCTATGGTTTGGACGTTTTGGCAAGCTAGGCCAAGTGAGGCCGACCATGCGGGTTTCGCGTTGGTTCGGTAGGTATTCCATACCTGCTTGGGGGTGATGGAATCGATCTGGGCCATCCAATCAGGCTGGTGGAGTTGGATGGTCGTGATCATATCCAAACTAATACGGTCAGTCTGGATGCTCAATCGGGCTAGTATAACACACCGAGATGGGCTCAATCGGGCTAGTATAACACACCAAGAGTTCAGCTTGTACGGGTATTTCGTACATGGTTTCATTATAATGCTTGGAGGTTCGTGTTGCTCCGCTAATAGCAACACTCAGTCGTCATGCCGCACTGATAATGAGTACAGGAAATACAAGGTTGTTGTGCATTAATCAATAATGCTGGAAATTCACAGGGTATATGGGATTGTTGCTACATGCTCCAACCTGGATTAATTTCGTGTATTTTATTCACATAATGGGATTGTTGCCACATGCTCCATCCTAAGTGAATTAATAAAGTGAAGCAGTATCCATCACTCATTAATGGCTTTATCTTTTACAAGATGTTAGCGCATAATTTTTTGGCTTTTACAATTTTAGCCTTTAAATGAAAATCCACCATCAACATTATGTCCCCTTCCTAGCACATAATGGTTACACTATTGTGGGGTAGGCATGAGATGGTGACAGTTAAAGATAAAACTAACGAGACAAAGTTAGATATTACCAGGAGAGACGGGACGTCCTGTCCTTCGAGCATGTCATGTTCAAGAGACGTACAGGCGAGTGTTCCCCTAGCATGATGTCGGTATTGCCTGTTTTGATGGACTGTTACGTCTGTTTTATTCGTGGGGCTGCTGCGCCTGCTTGATAGAACGTGGGCTTGATGTGACTGCTTCGGTTAAACGTGGGTCCACTGCGTGCCTACTTTGGTTGAACGTGGGACTCATCATGCGCCTGCTTCGGTTAAACGTGGGTCCACTGCGTGCCACATGCCTGCTTTGTTTGGGGTCGGTTGTGCCTGCTTCGACCAATATGGGGATGATTGTGCCTGATCAAGTGGGACCGATGCATGTATGCTTTTCTTGGGGCCTGCTATGCCTGCTTCGACCAATATGGGGCTGGTATTAAGTAGGACCCGCCGCATGCCTGACTGAACGTCGACCCTATGTTTCGAATGAAAACCGGCCCTGCTGCGTGTGCCTACTTTATTCGAATACCATACTTATGACTTTGATCTATACCAGACTTGAAACTTGAGCAATACCGGACGTGTGAATTGATCAACTCCGGACTTGAAACTGGAGAAATACCGGACTTGTGACTTGATCAACTCCGGAATTGAAACCGGAGCAATACCGGACTTGTGACTTGATCAACTTCGGACTTGAAACTGGAGCAATACCGGACTTGTGACTTGATCAATACCAGACTTGTGTACTCCAATGTGAATGTGTGTTCTGTCATGTGTGACTAGACATCTCACACACTTTTATACAACTACTGACTCCTGTCTTTATTGTGGAATAAAGAAAAGAACTCCTGTTGAGATGTCTTCTGGGGATAATGCTGGTGCCAAGTCAGGAGGTGTTTACAGCTTCAAAGATATGTTGAACATTGATGATGAGTTGCTCACCGCGCCCCTTCAACTATATGAAAATATTTTTTCCACAAGATAATCCTTCTCCTATCGACTTCAAGGTTCTCATGCTCCGCTGGGCTCTCATGAAGGATGGATGAGACGTATATTGAGAAATGAGTACATCAAAGATAACTTGACCAGAGCGCAGTTATTGATGTAGCTTGAGTGTTGAAATGACTCGAGAGGATGTTAAAGTGGCTTCTGGTGCGAATATTGAGGTGGATCCTGGAGAGAGTGTTGAAGCAGGATTCTGAAGCGAACGTGGGTCCCGGAGAGAGCGTTGAGGAGGCTCTTGAATAGACTATTGAAACAGCTTCTGCTGGAGGGAGCGTTGAAGTGGATTCCTCTTCAGTTCGATTTACCCTTGCGAATTCCATGCTTCTTGACTGACCATCTCTCTTGTGTTGAAGAATTCCTTGACTGACGGTGAAGGAACTTCATGATGAGCCTCAGTCCCCAAGCGTGGTTTACATGGTTTGTTCGTAGAGGTTGTTGTCGAGCCAGGAATATCTTGGACGTCGTTTCATTATTGTGGGAGTCGTGCATGTGGTACTGGAATTGGAGTTGGCGGACGCGCAGGATGTTGTATCTCGGTAGTTTTCCTCTTGCTGCTTCAGGGAACTGCTCACATAAGGCTGAAGGTTGTATCGCATGTTGGTGAGATATATGCCCCTACGAACATTATGAAGCTCTTCATTACCGGTAGGCCTGGTTATTTCTATCAGGTCATATGTCATTGTAGATGAGCGTTCAACAGCTCCAGAGGATGCGCAAATTCTCCAACATAGTATGATAGACATGTACCACTGTCTGATAAAGTGACTCGCCCTGATCTTGTTCGATATGATGCGTGTATATCGTTATCTTCTCGAGGCTGCTCCCTTGAGGTATCATCTCCAGTGGAAGATTGTCATCATAGAGCGTTGATACGTTGCACTGGCATTCTTTAAACCAATGGCAGTATGGTATAATAAAAATTTCAGAGAGGAGTTCGAAAAGCTATCTTACTTGCATCATTCTCGTACATCCTTATCTGGTTGTAGCCGCTACATCCATCCATGGAGGAGAATATGCCATGTTCGTTGGTTGCATATACTAACATGTCGATGTTAGGTAGAGGAGGATCGTTTTTGGAGCAGCACCTGTTCAAGTCTCTATGCAGCACCTGGTCTATCCATTTTCCTCGTGTCTAAACTGTAATTGTTTAACCGACTTGGATCCAGGTATGACATGTAGATGATGGGTGACCAATCCAGAATTTTTTTATATCTCCAAGCGAATATGTCTTGTTACTCTTTGAGAAGTTCCACGAGCTTTGTGCGTCTATCCGTATATAAGGTTGAGCTGATGGAGATAGGCCTAGGAGATTCCTCAACGATTTCAATCTCATCAGTTGTGGAGTTGGTGCCACCTTGCAGCTGTTTTGGAGCATCTAGCATTTGTTCTTGTGTTTCGTTGCTGTTGTAGCATTCCATTGGGTGAGACTGGGTAATGATCTCCTCGCTAATTTATAATGGCAGCGTCGGTATACCGTTTTCCATTTCTGGTTACGACTCGCCACAAAAGTTCATTCCCTCTTCGTGTGAACGTGGGTCGTGGCTTCATAGGATGGAGAAGAATGCTTCGTCAGCAAAGATGCATTGTGGGTACTATCCCTCAATGATGCAAGCCGGTCTTCTTCCTGAATTGATGCCCACGTGGGGAGTGGGATGCAACGAACTTGTCTGATCCTTTCCGCGGAGCTTCTCCCGTATGTGCTGGTTTGGTTTCCCTTGAAGTCCGTCATTGTGGTAGGCTTCCGTACGACCTTTCCTGGGAGAACCTTGGATTTCCTGAGAGTCTTGAGAGTAATCACATTCGAAGACGTTCCTATGTCGATAAGGGACGTTTTGAACTCTGAATACTTGATGCGTGCAGTGATATGTAGGGCACGGTTGTGACCTTCCTCTGATTGATTGCAACAAAATGTATCCGCGCGCTGATTCTTCGAGAGGTGTGAAAGTTCGCATAAACTTTCCACTAGAGAAAACGCTTCCCAATCCACCGGCCTCTGGTTCATAGTGAAACTATTGACTTGAGGAGGATCATTGTGAGGATCAGTCCCCAGTGTAGGAGTCTCCATGACAGGACTGCTCATATCTGATGTCGCTTCTTTGATCAGGTCCATGTAGGTCCGCACCACTGAAGTACCTTCTCTGGTGCGTTGAATGCGTTCCTTGTTGGCTCCAGGGGCTGTCGCGGCTCTTATGGCAATCGATTAGTTAATTGTCTTAAGAAAAGAGAGTACCTCTTTCTGAGTTGCGGCCATATCTGTTTGAGTCTTAGCAAGAACTTCCCGCTTATCCATCAAGTCTGTAATGGTAATGAGAGATGGTCCTCCTCTCGTGCCTACGGCTTCTCGTCTTGATGAAGGAGTGGAAGTTGCTACTCTGGTGACTACCGGAGGCATTACACTTGAGGAGATGTCGGGATTTGCGGCTTCTATGGCTCTGGTGATAGGAGGCATTACACCTACTGGAATATCTCCTGCTCCACTAGTGTTGGTGATAGAATTAACGGCTCCACGAGATGTATTGACCACGGTAGCTCCACTGATAGGTACATAGACACCGGGAGTGTTATCCACACTAGCTCCATCAGAATTGATTGATGATCCAGACTTGAGTCCCACCATCTTGAAATGAATTGTTGATTGAATTGGTTCTAAGATCTACCCTTTTTGAAGTTGAGAAAATCGAATCGGATTTCGAAGAAATTGACTTTACGACCGAGAGATCAACCTCCCACTGTGGTCGCCAATTTTTTATGGGTGAAAACTATTCCTGCTAATTTTGGTAATTTGGGGTGTGGATGAGGAATGAATCTAAACCTAAAACAAATGCACTACGCGGTGAGTGCTTGTAGATTCGAGAGATCAATCTGTGCAAGTCCGGCCTAAACCAAGAAATGGCAGTTCCATACTTGTTTCGGTCACAAAGTGAAGGAGATGGGGTTGATCTTAGGGAGGGAAGCAAAGAAGGTGTTGAGAATGTGAAGGTGTTGGTTATGCATGACTTGTATCAGAAGGCTGAACTGGATTGCAGGATGTAATCTATCAGTTCCGGTATTTGAATACGATTTAAGCAACACTTGCTTCTGTTGTCTGGACTTGTGTTGTTGTTGAAAATAGGGCGGAGAACCTATTTATACAAGTCCTTTAGCCTAACCTTCGTATCTCGTGGGAAGTGGAGAAAGTGGAGTGATGGAGTAGTGGAGTAGTGTGTTGGTGTCACACGACCAGGCTTGCCCACTTCTCCCATCATCACTAACCGTCCATGACTTCCTGACACGTTCTTGTGATGGCGCGTTGTGCGCTGCACGTTGTAAACCGCCACACCAATACCCCAGTATGTATCCCCCAGTTTGTGACATGATTGATGTCTCGAATGTTTTTGGAAAACATGTTGCATGTTGTTGTGGCTTGGCAAGTCAGGCTCGGGAAACTTACTAGCTTGGTGACCTCCGACGGTCGAGATTTTGCATCTTGAGAGGAGGGGCAACCGTTGATTGTTGCACTAGAAACCCTAATTAGCGCCCCTTACTAGAATCGTTGTAGAATTCTAGTACTGACTCGGATTTTGATGGTCCGCCCCTCCATTCCATACGGAAAAGAATTTCCTATCTCCTAACGAGGGAGTATTTAGGTTTTAAGCTCGTTCAGGAGGATAAAACAGCCCGAAAGCAAAACCCAGGAAGGAAATTGATACTTGTGAAGTATCGTATGTATACTACGCAGATACTGCATTGAGTATATCCAGCATGGTTTGGAAGTTGCGCATGCAATCCCTTCCTTGACCGACCACA
Source organism: Papaver bracteatum (assembly GCA_023529315.1). Lineage (NCBI taxonomy): Eukaryota > Viridiplantae > Streptophyta > Magnoliopsida > Ranunculales > Papaveraceae > Papaver > Papaver bracteatum. The sequence goes on from JAJJWX010000650.1 coordinate 2,390,393, forward strand.
TGGTGTGGTAGAGTGGTGGATAGTGATAACCATGACCCCGCACTGACTAGTTAACTCCTGACTAGGGATATATAACCGAGCTGGTGAAGTTAGACGGATGAGATGATCTTTAAGACACTCATCTGCGACACTTGGTGGAATTAGGGTTTCTAAGGAGGTGCGTAAGCACTGCTCTTCACCCTGACCGAAACCAGACTTAGGGAACTATCCTGGACTGGCCGATCATACCTGTGTGTAGATGGCGTGACGGTGTAGGCGCTTATACCTACCGTCACATAAAAATGCGATCTGGGCCACCCAATTCGTCTGGCGAAGTTGAGTGGTCGAGATCGAATTGAAACAGAAGATTAGTGCCGCAAAAGCCGTATCCCATACCAACTTCGGGCGGGCATTCCAAAACGACCAGGCTTAGTCGGTCTTGGTCGACTGCTCCAACGTGTAGGTGGTAGGCTGGTGTTCACGTCTATGGCTTACCATCCCATGAAAACGCGATCTAAGCCACCCAATTCGTCCGGAGAAATCGAGTGGTTGAGATTAATTTGCAGCTTGGGAGGTGCGACCACGCATGTTGGAGCGGACGATTTGGGGATAGCCAGGCATGGCATGCTTTGGACGATTAGGTGAGGGGATAGACGGGTCCACGGTGGTCATGTTGACATGACCGGACCTTCTTTGATCTAATCTCGGATCCTTTATTCGTGCCGGATAAGATGGACGCTCGTGATTCAAAACCCTAATTTTTGGGTTTCAAAGCCGTGCGTCATGCTCCAATCAGGCGCACGATTTGGAATGACCAACCATGGTTGGTCAGGTATGTAGGCGGGCCTGCGATGATTGTATTGACATACTCTGTGCCCTTTGAATCTACATCTGCACCCTCTATCTATACCTGCGAAGATCGATGGTTGAGGTTATTTTCCGACACATGTAATGTGTCGCAAACCCTAATTTAGGGTTTTCCATCCATACTGCTATGGTTTGGACGTTTTGGCAAGCTAGGCCAAGGGAGGCTGAACATGCGGGTTCCGGGTTGGTTCAGCAGGTATTCCATACTTGCTTGGGGGTGATGGAATCGATCTGGGCCATCCAATCAGGCTGGTGGAGTTGGATGGTCGTGATCATATCCAGACTGATACGGTCAGTCTGGATGCTCAATCGGGCTAGTATAACATACCGAGAGGGGCTCAATTGGGCTAGTATAACACACCGAGAGTTCATCCTATACGGGTATTTCGTACATGGTTTCATTATAATGCTTGGAGGTTCGTGTTGCTCCGCTAAGAGCAACACTCAGTCGTCATGCCGCACTGATAATGAGTACAGTAAATACAAGGCTGTTGCGCATTAATCAATAATTCTGGAAATTCACAGGGTATATGGGATTGTTGCTACATGCTCCAACCTGGATGAATTTCGTGTATTTTATTCACATAATGGGATTGTTTCCACATGCTCCATCCTAAGTGAATTAATAAAGTGAAGGAGTATCCATCACTCATTAATGGCTTTATCTTTTACAAGATGTTAGCGCACAATTTTTTGGATTTTACAATTTTATCCTTTAAATGAAAATCCACCATCAATAGCATGAAGATCGGCTCGCCAATCTGTAATGTTTCTCTTTAATTCCTCTTCACCAACTTCAACCATCATCACATCTTCTTCTTCCTTTTCTTCCTTGTTTATCGTTGGTGTAAAAAGTGTTTGAATTTTTATGCATCTCGCGGCTGGATTTGTCATCATACTAGATATGAAAGAATATGCATCTGCGAGCCTATTATGTTTCCTTGATATGTGTCTCCATTTTATTTTTGGAATTCTCGCAGATAGTTCTTCCACTAACCTTTTATACTTTCTTAAAGATGGTTCATTTGTTGTGTATTCCCCTTTTATCTGGAGAATAACCAACTGTGAATCGCTGGTGATTCTAGCATTTTCCAAATTTATTTCTACCACAAATTTTAAAGCATGAATCACAGCCTCATATTATGTTTCATTATTAGTGGATGCAAACTCCAATCTAAATGAAAAAGCTATTTTTTTCTCCTTCTGGTGAGATAAAAACAACTCCAATCCCATTTCTTTACCCATTTGATGATCCATCCACCAGTATATCCCATCTATCGGGTTCTGTTAATAACTCTTTTGGATCTCCATGTTCCTCTTCTACATCCATCATTTCTTCCACAGTTTCATCATCTTCTAAGGGAAATTCAGCTAAGAAATCTGCGATAACTTGTGATTTTGGCGAGGATAAAACTTCATATTGAATATCAAAGTGTCCTACTTGTGCATTCCATCTCTCAACTCTGCCTGATCTCTTTGAATTTTTCATTACTGATTCAATTGGCACTTTTGTTAACACTTTGACCTTATGTGCTTGAAAGTAGATGCGAAGTTTAAAAGTTGCATGCACCAATGCTAGAATTAATTTCTCAATCTTTGAATAATTTCTTTCTGCAGAATTGAACGTTTTGCTGATGTAATAAATTGGTTTTTCTACCCCCAGCATCTACTCGCAACAATACGACACTTAGCGCATATGTGGTTGTTGCGAGATAAATCAATAGTTTTTCTCCTGGTTCAGCTTTCTGTAACATAGTTATGTTCATCAAATGTTCTTTTATTCGTTGAAAAGCCTTTTCACATTCATCTGTCCACTGGAATTTTGTTCCCTTCTTGAGTATATCGAAAAAATGTTTGCACTTGTCTGAAGATCGCGAAATGAATCTTCCTAGCGAGGCTAAGAGTCCGTTCAATTTTTGTACATCTTTTATCGTCGCAGGTGTTGGCATATCTCGAATTTCTTGTACTTTTTCCGGATCAACTTGTATTCCTTATTTTGATATAATATACCCCAAAAATTTCCCTGAAGTTACTCCAAATGTACACTTATCGGGATTCACTTTAATATTAAATTGCCGCATTTGATCGAAAATCTCTTTCAAATCTCGCACATGATTCTCAGCTTCTTTGCTTTTGATCAGCATATCATCTACATACACTTCTAATATTTTGTGGATCCACTTTGCAAACACCTTCTCCACCATTCTTTGATATGTTGCACCAGCATTTCATAAGCCAAATGGAATCTTTGTATAACAATATAATCCTCTTGGAGCAAAAAATGCGGTATGTTCTTGATCTTCTTCAGCGAGAGGGATTTGATTATATCCTTTATATCCATCCAACGATGATATTCTAGCATTTCCTGCTGCTTGATTCAACCATCTGTGGTATATCTGGTAATGGAAAACTATCTTTAGGACAAGCCTTGTTTAAATCAGTGAAATCTATACAAATTCTTATCCCCTTGTTCTTCTTTGGGACCACTACCATATTTGCAATCCGCTCTGGATATTTTGCTTGCCTTATAATTCATGCGTCGAGCATCTTCTGTAATTCTTCTTCTATTTGAGAATGATATGTTGTTGCGATTTTCCATATTCTTTGCTTAAATGGTCTTATGTTTTTGTTGATTTCTAATTTATGACATGCTATTGACGGATCTATCCATGGCATCTCATCCATGCTCCACGCGAAGATATCTGCATACTAGTCCCAATTTTCAGCATTTTAGGCTCTTCTTTACTCCCAATATTTATTTCCTTTGTTGGTTCTGCTGCAATATAACTGGCTTCAGGTTCTCCCATTGGTTTCGGTGTTTTCATAATTCTCGCGAGTTCATCTCCTTCTCGCGAGATTTCACTGGGTATTCCTTTTCATTCTTTTGCTCTTATCATGTAAACTTTAAATTCTTCCTCCTTCTTTATTTCTCTCTCCAATTTTCTGCGAGCCTTTCGTAGCTTTGGACGTTATTCATAATTTCTTACTTCCATTTGGCAACACAATTTCGCAAAATCTGTGTCTCCTCTAATTTCTCCAATTCCACTGGGTGTAGGAAATTTGATGCATTGATGCAACGTTGATGCTACAGCCTTGATTGCGTGTATCCATGGTCTTCCTAATATCATGTTGTATGGTGATTCCACGTCTACCACACATAACGTTACTTGGGCTTCAATCTCCCCTAATGGAATTCGTACCACTATCTCGCCTTTAGGTTTTGTAAATACTTTCCAAAGCCATGAACATGATATGTTGAATAAGACATTTCTTCATCCTTGCATCCCATTTTCTTGAAAGTATGATAAAATATTATGTCTACAGAACTTCCTGCATCCACCAAAGTTCTATTCATAGCCCATTCTTCTTCAGATTTTATTGATTCCTCCTTTCTCATTAGTATAGCGGATATTGTGACTACCAATGGAGATGTATGACTTAAATTTTCTTCTGGTATTTCTGTTACTGTAAATGTGATTTCCTGCTTTTCCCAATCTTTTAATGGTGATATTTTTTCCACCGTCATAATTTTCCTTCCTTCATAATCCCTTTTGTGTATCTTCCCCTTAATATTTTCATGAAATCTATCAATCATTGTTCTCGTTACCATACCACATTCCAATTTTCTACAATCCTTTTTGATTCTAATCATCCTTCCTTTAAATATCTCACTGATTTGTTTTATGATTTTCTTATTCTTGAACAATTCTTATCTTCTTCTTCACCTTTTTCTATGATTTTGCTAATTCAGTCCCTGTTTCGGGCGCCAAAATGTAGTTGCAGGATTTCCCACACTACACCCTTGTTAAGATTTTGTTATAATCCACTCAAAATTGAAGATGAAAAACGACACTTTATTATTTTGATTTTAGAAATGTTTACAGAAACAAAAGAATTCAAGATTACAACTATTCTCTCGAAGTTTCTCTATCCTCAAGACTTTCTTAATTCTCAAAAATACATCATCATTTTCTGGACATACTGGACCTATATTTATAGGGTAGTTACATAGTGGGTGACAGCTAAGTTTCCCTTTTATTTCGGGTTGATTCTGTGATTATACTGCGATTAGTTACAACATTCACTCTCGCAAGTTTTGTAACCATCGCAGGATAAACACGCTTTTCTCAAGTTTTCTTCACTCGTCATTTATTGCGTCGCTCCTTCGATTGCTTTTGTGACACTCGCAAAGTGTAGATGATGATCTTGCGGTGATGATTACTGGGAAGTGTTGTTAATCTCGCAGAGAAGTATTGTAGCGATATTCTGGTCCTACAGGATAAATTGACAAGGATCTGTTTAGAGCGTTTTAATTTTTTTTTAATTTTTATAGAAAAGCTTAATTCCATAGAGAAATTGAATCGTTCTGATAAAAGTTTTGTATTGGTCAAATCATGTTCTAATGATGTACAAACTGTTCCTATCGCCAATTCACTTGAAGTTCATAAAAAGATTTCCTGTGGGGTTGGTAAAGGAACCATTTATCAAAAAAAGTCATTTCCCTGTCATAAGAAAAAGATCCCAAAGGATTCTGAGTTTTATCATTATGATTATACTCCTGATTCTAGGTACAAATGTCAACCAAAGAATTTGCATGAAAAATTCTCTGCATTCTACACCACCTGAGTTCAGGATTGTCTTCACCCCATTTGTATATAACTTGGAATGGGGCAAGTAATGGGTTGACTTTTTTTATGTATTCTTTTTCTTTAAGTTTTGTGATAAAAAGATTTTCAAAAGGTTGTTGCAGGTATTCCTTCTTAAATACTGGTATTTTTTCCCCAGTATGTGTACTCTAAAATCCTACTTTCCTTTTGTGGGTTGCAGTTCATGTACGAGTCCAAGCCCATCTGTGGGTATAAAAGAAGTATGGGTACACATACCCTTCTTCCTCCCTCATCAGTCCGCGTACGTGAACTATTAGGGTTCATGTATTTTCTCCATTAAAGCTCTTTGGAGATCTTTTTGTGAAGGGATTCCTCAAGAAACAAATCAAGTAAGTAATCCTTTTCCCACTCCTTTATTTCCTTCTAGAAACATGAAGAATGATATCAAAAGGTTTTTCAAATAACCTAGGTTCTTCATCCTCTTCAATGGATCTTCCTATTGAACAAAATTCTATTAGGATTAGATTTGTGAATGAATCTTGTGGGAAAGTTTTTGAAAATATTTCTTCTACTGGGTTTATTTTAGAAAAATAATTGGATGATGTAAGTGGGTATAAGGAGGATTTGACTTGTTTTGAAAAATTCAATCTTGGAAACATTTTTGATGGCCTTGGTGAAGGTTTTGGTACTCTTACTAGAATCTTTTATGCCAAAATTCATGATGTTGTTCGTGAGGACATGGAATTCAAGACCATGGTCAATAGAGAACGGATTCTAGTTAATAGAGAATTGATTTCGAAGATTACCAAGATCCCCTTGGGTAATTTTTGCCTCCCTAGACCAAGCGATGAAATACCTTCTTATGAAACTATTTCAAATGGTCTTTGCGGTAAAATTGTTGTGTGGAAAGGAGAAAAATTCCCTACTAAATAGCTAGATTTTCCTCTAAAGTCTTTTAAAAAATTGGGTATTTCTAACCTTTGTCCTTCCACGGTTGAGAATTCTCGTTGGAGTCGTGAGTTTGCGGAATTAGTTTATTACCTTGTGTTGGAAAGCAAAGGTCTTGACATTTGTGGATTCATTATTTTGCAAATGCTAGACATGACATCCGTCGACAAGAATTAGGCTATCCTTGCTTGATTGAGCGTATTTATCGCAACTTCTCCATTAAGCCCATTGAGAATTCCATCGGAACCCCCAATCTTGTTCGACCGTGTACCTTCAGTCGAATGAGGGAAAATGATTGCAAGAACCAAAGGTGTGACACAATTGATGGCTCAAGTGATTCTTCTATGAAGATTGTTCGCCAAATTTACAAAGGTGTTTCTAAGTTAAATACTAAAGTAAGTTGTGTTCAAAAACAATTACTTGTGATTGCTACCAAGTATCCCGATATTAAAGAAGACATAGACAAAGTTCGTTCCACCTTCATGACCTCCGAAGATGAAGATGATGAGTAGTTTCTCTTGCTTCTTTATATTGGTGTTAAATTGCTTTTTATTTCTCTAGGAAACTTCTTAAAAGAATTTTTATTCTTGTTTTTGTTTAAGAAGGATAACTAGGGTTTGGAATAGCCATTATTGTGAGTACACATAGCTATGTCCAACGTTTTCATCTTGCAATGTTTTTAGATTTATTTATTTAAATTCTAAAGTTGATTTGGAAGATGATTGTTGCATTATTAATCTTTATGGTTTTATATATTGCAATATGTTATGGGATATGTATGTTTGCATCCGTGAACTATTATTGTTCCATACGATGTCAAAAGTTATCTCTTTCATATGTCGATATGCATGTATTGATACAAGATCAATGAATTTTTGACAAACAAAAGTTAAGCCTATTATGTCATTTTTTGATGGAAGATAGGTTAAAATATTTTGTTTACAAAGATTATGTCTATTATATGTCGTTATGTAAATAGTAATGAAAAATATAATGAATCTTTGTTTATTCCGCAGTACTGATCTTCATCCATATCTTATGTATATACTGTGCGGCTCCATAAGTCTTCTTATGTGAGCATTTCTAACTGGACTAATCATAGATTCGTTTGTGGTTATTTTGGTTGTGTATTCCGATTAAATTAATCATGGGTTCTTTTGTGATTAGTTTAATTGAGAATTATTGGATACAAAATCATTTTTGTGGTTTTTGGTGTCCAAAGAAATCCTTATTTTCTCATAAAAGTAAGGTCGCTCTTGTTGTTCTTTCGGGAATGACATCAAATGGGGGAGAGGTCTTTTGAACTTGCGCTTAATTTCCATATCTTTGTGGGGAGTGCGGCTGTGGAATATTTTAGGAGTTATCTTATATCTTTATAAACTCCTTGATGAATGCATTTAGCTTCGGATTTATGATTGCATCTAAACAAAGTTGATATGTACTTTTCTTTGGTCTTGAAGCGTCTCCGTGGAAATTTCATTAGGATCCCGTTTTCGTACCTTTTCCAATTTTATTGACAAAAAGGGGGAGAATTAATATGTAGTTCACACTACAAATACATATGGTCTTCGGATCATTATGAAGGGGGAGTGGTTTTCATGTTGAGATGAAAGTATTGACTAAGAGGGAGTGATACATATCACCATAATATTATTGTCAAAGTTGTGATACAATTGAACTTTGATACAATGATCGATAGCTTTTGTTTTCTCATTGTTATGGCTACATATCTTCAACAACTATGATGCTGAACTGAACATCTATGGAATCATGGGAGTACTTAGAAAAGATGAAGTTTTCGAGTAATGTTGAAGCACCAAGGAGATCAAGCATGTGGACGAGAAGCTACAAAGTTTTATCTATTTTGTAATCCATATGTATTGATAGTTTTGTCACTAAAATTGACAAAAGGGGAGATTGTTAGAGCATTGGTCGGTCAAACTTGCAAGCGTTGCTATCTCAAGCTTGTTTGTCAAATTTAGTTGTCAAAACTATATATCTTGATTTCTAGTCTACTTATAGCTAAGTCTCGGACTATGATAGTTAAGTGTAGTTGAGCTCCAGACTCCATGGCGATCATCTTACGAAGACGAAGAACTACTCAAGGAACCAGTGGAACTTCATCCGACTAAAAGGTACGTGGAGACTTGAACTTATCTATCACTCAAAAGTCTATCTACTCTATCTCCTACTCTTGAGACAAAAGTCATATAAGTATGATAGTTTTGATACATACACATTTGTTATTTCGAGCCGAGTTTACTCGCCTATCTAATTATCGAAATATGTGTTGGTAAGCTTTCGCTTTAACCATTTTTCATCTTTACCCGTGAAGAAAGTCACGATGACGTTTCAATCTTGAAAATAACTTTGATGACGATAGTTGTGAATAACGACTGTTATAACATTATAGAAGAATGCTTCAATGATTAAAATGTAGAGTTGAGATTACGTAACCATCTATGGATATAAGCATATATAGTGTGTTCGCACATTAGAGTATAAATCCATGTACCGGAAACCAAGTGTGTGCATATGTGTGCATACGGTATTGGTGAAGGAGACAGGTTGGGTACGCGTACTAGCGGAACTTTTCCTCCCGAAAAATTCGGATGAGTTTGTGATAGACACATTTTTGTGTCTAAGTTTTCCTTAATTTTCTGTATTGTTAGTGCTCATTTTTGTACTTATTATTGTGTTTTATGTGTGTGTAAGTATTTTTTGGGAAAATCATCTCGAAAAGTTGTTAAAGGCACCCCCGGGGGGGCATTTGCTAAGCGGACACCCATATTGGATAATGGGAAACCATTTGATAAGGGTTAACTCCCTGCTATCAGCACCTCAGACTTTGCTAAGGGCCACCCTTCTTCATCATTTGAATTTCAGATTTTGGAAGGAAACCATTTGCAGCACAGTTCAGGTTAAAGTTCTAGATTTGACCGAGATTTAGTGAGATTCAAACACTGGAATTAGTTGTTGTGGGCCTGTTGAGGGTAAACAGGGCTGATATGGTCGATTTATTCGAAATAATTGGGCTAGATATTCATGTGAAGCAAAACAAAGTTGGAAATATACTCAGTATTCTGTTGAGAAGATTTGGATCAGTTGTAGTGAGACTCGACCGGTCCAATAGATTACTACCACCCTGTTACGATTAAACAGGGATGGTAAGTTGCTTCGAAACACAAAAATAGGATTGAAACGTGG